>JAKSXM010000007.1:30002500-32502500 GCA_022575985.1 Anagrus nilaparvatae
ATTTTCTATAACAATATCATCAAAAAATTTCTTATCTTAATTTTTCAGTCTTAATTCTTATTTTGGTTTTTTTATCTAAATTATTATTTTCTTGAAAATAAGATTTTCTTTCCTGCAAATAAAAATATATTTTTCATTAAAATTTAAATTTAAATCTTTAAAATTAAAATTTACTTACTTTCTTTTGTGAACGGAGGTTATATTTATGATGAAAATTCTGTTCATTAAATACTGCTAATTGAATTGATATATTGCGACTGGTGAAAGAGAAAGCCTATTGATTTTTGAAAGGCTATTGCCGGAACAATATAGTGATTTTGCCCCCTTCCCCAATCTCCAAAAAATTATTTGTATCCAAAAAGTATTATAATAACTAGCCGATCGCCGCGCCGTTGGAATTAGCTTCCTAGCTCATATTAGGCGCCCTTAAACCTTAAAAAACCTTAAAAATCGTGTTTTTTGCGTTTTTTATTTGTTTCTCCACACTGTGTTGTGCTATTAATCTGAAAATTGCGTAGAAAAAAAGGGCACAGAGTTTATTTTCAATCTTCATTGGTTTTAGACCCTTAAGACCATTTTAAGACCCCGAAAATTTATTTTTAATTTTCGAAAAATCGGTTTTTGAGCATAAAAAAAAATAACCAGCGTTAAATTTCTTCAAACTGACCTAAAAAGTTGAAAAAAAGTATATTTTACTGATATCAGTCTTGTCCTGGAGGGGAAGCTCATCTCCACACCTTCAAAACTCAAAAAACGCGTTTTTTTGTCTCTACACGATTAAAATGCAATAGAATTGCGAAAATTCGTTTTGGAACCTCCCTTAATCTTTTTGAGCATCTATTCTTACGTTTCAACTAAAATATATTTCATTAGTTATGGTTTTTAGAGCCTTATGACCACTTAAGACCACCTTAAGAGCTCAAAAATTAATTTTACATTTTCGAAAAATCAGTTTTTTTGAAATTAAAAAATTTTACCTGCCTTTAATTCTTTCAAATTGGACTAAGAAGGCAAAGAAAATTATTTTTTAACGATATCAGTCTTGTCCTGGAGGGGGAGCTCATCCCCACCCCTTCAAAACTCAAAAAACGCGTTTCTTTGCCCCTACACGATTAACCCATTAAATCCTAAGAAGAAACTGCATTCTACAGAGCTGTAAAACCTATTCCATTCAGAGCATTTGGCTCAAATTAGTAAAATAAAACAAAAAAAAATTTCAACATGGCGGACATTTATAAATGGCGGACCAATATGGTGGTCAGAAAAAATTAAACTTTGATATTTTTTGATAAAAATTTGTGTGAATGGTATTTTTTGGGTGCTAATTACGAATATATAGTTATTTTTCAAAAATTTTTAAATAGCGGAACTAATAAGGCCGTCAAAAAACTCGAAATTTCGAGATTTTTGACGATTTTGAGCCTGAGCAGAAACTGTAAGCTATATAACCATAAAATCGGTTTCATTTAGGGTATTTAAACATGTTATGTGAAAAAATAATAGTTATTTATGTCCGCCATATTTATCCCCCATTTTGAATTTTTTTCGAAAAATTTTATTTTTTCATATAAAATGTTTAAATGCCCTAAATGAAACCGATTTTATGGTTATATAGCTTACAGTTTCTGCTCAGGCTCCAAATCGTCAAAAATCTCGAAATTTCGAGTTTTTGAACGGCTATATTGGTTCCGCCATTTAAAAATTTTTGAAAAATAACTATATATTCGTAATTAGCACCCAAAAAATACCATTCACACAAATTTTTATCAAAAAATATCAAAATTTAATTTTTTCTGATTACTATATTGGTCCGCCATTTATAAATGTTCGCCATTTTGAAATTTTTTTTTGTTAGCCAAATGCTCTAAATGGAATAGGTTTTATAGCTCTGTCAAATGCAGTTTCTTCTTAGGAATTAATAGGTTAATCGTGTAGGGGCAAAGAAACGCGTTTTTTGAGTTTTGAAGGGGTGGGGATGAGCTCCCTTTCCAGGACAAGACTGATATCGTTAAAAAATAATTTTCTTTGCCTTTTTAGTCCAATTTAAAAGAATTAAAGGCAGGTATAATTTTTTAATTTCAAAAAAACTGATTTTTTGAAAATGTAAAATTAATTTTTGAGCTCTTAAGGTGGTCTTAAGTGGTCATAAGGGTCTAAAAACCATAATTCATGAAATATATTTTAGTTAAAACGTAAAAATAGATGTTCAAAAAGATTAAGGGAGGTTCCAAAACGAATTTTCGCAATTCTATTGCATTTTAATCGTGTAGAGACAAAAAAACGCGTTTTTGAGTTCTGAAGGTGTGGGGATGAGCTCCCCCTCCAGGACAAGACTGATATCAGTAAAATATACTTTTTTTTTCAACTTTTCAGGTCAGTTTGAAGAAATTTAACGCTGGTTATTTTTTTTATGCTCAAAAAACTAAAAAAAAGTTAAAAAGATCTTAAGGGTCTAAAACCAATGAAGATTGAAAATAAACTCTGTGCCCTTTTTTTCTACGCAACTTTCAGATTAATAGCAACACAGTGCAGAAAAATAAATAAAAAACGCAAAAAACACGATTTTTAAGGTTTTTTAAGGTTTAAGGGCGCCTAATATGAGCTAGGAAGCTAATTCCAACGGCGATCGGCTAGTTTTTATAATACTTTTCGGATACAAATCATTTTTTTGAGATTGGGCGGGGGCCAAATCACTATATTTATCCGGCAATAGCCTTTTAGTATTTGATTTTGAGGTTACTAAAGATATTTTTTTTTTTTAGATTTCAACAATGATTTTAAAGTTGATTCATTTTTTAATAAATTTTTATTATGCTTCTTATCCTTTAATCAAAAGAATAATTAAGGGGTCTTGCGCTTTCAAATGCTATAATTTCGAGGTAAGATTGAGTGGTCATAAAAAAAAAACTGCTTAAACTATTTGAAAATTTTTTTTAAATTAATTTTGTAAATTATTAGGCAACCTTCCTTTTTTTTTTTTATTTTTTATGTACATTATTGGCATTAAACTAAAGAAAAGGAAAAATATTGAAAATTAAAAAAGTTACATTAAAAATAAAAAATTTTGTAAAGATCACCCTCATTTTCGGACACTCTCCCCCCTGTAAAATTTTAAAAAATAGCCCAATTAACTTTTCCGTAGTTTAACACCATCTTAATTAGATAATAAAAAGATTTAAAAAAAAAAATTAAATCGGAGGAGTAGTTTTCTCTGAGTCAGTCGGACAAATTTAAAAAAGTAGGTTTCGAGATAAACGCGTTAAAGTTTCTTTGTACGTATAATATACGTTATATTTTTGATCAAATTTCTTCTTTAAAATTTTTTTTATTTAACATATCGACATAAAACCTTTTTTATCATAATTTTAAATATTTTTTTTATAACATAAGAAGAAAAAAAAAATTTTGATTTTCGGAAAAAATTGAAAGCGCAATACCCCTTAAATAACAAAAATAATAAAAATATAAAAATATATAAAGAATACTACCTTATAATTTTTTTCTTTTTTAGTCATTATACTTGTGTTAACTTTCAATAAATTTTAGTAGTCCACGTGACTAATAATTTAGGTTATTATTTTAATGCAGTAACAGAATTTTGATATATAACTAAAATTTATTCATATATAACTGGTTAATTAAAAATAAATAACTTTTTAACTTCAAATTTTAAAATTAATTGATTTAAATCACATTTTTTTACTTTTTTTTTACGTTTTTTACCAAGAAAAGAGTTTTTAGCAAACACACATCGGTATAGTAAAACAGAGAATAACCGTGCTGCTCACGAAAGAAAGAAAATGCGCGCGTGGTGTACGATTGCATAATTGTAAGATAGATGGCCTTTTAGAAGCGGTGAAATTTAAATAAATAATATGCCTCCTCCCCGGGAGAAACAACCTTTCTTACCGATACACCACCTGCGGTAAGCGAGAAGCGGTAAAATTTAAAATTTAAATAATTAATACGGCTCATCCCCTGGGTTGACAGCCTTCTTTACCAACGCTCCTCCTGGGGGAAATATCCTTCTTTACCGACACATCTTTGGGGGCAAAGGGATTGGGTGGCCTAGAAGCGGCATACCTTATCTACTGGGGATATTACTATTATAATAAAAGCTTTCAAAGGTCCTGACAATCTGACAAGGATTGTGGAGGTCAGGGCATGTACTTTCATATTGAGAAGGCCGATTCACAAATTAATTTTACTCACAATTAATAATAAATTAAATTTATAAATAATTATTGTATTAATAAAACTAATTTTTGTAAATATTGTATTTTTTCTTATATATAATTGTATTTTGTAAATAGTATTAGATTTTTTGTAATGTATATATTGTGAATAATTGTTCAAATTTTGAAAGGTAGTTTCAGAAAATTCGTGTTAACTGTTTATTACATTCATTATTAGTGTGTATTTAATATTGCTACTATACATATTTTTGCGTTTTACGCCAGTTGGTGTAAAAAATACACCTATACTACTATGTAAAACCAATATAAGAAAGAGGGCGGACACAGCACGCACTTAAGCAGTGCGCTTCTAGCTGCTGTCGTGTATGGTTATATTGTCTTAATAAATCACGTATTAACATATAAAACGGACAAGTACTTATTTAATCATTTGCATCAAAATCCATACCTAAAAGTCACTATAAGCAACGGTTTACACCACCAGTTAAACCAAAAACTGTCTAGCAGACATGAATATCATAAACAAAGATTACTTGTTGGTGTAGAAAAGTTGTATTTTTTTAAAACAAAATCTAATTTTTTCCATGATACGTTAAAACGACAATATTAAGAAAAAGATAATTTTTAGTTTTTCTTATAACATAATACTTTATTAGTAAAATAAAACATTTAGAACATTTTTTTATCGATAACAAGGAAATTTTCATAGAGTATAGTAATAAAAATAGAAATTTAGGGCCAATAAAAATAAATGAAAAAAGGCCTTAAGCCCTAAAAAACCGTTTTTAAAGCAATGAATTTTCTATGTAAAAGTATTAAAATTATTAAATTCGTGTAAAAATATAGTTCAGAGTACTTTTTACAAGGTAACTTTACTGTAAAATACCAATTGAAAAGAAATTTTCTATTTATAACAAAAAAATTTAATTTTTTTTCAAATTAACGTTAAAAAAAGTGGATTTAGCGAGTTTTCAATAATAATATTTCTCTAAAAAAATTTAGATACCTTGTTTTCATCAAATGAAATTTTTTTTTTTGATTACCCACCTAAAAATTCCATATTTTGATTTTTTGAACACCTCTAATGTTTACCCCCATAAAAGTTCTAAATTAAAGTTCTAATCTAAATTAAGCATGAATCTATAAAAACCGAATTAAAAGATTTCTTTAATTTTAATTTAAATTTTCCACCGATAAAATGGTTATTTAGGGGCCTGGCCAGTTAAACAGCATCTAAAGATATTTATAATGGAATGTATTATTTAAATGGATATAAAATATCAGGATGGTGATGGATAAAATAATATAGAATGATTTTTTAATATAACATGCGTTTATTATTATGTCCATATTAAGCGGCGATTCTACGCATTCTGTCGAAGCTGGGTGCGCGCATTATTACTCTCTGTTTCTTATATTCACTTTTTAATTTAAAAAGGCTTATTTACAAGGAATTTAATAATATAGGTATATTTTACACCATTCTCCCCTCTCAAAGTTTAATTATATTTACAAAGACAATATATAAAAAGTAAATAAAATTAGTCAATAATGTTTACAAAAAATACAATTTATAAACAGAATTTAATTTTGTAAAAATTTAATATAATTTATTTTAATTAATTTTATAAAAAGTTAAAATAATTTATTTACGTCATTATTAGTAAAATCAATAAGTAAGTTATAAGTAAGATCAATTTTTGAATGGGCCTTCTCAATATAAAAGTACAGGTCCTTATCTCCACAATCCTTGTCAGATCATCAGGTCCCTTAAAAGTTTTTACAACTCGACTTAGCGGCCATTTACTTGGAGGTAAAGTCTCATCGTATACCAGAACAATATCATCAATCTCAATATTTCTCCACTCTCCTGACCACTTATAACACTCTTGTAACGTTTGCAAATATTCAGCTGACCATGTCCTCCACCAGTCCAATATGGCTTGGACCAACTTTTACCTTTGATTAGGTGCCATATATATGAATTATATTGTGTTAAGAGAAGCGAAGGGCATAAAAACTGATGAAGGATCGCCAATCAGAAGTATCAAGGGGCGTGAGTTTAAGCACGATTCCACTTGTTTGAGAAGAGTATAGAACTCTTCAAATGTAAGATTGGAATCATCTATCACCCGACGAAGATGATGCTTTAATGATTTGACTGCTGATTCCCAGATTCCCCCTGTGTGTGGATAACCTGGTGAGTTAAATGACCTTCTAATCTGTACCTTCATTGGTCAATTTTCCCAAAAGGCTCTGCATATAGCTTGAAGAGGCCATATACATTTCTTTAAGAGTTTTGTTTGCACCTATGAAGGTAGTGCCCTGTACACTGAACAAATCTGAGCATGGCCCACGAATTGAGGTAAATCGCCGGAAAGTACCAAAGAAGTCATCGCTTGTATATTCTGTAACGAGTTCCAAGTGAATTGCTTTAGTTGCCTTACATACAAAGACACAAATGTATGCTTTATATGTCTGAGCCCCACGAACCTTATATCTTAAAATTTTGTACGGTTCCGCATAATCTACACCGGTCATACGAAACGGTTTATTTGGTTTTTTAACTCGAGAATAGGGTAAAATGTCCATCTTTTTTATACAAGTTGTGTCACGATATCTAATAAAATCTACAAATTTGTGTATAATTGATTTGACAAGACTACGTCCTCTTAAAACCCAAAACTCTTGTCTTACTGTAGAAAGGGTTTAACGTATTTAAGTCCATGAAAGGATTTATAATGATAGTACTCTACTAGTAATTTAGAAAGTTTTGAATCATAAGGAAGAATTAGAGGATGCTGTTGTTCATAACTGAGCAAGGATAAATGGATTCTACCACATAATCGCAATAAACTATTACCTTAAAAGGGGTGCAATTTAATTAATCTTGACTTGAATTTGCATTTGTTTTTAAGTAAACTTTTTTTGGAGAGAAAATACGATATTTGAATTATATATACCCATACTAATTTAATTCTATTCAATTCGAAGGGATTAACACAGGGTAAACAGATTTTTTTGTTTATATTAAACCAATTGCAATTAAATAATTTTGATTTTATAATAAGGTTATTTTTAATTTAAACAAGATATTATAAATGGAACGCAATACATATTACATAACTCTAAATAATTTACGAGCGTTTGAGAAACTATCCAACAAATTTCAAGTATTGTTGTTTTAATATTTAATTGTTGTTGTTGGCTAACCGAACAACTTAATGTGGAGAGATAGAGAGAGAGAGAGAGAGAGAGAGAGAGAGAGAGAGAGAGAGAGAGAGAGAGAGAGAGAGAGAGAGAGAGAGAGAGAGAGAGAGCTTGTGTAAAAGTTATTATTATCACGAATGAACTTAAAATCACCTTGGATTTTAGCGTTAAGTTCCCACCACAAGTTAAGTAATTGCTCGGGAGGGATGCCTCTGGAAACGCAATTTTGACCTTGACTTACATGACTCCAATATGCCGTAGATACTAAAGAGTGTATTTGAGAACATTTATTTGCTATAAAAATTGGCCAATTTGAAGGATACTCTTACAGGCCAAAAAAGAACATCAACCGAATCAGTAAACAAATATACATCAACAGAAGGCAATATTAATGATTTTAAAACTTTAGCATCCACATAGCTCTCAGAACTTATAATATAGGCAACAAGGGGATATTTATCGCCATCATCAAGAGCCAATTGCTTCATTACCCTATTAGCTAAGAAGGGGCTGCTTATTACACAATACGTAACTGTATTTAGTAAATAAGCTGAAATTTCATCAGTTGGTTTAAATCATCAAAGAATTTGTTGATATTTACGATCATCTTTATGTATTAATATTTGTCGAAACATCTGTTTGATATCTGAGACATATACATAACGATATGTCATCCAGTGAAATAACAGTTCTGCCAGATTTGGTAGTAAATTTGCATCAGTATGTAAAATATCTTTAAAGAAAGATTATTGAAATCTCGGGCAGAAGCGTTAAATACTGTTCTTAATTTTTTATTTTAACTATTTTTTTTTTATAATTCTATGATGAGGAATAAAGTAACAAAACAAAAGCATTAAAAATACAGTAGTTTTTGACAAATTACCACTTTAATCATAGTCTACCACAAAATCAGTATACAGCTTTGAATAATATTGAAGTAATTTAGAGGTTAATTGGTGGAATATTGGAGTGGATGAAAGTGGATGTAAAATAACTGATACTGTGATTAATATGATGATAAGATGATTTATTAAAACGTGTGTACTGGTATACGGCTGAGTGCGTACTGTCGACTGACAGGTAGCGCTTGATATTATCTATCTCTTTCTAACATATACATTAAGGCGTGTATACATTATTATATTATAATAAAAGACATATTTACAATAGTTACAATCCGCAACAAGCTTGCTAAAAGATGGGTCGCTTAAAAAGCGCTTCTCCATTCTTAAAAGCATATTTTTTGCTACAGTATGTGAGCCAGGAAACTGTAAATTTTTTAGATCTTTAAACTTGAATGGGAACCTGACAACATATCTACCATCCGCGTTCCTGAAATGAGTATTTTTAAAATAGGTTTCGCACTCTTGCTCATCCGGATTAAGCATACGAGAAGAAAAATTCAAAATTTCCTCTTGTCTCCACAAACGTTCCAAATCAAAAGTAATTGAAGATTCAGGTTCATTACAAACAGAAAGACATTTGATCTTATGCGAGTATTGCCAGAGATAATATAATCTAATTTTGTCTTTGTAGCAATAGGATTATCAAGAGCATTTCGTCTCACTTCCCCCTTTTCCCCGTTTTCCCCCGAAATTTCAATTTGACCCCGCCTGCAAAATCCTGGATCAGCTAGAACTAAAGCCTCAATATGCTTCAAATTTTCATTTTCAGAACTAGTCAATGAGGCATAATAAGAAATTTTAGGTAAAACATATGCTTTAATCGTCAAAAAAAAAGTCTGACATAAAACGGGGTTTTATTTGAAATTGAACAATTTTTGTGCACGTATAGTCATTTTTACCGCTTGCACCTGAAATAGGTATTTTTGTAGAGGTATGATTAGTACACAATCGTTTAAATAAAGACTGGCTTATGAAAGATGCCTGTCAAGCTTGGTCAACTAAAGCTCTTGCGTGTAATTCATATCCATTTTCATTATTTATTTTGACTGCTGCTATCGACAATAATTTTAGAAAAGAGGATTTTCACACAAATTAAGTGAAGTAACATGAGATTTAGTTGAATTACTTGCTCCAGGATCAGAAAAATTAGAATATTTTGTATTTTGATTTAAATTTTGACCTGAATTCAGATCGGGAGTGTTAGAATTTTGAGGTTTGTGTCTTTAGAATATAATTGTCATCATGCAAAGCTTTATGATTTTTTTTATTGCAAATATTACAAAGTGCTTTCGAAGTGCATCTAGGAAAAAGATGGTTGCCAAGACAATTACAGCACCTTGGTAATGATTTTATAAAATCATACCTTTTAGCAGGTGTTAAATTCTTGTAATTATGAGTTTTATGATTTCCTTTGCACATTAAACATTCAATTATATTAATGTCATTATTTTTCGTATTTAATTGGGTATGAAATATCTTAACTTGAGGTTAAGTAGTAATATTAGAATTTTTAAATTTACTGTAATTAGGATTATTATTGATAATGGAACTTAAACAAGTTTTATGATATCTATATTTTATGATATATTTTATTTTTTTTACAGAACTATTTTCCTCAATAGATTCTAACATACCAATCTAAGATTCTATAAATTGAAGTAATATTTTAAAAGTTGGAGGTTTTGAAATAAAATTAATATTTTGATTTTGAAATTGTACTGAGTGATTAGACAAAGATAGATTGCATAATATAAATACTGAGATAGTTCAATAAAGGAATTTGAGACCAAAGAAACTGCTCTAACATCCAGATGCACCAATGACTCCAATGAATGGAAGCTGACGTAGAATAAGAGATGAGTTGAAGTAGTAGTTGCTAATCAATGTGAGATAGTTCAATCTGACAAGGATAGCCAGGCCATGAATAGCCACATCTAATTGAGAGAGTACTTTCGGAATATCAAAAAATTCTTAGTAAAAAATTTTAAATTAATAAGATCTTTTTTTTTTCAAAGAATTTTTAAAAAAGATAATCAAAAAAATTACCTAAAAAATAAACAATAAAAAAAAAATTCCCAAAAAAGACAATTAAAACATTGAAACTAATTAGTTATTTAAACATTAATAATTTTTTTTTTTTTTTAATTTAGAAATTTAATTTTCAAAGAATAAATTTAAATTTAAAGTATTTATCTAAAGTAAAAAAGAAAATGTGAAAATATACAATCCTACAATTACCAAATATAGTTTCACAATAATTCATTATTTGCCTTAAAATAAGTAAATATTATGTCAGAAATTATTTACTTTTTCTTTAGACAGAATTTGTTGTTTTTTTTTTAAGAATTTAATAGAAAAATTTCAATTAAGTCAAATAAATAGGTTTGATAATCTTAATGCAGTGATTGAAAATATGAGAACTATTTTTAATTAATTTTAAAATTTACTGTTAATTAATTTAAAACTTAACTCATTAACGCCGGGGCGGAGAGTTTTGGAAATGAGCAAAAATAAGTATATTCCCGTATAGATAAGTGGCTAAAAAGTTCCCGATTGTAAAATTTCATGCTCTTTCAGAATCTGACATTAGTTTTCACCTACAACCCTTAATAATACCCTAAAAACGGGGGTGAAAAAGGTAGGTCAGGCATTATTAGGAAATGTTTGAAAAAATCAATAAAAAAAGTATCCAATTATATTGAAAAATGTTTAAAAATAATATTATTTATGTAAATTTAAGTAAACTTCGTATACATTGAGGTCTTTTAGAGTAAGAATTATGAATTTTTGGTCAAAAATATTTCCACTCAAAATTCATGTTTATCGTTCTAAAAAACTCTTTTGTAATATCTTGGAAAATTGAAAAATATGTTCGGTTAAAAAATTAAATATTATCCGCCTAAAATTCATTTTTCTCACCTTAAAAACCCCCTTGTAAAGTTAAAAGTTAATTTTTTTAAGTTTTATGGTTCGTTATTTTGGAAAATCGGGTTGAAAAATTTAATATTTTTTAGCCAAAATTCATTTTTTTAGACTTTAAATACTTCCTAGTAATGTGAAAAGTTAATTTTTTAAAGTTTTTCAATTCACCATCTTGGAAAATTGGAAAATATGTTGACTGGAAAAATTGAAGGTTTTCCACCGCAATTCATTTTTTTTCGCTTTAAAAATCCTCCTTCTAATGTAAAAAGTTGATTTTTTCAATCCACCATCTTGGAAAATTGGAAAATATGTTGGGTTGAAAAATTAAAAATTTCGTCCTAGACGCGACACGAGTCCTTTATTTTTCAAGTTGCTCTTAGGAGAGCTATTCCTCCAAGTGCCAAAATTCTGTTTTCGATTTATTAGGTAATTACCTCGGTTTTGCGAGGCCCTGGTGTTCCCTCTCTTATGACAGTTGCGTAATGAATTCAATTACATTTATGATTAATATTTTAATTTTAATAAGTGGGAACTCTTTTACTCTAACAAAAAAAACCACGTAGTTATACTCCCTGGCTCAGAGAGTTTATAACTCCCTAGATCATAGTCATCTCCTGGAATACCTTCGGGATAAAAATGAACCGTACGAGGAAAAGCTGATATCCTGGAGGTGTAATGTTTAATTTTCCAACAGTTTTCCGATTTTCCAATATGGTGGATCAAAAAACATGAAAATAGAAACTTTCAACATTACCTGGGGGTTTTCGAGGTCAAGTAAAACGTTTTTAATAATGAAATTTTTCATTTTTTGGCCCCAGCATATTTTCCGGTTTTCCAAGATGGCGGACGAAAAAACATTTCAGAATAAGCTTTTTACATTACCTGGGGGTTTTCGAAGTCGAGAATAATGTTTTTATTAATGAAAATTTTCATTTTTCGGCCCCAGCAAATTTTCCGGTTTTCCAATATGGCTGACAAAAAAAAATTTTTTAATTTCCATGGTGGTAATGTAAAAAGCTTATTCTGAAATTATTTTTCGTCCGCCATCTCGGAAAGGCGGAACATATGCTGGGGCCAAAAAATTAAAAATTCATTAATAAAATCGTTATTCTCGACCTCGAAAACCCTCAGGTTATGTAAAAAGCTTATTCTGAAATGTTTTTTCGTCCGCCATCTTGGAAAACCGGAAAATTTTCTAGGGCAAAAATTGAAAATTTTCATTAATATAAACGTTTTTCTCGACCTCGAAAACCCACAGGTGATGTATAACGCTTATTCTGAAATGTTTTTTCGTCCGCCATCTTGGAAAACTGGAAAATATGCTAGGGCCAAAAAATGAAAAATTTCATAAATAAAAACGTTTTTCTTGACCTCAAAAACCCCCGGGTAATGTTGAAAGTTTCTATTTTCATTTTTTTTGATCCGCCATCTTGGAAAACCGGAAAATTTTCTAGGGCCAAAAAATGAAAATTTTCATTCATATAAACGTTTTTCTTGACCTCGAAAACCCCTAGGTAATGTAAAAAGCTTATTCTGAAATGTTTTTTCGTCCGCCTTCTTGGAAAACCGGAAAATATGCTGGGGCCAAAAAATGAAAAATTTTGTTAATAAAAACGTTATTCTCGACCTCAAAAACCCCCAGGTTATGTAAAAAGCTTATTCTGAAATGTTTTTTCGTCCGCCATCTTGGAAAACCGGAAAATATGCTGGGGCCAAAAAATGAAAAATTTCATTAATAAAAACGTTTTTCTTGACCTCGAAAACCCCCAGGTAATGTTGAAATTCTATTTTCATGTTTTTTGATCCGCCATATTGGAAAATCGGAAAACTGTTGGAAAATTAAACATTACACCTCCAGGATATCAGCTTTCTCTCGTACGGTTCATTTTTAACCCGAAGGTATTCCAGGAGATGACAGAAATTTCAGAGAGTTAACTCCCTGTTTTAGGGAGTTTACTCCCTGATTTAGGGAGTTATAAACTCTCTGAGCCAGGGAGTATAACTACGAGGTTTTTTTTGTTAGAGTATCCCTACTTTTTCTATAATTTTTATACTAATTTTATTTGCGTGTATTAGTTAACATTTTACTTAATTTGTATCGGTTTTTATATGTTGAAAACTCGCATCGAGATTCCAACTAAACTTAACATTTAAACGTTTTAACTTTCAATTTGTAACAATTATATTATATAAAATTTTTGTGTTTGGTTTTTAATATTTTATTGTAATTTTCTATGTTTAAATGCATACGAAGCCAATTAAAGTTAAAAATATCAAGGTGTCGTGCTATTTTTGTTTTGTTAATATTTTTTATATTGTATAAATTAAAACAACTATTATTTAAAGTGATTTTGGATTTTGTTAAATTCATTTTATAGTCGCATTTGCGATAGGTGCGGGTATGTTAATTCAAAAACATGTGTTTTTAAATACTAGTAAGACATTATAAATAATTAATAGTCTGCGTGAAGATATGCAGAATATACAAATCGTTAGAATTATATCTCCGACAGATTCAATGTTACCATTAAAAATAACACAATAGTATGTACTGTTGTAAAAGCAAGGAGGGCCGAAGGCCCCATGCGCCAATTTTTATGTGTTTTATAACCATTTCTCGTTATAAGGCACCCCTAGGGTTAGGTTAGGTTAGGTTAGCCGGGGGGAGGCGCAAGGGTGCACTTAATTACATTTTAAACCCATAAAAAATATTTAAATTGGTATTGAATCTGTCGGAGATGTAGGAGTAACCGAAGAAAAATTAACTTCATCTCAGATAGTAATTAAGTTACAATCTAAGCCATTCTTTTTTTGCCCCTTTAGTTGAAAACGTACTTTTTTCCGAGGGAGTGAAGAATGCATCTTACGCATAGCCTTCGGCATCGGACTAAAGGATTATGTGAAGACTCTACCTTGCATTATCGGCAATGAAATCATCGATTTAAACTATAATCCACGATTGCACGTTAAAAATGTACTACTTATTTAATAATTTAAATTACATTTTTTTTTTTTAATATGCACTGGTATATGGCGTATTTAACCCCGAACATCAAAGGGTATCACGAACAATTTTTTCTGATTTTCGGTCAAGATTAATATCTAATTCGATGGAAAACCCTTTCCTGCAAAAAAATCGTCATGATTGTTAGAAAATCCCAAAGAGATACAATTTTTTATGACAATCAAAACGAAAGTTTCTAGTTATTTATGTTGCATATTGGTCTCAAGTTATCTTTTTTTAAGACCTACTCTAACCAAAAAAGGTTCCTTATTTCAAAGATTAAATTAGTTTCTGAATGCCTTTTCATAAAATAATCTATTTCTATATCTTGGGGTTCCTTATAAGAAACATCAGGTTTCAGTTTCGGGAAATATTTTTTTTAAATATAATCTTTCCCTATTACACTATGAAAATTTTTTATTATGAAATCACAAAAAAAGTAATGGAAATAAACTTCATGAGCAAAAGTTTTGTAAAATTTACAAAACAATAGATTTGTAAATTCACAAACATCACTTTGTATTTTCGCAAAAGTAATTGTGCGATTTTAACAAACAAAATTTTTGTAAAATCACATTTTAAAAAAATATTAAAAAATTTTTTAAAATTTATTATCTTAATTATTTTTATACTTAAAATTTCTATAGTTTTTAATCACGTATATTTTTTTATTATTTAAATTTAAAGTAAACAAACTGTATATTAAAAATAAATTTTATTCTATATTATTTTTTTTTTTAATTAATTAATTTTTTTTTTTATTTGCTTTGACCTGTTTGCGAACCCGAGACTTCAGCATATCAGCTTCACGATTTACCATCATGCTAAAGAAGAGTTGACAATATATTTAAAAAAAAAAAAAGGTCATTACCTCTTGCTTATTAACATCCATTTGTCATAAAAAATGAATGCGATTATGCCACGATAAGTAATTGATGTGCAATTTGAGCCATTTTTTATTTTCTTAGTCAAAGTTCGTATTATACAAGAGTTTTATTTGATTCATAGCCCATTTTTCATAGTAAAATTATGGGAAGAAAATTATATTTATATTATCAATCATTACTGGGCATAAAATTTTTTTATTGTTGTCTTTAAAAATTTGGTTTTGAAAGAACTCAGAGCGAGAACTTGATTTTTCATCTCTTTTTTAATTTGAGTATAAGGCTTGTACGTTTACAAAATCTTTAGGGATTCACAAAGAAATTTTATTTTTCAATAAAATTTGTGATTTTACAAGCGCTTTGTAATTTTACAAAACTTATACTATGTAAATTTTTTTTTTAATCTCAAAAAATTTTTACAGTGTAGGTTAACTCCACCTCCTTAAAATTAAAAACTTATATTAAATAAATATTAAATTAATATATATTAAATTAATCAAAATTAATACTTAAGTTTTTTCAAATCTTAATTTAGATAATTAATATACAAAAGTTGTTGATAAAGTAGATAAAATATTAAACGCGTTTTACTAAAATCGCTATAATTTCGGCCGAGTCATTTTGTGAAAAAAATAATAGTGAACATCCTGATTATGTTTCCAACACAATTATAAAAATGTTAAGCTATTTTATATAGAAGTAAAGAATTTGAGCTAAGCATGGTAATGCATGCTTCACTCAGACTAATAAACCAAAATTGATTCTTAAATTCTTTCAAATTTCGGTATACATAAATAGTATTAGCTATTTATAAGCATTAATAACGCGAAAGTGCAGATTTCTATATTATGCATAATGTAAAATAGATTCAATATAATATAAATAAAATATAGATAAAATAGCTATAATTTCGGCTCGACGATACATTTTGTAAAGAAAAAAAAAATAATAGTGAATATCCTGATAAAATTTCGAATAAAACTGTATAAATTTTATTTACATTTATACAGCCAGTTTAGCACAAACTAACTCCTCACCTGAAATTAATCATATGCTACAGTATACTCTCGTAAACGTGCTGTAGAACCTTCTGAGGTACATTCGGAGAACATTCGAACCGAAAGTAAATTTAGAACATGAGTCCGAATGTACTTCAGAATATTCTATAGAACATTAAATGATTATTTTTTTTTTTTTTTTAATAAACAAAGATTATGCAGAATAAGGGTATATATAATCAGTTTTTAACATATTATTATTTAATTATGTATTTTATTAAAATTATTACATTATTAATATTTTTTACATATTTTTATTTATTTTTGATATTATTTTTACTTTTTACAAATTTTATTACGAATAATATCAATTTTTAATTTTAGCATCAAAAAGTATGAAGAAATATTTAATACACACTGTAAAAAATACCCTGCCAACTAGCTGGCACTGAGGTTCCTCAAACAATGAGCTGTAATCTTAATTTACAACAAATATTATTGATTACAACCATGCAATTATACGCATACATTTTTCGTTTTTAGTAGCTGGTAAAGTAGATTATTAAGATCATTTTGTTATTAAAGTGAAAATTCTAGCGTCCATGGATTGGTCGCGCCGGCGTTAATGGATTTTAAATCATTTTTGCATAATTAAAAAGAGACAAATATAAAAAAAGCTAATTTTATTTTTTTTTATATAATTTTATTTTATTAGAATATATAATTATCCCTTAATAATTAAAATATTGGGTAACATGATTTTTTTGTTTTGTCAAGGAAATGGTTGGTAACGATGCGAAAATTACAAATATTCGCTCAATTATTATAAAAAGATAGGAGTTTTTACCAGTATTTATAATAATTTCTTATAATTTATTTTCTCAGTTACTTCTTGCATTTGACCAATCTTCCGCAACAATGATAATAATAATAATAATAATAATAATATTTTGTAATAAAAAAAATAACCACATTAATTGCTTCAAGATTTTAACATTATTTATATTATTTCTATTAATCACAAAATAATGAATTATTTAATTCTATAAATTGTTTGTTTCTTTAAAAAATGCCAATATAACTTTTAAATCTTAATTTTAAAATGCAAACATAACCATTTAATATTTTTAGGCTGTTTATTATTGTTTATAATTTCATTAAGCTGCATGCATAAATAAACATAGCAACGAGCAAAATAATCCAAGGAAGTCAAAAAGAGGCAAGATTTCCATCACTCTTTCTTGTGTGTTATAATTTATATGAAAATAAAAATAAAAATTGTGATCGGATACAAAAAATTACTATAAACTAAATTTCTAAAACTTGTACTCTCATTAAAATAAATTAGATATGTCCAATACGAAAAATAAATTTGATGTTTTATGTATTTTTTTGTAACGAAGATTTTGGAGAAAAAAATTTTCAAAAAATTAATTATCAGATTCAAGATATCGAGTAAAAAACATACTTTCAAGTATAAGTACTTTCATGGAAATGAATGAGGTATTACATCCAAATTAAAAAAAAAAAAGTATTTTGAGATTTTTTTAATAAAAAAATTTTTGGAAAAAAAAGTTAGCTTTTCATTCGATAATTGTTTTGAAATATCACTGGTTACAATATTTTAAAATATTAGTACTTTCATAGAATTAAATGAGGTATTACACCAAAAAAAAAAATAAATATTGCAGTTTTTTTTATTTTTCTTTTTTTTTTAATTTTGAGAAAAAAATTTTGAAAAAATTCAGTATCAGTTCCAAAAAATTACTGTAAACGAGGTTCTTAAAACTAGTACTTCCATGGAAATAAATTAGGTACTACGTCCAATAAGAAAAAAAAAATTGGTATTTTTTGTATTTTTTTGTGAAAAAAATTTTAGAAAAAAAATTTTCAGAAAATTAAGTATCCGATTCAAAATATCATGAGAAAACCATACTTTCAAATATAAGTACCTTCGTGGAAATGAATGAGGTATTACACCCAAATAAAAAAAAAAAAAGGGGTTTTGAGATTTTTTTAATAAAAAAATTTTTGGAAAAAAAATTAGGTCTTAATTCGATAATGGTTTTGAAATATCACTGGTTACAATATTTTCAGATACTAGTACTTTCATAGAATTAAATGAGGTATTACACCAAAAAAAAAAAATATATTGCAGTTTTTTTTATTTTTCTTTTTTTTTAATCTTGAGAAAAAAATTTTGAAAAAACTAAGTATCAGATCCAAAAAATTACTATAAACAAGGTTCTTAAAACTAGTACTTACATGGAAATAAATTAGGTACTACGTCCAAAAAGAAAAAAAAAATTGGTATTTTTTGTATTTTTTTGTGAAAAAAATTTTAGAAAAAAAATTTTCAGAAAATTAAGTATCTGATTCAAAATATCATGTGAAAACCATACTTTCAAATATAAGTACTTTCGTGGAAATAAATGAGGTGTTACATCCAAATTAAAAAAAAAAAAAGTACCTCGAGCTTTTTTGGTGAAAAAATTTTTGAAAAAAAAATTAGGTCTTAATTCCATAATGTTTGTGAAATATCACCGATTACATACATACGTACACACACACACACACACACACACACACATACAGACTTTCTTTAAAACCCGGTTTTTTAGCTTCCTGGGGTCCCAAAACGTGCTTTTATGCCAAAAAATAGAAAATCAAATTTTGACCTAACACAATGGTTCCTCTTTGAGGAACCAAAATTCTTGTCCGGGTAGTTACTAACCAGGTAATATTGACAATCCTGATAATAAATTTACTCATCCTATATAGTTAAATTACTATCCTGATAGTAAATTTACTACTTAGTTATAATTAAATCATAAAAATATAAGAAAAAAATGAATTATTTTTTACAAAAAACAGCCTAAACTTAAAGAGTTAAGCATAACCTTAAAAGCACTTTATTTACATAAATCTATCAATTTATTTGTTGCCAGATATGCAAAATGTGAAACAATCAATTTATTATTTGGTTTAATTAATATACCAAAAGTATGATGCAAGATAAGGACACGCACCACAGCAACACCGCATACACAAACTATACGATCATGAATTGCATCGCAAAAGCCGCGAAAGAGAACCTAGCCTAACATTTCGTGCAATGTTTATATTAGGTGATCGGTGCAACTCCTGGCCCTTCTAAATATATATATTTTGCAATAAAATTTTTGTATTAATTAAATCAGTTTATAGTTTAATTCTTTCAAGTTTTGCATTCAAATATCAGTTGACAAATAAATAGTTAAATAGTTTTAAATAAATTGATAGATTTATGTAAATAAAGTGCTTTTAAAGCTTTTCTTGAATCTTAAAGTTTAGACTGTTTTTTGTGAAAAATAATTCATTTTTTTCTTATATTGTTATATAAACAAGATTTGTGTGCAGTGTTAACTTATTTAATAAACATCAATTAACCAATTTTTTACAGATGAGTATAATGCAGTGTTATAAAAAATACTAATATTTTTCATGATATTGGTTCCTCAAAGAGGAACCATTGTGTTAGGTCAAAATTTGATTTTCTATTTTTTGGCATATAAGCACGTTTTGGGACCCCAGGAAGCTAAAAAACCTGTTTTTAAAAAAAGTCTGTATGTGTGTGTGTGTGTGTGTGTGTGTGTGTGTGTGTGTGTGTGTGTGTGTGTGTGTACGTATGTATGTAATCGGTGATATTTCACAAGTATTATGGAATTAAGACCTAATTTTTTTTTCAAAAATTTTTTCACCAAAAAAGCTCGAGGTACTTTTTTTTTTTTTGATTTGGATGTAATACCTCATTTATTTCCATGAAAGTACTTATATTTGAAAGTATGGTTTTTACATGATATCTCGAATCGGATACTTAATTTTCTGAAAATTTTTTTTCTAAAATTTTTTTCACAAAAAAATACAAAAAATACAAATTTTTTTTTTCTTTTTGGACGTAGTACCTAATTTATTTCCATGGAAGTACTAATTTTAAGAACCTTGTTTATTGTTATTTTTTGGATCTGATACTGAATTTTTTCAAAATTCTTTTTGTCAAAATTAAAAAAATAGAAAAATAAAAAAAAATGCAATATTTTTTTTTTTTTTGGGTGTAATACCTCATTTAATTCTATGAAAGTACTAATATCTGAAAATAATGTAACTAGTGATATTTCAAAACCATTATCGAATTAAAAAAGTAAAAATAATATTTTATTGACCAGAATTGGAGCTGAACTTAATTTTTTTTTATTGTTTCAAATTATTTAAAATAAATAAAACAATGAATTAAGACATAATTTTTTTTTCAAACATTTTTTATCAAAAAATCTCTAACCCCCCTTTTTTATTTTTAATTTGGATGTAACACCTCATTTATTTCCATGAAAGTACTTATATTTGAAAGTATAGTTTTCAAATGATTTCTCGAATCGGATACTTAATTTTCTGAAAATTTTTTTTCTAAAATTTTTTTCACAAAAAAATACAAAAAATACGAAACTTTTTTTTCTTTTTGGACGTAGTACCTAATTTATTTCCATGGAAGTACTTGTTTTAAGAACCTCGTTTACAGTAATTTTTTGGAACTGATACTGAATTTTTTCAAAATTTTTTTCTCAAAATTAAAAAAAAAGAAAAATAAAAAAAACTGCAATATTTTTTTTTTTTTTTTTTGGTGTAACACCTCATTTAATTCTATGAAAGTACTAATATTTTAAAATATTGTAACCAGTGATATTTCATAACAACTATCGAATGAATACCTAACTTTTTTTTCCAAAAAATTTGTTTATTAAAAAAATCTCAAAATACTTTTTTTTTTTTTAATTTGGATGTAATACCTCATTCATTTCCATGAAATTACTTATATTTGAAATTATGATTTTTACTCGATATCTTGAATCTGATAATTAATTTTTTGAACATTTTTTTCTCCAAAATCTTCGTCACAAAAAAATATATAAAACACCAAATTTATTTTTCGTTTTGGGCACATCTAATTTATTTTAATGAGTGTACAAGTTTTAGAAATTTAGTTTATACTAATTTTTTGTATCCGATCACAATTTTTTTTTTATTTTGATATAAATTATAACACACAAGAAAGAATGATGGAAATCTTGCCTCTTTTTGACTTCCTCGGATTATTTTGTTCTTAAAAGTTATATTGTCATTTTTTAAAGAATCAAACAATTTATAGAATTAAATAATTTATTATTTTGTGATTAATAGAAATAATATAAATAATGTTAAAACCTTGAAATGCAAAAAGTACACTGAGAAAATAAATTATAAGAAATTATTATAAATTCTGCTAAAAACTCCTATCTTTTTATAATAATTGAGCGAATATTGGTAATTTTCGCATCGTTACCAACCATTTCTTTGACAAAACAAAAAAATCATGTTACCCAATATTTTAATTATTAAGGGATAATTATATATTCTAATAAAATAAAATTTTATAAAAAAAAAATAAAATTAGCTTTTTTTACATTTGTTTCTTTTTAATTATGCAAAAATGATTTAAAATCCATTAACGCCGGCGCGACCAATCCATGGACGCTAGAATTTTCACTTTAATAACAAAATGATCTTAATAATCTACTTTACCAGCTACTAAAAACGAAAAAAGTATGTATAATTGCATGGTTGTAATCAATAATATTTGTTGTAAATTAAGATTACAGCCCATTGTTTGAGGAACCTCAGTGCCAGCTAGTTGGCAGGGTATTTTTTCTATTATTTGTTTCAATTTGTTTGTTGCAGGTTTTTTTTGTAATTTTTATGACATTTAATAGTGGAAAATGAAAATAGTGGTAAGTTGTGGTAAATTGACAATTCTTGAGAGCTCCACTGAATACCACATCAAGCCGATGGAAGATGTGATCAGAGGATCTGCTTCGGAGAAAGTTCTGCATTTTCTTGTAATAATATTTGCTTTAATATTTTTGATGTGGGCTTCGTAACTAATAGTTCATAGTGTTGAATGTCAATTGGTCATGAGAATAACACGTCATCTCTAAGGAAGATTTTCCTACTTGGTTTACTTCGAAGATATGTCTGCGCTATCATTCTAGATGAGTCACCATCATACTCATCTTACAAAAAATTTCTTTAAATAATTTACTTATATATTCTTTAATACCTTAACTTAAATATTCTATACTAAAAAAAATATTGTGGAAAATTAAAATAAGACATTTAAAATTCCTTTTCCTTTATTTAATACCTGCACTGATAAAAATTCTTATATGGGTAATTACTATAACTAAGTAGTAAATTTACTATCAGGATAGTAATTTAACTATATGGGATGAGTAAATTTATTATCCAGATTGTCAATATTACCTGGTTAGTAACTACCCGGACAAGAATTTTTTTTACAGTGTGTATTAAATATGTCTTCATCGGCTAAGTGGGACGATATGTTGCACTCCCTCGAGCAGGTATTCAGAGTTCCGGATTATCTGGGAAATATACTCAGAGATTACCTCCGGGACCGATACCTGCGCTGGGACACGCTCGATGGCACAAGAGGTAAAGTATTAAGCGCAGGTATAGCGCAGGGTTCAGTTCTGGGTCCTGATCTGTGGAATGCCTTTTACGACGGCTTGCTAAAGATTGAGCTTCCGGATGGATGCTCCATGATTGGATACGCGGATGACGTTGCTCTAACCATAACAGCTCGAGGACCAGCAGAATACCTTGGATGAGGCCATGCGCCTTATCAATAGCTGGATGTCGGATCACGAACTAAGACTGGCAGTCCCGAAAACGGAGATTGTCCTTCTGACCCGGAGAAGGGTTGATACCATATTCGGCGTCAGCTTTGATGACGGAGGTAATCCCCTTATGATCCAGACCAAACCATCGGTCAAATATTTGGGGGTCTTCTTGGATAACAAGTTGACCTACAATAGACAATTCCAGCAGGCCTGTGAAAAGGCTGGCCGGGGGACAAAGTCCCTCTCGTGGCTAATGACGAACATCGGCGGTCCCAGATCAGAGAAGAGGAGGCTGTTGATGACGACAGTCAACTCCATCTTGCTCTACGGTGCAGAGGTGTGGGCGGACAATGTCCACATAAAAAAGTACTGCAAGAAACTAAAGGCAGTACAGAGGCAGGGGGCACTTCGAATCGCTTGCTCGTACAAGACAGTATCAGAGCCAGCGATCCAGGTGGTGGCACGGGTGTTTCCCATCGACCTGCTTGCCTTGGAAAGGCAGGCGATCTATAAGGCCGAGTCTACATAACCGCACCGCACGGCGCAGCCCAATACTATTGGTATAGGAGTCACGTGACGCCGCAAGCGCAAGCCTATATCAATAGCATTGGGCTACGTCGTGCGGTGCGGTTATGTAGACTCGGCCTAACCGTGAGGAAGAAGAGCGAGACGTAGCTTCCGTTCGCGCTCGCTCCCACACACTGGAATGCTGGCAGTATAGGTGGAATGGTGACCCGAGGGGACGTTGGACGCACCGCCTTATCATCGATTTGGAAAGCTGGATGAACCGTGATCATGGAGAGGTAGACTTCTACCACACACAGTTCCTAACTGGTCACGGTTATTTCCGCGATATGCTTTTCAAGTGGAGCAAGGTGACATCTCCGGAATGCTTGCATTGCCCGGGCGAGCTGGATACCGCTGAGCACACCTTTTTTGGGTGTCCTCACTTCGCTGAAGGGCGACCGACCTTCGATGAATGGAGGCCGGAAGTAGTCGTCCCGGAAATGCTGCGCAGTGCCGCTAACTGGTACATTGTGGCAGAGTACGTACGGGCGACACTGATTGGAGAAAAGGAGGAAGGTTTCCTCTCGTAGGAAAATCTCCTTTATTGACAGGGTATGGCGAAGAAATGCCTTGGCTGCATTGTTTCCGGACCGAAGTAATACCTAAACAGGGAGTCCCGGTCCGGATTCTATGATATTGTCATAAATGCAGGAGGGTGGGGAGTTTAGTGGGTATTGTAATTCCTCAATTGTGTATATCTGGGCAACCCCAAAAAAAAAAATTAAATATGTCTTCATACTTTTTGATGCTAAAATTAAAAATTGATATTATTCATAATAAAATTTGTAAAAAGTAAAAATAATATCAAAAATAAATAAAAATCTATAAAAATATGTAAAAATATTAATAATGTAATAACACATAAACATTTTTATTTTTAATAAAATATATAATTAAATAATAATAATATGTTAAAAACTGATTATATATACCCTTAATCTGCATAATCTTTGTTTATTAAAAAAAAAAAAATAATAATCATTTAATGTTCTATAGAATATTCTGAAGTACATTTGAAGGATCTGAAGATATAACTTGTGTAAAGCATGCTAACGTATGCTTCACTCAGACTAATAACTTTTGATTTCCCTTTGCAGTAGTTTATATTAATAATTTTATTTAAATAATTACTATTATACTGCAATGAGAGGGAAAGATGTATTTATAATATCATGACAAATAATAATACAGAAACAAAGCTGCCGGCTTCTGTTTTCATACACTGAAAAAGAATTATAGACCCAATTTGGAAATGGCCCCTTATAATATATCAATGCCTTCAAAAGAAACTTGGCCCGGAGCCTCTCTAAGAACTTACGAAACGCACGTTTACTGCGAGGCCCCAACAGACACGTGACATGACGCATATTTATTGGGAACGCGCGTTTCCCAAGTTCGGTAGAGACGCGGACACTGCGTGCTTCTAATTCAGTCAAAATGCGCGTTCATTCCTCTGCATACGTCTTGAGTAAACAAAACACCTCCACTAGACTTAAATTCGATGCCTTTGGCCTGTAAAGTTCAAGGCTTCGGGTCTATAATTTTTTTTCAGTGTAGGTTATGTGCGCTAGTTCTTCTTGCTCTGGAACTCTCAAAGGATAAAGACCGTGTTCTTTATTAAGAGCTTTTTTTCGTTTTATAAAAACGTGCTTCTCTCGCATTTAATAATGTAATTATTTTTGTTTAATTAAAATTCATAGACGTCAAAATTTAAGTGGCCTAACAAAAATAAAGTCGGGTTTTAGCTGGTAAAATTACAAGTACAATTTCTTCATTTGAAAACGATTCTCGAAAGGGGAGAAGTGCTTTATTTATGATGTTTTATTTACGACATTACAAATGTTTTATTTATGACAAAGTTCATAATATAATCCATGTGATAAATAATGTATATTATTATTTCATATTAGTTAATTATTAATCCGTTCGGGTCAGGTTGCGAATTTTATATGCTTAAGAATGCAGGAATAAGCACATAAAATTCTTCAATACTATGTATCTTCTTTGGTTATAGTAACTATCAGAAATCAAATTTTTGTCGGTTTACCACTGACATGTGGGTGGGGAGCAGTGTTAACCCTGCTGGTTAATATTTACCCCCGTATTTTATATATTATGCACTCTAAAATTTTTTGAAAATATCAGAGACTTAAGTCTGTAGTTTAAACTACATTAAAAATTTGCAGAACTAAGAAAATTTTGTTTAGGTAATTAACCACCTAATTTAAGGGGTCTAATCACATAGTTTTTCTTGGAAGACATTGTTTTAAACTTAAATTCAGTTAAAAATTTTGAATTTTTAACTTAAAAGTCTTTTAGCATTTTTCTTGTAGAGATCAATAATATATTAATTTTTCTAGGTCAACAAATACAACTACATACCTTTATTTATTGGAAGAAGCTCATTCGATGTTATCCATTACTAAAGACGTTGAATATATAAATAAACTATCTGAAGATGAGTATTCTGAAAAATTAAAGAAGTTATTTTTCCAATCTTGTGCTCTTCTTGCGGATTATTACGCCAAAGCAGACTGTGAACTTGAGCAGCATATTTGTGTTAAATATTATAAAATGTCTGGGTTAAGCCCAAGTGAAGTTTTAAACAGAAAATCAACGTGCAATGCTCCAGGGCTTACTTTTTACTTAAGAGAAATTTTAACTAATTTAACTAGTGTGTCAGATAGTGATGAATTGTTTCATAATGAGAAAGTCTTTGATATTGTCAGTAAAGTAAAAACAGAAGATATAGTAATATTAATTTTAAGAAGCATTATTTTACGTGAATATGCTACTGCCAAATTAATTAGAATCTTAGAATCAAAAGTTGAAAATAACTTAGCTAACTTCGTAATCGCAGTACTTTATGTTCATGCCCAAAAACGAACATCAGCAGAATTAATACTGAAATCAGTACCAGATCAAGAGTTACAAATAATTTTATTAGACTATCCGGAAATATTATTTGATAAAACCTTTTTAGAATTTAATAGCCATACAGTTTTTTCTTTTACGGAATTTTCAGCTATTTTGATCTCCTGCAAGGCAGTTTTATTCTCAAAAATTCTAATAAAATATATCCAAAGAGGAATCCTAAGTTTGCATGAAATTTTACAGGTCTGTAACTATTTTGTAAATATTTTATTTAATTTATACTAACAGTATTAAATTAATTAACTCTATTGATAATTTAAATGTAACATGCAACTACTATTTAATACAAGGTCAGATCCAGAAATTTTTTTGAGGGGGGAGGAGGAAACTACAACTTTATGGGGTGAAGTGTGGTCAGGCTACGCGTATCTTTTGATTAAACAAGAAGACCCCGATATCTCCTATGCTTGTATATAGTTTGACATTTTATAATCAAATTATTAAACGCATATAATGCTCGAAAAAAAATCGCTATAATTTGTTATTATTTCTTAATTCTTAATTATACAGGGGGGGGGCTCCGCCCCCCTGTATTGCATTTACTTTTGTTTCTGTTGCTTAAGAAAATCATGTTTCACTAAAAATTTGTAATTATGCAAACATGTTCAGAGTTTTCAGAGGAGCCTATTTCTGTCCCCAGTAAAGTTATAATTATTAATTACAGAAACATATTTAAAAAGGTATTGGAGAGGTTATGCCTAATCACAAAGATAATTTATTTCCTATGGAATCGACGCGTTTCTCCCGCACGAACAGAATCTAGCATTTTAGTATTAGTATCTCGTGTACTATTTTGGTACTATAGACTTAGAGACTTCAAGACCTATTATGAATCATGTTAGTCGGCTAGTAATTTCATAATTTAAACATTTTGTTATTAGCTGGATATCCAATTTTTTCTGTACTTTTTAATATAGAGAATTTAAGGCCTCATAATAATTTTCAGAGGGGCCTTTTTATAGTCCTAATACTTTATAGCGTAAACAATATAAATTGCAAATAATACAGTAATTTTTAAATAAAAAATCGTGCGTTTGACTCCTGAATATGCAAAATCAAGTTTTTCAGGGGGCCCTAATTTTTTATTAATGATAATCTCGAATAACTAATTTATAAAAATATTAATTTATGATACAACAATCATATTTTTGTTTTCTGAATAGCAAAGAATCTATAAATTATCTTGGATTTTTCTCTATTTTTTTTCCGCAAATCACTGAAAATTATTTACAAATTTTTAAAGAAATGTTCTTTTTTTATGAAAATTTATCTGAGTACGTATAAATTAATGCCAAATCGAGTTATACCAATTGCGACAGTACAATTTTGTCATATTTAGAAGATCAATCAATTTCACTTTTTAATCAAAATTTCAAAAAATTTTATTTTTCCCAAAAATAGTAAAAATTTAATATCTCCAAAAGTACGGTTGCTGAGTGGCAAAACGAGTGTGTCTATATGTGTCTATCTGCCTATGTCATACGCAGACTTTTTTTCTATATTTTGACACTTCATTTTGACTTTTTATTAATTTCACCCTGATGATGAAACACACACAGATCCACAAATAGATGATTAAAAATACCATAAAAAATAAAAAATTTCTTAAAATTTTTCAACCAGCTTTAAAAATATTTTATAAAATTTTAAAGATACCTCCGTTTTGAATAAAAATTTAGGGAAATACGCAAGAATTGGTGCTGAATTGAATACTACAAAGTGTGACAGGAAAATTTTTCGATAGTCTAAAGATATTTCAATTTTTGTTAAAAATTCTTAAAAATTTTATCAAGTTCAAAAACACTAAAAATTGAATATCTCCAAAAGTACGATAACTGAGTCGCAAAACTATAGCCTTTGTCACCCGTGGACTTTTTTTCTTTAATTTGACACCAGTTTTATTAAATTTCCTTCACTGGTTTGATCCTGACGATAATACACACACAGACACACAAATAAATTTTCAAATATATATAGTAGTAAGATAAGATAAGATAAGATAAGATAAGATTATTAAAACTTCTTGATAGGAAAAATTAATTTTATTATCCTTTAATAACGAGATTACTTTTTTTACGAAGATTCAGCCTTGCAAGGACTTGTGAGATCTCAATTTTTTTGCTATTACGAAATGTTCCGGAATACGTTTTCCATTATCAGGTTTTCAAAAAACTAAAATAAAATATTCTTTATGAGATGATTTAAAAATATCTGCTCTTAAACTTTATGTTATTAAAACTTAAAAAAAAACATAAAATTACTGTTGCATAGAGTGTACAATCGGGTACATAAGGCGCGCTTCTCGTGAAAATATGCAAAAGTATTTTTGCGTCATGTTTACAAGTTTTAATAAAATCTATACGCACATATTTTTAAACCTTTTAAATCTTATGGAGAAAATTTTATTTTAATTTTTTGAAAACCTGATAATTGAACATATTATGTTCCAAGACATGTCGTAATATACAAAAGACGAAGTTTCTTGACGGATATAGGAAATTAAATAAAGTGTTAAATATTTATTTTATCATTTAATTTTTTAATCAGTGTCTTGGATACCGTAAACCCATAAATTTTAATCATTTTACTAACGAAATAATTATAGTTAAAAAACATGTCTTTAAATAACATACTGCATATACCTGATTTTTCTTTAAAACTTATTGAAAAATTATCTTGATATAATATGAATTAAGAAAATGGCTTAAGTCGGCTGTTTAAGATTATATGCATGTGATTGTATGTGATACAGCGCTACCTCAAGTTATGTAAATCAATTTACTTCAGTCTGTACATAGAAGTTAGTAATTATGTTGTAAACGCTGACGGGTGAGCTCTTTAGGCCAAAATAAACCTTTTGGGCCAATCTGGTACTTTTGGGCAAACTGGTACTATGAGCCAGTCTGGTAGCACTTCAACTACTGTCACGTGAAAATTTGGGTCATAATGAACAAAATACACCTTTCAGGCCAACATGGAACCATCTTCACAATACATCAATCACTCTACGGGGGGCGGAGCCTATTATATATATATAATACTTTATCTTTCTAATCTAAGCAAAAACATATATATATGTGCTATTTTCATAAATCCCGATTATATATTACCGTTTGACAGCTAGTTGACAGCTGTCAACTGTCAATATCATTTTTCTGACATCAGATTTGAATTTAGCGACCTCAAAAACGTAAGACTATGTACTTTTATTTATCAAAAGATGCATTAAAAAAATAAAATATGACCTTTTCCAGTAGTAAATAATGTTGGATCTGTGGAGCTTCGGAGCTTTGTGGGAGCCGAAGAAAGCATTTTGGAGCTTCGTGCCCATTGAGACTTTTGCTCAGGATGACGAAATGTACAACATACCAAAAATTCAGCCAATTCCGCCGAAACCCGAATCCCATAAGGTTTGTGCGGGGTCCTTTACGACAAATGTAGTATAATAACGATTTATTTTTTCGTAAATTTTCGACGACTAGGTCGTAAATTTTACGATCTTCATCGAAAAATTGCGAAAATTTGCAAAAAAATATGCAAAAATTTGCAACAAACACTTGTGAAATTACAAGGCATATTTTTGTGCCTAAAAACGCATAGTAAACCATTTAGAGTGATAAAAAGAATGCTTTTTTAGTTTATTTTATATTGCCTAGATTCATGATTTTGGTTATCGATCACTAATATATTGCTTAAGATTCATATATCTTAGTATTGATGACTATTGTACAGCTTTATATTGTAAAATTTCTTATTCGATACATGATTTAATACTTAATATGAAATATTTTTTTCTTGTCATATACAATCTAAGCAAAAATATTTTATATTAGTAAACTTTTTTCTTCGATACTTGCCATACTGTTTTACGTGGTAAATTTCAATTTTGATGTTTTGGATAGATGAATTTAATTTGTTTATATTTCTAAAACAGCATTTAGTTTCAAGTCTAACTATAGTTTAAATTTAATTTTAAGTCAATACTCATCACACAATCACGTCACTAATTCTTGAGCAAGCTCAAATATATATACTCGTATCAAAGGTGCTTATGCAGCCTTTGAGAAAGACCCTGAAAGCATGTCAATTTCTGAATGAAAAACTCGCATGAAACACTTAGAGAAGAATTGGTCGTCTTATGATCAAAACAACATGCTATTATTAAATCACAAAGATTACCCTATATTGGGTGATCAAGTCTATATTAAGTACAACCATTTTTCTCAGGTGGAAGAGTTTTATATCCAAAATATGTGTCAGTTTCAAAAATATTTAGATCAAAATCTCCCTGCTAATGAAAATTCGGTACCTCAAACACAGCTTAGACCTCACATAGTAACACTTGATAATGAAAGGTTACCATCCTTGAATATACCCCATTTTAGCGGTGATTATACTACTTAGGAAGCATTTAGGGATATGTTTACATTCTTAGTAATTAACAGAAAGAATTACTCAAATGTAGCTAAATTTCACCAGTTAATTTCAGTTTTAGAGGGTAATGCAGCCATTATAACTGCTTCATACCAGCCAACTGATGCAAATTTTGAAATAATTTAGAATAAGCTTAAAGAGAGGTATGAAGTCAAAAAAAGACTTGTTCATGCAAATATATCAAAACTTTACTCTCTTAAACCTATTACCAAACCTTCAGCTTCTGATTTAAAAAAAATTCTTTCTGGTATTACTACCCCGTTATCAGCTTTAAAAGGTTTAGGTAGACCAGTAGATTCTTGCACGCATATAAAAAATTAGTAAATATAACCAAAATAACGATTTTCTTTACTAAGTTCAGTGTGGTAAAAACTCACTATAAATTTTTAGTAAAAATTACTAATAAAATTTGTTTATAAAACTAAAACCTCAAATTTTTTAGTAAAATTTTCTAATTTTTTGGTTATATTTACCAACATTTATTAATTTATGTTTACTAAATTCGTTGAGATTAATTTTACTATTCTTTTTTTTGCGTGTGGGATGACCTTATTGTTTTTCATGTTTTAAACCTACTAGATAGTGATTTGCGAAAGCATTGGGAGTGGTATTATAATAACTATTGTAACAGTCCAGCCCCTCCTACCCCCAATGATACTACAGATGCTACTGTTAATGTAAAAGCCACTTCTGAACCTCCTACTTTACAAAAACTGTTAGAATTTATAGAAAATCAAATTAATATTTTAGAATCAATTAAAGATGCTGGTAATAGTAGTACTAATAAGTATTTCAGCAGGCCTGTGAAAAGGCTGGCCGGGTGACAAAGTCCTTCTCGAGGCTGATGACGAACATCGGCGGTCCCAGATCAGGGAAGAGGCCTCCTCAACAGCCTCTGTTGATGACGAGAGTCAAGTCCATCTTGCTCTACGGTGCAGAGGTGTGGGCGGAAAATGTCCCCATAAAAAAGTACTGCAAGAAACTAAAGGCAGTATAGAGGCAGGGGGCACTTCGAATCGCTTGCTCGTACAAGACTGTTTCAGAGCCAGCGATCCAGGAAGTAACTCGGGTGATTCCTATCGATCTGCTTGCTTTGGAAAGGCAGGCGATCTATAACCGTGAGGAAGAAGAGCGCTACGTAGCTTTCGTTCGCGCTCGCTCCCGCATAATAGAATGTTGGCAGTATAGATGGAATGGTGACCCGAGGGGATGTTGGACCGCCTTATCATCGACTTGGAAAGCTGGATGAACCGTGATTATGGAGAGGTAGACTTTTACCTCACACAGTTCCTAACTAGTCACGGTTATTTCCGCGATATGCTTTTCAAGTTGCGCAAGGTGCACAGTGGGCTAAAAAAAGTCAAAAGGGAACAAAATTCGGCTTCAGCGTAATTTTGACTAAAAATAAAATTTAAAAAATGGAATTTATAGGTTTTCATATATATTAAACGATAGGATACCGGTTTTTTTGAGAAAAAACATGTTGGAAAATTTTTTTAGGCGTGGGAAATCAGAAAAAATTTTTTTAAATTTGTCACTAAAAAATAGGACAATCAAAATGTCAAATTTATAAAAAAAAAGTTTTTTGATGATATGTTTGCATAAAAATATGCTGAAAAAACCATAATTAACCTAAAAATTTTATCTCAGCTGTATGTGTATACTATTGTAGGTGTGTTAGTGAATATAATAAGACCAAGGGAGATGCAAAAAACCCATATATATATTATTTGTACGTATTAGGAAGTAAAAAACCCGAAAAATTAATAAAACTCTGATTTTTTTTCAATTTTTAAGTTTTTTCGAATATTCCACTAACACACCTACAATAGTAGACACATACAGCTGAGATAAAATTTTTAGGTTAATTATGGTTTTTTCAGCATATTTTTATGTATTTATATCATCAAAAAACTTTTTTTTTATAAAATTTTAATTGTCCCATTTTTTGGTGCCAAATTTTAAAAAATTTTTCCTGATTTCCCACGCCTAAAAAAATTTTCCAACATTTTTTTTTCAAAAAAACCGGTATCCTATCGTTTAATATATATGATAAGCTTTAAATTCCGTTTTTAAAATTTTATTTTTAGTCAAAATTACGTTGAAGCCGAATTTTGTTCCCTTTTCACTTTTTCTAGCCCACTGTGAGGTGGCATCTCCGGAATGCTTGCATTGCCCGGGCGAGCCGGATACCGCTGAGCACACCTTTTTTAGGTGTCCTCATTTCGCTGAGGGGCGACCGCCCTTTGATGAATGGAGGCCAGAAGAAGTCGTCCCAGAAATGCTGCGCAGTACTGTGAACTGGTACAGTGTGGCAGAGTACGTATGGGCGACACTTGTTAGAAAAAAGGAGGAAGGTTTCCTCTCGTAGGAATCTCTCCTCCTTTATTGACAGGGTATGGCAAAACAATGCCTTGGCTGCATTTTTTCTGGACCGAAGTAATACCTAAACAGGGAGTCCCGGTCCGGATTCAATGATATTGTCATAAATGCAGGAGGGCGGGGAGTTTAGTGGGTATTGCAATTCCTCCTCAGTTATACTAAGTATCTGGGATACCATTAATTTGAGGTTGAGTCCCACATAACCATACAGTACGTGGTGTATGGCATGCGTAAAAGCATTCTTCTCGTCCTACGAAAAAGGCCCCTTCTCTGAAGGGGCCCAAAAAAAAAATAGTTAGCTGATTTCAATAAAAATAAAAATTCAATTGTTTCTACTAATTCAGCTAAAGTTTTTGCCACAAATTTAACACAAAATAAGTCTTCTACATCTAATCAAAGTACAAATATGGCGAACAATGAATGCATATATGCAAATGAATGCATTATATTATAACCATTTTTTCTCATTTTGCTCAGAATATACAAGTAAAACACCCAAGCAAAGACAAGAAATTGTAGCTAAAAAACATAGATGTTATAATTGCTTGGGCGCTCATTTTATAGCTGATTGTTAATCTGTTAAAAAGTGTAATATTTGCAAACAAAAACACAACACTTCATTACGTATCAAAGGATATAAAGTTAACATTGAAAATTCTAATAAACGAAATAATACTAGTCATTCAAACAGTAGTAAAGAATTGGCTGGTACTGAATCAGTAACATTAGCAACTAATTCCTGACAATTACTTAATCAACCCCTTTTAGCAACAGCTGTAGTCTGGGTATGTGCGAATAATTGTTTAGAATTTTTAGCAAGAGCTTTAATTGACCAATGCTCACAGGTCTCATTCATTACTACCTCATTATTTAAAAAACTTCAGGTAAAAAACATTCTGCACAATTACCTGTATCAGGTATTGGCGGTAAAAATGAAATTTTATGTTCACATATGGTCAATTTCGCTATTAAACCTTATTTTTATTCTGATTTTATACTCAATGTAGAAGCCTTTATTATTCCGACCATATCTTATTATATACCAAAAACAAATATTGAACCTGAAAATATTGCTCATATTAGAAATTTGCAACTCGCTGATCCTAAATTTGCTAAAAAAGGTCGTATTGATGTTTCGCTAAGTACAATTTGTCATTCTTCGTTAATTATTGGCGATATTCGTAAAGGCAAAGAGCACGAGCCTATTGCCACTAGCTCAAAACTCGGCTGGATAATTTCTGGCAACTCTGTTTTTAACTCAAACTCTTGTCTGCTAATTGCAAACCTTCATGATAATTCAGATCTCTCATTTAATTGAGAAAGGTTTTGGCAACAAGAAAAAATTTCAATTTCTCCACGAGCACTGCTTACTCCGGATGAGCAGGCTTTTGAAGATTATTTCGTAAATACACATTCGCGTGACTCTGATGGTCGCTGTATTGTTAAAAAAGCTTTCGAAAAAACTGAACTTCGTTTTAAGTCTAACCCTGAATTTGCTCATGCGTATCATAAGTTCATGAAAGATTATGAAGATTTAGGTCACATGGAACCTTCTCAAGCACTATTAATATTTATTCGTTACTATTTTCTGCCACATCATGGCATTTTAGGCTATAATCACAAAGAGCATCCCGGAATATTAGGGGAAAATCTGCACCGGAATGAAATCTAAAAAACCTTTTGCAGATTGTTTATACATAAAAAAAAAATAACTTCCCCGTTGGAATTTTGCAGCCAGCTGCCCATTATGGGGCAGGGGGGAAAAACGTGCTTTTTGTCTCTTTTTTTTTCAAAAATCGTTCAAAAATTCATATCTCTGGTTCCTTAGTACCAAAATAGGTCTAAATGGTCTTAAAATATTTGTCTTTGATACCGCTTTCACGTGAAAAATTCAAAAAATAATTTTGCCTACTTTAGGAAACCTTAAATTCAAAAATACTGAAGACTAACATTAAAAATTTTACTTTAAAATTCATTTATTTTGCTATATCAAAAATAACCTCTCTGGAAAATTTATATGTTTTTTGTCTATCAAATAGCTTTAAAACGAGACCGGTTAGAGCAAATTTGAGCCGCGGAAACCGTCAAAATTTCAAAAAAACCTAACTTTTTTATGGGGTTTTTTTGAAGATAACAAGGGGATTGTCAACTGTTTGGGAATACGATTTGCTTCTAACTTTCAAAACAGGTTGTGGTAGTTGAGAAAACATCCTATATACCCTCAGTTTACCTGAATTGGCCTCCTGGTCCTAGAAATTAGACCCTATAGCAAGGTTATATGCTATATAAGATAGGACTTTTTAAGCTATCTTCTAAATGACACTGCTACCTTGTAATTGAACCAAATAACTTCCAGTTAAACTCATTTTTTTGGAGTATTTATCACCTTTTGAGCCCCGTAAACCGCATTTTTTTATCAGTAATTCTCTTACCGTTATGGTCAGTAAACCAAATGAACATATTTGGCCAAAAATGACCAATTTTTAAATTGCTGCAAAAATTGCAATTTTTGACTTAAATGGGTCTTATAGAACTCAAAATTTTTGTGCGAGCTCCTAGTTTTTAAAAGATTTTTACTCGTTCCTTTTGCTTGAGTTTTTTTTGTGATTTAGCTCAATAAAGATGGTATTTAAAATATTAGCGATTATTAAAATATCTTAAAGCGGAACTCTGACTTTAAAATTTTATATCTCGCAAACAATTGATCGAAAATAGACGAGTGAAGAATTTTTAAAAACTAGGAGCTTGCACAAAAATTTTAAGTTCTATAAGATCCATTTAAGTCAAAAATTACAATTTTTGCAGCAATTTAAGAATTGGTCATTTTTGTCCAAATATGTTCATTTGGTTTACTGACCATAACGGTAAGAAAATTACTGATAAAAAAATGCGGTTTACGGGGGTAAAAAGGTGATAAATACTCAAAAAAAATTAGACTAACCGGAAGATATTTGGTTCAATTACAAGGTAGAAGTGCCATTTCGAAGATAGCTTAAAAAGTCCTATCTTATATAGCATATAACCTTGCTATAGGGTCTAATTTCTAGGACCAGGAGGCCAATTCAGGTAAACTGAGGGAATAGGATGTTTTCTTAACTACCACAACCTGTTTTGAAAGTTAGAAGCAAATAGTATTCCCAAACAGTTGACAATCCCCTTGTTATCTTCAAAAAAACCCCATAAAAATGTTTGGTTGTTTTGAAATTTTGACGGTTTCCGTGGCTCAAATTTGCTCTAACCGGTCTCGTTTTAAAGCTATTTGATAGACAAAAAACATATAAATTTTCCAGAGAGGTTATTTTTGATATAGCAAAATAATTGAATTTTAAAGTAAAATTTTTAATGTTAGTCTTCAGTATTTTTGAATTTAAGGGTTCCTAAAGTGGGCAAAATTATTTTTTGACTTTTTTACGTGAAAGCGGTATCAAAGACAAACATGTTAAGACCATTTAGACCTATTTTGGTACTAAGGAACCAGAGTTATGAATTTTTTAACGTTTTTTGAAAAAATAAGAGAAAAAAAGCACGTTTTTGCCCCCCCTGCCCCATGATGGGATGCTGGGGGCAAAATTCCAACGGTAAAGTTATTTTTTTTTTATGTATAAACAATCTGCAAAAGGTTTTTTAGATTTCATTCTGGTGCAGATTTTCGCCTAATATTCCGGGATGCTCTTTCGTTCAGTTTTTAACGGTTCAGCCAAAGATTACAATAAGGTGTCTATAAATGACTTATTACACAGTGGTAATAATTTGCTTCCTGATTTGGCTGAACGACTAATTAATTAGATGAAATATCAATTCGTATTTGTACCTGATATCGAACATATGTTTCGACAAATTTTAGTTCACAAAGACGATAGGAGATTTCAGCAAATTTTATGGCGGTTTAATGATTCGGAAAATTTGCAATCCGGTCTTTAAAAACAGTCACTTATGGGATGATAAGTAGCCCATACCTTGCTAGTCGCGTTATTAGACAATTAGCATAAGACGAGGGTCAGTAGCTGTAGAAATTTTAAATTGCGAAACGTACATGGATTGTACGTTATCTGGTGGTCACTTACTCTCAGAGGCTCTTAAAAAACAGGCTAATTTAATACAAATTTGCAAGGTGGGTGGCTTCTCATTGCATAAGTGGATGGCAAACTACCCTCAATTATTGAATTTCCCGGTAGCATTCGTGCAGAAACGAAATTGTCTAATTCTTGTTTTAATTTACTTGGGTTGAATTGGTGTCCAAACACAGATCATTTTACGTTTGACTTTCAATTCGACCAACTGAAAAATGATCTCACAAAGAGGCAGGAACTTTCTGCAATTGCTAAACTTTTTGATCCACTAGGCTGGCTTGCACCAGTCGTTATTACAGCTAAAATTTTTTTACAAAAACTCTCGGAAAAAAAAGCCCAAAACTTGATTGGGACACAAAGTTACCTGATTCTTTGCGAGATGAGTTCACAAGTTGGCATGATAGTATTCATACAGTTAAAACCATTAGAATTACAAGATTGTTAAAGTATGTCCCAGGTGCAAAGTATGAAATTTACGGGTTCGCAGACGCGTTAGTTAAAGCTTATGGCGCTTGCACATATATTAAAGTAACACTTCATGGGAAAAGTATTGTTTATCTGCTTCAAGCTAAGTCAAATGTCGCGCCATTAAAGCCAATTTTGACAATTCCTAAGAAGAATTAAATGCAGCGCATTTATTAACAAAATTAACTATAAAAGTACTCAGAGCATTAAAATTAGATGAAGTATAAATATATTTATTCTCAGACTCAACTGATGTGTTATGTTGGTTAAAAGTGCATCCTTCAAAATGGGAAAGATGTGTAAAACAAAGATGCTCAGAAATTCATACTTTGCTCCCTGAAGCCTACTGGAGCCATGTAAGGTCCACTGATAATCTTGCTGATTGTGTGTCCAGAGGTTTACCTCCTTAGCAGTTACATACCTTTTCTCTTTGGTGGGGGAGGGGGAGTAATGGTTAACAACCCAATAGATCTTCAAAATAGCATCTTTAGTAAATCAGTAAATCTTGCCAATATTGATTGTCAGGTTTCATCTGCAAAACAAACTCCTAAAGTAATTATTTGGGATTTGATTGACAAATATTCTGAATTAAATAAGCTACTGAGAGTCACATCTTATGTAATTAGATTTATAGATAAAATTTCTATTTAAGTAAAAGATAAATTCAAGCAAAAATCTAATTTATTAAGCAACTCTTGGTTTTCTGTAAAATACTATTCAGGGCTCTGCAAATTAGTTTCAGTACCTGAATTAGTAAGGGCTAGAATGATATGGATTTATTTAGTTCGAAAAAGTTACTTTTCTAAAGACATTAAATTACTCATGAACAACCAAAAACCTGATGATTTAAATTTACGTCGTTTAGACCCATTTTTTGATCAAAACTTATTTAGATTAGGTGGTCGAATTCACTTATCATTACTAGACTATGATCAAAAGCATCCTTGGATCTTGCCAAGCAAATGTACTTTCTCAAAACTTTTAGTTGATTTTTGTCATGATAAAACCCTACACGGTGGTGTACGTCTAACATTTTCAACATTAAGGCAAGAATTCTGGGTTATAAAAGCTAGAAATTTAGTTAGAAGTCGAATTCATAAATACAATACATGAAATGGATATAAGGCAAACAAGTTAAATCAAAAAATGGGCATACTTCCTTCATATAGAGTAACTCGACCTGATAAGCCTTTTAGATTAAGTGGTGTAGATTATGTGGGTCCCTTTGATACTCTGAGGTTTAGAGGTCGTGGAGCTCATAAAACGCTATACAAGTCGTACATAGCTGTTTTTGTGTGTATGAACACCAAAGTAGTCCATTTAGAATTGGTCACAGGTTATTCTAGCCAAGATTTCATTGCTGCCTTCCGAAGGTTCACGTCAACTTGAGGACAATGTTCTGAGTTGTTCAGTGACCAAGGAACTATTTTTGTTGGATCTGACAGGATCCTCAGGGAAACGTATGTCGAATCATTGGAGTATATACATGAACTTGTGAGCTCTTTAGCAAAGAAGGTACTACCTGGAAATTTAACTCCCCAGGAGCCCCTCATTTTGGCGGAATCTGGGAAGCAGTGGTGAAATCTGTCAAACATCATATTCGTAGAGTAGTGGGAAACAGAAAATTAACCTTTGAAGAGTTTTATACCTTTATCAAACAAATAGAAGCTTGTCTAAACTTAAGAACTCTGGTCCCACTAACTGATGACCCTTCAGATAATAATTTCTTATCACCATCTTTTTGTTAACACAATCGCAATCGTACATCCTCCCTGAACCAAACTATCACAATCAAAAAATTCCACCAGTCCAAAGATATAAGTTAATACAACAAATGCTCCAGGATTGGTGGCGTTGTTGGTCGGGCGAGTATTTACAATCCTTACAAGAGCGCCACAAGTGGGCGCAAAAGCAAAAGAATGTAGAAGTTGGTGACGGGGTATTGATCTCTGATGATACAATGCTACCTTTAAAATGGCCTTTAGCAAAAATTATTAAAGTTTACAAAGGTCCTGATGGTTTAGTCACAGTGGTGGATCTCAAAACGGGATCAACCGAGCTAAAACATCCAATACATAAATTAATAATGTTAAACACATTTAATAATGAACAAAATGAAAATCCATAAAATTATTTATTTGTCTTAATTTATATTATTTATTTATTATGTTTAAAAATGTCTGAATTAGAAAGTTTAAATAACACTAGAAATTTATTAATATTTTATTTAAATGTATAATTTTTATATTTAAATGCATATATTGTAACTTAATTAATGTATAAATTATTAGCTAAATTCATTAAGCAAAAAGCGTAGTGTTATTTTTTAATCTTAAGTATAAAATTATTAAAAAATTATTTTATTATATTATGATTTTCATATTAAATTAATTTTTAGAGTTAATATAAATTAATTATTTTAAAAAAATGAATTTTGAGATTTTTTACGCCATTAGGCATTGTAATTAAACTGTTCAAGTTTTTATATTATTATGAAGCCATTTGGCATTCTGTAAACAATTTTAGGGTCAAATTTTTAATTTTCATCTACCATAATTGTTTTTTATATTTATCCTTTATTTACAATTTTAAAAGTAAAATTGTGGTGGGTGGAAAATGTAGTGTAAATGTATGTATTATATAGTATGTGTGTGTTGGAGTACTCCCTCCCTTTTTGTATATATATTCTCCTTTTACTTTTTAGTGTTCGTTGAGACGCCAAGCAACGAGCGTCGTAATAAACAGTATTACATATATACTTTGCGTATTTAATCTTAAAACCATCCTTCACCAAATCCATCACCCATTGATCCATCATATTATCAACACATAACTATATAAACTTATCAGATTAATAATAATATATAAATTAAAAGCACCTTTAATAATTTATTTAGTAAATTAATTTTTTTAGGTACCTATTTTTATTTTTAACTATTTTTAATAACATATTTTTAATTTTGTGATCAAGACAATGTTTGGATCTTTTAAATTAAAAGAAGGACTTGGCCTGTAGCCAGAGTAGGCTGGTAAATCCATTCACAGAGAATAAGCTTCTTAAACGCAACATCCCTAAAGAAGCACATAGAGGAAGTTCATCAGTATCTCTTGAATGATCAATTTTTTCATGTTTTTGGTATTGCAGAAACTAGGCTGGGTCCCGAAATGCATGATAATATAATTGATATAAAAGGCTATAGTATGCTCCGTCAAGATCGAAATATCAGAGGTGGTGGCGTACATTTATATATTAAAGATAAATTTAAGGCTAAAGTCATATTAACATCAAAAATTGAGCATGCAAAAAAACCACTCAAGCCTGAATACATTTTCTGCTCAATTTGGGAAATTAATTCAACTCCTACTTTATTGGTACTAGTGTACCGCCCCCTGATGTTCCTATTAGATCTGACATGAAATTAGCCCATACACTTCGATCTGTTTCAACCGACTATAGCCACAAGGTTGTTATAGGTGATTGGAATGCAGACATTCTCATAAAAAGAAATTCGGACACTCGCTTTCTCAGAGGCTTCATGAATGAGCTATCTCTTCAGCTTGTAAATACAGGTACTCACATCATACTGATAAAGACACTTGGATAGATACTATTTTTGTTGATGAGTGTGATACTTTTGTAAACTATGATCGTTTTTTACCAACATTTTCGAGTAGAAATGACATGATAACAGTCACAATTAAAGTTTTTTATTCCTCGGAAATAAATAACAACTACACTTACAAAGGTATTAACAAAATCTTCACTTCTCAAGAACTTAACTCATTTCTGCAAAACAAGATTGGACTGCTTTCGTATCAAATAATAGTTCGTTTGATGTTAATCATGGCCTCACAATTAGCCTCACAATTAACAACTCATCTGCAAAACTCACTAGATTCACTGGCCCCTGACAAGACAGTTAACCCTAAAAAGAGATTAAGTCCTTGGATTAATACTCAACTGAAATTGCTCATATCCAAACGAAACGCTACCAGCAGACGATATCAAAGGACAGGGTCTCGTTATCTATTTAACAAATTTTTAGCCCTAGCTGCTGAGGTTGAAGAAAAAACTGGGGTTGCTCGTAGTGCTTATATGCACAATAGAATATCCAATGCCCTTGACAATCATAAAAAATTCTGGTTGGAAATGAGAAATCTAGATCTAATTCCCAAAGTAAGTGATGCCCTTCATGGATTTTCACCTGAAGAATTGAACGCATATTTTTCCAACATCTGTTTTTCTCCTTTGGAAGATTCAGCCTCTTCTCATAATATTATATCATCCGCTACACCAGATGGTTTTAAATTTAATGAGGTTACAGTGAGTCACGTCATATTAGCTGTCTCTCACTTCAACTCTCAGGCTAAGGGTGAAGATGGCATTCCCCAAAGTCTTATTGCCAAAGCATTACCATTGCTCAACTCCTCACCAACTTATTTAATGCTTCTACCAGGCTGCTGAAATAACTACAAGATATTGGTTTCTCCAAATCTGCTCTTCAATAGCTCTGGTCATATCTCTGCAATCGCTCGCAATGTGTCCACTCAAAATCATCTACATCTACTCCTCGTGATATCAATATAGGTGTTCCCCAAGGCTTTGCCCTGGGGCCACTCTTATTTTGTATATATGTAAATGACCTTTAGGTACATTTGAATGAAGAACACAGATTCAGGTTACTTTATGCAGATGACCTACAGATGTATGTACAGGTCCCAACTGACCAGATTGAATGGGGTATCCAACTTTTGATTGATTTAGCACATAAAATATCAGCATGGTGAGAACTCAATCGACTCTCCCTTAATGTTCAGCAGACTAAAGCCATATTTTTTGGAACAACTCATATGGTAGGATTATTTAAAAAATTAAATATTCCCTCCATTGCAATAAATAAAAATGGTTATTCGGAACCATTTGTAGATTAAGTTACCAGTCTTGGTGTAATCCTAATCCCTGATACTTCTCCACCTTGATTACTGCACAGTAGTATATTCTGGTGCTAACCTTCAACTGCGCAAACAACTACAACGTCTAGCAAATGCATCGATAAGGTACATTTACAATGTAAGGTGGAATGATCACATAAAACCTTACAGAAAAAGACTAAAGTGGCTGCTTACAGACACCCGTCGTGACTGTTTTGCCGTGTTAATTATGTTTAGGGTTGTATATATGAAGGAGCCTTCTACCCCTTCTACTCTCCCTCTTTAAACCCTATCACTCGGATAATCCAAAGAGAGGTCCTCGTCAAGATCTAGAAATACCTCTAGCAGCCACTAACTGCGGGACTTTATCTTTTCAAGTTCACTATGCTAAGCTATGGAATTCCATTCCACCTTGCATCCGCTACCTCCCATCATTTTCTCAATTTAAGAGGGGTATAAAAAATCTAAGTTTGAAGAACGAATGTTGAATAGTGAAGTTACATATTAATAATTGTAAGATCAGTATTATTATCACGATTTTATTTTATTTTATATTTTAAATCTCTAATTACTATTAGTTTATTTTAATTTATAAATTAATTACGAAAAATTTTTTTGTATTCAAAATTTATCAAATTATATTTAATATTTAAAATCATATTTAATATTTAAAATTTTTTAAATATTTACAATGTTTATTTCTGTTGACTATTTTCAATTTATTAATTTACAAAATTATATTGACTTGTATATATTGTATTGTATTTCTTTATCCTCTATACTTGATAGAGGTCGCCAACAATTACAACTGCAGTCACACCACCGCACTGTTTTAATTTATTTCTCAAAGGAACCGCTATATTGACAAGCACAGTAGTGCGCCGTTTTTGGCGACAGTTCAAAACACACACCGTGTATAAAGTCAAAGCGCACGACGTGCTTATAAAGTCCCATAAAAAATTTTTTAAATTGATTTTATTAAAAGAGAAAATATTATGGCAGTTAAAGCATTTAATGAATTTTACCCTTTAATCAATGCGAGTATAAAATAGAAAAAAAAATTTTCCTAACTCTTTTCAATTTTTCACAATACCACATCGACTTTAACAAGGGAGGTAAAATGCTTGATTTTTAGTTGCTTCTCTTTTTAATTTTACGAGATTTTTATTCAGAACAACCTATCTCTTTTTATCTTGATACATGTCTAAATACGGCTGTTCTTCTCTTTTATACTGTTACTTGTTATTATTATTATTATTCTTATATTATGTATATATATGTAACAAAAAAAAATGAGTCTCTTTCTTATTATATTTTTAGTATAAAGTGATGATGATGATGTAATTCCCACTCTTTTTTTTCTAATAGACTTTGTTTCTCATTCATCAATATTATGGTTTTTATTGTTATTATTGTTATTGATGTTGTTATAATATACTAAAATAAGAACGCAATTTTACGCATAATATGTATATACATTATAATAATAATATGCCCGGATTTTTGAAAAAATTTTGTTGCTACCATAATAAAATATATGTATGTATTTTTAAAAAAGTATCAAAAATATCCTTTTAATTAAAAAATTTTTTAATTTCGTTATACTTAAAAAAATGACGATTTTTGTCAAAAATTTTATTATATTTATAATTATTTGCTAAATTTTATGTATAATTTTTTTTAATGCATTTTATTTTTTAAAACATATTGTAACCTTGTTTTAATTATGGAAATTTTAATATTGTTCAAATATTATTTTTATATTTGCACAAGTGCATTTTTAAAATCGAAGTAAAATTTTTTTACATGAGTTTTCCAAATAATTTGCTTTAGTAAACAAAGTTAAATTAAAAAATAATTTTGATAAAAAGCGTTATTATTAAATTTTTTTAAATAAAATTTATTTGTTTTTGAAAAAGGGATTATTTTATGAGTTATCTAGAAAAGTCATAAAAAAGAGAGAAAGAAATTTTTTTTTTTTAAACTTAGAAAAATTCTGGCTCATATAAAATTAAAAAAATTTTATATATTTGTGTGCAATAGGAAATCTTGAGCAGATTAACCTTTCAGTATCTAAATAATTTCTTGAGAGTTAAGTACATAATATTTTTTAATATTATTTAAATCTTTTTGGGCCTTTTATTTGTAAAGAAATTATTTAAAAAATATAGATATGTTAAATTACTTAATTATTATTGTAAAAAATAAATTGCAATTATTTTAAAATGTGATTAATTATTTTTAACTGTTTAAAAAACATTGCTATTTTCTAATATACACTGATAAATAAGTTTTATTTTAAATGTAATTTTTTTAAAGAAATATATATGGGCATATCCATTACTTTTCATACAAAAGTGTGCGCACCCATGACTCCGATCGAGCTCAAATTTTTAGGGGTGATTTGAAGTAATAAAAAACTCAGCCAGCCAAAATTTCAGCCATTTTGCAGGACGGGTTGCCGAGATACAAGCTCCAAAAGGTCCAAAAATAGCTGTTTTTAGCCAATTTTCAAAAAATTACTGGGCTTCAAGGATTAGTCCAAAAAACATCCAGCTGGTCTCATTTTTTTCCTTGAACTTTCAACTTTTACCAAAAAAATTTTCAAAAAGTTTCATGAAGTTGATTTTTACATACTGGCATTGATTAACGTAAGATTCATTTTATAGGAAAATGCTGATTTTTGAACTTAAATTGTGACTCAGCATCATTAGCTAAAGAATTCCGGTTCGTTTCATTAAAAGCGTCTAGCAAAGACCTTTCAAATGAGACCTTAAACGTTAAAAAAGCTTATCAGGGACCGGAGATATAAGCAATTGAAAGTTTGCTGTTTCCGAAAATATCGATTTTTGAACAACTTTAATCGTCTACAAAATTTTTCTCTGAGCGTTTAAAGAGCTGAAAATTTCAGGGAAGCTTCTTTTGATATTAAAAAAAATTCTCTAAAAATTTGGGCGATGGTATTGGTTTCTGTTTGTAGATATAAGACTCTGAAAATGTGTAATAATTGGACCAATATTGGCCAATAATTGGTTAAGGGGTCAATCAAAAAATTTTTCTTCTTCAATATTCGAATAGTCAGGGAAAAATGAGCTGATTTTAAAAAAAAAATTTTTATTTTTGACCGAAAAATAAGCAAGTTATCATCATTTTAAGATTTTTTAAAAAATATTCCAAAAATCCCAGTTTTAGGGTCATTATACAGTATTCTAACTTGAAATAACGATAACTCGCTTATTTTTCGGTCTAAAATAAAAATTTTTTTTTTAAATTGTCGAATTTTTTCCTTGCTATTCGAATATTTACAAAAAAGAAACTTTTTATATGCAAAAATAATTTTTTTTTGGCAAATTACTTTAGAACTTACTTTATTTTGTCAATGTATTAGGGTAGTTTTTGGCCCAAAAAAATAATTTTTGCATATAAAAAGTTTCTTTTTTGTAAATATTCGAATAGCCAGGAAAAAATTCGACAATTTAAAAAAAAAAAATTTTATTTTAGACCGAAAAATAAGCGAGTTATCGTTATTTCAAGTTAGAATACTGTATAATGACCCTAAAACTGGGATTTTTGGAATATTTTTTAAAAAATCTTAAAATGATGATAACTTGCTTATTTTTCGGTCAAAAATAAAATTTTTTTTTTTTAAATCAGCTCATTTTTCCCTGACTATTCGAATATTGAAGAAGAAAAATTTTTTGATTGACCCCTTAACCAATTATTGGCCAATATTGGTCCAATTATTACACATTTTCAGAGTCTTATATCTACAAACAGAAGCCAATACCATCGCCCAAATTTTTAGGGAATTTTTTTTAATATCAAAAGAAGCTTCCCTGAAATTTTCAGCTCTTTAAACGCTCAGAGAAAAATTTTGTAGACGATTAAAGTTGTTCAAAAATCGATATTTTCGGAAACAGCAAACTTTCAATTGCTTATATCTCCGGTCCCTGATAAGCTTTTTTAACGTTTAAGGTCTCATTTGAAAGGTCTTTGCTAGACGCTTTTAATGAAACGAACCGGAATTCTTTAGCTAATGATGCTGAGTCACAATTTAAGTTCAAAAATCAGCATTTTCCTATAAAATGAATCTTACGTTAATCAATGCCAGTATGTAAAAATCAACTTCATGAAACTTTTTGAAAATTTTTTTGGTAAAAGTTGAAAGTTCAAGGAAAAAAATGAGACCAGCTGGATGTTTTTTGGACTAATCCTTGAAGCCCAGTAAATTTTTGAAAATTGGCTAAAAACAGCTATTTTTGGACCTTTTAGAGCTTGTATCTCGGCAACCCGTCCTGCAAAATGGCTGAAATTTTGGCTGGCTGTGTTTTTTATTACTTTAAATCACCTCTGAAAGTCACCTCGGAAGTCTAAAATAGGAGCGGTTTCACAAATCTCAGGTAAAAAGTGACACAAAAAAATTTTTTTTTCGTTTTTTATTTTTCGGCTGGTCGTTTTTCCCTGGACGTGCCCATATATATAGGATATAGGATGAGTCCAAAACTTTTATAATTTTCGAAAAATTATTTTATCTTTTGACAGATCCAGCCGATCGCCTTGAAAGTTTAGGTGGATACGTAAAAAATATACCCGAATCGAATGAAATTATTTTTGATAAAAAAATTTTTCCTCGGTTTTCAGTTTTTTTGGTTTTTTTTTAAAATTTGATAAAAATTTTATCCTTGGAAATCCATTTATTTCAACATAAAAAATTTTTGTCGTTATCAATCAAAACAAAACCTAGCCTATGTTTTGACCGGTAATTTTTGCTAACTTTTGCCGTAAACCCCGCTCCTCTAACTTTTATCGCTTTCTAGTTTATCCATTTCGGACAAACAAACAAACATACAAAATTAAAAATTTATATATATATAGGATAGGATAGGATAGGATAGGATAGGATAGGATAGGATAGGATAGGATAGGATAGGATAGGATAGGATAGGATAGGATAGGATAGGATAGGATAAGATATAGGATTATAGTGGTTTTTTTTTTCGAAGTATCCGGGATTCCTAACGCGCTGGCAGGATTCGAAAATATAAGTAAAAAAAAAAATGTTTCTCGTTGGATTTAGATCAAACCATCGATTTTCGAGCCCACAATAGTATTTTAAGTATCAAGGGCGTAAAGGTTTCGGCACTAGCGTGAGCACTAGCACGAGTGCTCGGCGAAGCCGGGCACGAGTGATAAGTGTTCACGCTCGTGTCTAAAGTATTTCGCCCATGATGCTTACACTATTTTTTGCCCACCTAGGCGTAGAACGAGTTCAGAAAATTCTTTAAACACGAGTTTTACGCCCGGGAGGGCAAAAAAGTTTTTTTTTGGCCTCCATAAAATTGGGATTATCTCAAAACTTTCAGTTTTTCTAGTGGCTTAAAATCGTGTTTAAAATTATGTTTCAATTGATATCCTTTAGTATTTTTTCCTCAGAAATCAGATAAAACCATTTATTTTAGCTTTTGACCACGTTTTATAGGAGAAAAATCTGTTTTCATTGCCTTTTAGGGTCCAAATTTCAAGGGGTCCTTTTTTAAAAGTTTTGTAGTTTTCTGAATAAATTTATCTGTTTATTAATTACAAGAGAAGCTTGTCTATTTTTTCCCCAGGAATCCGATTATTTTAGCTTTTATGCAGGAGAAAAATCGATTATATTGGTTTTTAAGGTTCCATTTTTAAGGAAATCTACTATAAAAGGTTAGCAGTTTTCAAAAAAAGTTTTTTAAAGATTATTTACAAAAGGGTCTTTAATATTTTTCCCCCAGGAACCCGATAAAACCATTTATTTTTGTTTTTGATCACGTCATGTAGGAGAGAAATCGATTTTTGTCGAGTTTTAGGGTCTCAATTTTAAGGAAATCAATCATTCGTTTAATAGTTTACTAAATAAATTTTTCTGAATATTATTTACTAAAAAGATTTATGTATTTTTTTTCCAGGAATCAGATCAAACCATTTATTTTTGCTTTTGACCTCGTATTATACGAGAAAAATTGATATTTGTCATTTTCAGGGTCATAATTTTAAGGAAATTAATTATAAGACTTTTTTTCAGAATATATTATTCTGAAGAATATTTTCTAATGAGACTTGAGTATTTTTTCCTGAGGAATTATTATTATTATTCAGTTTATTTGCCATGACAAAAATTTAGTATACACTCATTTACAATTGAAATATAAATTAATACAATATATGATACAGAAATAATGTTTACAATTTGTATAAGATTTTAAAATACAATATATGATAAAATTGAAAATAAAAATAATATTCATAATTAGAGTAAATGTTAATGTAAAATAATTCAAATAAAATCAAATTAAGGTCAACAACAATCTGACACTAATAATTAATTGATAAGTATCTATATATCTATATAACAATTGCTATAACGTCAATAAATCTATAAGTAAATAAATAACAGTCAATAATTATATTTAAATAACAGTAAATAATAAATATATAATATAATATATAGTCAATAATTAATAGAATTAGTCAATAAAAATAGTCAATAAATTAATTAAATATGGTAAATAAAGTATAAATTAAAATAAGTAAGTGAATAAAGTAAATTAATAGTGATTTATTATCCAGACTAAATAAATATTTTTTAATGCTATTTTTAAACTGGTTATATGATGGGAGATCGCGTATGCATGGAGGAATTTTATTCCAAAATTTAGCATATTTAACTTGAAAAGATTGTAAACCCCAATTGTGTACAACGGAGGGTATATCCAGATCTTTACGTGGTCCACGAGTTGGTCTGTCTCTTTTGTATGGTTTAAATAGAGGTAACAGAAAAGGGGGTTGTTTCATACGTATTATTTTATACATAGTCAATGATGCAAAATAGTCCATGCGCGTGGTTATTTGCATCCAGTTAAGTCGTCTCCTGTAAGGAGTAATATGCTCCTGCCGTTTTAGACCGAAAATATATCTAATGCTTGAGTTAGAAAGTCTCTGGAGCTGGTCAGTCAGCTGTTTAGAAATATCAGAGTAAACAACACTACAATAATCTAAATGCGGCATCACTAGTGATTCAACTAGACGTTTACGGAGATTTTGAGATGTGCAGGGCCTGATGATTCGAAGACCATAGAGTACCCTATTCACTTTTTTGGTGACCTGTTGAATGTGAGAACGCCAGGAGAGGGTATTATCAAGTATAACACCAAGGCAGGTAACTTGATCCACAAATTGGATACAGTCACCATTCATATTGAGATTTATTTTTGGTATGTCTAGCATTTTGAATGTTTTTAAGGATTTACAAGATCCGAAAACAATGGCCTTGGTCTTTTGAATATTTAAGGATAAGCCATTTGCTTCTGCCCATGACACCACTATTTTTGCTGACTTTGTTAATTGTTCTATGCCCTGCTCTATTAGATGTAATGGTGTTTGGACATATATATGAAGATCATCAGCATACAAAAGCCTGAAAGTGCTATGCTCATCCAAGTGATCCTTTAGATCATTCATGTAAATACAAAACAGGAGTGGACCAAGTACTGAGCCTTGGGGCACTCCTATGTTTATATTACGATATGAGGAAGAGGATACTTTGGAGGCAACACACATTGAGCGACCACTCAAATATGACCAGAACCAGATTAATGATGACTTTGAAAAGCCAATCACCTGAAGTTTTTTAAGAAGCTTAGATGGTGAAACATTGTCGAATGCCTTAGAAAAATCAAACTGCATTAGCAGGGTAGCTAGCTTCTTTTCCTTACCCAGGCGTATATCATCAGTTAATTTAATTAAAGCAGACTGAGTACTGTGATATTTGTGAAAGCCTGTTTGATATATATCCATAACTTTTCTTTTATTCAAGAAGCCTACCACCTGATCATGAGCAAGCTTTTCCAAGACCTTCGACAAGAAGCATAAGAGAGATACAGGGCGAAAATCAGAAGGAGTCGATGGTATAGGTATTTTTTTTATTGCTAGAACTCTAGACTTTTTCCATTCTGCTGGGAAAATACCCTTCGAAAGTGAGGCATTAAATAGTTTGGTTAGGTGCAAGGCTATTGTTGGAAGCGCCTTGGCTATGACACTTTGAGGAATTTCATCATCCCCTTTCGCCTGCGAACAAAAATGAGAAACTGCAAGGATGACGTCATTTGTAGACACCTCTTTGAAAACGAAGCCCTCTTGTGAAGAACTGTTAATGATGTTTAACGGCAAGGAAGAATCTTCAGTAGCAGAGATGGAAATATTTGAAAGATACGAATTTAGTTCTTCAGGGGAAAATCCATGAAGGGCATCATTGATTGTAGGGATGAGTCCAAGACTCTTCATTTCCTTCCAGAAATTCTTATTGACATCAAGAGTGCCACAAATGCGGTTATGCATATATGAGCAACGAGCATTCTCTGACTGTTCCTCATATTCATTTGCAAGCAATAGAAACTCATTTAGAAATTTTTTAGAGCCTGTTCTATGGTATCTTCTACTAGTGGCATCACGCTTTGATTTTAATAAACGAAGTTCTGAGTTGAGCCAAGGAAATCTGATTTTCTCAGGTCTTAAAGTTTTGTCAGGGGCTAGTGTGTCAATAGCACTTTGTATATTATTTGTCAATGTTGAAAGACCTTGCTCAATGTCAAAGTCATTTGTCTCAGGAGAGAAGGCTCTCCAATCAAGTTTAGCTAGGTAACTATTTAAATTATGAGCTGTTATTGTATTAATAGCCTTGTATTTAACTGGTACATTTGGAGGTTCAGGATGAAATGTTTCTATGGTGACTGAGATGATATCATGTCTACTTGGAAAGTTAGGAAGATGACGATCAGAACTTAGTACGGTATCACATTTGTCAACAAAAATACAATCTATCCAAGTGTCTTTGTCTTCTGTATGATGTGATGGACCTGTGTTTATCAGTTTAACTGATAAGTTACTCATAAGAGTGTCTAAAAACCACGTATCTGGATTGTTAGTGTTAAGTACATCAGCATTCCAGTCACCAATTATAACCTTATGGCTATAATCAGAAATATGTAGGCTTAGTGAGTCAATAAATTCACGATCTGACCTGATATTGACATCAGGGGGACGATATACAATACCTAATAATGTTGGAATAGAGTTACCCTGCCAATTAGAGCAAAGTAAAAATTCAGGTCTGAAAGGTTTGTCAGCTTTTTCAGTTTGCGAAGAACAAAATATCTTGGCTTTGAAATTCTCTTTGATATATAAGAGAACTCCACCACCATGAGTATTGCGATCTTGTCTCAATACGCTATAGCCTGGTATGTTTATGACATTGTCACAGACATCTGATCCAAGTCTAGTTTCGGCAATACCGAATACATGATATGAATCATTTTTGGTCAAAAAATCACGAATCTGCCATATATGCTTCTTTAATGAAGATGCGTTTAAAAATCCAACGTTCAAAGATCGACTGTTGGACGGAGTATCTTTGTTTCCTAGTCATGTTAAGCTATGCGGTATAGATGTGTTCTCCCTACTAATGTGTTGTTTACGAAGAGGACTTGGAGTATTCCTACTATTAGAGGAAATAATTTTGAAGATAGCATTAAGGTCAGAAACTGATTTTACTGTATATGCTCACGTTCTGTTTCTCCACCTGACCAGAAAGTCTCCACAGCTATGCCAGACAAATTTGAAGCCTAGTCTCTGTGCAGTTTCCTTAATTAGAATATATTGATTACGAGTGGCAGAAGTTAATACTTCATTGATAAAAATTTTTCTGTCTGGCAAGGCAGTAGCAACTTCCGAGTTTAAGGTAGATAAGTCAATGTCTTTTGTTGTGAGATAGTTAAGAGATTTTTTTTTTTGCATTACTAATTGTACCAATTCAGGATTTTTCAAGGTTATGATAAAAGAGGGTAATGTAATTGCTATTTCTTGATTTTGTGAAATAGATGATTTAGGACGAGCAAATCTTACCCTAGTTATGTCTAATCGATTGAAACAAGGGAGTACCATTTTTAAAATTGAAAACGCTATACATTTTAAGTTACTGTCATTGTTTATTTTCATAAAACCCGGAATGAAAAGCTCCCTTCTTTCAATCGGAAGTTCATTTAGTTTATCATGGACAGGAAGCAGGACATGAGGTGTGATTTTCTGATTAACAGAAGATTTCATGTGCATATTACAGTGTGTATTACTATGATCGTTATCAGTACTAGAATGACTATTTTTATTATCACAGTTGAGTTTATTATTACTAATATCACGGTTGTTTATTACGTCTAGATTGTTGTTGAAATTAAAATTATTTAATGTTAAATTCGAATCTAAATTAGATAAGTTATTATTATTATTATTACTATTTTCTAAGTTATTTTTTAGCAAGTTAAGACTAATAGTTTCATTATTATTATTATTTTGAATATTATTACTACTATTTTTTTTTTTTTTTTTTTTTTTATGGGAAATATGTGAATCTTACATCAGCCATGGAGTGTTTGCGGGCCTTAAAGACCCGCAAATTTCCATGACCGCCCAGTTGCACAAAGTGCACAACTGGGAGACCACCGACGAACGCGGTCGCCGGCTACGCCCCAGATTCTTACTGGATAAACACACTTTAAACCCCCTGCGCTTGTTTGTCCCAAACCGGAACTCCCTTTTCAGGTATAACTTCAGTTTGGGACGCGCAGCCTAGGCAACTGGCCGCTGCCTTCCCCCTGCCTAGTGACAGGAGAGCAATCTACGATAGAAAGCCCTCCCCCTTTTTCTTCAACAAGGTGGCCCTTACGTACTCTGCTACTTTGTTCCAGTTTTCGGAACTCCGTAGCATTTCCGGGACCACCGTCTCCGGCCTCCAAATCGGGAAGGGCGGGCGCCCCTCCAAGTAGCGAACACATTCGAAGAATGTGTGCTCTACTGTATCCTTCTCGCCTGGGCAGTGCAAGCACTGCTCTTTTGCCACCTTATACCAATGCCTCAACATGACACGGAAATACCCGTGTCCGGTTAAGAACTGGGTAAGGTGGAAATCCACCTCCCCATGCTGTCGTTCCATCTATGCCTGCAGGTTTGAGATCAGTCTGCGCGTCCATAGAGCATTCTTCTCTTGGTTCTTTTTCCATCGTTTATTCCATGCTTTCATAGAGTTGAAGCGGGTGCGAGTGGAAGCCACGCTCTCGTAGATGAATTTCCGCTCCAACGCTAGCAGGTCGATGGGTATCACCGAAGCAACAACCTGGATCGCCTCGAGCGATACCGTATGATACGCGCAGGCGATCCTCACTGCCGCTTGCCTCTGTACAGACGATATCTTATGTCTGTACTTGGCAATTTCTGTGGTCTTCGCCCAGACTTCTGATCCGTAAAGCAGGACAGAGTTGACGACTGACATCAGGAGCCTTCGCTTCCCTGGTTTGCGTCCCCCAATGTTGGCCATGAGCCTTGACAGGGAGGATGCGACCGACGCTGCCTTTTCACACGACCTCTGAAATTGCTCCCAGAAGGTCAGCTTGTTATCAAGCTGAACTCCCAGGTATTTCACCGATGTTCTGATTCGGATCGTGTGAGGGTTTCCGCCGTCGTCGATAATTACATCGAAGTCGGTGGGAACCCTTCGACGGGTCAGCAGTACGATCTCCGTTTTTGGGATCGCAAGCTGGAGCCCGTGATCGCCCATCCAGAGGTTGATCCGTCTCATGACTAGATTCAACCTCTCCTGGGTCACTTCCATGTCCCTGCCAGTTATGGTCAGGGCCACGTCGTCGGCGTACCCGATCAGGGAAACTCCTTCCGGGAGGTGGACGCGCAACAAGCCATCGTAAAAGGCATTCCACAGGTTCGGTCCAAGAACCGAGCCCTGCGCGATGCCTGCACTCAAAACCCTTTCACGCCTTCCATCGAGCGTGTCGTAGAGCAGTCTCCGGTCCCGCAGGTAATCCTTTAGTACGTTACCCAGATAGCTGGGTATCTGGAAATCGTACTCGAGAGACCGGATCATGTCATCCCACCTGGCCGAATTGAAAGCGTTTTTGACGTCCAGCGTTACCAGAAGGACGTCCTTGCGAATTGCAGGCCGTTTTTCCCTCTCAGCCTTTACGGTATCCACGACACGCCGGATGGCGTCTATCGTGGAATGCCCTTCACGAAAGCCATGCTGCTCCTCGGAGAGACCACCGCCCTCCTCGATTGCCCTTCTGAGCCTTGCCCGGAGCATACTCTCCATCACCTTACCAATGGTATTTAACATACACAAAGGTCTGTAAGATGATGGAGAGTCCGGGGCTCCTCCCTTGCCCTTGTTCAAGAGCACGAGACGTGCCACCTTCCACTGCTTTGGGAACACTCCAGCCACCAAACACGCATTGAACATGTTTAACAGGATACCAGGGATTACTTTAACCGCTCTTTTGAGCACTTCCGCTGGTATCCCGTCCGGCCCCGGCGCTTTACCATTTCTCATGGCCTTTATGGCCTTGACCATCTCGCCTTCGCTGAACAGCGGCACTTCCTCCCTGGGTATCACCTCAACCGGGTTTTCCCGGATGGGCCTTTCAGGGAAGAGAGCACCGACGATCCGTTCAGTCGACGCCGCGTCCATCATGTTGTCGGACCCCCGGTTTAACTTGCCCATTACGACTTTGTAACCTAGGCCCCAGGGGTCCTTGTTTACATCATCGCGTAATGAACACAGACATCGGGCCTTGCTTTGACGGATGGCCTTGGCCAGCCGGTGTTTGGCGTCCTTGTGTTCCTGAGAAAGCACGGCAGCCTCAGGTCTGTCCCGCGCTCTTTGCGCCTTTCGCCGTGTCCTGTGGCATTCCTTTCGGAGCTCAGCTATTTCGGGAGTCCACCAGTACACTGGCTTTCTCCCTTTCCAGGGCCTGCGGCGAGGCATCGAGGCATCACAAGCCCCGCATAATAGAGACGTTACTTTCTTAACTAAGTTTTCAGCCTCATGGGGACTTGTGGCCCCTCCATGCCAAGCAGGGATGGACGGTGACTCGATTCGAAGATACTCCTCGAATCTATCTTCGTCCATTTTTGGAACGTTCCAACCCAGGGGGCGCCTCCTGTACGGAGGTCGTTGTGAGTTTCCTTCCAATACCCGGAAGGCGATGTAATGATGATCACTACCATTGTATTGATCATCCATCACCCTCCAGTCGCCTATTCTCCCGGACGCAGCTTCTGTAGCGAAGGTTATGTCCGGGATAGAGACACACTAACCCGGCCTCTCGTAGGTAGGCCTGTTGCCTCTATTCTGGACCACTAGTTTGCACCTAGTGGCCATTTCAAGCACCATTCGTCCCCTGGGATTAGTCGTTGGCATCCCCCATTCCAGAGCCCTGGCGTTGAAGGCTCCACCAAGGATGACGCGACCAGTCACCGTTCGGACCGTGTTCTCGATGCTGGCCAGCTTTGTAGCCAGCTCTGCCGAGTTGTCGTTTGGGGAGAGATAGCAACTTGTATAAGTTGTCTCCCCGCACTTGGCCCAGACGTGGCAATTCCCTTTCCCTTGTTGGGTAAGGGACGTTTGGGCTCTGCCTCGAAGCCATATGGCGCAGCAGCCAGTGTCATCGGAAAGCCAGTACTTGTGGTTCATGTTGTAATATTGCTCGCTTAGTAAGAGGATATTTGCATCCTCTTCGCGAGCAATTTGATCCAACAATGCACCAGCTTCCCGTGCGTGTCGCATGTTCCCTTGGAGAACCTTGATCATTTCCGATGACACCTGCTTCTCGCCACAGCCAGAGCCTCCCGGTAGCTGGGGCAGTTTCCCTCGCCAGGATAGTGCTCCGTCGAGCACTTATCCTTTCTGGACGTGCAAAGGAAGCACTTGGGCTTCTCTTTGTCACATTCCGTCCTTTTGTGGCCATTTTCGCCGCATTTAAGGCACGCCTTACTTCTGTCTGGGCCTTTACAGACATATTGACTATGCCCATAGCCCAGACATTTGAAGCAGCGTCGAGCATCCGCACGGAGGCGCACTCTGCTTGATGCCCAGCCAATCTGGATTTTGCCCTTTTTGGCCAGGCGCAAAGCGTCGGCCTCAAGCAGGTCTACCACAGCCATCTGGCTTGCTGTACCTTTGGTTTTGAAAATGGTGACCTGGAATAGGTCGCCATTTTCAAGACCTACAGCCTTGGCGACAGCTGCCTGAATCTCTTGCTCATTAGTGACCCCATCCAAATCTCGAATTTCGAGTTTTAGAGTGGGTATCATGTCACAAACATTTGACTCAGGGCCCGTGACTGCCTTTACTGCTTCTTCAAGCTTTTGCCTGTCCTCAATGGCCTCCAGTTCTATAAGGACGCTGCCGTTCTGCGTTTTCCTTATCCGGTGGACCCTTGTGCCGGACTCTTCGAGGTTCACGCTCCTCTTTAATTCAAGGAGCGTTTCCTCGTAGCTTTTTCCCGCCGCCGGAGTAATCTGGAAGGCTTCCTTCCTTCTCCTAAACCTGCGTTTCCGCCTGGGTTTTTGAGGTTCCTCCACTTTGAGCTTTTCGCTCTGCTGCTTTGCTTTCGGCTTTTTCCTCTTTGCCTTCTTCTTGGCTTCTTCCCATTTCTCTTGGGGTTTTCCCTGTTCCTGCTGCTGCTGCTGTACCACCTGCTGGTCAGACTTTTCAGTCTGAACAACTTGGCCGGTTTGCGGCCCCCTTGTTTGCTGTGATTTGGCAGCCGCTAACCTTTCTTTCTTCTGCCTTTTCTTTTCCGCCTTATTCTTGCGCCTTTTGCTCCCGTCGTTGGGATTGTCCGACTTCTCCCCGTCCGGCAGCTGAGGCTTTGGCTGCTGCATGTCCTTGCGCTGTTGGCTCTGCGCTCTCACTTGTTGCAGCAGCTGCTGCCTCTTCTCCTTTTCCTGACGTTGTTTTTCCTGCCTTTGACGCAGCCTACTTTCTGCCTCTTTAGATTTCTCTATTGAGAGCACTAGTATCTTTTCAGGCTTCGTCGACTTCCCGTTCTGACCTCGATCATGGGGAGTTTTTTTGGTAGCATGCCTCAATTCTGGAGAGCTATCCGAAAAAGAAGACGATCGGACTCTCTTTGCCGAATTTCTGTCGGCTACCTTTTTGATAGCAGACTCCATCACTTTGGTTTCTCCTTCCAGTCTCTCCCTTATCAGCTCAAGCTGTACAAGGACGTTACCAAATAGAGTGACGCCATTTTTTAGTGGCATGCCGCAGTTCTTTTGTTTCGTTGTTTGCTGCGACATGCTCTCATATGCATCCTTCATTTCAGCGTGGTGTTGTTCCATTGCCTGGACGGCTTCCTTCATCACAGCTATGTGGTGAAGAAAGGCGGCTGGCTTTTCCAGCGCTGCTTCGAAACCTTCATGAAGGCTGCCATCGCTGCCTGCTATGCGTTTAAATTGGTCAGCATAGCTCTCTCGTTTTGCATCTGCCATCCCCTGAGTAGATTCTACCTGCATTAGTTCTACTTGTTCTCCTTGGCCAGCATTACTACTATTATTAATATCATTATGAATACTACTGTTACTATTTTCATTATTATTATTATTATTATTATTAAAATTAAAATGATTAAAATTACTTTGAAAGCTATGAGTGTTGTCTGGCATTTTCTTGATGTTTGTGGTAGATAATTCAGCTGTCAATGTAGAAAAACTTAATGAATTCTGCATGTAATGTACAATGTCGTTCAAACGCTGGTTTTCTTGTTTGAGAAAGTTCATCATAGTATTATTATTTGTGCATTTTATTTGATGGAACAATTTAATTTTTTATCTTGTCATCTCTTTTGCGAGAAAATCTATTTTTCCAATATTTACTGATTTTTCCTTAATTAATTTGCATTATGCTTTTTTAATTACTAATATAGAAAAATCAGTAAATTTTAGAAAAATAAATTTTCTCGCAAAAGAAATGCCCAGATAAAAAATTAAATTGTTCCATTGAATTTCTCAGGAAAAAATACACAAGTCTCATTACTAAATAATATTCAGAAAAATATATTCTGAAAATTAATAAACTTTTATAAATGATTTCCTTAAAATTTAACACAGAAAAACGTGTTACGTATCCTGAGGTTTTATCCAAGGGATACGTAAATATAAATATAAATTATAAAATATAAATAAGTTTTAAAATATAAATAAGTTTTATGAACCAATAGTATACACTTGCTGATTAATTAATTTCTCACATTAAAATATTTCAAATACATAGTTTTTAAATTAAAAAAATTTTCCATATTTCAAAATTTTGTTTCCAATATTATCTAATTTTGATAAATCTTTTCAATAAGTTTAATAAATATCATTAACTCATGTGAAAGTTACTTTATCGTCAAAGTTACAGATATACCTAACATACTTGTATACCAGCCTTTATACTATATAAACTTGTAAAATTTCCTTTATACTATATATTTTTTATAAACAAACAGTTCATAATTTTTCTGCTAGTCACTGTATAATACACTAATACTTATTCTAAGATAATATATTTTTGTTGACTAATTTTAAATAATAAAAATATTGTAAAAAAAATTTATATTTGAAGACTCTTGATGTATAATCAACAAAAAAATGTATATAATTAAAAATATTAAAAATAATTTTACTATATGTTGTTACAAAGTTAAATTAAAAAATTTGTGCAATTACAATCTATTACTGTTATCATCATTGTAAATAATTTCTATATTAAAATTAAGGTATGTGAAAAATGAATAAATTATACATAAACATTGTAAATATTAATTTATTATAATAAATTATAGCTCCTGAATGAGGGTTGAAGGTTTCAACCGAAACGCCGAGCAAAAATCAAAATAATTGATTAAATTTATTTACACCTTGTCTGTTAAGATCGTTTCAATATAATTATTTAGAATTAAATTCATAACACAGACGTAAAAATCCTATATTATAAATAAGTTTATCCTAGGGATATGAGTGCCCCAGGTATTTATTTACACTGAACGAAAAGTGAAGCGTCTGACGTATTTAAAATTTGTGTTTGATGCATATAACATATTTGAGGATCTGAGACGTATGTACTGCGCAGCTAGCAGACAACAATATATTTTTCAGTTAAAAAACCAACGTGACGTGAATGAAATTTTTGTTTCTTGAATTTTTAATCGTTTTTTAATTGAAAAATTAATTTTTGACTTAAATTAACTATTTTTTGTAAGAAAGTGGATTTGATAAATTATATAGGAATATTATTTAAGTGAAATAATGGAAGATTTTTTAAAAAGTTATAACTACTCATATTTAATACCTTTTTTTAAATTTAAGTATATTTAAATAATAAAATATAATTATTTTCTTTTATTTAATTAAAAATATGTAAAAATTAAATATATTTTTTTACAATATTAAAATAACGTAAGATTTAAAGGTGAATTTTAGCACGTTAACCTCACAGAAAAACGTGCTAAATTTCACCTTTAAATCTTACGATATTTTAATATTGTAAAATATTTTTAATTAAATAAAATCTTACAAAAAATAGTTAATTTAAGTCAAAAATTAATTTTTCAATTAAAAAACGATTAAAAATTCAAGAAACAAAAATTTCATTCACCGTCACGTTGGTTTTTTAACTGAAAATATATTGTTGTCTGCTAGCTGCGCAGTACATACGTCTCAGATCCTCAAATATGTTATATGCATCAAACGCAAATTTTAAATACGTCAGACGCTTCACTTTTCGTTCAGTGTAGTAACATGGTTGCTGTTGATATAAGTTGTAGATGACCCTGGTTCTAGCTGGATGAACTTTACCTGAGGCTAAGTTCTTAATTACAGAAGGATTTGTCACTTACTTTGAAATAACTGATTACTAATTTGGTTTGGTTATATAACTTCACTTTATTGATTATAAGTTAAATAATAAACTGTCTACAAGTCAAGTAATTAAAGGTAGTAATAGAGTAGTAAGACTCTAAACGAAAGATAGTATTCTAATAAGTGGTGGTCTATTAAGTGGTGTTACTCTAATGAATATTTTGGGCGCCTGAAGGGCAATATATAATCTAATGTGAATCTGCCCATACTGCGAGATTTTGGGGGAGACGTCCAATACAAAAAAGCGTCGGTCTCGTCACGTCCAATTAACGAAGGCGTCCCTAATTATTACTAAGAATCGCGAGGTGGGATTTATGCAATTTATAACGCCTATAAATCCCTACTAATTTATGTCATAGCTGACTTTTGGTCCCACGCTATTGTGCTAGATCAGCATCAGCAGAAATGCACCTGCAGGTTCCTATGTCGTCTGTAACATTAATACAACTATCGGATATAAGGTTTACTATTTATATATATATCAAATGTTAGGCATATCAATTTGACCTACCATACGTAACATCTCCCTCCCTTCATTCCAATCGTCCCGATTGGGTCAAGTGGGGGAGATGGGGCTGAAGGCAGGGTTTCAAGGGGGTGGTAATTATAATTTTAAAATTTTCTGTCCATTGTCTTTGTCAATACATAAGATTATACAATATAAGTTCATAAAATTAACTTTTGATTATAATTATTGATTCTATATAATTTTAAGGTATATGTTTTATGATTATACATAATATATAAATTGTAAAAATTTTTAGTAAACTAAAAAAATTATAAGTATAAAATAAAAATTTAAAAATTTTTAGATTTATATAAAATATTAAGAAATTATTAGTTAAAATATATGATGAATAATATAATAAATTTTTGGATTCTTCAAAACGAAATCTTATGGAAGGTGCCAGTTAGTTACTTGGATTAATCTTCTTTGATGATCAAGTTGTTTATATTGGTGCTGGATTTTTCTAAGTTGGAGTTATCTGAAATCAATCTAGAGAAATTAGTTTTAAAACCCCGAGACATTATATACCCAAAACTTCCAATACATAGGGATAGGTGGTGATATTCGAAATAGTATAAAATAAAAAATTAAGATTTAAAAAATTTTTATGATTTTTTTGGTTAAAATTTTGCTTTTACAAGGTTAGTTTTGGTTTAAAAAAATGTAGAAATTCATATTGATTTGCTTTTCATTATATATAAAAAAAACGATTGGAATTTAAATTTTTAAAACTACATAATTTCTAGATTTTTGGCCTAGAATTTTGTCAATTTTCGTAAAATTAAATAGTGTTAAAAACAACAATATCTTTAAGTTATTGGTTTAATATAGCTTTTACATCATGAAATTATCAGTTGATAGGAAAACAGAAATAATTTAACTCTTAAATTATAAAAATTCAGCAATTTTTATGGTTTTTAAGTTAAAAATCTTTCAATATATAGGGTTACAATTAACAATATTTTAAAATTTTTAGTGTATAATATAGCTTGTGTAACTTGAAATTATCAGTTGATATGAAAAAGAATAAATTAATTTTTTAATTATAAAAATTCAGCAACTTTTATGGTTTTTAAGTTAAATTTGATAATTTATAGGGTTAAAAATGACAAAAATTTTTTTTTTTGAAATATTTATTTATTAATTAAGAAAATTTTTGAATTGATTTTTAAAATCATACAATTTCAGCAAATTTTATGAATTTTAAGTGAAATTTTATAGTTTAAAGTGTTAAAAATAATAAATTTTATAAAATTTTACTATAATTTAATTTATAAAACAAGAATTTATGGAAAATATTGGAAAAAATCATACAATTTCGGTAAATTTTATGATTTTTGAATGATTTTTAATAATTTAAAGGGTTAAAAATGATAAATTTTATAAAATTTTAGTATAATTTTATTTATAAAACAAGAATTTATTGAAAATATTGGAAAAAATCATACTATTTCGGTAAATTTTATGATTTTTGGAATGAATTATAATAATTTAAAGGGTTAAAATTATAAATTTTATAAAATTTTAGTGTAATTAAATTTGAAAAACAAGAATTTATTGAATTTATTGGAAAAAAATCATACAATTTCGGTAAATTTTATGATTTCTGGATGAATTATTATAATTTAAAGGGTTAAAATTGCTAAATTTTATAAAATTTTGGTATAATTTAATTTATAAAACAAGAATTTATTGAAAATAATGGAAAAAATCATACAATTTCGGTAAATTTTATGATTTTTAAATAAATTATTATAATATAAAGGGTTAAAAATGATAAATTTTCTAAAATATTAGTATAGTTTAATTTATAAAATAAGAATTTATTGGAAATAATGGAAAAAATCATACAATTTCGGTAAATTTTATGATTTTTGAATAAATTATTATAATATAAAGGGTTAAAAATGACAAATTTTCTAAAATATTAGTATAGTTTAATTTATAAAACAAGAATTTATTGGAAATATTGGAAAAAATCATACAATTTCGGTAAATTATATGATTTTTGAATGAATTATAATAATTTAAAGAGTTAAAAATGATAAATTTTATAAAATTTTAGTATAGTTTAATTTATAAAATAAGAATTTATTGAAATTATTGGAAAAAATCATACAATTTCGGTAAATTTTATGATTTTTGAATAAATTATTATAGTTTAAAGAGTTAAAAATGATAAATTTTATAAAATTTTAGTATAATTTAATTTATAAAACAAGAATTTATTGAAATTATTGGAAAAAATCATATAATTTCTGTAAATTTCATGATTTTTAATTTTTTTATAATAATTTAAAGGATTAAAATTGATAAATTTTATAAAATTTTAGTATAAATTAATTTATAAAATAAGAATTTATTGAAATTATTGGAAAAAATCACACAATTTCTATAAATTTTGTGATTTTTGAATTATTTATAATAATTTAAAGGGTTAAAAGTTGATGTGTGTGTTATATTTAAGTTATTAAAGTGTTTTAATTATAAATTATGGAAAAACAGGTAAGATTTTGTTATTATTTTATTTTTATCAATTAGTTTCAGTTCAATTTATTGTTTTAATATAAAACTTTATAATTATTTTGTGTCGGTGCGATAGTTAGGTAATGTTTTTTTTTTGTTATGTTAGATTTTATTTGAGTTAGTGTGTAAAGGTATTTCTATATAGGGTGTTGGTTGGAAAAGAAAACTAGAGAAGGAACAGTAAAATATTTTTGTTTCCAGAGATAGTGGGAAGGAGGAGTTTTTATAAATTAGCGGGAAGGATGAATTTTTTTATAAGCTAGTGGGAAGGAGGAATTTTTATAAATTAGCGGGAAGGAGGAATTTTTATAAGGTAGCGGGAAGGAGGAATTTTTATAAATTAGCGGGAAAGAGGAATTTTCGTGAATTAGCGGGAAGGAGGAATTTTTGTGAATTAGCGGGAAGGAGGATTTTTGTAAGATAGCGGGAAGGAGGAATTTTTATAAATTAGCAGGAAGGAGGAATTTTTATAAATTAGTGGGATTGATGAATTTTTATAAGATAGCGGGAAGGAGGAATTTTTATAAATTAGCGGGAAGGAGGAATTTTTATAAATTAGTGGGATTGATGAATTTTTATAAGATAGCGGGAAGGAGGAATTTTTATAAATTAGCGGGAAGGAGGATTTGAAAAAAAAAAAAAAAAAAAAAAATCATTTTCATGATTTCATTTATGAATATAAGGTATATTTACAATATTGCAATATAATGAACGCGTGAGTGAAAAAAAATGAAATTAATATTTTTATTATTCGTTATGTGTTGAGTATGGTTTCCCTCCTTTTCTCCTCTTTCTCTTTATTTTTTTTTTTTTTTTTTACGTAAATATTTATTTTTAAATTTATTTATTTATAAAAATTTTGTATTGAGAAAGTCAAATGGAGCAAGAAAAACAGAGATATGAAATTGTTAAGACAATAAAAAATAAAAAATTTTATACAATAGTTTTCATAATATTTATATACACAGGTGTATGCCTGATACCAGAATGACAAAGAGGTTGTTTGAAAAATTTTTGCAAAACTCTATGATATTTACAAATCGTAGGAGAAAAAGAGAGACCAATTTAATAAAATTTGATTAATTTGTTATAGAAAAAAAACTTTCCTGCAATTTTCATACCCAAATTGAGTGTCGATGAGATATACGCAAATATGTGGCTTGTCTCAGATTAAGAAACGCTATACAGCGTTGGTGAGTTAGTTAATAACAGCACCAGTTTAGAAAAGCTCTGTTTTTTTTTTGATATCGGCTTCAGGAAACTAGGATAGAGTTAATTGGTGTTACAATTAGTCGGTTATACAGCTTCTCGTCTGGTTTATAAGCTCTCAGAAGCATTTTTTTTGTTCATACATTCTGGATTGTCAATTTTTTTGCATACATATTATTTAATAATATTTCTATTAATCATTCTTAGAGTACAAGCGATTTGCATAGTTGAGAACATTGCTCGTCTATGAGAATTATGTATTAATTTATACAGTAATGCACATTTAATTTTGCGTTTCTTTGAAGTTGAAGTGAGATCTTGGTTGGGCAAAAAAAAAATGAATGTTGCAGTAGTATTGTAATAAAAATTGTATATGTGTTAATAAGTTGGTTATCCCCTCTTTCACTCCACGTGATTTAGTATAATTTATAAAGTGCAATTATGCAGTCTTTAAGATCAGCTGTTTTGATAATATTATGTCATTTCAGTCTCAAGGGCAAAACCGTATACAAACAAAGATTATAAAAATTTTATCATTATAATTATGAATGTGATTCACGTCTCTGGTTGTCCGGCGAAATTTCTTTCTCTCAATTTTTCATTAGTTATTTATTATTTTTTTTTTAATTGAAAAATTTTGTTATTAATTTTTGTGTTAAGGAGAAAAGAGAAAAAAAAATACACACAAATGTATATGTATGATGGTAATTTAGTATTAGTTTTATTTTTTATATCGTTGATTTTTAATTTAACTTCATAATCTAAGAATTCCAAGGATTGTATAAGGATATTTGTGCAAACTTAATATTTGTAAATACATATATAAAGAAAAACTCTATAAAATACTTATTTAATCCGGTTGTCAGAGGTGGTCTTTTTTTTTTTTTGTAAAATTTTTATAAAGGCACGATAAAAGATTACGTATTTGTTAAATCCAAAGTAATTTATGTTAGGATATATTTAGATTATGTTTATGATTAGTTGATTAATTGGTAATTGTAAGCTAATAATAGTTATGAATTAGGTATGTATATAGTAGATTTATAGTAAATATGAATATATTGGTTATTATAAGAAATTACAAATATATATATGGATAAAAATAATTATCAAAGATCATAATCTGAATATAATTTTGAACCTAAAATTATCTAAAATATTTGAAAGGTTTTTTTTTTTTTTTATAGAAATTATATTTGAAAAAAAAATTTTATTTATTTTTTTATATATATTTTTTTGTAAGGTAGAGTGTTAAAAAATTTTGAAAGCGCGGCTGCATTACAAAAATTGTGTAAGGTTTTTGTAAATAGTGAACTATAATACTTGATATATAAGCTTCAAATTTCGATAATTATTATCATTCAAACTTACAGTTAAAATCGCATTTTTTTTTGAATTTTATTTTGAAATATACTTTTAATAGATTAAAAGGTTTAGTTATAATTTTATTTATTCATTATTTTAACATCAGGAAGGAAAATTTTTCATTTTTCAAAAAGGAATGTTTGGATATTTTAACTCAAAAAAAAATTTATGCAAAATATGGTATGTTGTATAAAAATGTTCAAGAAACATTAATTAATCTTTTAGGACAATAGGGGAGAAGGGCTGGGTTAGCATTTGCTCACGGAAAAATTTGTTTGTGTTTTACTTAGAGATTATTACTTATTAAGGGGACTTATTGTTTAAAGTGGGAAGAAATAAAGAGGGAGGTAAGAATAGCTGATTATTGACTTACAAAATTAATGAATAGTACCGCAATTTAGTATAAACTTTACATAATTTTCAAATTCTAAACACAGTTACTTTTGTGTCTCCCGTTACTGCCCGAAATTTTACTCTGAAACAAAGAGCTGAACTTGCTGAGCCGTGCTGCAGCTATTTGTCTAAACTGTCTCTCCCAGAGTAAATTGCTTCCCTGCAATTAGGTCTTGTCGTATTTCAACGAAGAAAATTTTCAAAAATAAATTTTCCTTTACTGTTTGTAAAAAATATTATTTATTTTGAAAATTTAAATGAAACTTAGTTTATCTCCTATTATAGCCAAATATTTTTAACACACAAAACAAATAAAAATAAAAAAGTTTTAAAGTGAATAAAAAAATAAAAAAACTATGGGTGGCGGCTCTGAGGGATCTTTGAGAAAAACTTGAATTAACAACGTAATAAACGATTTAAAACTAACACATATAAAATTTTCTGCGTATACGTAAAACTTTGAGTTAAGATAAAAAAATATAATAAAATATTGAACTTCATTAATACTTATTCATATGTATTATATTTATCAGAACTTTAGATTTATCAACTTTAAAATTTTTATAATTAAAAACACTATTATTTTTCAAATCATACTTCTAATAAATAAATTATATTTTTGTATTTGTTTATTTATAGTTTAAGTCGTTATTATTATATATTTTTTTTTGTATTTATAGTGAATAATATTTTTTTTTTTTTCTTAGAAAGGTAAAATAAAATCGATTACGTTTATTTATATTTATTATTTATATTTATTCTCATTTATATTCTTTTATTTATATTTATTATCATTTATATTATTTCATTTATATATATTTTTTTTTTTTTTTTTTTTTTTTTTTTTTTTTTTTTTTTAAGGGAAATATGTGAATCTTACATCAGCCATGGAGTGTTTGCGGGCCTTAAAGACCCGCAAATTTCCATGACCGCCCAGTTGTACAAAGTGTACAACTGGGAGACCACCGGCGAACACGGTCGCCGGCTACGCCCCAGATTCTTACTGGATAAACACACTTTAAACCCCCCGCGCTTGTTTGTCCCAAACCGGAACTCCCTTTTCAGGTATAACTTCAGTTTGGGACGCGCAGCCTAGGCAGCTGGCCGCTGCCTTCCCCCCTGCCTAGGGGCAGGAGAGCTCTCTACGATAGAAAGCCCTCCTCCTTCTTCTGCAACAAGGTGGTCCTTACGTACTCTGCTACTTTGTTCCAGTTTTCGGAACTCCGTAGCATTTCCGGGACCACCGTCTCCGGCCTCCAAATCGGGAAGGGCGGGCGCCCCCCCGAGTAGCGAACACATTCGAAGAATGTGTGCTCCACTGTATCATCCACGCCCGGACAGTGCAAGCACTCCTTTGTTGCCACCTTATGCCAATGCTTCAACATGACACGGAAGTACCCGTGTCCAGTTAAGAACTGGGTAAGGTAGAAATCCACCTCCCCATGCTGTCGTCCCATCCATGCCTGCAGGTCTGAGATCAGTCTGCGCGTCCATAGGGCATTTTTCTCTTGGTTCCTTTTCCATCGATTCTTCCATGCTTTCATAGAGTTGAAGCGGGCGCGAGTGGAAGCCACTTCGCGCTCATCTACGCTCTCGTAGATGAATTTCCGCTCCAACGCTAGCAGGTCAATGGGTATCACCGAAGCAACAACCTGGATCGCCTCTAGAGATATCGTGTGGTATCCGCAGGCGATCCTCACTGCCGCTTGCCTCTGTACCGACGATATTTTTCGTCTGTACTTGGCAGTTTCTGTGGTCTTCGCCCAGACTTCTGATCCGTAGAGCAGGACAGAGTTGACGACTGACATCAGGAGCCTTCGCTTCCCTGGTTTGGGTCCCCCAATGTTGGCCATGAGCCTTGACAGGGAGGATGCGGCCGACGCTGCCTTTTCACACGACCTCTGAAATTGCTCCCAGAAGGTCAGCTTGTTATCAAGCTGAACTCCCAGGTATTTCACCGATGTTCTGGTTCGGATCGTGTGAGGGTTTCCGCCGTCGTCGATAATTACATCGAAGTCGGTGGGAACCCTTCGACGAGTCAGCAGTACGATCTCCGTTTTTGGGATCGCAAGCTGGAGCCCGTGATCGCCCATCCAGAGGTTGATCCGTCTCATGACTAGATTCAACCTCTCCTGGGTCACTTCCATGTCCCTGCCAGTTATGGTCAGGGCCACGTCGTCAGCGTACCCGATCAGGGAAACTCCTTCCGGGAGGTGGACGCGCAACAAGCCATCGTAAAAGGCATTCCACAGGTCCGGTCCAAGAACCGAGCCCTGCGCGATGCCTGCACTCAAAACCCTTTCACGCCTTCTATCGAGCGTGTCGTAGAGCAGTCTCTGGTCCCGCAGGTAATCCTTTAGTACGTTACCCAGATAGCTGGGTATCTGGAAATCGTACTCGAGAGACCGGATCATGTCATCCCACCTGGCCGAGTTAAAAGCGTTTTTGACGTCCAGCGTTACCAGCAGGACGTCCTTGCGAATTGCAGGCCGCTTTTCCCTCTCAGCCTTTACGGTATCCACGACACGCCGGATGGCGTCTATCGTGGAATGCCCTTCACGAAAGCCATGCTGCTCCTCGGAGAGACCACCGCCCTCCTCGATTGCCCTTCTGAGCCTTGCCCGGAGCATACTCTCCATCACCTTACCAATGGTATTTAACATACACAAAGGTCTGTAAGATGATGGAGAGTCCGGGGCTCCCCCCTTGCCCTTGTTCAAGAGCACGAGACGTGCCACCTTCCACTGCTTTGGGAACACTCCAGCCACCAAACACGCATTGAACATGTTTAACAGGATACCAGGGATTACTTTAACCGCTCTTTTGAGCACTTCCGCTGGTATCCCGTCCGGCCCCGGCGCTTTACCATTTCTCATGGCCTTTATGGCCTTGACCATCTCGCCTTCGCTGAACAGCGGCACTTCCTCCCTGGGTATCACCTCAACCGGGTTTTCCCGGATGGGCCTTTCAGGGAAGAGAGCACCGACGATCCGTTCAGTCGACGCCGCGTCCATCATGTTGTCGGACCCCCGGTTTAACTTGCCCATTACGACTTTGTAACCTAGGCCCCAGGGGTCCTTGTTTACATCATCGCGTAATGAACACAGACATCGGGCCTTGCTTTGACGGATGGCCTTGGCCAGCCGGTGTTTGGCGTCCTTGTGTTCCTGAGAAAGCACGGCAGCCTCAGGTCTGTCCCGCGCTCTTTGCGCCTTTCGTCGTGTCCTGTGGCATTCCTTCCGGAGCTCAGCTATTTCGGGAGTCCACCAGTACACTGGCTTTCTCCCTTTCCAGGGCCTGCGGCGAGGCATCGAGGCATCACAAGCCCCGCATAATAGAGACGTTACTTTCTTAACTAAGATTTCAGCCTCATGGGGACTTGTGGCCCCTCCATGCCAAGCAGGGATGGACGGTGACTCGATTCGAAGATACTCCTCGAATCTATCTTCGTCCATTTTTGGAACGTTCCAACCCAGGGGGCGCCTCCTGTACGGAGGTCGTTGTGAGTTTCCTTCCAATACCCGGAAGGCGATGTAATGATGATCACTACCATTGTATTGATCATCCATCACCCTCCAGTCGCCTATTCTCCCGGACGCAGCTTCTGTAGCGAAGGTTATGTCCGGGATAGAGACACCCCAACCCGGCCTCTCGTAGGTAGGCCTGTTGCCTCTATTCTGGACCACTAGTTTGCACCTAGTGGCCATTTCAAGCACCATTCGTCCCCTGGGATTAGTCGTTGGCATCCCCCATTCCAGAGCCCTGGCGTTGAAGGCTCCACCAAGGATGACGCGACCAGTCACCGTTCGGACCGTGTTCTCGATGCTGGCCAGCTTTGTAGCCAGCTCTGCCGAGTTGTCGTTTGGGGAGAGATAGCAACTTGTATAAGTTGTCTCCCCGCACTTGGCCCAGACGTGGCAATTCCCTTTCCCTTGTTGGGTAAGGGACGTTTGGGCTCTGCCTCGAAGCCATATGGCGCAGCAGCCAGTGTCATCGGAAAGCCAGTACTTGTGGTTCATGTTGTAATATTGCTCGCTTAGTAAGAGGATATTTGCATCCTCTTCGCGAGCAATTTGATCCAACAATGCACCAGCTTCCCGTGCGTGTCGCATGTTCCCTTGGAGAACCTTGATCATTTCCGATGACACCTGCTTCTCGCCACAGCCAGAGCCTCCCGGTAGCTGGGGCAGTTTCCCTCACCAGGATAGTGCTCCGTCGAGCACTTATCCTTTCTGGACGTGCAAAGGAAGCACTTGGGCTTCTCTTTGTCACATTTCGTCCTTTTGTGGCCATTTTCGCCGCATTTAAGGCACGCCTTACTTCTGTCTGGGCCTTTACAGACATATTGACTATGCCCATAGCCCAGACATTTGAAGCAGCGTCGAGCATCCGCACGGAGGCGCACTCTGCTTGATGCCCAGCCAATCTGGATTTTGCCCTTTTTGGCCAGGCGCAAAGCGTCGGCCTCAAGCAGGTCTACCACAGCCATCTGGCTTGCTGTACCTTTGGTTTTGAAAATGGTGACCTGGAATAGGTCGCCATTTTCAAGACCTACAGCCTTGGCGACAGCTGCCTGAATCTCTTGCTCATTAGTGACCCCATCCAAATCTCGAATTTCGAGTTTTAGAGTGGGTATCATGTCACGAACATTTGACTCAGGGCCCGTGACTGCCTTAACTGCTTCTTCAAGCTTTTGCCTGTCCTCAATGGCCTCCAGTTCTATAAGGACGCTGCCGTTCTGCGTTTTCCTTATCCGGTGGACCCTTGTGCCGGACTCTTCGAGGTTCACGCTCCTCTTTAATTCAAGGAGCGTTTCCTCGTAGCTTTTTCCCGCCGCCGGAGTAATCTGGAAGGCTTCCTTCCTTCTCCTAAACCTGCGTTTCCGCCTCGGTTTTTGAGGTTCCTCCACTTTGAGCTTTTCGCTCTGCTGCTTCGCTTTCGGCTTTTTCCTCTTTGCCTTCTTCTTGGCTTGTTCCCATTTCTCTTGGGGTTTTCCCTGTTCCTGCTGCTGCTGCTGCTGCTGCTGCTGTACCACCTGCTGGTCAGACTTTTCAGTCTGAACAACTTGGCCGGTTTGCGGCCCCCTTGTTTGCTGTGATTTGGCAGCCGCTAACCTTTCTTTCTTCTGCCTTTTCTTTTCCGCCTTATTCTTGCGCCTTTTGCTCCCGTCGTTGGGATTGTCCGACTTCTCCCCGTCCGGCAGCTGAGGCTTTGGCTGCTGCATGTCCTTGCGCTGTTGGCTCTGCGCTCTCACTTGTTGCAGCAGCTGCTGCCTCTTCTCCTTTTCCTGACGTTGTTTTTCCTGCCTTTGACGCAGCCTACTTTCTGCCTCTTTAGATTTCTCTATTGAGAGCACTAGTATCTTTTCAGGCTTCGTCGACTTCCCGTTCTGACCTCGATCATGGGGAGTTTTTTTGGTAGCATGCCTCAATTCTGGAGAGCTATCCGAAAAAGAAGACGGTCGGACTCTCTTTGCCGAATTTCTGTCGGCTACCTTTTTGATAGCAGACTCCATCACTTTGGTTTCTCCTTCCAGTCTCTCCCTTATCAGCTCAAGCTGTACAAGGACGTTACCAAATAGAGTGACGCCATTTTTTAGTGGCATGCCGCAGTTCTTTTGTTTCGTTGTTTGCTGCGACATGCTCTCATATGCATCCTTCATTTCAGCGTGGTGTTTTTCCATTGCCTGGACGGCTTCCTTCATCACAGCTATGTGGTGAAGAAAGGCGGCTGGCTTTTCCAGCGCTGCTTCGAAACCTTCATGAAGGCTGCCATCGCTGCCTGCTATGCATTTAAATTTATCAGCATAGCTCTCTCGTTTTGCATCTGCCATACCCTGAGTAGATTCTACCTGCATTAGTTCTACTTGTTCTCCTTGGCCAGCTGCGTTTGAACTTGTCAGGGCTAGGGAGCCCTGTTCGTTATTGTTCTTTGGCGGTTCCTGCACGCTTTGAACCTTATTATCTTTGTTTTGCTCCATCATTATGTTTTAACTTTCCCTCCTTCTAACCTTTGCTGTCTTGTGTGGTTGAATGCGGTACATGATGCAGCCAATCAGCACGGTGATCTCGCAGTGGTCGGCCCCCCGAACTGGGTGTCCCCTAGCGTAGTGGCCTTGTGAAAAGCCTCCCGCTAACTGCAGCAGGGCCCTATCCGGGCGCTACCCGGCACTACTACAGAAAACAAGATTATGCGCCGGCTGATAGAGCAGCCAGACCCGTTAGCTAGACGGCTCCGGGCTCCTGTACTAACCGGCGGCCTGGAGGTGCAGTTCCCAGTTTTTGATCTGTACCCTCTACGGAGGTTGCCATCCCAATCCGGGGGGCCGACCACCGCGAGCTGCGATGATCGGCAGCATCACGCCGCTTGGTTTTTAATCTGAAAAAAAAAGGCTATTTCTGGTGTATCTGTAAGAATTAAGAAAAAAAAAAGAAAAGTGTGTTTAGTGGATTAATTTTCGGTCTTTCACCGTTCAACACCCCGGGTACTAGTCCCAGGGGGTTGATCAATGTCAGTCCTGCAGATTTAGCGGGTTCGTACCACTCTGGTTGCTATCCAGCTCGCGATATTCTAGCCCGTCGCAAGACAGGAGTCAGACCTGCAACAGCCGTCACCCACAGTGCGAAGCACAGGGGGGGGAGACCGTTAAAAGTCCTACAGATTGAAGGGGGTTAAGCCCTCATGTCTGCTGACATAATACGATATTTTGCCCGTCGTATAAACGGGATCCTCATAGGCCAATTTTAGCAGATGACCATGGTCCCAATGGTTCACATGGAAAATATTCTGTAAATTTTATCATTATAGGCAGCCATCATTTATATATATTATCATTTATATTATTTCATTTGTATTGTATTTGTATCAATTATATTAATTCATTTATTTTTATATCATTTATATTATTTCATTTATATTTATTATCATTCATTCATTACACGTTGCCCATTATCACCCAGAATTTTACTCTAAAACGAAGAGTGAACTTGCTGAGCCGTGCTGCAGCTATTTGTCTATACTGTTCGTTTCAGAGTAAATTATTCCCTATAATAAGGCCTAGTTTTTCCTTTGAATTGTCCATATCATGTATGAGGGCCATTCACCTCTCTTCCTAGGTTTAGAAATCTAGCTCGCCCCACAGTAATATGAGGGCCATTCATCCCAAATCTAGGGTAAAAAGGATCTAGCTCACCCCACAGCGATTCAGACAATCAATTTTAACCAGGAAAAATCCTGAGTAATTTTGGGGGGGAAGAAAACTGTATTAAAACTTTTTATGTTTTTTTTTGTAAATAAATTTTTCTTTTTGTGTTGGTGAAAGAAAAAAAAAATATTACATGTATTTGATTGAAAAAATTTAAATGATTTTAACGCAACTTTATTACCATTCATAACAAAAAGGAACACAAGATAAAAAAATATAAATTTTGAACGTATGAAAAATTTTATACTAATTGTTTTTCAAAGAAATTAATTTATTCATTGGTTTTAAGGAGGGGAATGCTAAAAGAAAACTTTTGTTTAAGACTGTACTAAAAAAAATAATAATTAAAAGACAATTTAAATATGTGTGTTTGATTGTTTATGTATGCTCTGATAAATAGAAAAAATACTTAGTAGTTATATTTTAGATATGACTTAGGGTATAAATACGGTGTTTTCGGTTCATTATGAGGGTTGTAGATGTACTGTGATTAAATTAGGTTCTAATCCAATTAGGTTCAAAGAATTATAACTAATATAACTAATTGTAACTAATATAAAGAATTATAACTAACTTAAAAGAATTATAACTAATAAGATTTTTAAATCTATTAAATCTATTAAGAAATGTTTTAAATTTTTGACCAAGGTGGGGCTTTAAGCGGACATACTCCGATAGTAAAACTGGATAATAAACGACAAAAATCGATTTTTCTTGTATAAAACAAGGTCTAAAACAAAAATAAATCGTTTCATCGGATTCCTGAGAAAATATACATAAGTCCTTTTAGTAAATAGTATTCAGAAAAATTTATTACGTAAACTATTAAACTTTAATGATTGATTTCCTTAACATTGGGACCCTGAAACACGACAAAAATCGATTTTTCTCCTACATAACGTGGTCAAAAGCAAAAATAAATGGTTTTATCGGATTCTTGGGTAAAAAATATTAAGGGATATAATTTGGAACATAATTTTAAACACGATTTGAATCTACTAGAAAAACTGAAAGTTTTTAGATAATCCTAATTTTAAGGAGGTGAAAAATATTGCGGTGGTTTTGGCTATAAAAGTCGTGTTCAGGAAATTAGGCAAAATAAATAATTATGACACTTTCAATTAACTAATAAAAAATAATAACGTTTATTGACTAAAAATAACTGTCAAATCACGTCACCTCTCTCACAATATGTGTATAAAAAAATAACGAACACGCTTTGACACAATACAAACATAAATTCACTATAAGTTTGAATAGTTGCACTTTATTACATGAAGATTAACGTAAAAAAAGTATAACATTGAAATAAACTAGAAATTGCATAATTAATAATGTGCTTTTATAAAATAATATAAGACGTTAAAAGAAACGATGCTCGTCGTGTTTCTTGTGTCGCAAGACTGACCGCGGCATGCGAAGGGGCGGTAAAAGATGCCGGTTTTCGGCGCGTGTGAGATAAACTTAATAAATCAAAATAATGAATAAATAATGCCTCGCTTGATGCCGTCGATCTCACGACTCGAGAAACCGCGAGAATTGAATAAATAGATGCTAAACATTTCCGCCCGCCTCGTCGTGAAAACGACGAAAATTACTTTCTTCAGAAGGAAGAAGTATCAATTTAACTATCGGTCTTAAAAATTGAGAGGTAGACGTTTTAACAGTAACTGTCCTGACTAAACCATCTTTGCCAGGATGTAATTCTATGACGCGTGCTAAAGGCCATTGAGTAGGAGCAGTGTTGTCGCTTTTGATGAGGACCAATGACCCTACTTTGATGTTTGACTTCTCGTGACGCCACTTGTTTCTGACTTGGATTGACTGGAGATACAACTTGTGCAAAACGTTCCAGAAGTCGTCTCTGATCTTATTGACAAGTCGCCATCTTTGTAGCTGACCAATTTTGACGCCAATTGCAGACCTTTCAGGTAAGGACCTCAGACCACGCCCTATTATTAAATGACCTGGAGTTAATGAGCTGAAATCAGAAGGATCATCTGTTAGTGGACATAATGGACGCGAATTCAGACACAATTCGATGCAACACAGGAGTGTCGTCATCTCTTCGAATGTGAGAGTTAAGTCTTCAATGACGCGTTTATGATGAAATTTGGCAGCTTTAACCGCAGACTCCCAGATGCCACCGCAGTGCGGCGCAGATGGGGGGTTGAAATGCCAATTAAGTCTTTCGTATGCAAGGGGGTAAATTTTATAATAAATAAATAATTGAATATTTTGAGCCAAAAATCTTACCTAGTAAGTAATTAGGGTCACTCTTTTCATTTCTTGAGTCTGTTTGCGCTTAAGACCCCTGCGAAATGATTTATCAATCCCTATTATAATAAATTGAATAAAATACATATTTATAAAAAATCAATAGTTTTAATACTCCAGTCAAAATACGGTTAGTATTTTCACTGGTGAACATGAGATTTGCTCTACTATAGGTTTTTTGGGTCGCTGGACACGAAAATCGGGGTCATTTCGTAAAGTAATGGGGGCTTCACCCTTAAATTTGCTAAAACTACCCCCAAAAAGGGTTTTTTTTACATATTCGTACTTTGATTACTCAGATTATCACCATTCGGGTTTTTTGGATCGTTGATCAAGAATATTGACTTCTTTTTTATAAATAATGAATATTTCATCCTTAAAACAGCTAAAACTACTCCTAAAAGGGCTGCCTTTGCTATATTCACACTTTGTGCATGCAGGATATGCCCATATAAGTTTTTTAGGTCATTAATCAAAAATTTTCATACTTATTTAATATTCACCACAAAAAAGGAGTCCAAATTCTTGAATAGTGATCCAAAAAACCTATATGGGCATATCCTGGACGCTCAAAGTGCGAATATAGCAAAGACACCCCTTTTAGGGGTAGTTTTAAAATAATATTCAGCTCAGTGGTAGTTTAAAAAAACGCAACTGAGTATATAACGTATTTTAAATATCGCAATGAGGTTAAAGGTAGTTTATAAAATATCTTACAATAGCTCATTTTATCGAAAAGTTGAAATATAGCTCGTTGGTGGAGTTGAAAATACTAACGGCTACGTTTCGTATTTTGTAAACACAGATTTAGTTCATTTCTTATTTATAAAATGTTAATGAGGCTCATTTCTACATTACAATTTAAGAAACAGCCTCTTTGATTTTTTACTCCCAATTTTCGGTATTTTCATGTTGAGAGGGTACCCTGAATATTAAACGTATCTTTATGATTATTATATTAACATTAAAATAAGTTTCATGTTATTAATATTTGCATTGATTTTTGTTTCATCTGTTCACAAGGAGAAACATTTGATCATGTAGGTATATTCTTTAAAAGATCACTATTTTTGCATGGACGTATAGCTATACGTTGCTTTGTCTCGTTGCAGAAATCCTAATATCTCATTCATTGAAAATGCATCTCAATATAATGAAATACAAAATATTCTATGGAAAGAAATTTTAAGAAAATAAAAAACAAATAATTTTTTTAAATAAAAAATTATTAACAAAATATATTCCAAATTTCCAGTATCATTTTTAACCATATCTATAAAAATATTATTCAAACCGATCTTGAACGAGCGCAAAGTCAGAAAAAATGACGACAAAATCTAACCTTGCAAACTTTTTGTAAATATTTTGTTATTTTCGAATTTTCATAGCAGTAAGATAGATGTGCTCATCTAAAAAAAATTTAGTCAATTTTGTGGGTGAATGAAAGATCAAAATCCGAAAAATTGATTTTTAACAATTAACCTCTATATAATTTTGAGAAATAGATAAAAATTTCGATTGCCAGGGACAACCACTCCTAAACAAAAAAAACTATTCTGTTTACGATAAAATTTAGCCAAGTTATCATCAATTTAAGATTTTATTCAAATTCGTCTTAACAAATATTGAGATTTTAATGAAAAAAGCCTATTTCTAAACTTAAAACATATAATATTTTCATCGTAAATAATATATTTTCTTTTAATTCGATTAATTTTTTCCTGAGTATTCATTTCTTCAAAAAAAAAATTCATTTCCAACTACTAAATTTCAAATTATGCGTCAAAAACCAATAAAAACTGTCTCAAATAAATCGTTCTATTTGTAGCTATAAATAGTTTTTAACTTGCAAAGTAAATTTCAGTTCATGAAAATGGTTTTTTTTCTTAAAGAAATAATTTGCCAGGGAAAAACTAATTGAATAAAAAAAAAAATATTATTTTACAAGAAAATTCAACTCCGTTATGAATTTTCTAAGTACATTTTTTTTTAAATCAATTAATTTTTCCCTGGCTATTTATTTCTTTAAGAAAAAAAACCATTTTCATGAACTGAAATTTACTTTTCAAGTCAAAAACTATTTATAGCTTCCAATAGCAGGATTTATTTAAGACAGTTTTTATTGGTTTTTGACGTAAATTTATGTGCATTTTCAATATGTAACAAAAAAATGTCATTTAATATGCATGATAATTTTTGTTTTACAAAATATAGTATTACTTTATATACAAAATAAATATCTAAAAAATTTTATTAGACTTTAAATATATAACTCAAAGAGCAAAAAAGCTATCAGAATACGATTACATCCAAAAAAGATCCATATCACTCACAGACAATAAACTCTTAATAATCACAGCCTCGATTTTTATTACCATACCAATATGGAGCATACTCTCCGTGTCTTGTCTCAAATGTAGGGGTACTAATCATTTTATACAAGTTACAAATACGACTAATGTGTCCAGGATTCTGTAAACTTTTTCTTTTTCATTTAAATAAGCATAAAATAACCAATAATTTTAATAACTAATACATTATATAATTAATATCTACTAGTATAAAAAAAATTAGAATCTAATAAAAAAAAATACAAACAATTAAAAAACGAATTAAAAACATAAATTCGAACGAGTAGTGTTTCTATGTACTGATAAATTCATTGTAATCAGAAAATCATTAACTTAACTGTAATTTTTTCCTATTTCTTTAACAATTTCAATTTATATTCTTTCATTTCTCTAAGTAATAATAAAAATTTTCTCAAAAAACAAAAGATAAAAAAAAGTATATCTTAATCTTAATACTATATATATCTGAAAATTTATTTGTCTATTTGTTTGTTTGTTTGTTTGCTTGTTTGTACCCTAATGACTCAGGAACCACCAAACCGATTGGTATGAAACCGGAGTCAAAATAAAGAAAAAAAGTCTGCGGGTGACATAGGCTATAGATTTTTTGCTCAGCTATCGTAGTTTTTGAGATATTTAATTTTTAGTGTTTTTTAACTTGATAAAATTGTTTAAAATTTTTAACAAAAATCTAAATATCTTGAGACTATCGAAAAATTTTTTGAACCTACTTTGTAGTATTCGATTAGGCACTAATTTTTACGTATTCTCTGAAATTTTTATGCAAAACGGAGTATCTTTTTAAAAATTTTATCAAATATTTTTGAAGCTGGTAAAAAAAATTTTTTTCATTTTTTTATTTTTTATGGTATTTTTAATAATTTATTTGTGTATCTATGTGTCTATGTGTTTTATCATGAGGCTCAACCCAATGAAAGAAATTACCTAAAACCAGTGTCAAAATAAAGTTAAAGTAAAAAATTTTTTACTATTTTTAGAAAAAATTTTATTTTCTGAAAATTTGGTTAAAAAGTAAAATATCTGAAAAATATGATAAAATGTCAATGTTGCAATTGGTATTATTTGATTCAGTCAATTCTAGAACCATCTATATGTACATATCTGTATACTATATACTATATATATTTGAACATTTATTTGTCTGTCTGTCTGTCTGTAATAATAACGCTGCTCTAATCACTACGCAATAGTTTGAATGTGTTGGCATAATTATAAATTTGCAGTGAAAAATGATTTTTTAAAGTAACAGAAACAGAAAGAAATGTGACACACGGGGCCGGGGGGGCAGAGCCCCCCCTATCACCTATGCTAGTATATATATATATATATATATATATATATATATATATATACTAGCTGCCTCCAGCTCGCTTCGCTCAATTCGGCAACCGCCAAGGGGGCTGCGCCCCCCTGGACCCCTGCAACTTGATTTTTCCAAAAATATGTTATTTTAGGTTACTCAATATTTTATAAAACAACCTTTTTTTACCCAAATTATTATCTAAAATTTACTGAATCATAAAAATTACGGACGTTGGAACTCATGCGGATAATTAGTGATCAGCGATACAAAGCTTGATTACCCTTCGCTAGGATCCGCAAGTGGCAGTTGCTTCCCTTAACTACCAATTCTAGGATTCTCCCTGATAATACCTGTACAAGTTTCCTTTAGTTACTCTATTGAGCTACTAAATTAGTAACTGGTATGAATTACAAATATATATAATATATTAGTCCTAAACTTTTACAATTTTCGAAAAATGATTGTAACTTTTGACAGATCGAGCCGATTAACTTGAAAATTTAGGTGGATACGTAAAAAATATGCCCGAATCGAATAAAATTCTTTTTGATTGTAAAATTTTTTCTCGGTTTTCAGTTTTTTTGGTTCTTTTTTTTAAATTTGATGAAAAATTTTTTTTTGGAAATTCAGTTTTTTCAACATATAAATTTTTGGTCGTTATCAATCAAAACAAAACCTAGCCTATGTTTTGACCCGTAATTTTTGCCGTCTTTTGCCGTAAACCCGATGTCTGTAGCTTTTATCGTGTTCTCGTTTATCGCGTTCGGACATACACACATACACACATACACACATAATTAAAGATTTATATATATACTAGCTGCCTCCGGCTCGCTTCGCTCGCCCCGGCAGCCACCATGGGGGCTGCGCCCCCCTGGACCCCTGTGGCTTTATTTTTCCAAAAATATGTTGTTTTAGGTTACTTAATATTTTGTAAAATAACCTTTTTTATCCGAAGTATTATCTAAAATTTACTAAATCATAAAAATTACGGGCATATGAACCCAGACAGATAATTAGTAATCAGCAATACAAAACTTAGCTACCCTTCCATAGGATCCACAAGTGTTTGTTGTTTCCCTCGAATACCCATTCTAGGGTTCTGTCTGATAATAGCTATTCAAGCTTCTTTTAGTTACTATATTCAGTTACTACATCAGTGGCTGATAAAAATTAGAAATATATATATAATATTAAGCCTAAACCCGAATCGAAAGAAATTCTTTTTTATACAACAATTTTTCCTCAGTTTTTTGTTTTTTTGGTTTTTTTTTTTAAATTTGATAAAAATTTTTTTCTTGAAAATTTAGTTTTTTCAACATAAAAAATTTTTTTCATTATAAATCGAAACGAAACCTAGCCTATGTTTTGACCCGTAATTTTTGCCGTCTTTTGCCGTTTACCCCGCGTCTCTAACTTATATCGCGTTCAAGTTTATCTATTTCGGACAAACAAACATACATAAGTAAAGATTTAGGAAGGATAGGATAGGATAGGATATAAATTTAAAATCCAAATTTTATGCTGAAAAATATATGTAACTCTGGAAAAATTTAACCGATTTGCTTGAAAATTTAGGTGGACAAGTAAAAAACAATTCTAAATCATATAAAAACTTTTCTGATTACAAAAAAATTTCAAGTTTTCAAGTTAATTACGATTTTTTTGAAAATTTACGAAAACATCAAAAATTATCACTTTTTTGAAAAAACGTTTTTTTGACGACAAAAATTTTCTTTCGCACCAATCAAAATCCTGTATAGCCTATGTTACTTCTGCAATTTTTCCGCGTTTTTTGCCGCAAACCGCGTCTCTCTAGCTATTATCGTCTAGTCAATCCTATCAAACTAAAAAAATTCTCTATCGGCATATATATGGGCACGTCCAGGGAAGAACGACCAGCCGAAAAATAAAAAATGAAAAAAAATTTTTTTTTGTGTCACTTTTTACCTGAGATTTGTGAAACCGCTCCTATTTTAGACTTCCTGATGCATTATTTTGATATATGGCTGCTCCAAAGTTGGATTTTTTCATTTTTTTGATTTCAGCTGCCCAGTTCAACCTAAAATAACTCTGAACCATTTAACTTTTTATATATACATATGATTGGGAAAAAGTTTTATTTTTACCTGAACTACTAAAAAAAAAAAAAATTTTCCATTTTGACATATTCCACTTTTTTTTCTCTTCGACGGTAGCTTTCAAACATCCAGAAAATTTGTTTCGCCATGATTTTTTTCAACTTTTTTCTTCTCAAAATTCACTTCAAAGGGTCTAATTTACATCCTGAAAGTCCTGAGATGTGATAGGCAATGATCGGTCCACAATCTTAAAACTTGGTTCTTCCGTTTCCCTAAAAATCCATAAAAATGTTAAATATTAAAGCGTAAAATCATTAAAATACTAAATTTAACCTTACCAAATGATTTCTTCTGTTAAATCTTCACTATCAGGACCACATAAACTTGTTGTAACATATCAATAGGATCATCTAACATTTCTGATGCTAAAACACCCAAGATCAGCCTCGCGTCAGCATCCAAAAATAGAAAAAAACTGAAAAAAAATGATTCTGGTTAAAAATAACTACAAAAATAATTATAAACTATTAAAAAAGACTGAAAAATATTTAAATTAACTTACCAAATATGTTTATAAGCAAAATAGAACTTTAGAACTCCATGCTGACAAAATCTGGAACCTGGAAAAAAAGTTAAACAAAGAGAATAATTCTTAAATTTTTAAAAAAAGTTTCATAAAAAAATTTTATACTTATCTGATCTCTATTTTCCTGGTGCAACTTCATCTTCTTGATATAAATTAGTACCTGAAAAAAATAATTAACAATAATTAACAACAATATGTGTACATATTATACCAGTTTTTTATAAAATTGAAATTATAGCAGAAGACAAAATATAGCAATCAAAGTCTCCTACTCATGGGAATTAAAAGAAACCAAAAAGAAACTACTTTATCATTTGTTGGTTTCATATTTTTTTTTATGCATTCCTGCATGAGGAGATTGCAATATTTTGTCTTCTGCTATAATTTCAATTTTATAAAAAACTGGTATAATATGTACACATATTGTTGTTAATTATTGTTAATTATTTTTTTCAGGTACTAATTTATATCAAGAAGATGAAGTTGCACCAGGAAAATAGAGATCAGATAAGTATAAAATTTTTTTATGAAACTTTTTTTAAAAATTTAAGAATTAATCTCTTTGTTTAACTTTTTTTCCAGGTTCCAGATTTTGTCAGCATGGAGTTCTAAAGTTCTAATTTGCTTATAAACATATTTGGTAAGTTAATTTAAATATTTTTCAGTCTTTTTTAATAGTTTATAATTATTTTTGTAGTTATTTTTAACCAGAATCATTTTTTTTTTCAGTTTTTTTCTATTTTTGGATGCTGACGCGAGGCTGATCTTGGGTGTTTTAGCATCAGAAATGTTAGATGATCCTATTGATATGTTACAACAAGTTTATGTGGTCCTGATAGTGAAGATTTAACAGAAGAAATCATTTGGTAAGGTTAAATTTAGTATTTTAATGATTTTACGCTTTAATATTTAACATTTTTATGGATTTTTAGGGATACGGAAGAACCAAGTTTTAAGATTGTGGACCGATCATTGCCTATCACATCTCAGGACTTTCAGGATGTAAATGTAGCTAATATTCTTAATCTTTATTTTTCTAAAGCATAAAAAAGGAACTAATCTTTTTAAAAAATAAGCAATTAAGTATATAATTATATTATTTAATCTATATTTTGTAAATTCACAAATGTTCTGCCAAATAATCCAGTAAATAATAAAATAATAATAGATCATTATATATTGTAGCGTAATTGCCGGATTATCAAATTTTATTCTCAGGTCTTATGAGAATCCTTTATATTCGGACCTTAAAGTTATTTTAAGGCTGGTTTATTGTAGAAGAAAATAAATTAACCAAAGTAGTTGAATATAACTTGTTTGTTTATTGAAAATACTCTTTAAGTTCCATAATATAAGTATAACTACAAGATGCTAGTATCGAGATCCCAAACGAAATTTAGAGTAACAAGTATCTTAGCCAAGTGTATCAAAACAAGTGTCTCGCGACATCCCTGAAGAGTAGCTTATATGCGTTAAACCATGTGAAAGAATGTAGCTACTGTATGAGAAGAATTTTTATGTTGTCGTAGACGTCTTCTATACAAAGTTCAAAGGTTGCCCTTTGGTGTCATAGATGTTGTTTTCATATTGACTTTCAATCTATAAGCTTGTAAATATCATTCCCACGTATTGTTTTTTATTCTTTTTCTATTAGTGATCTCTTTTACTCGAAATTAAACATAGTAAATATAATATTACAAAAACATATATAACATTTTTCCCATACTATGCCTACGCAACCATATAAAAATATATATAATACTGAAATAATTTTCTTTGGTCAACCTATTTTTATCTTCAATTCTCCCACTGTTTTTGAACATTTCTGAATTTTCTTCTGATTCCTTATCGAATTTTATAAACCATTTATCCTTATCTATTTCTTCAAAATTATTATCTTGAATAATATATTTCCTATATATATCATCATAACTTTTTTTCTCATTAAATTTCACATCTCTACTATCAGAAAATTTACCATCTTCTGGTTTAAAAAAATGTACCCATCTAATTTGTATCCAACTTATATTTTGTCTCATTGCTATTTTTCTAAATTTAGGACCAACTTTTCTTTGTATTTTAACATAAGATATGCACCCAAAGCGTTTTAACTGACCTAAATCTGGCCTATATCTAAGATTTATTTTACATAGGGGAATTTCATATCTATAGATTTAAGCAGAGTTCTAGCATATATAACTGCCTTTAAATTTATATCCCATATGTTTTCAGCTAATTTTGCATCTTACATTAATTTTCTAACTGATTAAATCTTTCAGAAGTACCATTATGTTAAGGAGTATCAGGATATGCTAATTGGTGGTCTGCTTTATATTTTTCTAATACTTTTACGGTATATTCACCAGTATATTCTGTACTTTGATAATAAAATTTTGCATTTCGACCTAATAAATTTCTTGTACTTTTAATAAAGGCATCTAAACACTCTCCTGTCGCATCTTTAGTTTTCATGGGAAAGTATAAAAAAAAATAAAAATAAAAATAACCCATAGTTATTTTTGAATAATCATCAATAAAAACAATAATGTAGCGATATCTCTAGGAAATGTAATAAGAATAATAGGAACCTTAATATCTGAATTAACTATTTAAAGGGGTTTAATTACTCTTAATCGTACATCAAATTTCACATCTTTCAAATCTTTATTTTCTTGGAATAAGCTTTTGTACTTTCTTTAAGTAAGCTAAAGATGTATGACCCATTCTAATACCCATAACATTCATTTATTATTTTTAATAAATTCAATATACTTTTTAACTAAATTTGTTTGACATCTATTTCATAATCAACGTCTTCGATAGAATCTGATGCATTTGGGTTCTTTAAAACCCTATAAGTTATTCTTATATCAAAAGTTGATTTATTTAAAACTATTTTATTATAATGCCTATCTAAATTTATCATATCAAACCCTCCACCAAAATTACCTGCAATTTTTTATTCAGATATCTTCCATTTCTACTTTTTTATTATTGTTATTTGGTGCTATTTAATGTTTCAAATTTTCTTTTGCTTCTCGTCGTTAAGTATGCTATGTTTTTATTATCAAAAGGTTTATTTTACGGTTTTATATTCTCATCTAATTTATTACTTTTAAGTTCAATTTTTAAATAATGTTTTTCATATATACCAGAAATAAAGGTCTCTTTTGAAATAGGATCAAAAATATCAATCATTTCGTTGTTTAAGTAAATAGCTAAACCTTTACCAGCAAATTTTCTCAAAGAAAAAAAATTTTCAGATAGACCTTTAGTATAAATAACATTTTTAAAAATCAAATTATTATTATTGATTGTATTTATAATACCTAATCTTCACTATTTAAATTTTATGGACTGTATTAGCGCAACTCATTAATACCGGAGCGGAGAGTTTTGGAAGTGAGCAAAAATAAATATATTTCCTTGTGAATAGGTGGCTAAAAATTTCATCCCTACGGTAAAATTTCACACTCTTTCAGAATCTGATATTAATTTTGGTTAAATGTAATTATTTTCAATAGCTGTACTTCTGTTTGTAGCTTCATCCTTTTCAAAACTCTTGTCTATAGATTAATGAAATGCATATTTCTTGATCTGACAATGGAGAAGCACTGGAAATATTTTTATATATTTTTTTTGAAACTATTTCATCAAATTTCTCCCAAAATTCAATTAATTTTTTTTTTATTCTTGAAGTTATATTACGTATAATTGTTTTATGAAATCTGTAGAAGATAAGTTGATTTCACATCACTTAATTTCTTTTATTTTATTTAATATTGAATTGGTTCTGTCACATATTTAATTTTACTATGATATTGGTAATCAATTCTATAATTAAAATATCCCGGATTTTATATCTATACTTTTCAATAATATTTTCAACAAAGTTTTCATTAGGTTTAATTTTCAAATCTATGATACACAACAAATATTTAGATCCCAATTCAGAATTAAAATAATCCATAACATATTCAAATCTCATCTTACAAATTTTTATTAATAATCTCGTCTTGAGCTACTATCCTCCAAAGAAAAATTATTTTTCAAAACTTCTTTTACATCATTTAAAATTAACTTATTTCCTTTAAAAGTATTATTAGTTATGGAACTCATCTTTTTAATTTTATTAGTTATAAAAGTTTTAATTTATTACTCTGAATAAAGTTAAAACTATCAGCTCCTAGAGTCGATTTAAATATAGCAATGCTTTCAAAGTTTACCTTATTTTCTAATCTTACCTGATTATTATTTTCTCTTCTATGAAGTTTACAATACATATAGTAGATTCTAACCTTTCAGATAACGCATCTATAATTTCTTATTTAAAAACTTTTTTAAATCATATAAGTCATCTATAATTTATCTTTTAAAAATTGCATTGCATCTTTGTTAACTTTTAAATTAACGTCCATTGTTCTTTGATATTTACTAAATTTTCTTCATAAGCCTAATCTCATCTATTTACCACCTATGTTCTGAGCTTCTTTGTTGGGGATCTTTTTAATTTCATCTGCAACTTCTAAATTTTTCTCACCGTCATATCTATCTAATTCCTTATCTAAATTTATCATTCACATTTATAATTTTGTCATGTAAAATATCATCTAACTCACCATTTCTATCCTCGCCATTTTATTTGATTTTTAGAGGTAAAGTTTTAGAAGTTAAATAATAAAATATTACCTCTTTTATATATTTATAATTTATATATTTATCAAGAAAAGCTTGTATCTAAACCCAAACATAATAAATTTTAGAATTGAAAGACCTCTTTTACTACTGAACACAAGAATGTATCTTATATCATCCTTGCAAATACATGAAACATTATGATCACAGGAGGTACCATCGGTCATACCTATCGATCATAATTAGCGTTGAAGCGGAAATTTATCCACGAAAGCGTAGAGGAGCTCGAAGTTGCTTTCACAAGCGCCCGCTCCAACTCTATGAACAAATGACATGAACAATGGGACAGCGACCAAAAGGGCCGGTGGACGCACTCATTGACTTTAGATCTGCAGACAAAAACGGGGCAATAGCATGGAAAGGTAGACTTTCACCTCAGCCAGTTTTTAACTGGTAAAGGTTTTTCCATAAAATGTTTAAAACGAGGTAAAAGGTGGCAACAGAGCACTACTCAGACAATTACACAGCATAGAACACATTCTTTGGATATGTGTGCTATTCGGATGGGCACCCGCCCTTCCCCATTTGGAGGCCGGAGAGAATAATCTCGGAACTACTAAGGAGTCCTGAAAATTGGAACAAAGTAGTAAAGTAAGGGTCACTCTTTTGATGAAGAAAGAAGAGGGCTTTCTATTGTAGAAGGATCTCGCCCCCTTACCTGAGCAGAGAAAATGCAGCGGTTACTTGCCTAGGCTACGTGCCCCAAACCGAAGTTATACCTAAAAAAGGAGTTCCGGTTTGGGGTAGAAAACGCAGGAGGGATTAAAGTCTGTTTAGTCAGTAGCAATCTGGCACTCGATACCGGCTAAGTCTCTCAGTTGTCCTTTTTACAGCTTGGCTGTCATGGAAACCTGCGCACCTTTTTAAAGATTTATTCATGAATATTATTTTAATTTATTATAATTATCTTTTTAAATCTATTTTATTACTTCTATTTCAAAAATAATGACGTCAAAAAAAAATTATTTCTGTTTAATCATTTTTCTTTATATATATTTTGTTAAAATTGATATTCCCATATAATTTTAATATTCCCATCTATCAATATAAAATAATTTTACACCAACATAACCTAGGGAAGTATTTTATAACATAAAACGACACGTCAGGCCAGTGATGTCGTAGTGGACAGATTTCTGCGCATCATTCTGCTAATCTAATGCTTTTTAAATGAGAATAACCTAGGCCCATGTGACGATTCTATTTAAAAAGCATTATACAAGCGGGGAAGATGCGTAGAAATCTCTCCACTACAGCATCACTGCGTCAGGCCTTACATCCATATTACCTAAGGTAGGAATTGATGATACAGAACGAAACGTCAAGCCTTACACTCACATAACCTAAGGGAGTATTTTATAATAAAAAACGACACGTCAAGCCTTACATTCAGATAACCTAAAGAGAGTTATTTATAATAATAAACGACCCCGACATAAACTAAGGCAGTAATTTAAAATAAAAAACGACACGTCAAGCCTTACACACAAATAACATAAAATAAGGCAGTAATTAATATTTAAAAAAAAGCACGTCAGGCCTTACACCCACATAACCTAAGGTAGAAATTTATAATAAAAAACGACATGTCAAGCCTTACTGCTTTAGTTTATGGGGGTTTAAGGCTTGATTTGTCGTTTTTTATTATAAATTCCTACTTTAGATTATATTGGTGTAAAACCTGAAGGGTTTTTTTTTATTGTTAATTACTACCATAGGTTATTTGGGTGTAAGGCTTGACATGTCGTTTTTTATTATAAGCTACTTCCTTAGGTTAAATGGGTGTAAGTCCTGACGTGTTTTTTATTATAAATTACTCCCTCAGGTTCTTTGGGTGTAAGTTTTGATGCGTCGTTTTTAAGTATAAATACTTCCTTAGGTTACGCAGGTGTAGGGCCAGATGTGTCGTTTTTTGTTGTAATTTACTCTCTTAGGTTACGTATGAAAGGGGCGCGTTCATAGTGAGAACAAGTGACCAGTCGATCGATCAACTAATATTATCAAAAAATTTTTAGATGGTATCTGCTGACGAATTATTTACTCGTAGCATGTGTCTGGGTTGTGTTTTGATCTCCTAGATACCCGAGGAAGCTGCAGATCTACCCAGATCAAAAAAACTATGCGATTTCAGTACCCTTTATAAAATTAGTCTATCGATCGACAGATCACTTTTACTTACTATGAACCCTAAGGCCTGTGTCGTTTTTTTATTAAGCCCTGCCGTTATATGTGTTTAGACTTAAGTAGGAATAAAATAAGTAATTATATGCTATAAGCCGATTCACGGCATCCTTATGAGAGAAGCTATCGAAATACTTTGCCTTTTTACTTACTTTTTATTTCAATTTGAATTCATTTGTTATTTTATTTAATATCATCAAGAGAAGAACGACGCGTTTAACTTCATAGCATTGAATATTTTTGCGAGAAAACACGTCAAAAATTTTTCTTTCTTTAAAAAAATTATTAATTACTAAATATTTTTAATTTTATTAGTATTTTATATAAAAAATGAGTCAATCAAGTTATTCTGATGAAGATCCCGATAATTCTAGACGGGTAAGAATGCAGAATGAGGAAAGTGATGCATCATATGAATCCGATACTTCAACAACTTTCCAACCTCAAAGAAAAAAGTTTTGTGGATAAGATAATGCTCTTTTGGCAAATATGCAAAAGCAGTTAAATTTTTTATCTAATATGATTTTTTCAAAGGATGTGTCCACAGTTGAGGTTCCTCCTCAAACTTCGTCTTTTTTGAATTTACCTTCTAAATTACCTCAAGAATCTAGATTAATAGATATAAAAAACTATTCAACATCAGTTGATGAAAAAAGAATAATTCGTCCAGCTTCTGAAGAACGTTTAAAAATTATTAGGATATTAGAAAGATTCGAAACTCCTTATTGGAAAGAGGTGAGATACTCATCGGCCTTAAAAAGTTTCCTGGCTTCTCCAGGGTTTGTAGATTTAAAAGTAAACGAAGAGTTATGCCACTTTAATAAGCATAAGGATCCTGTAGCTCCGACAGAGCGGGCTTTAGCCGCTCTTTCAAATGCCATGCTAGAACATCAAGACCTAATCCAGCAAAATCTGCAATTAATAAATGATTGGGCTTTCAAAAATCCTGAAGGACTGAATCCTGTTTCACTATATGATCAATTAAATGCTGCTTTTGGATCTAAATCCAAAATTTTTTAAAATCATGAACAAATTTTGCAGGTTATATGTGGTGAAAGGGCTGAATGTATTGGGGTACGTATAGATTCTGTTTTCTCAGAGCTTAAAATAAAAAATGTACAGGTGGCTTTAAAACAAATTCCTCCGAGTACTGAATACCTTTTTGAAAAGGAAAGATTGTCATCCTTAATGCATTCTCTTGGTGGCCCTCAAGTTTGGCTAAACATTCCTAATTATTTAAATAGATCCGATCATTCCTATGTCCAAAGAAAATCTAATTATTCATCAACCAATTCAAACACTTTTTCAAAATCTGAAAATATTCATAAGAAAAATCCTAGTTCCCAAAGGCGTCATCAGGATAATAATAATAATAATAATAATTCTAAAAATCCCAATAGAAAAGATAAGAAAAAAGGAAAACCTAATGATTCCTTTCGTAAGCAAAATGATAAATGACTGCAGGATGGCGCAGTTTTCAGGAGGTCAATTCAAATTATATTTATAATACTGAAGCCTTTATAGTAGCTAATTTATCTTCTTATGTTCCTAAATTCTCTAGCTTCAATTCGTCTTGTCAACATCTCTCTGGTATAAAATTCGCTGATGTTCACTCCTTTTCTGTCAATAAAATTGAAATGATCCTCAGCAGTTACATTTATACATTCATTTTAGAGAAAGGACTTAAAAAAAGTCTCAGGTGAACCTCTAGCTCAAAAATCTACAATAGGTCGAATATTCAATTGCTTCACGTCAAAAATTTATAATGTCCATAGTCAATCATCTAGTTGTCATTTGTCAAAAAATTGTCATACTTATAACCTGTCATATCTTCAATTGTCAAAATCTCAAGAACTGGAGTCAGTCCCAGTTCCAAACAAGTCAAACGTCATGTCTGTCGAATGTCTTAACTTGAATTTATCGCCTTTTGTAAATTTTCTGCCAATTAAGTCAAATGTTATGTCTGTCAAATGTTTCAATTTAAGTCAATTTTCTTTTAAGAACAGCATGTCTGCTGTCAAGTCAATTGTCATATCTGTCAAATGTATTAAATTAAATCAACTATCTTTTGTAAATGGCCTGTCTGATGTCAAGTCAAAAGTCATACCTGTCAAAATTCTTAATTTAGATCAATTATTACTTTCAAATAGTTTATCTGCAGTCAAATCAAGTCTCATACTTGTCAAAGTTCTTAATTTAAATCAATTACTCTTTGTAAATAGTCTATTTGCTGTCAAATCAAACGTCCTTTCTGTAAAACGTGTCAATTTAAGATAATTAAATTTTGTAAATAGTCTATTTTCTGTCAAGTCCAATGTCAACTCTAAGCACTATCATTTACCACATCACGGTATTTTTCAGGTCGATCGTTTTCTCTGCCATGTTTGTGTCAATAGATCGAATAAATCTTCACGAGAAACCTCCGATCCTCTCATGGCGGGCGGTAACCTATTCAGAAAACTATTTTCAATTAATCTCAACATTGTCAAATGTGTCATTTCTAGTCTCAATTCATTTCATGAGTACAATGAGTCATATCGTCGTAACAAGTCTGTACCGCACGTCAAACTTCCCGTGAAAATTTTAATATTATGTATAGCAGTCAACTTATATAACGCATATGTTCACAGTTCTCGCTCCATAAAGTCTAACAACAGGTCACAGATCGAAAAATTCAACAGAAAACTCAACAGTCTAAGTCAATATCAGTCCAGTCCAAAGCGACAGCCCAACTTCAGATCGACGACATCTATCATATTCAGTCAATGCGTGTCATGGTGCAGTTGGTCTCATTATAAATTTATATTCAAACGTCAATCTTTCATCAAGAACTGCAACACGGCTCCAACTCAATGGTCTTTATCAAGTGTCATAGAACTGCATCTGAAGACTGTCAAATCACAACTGTCTTAGTACAAGCGTTTACCTCTCAATTTTTTTTAATTTTAACTTTATTGCCAAGCTCGTATTTCTTCCTTCTGAAGAAAACGATTTTTTCTTCGTTCTCACGACGAGGCGGGCGGAAATGTTTAAAATACAATCTTTATTTCTCGCGGCTCTCACGTGGCAAGATCGACGTTGGTCAAGCAGGTGCTATTTTACTAATTTGACATTTTATGTAAATCGTCGCGCGCCTAAACCGGCGTCTTTTACCGCCCCTTCGCTGACCAGCATCAGTCTTGCGACACGAGAAGCACGTTAGACATCGTCTAAATTACGTATCTATTATCTTTTTATTATCATGTCAATTCATTATTTTACAAGTCTATTGTGTCATTATCAATATATTTAATGGTCATTTATTTGTCAAGTCAGTTAATTATCGGTGATTTTATATTAATTAATCCGTGTAAAGTGTCGTTATTTTATGAAATTATTATGTGAGAGAGGTAACGTCAAGAAACATTGTTTTTTAGTGTCAATAAATCTACATTACTTTTTATTATTAAACAAACTGTGTCAAATATCATTTGTCGCCTAATTTCCTGAACATGCCATTTATTATCAATTAGCAATTAGCCAATATTTTCCACAAGCAATGTCAGAACAAATTCAACTTCTTCTTCAACAAAAAGTATTGGAGATACCGTCTCGTGTCCATCACAGTTTTATTTCAAGAATGTTTTTGGTACCAAAACCATCCGGCGGGATACGTCAAATTTTCGACCTAAGAGGTCTGAACGAACATGTGAAGGTAACAAAATTCAGTCTCTTATCACAGGTACCAATTCCAGATTTCCTGCAAACAGGGGACTGGATGGTGAAAATAGACCTTGCTCAGGCTTACTTTCATGTACCAATAGCAGAGTCTCATCGGAATCTTCTACGCCTGGTCTACGAAGGGACCTTATATCAGATAACGTGCTTGCCCTTCGGCTCTCATCTGCCCCTCACATTTTCGCGATCATAACGAATTGGATTGCAGAAATCCTTCGTTCACGAGGTGTGAGGGTAATTGTCTATCTAGACAATTTTCTGTTGGCCTCTCAAAACAGAACCAATTTATCCCTTCAAACAGCCAAAGCTCTGGGGATATTACGTCATCTTGGCTGGTTCATAAAGGACGACAAATGCATTTTGGAGCCTTGTCAGGAGATGGAGTATCTAGGTTTGGTTTGGAACACGCTTACTGGTTTAATTCAATTACCACTCAGCAAAATACGTTCTATTAAGGAAATATTAAAGAAAGTCGAGAACGAACGCTCTTGTACTCTAAAGCTTTTGCAGAGCCTGCTGGGGCATTTGAATTTTGCGAATCTCGCAGTTTACAGAGGTCGACTTCATTGCCGTTATTTACAACGTTTCAGTTGTCAGTTTCGTCAAAACAGACAACGAGAAAAACTACCTCTTCCTCAATCAGTTTTGAACGAGCTGACGTGGTGGAAAACAGGCTTAGCTTCAACTACACCTTTGCACACAAAAAAATGTAACTCATTTTCTCACTACGGATGCTGCAGATTCCGGCTGGGGGGCTCAGCTAGACAACTCTCACCAGTCAGGATCTTGGACCACCAAGCAAAGCTCGTGGCATTCAAGCAAAAAGGAGATGTATGCTGTTTATGCTACACTAAAAGAAAATGCTTCCAACCTAAAAAATGCTCATGTTCTTCTTCAAACCGACAATCGCACTCTTGTGGCCTACATCAACAAAGAAGGAGGCACTCGCTCGATCGATCTCCTCGATTTGACATACCAAGTACTCACAATAGTCGATTCAATGAACATAACCTTGTCAGCAGCTTATATCCCAGGGAGATACAACGGAATTGCAGATCGACTGTCGAGAAAGAAATCGTTACCAGAGTGGCACCTTCTGTCAGAAGCACGGCACCATATATTCAGCCAATGGGGTGTGCCAGAAATCGATCTGTTTGCGTCAAAAATGTCGGCGGTAGTCAAAAAGTATGTAACAATCGATTCATCAGGCGATCTTCATCGATGCATTCAGCAAAATTTGGAAATTCAATCTAGCTTGTATATTTCCACCCCCAAATCTAATACCACGAGTGTTAGCGCATCTCAACAATTGTCAAGGTCACTATATTCTGATTGCTCCAAAATGGGAACAAACGTTTTGGATGGCCGACCTGATGAACAAATCGCAGAAATCTCCAATAACTATCAAGGACCTAGACCAATATCTGATAGATCTTTCAACGGGCCAGCCCCCGAGCCAAGTTGAAAAAATTATTCTGCAAGCGTGGATGATTGGGTGTGGACAGACTTAACTAAAGATTGGTCACCAGATGAAATTCAATTATTCAAAGAAAGTTGGAGGGAATCTACTCTAGAAACATACAAAGCTCCTTTAAAGAGATGGATAAATTGGTGTTAAAATAATAAGGTTGATCCTGGTAAACCTTCTGCTTCTAACCTAGCAAGATTTTTGGCTAATTTGTATATTTCTGAAAAATTAGCGTTTAATACAATTCTTTTACATAACTCAGCTATTTCGACTTTTTGTTCCGGTGGTAAATCATCTGATGTAGTTTCTGATTTTTTGGTTCGCCAAGTCTTGAAATCTATCTCAATCCAATAACCAAAAGACACAAATAAGGTGATCTGGGATGCAAAACTTCTTTTCGATTGGTTGGCAATTGCTCCTGAAAAAGAAACTTTATTGGAAATTTCAAGAAGGTGTGCAGCAGTTCTATTATTGGCTTATGGAAGAAGAGTTCATGATCTAACGCTTTTAAAAATATCAGAAAATTATTTTCAAAACTTGAAAAATGAAATTATTATGTGGCCAGTTTTTGGATCTAAAATGGAAATATCATCTTTTCGTCAATCAGGCTGGAAATTTTCAAATAAATGGTTATGTCCTGTTACTTTGATAAAGAAATTAATTAGTATTTCTCAAGAACGAAGAAAAGATTCAAATAGTGATTTTCTATTTATTTCTGTTACGGGTATTCCTAAAGCTGCTACAAAAACTATAATAGCAGGCTGGATACGCATTAGTGTTAAAAGAGGCCAAGATCGATGCCTCTCCAGGAAACATCAGATCTGCAGTAGCATCCAGGTCCTGGCTAAACGACATTCCTTTACAAGAAATACTCGACCACGGAAATTGGAAGTATGTGGAAACTTTTAGAAAACACTAATATAAAGACATTAAAAATAAATCCAAAAATGTGTCAAGTTTGTTATCAAAAAACTTCAGTTGTGTTTAAAATGTTTTATATTATTTAATCAATGTTGATTTCTGACTTAAAATGTTAATTAAAACTTTTCTTTACAGTTCAATAAATAAATAAATATATATATTTATTTTTTTTTTTATCACATAGCATTGAATTATTAAATTATCTATGTATCAACCAGTAGAGAACAAACCATCCTCTCATAAGGATGCCGTGTATCGGCTTCCCTCAGATCATATTCCATGTTTAATCGTAACAAAACTGTGGTTTAATTCACAAATGAAAACAATTGTACAGTGAGATGTCAATTTCAAGTAATGAACTTTTTTCATAATTTTGATAAACCATTTTTATTTTTATTTTCAAAATTTATTTCAAGAAAAAAATATTGCAATATTGTCCCTCGGTGTTACGCACCTAGGGCCACAATCCTTTACATCCCTCAAAATAAATTTTTCTTTTGTTCTGGACGACGAAATTTTTTAATAGGATGACGAAATACTCGAATTAATTTTCTTGTTATACATCGCATCTACAAATATAATTGATTTTCTATTAGTTGAAACATTTTTCATTAAAATTTATAATTATTTTTTAGTTTACATTATTATAAATTAAAAAATTAATATTTACAATTGTCTACAAATTTGTATACAGTGCGCTGCTCACACTACAGAGCATCAATGAAACGACCAAATAGATAAAGCTGACGAAATTTTTAGAAGATTCTATAATAAAATAATTATTCTATTTCTTAATTCTGTATTTTTTACACAAAATTTTATTAATAATTAAGTATTTTAAAAGATAATAAAAATTAGAACTAATGAAATAAATCATGAAATAATCTGCGCAACCAAACACAACACGTATGGCATAGTATGAGTTTTTTAGAGATAGAGAAATTTACCCCAAGAAAAAAATATTTAATATCACATCTGAATGCAAATACTAATTTATTACTAATCTCTCGAAATAAATTTTTCTTTTTTCCTGGACGGAGAAATTTCACAATTGGATGACGAAATACTCCAATGAGTTTTCATGTATTAAATAAAAACCAATATTATTTTTATTTTCAAAATTTATTTAAAGAAAAAAATATATATCTGAATATGTATCTGAATGCAAATACATATTGATTTCTGTCCCTCGGTGCTACGCACCTTGGGCCAGAACCCTTTTCAACCCTAGACATTAATTTTTCTTTTGTCCTCGACAGCGAAATTTTATAATAGGATGACGAAATAATCGAATGAGTTTTCATATATTATTTATGTTGTATCTACAGATGTAATGTTTTATTATAGTTTAAATATTTTTTATTAAAATTTATTATTATTTTGACAGTTTATAATAATAAATTAAAAAATTAATATTTAAAATTGTTTTACAATTTTTTATACAGCGCGCGTCTGACACTGCAGAGCAAAAATTAATCTATTAATTAGATAAAATTGAAGACGAAATTTTTAGAAGATTGTATAATAAAATGAGAATATTATTATATTTCTTATTTACATTTAATTAAAAGTAAATAAGAGTCATTAAGCATAATCAGGACAATCAATATATCAGTCAATAAAATTAGCGGGATAAATTATTTAATTAAATTATTTAGTAAAGTGAAGTCAAGTTGATAACTCGCCCTGCTGCTCAACAGCTACTTGAAGTCATTTTTGAGCAAGTAAGGTTTGATGCTCTTCTTGAAGCGTAAGTACGTAGGCAAATCACGGATACAAGGAGGGATGGAATTCCAAAACTGAGCATAATATATTTGAAATGAATAAAAGCCCCAATTAATTAATGACGATGGAATAAGTCCTTTCTAGGAACACGGGCTGGTCTGTCTGTAATGAATGGATTAAACAACAGTGAAAGAATAGGGGGCTCTTTCATCCAAACAATCATGTACATGATTAGGGATGCGAAGTAATCTGCATGGGTTGTATTGCGCATCCAATTTAATTTCTTTCTGAATGAAGTTATGCGTTCAGAGCGGCGAATACCGTATATGTACCTAATACATGTATTTGACAGTCTTTGGAGCTGTGCACTTAGTTTGTTTGAAACATCAGCATAAACTACATTTCAATAGTCTAGGTGGGGTAGGACTAATGATTCAACAAGACGTTTGCGAAGAGGTAATGAGGTACAGGGTCTGATGATTTTGAGCCCATATAACGCTCTGTTGACTTTTTTAGTAACCTCTTTCAATTGGGAGCACCACGACAATGTGTTGTCTAATACTACTCCAAGATTATTAATTTCATTGAGAAATATAACACGGTCACCCTTGTGACTGACAGTAATGTCGGGTGTGTCCAAATCCTTAAATGATTTGAGTATGGAACGGGATCCGAATATTATGGCCTGGGTTTTCTTTGTATTCAAAGATAGACAATTTTTCTCTGACCAATTTTTTCGCTGAATCTGAAAGGCAGGAGATACCGAACTCAATATCATTTGTCGGTGTCTGGACATAAATTTGTAAATCATCCGCATATAATAGTCTAAAAATGTTGTTCTCATCAAGATGTTTGCTAATATCATTCATGTAGATATAAAACAGGAGGGGCCCAAGGACAGATCCTTGAGGGACCCCTATATTTATACTACGGTACTCAGAAGAGGATGATTTAGATGAGACACACAGGGATCTATGACCAGAACCAATGCAATGACAACCTTGAGAATCCACTGCATTTCAGTTTGTAAAGTAGTTTCGAGGGAGAAACATTGTCGAATGCCTTAGAGAAATCGAACGACAGTAGCAGGGTGGCTAATTTCCTGTCTTTGCCCATACGAATATCATCAGTAAGTTTAATGAGGGCAGTTTGAGTGTTGTGAAACTTACGAAAACCAGTTTGGTAACTGTCTAAAAATTTTGACTTAGACAGGAAGTTAACCATCTGATCATGTGCCAGTTTCTCAAGGACTTTTGACAGAAAACACAGCAATGCTATGGGGCGGAAATCAGATGGACTTGAGGGTACGGAAACTTTCTGAAGCGCAATAATTCGTGCTTTTTTCCAGGCTGAAGGAAAAATTCCCTTTTCAAGTGAGGCATTGAATAATTTCATGGGATATAGAGCTATTGATGGAAGTGCTTTGGCAATGATACTCTGGGGTATGCCATCCTCGCCTTTAGCCTGAGTGTTAAAGTGAGAAACAGCCAGTATGACTTCATTGATAGTTACCGGATTAAAAGAGAAGCCTTCTGGGAAGGAATTATTAATCAGGTCAATGGATACTGAGGGATCTTCATTACTGGAAAAAGAGATGTTGGAGAAGTGAGTACTCATTTCTTTGCGAAGAAAACCATGCAATGAGTCATTAATTTTGGGTATTAATCCCAGAAGACCCCTAATATCTCTCCAGAAGTTTCTATTCGCATCAAGTGAACTACATATGCGATTATGCATATAGGCATAATCTGTACCGTCTCTGACTGTTCTTCGTAAGAGCGGGAGAGAGAGAGAGAGATAGTAGTTCGTCTGAAAGATAACGAGAGCCAGTTCTACGATAACGTCTGTCAGTAGCGTCTAGTTTAGATTTTAGTAGGCGTAACTCGTAGTTTATCCACGGATATTTAGTCTTACGAAGGTTAATAGTCTTATCAGCAAGGGTATCAATTGCACTTTGAATGTTAGTTGTCAGAGTGGTAAGGCCTGATTCAATGTCAAAGTCTTTGTCAGGGAGTAAAAAATTTGTCCAATCCGTAAATATTTATTGAGGTTATCAGGAAGGATTTTATTGAGGGGTTTGTAGGTGCAGGTATTGTTTGTGGGGACTGAATGGAAAATGTTAATTGTTGCTGTGACGATTTTGTGTCCATTTGGATAAGGAGAGGACAGACAATCAGAGGATGTAATGCTATCACAGTTGTCAACAAAGACTGTATCTATCCATGAGTCACTGCGGGTGGTATGATGCGTGGACTTGGTTTGGACTAGTTTAAGTGACAAGTCATTCATTAAGTTGTTTAGGAACTAACAACGAATAGTATCCGAATCACTGGGTTTTAACATGTTTGCATTCCAGTCACCCATTATTATCCTGTGGCTAAAGTCAGCACTATGTGAGTGAAGTAGCTTGAAAAGATTTCTGTCAGACCTTATGGGAACATCCGGGGGGTGATATACCAAAGTTACCAGTGTGGGAGTGGAGTAACCTTCCCATACCGAACAGATGATGTATTCAGGCTTTTTGGGCTTACCTTTTTGCTCAATTACGGAGGAGCTTATAACTTTGGCCTTTAGATTCTCCTTGATGTATAGTAGGATGCCACCACCTTATGAATTACGGTCTTGCTGTAGAATACTGTAGCCAGGTATGTCAACAATGAAATCATCCACCTGCAAACCCAGCCTGGTTTCTGCGATACCAAATATATGGTATGAGTCATTGTCCGTAAGATATTCACGGAGGGCCCAAATATGCTTTTTCAAAGAGTTAGCATTTAAAAAGCCAACCTTTAGTCCGGATGTTTTAACATTACCTAAGGAAGATGTCTATAATAAAGAAAACTAAGCTTCAAGCATTACACTAACATAACTTAAGAAAAGAAAATATAATTAAAAAACTACACGTCAAGTTTTCAACCCACATAACCTAAGGAAGTGTTGTATAATAAAAAATGACCCCTCGAGCATTACACCCATATAATTTAAGAAAGTGGTCGATAATAAAAATAGATAGCAAGTAAATCATAGTAAATCATAGCTATTTATAGTCTTATTACACTTGAAAGGCACATGTCGTTAACAGTGATGCATTTAAAATACAAAAAATTAAATTATAAAATAAAAAAACCATATCTATTTGTTCAACAAGGTAAAAAAAATAAAATTTAGCTGTCAGTGCAGACAGCATTGAAAGTAAAATTTCCTACATTTTTTCCCGTGTTCAACACACAGTTTTTCATTAAAAGCGAAAAAAAGATCGCCCGAAAGTAAGAAAGTAGATCTTTTTTGCAGCTTATAATGAAAAGTATTTTTTTTAAATTATAAGCAAAAGATAGTATAACTTAAATTAATATTTAAAATTATAATAAATTAAAAATTAATTGTAAAATGAAGAATTGCATAAAAATATAATTTTGAGTTATCAAACATTGAACTAACATAACCTGAGGAATATGATAATAGACATTAACGACACTTGTAAGTTATATCATTTAACCAGTTTATTTTTTATTTAATTAATTCTACATTTTTTTGTGAAGGGAAACTATCCTGGGAAATCCAAAGTGCGAGGCCTGCAACATCCGCCCAAGCTTATACAAATGAGTTGGTTCTACCAGAAACTTATTTTACTTACCTTTTGAGATATTATACTGTTAAACACAGTTGAGAACGACGTGTTAGATTTCTATTTCTTTCTTAAATAGTATATTTACGGCTCGTTTCCTGAAAATTAAAGAATGGCCCAAATTGCAAGTAAACTGCGATTCGTGGCATTCTTTATTTATGGACAAGGGTCGTATAAAATTATTCTGCGACAGTAGCGAGAAATATCTGTACTTTCGTGGCTACTATACAGAAAAAAAAAATTAACTCATTTTATCTAGAATTATTATTAAGGTATTTTGCTACTTGGCGCGCCCGCGACGTCAAGCAAAATCCGCAAATTAGTTTACAGGAAAACGGGAAGAGATAATGGAAAATTTTTTTGGGATAAAATAAATGAACAATTAAAGTATGTAAAAAAATTTTTTTAAATTAATTTTTATAATTTTTTATGCGTTTAAATTTTATTTGAAGTTCAAGAATTTTCGCCGGAAAGAGCTGCTGGTACCCAAGATAAAAAATGTTTGGCAGCACTTAGCAAAAAAAAAAAAAAGAATTATAAATTACATGAGTATGATTATCGTGTGAACTAAAATTTTTAATTTTGGCCAAAAAAAAAAAGTTATTAAAATTTTAAAAAAAATTTCGAAAAAACTCTTTTTTTTTCTACGTTTTTTGCAAAAAAATATCGAAAAAATTAAAATTTTTGCAATATTTTAGTTCACACGAAAACTACATATTTGGTTAGTGTGTGGACCAAATTTGGTGTCGATCGGACTAGGTGGTTTTGATTTATCCTGGGTACCAGGTGCAAAAATGTAGTTTAGAGAAAAACGCGTTTAAAGTTTTTAAGCGCGTATATATTGAAGGGCGGGGGCTCCATAAAAGAAGATTTAAAGTATATAAAAAATATTTCGATCGATATAAACATTTTTTTACATATTCTTGAATAGTTTTTCAACAGAAAAAAAAAATAAAAAAATTTTGACCGGAGAAAATTTTATGAAGTAGCAATATACCTTAACCCAAAATCTTAATATGAAAAAAAAACAAAAAGCAATGCCAAATATAACTTTATTATAAAAATTTACTGAATTATTTAATAACATGAACAATAAATTTAATTATTATTTTCATTTTTATTTTATTTCCCGTTAATAATTAAAATAAAAATTTTATTTATTGGTGCTTACGGGTAAATATTATTCACAAATACAAATTCATGTAATTATATGAATTATATTAAACTTCTTTTATTTATTTTCTTTGAGATAGAATAAATAATCTTATAAATATCGTTGAGTTTCGTCTCGTGCTGTAGTTAAATGGTAAGATCGCCCTCCTTGAAACTAGAAAATTACGAGTTCGATCCTCGTTAGTACCAGGTGAGGCATTTATTTTTCTCAAAGATTTTTTCTTATATCAAAAGTAAGAATAAAAATTTAAATTATTCATTTAAATCATAATTTTAATTATAAAAAATTATTAAACTGTTGTTGATGTGATGTACAGCATGATGCGACCACATCTAACAAATAAAAACAGTTTAATATTATTCATAATTAACATGAATTATTATTTATGAATAATAATATTTACCCGTAAATACCGATAAATAAAATTTATATTTAATATACTTTTAATAATAATGCACTTTTAATTATCATACTTCTTACTGTCATATTAGTATTAAAATTAAAATTTTTATCGTTTTGAAAACTTAATAATAAAATCTAAATTAGTTAATTTAAAAATATACGTAACTTATTTTTGCAGGTTTTCATAAAATATTTGCCATCAAGAGTTGGCAAAGATGGTCAAGACGCAGCAGTTGTAATGCAGCTATTTCTTGAAATTTATCTATTTAATTACTTTATGAAATGGAAGGATAAAAATAAAATCATACATAATTCTTCAATAGTAGAAGCTCTTAAAATTCTTGTAAGAACTCATTTAGGAAAATTATTGCTGTCAAAAAATTCAAATGCAGAAATTATAAAAAGAAGATGTTATTTAAATAAATATGATGAAGATACGTATCTTTTTGAAACAAAACGTCCTAAATATTTAGATAAGATGTTTCCTAATGCAAAATGTTATACAAAATCTTTATGCTACGTTAACTCTAAAAAGCTACATCCATCAGATTCCGTGGAGATTGACAAAAATTCACAAATTGAAATATTAAAATTACAAGCACTGATTGCTAGTGATATTTTACCATCTGAATGTATGTATGAGATCGAACGACTTCTAGCACAGGAAAAATCTGATAGCTCCATAGCTTTTGAAACTTTATGTAACCGTAATACAAATGTTGTTACAAAATTCTTGATAAAGAGTTATCCTCAAGCGGTTTTTCAATATGCCAAGGTAAATTAAGAATTTTTTTTCCTTTTATTTGTTTATAATGAATCTGAATTGTTATTATGTAATTTGGATACTTTCGGTACCATATAAATAGTCATATTATAAAATAATTATAAATATTGGGGATAATTTCGTCAAAACCGCGTCGTCGATATGGAGTATATGAGATAATTAATATACCTGTGCAATATACCGTATTGAAAACGAATTATAAGTTTCAAAAATTTTTTAACAAATGAACACAAATTTTAAAAAAATTTTTAAACCTCTAGACCCAGTGCGATATAGTGAAAACTCAAGTAATTTGTCTTTATACCAATTTATTTGCCGTTTTCTTGACGCTATCGCAGGTTAAATAACAAAATTATTCGTATTTTGAGCGGCACTTAATAATAATAATAGAGATTTAAGAGCTTTAGAACGATTTATACCCCACTGTTCGCTCTTCGAATCTCAAATTTTTAATGTATGTAAATTTAACCTCTTTAACATTAAGTTGTATCGGAGGTGACCAGCACTTGACACATGCAGCTATCAACTACATATTTTGCTTTTTATCTCCTCGGAAGTGGATATATATATATTTAGATATATACCGTTTTTTCCTTTTATTGGAAATAAATCTAGGTGGATAGGCATGTGGGAAGTGTAACTAATATACATTTCAATATTAAACTTTTTATAACCAGTGAACATAACTCCGTAACTTCGTTGCTATTGGTGAAGCTGTAGGAGTAGAAAGAAATTGAAGGGATAGAATATATGTAGGAAGTACAACCTTATCTGTCAACCAGAGAATATTTACATATTCTTTGATCCTATCATTTTTAAAGAGTATGGTTTCCCCTTGGGTAAGGACCGATATTCTTGAGGAACCATGCAACTTATTCCGATTAACAGTGAAGCGAAAAACCATTGGAGAAAAACGCCCACCTGCATGACACACAGAAAATGATTCATAGCAGTTTCCACGATATTCATCTCCTGGGGTCTATCAGCCCTCCATACAATTTTTATTCAATATAAAATCCATAGGTGGGATCGAACGCTTATACCTTAAACTCTAGTCAATTCGTGGGGGGGAGGGTGTATTTACACTGGCCAACATGAAATTTGCTCTACTCTATGTTTTGTCTATAGGGTTGCTGATCACGAAATTCGGGGTCTTTTTCGGGAAATATTTTCGGAACATCCTTAAATTTGCAAAAACTACCCCCAAAAAGGGCTTTTTTTTATATATTAGAAAACTGAGTGTTATTTTCAGTAGAAGCTTTCTGAATTATTTGTTCATATGTTTTATGTATTAGGTGGCCCTAAAAAGGGCCGGTGGTTTTTTTGCATTTGATGTGTGGCCCCAGCCACACGTTTTCAAAATCAATAATTCATAAGCATAAAACAAATTTAATCAAATACACATTCATACACAAACGCACTAAAATCTTACAAATCAATACGAGCATCTTGTGCTCAGGTGACTTCTTCTGGCCAGGAATATCAATGTCCACCTCTTCAAGCCTACGAGCTCGGAAAATTGCACCAAGCGATTCAATCACAGCTTACGAGCTGCTTCAATGAGGATTTAACGTCCGAAAGCCATGGACTCCTCCTAGTGCACCAAGCACATCAGAAACAATCAAACCAGCAAACAATCTCATCCACAGCATAGCGAAGGTGTCAAGGTAGCCGCGTGCGTGAAGGCTGAAGTCAGGACAGCAAATGCTGCTTTGGCCAGATATGCGGTTATATTTATAAGCCTTCGCTGACTTCGAGCTCGTTCACTGATTGAAGCGCGCGCGACAAATTCGTTACGAAGTTTACTATGTAAAAATTATAAGACGTGGCAAGGGAGAACTTTACCAATCGGCCCTTTTCAGGGCCACGTTTCTTATACAAGAAAAATCACAAGTACTCGATGAGGTAAAGGAGTAAAGGCGATAGCAAAGAAATGTTACAGCTGCTATGAGCAAAAGGAGCTAAGACCATCTCAAAGAAATGTTACTGCCGTAAGAGCAAAGGGTTCAAAGACCAATGCTAAGCACAACCAAGCTAAGTTCACGTGGCAAAGCTACATGAAAGGCTATGAATGCTCGAGCTAGCCAGAGTGGCAAAGCTATGTGAAAGGCCAAGAACGCCCGAGCTCGCCAGAGTCCAGGAAAAACTCATATAATTTTACTTTTTTTTTTTCTTTCTTATTGGCTAAAAGAAACACTGAGTTTCCAAATTTAGCCAAGAATGGGTCTAAGAGGATTTTTTGGATCCCTGATAAAGAATTTAACGTAATTTTTTATAAATAATTAATATTTCACCTTTAAATTAGCTCCCTAAAAGGGGTGCATTTGCAATTTTTGCACTTTGAGCGACTAAATTAGGTTCTTAAGGGTTTTTTGGTTCGTTGATAAAGAATTTCGGGAAATTTTTCATGAATAATTAATATTTCACCCTTAAATTAGCGAAAATATCTCCCAGAAAAAAACCCCGATTTTCGTTATCAGCGATCCAAAAAACATATAGTAGAGCATATCTCATGTTGGCCAGTGAAAATACACCCTAAACCGCGATTTGACTAGAGTATTAGGTTAATAAGCAAGCGCTTGATCCACTAGGCTACCTTCATCGGACGGTAAAAGTCCAAATTTTTAATGTTTTTTCTGAATGATTTTGTTTCTTTTTAAAATTTTTTGATGAAATATCCCGTATATAAAATTTTTTTAGTTCAATATATTATTCCTTTAATCAATGAAATTATTTTTTTGTTATTTTCAGACCCTTAGACCCCATTTTTTAAACTTAAAGTTAAAATTTTCAAATTTTTTTACTATATTGCATGAGACATCCCATATATATAATGTTTTTAGTTAAATATATATTATTTTTAAAAAATTTGGTCTTTTTTTATTTTTAGAATCTTAAACGCTACTTGTTTCTTTCAAAATTTTAAGTATTTTATTTCTCTTCTTGATAATTTTGGTTTTTTATTATATTGCATAGAAACACCCATATATAAACATTTTTTTAGTTTAATATCTATATATATATTTAAAAATTTATTTGTGCGTGTGTGTGTTTGTGTGTGTGTACAACGTACCCACGGAAAGATGTAGGGTCAACTTTTGAAGGAGATAGAACTTATAAAAAAAAAAGTAAATTGATGAATCACCATATTTTTATGTGCACTTTTGATTGGTGATATCCAAAATTGGATCAATTTTTTGTATTTTTCAAAAAAAAATCGATTTTTGTGAAAATTATATGAAAGTCCGATTTTGTTATGGAAATCATGAACAAACCTATTAGAAACATATTCCCCCAATTTTTATCATTAAAATCGAAATATTTATTGAAAAATCTTAATTTGGAAATCCAAATTTTATTAAAATTTTTAAAAATGGTAATTTTAAGACTACGTGATCCAAAATGACATAGAATAACCATAAAAAATAACCATAACCATAATAAATAAAATGAAAGGTAATGTTAGGCACGTCTTTATTTTTTCAAAGATATAACGTTGCTTAAAAAGAATTATATTGATATTTGCTTAACCTCCATCTTAAACTTCCATACGGATGTTGTGACAGAGGTCACCAACAACTGCCCATGTTAACACACCCTGCACTATTTTAATTTTTCTATTTATCTATTTTAATAGGTTGAGGATGTGAAAGCGCTTTTTGGCAATTGTTAGTGAAGTGTTATTGTATAATTGTTTGAGTGTCAGTGTAGTTGGTATAAGCGTTGAATCTATGGTCCAGGAGGTACGCGACCTCTCCCAAACCCCGCGCCGGCTTATAGTGCCCTGGAAGCACTTCGGACCGCGTTATCCACATAATGTTAATTTTTTTTTTTTTAACATTAAGTGGATGCCTCAATCCTAGAACCCACGGTAGAAGAACATCATCCCTGGTGCAAACAGTTACGTTAAACTTAACGTTAAGTTTTAACATTAAATTCTACGTTGATTTGCCATTGAGTTAACGTAAATTTAACATTAAATTTAACGTTAAATTTAACGTTAACGATAAAAAAAATGAAAAACTTAATCAAACCTAATCTAATCTTATCAAATGTGCATTTAAAGCCATTAAAAAAAGTAAAAAATGATATTTACTTCCTTTTATAAGGATTAGATTAAGTTTGAAGTTTTCCATTTTTTTATCGTTTGCGTTACCTAAATTTAACGTTAAATTTAATGTTCAGTTTACGTTAACTGAATAGCAAATCAATGTAAAATTTAACGTTAAAACTTAACGTTAAGTTTAACGTAACTATTTGCACCAGTGATGCATTTTTTGCAAAGAAAAAAACTTGATATTGATATAGCCGGGAATCGAATCGGAACCTTCAGGTCCGAAGTCCAATTCGCTAACCACAGAGCTACCGAGGCTCTTAAAAAGAATTATATATTTTATTCAGCGAATTTTTATTTTTTAAATAGTATTTGTGATTTGTGACAGCAATCTGAAACTCATGTTTTTTCAATGCACAAGTATCGAGTCACAACCAGGCCTGGTCACAACGTATATATAATTTTTTTTTTGGAATACATCTAGGAAAAAAGTCTTTTAAGTGTAAAGATTGTGAAAAAGCTTTTTGTACTTCATCTCATCTCAAAAATTTGCATTTTCTAAGAGGCCCTCCGCTTGCATTATACTAGAGTCCCCCGTTTACATTATCCTAGAGGCCCTACGCTTGCATTATCATAGATCTCATTCCACTTGCGTTATCCAAAATCTTATTCCGCTTGCATTATCCTAGGGGCTCTCCGCTTGCATTATCCAAGAGGCAAGCGGGAGACCTAATGTGCTTATTTCCGCCCTTACGGAAATAAAGTCATTATTAAAAATAATCAGAATTATTATCCTAGTATTATAACTTGTTCATTACTATGCACGGGACTTACCAATTTATATATTATAAGCTGAAATGAGAAAGAGAATTAGATTCAAGGTCGAAGGAATTTTCTTAGAAAAGGGAGAGATGCTAAATTTTCTTATTAAATAATTTAAACACTTTAATTTTCTATTAACACACAAAATCATTTATTTTATTCAAAAATATAAACATAATTAAACTATAAACTAAAAATGTCTTTTATTAATAATAATAATCATTTTATTATTAATTATAATTTTATTATTGATAATAATCACCAAAATGTCCTTTTATTATCAATTAATATAATGTAATTTCTTAGTCGCGACACACACACATAATTTTCACTTTTTTGCTAGTTGAAGACCTACCTTCGTCGGTGATATTTTCTATAACTCCTAATTTCTTGTTTTCGGCCATCATCAACTTATGATATTTTATTTTCTTCTTTTAAAAAAAGTAGAATTTATTATGAAATTAAACACCTTTATTATTTCTTGAGTATTTATATTACGATGTCGTTCATTAAAATTTTGACACCTCGTGTTCATGAAATTTAATATATATTAAATCAGTATAACTTGTGTACTAGAGAAAAATATCGACACTTTATCAAAAATCCTTTTTTCAATTTTTCTTTAACTTCTAATCAGAATCTACTTAACTTTCTCGACAACGATTCAATTCTAACTTTTTACTTATTCAATCATAAATCAGAATAGTTATAATTTTATATTATTACTATAATGTCCGACGACTAGATTAATAAATCAATTATTAGTCAAAACGTGGCCTTTAAGAAGGTAGCTAGTCGTCCAATATCTGTCGCGTGCCGTCGATCGTCTTTGCTGCTTCTTCTTTCTCCCACTTTCTTCTTAATCTTGACTTGGTCAGGATTTTGTTAATGTGTGCGTGTGTGTCGTGATTTAGCTATAATGTATTAAAAATTTTAGAATTATTAATAAACTATACTTTTTATAAATTTTGTCGGCTCGTTAGATTTATCTAAATTTTATAGTTTTGTAACCACGTTACAATAGCCCTCCCCTTAAAGGGGGCTTTATATAAAAAAAAATATTTAAAAAAAACTTTCATACTATCGAGTACAATTTATTCCTACCCGAATCACTCCTGTCCCTAATTAATTAAATTACTATGTACAATATTTACAATTTTATTTTTTTAAAAGGCGTTAGAGCGCAAAAAAAAATTTTCATGAATTTAATTCCAAAAAAAAAATATAATAAAAAAAATATAATATATAACTCAAAAAAAACGCAAAAACCTTACGTATTTCAAAATTCTTATAAATTCGCGTTCGAAACAAAAAATTTCTTTATTTTAATAATCTATCGAGCTCGCGATTATATTATCAAAATTAAGTTACTCACGTCTTTTTAACCTGTGATCCATTATTCATTTTCATAGGTTTGGGGTTTTAGGGTATTAGGATGGGCCTAACTTAATAATGGTAAATAATATTTGATCAAATTTTATTGTATATGGATGACCAGGTCGTGACCAATTATTTGGATTAATTTTATCCTGTTATATATATTATTAGCTACTAATCTTTAAAGAGAATTTTCCTATTTTGATCTTTGGTCGCAAAAAAAGAAAATAAAGGTTTACAAAAATTTTTAATTTATTTGGCGTATCTTCTGGCTATAGTTATAGCACTTTGTGGTAGATAAATTGTATATATCCTTTCTCTTAATGGGACTCTGTCTAGGTCTAATCCAAACAATTCAAGAAGCAGGGATCTACGTCGTTGGTACCTAAATTCTACGGGATCTTCGCCTTCTCCCCATGCTTCTTGTGTTTCGTCGTCATTATCTTGTTTTGATTCAGGGGCGGTAATTTTGAGGTTTCATCTTGCCAAGTGTCACCATACGGTGGAGTGGCAAAAAGGGTAGGATACAATTCCCAAATGGGGTTTACGTTTTGTCCATTTGTTTTTCGTACCTAGCATACCGGCCACGCGCGCCTGGTCTTTTACATCTAGGACAGGTCCATAAAATAACACCCAATCTTCCACAGTTATGGCACACAGGTCTTTCTTCAACTTCCTCAGGACATTGTTTCCTTTTATGGTTGAGCTGACGGCAGTTAAAACAGCAATGATGAGGGGCATCGACTAGAGCGTCGAAGGGTAGAGGGTCTAAATTGGAAAAGAGAATTCCTGTACTTTGGTATTTGTCATATATCGAGAATAAGGGGAACGCATCAAGGTGACGTTCCGGTCTGTTCCTGATAAACTATATCTTTGTCTTTTCGTCCTCATCGTCTTCATTTAATTGGATTTCGTCTTGTGCCATGGCTGCTGGGATTGGATTTATTTCTGGTATTAGTGGTCTTTCTATAAGTTCATGAGGCACTGGTATGGCTAAGCTCATCAAGGGCGGTATTTTGATATTTTCTTTTATTTCGTTATCTACACTTTCTGCATTATGGGGTCTTCTGACTTTTTCCACCACCGTGAGTTTCTTTACCGTGCCCGTGATCTTAGGTGGTAACATTACACCATTTAAATATTGTATGGTGAAGGAGTGTAGTTTATTGTCGTGACAAGGGTCTAGGGTGCAAGCCTGGTCTCCTAACTGTTCTAGTTGTGGGGACTGGGTCGTTTTTGGTGGGGTCATGGTAATCGAGGGCCGTTCTAGGGAGTCTGGTGTCATAGGAGGGGTTGTTGCTTTGGAGTAGAGGTCCTTCTCGTCTACACTCCCCTGTAGATCCCACCACAGTTCTTCTTCCGCCGTTAGGTCCGTTGCCATTTCCTCTTATTAATATTTTGATTATTATTTATTAATTTTAAGTTATTTTGGTTAATTTGGAAAGGAGGTTTAAATCAACGTAGTTGTAACATGTGAACTTTGGGTAATCTACCGGGAGTGTCTACTTCATAAGTGTTAGTTGACAACACTTTAGTGATTTTTGTAGGTCCCTCGTTTCGAGGCGCAAGCTTCGCGGCAAAATGTTTATCCGTTGAGGATAAACACTGGGTCTTTCAAAGAACCATTTCCCCCTCCCTAAAAATTACATGCTTCCTACCTTTATCGTAATTTAATTTTTGTTTTTCTCTAGTGTCGTCGATATATTCAGCTACTAAGTCCCTTAAAATTTTCAATCTTTTTAACCTATCTTTCCATAATTCGGGGTCTAACTTATGTACTTCTATTGTATTTTTTTCATTTTCTAATTCTATTTCTCGACGTAAACTTTTAACTGGTTTTGGTTGTCTTCCATAATTAAAAAACGCAGGGGAAACTTTAGTCGATTCTTGTTTAACAGTGTTTACCGCATGCCTAAATTCATGCAAGTGATGGTCCCAATTTCGATGGTCTGACCCTATGAATATTTTGATCAGGGTTTTTAGGTTACGGTTATGGCGTTCGACAACGTTTGTTTGGGGGAAGTAGGGGGGGGGGGGTGGTTATAAACCTTACGCCATATTCCTTTAAACGCTTCTTTACCAAGTCATTATCGAATTCTTTCCCATTATCTGCTAAAAAATATTTTCGAGTTTCCCACCTAAATAATATTAATTCTTCGAACGCTTATGCTATATTTTTACCGTCTTGTTTTCTAAGCGGTTTTAATTCTATCATTTAGTAAACAGGTCTTGAAAAACAAACAGGTATTTAAATCCCTTCTTTTGCTCCTGGGAAATTCCATGCATTCGGCTGCTATGACCGTCCAGGATGTTTCCACGATACTTTTACCCATAGGGCCTGTTTGCACAGACTTATGCCTTTGGTATTTTATACAACTTGTAACGTATTCTAAGGTATGGTGGTACATTCCTGGCCGAAAATAAGTTCTCGCTAGTCTGTCGTAAGTTTTTGCGATTCCATAGTGACTTGTAAATGGTTCATGATGTACTTCCTTTAAAGCTCTTTGTTGCCACTCTAAGGGCAAAACTAAATTCCAATTATTGTCCTCGCCACTTACTGGGTCTAGGAGATAATCTTTTCGGTGTACATAAATTCTGTTGTCGTGAATTTGCCAATCGGGGAATTTCCAGGGTCAAGTTTTTATTTCATTTATTTTATTATTATTTATTTTAACATTTGTTACTTCATTATCGAATTTTACTCTATTTACTTTAAAATTATTGTTACTTGCTCCATTAATTGAGAACTGGAGGTCGTTGGAGCGCTTGCGCCCTCCTGTTGCCAGTTTCCCATAGCCTGATTCTGTTTTGCAAGATAACTTGGGCAATTGGGAAAAGCTACATCTAACGTACCATATCCGAAACAAACCAATCTATTTCACAGTTGAGGGCAGGCTCTAGCCTTGTGTCCTACCTGAAAGCATAATGTACAATTACCACTGAAGGGGGTTCTAATGTACTGTTGAGAATAGTTCTGTTGAGGATAGTTCTGGCGTGGGAAGTTATATTGTTGTCTTATCCTATAATTACTTTGCCATTGATTTTGATTTACATAATATGGGTCAAAATTTTGTTGAGGGGGGTTTGTCGCCAATTGTGGTCCACCTGGCATTCTAGGATTGAATGGCAAGTTACCCTGTTGCTGGAAACCGCCCTGTGCAAAATTAGGCCTACGAGGTCGTGGCTGTTGCATTTGATTTTGTTGAAAACCTTGTTTCTGGTTTTGTTGCTGCTGTTGGTTTTGCATTTGCTGAGCAGGCTTTTGCTGTTGTGTGTTATTATTTTCAGCTGTAGTCATCGCAGCCACGTCCCCTTTTTGTTCAGTTTCTTTATTTTGTGCCTTTTTCTTGCCCTTTTTACCACCTTTCCCCTTGGCAACTGTTTTTATATAAAATATAAATAATAATTCATCTTGTGACTTATCCCATTTGAGAGGAGCATTTGGATTCAATGTTGAAGCTTCGTACCTAAATATCCTATTTTTCACATCGTCAAATGAACCCTTATGAGAGAAGCCTAAAGCGTCTGCTCTCTGGTAAACTGCATAACCTTCTAATTTATTAATAGCAACTTTAATATCTTTAATGTGTTTTTGATTTACAATAGCTTTTCACTACTTTTTTATTTGGAGACTTTTTATTTTGTGGAAACATTTTGTTTAAACGCAAAAAAAAATTTAAGCTATTATCTAAACTGTTCAATTAAAAAAAAAAATATTTTATTTTAGAACTTTATCGTAATTAGGTTTCAAATATTTTGTTTAAAAAAAATTTTATTTCAAAAAAAAATTTTTATTGTCTAAACTTTATCTTCTGTACGGCAAAAAAAAATTTTCAAAATTTTATTATTATTTTATAGAAAAATTTTCAAAAAAAAATAATTTACAACTTATTTCTCGTTAACATCCTTAACAAAAAATTTTTTTATTATTCACTTTCTAAAAAAAATATTTTCTTTCTTTTAGCCTGTAATACCCTAATTAACTACAGCTTCTTTATTGACTATCACCTCCCCCCCTTAAAAAAAATTTTCGAGAAAAGCGAAAATTTCCCCAAAAAATATAAGGGTTAAAATGGGACAGCTGATTGTCGTGATGTCGCTACGTCGTTATAGTAGGACTAGCTGCCTCCGGCTCGCTTCGCTCGCCCCGGCAGCCACCATGGGGACTGCGCCCCCCTGGACTCCTCCACTTTATCTTTCTAAAAATATGTTTTAGATTACACAATATTTTGTAAAATAACCTTTTCTTATATCCAGCGATTTAACCCGGGTAATACTCTGAAATACATTTTTAGAAGAGATTTATTAAAATTTCATTTGAATTATTATTACTATTATTATAATTATTTCTCATTTGTCCACATTAATTATTTAAAAAGGTTGGTAATTAATAAATAAAAAAACATTATTTAGTAATTATCTGAAAAATTATTTTAATAAATGTTTAATGTGTATTAATAAATTATTTATATAAATAAGTAAAAACATAAATAATTAAAAAAATGTAAATAATAATTTTCACAGCCTGTGTGTTTCACAGCCTAGCGATTTGGCCCGGCTACGCCCGAGTAATACTCTGGAATAGTTTTTTAGAAAGGCATTATTAAAATTTCATTTTTTTATTCCAATACGTTAGCTTATGGTAAAATCAAAGCAAGAAAAATTTGGTAAAAAGAAATAGGTTAATAGAAATCGTTAGTTTTTAATAGTTTTTCTCTTGCACTCAAAAGGTGATTTATTTTCAATCTCTCCCAATGATATGTGATCATGAAACCTGTTTATTTGGAAGGGGTATCCTGGAAATCTGAAACTCAATGGGTGGTCAAAGTGTCGGATTTAAGTGGGTGGGTCAAGTGGGACTTAGAATAATTTTGATTAAGCAACTTATAATAATCCGGGTTTGCTGACGTTTAGAATAATAATACTAAAAATAACGAATTGTATTGTAATCTTCAGTAACATTTGAATTATATCTAGCCCTCCACTGTAAGTAAACATGCTATATTCTCTTAAATTTAGTTTACAAAAACCAGTTATAAGATTTCACTGACTATACTTCAATGAATTGTGATTTTTCCATATAATATTTAATCACCCATAATGTAATTTATCAATCTTTCCCGATGCTAAGTTAGCTTTTATTGACAATAGAAAATACGTATTCAATTGGAATTCCTCCATATTATATATAATAACTTATATATATAAATATATGAATTTAAAATCCAAATTTTATGCTAAAAAATATATGTAACTCTGGAAACATCTAACCGATTTGCTTGAAAATTTAGGTGGACACGTAAAAAACAATTCTAAATCATATAAAAACTTTTCTGATTACAAAAAAATTCCAAGTTTTTAAGTTAATTACGATTTTTTTTGAAAATTTACGAAAACATCAAAAATTATCACTTTTTTGAAAAAACGTTTTTTTAACGACAAAAATTTTCTTTCGCATCAATCGAAATCCTGTATAGCCTATGTCACTTCTGCAATTTTTCCGCGTTTTTTGCCGCAAACCGCGTCTCTCTAGCTATTATCGTCTAGTCAATCCTATCAAACTAAAAAAATTCTCTATCGGCATATATATATACTAGCAAAAGTTGGAGGGGGGGGCTCCGCCCCCCCTGTGTCACATTTCCTTCTGTTTGTTTTGCTTCAAAAAATCATTTTTCATTGCAAATTTATAATTATGCAAAACACATTCAAACTATTCAGAGCAGCGTAGGTGAAACATTAATGAAAAATTATAGGTTCTGATTGATTCTCTAGTTATAATAGAGAAAATAAAAAAATTTAACTTAGTACGTATAAATTAGTGCCAAATTAAGTAATACCAATTGTGACAGTAAAATTTAATCATATTTTTTAGGTATTTAACTTTTTAAGCAAATTTACAAAAAATTTTATATATCCTAAAAATAGTGAAAATTGAATATCTCCAAAAGTAAGAAAGCTGAGTCAGAAAACTATAGCCTATGTTATCCGAATACTTTTATTCTTTATTATGACACTGGTTTCATATCAAGTGGTTCGGCGGTTCTTGAGTCATTAGGGTACAGACAAACAGACAAACAAACAAATATATAATATAGAATAATATAATAAAAACAAACAAATAATATAATATACTATACCTTAAAATTTGAGTTGAATATATATAACATATAGTAAAAAATTTTAAAAATATTTTATAAAATTTTAAAGATACCTCCGTTTTGAATAAAAATTTCAGAGAATACGTAAAAATTAGTGCTGAATTGAATACTATGAAGTGCGATACCAACATTTTTCGATTGTATCGAGATATTTCAATTTTTGATAAAATTTTTAAAAAATGTTATCAAGTTCAAAAATACTAAAAATTAAATATCTCAAAAACTACGATAGCTAATCAGAAAATATAGGGCCTATGTCACCCGCATTTTTTTTTCTTCATTTTGACGCCAGTTTCATGCCAATCGGTTCGGTGGTTCTTGAGTCATTAGGGTACAAACAGACAAACAGACAAACAAACAAATAAATTTTCAAATATATATAGTATTAAGATATAGTAAAAAATTTTAAAAATATTTTATAAACTTTTAAAGATACCTCCGTTTTGAATAAAAATTTCAGAGAATACGTAAAAATTAGTGCTGAATTGAATACTATGAAGTGCGATACCAAAATTTTTCGATAGTATCGAGATATTTCAATTTTTGATAAAATTTTTAAAAAATGTTATCAAGTTCAAAAATACTAAAAATTAAATATCTCAAAAACTACGATAGCTAATCAGAAAATATAGGGCCTATGTCACCTGCATTTTTTTTTTCTTCATTTTGACGCCGGTTTCATGCCAATCGGTTCGGTGGTTCTTGAGTCATTAGGGTAAAAACAGACAAACAGACAAACAAACAAATAAATTTTCAAATATATATAGTATTAAGATATATATATAGACTAGCATAGGTGTGAGGGGGGGCTCCGTCCCCCCTGATCTATTCCCGGTGTTGTTGTTATTGATTTTTTATTATTATCATGTTATTATTGTCCAAAATATACATCAATGTCAAAAAAAATTAACGCCTTGAAATAAGCTAAAATTTTTTTCTTAATGTAGACCTTTTACCAGTTCAAATGTGACCAATAAGATAAAATTTGTAGTAAATTCAAAGGAATGGTGTAATTTTGAAAATGGGCCAGATCAGGATATTTTTGGACCTTTGAACAGACATATTTCGGGCCCATGAGGTGCTAGAGGACTAAAACTTTGGCTGAGGGACTTTTTTATCACCCCAAACTATACCCTAAAATTTGAGTTGAATATATATAATATATAGTAAAAAATTTTTTTTTTTTTTTTTTTAATTTTAAAGCAACGTACGTTTTTAATAAAAATTTAACTAAGTACGCATAAATTACATTTTAATAAAATTACATTATAATATACACAGACCCACTAATAAATGATTAGAAATACCATAAAAATAAAAAAATGAAAAAAATTTTTTTACCAGCTTTAAAAATATTTTATAAAATTTTAAAGATACCTCCGTTTTGAATAAAAATTTCAGAGAATACGTAAAAATTAGTGCTGAATCGAATACTATGAAGTGCGATAGCTAAATTTTTCGATAGTCTCGAGATATTTCAATTTTTGTTAAAATTTTTAAAAAATGTTATCAAGTTCTTTTGAACTTAGTATTTTTATACTAAAAATTAAATATCTCAAAAACTACGACAGCTAATCAGAAAATATAGGGCCTATGTCACCCGCAGACTTTTTATCTTTATTTTGACACCGGTTTCATGCCAATTGGTTCGGCGGTTCTTGCGTGATGAGTGGACAGACAGACAGACAGACAAACAAATAAATTTTCAAATATATATAGTATAAAGATATAGATATAGATATAGATATAGATATAGATATAGAATATAGATATAATAAGTTTTACAACTCGCAAAACTTATTATGCAGGTAAGAAAATGAGGAATGTTATACATATATAAGAAATAAATAATAAAATATAATATAATATAATATAATAATAATTCTGAAAAAATATTTTATAATAAATGTAAAAAAAGTATTAGAATTAATAAAAATAAAGATTTTTGACTTAATACTAACTTAATTTTAACGACGCCGTGCATTCTGTGTACTATATATACTAATAAGAAAAAAGAAATTTTTTCTGATTATTAAGGTAAAATTTATATGTGTATATGAAAAGAACGAAGGCGAGAGAAAAAAAATTTTATTTTTATATAATTTTCTTGGAATTAGACTTTTACAATGGTAATTAAAATTATGATTTTAAATCAATTTTATGTAATCCATATCAAAAACAAAGAATTATTATCAACAAAAAAAAATTTTGTTTTGCTCTATTGGGTGTGTAAATTTATGTAAGTATATAAGCATATAGGCGTGTGTTATGAAATTGGCCTAGTGATATGGCCAAAACTGTAAGTACGTATTAAATGGGTTCCCTATCTTTTAACTTGCAAAAGGTGGTTTAAATAAATACTAGTTTGATATGATTTGAATAATGAACTCTTTTATTTATAACGTTTATTTAGTTTAATGAGATTAGTTATTAACAAGTATGAACAATTAATTTAATAATGAAAACTTTAATTAACGTAATTCAGAAAATAAGAGTCTTTATGTTTTTAAATTGTTTCTCTTGAAAGTCGAGATCGATGTGTGTTCAAATTGATGAGCATTCCAAAGAGTCGTCTGATGAGTTATTTCGCACCTTTCTCCTTTTATTTTCCTGTTGGCCTTGTGTACTTTTGTCAAAAATGATATAATAGAGAACTACGGTATCCTACTTTCTATGTTTGAGCTTGGTATTATTTAAATATATCAAGGCGATTTTAGTTACTAGGGAATTTCATATGTAAGATAATTTGCTAGTGAAATAAGGTGTATATTTCTAGATTGTGTAAAATATACTAGATTTATGTATATGGAGGGGTCATTACATTACACGCGCGACAAAATAAAGCGCGTCTGGGTGTGCTATAGCGATTTCTAAATATTCACACATACATTCACACTTTCACTCGAATTGAATTCTTTTTTTTTTTTTTTTTTTTTTTTTTTTTTCTCTATTTTATTCTAATTATTATAATTTGTTGAAAAGAAAAAAAAATTTTTTGAAATAATTAATTTTAATTAATTACCTAATTTTTTTTTCAACAATTTATTCACCAAAAAAGCTCTAGGTACTTCTTTTTTTTTTAATTTGGATGTAATCGGTGATATCTGTGGCATATAGAAGTATTTAGCTCATTTTTTGCGGAACCTTAGTGCCAGCTAGATGGCAGGGTATTTTTTTTTTTTTTTAATTTGGATTTAATACATCATTTATTTTTACGAAAGTACTTATATTTGAAAGTATGGTTTTTACTCTATATCTCGAATCTGATACTTAATTTTTTGAAAATTTTTTTCCCAAAATTTTTTTCACGTAAAAATACAAAAAACACCAATTTTTTTTTTTCCTTTTGGACGTAGTGCCTAATTTATTTCTATGAAAGTACTAGTTTTAGAAAGTTTGTTTATAGTCATTTTTTGGATCTGATACCGAATTTTTTTCAAAAATTTTTTCACCAATACTATATACCAACTCGGCACATTTCATTTTAGTAAATTTTAATTTGTTAATAAATATAATCAATAACAATAGATAAAATTTAATTCAATAATTCGTTGTTGACATAAATTTTTAAATTGTATTTTTTTATCAATATAATTCGTTAAATAAATTTCTAAATAGGTTTTACTTGTAATATTTTTACCTTATAGTCTTATAGAATCTGTGTTCAATTACTTATGTTAATATTTTTTGCGTGTTTAATTTTTTTTAATTATCTATATAATGAACAATCAACGTGGTAGTGAACTTTTAGAGTACGATGGCTATAAATATTCCAAAGGAAGATTAACGAATGTAGGACAAACCTGGAGATGTGTGAAGAAAAATATCTGTGAAACTTCTGTTGTTACCAACTCGAATGCATAAGCGATCGTAAGAGAACCAAATGTAATACATAATCATTCGCCAGAAAAAAATTTAGAAAAACACTTTATTTCCAATTCTGCTAAAAGAAAAGCTACGGATGTCATATCTAAAAGACCAGCAAAGTTAGTGAGACAAGAAATACAAAGAGCTCCAGAATTTGTTACAGAAAATCTTCAGCGAAAAGATCTAAAATAGACATGTAAGTCTTGTTATAAGGCTAGAAGATCAATTTATCCATCTTTACTAAAGAATATTCAAGAAGTTCACGACTCATTAGAAAATATAAATATATGTTGTGCAAACGGTGATAATATGTTATTAGTAAATGATATAGCAAATAATATTATAATATTTGGTGCAGTTAAAAATTTAGAATTTTTGTGTAGGTTATACTAAAAATATACATGGACAGTACTTTTACGTATTGTACGAAAATTTTCTACCAATTATTTTTGATTCATGGCATTAAGAATGGTTATTATTCTTACGTATTCTCTTAAATTTTTATTCAAAACCGAGGTATTGTAACGTCCTCAGCCGTTTAAAAAAAAAAAAAAACTTTTTTTGTACGTTAAAAATTTTTTTCCGTGTATGTAGAAAAAACGGTATATAAAATTTTTTCCGTGTATACAAATTCGAATTTGTTAAATTTAAAATTTTCACGGAAAATTTAAAGACAATCTTTTCCAGTTATTCAAGCTAAATTTTCTATTGCGAGAAAAACGATTTTGCCTTTAGTTCCATGGAATAACTGGAAAAACCTTAGTCAAGGTCATTATTTCACTTTCGAGTTTTTATTTTTTATTCTACTTTAGAAACTAAATTTAGATTTAAGGAAAACTCAAGGGATGAAATTATTAGCCTGGAACTACGTAAATTAAGCATAATTTTAAGCTACCTTTATAAAAATTTACGTTTAGCATAATAAATTTTAGGTTTAATTCTCGTAAATAAATTGCTCTAAAAAGCCCATAATTAGCTTAAATTAAAAGAAAAAGGGTTCAAAAGTAATTTATTCATGAAAAACAAAGAAAATTAAGTTCAAGTAAAACAATGGGTTTACTTAATGACTTAACAAAATTTTATTTTGATAAAGTCAGACAAATACAAAAGTATTCCTATAAATATCTTATGTAAAACCAATTGTTTTGAAATATCACGTTTTGTCGACTCATTAAAAATTTAGATAAAAAAAATAACATCCGATCTATGCGTGATAATGAGTCGACAAAAGAATTCCCCTCTTAGACAAACTCTAGGAGTATTATCTTAGATAAGACCCTCAACGCACTCTTGATTTTTATCAAGAGGGGAAGTCGGTCTTATCAAAGATTTCGGTGCTTAAATACTGGAGTTTTCGCCTGAAAAAGGCCTTCTTGAAGTTCTTCTGAACCGGTTCAGAACTTGGCTCGCGTTAAAAATGAGGAAAAAGAAAAAGAAAGGAATAACTTGGACTTAATTTCATTTTAAATTAATATTATCATTTAAAGGTGTTCATTTAATTTTAAATTATATTTTTCTTTCCTCAACTTAACTTCAATTTTATAAATTATTTAAGTTTCAATAAATTAAACTTTAAAAAAAATACTTAGTTAATAAATTTTTTGGACATCCAATTTCAAAAAAAAGTAAGTAACATATTTTATTTCTAAAAGAAAAAGTTAATTCAATTCACTATTTTGAGTAACTTTTTCTGAACACCAAGCTAATTAACAATCCCTGGAAGGCCTGGACAACCTTCCTAAAATCAATTTAAATTGTATACATCAGCTAAAACTGATTGTTACAGTATTTAAAAAATTTTTTAAAATAATTCTGAAACTAGTAACATTTTTTTTATTTTTTTATTTTTTATGGTATTTTTGATAATTTATTTGAGTGTCTGTGAGTGGATGTGTGTTTAATCATCAGGGTCGAACGAATGAACGAAATTACATAAAACCGGTTTTAAAATAAAGAAAAAAGTCTGCGGGTGACATAATACGTTTTAACATCATTTCGTCAACAGCCAAAACTGAAGAAAAGAACCAAGTTTTTGAATATTTTGTCGGAATATATTTAAGATCTTTCTAATTCTTTACACTTTAGTTTTTTCATTTTTATCAGAATTTTACGATCTGTTTATTTTAGATTTTATGAATTCAAATTTGTTTCTCGACATAACTTTACTGACAACTTTAGAATCAAGAAATTCATCTTCTGACCAATAATCCCGATAAGATTTTTGGTTATTTAAAATTAAAAATATTGAAATACCCAAAAAACCATCCAATTTATTTAAATCTAGATCGAGACATTTTCATTAGTAGCCTCTAAAATAGGCAACTTTATTTCATTTGAAAAAAAACTCAAATATTTGAACAGGTTCTGTTTTTTTAATAAAGTAATTTATTTTGTTAAAATTTATTATTTCTAGTTTAGGCTCAAAATGACTTTTTTTCTCTCCATCTAACTATTTATATATATGAGAAGTCTCTAATTTCTTCATTTTATTGAAATGCATAAACATCTTTATACCTAGAGAAATTCGGAATAGTAGTATTAGAATTTAAATCAACTTCTTCCCTTTCACCAAATTCTTCTAAACCACTATCGTCATCAACATCAGATACAAATATCATTTCAATAACTCCACTTCCATCGTTAGCATTTTTATCTATATTAATGTATTCTTCATCATCTAATCCAAACCCAACCACTTGGTTCGCGGATGAATTTGGAACCGCAGCTATTTGGGTCGCAAATCCTGGAAATGTTCCAGTCGAAGCATCAGGAAGGGGCAGGGGTTTTGCATGGATTAAAAGCAAAGCCATAACGTACGTCAGCTGTTACCTAACTTCAACAGGACGTATACAGAACTATTATACGAAATTGGCAGACATAGAGGACTTCGTGAGAGAAGCGGGTGGCAACTTAATTGTTGCAGGAGACTTTAATGCCAAAGCTGTCGACTGGGGTATGCCCTATACTGACTCAAAAGGAGCAGCGACACTAGAAATGGTGTCAAGGCTGGGTCTCGTTGTTCTAAACGTGGGTAACACCACAACCTTTAGAAGGCCCAGCTTCACTGAAACTATAATTGACGTTTCCTTCGCATCCGAAGGCCTGAGTACGAGAGTCAATAACTGGCACGTTATGGAAGTCTTTACTGCGAGCGATCACCAGTACATCTCGTTCGAAATTCAGCATGAGAGACTGCCCCCTGGAGAGGCATATAGGCCAAAACCAAGAGGCTGGAACCTCAATAAGCTGAACAAAGAAAAATTTATACGAGTTTTAATGATGGGACAAAGGGCAATTCTAATGAAACCCCGCAGAGTAGGAAGTAAGGAAGACGCGGAGAATGTAGTATCCGAAGTAATGACGCTGCTCAAAAAAGCATGTGACGCTTCCATGCCTCGAAAAAGGTTTAATGGAAGGAACCCACCTGTATATTGGTGGAGCACAGAAATTGCAGAGTTACGCAGGCAAAGCCACATGACGCGAAGAAGAGCAACTAGGGCCAAGTCTCGCGAAGAAGCAAGGGAACTGATGAGAGTTCATAAGGAAGTGAAGCGATCTTTGAGGCGGGCAATCAATGCCAGTAAGATCCGCTGTGAAAGGAATCTGTGCCTCGAAGTGGACAACGACCCCTGGGGATTGGGCTTCAAGATAGTCACGAAAAAGCTAAGGGGATTTACTGCTAGCTCACTAATGGACGAAGAGGAAGCAAGGACAGTAGTTGATGCTCTGTTTCCGATGCACCCGACGAGAATAGACCAAGAGGAGGACATTAGGGCAACCGAAATCCCGGACTTCACGCAAGAAGAGCTGTTTGCTGCCGTAGACACTCTCAGAAATAAGAAAGCCCCCGGCCCAGACGGCATACCAGCCGAAATTATAAGAATCGCTGCGCACGAGTGTCCGTCATTGATGTTAATGATGTACAACTCGTGCCTACGAGCTGGAGTATTCAGTAGGCGATGGAAAAAGGCACTGTTGGTCCTTATCAGTAAAGGAAAAGGAGATCCCACACTCCCGTCCTACTGGCGACCACTAGGACTGCTGGATACAGCTGGAAAGGGCTTCGAAAAAATGCTACAACCGCGTATCTTAAACGCAGTAGAAGCAGTAGGGGATTTATCTCCTCGGCAATACGGATTTAGACGGGGGAGGTCCACGATCGGGGCTGTGAAGGAGGTCGTTGACGCGATAACCAGGGCCCAAACGGGTAATCATTACTCACGTAAAATTACTCTTTTGGTCACCCTGGACGTCAAGAACGCATTCAATTCTGCAAAGTGGACAAAGTTCCTTCAAGGACTAAATGACTTTGCAGTACCAAATTATTTGATGCGGGTAATGAAGAGTTACCTAAGTGACAGAGTACTATTGTACGAGACTCTTCAAGGGAAGAGAAGTAGGAAAGTGACAGCTGGCGCAGCTCAGGGCTCCATATTGGGACCTGACCTATGGAACATCTCTTATGATGGTATCCTGAGGATGGAGCTAGCGGATGGCTGCTTTATGATAGGCTATGCGGATGATATTGCCCTCGTGATCATAGCAAGGAACGTGCAACAAGCACAGGATAGCTTGAGCGTCTGCATGTTAAAGACAAACGCATGAATGGAAGAGCACGGATTAAGTCTGGCAGTCGCTAAGACCGAGATCGTGATGTTCACGGGGAAGCAAATCAATACCGTTATTCCAATACGGGTTGACGAGGATACCAGTATAGAGACGAAAAGGTTCGCCAAATATCTTGGAATAGTTTTGGATACGAAGCGGACCTATTTCGAACATATTTCTCAAAGGGTCAAGAAGGCAGGTACCACGACGTTAGCCCTGAGCAGGCTGATGTCGAACATGAGTGGACCAAAGTCCAGCAGGAGAAAGCTGCTAATGTCCGTAACTCACTCCATTCTATTGTACGGAGCGGAGATTTGGAGTGATGCACTAGATAAGGATATATATTCGAAAGGTATGATAAGAGTGCAGAGGCAGGGCGCTCTGAGGGTTTCTTGCGCATACAGGACTGTCTCGGAAGCGGCAGTTCTTGTCATCGCAGGAATTATTCCTATTCAGCTACTTGCCCAAGAGCGCAAGCTTACATACGAAAGGAAAAATGAGGGAGACCTAGTATATATTAAAGCGGATGTTAGGAGAGCTACAATGTTGGAGTGGCAAACAATCTGGAAGAACCGCGTGGACAGTGCATGGACCAGGCGCCTCATAAAAGAGGTCGCGCCCTGGACTCAGAGAGGGCACGGAGAGGTAAACTACTTCTTGACACAGTTCCTCAGTGGCCATGGGCTTTTCCAATCTTATCTCTTCAGGATGGGAAAGGTCGTGAGCCCTGAATGTGTATTCTGTCCCGACAAACGAGATGACGCGCGTCACACGTTTTTCGAGTGTGACCGCTGGATTACTAAAAGGAGAGCGCTGGAAGCAGAGGTTGAAGAAGTCACACCCGATAACATAGTCGGAAAAATGCTCCAGAATGAGGAATCATGGAGCGTCGTGGCAAGGTACGTGGAGGAGATTTTGCGTACAAAAAAGTTATTGACGACACCCTAACTAGGAGCCGCGTGTAGGAGCAGTCAAAATATACGGTTCTTGCAGGCGGCACTAATGGGGGGATAATGGAGGACGTACAAGGATATTAATTTATTTATTTATTTATATATTTATATATTTATTAATTTATAAACCTATGTATATATGGGCATATCTCACCAAGTGGTTATATTGCATATATGAGAGCTTTAATGAAAATCCAGCTTTCTGTTTCAAAAAAAAATTATTGAAATTTATTTATATATATTTCTTCTCAAGCCTCAAGAAATTTTTTTGCCTAATTTCGTTAATTATTATGAAATAACAACCTTGAAATGATTCGAAACCCTAATATTTTGTTGGTAACCTTGTTAAGTTTTTTAAATTCTTAACATTACAGTGGGGATGCCGTAAAACCATTTGCCTTTTTATAAATAGATTTTGATAAATTAATAGTATATTTAATTTCTTCACATAATTAAAACAGTGTGCTCCTTTTCTAAAAAAAATTCTGCCAGCTGAAACATTGGTAACCACATTTTCAAATAAATACGATCAAAGAAAGTTTTTTAAGCCACAAATGAATGCCGTGAACAATTTTCATTTCTAACTATTGTGAAAATTCTCTACAATGTTTCACAATTTGAAAGTGATTTGAGAAAAACTGGTGCCTCCAATAATTTAGTAGATATTGACACCAAAAGGCTTTGTTGTCGATGCGTAATTTTGGTACTAAAATCACATTTTTTAATGGCACTCGTTCAATTTTTAAAAAATCTTCGCAAAATCTTTTGTGATTTATGTAAAATGTTATAAGATTTCAGTTTAAAAAAATGGCATAGCTTTATTCAATGCGTTGTATGTATAAACCTCAGTTTTGTATAAAATAATCGTACAATTTAGAAGCATTGTTTACCAATAACCTAAAAATAACAAACGTGTAAGAACTACCTATATTTCATTCTTAGTTCAAAAAAGATTTTTAGTGCTTTAAAAAAATTTATAAAATTATATAGTTGTAGGTCATACTTAGTGGATCATTAAAATCTATATTTCAAGAAAAATACATTTTGAAAAAAATCAAAAACTCTAAAAAAATGTTTGAAAAATCATAAAAGGCACAACTAAATGATTTAATAAATTATAATAAGATAATGCGATCATATTTTAACCAGTGGCGGATTCAGAAAAGGGCCTAAGGGGGTGGGGCGCTTAAGCAAAATTTTGTATGTTTTCTGATGAAATTTGTATAAAAAAACTATGAACAAAAAACATGCATTTTTTAGAGCTCAGGGGAGGCAATTACCCTTACCATCCCCCTTTTGATTCGCCCATTATTTTAGCAACAACTTAGGCTTTATTTGAGTAATGCGAGGAGCAATGAGTTAAAGATTCAGGGAGCTTAGCCTAGCTATAACTATAGCGCAGTCTGTAGAACCAGATATTAAATCTCTGGTACAACATTTAATTTTTTCTTTATAAAAAAATTGAAAATTTATCTTCTTATTATTGGTTTTTGGACAGAAATAAAATTTATTGTTATATACCTCTATATTTTCCAGTATTTTTGAGAAATAATTTCATCATTTAGTAATTATAACCTTAAATATATTTTTTAATTTAAGAAGTTCATTTATCAAAAGCCGTAGCTTAAAATTAAGTTACGCAAAAAAAATCTTAATTTTTATTGTTTTATTAAACTTCTGTCCAAATGTCGTTATTGTGCTCTCAAAAATAAAATTTATTTTATAAAATTAGAAATATAACCACTTGGTGAGATATGCCCATATCTATTTGACGACATGGCGAAATAACAAGAAGGAGAAATAAGGAACCTCCAGGATGAGAGGACAAAAGAAAGAAAGGATCTTCATTAAAGAGGATACATGGCCTAAGTCAACCCGATGTAATGTGATAAACGGTTCCGGGTGTGACTTATATAAGGCAGAGAATGGGGGTGAGTTTTGTCGGTATGCTTTGGGCAAGGCATCAGTCTTTTGCAGAGTGCCTTGCCCCTTGGAGTCCGACACTGTTCAGATACCGGTTCTGTTCGGGCGTAATTGCCTTCTCACCCCCCTGCCCCGAGTGCAAAAAAAAAAAAAAAAAAAACGTATTCTTCATATATATTTTTATTTTTACTCTCTCTAACTAATATTTCGTTTTCATCAAAAAAATTATTTACATTAGTGTTATTTCTTCTCTTTCTATGCAACGTCTTTTTTATAATGTTGTTGAAATCAAGAAATAAACTTCTAATATTATATATCACTTGTAATTCTGAAAAACAATCAAAAACTATAGTATAAAATTCATTTGTACAATAAAATTCTTAAAATATTATATTGTAAGATTACATGTTTCAATAAAAATAGTAATAGTTTTCATAATGTAAAATATATTTTTAAAAAAGGAACTGATATGAAATTTAAAAAAGGGTTCCTGTTCCATCAGGAATGTATTCTGTCTTTTAATTACTGACTTTTTTATATCCTTAAAAATATTGTCATTGATAAAAAAAATTATACAGCTCTATGATTCAATAATATTAAATTTATCGTTATGGATAAAAGATTAAAATTAAATGGAGTCAGTGGTTTCTCAAGTTTGGATGAAAAATTATCAAAAATTATCACCGCTGGACTGTTTAATTAAAATTAAAGAGATTAAAAAGATTAAAATCTTTTATCCATAATGATAAATTTAATATTATTGAATCATAGAGCTGAATAATTTTTTATCAATAACAACATTGTTAAGGATAATGAATTAGTCAGTAAGTAAAAGACAGCATACATTCCTGATTGAATAGGACCCCTTTTTTAAATTTCATATCAGTAAATATTTCATATCAGTTAAGCAAATTAGAAATAGACCGCGATTTTTTACTTTATTAAGTCTTTTTTTTGCGATATCAATTATTTTTTGAAAGTTTTAATATGTAGCTAGCTTTTTAAACTCTCTTTGCACGAAAGCAGTTTTATTCCTTTATTAGATTAGATACTAAGGGAGGGTTATTAGATTGCAGGGAGGGATCGAAATTTTGAGTGGACAAAAAGTATTTATTATGCTCGTCCGGAGAAAATCGAGGTTTAGTGATGATGAAGGAACTTGCAAGACCCAGGTGCTCCAATTTGCTCCACATAACAGCAGGGGGGTTATTAGAGTTGATAATTTAGTTGAATAAAAGTTTATTTTTTCCGCGGAGATTTTCTCATTTAAAGTATTTCTAAAATTTTTATAGGCATCCAGGCGAGGCTGAATACGTTTCCGTCTATAATTCCGATATAAGTAATCTAGGTGATTTGATTCCTGTCTTAACTCAGGAGTTAGCCATGGTAGAGATTTCTTAGTAATTATATATTTTTTAAGCGGAGCTACAGAGTCAAGGACAGATATTATATTTTTAGCAGTTGTATCCCAGATAAGGTCAACATATCTGCTTTTAAAGGCAAATGGCCAATCAAATTGTCGTATTATTCTTATTATTATTCTTGATTCTCTCTCCGTATCCTCTTTTTTTTTGTCTAATTCAGCATAAGAGTATATCTATATATACCTATGATATATACTAGTAAATACACACAGTTTACGATATATTCCAATAAGCCTTGCAATCGTTGTTTCTAAATGTTTCTCTCTTTCTCTCATCCATGCTTTCTCTATTTTTTTAGTATTATTATTATTATTATTATTATTATTATTATTATTATTATTAGCTTTAAAAATAATTTTTTTTTTACATTCATTAACATATACACATAATTAAAACAAATTTGTCCTATCTAAGGGGGGAGTCAAATTTGTTTTACTTAAGGGGGGGCGGGTCAAATAAGACTTAAAATAATTTCAATTTAGGGACTTTGAAAAATCTGGGCTTAGGGACTTATAATATAGGTTTAAGGATTTAGAATAATATTGATTTAGGGACTTCAAATAATTCAGGTTTAGCGACTTATAATTTTTATTTAGGGATCCATAATAATTTGCATTTAGGGGATTAAAATAATTTGGATTTAGAATCTTAACATCTGGTAAGGTGATAATTAGAAATTATAAAACTAGAAAATCGTATTGTAATGTTGAGTAACATTTGTATTATACCTAATCCCCAGCTTACACAAATCGGTTATAAGTTTTTTTTTTTAAGTCATCTCTAAATTTAAAATAAAAATATAAAAAAATAAATATTATTCATATATAAGACAAAAGATTTTTTTTTTGTTTTATGCATAGTACAGTTGTTTAAAATTAAATTCAGATAGAATAATTTATGGTTGTAAAGCGGTAATTTCGGTGAATCGGCAATAAATCCGGCAGTATATATCCAATTCAGCTCAAAAATCAGTTCATCATTAACTTGGTATTAACTTTTTCTTCAATTTTGAAGTTTATCGCATATTACTGAGAGCATCTCGACTGCAAACAAAAGCGACAATAATTTGAGTTTAGGTTGGTTGGTTTTTGTGAGAGATGTAAGTCTTTGCTTTTATCTCTTGTTTGTTATGCTTGTTGTATGATTTTTTTAGTTTTTTCTCGATTTACTATGTGGCTTTTTTTATAAGGTCTTTCCTCCTTAGTGTGTGCGAGTTTAAATGTTTGTGTTATGTGAATGTGTTATGTGCGTTGTTAACCTGTGGCCTCAGAGAATCACACAATTTCTCCTGTCCCCATGCCTGCTTATAGTGCACATGGTCGCACTCCGGACTGCGTTATCTACATAATGCCTTTTTTTTTTTTTTTTTATTTTTTTTATTTTTTTTGAACATTATGCGGATGCCTCAGTCCTAGAGCAATGATAGAAATAATTTCAGAATTTAATCTTCTCAGAAAAAAAACTGAGATTATGTCCGAGTCGGGACGCGAGTCGGGACGCGTTTTAGTAATTTTGTCCATAAAAAAAATGTTAATTTTAAGTTCATATCGATTAATTTGTTGTTTTATGGCGTTTGTTATGGTAACTTGACTATAATTTCAGTAGAATATATTCGATTTGACCCAAAATTTAATCAGTTCATCTTTGCCTTGTTATTAACTTTCACTTATTTTTGGAGTTAATTTGATATTTCTGTGATCAGGCTTTTTTTAAAAACCGGTTTTTTAGCTTCCTGAGGTCTCAAAACGTGCTTATATGCCAAAAAAACAAATATAAAAACTTGACCTAAAACAATGGTTCCCGTATGAGGAACTAAAAAATAGAATTTGTTAATGAATTGTCCTTTTTTCGAGTACAAATTATTTATTTTATTTTATTGACGTTTCTATCCCTGGTTCGGGGTTCCTTTTCAAAATTTATTTAAAAATTTTTTTCAATTAATAAAATTAAATAAAATATATAAAATGATAATTTTTTTAAGTTTTACTCGAGTTTAGTGAATAGAAAATAAAAATAATTTGACCTTTTATCGAGTACAATTTAAATTATTTATTTATTGACGTTTCTACCCCTAGTTCGGGGTCCTTTTCAAAATCTATATAGAAATTTTTAATTAGTAATATTACACAAAGTATATAAAAATATTTGACAATTTTAAATTCTTACATTTTAAATTATTATTACATGAATATTAGGATGTAAAGGGTCCAGTCATTATATAAAATTTTAATATTTCTGATTAAAAAATCTGTAAAAAAAAATATATAAAGAAATTAACCTAATTTGTACATAGATGATCAATTGTGAATTAATTATGGATATTTACCGTATGTCATTGTTTAAGATTAAAAATATATATATACATAATATCACAGAAAGTTGTTTTTAAAATTATTTAATATATTAATTAAAATTAATTGGTCTTAATAAGCTATTATCACAGAGTTTTAATTGTTTGTAGATTAACAGTTAAATTTATAAAAATTTTAAATTGTGTATATGTAGTAGTAATGCTTGTATTGGTGAGGTAAATAATCAATAATTTATATTACTAACGACATCTATGAGATATTGATCGACGGAGTATGGATACATATATAGGTAATCAATAAGCATACGGACGTCAAAGTCGCGTCGTCATGGCAACACTATGTAAACAATAAATGCTTGCTTTTTTTCATTTTATGAGTTATAGAAAGATATGGTTTGAACAATCCTTTAGAATCTTCTTGTAGGTTGATAGACTTTTTTTGAGTATTGATGTGAAGGACCTCAGAAGTGCTGCGTTTGTGATATGAAGGTTCTTTGTCCAAAATGTGATAATTTTCCCACTTAAAGTTATGTTTAGTATCTATATAATGCTGAGTAATAGGTGGTATATTGTCTTTCTTCTGAGTGTTGTTATCATTATTGTCAAAGGTATTTTTTGATGGTTCAACCTTCTTATTTATGTGGCTTCTGAGAACCCTATGACTACCAGTTTGTTGTTTTTCTTTTTCTTTGGCTAAAGCTAATTCTTTTTTAATCTCTCTATCAACACCAGCCTTGTGTTCACCTACACGTATAGATACTTCACGTTTGGTTTGGCCTACATATGTAGCATCACACTCATTACACTCTATCTTATATATTACATTAGTATTCTCACCCTTTTTAAGTTTATCTTTGGCTTTGATGACTAGACTACTGTTACTTTTATCAATTATAGGTATGGTGATGACATCATATTTTTTAAACATACCTGACATACTGTTGTAGAAACCGTCAATATTAGGAATGCATATCTTTGGTTTCTTAGCTATAATTCTTTTTTCTATGTCATAACTCACATTTTCATTGTTGTTGTCATCCTCAGCTCTGTACTCAAGAGTATTTATTCTTTTACTTATGTAGTAGTCTATGAACTTGTTGGGATAATCATTGTTCAATAATAGTTGTTTAACTACTACAAGGTTATCTGTGTGGAATTTCTTATCAGAAAGTAATATTGCTTTATCTACTAATGTATATATCATTCCTATTTTCTGATGTTTTGTGTGTGCTGAGTTGAAATTCAAGTATCTACCCGATGAGGTTGGTTTTCTGTACCAATTATGTGTCAATTTATTGTTCTGTCTAATTAATTTAATGTCTAAAAAATTTATACTATTGTCAATTTCTGTCTCATGAGTAAACTGTAGTCTATTGTGATATGAATTAAAAATTTCAAGAATATGTTCTATTTTGTTATTTGGGATACATGTTAATATGTCGTCAACGTACCTGACAAAAAATACAGGTTTAAAATCTAGTAGGCTCAAACAGTGTTCCTCAAGATCCTCCAAAACTAGATTAGCAAATATTGAGGAAACTGCAGAGCCCATTGGTGAGCCATGTATTTGTTTGTAGTATTGATTATTGAATTGAAAGACTGTGTTGTTGTGGAAAAAATCTATTGCTCTATGTAATTCAATTAAAGGAATGTGTGTGTTTTTCATTATTGAAGAGTATCGTTTATCTAAACTATTTTTTACTAGTTCTATTGGTACATTGGTGAATAGGCTAGATGCGTCAAGACTTATTAACATGTGGTTATCAGGAATATGGATTTGAGAAATTTTCTGGATAAAATGATAGCTATTTTTTATGTATGAGTCAGGTCTCTTAGTGCAGTTACTTAATAATGAATTAAAATACTTAGCAAATTTATTGGTATTTCATGATTAGTCAAGTTGACAAACCAATTATTCCTATTTGTATTGTCAGATTCGTTGTTGTTGCAATCATTTTTATTGGGATTTATTATGGGATTGTTTGAGTATTGCACTTTGCCCATTATGATGTCTAATTTATTATTGTTCTTTACAATCATTTTTTCATTCAGTATTTTTAAATGTGTGTCATATATGTTGTTTATGTGCGACACTAAGTCAATACCTAAACGATCAATGAGAAAAAGCTCTAAGTTTTTAATGGCTTTTTTCAAAAAATTTACATGAATATTGATGTCATCAATTTCTAGGTTCAGTAATTTTTTCTGGAAAGTTTCCTTGGTTTTCTGGAAAAATTTGTTGCCATAATTACTAAAGAATTGTATATGCTTCAAATTTCCATGTATGTTTTGCAGATGTTTTGGAAGTGTGTCATTTTCTCGACATGCTAATAAAAAGCGACGATGTGCACAGGCGATGGTAAATTTTCTTTTTGTACGTGTGAGTAATTTAACTTTGTGATAAATGCTGTTGTCAAACGATGATTTAATAAATTCTTATTGATTACCTATATATGTATCCATACTCCGTCGATCAATATCTCATAGATGTCGTTAGTAATATAAATTATTGATTATTTACCTCACCAATACAAGCATTACTACTACATATACACAATTTAAAATTTTTATAAATTTAACTGTTAATCTACAAACAATTAAAACTCTGTGATAATAGCTTATTAAGACCAATTAATTTTAATTAATATATTAAATAATTTTAAAAACAACTTTCTGTGATATTATGTATATATATATTTTTAATCTTAAACAATGACATACGGTAAATATCCATAATTAATTCACAATTGATCATCTATGTACAAATTAGGTTAATTTCTTTATATATTTTTTTTACAGATTTTTTAATCAGAAATATTAAAATTTTATATAATGACTGGACCCTTTACATCCTAATATTCATGTAATAATAATTTAAAATGTAAGAATTTAAAATTGTCAAATATTTTTATATACTTTGTGTAATATTACTAATTAAAAATTTCTATATAGATTTTGAAAAGGACCCCGAACTAGGGGTAGAAACGTCAATAAATAAATAATTTAAATTGTACTCGATAAAAGGTCAAATTATTTTTATTTTCTATTCACTAAACTCGAGTAAAACTTAAAAAAATTATCATTATGGAGCCTAGACCGAACAGCGCTCAGAGTTTACCATCAGAGTCAATTTCAAATACTTTTGAATTTATTAAATCATCGTTTGACAACAGCATTTATCACAAAGTTAAATTACTCACACGTACAAAAAGAAAATTTACCATCGCCTGTGCACATCGTCGCTTTTTATTAGCATGTCGAGAAAATGACACACTTCCAAAACATCTGCAAAACATACATGGAAATTTGAAGCATATACAATTCTTTAGTAATTATGGCAACAAATTTTTCCAGAAAACCAAGGAAACTTTCCAGAAAAAATTACTGAACCTAGAAATTGATGACATCAATATTCATGTAAATTTTTTGAAAAAAGCCATTAAAAACTTAGAGCTTTTTCTCATTGATCGTTTAGGTATTGACTTAGTGTCGCACATAAACAACATATATGACACACATTTAAAAATACTGAATGAAAAAATGATTGTAAAGAACAATAATAAATTAGACATCATAATGGGCAAAGTGCAATACTCAAACAATCCCATAATAAATCCCAATAAAAATGATTGCAACAACAACGAATCTGACAATACAAATAGGAATAATTGGTTTGTCAACTTGACTAATCATGAAATACCAAAAAATGTGATTGATACTGTTGCCCTAGGGCAAAAATTTGCAAGCAGATCTAGTCTAAATAACAAGAATGCAATCAACACAATCAAAAACGTTGAAAATCTCAAGAGTTTCTCACAATTTGGAATATCAATGGCTTCCTGGAAAAAGAATATCATAGGTTCAGTCTGACACAAACCGACACTGTACTACCTAAATTATATGGCTTACCAAAAGTTCATAAAATCTACATCGATGAGGCAGGTTTAAGACGTTACAAACTTAGACCTGTACTTTCCACAATAAATACACCTACACATAAATTTGCTAAGTATTTTAATTCATTATTAAGTAACTGCACTAAGAGACCTGACTCATACATAAAAAATAGCTATCATTTTATCCAGAAAATTTCTCAAATCCATATTCCTGATAACCACATGTTAATAAGTCTTGACGCATCTAGCCTATTCACCAATGTACCAATAGAACTAGTAAAAAATAGTTTAGATAAACGATACTCTTCAATAATGAAAAACACACACATTCCTTTAATTGAATTACATAGAGCAATAGATTTTTTCCACAACAACACAGTCTTTCAATTCAATAATCAATACTACAAACAAATACATGGCTCACCAATGGGCTCTGCAGTTTCCTCAATATTTGCTAATCTAGTTTTGGAGGATCTTGAGGAACACTGTTTGAGCCTACTAGATTTTAAACCTGTATTTTTTGTCAGGTACGTTGACGACATATTAACATGTATCCCAAATAACAAAATAGAACATATTCTTGAAATTTTTAATTCATATCACAATAGACTACAGTTTACTCATGAGACAGAAATTGACAATAGTATAAATTTTTTAGACATTAAATTAATTAGACAGAACAATAAATTGACACATAATTGGTACAGAAAACCAACCTCATCGGGTAGATACTTGAATTTCAACTCAGCACACACAAAACATCAGAAAATAGGAATGATATATACATTAGTAGATAAAGCAATATTACTTTCTGATAAGAAATTCCACACAGATAACCTTGTAGTAGTTAAACAACTATTATTGAACAATGATTATCCCAACAAGTTCATAGACTACTACATAAGTAAAAGAATAAATACTCTTGAGTACAGAGCTGAGGATGACAACAACAATGAAAATGTGAGTTATGACATAGAAAAAAGAATTATAGCTAAGAAACCAAAGATATGCATTCCTAATATTGACGGTTTCTACAACAGTATGTCAGGTATGTTTAAAAAATATGATGTCATCACCATACCTATAATTGATAAAAGTAACAGTAGTCTAGTCATCAAAGCCAAAGATAAACTTAAAAAGGGTGAGAATACTAATGTAATATATAAGATAGAGTGTAATGAGTGTGATGCTACATATGTAGGCCAAACCAAACGTGAAGTATCTATACGTGTAGGTGAACACAAGGCTGGTGTTGATAGAGAGATTAAAAAAGAATTAGCTTTAGCCAAAGAAAAAGAAAAACAACAAACTGGTAGTCATAGGGTTCTCAGAAGCCACATAAATAAGAAGGTTGAACCATCAAAAAATACCTTTGACAATAATGATAACAACACTCAGAAGAAAGACAATATACCACCTATTACTCAGCATTATATAGATACTAAACATAACTTTAAGTGGGAAAATTATCACATTTTGGACAAAGAACCTTCATATCACAAACGCAGCACTTCTGAGGTCCTTCACATCAATACTCAAAAAAAGTCTATCAACCTACAAGATGATTCTAAAGGATTGTTCAAACCATATCTTTCTATAACTCATAAAATGAAAAAAAGCAAGCATTTATTGTTTACATAGTGTTGCCATGACGACGCGACTTTGACGTCCGTATGCTTATTGATTACCTATATATGTATCCATACTCCGTCGATCAATATCTCATAGATGTCGTTAGTAATATAAATTATTGATTATTTACCTCACCAATACAAGCATTACTACTACATATACACAATTTAAAATTTTTATAAATTTAACTGTTAATCTACAAACAATTAAAACTCTGTGATAATAGCTTATTAAGACCAATTAATTTTAATTAATATATTAAATAATTTTAAAAACAACTTTCTGTGATATTATGTATATATATATTTTTAATCTTAAACAATGACATACGGTAAATATCCATAATTAATTCACAATTGATCATCTATGTACAAATTAGGTTAATTTCTTTATATATTTTTTTTTACAGATTTTTTAATCAGAAATATTAAAATTTTATATAATGACTGGACCCTTTACATCCTAATATTCATGTAATAATAATTTAAAATGTAAGAATTTAAAATTGTCAAATATTTTTATATACTTTGTGTAATATTACTAATTAAAAATTTCTATATAGATTTTGAAAAGGACCCCGAACTAGGGGTAGAAACGTCAATAAATAAATAATTTAAATTGTACTCGATAAAAGGTCAAATTATTTTTATTTTCTAAAATATATAAAAATTAGAGATAATATTTAACAAATTAAATTCTTACATTTTGAAATGATAATTACATAAATATTAGGTAAAGAGTCCAGTCATAATATAAAATTTTGATGTTTCTGATTAAGAAATCTGTAAAGAATATATGTGAAAAATTAACCTAATTAGCACATATTTCTCATTTCTTGTCTCGCATATTTCTCATTTTTCCCTGATAATTTAATCTAGGAATATTTTAACTCTGTTTTACATGAAATCCTCATAGGGTCAAAAAGTTAAAAAATTAAATTTTACCATAAGCTATTATTGCAATTTGAAATTAATAAAATAATTAAGAATAACTTTTTATTTTTCAGGATATGTTCACTGTTGAAAATGAATGGATATCGCTTATTGAATTACTAGAAGAACAAATTTTAAAAATAAATAGTAATAATAAAACAAAATTTTTTTTCGAACAAATTTTGCTTGGTAAATATTTCTCTTACTATTACAAAAAAAAATTTTATTTTAAACTATTTTTATATCAATTATATAATTTCAGAGGCCTTAAAATATGTTGCTGAAATTTTTCCCTTGAAATCGTTACACTTTATTTTACCGAAAGATAATGGAGAAATCTTTGAAAAATTTTCAGAATCATGTAGTAATATTGTTCATGCAGAGCATGTTAGATCATTAATTATGGAAACTGGCCGTCAGTTATTATTAACATTAAATTTGTAAAGTTTAAATTTATTATTATTGTGATTTAGTTTATTTTGTATTAAGAGTAAAATAATGTACATTAGCTTAAGGAGGGCGGGTCCTTTACAGACAAGAAGAAAAAAGGACTTTCGTTTGATTTTTTCGAGTAGAAATAATTAACTTCGTCACATGAAAATTGTTGCAAATAAAAGATAATTTATTAAAGAATAAAATTTTATTATTATTTTTTTTTATATTATAGATGGCGCTGATGGTTTCTATCACCGCGTTAAACCTTTTTTTGCTTGCGTGCAGTCTAGCGGCTGCCAGGATCATCTTAAACACACGAAACTAAAAAATTTTATTTCTTTAATCATATATTTTCCATATGAATGGAGCAAAATTTTTATTTTTCAAAATTTAAAAGTTTATTCAACTCCAAAAAAGAAAAAATACTGAGTTTTCAGTGTGTTTTTTCCTTTTGTTAATAAAAAAATTTGGAAACCATAATTCAAAATCCATTTCCTTCATATTCTTAGAAATATTATCAGTAATATTTACATAAATTTTCGTGATGATTGGTTGAGTAAATTTTGAGCTAAACTGCACGCAAGTTGAAAAGAATTTTTTTTTCCGAAACAGCAAATTTCAGCGCCATATTTAATTTATCAAAAAAAAAAAAAAAAAAAAAAATTGTATTTTTAAATAAATTTGCTTTCATTCGCAAAAATTTTCAAGTGTTTAAGTTAATTTTTTCTACCCGAAAATATAAACAAAAATCCCTGTTTTTGCTTTTGTATGTAAAGGACCCACCCGCCTTAAAACAAAAAAACTAAAATTTTCAATTGTTACTAACATTATCAAGTCTTAAAAGCATTATAAGATTAAGTTTAAAAAATTGTAAACCTTATTAATATAATACAAAATCATTTGAGATCATTACGTTGATATAAATTTATTGTATAATAGGAATAAAATAATATTGAAATATAAAAAAAAGAATTCATATACAACCTCATAAAAAACGCTGCCAAGTAATTGTTACTATGGTAACAATAATAAAATATTTTTAATCGTCTATTTTTCCTAGTAAAAACGATAATTCTAGATATTAGTATTTTCATAGAAAATAATTAAGTACTACGTCCCAAAAGAATAAAAACATTGCTGTTTTTTTTATTTTTTGATGCAAAAAATTTTCAAAAAATTAAGTATCAATTGGAGATATCTAGTAAAAACGATAATACTATATATAAGTACTTTCATAGGAAAAAATTAGGTGCTGCGTCCAAGAAAAAAATAAAAATTGGCGTTTTTTATATTTTTTGGAGGCAAAAATGTTGAAACAAAAATTTCAAAAAATTATGTATCAGAATTGACATAATGAGAATAAACGATAATTCTGGTTATTAGTACTTTCATAGAAAAAAATTAAGTACTATACGTCCAAAGAGAAAAAAATATGGTGTTTTCTTAATTTTTATATAAAAAATTTTTAAGAAAAAAAATTCGAAAAATTACGTATCAGATGAAAAAATCATTTAAAAATGATGATTCTAGATATTCGTACTTTTATAGAAAGAAATTAAGTACTACGTCCTACAAAAAAAAAAAAATTGGCGTTTTTCGTATTTTTTGGTGGCAAAAATTTTGAGACAAAATTTTTCAAAAAATTACGTATCCGAATCAAAATTTGACTATAAACGATATTTCTAAAACTAGTACTTACATAGAAAAAAAATTAAGTACTAAGTCCAAAAAGAAAAAAAAATTGGTGTTTTTTGTATTTTTTGGTAAAAAAAATTTTCAAAAATAAATTATAAGATTCAAGATATCGAGTAAAAACGATACTTCTATATATTAGTACTTTCGTGGAAAAAATGAAGTATTACACCCAAATTAAAAAAAAAAATTTGTATTGAGATTTTTTGGTGAAAAAAATTTTGAAAACAAAATTAGGTCTTAATACCATAATGGCTATTAAATATCACCAGTTAAAGTTACATACATACATACATACATATACACACACACACACACACAAAAGCAAATTTTAAAAACCGGTTTTTAGCTTCCTAAGGTCTCAAAACGTGCTTATATACCAAAAAATCAGAAATCAAAATTTACAACCTAAAAACTTATAACCTGTTTGTGTAAACACAACCTAAATGCATGGGACATGTTTACTTCCAGATGAGGGCTAGGTATAATACAAATGTTACTCAACATTACAATACAGTTTTGTATTCTTATAATTTGTAATTATCACCTCACTAGCTGTTAAGATTCCAAACCTGAAATATTCTAAGTCCCTTAATCGATATTATTCCAAGTCCCCGAACCTGAATTATTCCAAGTCCCTAAATCGATATTATTCTAAAAGTCCTTAAGCCCAGATTTTTCAAAGTCTTTTAAAAGTATTTTATTTATTTATATATACTTACCTAATTATTTTAAGTCTCATTTGACCCCCCCCCTTAAATAGGACAAATTTGACCCCCCCTTAATTTTCAAGTTTTGAAGTTCCCCCTCCCTATAAACATGTTCCATGTCAAAACAATGGTTCATCTAGGAGGAACCAAAAAGAGTCAGATATTGATCAAATATTGATAGATTATTTGAATAGAATTTTCTGATAAATCCAAGTGCAATACATTAATTTCATGATTCAAACTCTATAATTATTAACCACTCAACTCCTAATGCAAGGTCCTAATCGAAGCAGTTTGTCAAATTAACAGGAAAGTAGCCCTGAGCAGGGGCTAGCACTGGCAACCACCCTCAGTTATTCTAGTGATCAACATCAGAAAGGGTAATAATTGTAAAGATTATTATTACAGATTATTATTAATATTTTTTCTGTTTTGCTTACCTGAATGAAATGCTTAATATAAATTTTTCAATGGTATTTTTTATGTATTTTTGTTAATTTAATTAGATAAATTATTATAATTCAGAGGTAAGTTGCCATTTTTATAAAAAGTAATAAAAATTAAGCTACGAGACCGCGACTCCTTTTTCAACATTACTTTTGGCAATGAGGCGCGAGAATGATATGTTTACGCTTTTTCGTTAACCCATTTTATGTGTTATACAATAATAAAAATTAAAAATAAATAAATTTGGCTTTAAAAATAATATTTAAATGTTCAATTCACCTAAGAATACTGAAGTCAGTATCTCGCATTTTAAAATTTTGGGGTTAGTTTTTAAAAAACATCGACTAGAGTGTAAATTTTAAATTTACACCTTATAAGTAGTAAATTTAAAACTACACTATACGCAAAAAGTGTAACCGTAAAAATTTACTACTTATAAAGTGTATATTTAAAATTTACTACTTATAAGGTATTAAGGTGTAAATTTTTAGGTGAATTTACACTTTACGATTTAGAGAGTACATCGCATTAACAATCATCAATACCTTACATGTTAGGAAATGTTGAAAACTCATGTTGAAAACTCAAAATCAAATACATCAAAAAGCTCAAAGTTATTATTATATTTCGTGCATAATCTTATTGTAACAGATTTAATAACAAAAAGATACCTAAAAAAAGGTAATTCAAACGTAAAACATGGATTTCTTAAAATTCTTGTAGAGACATGCAGTAGAATTGTACATAAAGTTGTTAATAATAATTATAATTATTAACAGAAAATAAAGCAAGGTTATTATAGGTATATAGGGGGGTTTTTAATAACTTTATATTTCCCCCTAGCGCCCCCATAGGCTCCCCAAAGATATGAAAAATTTTTTCTTTCAAAAAAATGAAAATTGAACTATATACTCATGTTTTTTGGGACGCTGAAAACAATTATGGATATAAAAAATGTTTTCAACCAACGTTTGGCCCTCTGGATAGCCCCTGAGCCCCCCAAACAGGTTAAAAATATTTTATTACGAAAATTAAAATTCATAGTATATTCTTGCATTTTTTAGGACGCTGAAACAAAAAATGAATGTAAAAGATTATATGTTTTAAAAAGGGGTTGAAAGAGCTTAAAGAAGATTGTTTATTTTTGAAGAATTTTTTAGAAATTTAATTTCTGGTTTGAAGTAGGCTCTCTGAATTAAATAAATCCATGTTAACCTAGATCTATTGATTTCTTGGACTGAGGGAGAATAGACAATTGAAAAATCATACTCTAAGTTGAACCATTTACTGGAAAATAATTCAGATTTGTTGGTAACTTTTTTTGATTTTAAGAGTATTTTATGAATAAACCTTATGACGTAAGCTGATATTCTTAGTAATTTAGATAAATCTGAATATTTTTCCAATAAATCCCAAACTTTGATTTTTTTTTGTTTTTTATTTTTGAATGATATATTTAAACTAGAGCATAAGGTTGAGACACCTTTTATTTGTAGAGCTTTTTTATTGCTCATTATTAAGTTAGGATCTAAAATTAATGTATTTCCCTCCCACCACAATGGGTGGTTTATTAATTCAGAGGGAGGAATTCCACGGGAAATACAATCAGCAGGGTTGTTTTGAGATCTGACATGGTTCCAAAACGCCTGAGGAACTAGAAAATGAATGTTCGAGCACTTATTTGCAATGAAAGGTGGCCACTTTGACGGGTGGTCACTTAGCCAGTGTAGAACATCCATTGAATCAGTGAACAAAAACAAATTATTAAAGGCAGTTTTAGAGCACGCAAAACCTTAACAGTCAACCTTGCTAATAAAGCAGCAGTACAGAGTTCCAATTTTCTTTTGATTTTGCTTGAACTAGATTAATTGCAATTTTGTCATTATACGTAACCTTTAATTAAACACAAGCTCCATAAGCAATTTTTAAAGCATCAGCAAAACCAAGTACCTCAAATTGAGCATCCAGATAGAAGTTTAGACATCTTTTTACTTTAATATTATTCAAAATTGGAATCTGTGTGTACCAAGTTAGAAATTCCGAACTTAAATCAATTGGCACAATATCTTCCCAATCGAGTTTTGTAAGCCAAAGCTTTTGGATGAATGCTTTAGCAGTTATAACTACAGGGGCTAACCAGCCTAAAGGATCGTATAGTTTAGCTATTGATGATACTACTTTACGTTTTGTTATGTTACCTTCATATTTATCAATTTTTATTTTAATGGAAACGTAATCCTCCTCAGGGTACCAGTTTAAGCCAAGCAATCCAAAACAGGAGGCCACTGACTCTGCAATCATTGGACAAGGGAAATTTAGTAATTTTTTGTCATTTGCGACCCATTTTTGTAAATTCATACCACCCATCTTGCAGATACCTATCAGTTCTTTTTGTTTACTTAAGGCTTCTGATAATGAGTGGCCTCCCGAAAGTGTATCAGGCTATAATAACCTTGCTTTATTTTCTGTTAATAATTATAATTATTATTAACAACTTTATGTACAATTCTACTGCATGTCTCTACAAGAATTTTAAGAAATCCTGGTTTTACGTTTGAATTAACTTTTCTTAGGTATCTTTTTGTTATTAAATCTGTTACAATAAGATTATGCACCGAATATAATAATAACTTTGAGCTTTTTGATGTTTTTGCTGATATCATACAGAGTTTTCGTAAGTTAACATGTAAGGTATTGATGATTGTTAATGCGATTTACTCTCTAAAGCGTTAAGTGCAAATTCACCTAAAAATTTACACCTTAACACCTTATAAGTAGTAAATTTTATCAGCCATGTAAGTTTCCTCGTTCAATATTTGAACAGCCAGAGGATATTTAGAACCTTCATCAATTGCGAGCTGTCGTAAGACCCTAATCGCGAGAAATGGACTGCTCAACATACCATAGGTAACAGTTTGAAGAGAATAAGTTTTGATAACATCGTATAAACTATAACGCCAGAGTATTTGTTGAAATTTCTAGTCATCAGGGTGGACAAGGATCTGTCTAAACATTTGTTTAATATCAGAAAAAAATACGAATTGGTACTTTTTTCAGCCTGTCAATAGCTCTGATAAATCTGGCAACAAATTCGCCTTAGCATGCAAAATACTGTTTATGGACAACTTGTTGTAATCTTCAGCAGAGCCATTGAAGACTGAACAAAATTTTGGATTTTCAGGGTTTATATTATGTTTTTTGACAAAACGTTGATGGGGCAAAAAATAACATTTAATGAGATCATAGAACTTAGATACTTTCATATGTCCAGTATCTTCATGATTTTTCATGAAATCGATGTACGCTTTTTTAAAAATAGGATGTTTTGAAAAACGAGTTTTATTTTTTTTTAAGATAATTTTAGCTTTATTAAATGATCCTGGAAATTTTAAATCATTTGTGTTAGAAATTTTGAATGGGAGCCTGACAACGTAACGACCTGTATTATCGCTTGAGAGAGTTTTAACGAAAAAGTCCTCACACTCTTGCTCATCCGGACTGAGAAATTGCGAGGGATCAGAAAGTTCTTCCTGTCTCCAGAACTTTTCCAAATTGAATAAGAGATCAGAAGCGTCAGAATTAATTTTGAACAACAGGTCGAACCTGTGCCAGAATTTCCTGATAAAACCCAACCTTATTTAGTATTCATGGCAACAGGTTCATGAGATTCACCTCTTCTAATCCCTTCATCAATTATGGAAGCATGGACTGAAAAGCCTAAAAGAACCTCAGTTTTTTCATTTGAATTGAAATGAGGGTCAGCCAAGGTTAAATGACTTAAATAACCTTTGCTTATATCAATTTTATCAACTGTTGTATAGGATGTAATTTTTGACATGACATAAGCAATAACATCTATACTGAAATCTGAATAAAAATGAGGTTTAACACTGATAGAGATTGATTTTTTGCCCATAAAATTATTTTTACCATCAAAACCATTCACTGGAAGTTTTATTGGGAAGCTAGAAGCACCCAATTTTTTGAAAACAAACTCACTAACAAACGAAGCTTGAGAACATTGATCAATTAATGCTCTAACTGGAAATTGATATCCGGTTTCTGAAGTTAAATTGATCAATGCTGTTGCTAGTAAGACAGAATTTGGTTGTCAAGTTTTTTTTGTACCATTTGATTCTGTTAAACAAGATTTCTGAACCAAATCATTATTATTTTGTACATGTGTGCTAGTATTAGTTTGAGAATTATGAGGTTTATTTTGGGTTTTTTTTTGTAATTTACTATATGTAAAGATGTATTATGTTTTTTATTGCAAACTGTACATCTTTTTTCGGAAGTACATTTGCTTGAGAAATGATTGCCCAAACAATTATAACATCGCTATGCTGTTTTTAAAAATTCTATTCTTTGAGTGATTGACTTAGATTTAAAATTAGAACAGTGAGCGAAGTGATGATTATTTTTGCAAATTATACATTCATTTTATTAGTATTTGATTTTTGATCTGATTGGACATGGAAAACTTTAGCTGACTGAGTGGAAATATTTGAATTTTTATATTTAGCAAAATTTGTGAATGTTATTGGACCTGAACCAGTATGATGATTTTCGATTAGTTCTAGCATGTTTATTTGATTTTCATGAAACTGGATAAAGGAACTAAATTTAGCTGATTCAGAATCTCACTTAATAGCTGTTTCATTGGGCGCTTGCCTTGAGGGGCTGCTAGATGTAGTAGGTGCAGGGTCAATTGTATTCAACCTAAGATTAATATTATTCAAAAATTCCTCAAAATGCATCTTAGCATCGTCAATCAATAATGAAACACCATGAAAAACTAACATATCGTCCCATGTATCAACTGGGCGCTTTAAAACTTTCAGAGCAGACAAAGGGGTATTTAAAGACTCTAAGATTCTTTTTAATTCTTTAGAATTATAATCACTCATTGGTTTGATATCCTTTAATTTTTCCCATACCACGGCAAAATTTTTCTCAGTTAGAAAAAATGAGTTGACCAAATTCCATGCATCACCCTTGACATGAGATCTTAAATAATTTAACTTATACACATATGAAAGCCTAGGTCTTTTGACAACTGTTGTTACAAAGATGTCCCTAAATGCTTCCCAGTTATTAAAATTTCCATCAAATTCAGGTAAAGAGATTCTGGGCAATCATTCACAGTCATAGTTATCATTACCTGACCGTTATTATGATGAACAGTGTCATTGAAGTGAGTTGAATCAATCAATACATGGGCAGGTGGGGGTGGATATTCATCCAAATCTTTAATCTTTATTAACCAAAAAATACAAACTTTATATACATAATAATTATAATTATAGATACACAATTTGTATCCCAAGAGACAATAAAATTGTCTGTGTAGGGATTGGATTATGCTATAACTATAACATAAAATAAAAATAATACTTAATAAAAATATATATAATTATCTTTCAATATGAAAGAAGTTAAAAATTTCAGTATATGAACAAAAATCATTTTATTCATTTTAAAATTCAATCAACATCAAATATATGTTATTTTAAATTATTGAGCGCTTAATTGCGCTCATTTACAATAATGGCATAAGTAAAAACTCATTGAAATAAATAAGTAAATGTAGTCTTATCAACAAACAACAGAAAATTTATAAGAACAGAGTAATTGAGTTTGAAATAGTTCCATTTTTCAATTAACAACAGTAATTTATTTTAAATGATATTTAGCTATTTATTTATCAGTGTAGATACAAGTTTTATCTTTAAGGTTTTTTTTGACTTATAATTGCTGGATTTTATGTTGTTGGGTAAATTATTAAAGTTTTTTATAGATATTATGTAAGGGCTTTTATTAAAAATAGTCTTATTAATATCAGGCAAGATAAGACTTTTATTTCGAGTTATTTGCTTGGAATTTACATATATATTTTGCAAACTATCAAAATAATATAACAATGCGTTTATAGTAAAGAGATCATTTATATTTAAAAGTGAAGATTGTTTGTCATCAATGATTTTAATAATTCTATTCTGATAGGATTTCAATACTTTATTAGCATTATTGTAAGCACTGCCCCATATTGATAAGCCGAATTGAACAATACTTAAAAATAATGCATGATAAATAATTTTTAGAACTGATTTATCTAAATGTTTCAATTTGTAAATTATATACGTTAAGTACTTAGTTCTTTTAGTTACATTATCAATGTGAATTTTCCATTTCAGGAATTGATCAAAATAAACACCAAGATACTTACATGAATTAGCTCTATTAATATTCTTATTTGAAATACTGATAATAAAACTTTCATCTGGAATACTCAGTTTATTACATCCAAAAGTAATAAACTGAGTTTTATCCAAGTTTAGAGTTAGCTTATTTATATAAAAGCCCTTTTTCGCGATAAAAAACACTTAGGCGTTAAAATTTGATATATTATAAACATTTAATACTGAAAATAAAAAAAAATTTCTATTTAAATTTTTTTTTATATATTCTTTATAAACTATAATAAATCTTTTTGAGTTAACACGAATAGAAGGAAGATGGCTTTGGAAGAGAAGATGGCGTAAAGTGATTGTCTCATGCCTTAACTAATTTTAAAATATATTTCAAGTGTATTCTAATATTGATAAGATCTATTTATAATTATAACAAAGTATTTAATGTAGAACTAGGTTTATAGGTGTTGTTAAAAAATTTAGTGAACTTGGTGAAAAAACGTGATATTTTTACAATAAATATGACTATAACCTAAAAAGCTAATATTGTGACTTTATATGAACTATTTTATTTAAAGTTGTTTGTTTGTTTTTTTCTGTCGTCTTAAAACTTCTATAATTATAGTGCTTTCATGCACAGGAGATTATTTCGCGTAATATTTGTTATGTTTGGTTTATAGTTTTATGAGTATATTTATACTATTATACGTAGTGAAGCATCATCGAGGAAATTATATAAAACTATATTAATAAATACAACGACACCTGTAGTTTTAATTTCTAACAAGTTAATCATCTGCTATTATCTAATATGATAAAGTAGATCTTTCATTATTATTAATTATCTTAATTTAAAATGAATCGTGAAGAGTCTGACGCTTTAAAAACACAAATACAACTAGACAGTTTACGTGAGCACAAGTATGCGTGTGAATGCGCCAATAGCAAAAATAAACCAGCAGCTTTTACCTGTATTGCATGTGGTAAATGTTACCATGCAGCTTGTATTTTAAAAAAGAAAAATTGCTATCATGTACAAGGTAATTTAATTTGCTGCTGTGACATAGAGCCAGACACAATAGAACAGCAATTATTAACTGTTAGAGCAGATTTAAAAACTCAGAAAGAAATTCTAGCTAGTTATAAAAAGGAGAATTTATCTTTAATTCAAGATTTCAATGAAGTTCATCAAAAAAAGAAAATATTTTAAATAAAGAACTCAATAAAGTTAAAGAGGATTGTAATGTTTATAATCAAAGAATTTTCTGATTTGACTAAAGAAAATACTAGGCTAAATGAACTGGTATTAAAAATAAATAAAGAAAAAGAACAACTTTTAAAATATCAACCTGTTTTGGAAAAACTTGAAAATTAAAATAAAGAACTGAAAAAGAAAATTAATTAGGTTCAACAGGAAAAAGAGGAGTTGTTAAAAAATAATGTAAGCAAACAAAAAAAATTTAATGATATTGAAACTGATGATCAAAATAAAGTTTTAATGGAAGATAATATAAGATTAAAAACTGAGATTGAGACTTTAAAATCAGAACAACTAAAGATATATGAAAACGTAGATTTTAGAAGTCTATGTAATCATGATGACAATACTGATAATAAGCATCACTTGTTTAGAGAAAATACCTTATTAAATAAACTAAATAAGGAAATGTATGAAAAAGTATCATAATGCAAGAAAATCTAGATCTATGGAAAGAAAAATATAATAATCTCAAACTCAAAAATCCTGAAAATAATAATAACAAATCATATTCTTCTGCTGTTCATGCTAATATAAACAATACAAATAATAACACAAGTGACAACAATAATCTTGAAAATAATAATAGTGAACTTATCATAAAATTTTTAAATGAACATATATTCTCTATGGAATATTCGGATAAGCTAAATGATCTAAAGAATAATCTTAAACTCAGCAATCCAGATATAAAAATTTTGTTCACTAAACATCTTAAAAATGGTAATGTGATAATTAACTGTGAAGAATCAAGTAAAAAAATTATCGAACAACAAAATATGAAGCATAATAACTTATACAAAATTGTTGATAATAAATATAATTTATCAAAAATAAAAATAGTGGGATTTGATAAAGACTTTGATATAAATACATATAGTGACCTTGAGTCTATCATAAAGATCAAAAATTTCTCTAATATTGAAGGTTCCTTCAAAATAGATTACATATACAAAAATAAAAAAACTAAAATCTCTACTATTTTTGCAACTTGTGGTGAAGAAATCTTTGCAAGAATAATGAAAAACGGCAGAGTTTATTTTGACCTCACATCCTACAAAAACATATGTTCTTTTTGTGCAGGTAACCATTCTACTGAAAATTGTAAAAATAAAGTTAATAAAAATTGTATAAATTGTATAAGTGTAAATAGCAATAATCAATATAAACTCAAGGTTGATCATTATGCTTATGACATCAGTAATTCCAAAACATATATTAAATTAAAAGAGAATAAAAGAAAAAACATAAACTATAATTTTCAATAATTTTCAATGAACATAAAGAATACATTCATTTAAATAAATGAGATAACTTAACTAACTTTAAAAGTTTTGCAATTGATGATTTACATGAGCTTAATGCTAAAATTAAAAATGATTCTATAAATAACATAACAGACATACTTATTTTACATTTAAATATTAGAAGTATTAATGCTAACTACATTCTGCTCAAAACCTTTATTGATCCACTTTTAGTAAAACCAGATCTAATTATTTGCTCTGAATCATGGTTGATTCATAGCAAGGAATTTTTTAACATTCCTGGTTACAATAACTACTATAATGAAAGTAATTTAAATAAATCAGATGGTATATTAATTTATGTTAAAGAAAATTTAAATTATGAAGTAAATATTGATATCATAAACCAGCTTAAAATTTTAAATGATAAAATTATAATTAATAATAAAATAGTAAAAATTTCTGGCATTTACAGATCTCATGATCTAAATAAAAATACCTTCATTAATGATGTTAAAACTTTCTTAAAAAATAATACAAATAATAAAAATCATTTTATTGTAGATTTCAACATAGATATCTTAAGCAATTATACAAAAGATAATAATTTTCTAGGTGAAATGTTAAATAAAGGTTTCTTAGGCTGATTCCAGACGGAGCGCTTAACTTCGAAGTTATCTTAAACCTCCGTTTAAAATACATTGCGTAGTATATACATATATGTAATATAACTACAGAGTTAACGCTAACTGTGAGTTTACAGCGCTCCGTGTGGAACCAGCCTTACCATGCATTCGGTCTGTAACAAGACCTAATCTGAATACAGGTACTGGAACCTGTATAGACAATATTTATGCTAAAACAGAGTTTGAATGTCATACTATCATATACAAACAGTTTATTACTGATCATTATCCATTTTCTTCATCTATAAAACTTAATAATTTAGAACCTGATAAAAAAGTAAATGATTCTTATAAATTCATTAATTATAGAAGATTACTGTTAGAGGGTGCTAAAGTAAATATTATAATATTTTTGGAATTTACTTGAGACTTGAATATAAGTCTCCTCAGTATTATCAAAGACAAAGTCAATGAAATAAGGTTGATTTCTAAGCGAATCATAATCAGGGCTGCTAAGTAACAATGAATGGTTTGATTCAAATTTAATAAAGTTGTTTTGAAGTGTTGATAACCTAACCTTACAGGAAGAGGATGACATGCTACCACCTTCTTTTAAAAACTGATCTTAGGCGTTTTTAATCCTAGGGATTAAGGCTAAATGTTGCAGAATAATATCCGTCATGGTAATTGGCAAAACGATAATATACAGTATAAATTTACAATAATGTATTATAATAATATTAAAAAGAAATTAAGAAAATATTAAACTTGAAAATATAATTTAAGAATCAAATAGTTTACTTTATATTAAAATAAAATATAATTTTTCTATTAAAAAGGTACAAGATTAAATATTGCAAAAAATGTACAATAATTTTCTTAATTATATTTTAATGAATAACCTCTTGAGGCAGTGACATCAGCAATGACCAACAGCTTGAGCGATGAAAATGAATTGGACTGCATGTGTTTTTGAATGGCTGCTGTTTACTGACAAGTGACAAGACTGCTTTCCCAAACACCAGTACTGTAACGTTATGATGAACCTATGTAACATCAAGATAATTAATATTTTGTTTAATTGTACAAAAATGTATGTTAATTTTTGATAATAAAGTAATTTAAAATTTAATAAAACAGAAAAATATGAAATTGAATCAGATGGTAAGTCAAATTAGGAAATTAATGAAATTTAATTATTTTGAATAAATAGGTTTCAATTTTGAAAAATTAAACGTGATTGAGTTTAAATAATAAATTTAAATTTTTCATTTGGTGTGCACAAGGTCTTCTATTATTTTTTTTTTACAACATATAGTCACATGGCGCGCACAGAACTTAAAAGAAATTTTTTTTGTGTTCATTTTGTCCCTTTTTATTTTTAATGTATTTTAAATATAATTTATCAAATTTATTCAATTATCATCGGATGATAAAATATTATTCTAATAATATTTAATGTATTTTATTTTCCTTGATTTTACAAGGGATGCCAATATTGTTGGATGTAAACTAATTATTTGATTTGCAATTAAATAAATAAATGAACACATTAATAATTTTGTTTTAAATATATGTTATATTATATATTTACGATGCCTTCATGTCGGCGTGGCGAGAAACATTGGTCGTTGTTTCTCGTGTGCTGAGGGGACGCGCACGCGCTATACATCTCCCACTCTATCATACACTATGTACATTGTTATATACAATTTATAACACTGATTAACTACGAGCAAATGCTGGCAAGAGTTGCTCGCAAGTATATTAACCACTATGCTAGTATTTTGTGAACATAAAAACCAAAACTTTATGAAAATTATATTATCGACTCGGTAATTACAGTTTTCATACAATTTTAAAAACATCATCTCGCTTTGTTATCATTTGAAACTTAGAAAAATTATTGATTTAAAATATTTATCTAATAACAATTTTTTCAATTTAGACATATTATATAAGTTTTTTTCCAAAATCATATATTCTTGTATAATTTTGTTCTAATCATAAAATTTATTCATATACAAAAAAATTGTAAAAAAAGTGTACGCAATATTACTAGCGATTAGAAGTCTTATTACGAATTATTATTAATATTAATCCACTGTCAATAAACTAACCTTCAGTAGAATATTCCAATTTGGCCCAAAATTTAATCAGTTCATCTTTGGCTAGTTATTAACTTTCACATAAATATTGGAGGTTATCAGATATTACTATGATCATATCAAGTGCAAACAAAAGCGACCTTTTGTCTCAAGTATAGATTGTGCGAAGCATATACTTATCAAAAAACTGTCGAATAAGGTTATGTACGAATTTATGGGCAGCAGGTGGATTAAAAAATGGGAGCTTAGGCTATGTACGAGAAATTATGTATGCAAACAATGAGTCACCTTCACATTTACTTAAAGTATTAATGGTTGAATTTGATAATTACAAGGGACCATTTTTGGGAATCACATACATTGATTTGAGTTGAATTAAATCAATTAATGATGTAATTTCGATAAAAGGTTACAACTTATATCGTTTTGACTCAATACGACTTTCTACATTTATAAAAGTGAAACAAACTTTCATGCAATCTTTAAATAATATTAGTTATGATAGTAGTACACTGAGAAAAAATGTTGAGTAAAATGTATATTTGCAACTGGAAGATTTTACTATTAATTTTAGTAAAGTTATCCGAAGAATTGAAAATATTAAATTTTACATTTTTGCCCATGATTTTTTACTATAATTAATAGTAATTTTTCTTTTTTTATTTTTGCTACAAAATTCTATTATACTCTCACTCTTTCGAATATGAATAATAGATGTTTATATTTTTTTTTCTTTTTTTTTTGTAATTTTTTTAATTTAATTTTTTTTTTTGATAATTTATATCTTATAATTTATACAATATTCGTTCCTTATATAATATCTGTTATCAAATTTTGTCACTTGCGAGAAAAGAATGTACAAATAAATTCTACTTAAATTAATAGTAATTTTTTTTTCCTATACGGGTAGTTTATAAAATATGCGTTAGTAAAAAATATCATAAAACGCCATTTTGACAACTTCAAATTATTTTACTAATCAAAGGGGTAATTTTTACCAATAAAATTTTGTGAGTGTATAAATTACTTTTTACTTTAGTTCCTCATAGAGAAACCATTAAGATAGGTGAAATTTTGTTTTACGATTTTTTGACGTATAACCGTTTTGAGACCCCAGTCTCAATGTGCTTTTTATTTTTTTCTCATGAACATTTTTTTTTATATGCTTGTGGCAAAAAGTGAAATAGAATAATGTGCAAAATAGTGTAATCAAGAAACAAAGAAAAATAACAAATAAAAAATTGTTGTAAATAAAAAAAAAAAATCATTCATCATCGTCATCACCACAACATACAAAAACAAAAGCTCATGGATTTCAAGAATTAAATTTCAAGGAGCAGAACATACTCAACAATCCTAAAATCTCAACATCAAAATCCAAAATTTATTTTTATTTTATTCAAGATTTTTTAAAAAAGAGAACATTATAAAAAAATAAGGATATTTTTTTTTCATTTCTTGGAGGGGGGAGAAGAAAAAAGAAAAGACGGCATCCATCATAATTGTCTCCCGCATGCATCATTTTCAGTTAAAAGTTGACATCATTGCGCAGGTGCACCTCGTAATTACAGTTATTTTAAAAATAATCTCAAGAGGGGAAGCATTTCAGTGACGTATATCTTTTTTTTGCATTCGCTCTTCTGTAACCAAATTCTCTCATCTCAGCGCAGGCGCGCACACTAATTCCAAAATTTTTCCTGCAGAAAAAATTTTAATATAAAAGTTATGTATATTGTCTCCTTATTTTTTGATAAAGTAAATTTAATTTTTTTTTCTTAATTTTTTTATTGCAATTTAACTATTCAAAATTTTATTTTTTTTTACAATTAAAACTGTGCTTAATTATTAAATTTTTGTGCACAATTATTATTGTATAAAATTATTGGCAACGAATTTTTTAAATTTTTAAACTTTACTTTATCAAGAAATCATATTTATTGTATTTTTACACAAGTTGGGGCCTACTTCTGACATTATTTTTAATTTATTATATAACAATTTCTATTTTCTCATTTTTTATCAAATCAAACTCTAAATATCAATATTTTTATAATTTTTCTAAAAATATTCATTTTAAATTAAATTTGAAATAACATTACAGTCTTACCTCATTGTCTAATTTTTTTGTAGAATCACATTCAACTAACAAAAAATTATTTCTTATAAAATATTCAAAAATTTTGATGTTACCTAAGTTCAACATACTTTGGAGCATTGGTGTTTGGTGAAGCAGCCTTTTCAGTTGTTTGCAGCCTTAAAAACACATAAATCTTCTATCAGAATTTTATCAGCAACTTATCACAGCTGTTGGACCTTGCTGCTGGCATCCTTTCATCAATTTAAGGTTTTTTATTTTTAGTATGAGATTGCATAAAGATTGACAACCATTATAAAAGTAAAAATTGTTCTCATTTGTTTGTATTTTACATATTTTAAATTAATTTTGTTTGCCTTGCAACTCTTATTCTTATTTTGTTTTTATAAGATTAATTTATTGTTTTATATTTTCATAAAATTAATTTAATATTCTTCTGAAATTGTATAATCGTTTTGCCAATTCACCATGACTGATATAATTATGAAACAGGTAGCTTTAATTCCTAGAATTAAAAATGCTTATCAACATTTTTTTAAAGAAAGTGACTCCATGTCAACTTCTTCTTGTAAAGTCATACTGTCTAACCTTCAAAATACATTTTTAAAATTTGAAACAAATCATTCTTCATTGTTTAGTAGCCCTGATTTTGAAGCAATAAGTAATCAACTATATTTTAAAGATGCGCTATTTGAAGAAACAGAAGAAACTTACGTACAGGTTTCAAGTTTGTTTAAAAAATATTTGGATGATCACCCTCCCCCACCTGCTCATGTTTTACTAGATTCCACTCACATTAATGAAACAGTTCTCAACATTAACGATAATAACAAATACGATTGTGAACGTTTGCCTAGAATTGCTTTGCCTGAGTTTGATGGTGAGTTTGCAAATTGGGAAGCCTTTAGAGATATATTTGTTACAACAGTAGTAAACAGACAAAAGCTTTCTGATGTTTATAAAATCTTATCTTAGTTCTCATGTAAAGGGAGATGCCTCTGGAATCTGGTCAAATGTTTCTCATTAACTGAAAATAATTTTAAAATAGTTTGGAAGAAATTGACTGACCGTTATGAAAATTAAAAAAGATTAATTGATACACACATGCCATCAATTTTTTCAATCAAACCTATGACAAATTACACTTCAAAAGAACTTAAAAGAATTTTAGATTCCATGAATACTCCTATTTAATCTCTCAAAGTGTTAGGACGTCCTGTCGAAGCTTGGGACAATTTTCTGGTTTTTCATGGCGTTTCATTATTGCACAGTGATGCAAAAATGCATTTTGAAACTTTTGTAAATAATTTAAATTTAAAGGGTTTACTCAATAGTATACCTACACCTCCCACCTCAGTCCCGGCAACCAATACAACTGCTCAGCAAAATTCTGAACCAACAAGCTTTGACACTTTTATACAATTTTTAGAAAATCAAATTAATATGATGGAATTAATTGAGAATTATGATGGATCTTGCAACCAAACAAAACAAAAAAATTTTAATTTTTCAACTCAACCCGCAAAAGTTTGTCATGCCCAAGTAGAACAAAAGCCAAGTGGTAGTTCAAACAAAACTGAATGCTTGATATGTAAAAACAGCCACCACTTTGCTCAGTGTCCTACTTTTAAATCTAAATCTATACCCCAGAGAATTGAGTTTTTTAAAGTCAAAGAAAAGATGTTTTAATTGTTTACTTGAAAATGAAAAAAGACGTTCAATTTGTAATAATAAAAATAATTCCACCTTACATATAGTAAATTATAAAAAGATGCAAAATAATTCTCAAAGTCATCCAAGTAATGCAACTCTCAATGCTAACGTTCATAGTAATAAACAAGTGGTTCAGCAATCTTGCTTAACAGAATCAAGTGGTCCTAGTAACTTATGACAACCAAATTCAGTTCTATTAGCTACAGCAATGATTAATATAACTTCAGAAAATGGATGTCGCTTTCTGGTTAGGGCATTCATTGATCAATGCTCGCAAGCTTCGTTTGTTAGTAAATATCTATATAAAAAATTATCATTCCTTAAATAACCTCATACACAACTGCAGCTAATGTTGCCTCAAATTCAAGCTATTTATCTCATTTAACATTAGCTGATCCTAACTTTAATACTGATGATAAAATAGAAGTTCTTTAGGGCTCTTCGGTCCATGCTCCCATAATTGAGGAAGGGATGGTAAATCAAATGAGCCTATTGCTACAAAGACCAAAATAGGTTGGGTTTTGCCAGGTAATTGTGGCATTGGCTCTACGTGTTGCTCAATTAAAGTTAATTCAGATACTGCTGATCTCTCGTCCGATTTGGAAAAGTTCTGGAAGCAAGAAGAACTTTTTGATCCCTCTTCACTCCTGCTCAGTCCGGACGATCAGGGGTGTGAGAATTTTTTCGTTCAAATCCACTCAAGAGATAAAACAGGTCGTTACATAGTCAGACTCCCATTTAAAGTTTCAAATTCTCACGATTTAAAATTTACTGGCTCGTTCAATATAGTTAAAAATGTCTTGACTAGAACTGAAACACGCTTCTCAAAAGATGCAATTTTTCAAAAAGCTTACATTAATTTCATGAAAGATTATGAAGATACTGGACACATTAATATACTTACATTAATTTCATGAAAGATTATGAAGATAATGAAGGTATCGAAATTTGTTGATATAATTAGATGTTACATTTTGCCACATCATGGTTTTATTAAGAAACAGAGCATAAACCCTGAAAACCCTAAATTTCGCTCAGTTTTCAATGGCTCTGCTGAGAATTTCAACAAGTTGTTTATTAACAGTATTTTGCATACTGGGGCTAACTTGTCGCCAGACTTATCAGAGTTATTTACATGCTGGAGAAAATATAGGTTTGTGTTTGTTTCTGACATAGAGCAAATGTTCAGACAAATTCTTGTCCACCCTGACGATCAAAAATTTCAGCAAATTCTTTGGCGATATAATTTAGATGATGTCATTCAAGCATATTCTTTGCAAACTGTTACCTATGGTATGGTAAGCATTCCATTTTTGGCAATTAGGGTCTTAAGACATATCGCAATCGATGAAGGTTCTAAATACCCTCTGGCTGTGCAAATATTAAACGAGGAAACTTACATGGATGACACGCTCTCAGGCGGCCACTCATTATCAGAAGCCTTGACTAAACAAAGACTTAATAGGAATCTGCAAGATGGGTGGTATGAACTTACACAAATGGGTCACAAATGATATAAAATTACGTAATTTTCCTCGTTCAATAATTGCAGAATCAGTGGATTCACGTTCTGGCTTACTTGGTTTGAATTGGTACCCTGATAATGATTACTTCACGTTTGCAATGAAAATTGACAAATTAGATGGCAAAATAACAAAAAGAAAAGTATTGTCGTCAATAGCAAAATTATATGACCCTTTAGGCTGGTTAGCACCTGTTGTTATAACTGCTAAAGCTTTTATCCAAAAGCTCTGGCTTGCCAAACTTGATTGGGAAGACTAATTGCATAACGATTTAAAATTGGAACTCAATGCTGCTGCCTTATTAGCTCGGTTAACTGTAAAGGTACTGCGTGCTCTAAAATTGCCTCCAAACAATTTATTTTTATTTACGGATTCAATGGACGTTTTGCATTGGCTAAGTGAGCGTCCTACAAAATGGCCACCTGTCATTGCAAACAAATCTTCCAATATTCATTTTCTCGTACCCCAGGCATTTTTGTACCGCGTGAGATCTAAAAATAACCCCGCAGATTGTGTTTCTCGTGGAATTTCTCCTTCTGAACTGATTAATCACCCTTTATGGAGGGAAGGAAATAAACTCATAATAGACTCAAATTCAACAATGAGCGATAGTAAAGCTCCAAAAATCAAAGAGGTTTCAGCCTTATGTTCTAATTTAAGTGTTTCATGTAATAAAAGAAAATCAAAAAAGATCAAAATATGGGATTTGTTAGAAAAATATTCAGACTTATCAAAATTATTTAGAATTTCAGCTTATATACTTAGATTTATTAATAAAACATCTTTCAAATCAAAAAAAGTTTTAATTAGATCTGAATTATTTTCAAGCAAATGGTTTGACTTAAAATATGATTTCTCAATTGCAAAATGGCTATTAGCTCGAGTAGTAAAAGTTTATAAAGGATCTGACAACTAGACGAGGGTTGTGGATCTGAGGACCAGTGCTACAATACTAACTAGACCGATTCATAAATTAGTTTTGTTAATGTCTTTAGACAATGAATCAGACTAAGCAAAATTGAAATTGTATAAATTAGAATTTTAAATAGTGTAACAATTGTTTAATGTATTGTCTTTATTTATTTATTTATTCATTAATTTATTTATTCTATTATTATCTATTAAAAAAAAAAAAAAAAACAAAATGTACAAAAAAAACATAAAGTAATCAAAATTGTATTTATCAAAAAAAAAATATAATTAAATAATTGTAAATAATTGAAAAAAGTGTGTGAGTGTGTGTAAATGTTTGTTTTCAAAATTGTATTAGCGCTAATGAACACTCAAAATTGTTCTTTTCAAAAATTATGTATATTTTTCAATTGTATAAATTCACTTTTAATTTTGATTCCTCATAGAGGAACCATTGTGTTAGGTCAAATTTTGTTTTCTATTTTTTTGGCATATAAGCACGTTTTGGGACCCCAGGAAGCTAAAAAATCGGATTTTAAAAAAAGTCTGTATGTGTGTGTGTGTGTGTGTGTGTGTGTACGTATGTAATCGCTGATATTTTACAAGCATTATGGAATTAAGACCTAATTTTTTTTTCAAAAATTTTTTCACCAAAAAAGCTCAAGGTACTTTTCTTTTTTTTAATTTGGATGTAATAATGTAATACCTCATATATTTCAATGAAAGTACTTATATCGACGGTCTCTAGGAATAAGATCGTTATTCGCCGAGAGTAACAAAGACTCCCACATCTCGTATTCTTTATACATTGAAATGTCGGCGTCTTTGCTACTCTCGGCGAATAACGATCTTATTCCTAGGGACCGTCGATATTTGAAAGTATGGTTTTCACATGATATCTCGAATCGGATACTTAATTTTCTGAAAATTTTTTTCCTAAAATTTTTTTCACAAAAAAATACAAAAAATACCAATTTTTTTTTTTCTTTTTGGACGTACTACCTAATTTATTTCCATGAAGTACTAGTTTTAAAAATATCGTTTATAGTAATTTTTTGGACCTAATACTTAATTTTTTTTAAATTTTTTTCTCAAAATTTTTGTCGCTAAAAAATACAAAAAACGCCAAAATATTTATTTTAGGACGTAATACTTAATTTTTTCCTATGAAAGTACGAATATCTAGAATTATCGTTTGTAAAGGATTTCTCCATCTGATACATAATTTTTCGAAATTTTTTTTTTTTAATTTTTTTAATACATGAAATAATTAAAAAAATACCATAATTTTTTTTCTTTTTGGACGTAGTACCTCATTTTTTTCCATGAAAGTACTGATATCTAGAAGTATCGTTTTTACTCGATATCTCGAATCTTATAATTTATTTATTGAAAATTTTTTTCACAAAATTTTCTTCACCAAAAAATACAAAAAATACCAATTTTTTTTTTCTTTATGGACGCAGTACTTAATTTATTTCTGTGTAAGTACTAGTTTTAGAAATATCCTTTATAGTAATTTTTTGGACCTGATACTTAATTTTTTCAAAATTTTTTTCTCAAAATTTTTGTCGCCAAAAAATAGAAAAAACGCCAAAATATTTATTTTAGGACGTAATACTTAATTTTTTCCTATGAAAGTACGAATATCTAGAATTATCGTTTGTAAAGGATTTCTCCATCTGATACGTAATTTTTCTAAATTTTTTTTTCTAAATTTTTTACATAAAATAATTGAAAAAAAACAATAATTTTTTTTTCTTTAGGACTTAGTACTTAATTTTTTTCTATAAAAGTACGAATACCTAGAATTATCGTTTTTAAAGGATTCCTCCATCTGTTACGTAATTTTTCGAAATTTTTTTTCTTCAAAATTTTTCACATTAAAAAGTTAAAAAAATATTATCTTTATATGCCTATTTTATTTCTCTGAAAGTACCTGGAATTATGAGTTTTGAATATTTTAATATTCTAATTTTTAATTAGGTAAAATAGAACATTGACAACATATTGTTATTGCTAATGAGGAACCATAGTGCCAATTACTTGGCAGCGTTTTTTTAAATTTTTTGGTAACATACACATGTTCATTTTATTTCATAAAATGGATGGGTGGAATGTTATAAATTGAGTGATTAAGTATAATTGTATATATGTAAATAGCAACGCGCGCGTCGACCCCCCAACTTGTATAACGGCGTCCCTTTCAGTACGTCGTACACCTTCATACCAACAAGACATGAAAATAATATATATTTTAAAAAATTTATATTTAAAAATAATGTTGTGTCATTCAATTAATTTATTTCAAATAACCTCTGTATCAACACCTGATTTCATCTGGTATCAATGAGTTTTAACCAGAAAAATAGTTTTAGGTGTTAAAAAAAGAAAATATCCGGGAAAATAAAGAAAATTCAATCCTGATAAACTTTATAACATTCTTTTAACCAATAAACTTCTAAAATGAAAATTTATACATTATTACCAGGGGGTTTTCGAGCTCGAGAAAAACGTTTTTATGGGTGAAAATTTTCATATTTTCATCCCAGCATATTTTCAGATTTTCCAAGATAGCGGACCAATAAACATCCAAAAAGGAACTTTATACCTTACCAGGGGGTCAGCCATCTTAAAAAAAATCGGAAAATATGAAAATTTCGTTTAGCATATGACTGCTTAGAGCAAGATGCTTTAACTTATTTATCTAACTGATCCTCAGCCTTTCTCTTTAACCTATTTACGTCCAAGCGGACGTAAACGGAAAGTAAAAATAAAAATAGGTTCCTTTATAGATAGAGGCTTTTAAGGTAGTATCTCAGTGGGGGGAAAGTGAGAGAGAGATTTTCGGACCTCTTTCTTTCTCTCACGAGTTTTGTATAAGAAATTCCAAAATTTTTTTGTTTACATTTATGTAAATAAACATCTAGGAGCTCTGAAATTTTTTCTATGAGTTTTTATAATAATAAATTATATTTTAACCAAATATTATGAAAATCTGTTTTGTAAATTTTTTTTTGGAAGTCTCCAAAATCTCTTATGTGAATATGCATGTAATTTAATAAGTACGTATTGTAAAAAATTTACAAAGCAGATTTTGATAATATTTGGTTAAAATATAATTTATTATTATAAAAACTCATAGAAAAAATTTCAGAGCTTCTAGATGTTTATTTACATAAATATAAACAAAAACATTTTGGAATTTCTTTTACAAAACGCGTGAGAGAAAGAAAGAGGTCCAAAAATCTCTCTCTCACTTTCCCCCCACTGAGGTACTACTTTAAATTACATGTTTTTAGTAAAATTTCATGATCTTACCGAACATGAAGTCACGATGGATGAAGCAGCGACTAAAAGAATAGTGGACGCTCTCTTTCCAAATCATCCAAACCAACAACACCCTGCTTTGGATGTCCCGAGGGAGCAAGTTCCGCTATTTATCGAGGCGGAGATGCTTCAGGCAATTAGGTCAATGAAAAATGCGAAAGCGCCAGGACCAGACGGAATACCTGCGGAAGCTCTTAATCCCTGGCCTCCTCCTTGGCAAGTTTAATGCGTGCCTCGTTGCAGGCGTCTTTCCAAGGGACTGGAAAGTGGCCCGCCTGGCTCTGATAAGCAAGGAAAAGGGTGAACTAGGATCTCCATCATCTTACAGACCATTATGTATATTAAATACCATTGGCAAGGTGATGGAGAGCATGGTCAGAGGAAGATTTCGGCAGGCAATTAGGGAAGCGGGTGACCTTAGCGACGATCACCACGGTTTTCGTGAGGGGCGTTCCACGATCGGTGCCATCGCGCAGGTCGTGAAGGTGGTTATGAGGGCCAATCAAGTACGGCCGGATATTAAACCGGACGTCCTGCTTGTCACGTTGGATGTGAAAAACGCATTCAATTCGGCTAAGTGGGACGATATGTTGCACTCCCTCGAGCAGGTATTCAGAGTTCCAGATTATCTGAGAAATATACTCAGAGATTACCTCCGATACCTGCGCTGGGACACGCTCGATGGCACAAGAGGTAAAGTATTAAGCGCAGGCATAGGGCAGGGTTCAGTTCTGGGCCCTGATCTGTGGAATGCCTTTTACGATGGATTGCTAAGGATTGAGCTTCCGGATGGATGCTCCATGATCCGATACGCGGATGATGATGCTCTAACCATAACAGCTCGAGAGACAGAAGACCAGCAGAATACCTTGGAAGAGGCCATGCACCTTATCAATAGCTGGATGTTGGATCACGGACTAAGACTGGCAGTTCCGAAAACGGAGATTGTTCTTCTGACCCGGAGAAGGGTTGATACCATATTCGGCTTCAGCTTTGATGAAATGATCCAGACCAAACCATCGGTCAAATAATTGGGGGTCTTCTTGGATAACAAGTTGACCTACAATAGACAATTCCAGCAGGCCTGTGAAAAGGCTGGCCGGGTGACAAAGTCCCTCTCGTGGCTGATGACGAACATCGGCGGTCCCAGATCAGAGAAGAGGAGGCTGTTGATGAGGACAGTCAACTCCATCTTGCTCTACGGTGCAGAGGTGTGGGCGGACAATGTCCGCATAAAAAAGTACTGCAAGAAACTCAAGGCAGTATAGAGGCAGGGGGCACTTCGAATCGCTTGCTCGTACAAGACTGTATCAGAGCCAGCGATCCAGGTGGTGGCTCGGGTGATTCCCATCGATCTGCTTGCCTTGGAAAGGCAGGCGATCTATAACCGTGAGGAAGAAGAGCGCGACGCAGCTTCCGTTCGCGCTCGCACAATGGAATGCTGGCAGTATAGTTTGAATGGTGACCCGAGGGGACGTTGGACGCACCGCCTTATCATCGATTTGGAAAGCTGGATGAACCGTGAACATGGGGAGGTAGACTTCTACCTCACACAGTTCCTAACTGGTCACGGTTATTTCCGCGATATGCTTTTCAAGTGGCGCAAGGTGACAGCTCCGGAATGCTTGCATTCCCGAGCTGGATACCGCTGAGCACACCTTTTTTGGGTGTCCTCGCTTCGCTGAAGGGCGACCGCCCTTCGATGAATGGAGGCCGGAAGGAGACGTCCCGGAAGTGCTGCGCAGTACCGCTAACTGGTACAGTGTGGCAGAGTACGTACGGGCGACACTGATTAAAAAAAAGGAGGAAGGTTTCCTCTCGTAGGAAACTCTCCTCCTTTATTGACAGGGTATGGCGAAGAAATGCCTTGGTTGCATTGTTTCTGGACCGAAATAATACCTAAGCAGGGAGTCCCGGTCCGTATTCTATGATATGATATTGTCATAAATGCAGGAGGGTGGGGAGTTTAGTGGGTATTGTAATTCCTCCTCAGTTATACTGAGTATCTGGGCAAAAGCATTCTCCTCGTCCTACGAAAAAGGCCCCTTCTTGAAGGGGCCCAAAAAAAAAACCGAACCTGAAGTCAGATTTTACTTACAACCCTTTTAAATGCCCCAAAAATAGAGGTAAGGAGGGTGAAAATGGGGCTAAAATAAAAATGATGGAAAAATCGATATAAAAATAAAAAAATGATACTAAAAAACATTAAAATTTTCTTTTTTATGCAAAAAACTTTTTTTTTATTTATGGGAAGTTTAATTGGATTTCAACCCTTATATTGCTACTAGGGGTAGTTTTTCCCAAAAATTTCAAATATTGTTTTTTTTTAGCTCTAATCGGTTGTATAGGTAAATTAGACAAAATTGTGTACCGATATTATATTTTGGTTGTTTATAAAATTTCCTCCTTATCGAGTATCTTTTAATGAAATTAAAGCGTTCGTTTTTGCTATTGTTTAAATATACATTTGCAGGAGTCATTTTTGTTTCCCTAATATATCATATTGTTGTACGAATGAACTATAGGCATAAGTACATCGATATACTTGCATTTTTGTAAGTAAAAAACCGCCATAAGCAATGCTTAATTGTCTGGATTGCGCGTTCGACAAAAGCAGCCTTTGCGTCTGAATTACGAATCACATGAAATTCAATGTGTGCTTCTTTTCTAAAAAAAATTCTGCAAGCTGAAATATTGTTAACTACGTTTTTAAAAAAAGGCAACCGAAGAATTTTTTTAAGCCACAAATGAATGCCAAGAAACAATTTTTATTTCTAATTATTGGGAAAATTCTCTATAATGTTTCCCAATTTGAAAAGATTTTAAGAAAAGTTGGTGCCTCCAATAATTTACAAGATATCAACATAAACAGGCTTTATTGTCAATGCGTAATTTTGGTACGTAAATCATATTTTTTAATGGCTCAAGTTCATCAATTTTTAAAGAAATATCTGAAAATTTTTTGTGATTTAAGCGAAATATTATTAGGTTTCTGTTAGAAAAAACGGTATGTCTTGATTTAATACGTGTTATACAAAAATGTCTTTTTTATATATAATTTATCGCAAAATTTAGAAACTTTGTTTACTAATAACCTATAAAAATAATAAACATGACAGGGGTTTTGTATATATTAAATTCTTAAAGCAAAAAGTATATATGTTTTTGATTTGATTCTTGTGCTTTATATAGAAAATATAAATTTTGCTGCCATCAGTCTTACTTCATCCATCATTATAAACTATATTTCAAGAATTATATGTTTTGAAAAAATATCCTATATATATTAAAATGAAATAATTAAAAAATTTTATTATTTTCGATTTTACTCAATATCCATTTATGAAGAATTGTATGGACGAAAATACATGAAATTGGTTTTAAATTAATCCTTGAAGAAATATCCCCAACCGATTTTTTTATTTTTAAAAAATAGTTAAATGATTTCGAGAAATCAATCTCAGAAGTTAGTGATCGATAAGGTAAAAAATTATATTTTTTTTTCACTAAAACTGTTTTTTCTCAGGATTTAAGAGATCTTTTGAGACAAACTCTAGTGCAAATTATTCCTTGGAAAAAATGCTATCGATTTAACGTTTTTATTTTTTTAACTAGAGCTCACCGTTTCGAGCTACAACTGTTTAAAGCGAAAAAGTTGAAAATTTAAAAACGTAAAAAGTAGTAATTTTCATCACTTCATATTTTAAAATGGATTGTATCAAAATGTAAAAACCCAATTGCATTCTATTTAATAAACGATTTTCTAAAGGAACTTTGTTTGGTTGTTTATTTAATGCATTCATTGAAGAGAAATAGCAAAAAAACTATTTATAATCAAATTTTTTTTTTTAATTTTTTCATGCATAGGACAGCCGACATATAAAATATTTTTTTTTTATTTTCTCATAACTAGGACAGCCGACATCCAAATTATTTTTTTTTATTTTTTCATAACTATAAATGCCGACATCTAAATTATTATTTTTTTTTTATATTTTCATACTTAGGACAGCCGACATCTAAAATATCTTTTTTTATTTTCTCATAACTAAAAATGCCGACATCTAAATTATTATTTTTTGTTGATTTTTTCATAACTAGGACAGCCGACATCTAAAATATTTTTTTTTTATTTTCTCATAACTAAAAATGCCGACATCTAAATTATTATTTTTTTTTTTTTTAAAGGAATTATCTAACAATATAGAAGTACCGAAATTATAAGATAAATATTTCTGAATTTTTCAATGCTATCATTGCATAAAAATATTTGAAATTACAAAAATATTTCAATGCAATCATTGCATAAAATTATTTGAAATTCCAACTTTTATATAAAAGAGGAAACTAATCAAAAAAAATTTTAAATGGCGTATAGTTTCGGCTAGTCAATAAAAAAATTTCAATGCTCTCATTGCATAAAAATATTTAAAATTACAACTTTTGTATAAAACAGGAGACTATTAGAAAAAAATTTAGAATGGCGTGTAATTTCTGCTAAAGTCAATAAAAAAATTTCAATGCTATCATTGCATAAAAATTGTTGAAACTACAAAAATATTTCAATGCAATCATTGCATAAAAATATTTAAAATTCCAACTTTTAAATAAAACAGCATACTATTAGACAAAAATTTTAAATGATGTACAGTTTTAGTTAAAATCAAAAAAAAATTTTTAATGCTATCATTGCAAAAAATATTTGAAATTACAAGATTTCTATAAAACAGGACAATATTCGAAAACATTTAAGTTGGGTATATTTTGATAAATTCAATACTATAATATATCAATACTATTATTGCATGAAAACGATTGAAATTACAACTTTTCTATAAAAAAGGACACTTTTCGAAATAAAACTAAAGTGAGGTATAGTTTCTGTTAAATTAATTACTAATATTTCAATGCAATTGAAATTGCAACTGTTCTAAAAAACAGGCTATTATTCGAAAAAATTGAAAGCGGGGTATATTTTGTTAAATTTAATACATATATTTCAATGGTATCATTGCATAAAAATATTTGAAATTACAAGATTTCTATAAAACCGGACAATATTCGAAAACATTTAAGTTGGGTATATTTTGCTAAATTCAATACTATTATTTTAATCAATAAACCCAATAACTCAATAAATCGGACTCTAAGTCTTTTTTTGCTGTTTCTTTTTAATGAATACATTAAATAAAAAACAACAAAAAAGCGGCTTTAGAAATTCGTTTAATAAAAACAAAGCATTTTGGTTTTTATATTTTAATACAAACCATTTTAAGATATGAAGTGATGAAAATAACCAATTTTTGAGTTTTTAAATTTTGTACTTCTTAGCTTTAAACAGTTGTAACTCTGTGTCGTGAGCTAAAATTAAAAAAAAAGCGTCAACTCGATAGCATTTTTTCCAAGGAGTAATTTGCACCGAAGCTCTTTTGTTTTATATATGAAATAACTCAAAAATTTGAATATGAAATAATATAGACATCAGCAGTCCTAAGAATAATAGAAAAAAACAAAAATTTAAAGAATTTAATTGTATAGTAAAATTCATATTGTCGGTTTATGAAAAACTACAAAAATTTTAATCTATATTGTTGGCTATTTGATATATCAAAAAACTCAAAAAATTTCACTATGAAATAAGATAGCAGTGGCGGATACAGGGGGGGGGGTCAAAGGGGTCAATTGACCCCCCCTCAGCGGTTACTTTTACCTTTTTTTAGCTAATTTTACGTTACATAATTAACGCGAAGTACCATTTTGACCCCCTCAAAAAAATTTTAAGGACCTTTTTTAGAAAATTTTTTGTAATTTGATTCAAGTGACCCCCCCAAAAAATTTTCTAGATCCGCCTCTGGATAGTTATCGGTAGTCTTAAGAATGAAAAAAATAAAAATTTTTTTAATTTAGCTGCATAGTAAAATTCATATTAGCTGTTACAATATGAAAAAACCACAAAAATTTCAATCTATATTTCTGGCTATTTTATATATGAAAAATTAAAAAAATTTCACGATGTAATAATATAGATATTACCAGCAGTCCTAAGAATGAAAAAAAAATTTAACTGTATAGTAAAATTCATATTGGCAGTTTACAGTATAAAAAAACTAAAAAATTTACTATCTATATTGTCGGCTATTTAGTATTTATATATGAAAAAACTCAAAAAATTTCATTATGAAATAAGATAGATATCGTCAGTCCTAAGAATAAAAAATATTTGGGGGTTTTTAAGGTTGACTAAAACGTTTTTATTGATAAACATTTTCAATTTGTCACCCCAACATATATTCCGTATTTTCCAAGATGACGGACCGAAAAAAGGAACTTTCTACATTATCTATTGGTTTTTGATGTATTCATTTTTTTTCCCCAACAGATTTCCTAATTTTCTAAGATGGCGTACGAAAAAACAAAAAAAAGAGGAAAGTTTTACTTTTCCTGGGAGTTATTCAGATTCAGAAAAACTTACTTATTGATGAACATTTTCATTGAACCTTATATTTAGATTGAACCTTACATATTTTCCAATTTTCCAAGATGCAGACCAAAAAACATAAAAAATAACTTTTTACGTTCCATGGGTGTTATTGAGGTTGATGAAAACCACTTTAATTACAAAAATTTTCATTTTTTAACTCAAAAATATTTTTTGATTTTCCAAAATGACGAACACAAAAAAATAAGGGCTTGGAGTCCCTATAATATTAACAATGCTTTAAACCAATAGGAACTCAATCACCAATTGAGTTAATGATCAAAGTAGGAATAATTCGCGATGAAAAAAAAATGCAGGATCGTTTTTAGCGGTCCAAGAGACATACGCAACTGATAGAAAATCCATAAGGGTCGCTAAATAATGGATAAAGTTACCTACTGCGTGTATCTGAACTAATATTGGTGAAAACAGTTTACGGGATTTGTTTTATAGACTATAAACTCATATATTTGATAAGAATGTCATAAAAGCTCCACAAAATAACCTGAACTGGCCTATTGTGGGCAACTGGATTTTGTGCGGTAATAAAGTAAACTTAAATCGTATCAGTGAGTTAAAAAACGGAAGTAACCGATAAAAATTCCAAGAAAGTCCTAAGATATCATCCAAAGTTGCCTACTTTAAACAACCAGACCTTTTAAGGTCAAAACGGATACCAGAATCGCAATCAGCGACCCAAAAAACATAAGTAACCGATGAGAAGTCCTTAAAAGTCCTAAAATATCACCCAATCTGCCTATTGTGGGCAACCAGACTTTTTAAGGTCTGAACGGATACCAGAATCGTAATTAGCGACCCAAAAAACATAAATCCCCTTCAGGAAATTTTTCTTTTACGTCGCAGGGTTTCGTTTCCCTTGTTTCCACATTAAAACGGGTTTTTTGACCTTCAGGCTCAAGATTCAACCGTAAAACCTCGACTAATCGAGCCATGGCTTACGGCAAACTTCTTTTTTCACCGAATACGAACTTTTAAGACCCGGAATCGTAATCAGCGACCCAAAAAACATAAGTAACCGATTAAAAGTCCCTAAAAGTCCTAAAATATCACACAAAGTTGCCTATTGTGGTCAACCAGACCTTTCAAGGTCAGAACGGATACCAGAATCGTAATTAGCGACCCAAAAAACATAAGTCCTCTTAAGGAAATTCTTCTTTTACGTTACAGGGTTTCGTTTTCCTTGTTTCCCTTTAAAACGGGTTTTTTGACCTTCAGGCTCAAGATTCAACCGTAAAACCTGGACCAATCGAGCCGCGGTTTACGGCAAACTTATTTTTTCATCGAATACAAACTTTTTAGACCCCCCCCCGCTCAAATTAAAATTTTCACTACACTCTACAGTATTTATATGTTTATAATGTAGAAATAGGTAGATTATTTGGCTAGAACTACCAGACCAGATAATACATATGTTGTAAATTTATATAAATTTATTGTATATATTGTATATAAATATATTGTCTAGAAAATATTCTAACCCATCTACAGAAGATTTGGAAAATGTTCCATGAATATTCAAATAGCTTTAAGGTATTACTTCAATCAACCTAACTTATAATGAAAAATATGAAGATTAAGAAGTTGCTACACAAAAGGAAGCTATAGATTGAAACTTTTTATTAATCAAGTACAAACTATCAAAGAAAATCTAAGATTTACAGAAGAAAGTGGGAAGAAAAGCCTTAAGTCATGGAGACTTTATTAAGGTTTTAGTGATAACTGGCAATCATAGAGATTTTTATAGAATTAAAGTTCTTAACTTAGAGTAAATCTTTTAAATTAAATTTGTAACTTAAATACCAAATGGAAAAGTCCTTTAGAATTTTCCTAGTAAAATTTCTAAAATTTAGATTAATATTTTTATTATATATTTATGGTTAAACCTCCTAATGAAATAGTAATTTAAAATTTTCTAATAAAATTCTTTAATTTTAGATTAATACTTTTAGATTAGATTCATGATGAAACCTACTAAATAGATAAGTTATGGAAATTTATAGAATAAAATTCTTAATTTAGATTTAATCTTTTAGAAGTAATTTATGATTAATCCTTTTAACTAGAAAAGTCATTTAATAGAATATTATAATAAAATTCTAAAATTTTAGATTAATATTTTTATATTTCATTCACGACAGAACCTCCTAACTGGAGAAGTTCTGAAGAATAATCAAATAAAACTTTTAACTTAAATTAAAATTTTAGTTTAGAATCAAATAGATTAATTTAAATTTATTAATAAAACTAATTTTTATTTTTTATTATGTATTGATCTTTTTGTTCACAGATAACGTGAAATAATATTGGTTTCTGAAAATAGATGCAGAATCAATTTTTTCTTTATCTTCAATTTATATTTTATAGTTTATATTTTTATGATATACATGCTATATAAATGTTTATCTAATTTTATTATGATTATATAAGATAATGAATTAATTAAGTAAATAGGGACTACTTCCCTTCTGATTTTTAATTTTTTAATTTTTATACTTTAGATTTTAAGAAAGATGCCATGTCGAATGGAGGGAATGTTGGAGTAGGGTCCTGTATCCCTACTAATTAATTCGACATAGCTCTTTATTAAGAGTAGGGGTCAGTTGCACTCCGCAACGGTCCTCTTAAAAATAACTTTATTAGAGTAGTCTTGATTCGACTTATATAGAATTTAGAAGTATAATAAAGATTAATTAGTTTGAATACTATAATTATTAATATTTTATTTTAATAATAAAACCTTAACCACCAATATCCATAAATAATATAAATAATAATATAAAACTTACGATTGTCTACGTCTTGGTTTTCCATTATTTATAATAATTTTATAATAGTTTTTAGCTACAGATTTTTTAAGTATCTCAAAATTATTAAAAAATATAAAATTTACTTTTTAACAACGCTTGAAAAATAAACTGTACCAAATCATTGAAAGTTCAAATCTTTTATACATTTAATTAGGCCCGACCCTAAACCCACCAAATTAAGATATCTTAAAGTAGACCAATAATAGCTAGAAAATATTTTTTGGTAAACCCCTTAAAATGTAAATTTTTATTTTCTATTGGTCAAATTCTTTTCTCACGTTTTAAGTTAATTTAAAAACCCGCTATTATTTTTATTACATTAAAACATAATTTCCTAAAATTTAAAAATTTTTTATTTTTAATTATCAAATTTTTTGACATGTAATATTAATAGAGTATAAGATAAGTAAATTCCTAGAAAAACATAGATGTTTTCAAAATAACTTTACATATTTGTTATTTTTTTCTCACGACATCCCTATGAACCTGGTCATTGTTTTTATAAGATAAATTAATCTTTAAAAATAATATAAACATAATTGATTGACTTTTTATTTTCATTAGCGTTTACTTAAGCGTGAGAAATATTTTGGAGTTATTTTTAAATATGAATCAATAATATATTATTTTTCTTGTAATTATGTATAAAGATTAAAAATGATGAGAATAAATTTCTAATCTTTATATTTATATTTGTATTATAAAATATGTGAGAAAATTTATATTTAGGGTAAATTAATATTTAAGGAATTTTTGAGGGAATATATATTTTAATTTTTACACAAATAAAATTTAAATACAAAAATATTAGGCTAGCTAACCTAATACTTGGGCTATGATTCATAACTATGAAATTAAAATGAACCATGATTGACAGGTCATGAAATAAGATAAAAATATCCATCCATCAATTTGACATATTGTCGGCTTTTCGGCCTTTGATCTATTTGTCGCTTATGACGTCAAGACGCCCTCAAACTTGCCTGGATCTACTCGCGTTGGAATAAACGGAAGGAGTTTTCGGTATTTTTTTAACATTTTTAAGTCATCATTTGTAATTTATAATCCAGATGTTTCGAATATATACGATTTTCGCTATAAAATCCAAAAATTTTTGGTAAAAAAAGGGGTGTTTTCGGTGTTTAAGGGTGATTAAGATATTTTCGGACTCTGAGGACCTCATTTTCGAGTTTAGCGACACCGAAAACATATTAGGATGCATAGAAAACGTATTTTGAAAAAAATTTTTGTCGTTCGCACTAATTTTCGGTATTAGCCAACCACTTGAGAGCTACCCTGGGTTTGTGCGACCCCTAAATCGTTCTTAAATGAGCTGAAAATTGATATGGGATCATTTTGTCACCTAAACTTCAACATACTTCAGGAAGAACATTTTTGGCGCACTTTTTTTTTTAGTGAACAACCCTAATGATTATAGATGTATGTTTATAATAAAACAAATTAATAGTATAATGCTTTATCTTTATACAATAAAAAGTCTAGATAATACTTCAAAATAAATTTATTGCTGTAATTAATTTGTACATGCTCAAGAAAATTATCTACGTAAAAAATAATCGTAGGATCAATTTAAATGGATATATTCAACAAAGTTTGCAATAAAAAACTTAAAATTTTTGTACTTCTTCTGTGAATAGCCTCTTCTGAGCATTGTTAAATCTTCTTCCATGCATAAATATTTTATTTAAAAACATTTTTATAAGTAAGACACACATCAGTTGTAGTTTTAGCAGCACTGCAAAAGGAAAAATTTTATATTTTATTAAATTTGAATTAAAAAAGTAAAATAAGAATGAAGTAAAAAAATTAATTATGTATTAATTAATGCTTATTACTTGATATTAATTTTAGATAAAATGAATTCTTTTAAAATCTTTAACCTGATTTTATTTGTATTTTTGCAAAAAATAAAAATAATATATTAAGTATCAAGGGAGTAAAAGTTTCAGTACCAACGTGAATACTACCGTCGAAATTTAGCACGAGTGATAACGTTAGTGTCTAAAGTTTTTCGACCATGGTGTTTCACTGGGGAAAAAAATAGTACGAAAAAGTACAAAAAATTCAAAAGTATTCATAATGTATTCAAAACTATTCTAAAGTAATTCAAAAAACGAATTTAAAATAATTTAAAACTGCCCACAATATAAGTTTCAAATTTAATAAATTATTTTTTTTTAAATCTTCTAGTTTGCACCTTCTATTTTTTTATACCTCGTTATTTTCAACTGCTTATAAGAAAAATTTATATTGAAAATAATGTAATTCACTTTTTTGCATCTAATTTATTGCTCTTGTACAAAAAGGCAAATTGTTGAATATTAATTTAAAATTTAAAATTTTTCAATTGAAAAATGTAAAAATAAAACGAATAAATATTTAGAATTTAATAAAAAGTTTTTAAATTTTTAAAGTATTTAAAAGCAGAGAGCGCAAAGACAAAAACTACTATGAAAATTTAATTTTTATACTGGAAACTTATTTAGTTTATTAAATTGTTTAATATTTCATTATAAAAATGAATTGAAGAAAAATATACTATAAGCCCAGATAAATAATGGTACAAAGCCCAGATTTTTCATGAATTTTTATTTATTTAAAAATCAATTACAAAATTAAACTACTAAATTATGATTCAATTTTTTTCCTTGATATTTCTAGGTAGGACCGTTCGTGGACATACATCCAGGGTGCAGAATTTGAGGGCTAAAGCTAACTATGTATAAAATTTTAAAATGGGATCAAAGAAATTTTACATAATTTGACCTGCCGAAACTGAATATTTTATTCATGAAGCCATTAGATTAATTTTTTAAAAGTACAACAAGATATTTGAGATAAGTATCGATATCGTATCGAAATTCGATACAATATCAATACGATAACTTTTAAAATTTATTTATATTATATACAATAAGTACCATTTGAATTATCAGCGATATTGTCATATCGTCGATAAATAATCAATGCCGAGAATTTTGAAAAATATCGATATAATTTTTAATAAAAGATCAAGAATAATTGTCCAATTGACAAAATTTAAAACTTCATTTTATGAAACTTTTTTTATCGTTTTTTTTTTCATCAGAATTAGACTTAAATTTAATTCGACTTAAAAAATAAACTAAATAAGAGCGTACATTTTAATAATTTATAAAGTGCTGATAGTATGTAAGCTAATGAATTAATTAATTAACGGCCTTGTTTATAAAAAAAAATTTTTCCAATACTTCTTACAAAATGATCACTTGTTTGGAAATAGCTATGAGGCTCACTAATTTATCGTATTATGATAAAACAGTGAATAAGCAAAAAAAAATTTTATATAAAATTACCGTTTTTCTAATTAGTTAAGTAGTTTTAAGTGTCATACAAATATTGTAGAATGAATCTAATGTGCGCTATTATTAGGCACTTTAAGTGCTCACTTACCACATACATACTTAATGATCTTGTTGTTCGTATTGAAAAAGATATATATTAACTTAAAAGGAAAAAAATAGATTCTGACTTTTAATGCATTTGCACGCACGAGCGAGTATACACGGACAGGGCGCGGCACTCTAATTTTAGTGTTATAAACAAACTGTAAAATTAAGAGTTATCATATGAGTCCTAAACAAGAGTGTAAAAATACACCGGATTTTCGGATGCATTTTTGTTAACAAAATTACACTAGAATCGTCGCGCTTAGAAATAAAATTTTAATTATATTGGTTATGACTGCGCGTATATATATAAACTAGCTGCCTCCGGCTGGCTTCGCTCGCCCCGGCAGCCACCATGGGGGCTGCGCCCCCCTGGACCCCAGCGGCTTTATTTTTCCAAAAATATGTTGTTTGAGGTTACTTAATATTTTGTAAAATAACCTTTTTTATCCGAAGTATTATTTAAAATTTACTAAATCATAAAAATTTCGGGCATATGAACCCAGACAGATAATTAGTAATCAGCAATACAAAGCTTAGCTACCCTTCCATAGTGTTAGTGCTAAAACCTAACATTTTTATATATTTTACATGGTTTATTAATATCTTTCAAAGTATCTGATTTTCCCGCGATTGCCTCCGCTGAACCGGTACCGGTGTCGGAATGCGTGTTTGTATGTATAAGTAAATGATATGCGCGTGGCAACACCGGCGTCGTTCTTGCTTTCTTCCCGTTCGAGCTCTCATACCGAACGGACGTGCCGGTAATGCTCTTTAATTAAATATATGTAAATTTACCGTCTTAAATAAATGTTTTACAATAAAAACGCGAGTTATGTCAAATTCAGAACAGTGTTTTATTCTTCAAATAAATCCTTACTTTTGCCATTAAATCCTTCAAAAACATGGTGCCGAAACTCCGGTTTAAATTCAGTTGAACGAGGACATTTCTTTATTTTAATAAAAAGTTTGAAGGTATTTAAATAGCTGAAAGGTGAATAAATTAATTTTTTTTCTCATCTAAGATTCTACTTAAGATCAAAAAGTGTTGAATTGTTGTATTAGAAATTGTTAAAGAAAAAGTGTTGTGTTGATATTGTGCATTTTTTCTTTGTCTTGGTGCTTTATTAAAAAATCTAGTGCAGTAACGCCATGTGCTCCTTTTTTTATTTTCATGAATTTTCTTTTTGGTCGCGACAAGACATGAAATTTTAAGGATAGTTTTTGTGATTTATATTTAAAAAATTTATTATAAAATTCATGGACGTTCTGTCGCATCGCAGGGCCTGAAAAATCCAATTAAAAAAAAAAAAAATTTGCAAATTACTTGGAGTCGCCATTTTCCGGTTCATCTAAAGCATTTCTTTTTGCATAAAAATTGAGAAGAAGGAAGTCACGTGAATCAGGAAGGTTGGATTAGCAGCACCAGTGTGGTAATATATTGCATCGTTCCATATTCACTATTACTACATATACATATACTAGGTTATGCGATAGAAAGAGAAAGGTATATTCAAATTTTTTTTCAAAGAGTGAGAGAGGTATATTCAAATTTTTCTTTCTACGCTAACCTTCGATCGTGAAAAAAAAAATTTCATTTTTTTTATGCTTACCGGCATTTTTAAAATTTTATGAATTTTCAAATCAAAATTCTTTTTGATTTATTCATGAATACATAAAACTAAAAATTAAAAAATTAATATAATTCTTCACGTCAAAAAATAAAAAGGAGTTGTATTATAAAAAAAAAGAAGTTGTATTATAAAAAAAAAAAGAAACTTATTTTATACAAAAAAAACATTACAAGACTTAATTTGAATGTTATATTAATTATTTATTCGCATTTACATGAAAAATGGCGGACCAAGTATCCTTAGAGGAAGTTATAGCACAACAGGAGGAACTATCGGAGTGGATATCCAGAGCTTGGACTAACGCTAAAAAACTAGGAAAGGAAAAGATGACATCACAAACACTCAATATACGCCTCACCAAACTAAATGACAACCGAAGATGTTAAAAAAACTGCATACGTCAAAGAAGCTTGGTTCGACAAAACTGAAGAAATATATTACAATGTCAATGCTTCTTTTTCTGAGTACTTAGATTCTCTAAAACTTTCATCTTTTACTTCAGGTCAACATGAACCAACTGCTCAACAAGGTACTGCTACAACTCAATTCCATCTACCCAAGTTCATATTACCAGATTTTGACGGTGACGTCTTAGCCTGGGAAAGCTTTCGAGACCAGTTCAAGGGAATCCTCGATAAATCTCCTATGTTGAGCAACGTTCAGAAGATCCTGTTGTTACAACAACATCTACAAGGTGATGCCAAAGAGATGTTGTAGAACACTCCAGTTGTTGAAGGGAGCTTTGAAGGTGCATGGAAAGCTTTAGAGAGCAGGTACGGTAATAAACGTATACTTCTCAGTCATCATATGAATGGTTTGTTAAACTTATCTTCTATGTCAAATTCTTCTTCTAATGAAATTAAACCAGTAGTAGATTTTTTCTCACAAACTGTTCGTTCTTTTGAGGCACTAGGCATCGTCAAGGATAATTGGAATCACTGGTTGGTCTTGCTGTTATCGCAGAAATTGAATGCTGAGATAAGAGTCAAGTGGGAAACTTCTCTTACTGACACAACAGAATTTCCAAACTTTGATGCACTCAACACATTTTTGGAAAATTATGCAAGAGCTTTGGAATCCATCGATGAAGGGGTCATGCAAAGCAGTTCAAAATCCAACAATAGCGAGAAATCAAAACCTGAAAAACCTCAAGCGAGAAAGCAAACCAATGCAGCCACTTCTCAGTCGAGTAAAAAGGGTAAAGTAAAATCTTATTTTTGCCCTCTTTGTAATAATAATGACCACGCTTTAACTTTTTGTACTAAATTCAAAGCCCTTCAAGGTACTGATCGCTATATTCAAGCTAAGAAACTTAGTTTATGCTACAACTGCTTGAAAAATCCAGCGGCGGATCCAGCGGGGGGCGAAGGGGGCGATCGCCCCCCCCAAGGAAGTGAAAATTATAAAATTTCAATATTATTAATTTTATCTAATTTTTAATATATACATGAATATATAAAATTTACTTTTTCATATTTTTAAAAATTAAAATGTAGACTCTCTTTATGGTTTGTATAGATATAGTTATACACTGCAGGTATACTTTACAATATTTTATGGTAAAGTTATTTATTGTCTTTAATAACTTTATTCTTGAAAATAAAAATAACAGTAAGTTTTTTGTTTATAAAGAATTTTACAATTTTTATTAGGACAGCTGATCTTTTTTAAATCTATAAAAATAGATTTTGTAATATATTTATATTTTTTTAAAATAATTTTACAACCGTAATATAAAAAAAGTATGCATAAATTAAAAGTTCACGATGGATCTTTTTGTATACACCGCGGTGATATAACTTTCTTTCACTGCGTTATACACAAATATCTTTTTCGTATGAAGCAGTAAAATTTTTTTTTTCTTTTTACATTTTATTTTGATTCTTTAAATTATTTTATGATTTAATATTAAATTAATTATTATTATTATTATTATTATTATTATTATTATTATTATGACCTATTATTTTCTAAGTACTATACCAAATAAAATAATATAAATATTTTATGTATTTATTTTTTATATTTAGAATTTTTTTTTAAGTTTGATCCTTACCGATTTAATAATATAATTTCTGGTAAAGTTTACGTAAGATCTATTTGAACAAAATTTTTTTTATATGATGCTTGTTTTACAACTGATTTTATAGATTTATATTTTATCATTATTATAATTATATTACTAACACATAAATATAGGTATATAAATATGTTTTTATATTTTAATTCTGACCCCTAAATTTTTTTACGATTTTTCTGTTAATTTTTGTGTATAGAAATTTTACAACATTTCCTTTTTTATAAAAAATTTACAACACATTAAAAATACTTAATTTTTTTTAAGTTTTAAATTTAGTATCGTGTTTGAATTGAGGCTCATCACATCATTTAAAATAGTGTTGTTTAATAAAAATTATTTGTAGTTAAGCTTTAAAAATTTTATTAAAAGTCAAGTTTTTTCAGTGTTAGTTAAAAATATTTTTTAATTATAATAAGCTGAATTTTACTGAAGTTTATTTTTTTGAATTTATTAAATTAGTCATGGTAATTTATTATACTATTTTTCAAATATTTTTTTCAATTTTTGAAACAGGTGAAATATTTTTTTTTTTTAATTTTTAGGCTTCAAATTCAATAAAAATGAAAAGAAAAAGTCAGGGAAATTTAGACTCATTTTTTTCTTTTACGCCAAAAAAGTCAAATATGGTATGAAATAATACGATATTTAATATTTAACTTTATTTAATAGGTTACATTATATATATATATTTTATATTATTAGGACCCCGACGTATCATTAAGCTTAAAACGAAAAAATCTTGTGACTGTTGACTCTTTATTTCATTGTAGTCCAAAAAGGAAATGTATTGAGAAAGTCAATACTGAGAAAATTTCAGAAAAATCTTTTTCAGAGAACTCTTGCAACTCTATAGAAAAAAATGACTTAAATTCAAAAACTTCCCAAGATTGCATTCAAGTTGAAGAAAATTCAGTAAATTCTAAATCTGATTCCCTTAATTTACAGACCGATGACGGTATGAAATATGACATAAGTGTTTTTATTAAAAACAAGCAATTCGATGATAACGGGAAAAAAAATATTATATTAAACCATTGGAGACCTCCTGCAAATTACCTATTTCCGGTTTCAAAACATATAAAAAAAGGCAAAACTGAACTTCGAAAGGCAAACCATAATTACCTTAATAAATATGATTGGCTAGTTCTTTCTCACGTAGATCAGGGGCTTTATTGTAAATATTGCCCACTTTTTGTCAATAATGCACTCGGTGGTAACATGCCGTTGAAAGTTTTAGTAACTGAACCCTTAAGAGCTTTTGCTAAGTTAGCAGGGAAAGATGGATACCTTGAAAAACATGCAAATAATCAGTATCATAAAAACGCCGTACGGGCAGCTGAAAGCTTTTTGGCTGCGGAAAAAGAACCAGAGAAGTGCGTATTAAATATTATAAATTCAAAAAGGATTCAAGAAGTTAAAGAAAATTGTGAACGATTAAAGCCAATTGTGGATTCAATTATTTACTTAGGGCAAAATAATATTGCTTTTCGGGGACATAGAGATGATGGGAAATTGGATTTAGAAAAATCTAGAGGACATGAAGGTAATTTCCGAGAGCTCCTTAAGCTTTTGGTAAAAAGAGGAGATATTCAGTTAAAAAAACATCTTGAAAACTGCTCTTCTCGAGCTACGTATATTAGTAAAACAACGCAAAATGAAATTATAGAAACATGTGGTGAAGTAATTTTAGAGGAGCTTTTAAAAGATGTGCAAAAAAGTATATATTACAGTATAATTTTTGATGAAACAACAGATCTGTCTCATGCTTCTCAACTATCTTTAATTATTAGGTATGTAACTAGTGACATAGAAGTAAAAGAAATATTTGTAAAATTCTTGGACGTTTTTGATGAACTGTCAAATCAAAATTTAGCCGAAAAAGAAAGTTCTTCTGCGGAACTCAAAAAGCCTGAATGTAATGAGAAAGCAAGTACTCTTGATAATTTAAAATTATCAAATAATGATAAAAAAAAGAGTTCATCTAAAAATCTAAAAATTTCAAATAGTGATGAAAAAACGAATTCTTCTGAGGAGCTAAGAATGTCAGGAGAAAATTTAGGCAATTTAGTTTTGAATATTCTTGAGGAGTTTAATTTAAATATAGATAATTGTGTAGGGATTTCGACTGATGGGTGCTCAGTTATGACTTCTAAAATTCGTGGTGCTGTAGTCACCATTCAAAAAAAAGCTAAAAATGCCGTTTTCGTACCATGTCATAATCATGCTCTCAATCTATCAATTTCGCAATCAAGTAATATTCGCTCAATTCGGAATAGTGTATTTTTAATGAAAGAAACTATAGCTTTTTTCACAGCTTCAGCTAAACGTAATGATGTATTAAAAGCCAATGTTGGACATCAGTTAGAAGGTTTGTGTGAAACTCGGTGGATAGAACGTCATGAAGGTGTATCGCAATTTCGGTCAGAATTACCAAAAATTATTCAAGCCCTTGATGAAATAGCCCTCTGGGAAGATTCTGCTACGGCATTTCAGGCCAAATCACTAATTACAAATTTATGCGAAAGCGGTTTTTTAGTTTCTTTATATTGCCTTCACGATGTTTTATCGTGTACAGAAACTTTAAGTAGATATTTTCAAACAATAAATATTGATTTGTATGATGCACATGATTTATTAAAATTTGCAAAAAAAACGTTAGCTAGAAAAAGGGAGCAGGCTGACATAAAATTCAGTAGTTTATTATATGAAATTGAAGATGTTGCTAGAGAACTTGGAACAGAAATAAAAATGCCTCGTCTAGTTCGTAGACAAATGCATCGGGAAAACCACGAAGCAAATAATAAAGAAGAATATTTTCGAAGGTCAGTTTATATCCCTTTATTAGAACATGTCATTGTAGATTTAAATAATCGTTTTTCTGATGATACTTTAGATTTATATAATCTTTCTATTTTAATACCTGAGAATTTTGATAAACCTGATCTCGAAAATAAAATTCATATACTTGCTAAAAAATACGCTTGTTTTTTTAATAATGACATTATTTATTTTAAAACTAAGTTAAATAATGAATTAGAAATGTGGAAGGATAAATGGCAAAATTCGCCTATATTAGAAAATCGTTCAGCTATTGAATTATTAAAAAATTGCAATCCTATACTTTATCCGCTTATTAATATTTTGCTAAAAATTTTAGTAACTTTACCTATCTCTGTTGCTTCTGCCGAAAGATCATTCTCTAGCTTAAAACGATTAAAAACTTGGCTTAGAACAAATATGTCCCAAGATCGTTTAAATGGCTTAGCTTTGATGAATATTCATAAAGATTTTATCATTGATACAGAGAATGTAATAGATAAATATGCAAAAAGAAAAAATAACCGGCGCTTAGAATTTTCATTATAAAAATAATTTAAGTTGATTAAAATTATAAGTATTTTCTGTATTTTGCAATTTTTATTTTTCTAAACGAAAATCGATTGAATATTAATCATTATTCTAATACTTTTTTTGTAAATAAAAAACTTTTTATAAAATGAAGTGCAATAAATATAAAATTTATACATAATAATGTTTAATTATACTTATAACCATGAGTAAAAAATAATCAACATTAAATTTTATCCGAATTTTATTTAAATGTCCAAAACTTTGTGTATTAAATTTTTTTTTTTTTTACTTAAATATAATTATATATAATAATTAAAAGCTTTGTAGTTTAATTTATCATAATCCCTTTTCCTTTACTTTATTTTATTTTAATATTAAATAATACTTATAAACTATTATTGAAATAAAATATTCATTGTTGTAATTATCATTATAAATAAATAATAACAACAACAACAACAATAATAATAATAATAATAATAATACACCGGGACATCCCGGGCCTTTACCTAAAGGGAACAGGATGGACCAACGGGGACTGTAAAAGGTTGAGCGCTAGGGGCTTTTAAATTAAGTCGGGTGCTCTGGAGCTTGTCTCCCCCCACCCAGGCAAAGAAAAAAAAAAAAAAAAAAATAATAATAATAATAATACTAATAATAATAATAATAATAAATAATAATAATAAATAATAACAATAATATCAAATTCGCCCCCCCCAAGACCAAAGTCTGGATCCGCCGCTGTATTAATAGCGTTAATAGCTCTGATAATACAAGCGAAAATAAAATAAATATGCATCCACCGACAGCATCTAGAAGGTTAGAAATAAAACTAAGACGCGAATTAAAGTTATTGAATGAAGACTTAAAAATCAAAGATAAAATTATTTACAAATTAAAAAATAGAAATTTATGACAATCATGTTTATTAAAGAAAAATAAAAATAATAAATCAAAATTATCTAGAAAATTAAAATATTGTGAGAATGTCATAAAAAATATAAAGCATAGAATAAATAATGACAATGAATTAAAAAAAAAAACAGTAAGTTAAAAACCGCTTTGATACATTTAGTTCGAAATAAACGGCGAGCTTTTAACCAAGAATTATCGTTGAATAACAAGTATCGCTTATATAATGAAAAAAGAAGAAAATCATTCTTGGAAAATCCAGAATATTTAAATCGACAGTGCAATAGAAGAAAGTATGTAATTAATTTTTTTCTTTGAGATGATAACACATCTCTAGCTCCAGGCGCGCGGGAAAAAGATATCTTAATAATAGTATTGAAAATTTATATAATAAATATAAATCGGAATATGATTCTCCAGTTTCTTTAACACTTTTTTATAAATTAAAACCTTTTTGGGTTTTAAAGCCCACCGCGTCTTCGCGAGATAAATGCTTGTGTAAAGAGCATTCAAATTTTAATTCATATTTGATTGCTTACGGACCTTAAATATCATCAAAGAAAAAAATGTTTCCGAATTTATAGAATCAATATCCATAGGTTACACCTGTTACGATTTTTTATATATTAATGGTGTTGGAATTAACTGATAGATAAGATAAAAGAATCAGAGGTCCTAAAAATATTAATTATAAAAATTTGGGCAGCTGAGCTATTAAAAATAGCATTTTGGTCTCAAAAAAGCTAAAATCCTTATTATATCTATCGGTTAGAGCATTTTTTCGAATATTTGTATGTTGTAGATTTTTTAACTAACTAATAGATAAGATAAAAACATCAGAGAAGCTGTAAAAAAGATATTCAAAATTTCGGGCAACTGAGGTCTGAAAAACAGCGTTCACTTAAAAATGCAAAAATCTTTTTGGCATCCATCGCCAAATCCTTGTACACTTATATTTTCGTGTTCCTGGGAGTTCAAGGGTTCCGAAAATCCGGGTCATAGCGATGTGCCTCAAAAAAAATTTTTTCGATTTCAGGAACGAATTAAGTGGTAAAAAATATAGAATTGCTCATATAAACATATTATTAATAGGGAGATTAAAATTATTTCAAATGCTTTAAGTTATTGAAATGATTATGGATATACATCATTTCAATGTGTAGGTAACAAAAAATGAGTTCTATTTTCATGCAGAAGATGGACAAAGAGCAACAGTATCTACGTCAGGATTACTGTTCAACCATTTAAAAACTGTTCGACATAAATTAAGGTTAACTACATCAAGAAGAAGAGTCAACCACTGTCTGTCGTGGTATCAGAATAAAATACAAAAAATGAAACAAATGTATATTTTCTTATTTAAATTGTTTTTATGATTTTTTATAGAAGTGCCTACTATTGAACAAATTAAAACCAATAACAGAATATAACCAAAGGCTTTACTCTGTCCCACAAGTGTTAGAGGCTTCGAAAAATTATTAATGAACGAAGGAAGCGTCTATGTCCAGATCCTCTAACTTCGTGCATCGATTTACCAACTTACTTTGAATCTTTGTTTTAAAATGTTTTATGATTTGTAGCTGAGCACTGATTTTAGCATTGTAATTGAAAAAATTCTACAAAAAACTCCATCTGCCAAAATTTTTTAAATGGCCAAATTTAGCACCTACAATTATTGGATTCAGTAAAAAGTCAACAAATTTAAAAATAAAAGAAATCTTTGACGTGCGAAAAGCAGGAAATTATGATAAATATGAAAAACCTGAGAACTATCTATATACTATATTTTGAAATTGTTCATACCGCCGCCAGGAGCGAGTAGCAGCATCACGCAGCCAACGAGCACCGCGGTCAACGAATAAAAAGAAAGGAGAAGAAGGGAAGCGAATGGAGAAGATTTCCGCCCATAAAATAGCAGACAGCTAGAGAGAAGACTCCGATTGACTCCTTACATAAAAAATCTCGTTATGAAATATTTACGTATTTCACATGTGGTAAAGAGCAAATTTAAATAAAAAAAGGCTCTCAATAAAAAACCGCGACCGTAGTTTAATCGGTACGCATAATTAAAAGTTATTAAGTGTGATAAATCAGTTCTTATATACGCAACTTATTGTTTCGGCGCGGGCCAATAAAAGGAGCCGCCGCCATTAAGTATTACAGTAAATAAAAATATATTCGACAAGAAGCTGCCGGCGCAGGTCGTTACCTGGAGTTACGGCATTAGGGGATTTTCGAGCAAGCAACACAACAGCATCTGCAAGGTTTATTTTTATTAAATCGAGATTTATAATTATTACGCCTCGCTTGCCGTGTGTGTATGTGATCGTGATCCGCGTGCTAATGTTACGATTATTATAAAATTAGTGTAGAAATTGTAAAGCTTATAAGGCTAATAATTTAAAGTTAAATAAATACGATTAATCGTGTAAATTCAAGTAACAAAAGAGTAGTAAAGCTATAGGAGTTATACCCAAGAGGAGACATACCCCAACGGATACATACTCCAACGGAGACATACCCCAAGGATGATGTACCCCCAGGAATGTGTCGGTATTGTAGGGTTCAGTCGGTAAGGTAGGGCCAAGTCGATAATGTAGATTTTTTGAAATCTCAAAAACATATCATACAAAAGTGAGTAATTATTGCCTGCTATGTCTAGATTTATATTTCCATATAGGAAACTTCTGAATTCAAATATGGTTTTACATTAGTTATATGACAATGATCAAAATGACTAGCATTCGCTGTTCTATTATTATCTCTATTTGTTTGAAACCCTACTATAACAAAACGAGGCTTTTCTAGTTGAGTTAATGACTTTACTGTCCATACTGTTTTAGTAGATAATGGAAGTGATGGATATAAATATAATTCATAAGAGTTATATCCCATTTTTATGGGATTATCTTTTTCTATTTGCTTAAACAGACTAATTTTTGCAGGATCCGATGGTACCAAATTTGGTACACACCATTCTAATTTGTTTATTGTAAATTTAAATGATTCATCTACGTTTCCATCTTGAATAATTGTATTTGTATAATTGTTTGATCTTACAAATTCAAGAATATGACTAACGTTAACAATAACTTTATCAAATTTTTCATGTAATTCAAAAAGTATCAATAAAGGATAAATGACATCAAAATTCCCATTTTCATCAATAACTTTATTTCCATCTTTAAATATCCAGCCAGCATTTTCCGAAATTTTTGATTGCATATCAGTAAAAGATGGATAACCTTTCATGAGAGTAGTTATTCCAACGTTTTTGCATGTATTAATAACTTCTCCATTTATTTTGTATTGAATTTCTGTGAATAAAAATTCAAAAGCATTATTTATAAGTTTAATTTTTTCAGATTTTGTTCCATCAGCTTTAGTGAGTTTTCCTTGTATATGTAAAAAACTCTTTGATGGTAAGATGCAACGATCTTGCTGTTGAATAGCTATAATTATTATATCATTATTTTTATAAGATGACGTAGCATAAAGTTGATGAGTATATATTTCATAATTGACAAGAGATTCATCGAAAATGACTGGTGCCTTAATATTTAATACTTCATCTTATACAGCAAAATAAAACACAGAAAATTTTTTCTTTTAGCGACGGAGATTTAGACCTAGACTTGCAAAAAACTGTCGGTTCTGACGTGTTAACGCTCAATGATGACTGATTGCTGGTAACCATTGTCTTTTATTTAAATAACCTGATGCAGTTTTTACTTTAAATACTATTCCCATAATGAAACAGTTTTTATATGTAATCTTATGGATATAGTTTCTCCACGAAAATTTACTAAATTTCCGTCTTGATCAACTATTCGTAATTGAATAGAATCTAAACTTTTTGCAAATATAGGTAAGTAAATGATTTCCAGAGGTCGGTCAATAATTATAAATCCAGGAGGAACTGCTGGAAAAAATTCGTATATATTGTGAGCTTTTTGTCCGTTATTGTAAGCTCCTCTTGCAATATTACACTCAACTCTGAGAACGTTGACTTTTGATATAGATACAGGAAGCTCAGATGTATGATAAATATTTGGCGCTAATTTTTGTCGTTTGAATCCTAATAATTTACCAATTGAATCTTGTGGTTCAAAATCTATTTCTTTTTCACACTGTGTTATAAGAGAAGAGTATTATTATTTGCTTTTAGATTGAATGAAATATTTTTTAATCTTTCTGAGAGATACTTTTTAATATCTTCCACTTCGTAGCTTCCAGTAGGAATTTTTATTGTTTCAAAATCAGATAAGTAAAATTCATTACAGCTCTCATCAATATATGGAATAGAGTCAAACGTAAGTATCTCAATCAATCCAATAACGTAATTTTTATTTGGATGAAGTTCAATTGGTGGAAAAAACCTTGATTCCAGTACAGATGAGCGAGCTGATAAGCTTATTAATAATGATTCACTCATGACAGTCAGAGTAATACTGATTGCTTTTTCAGATAACATTGCTTTTATAGCCTTTAATTATCCAACTGATTACTTAAAAATTTTAGACACAAATGTCCACAGATGAAAGTTTCAAATTGTTGATATCTTTGATAATTGTAATTAATTTTAGCTAATTTAAAATATTTGTTGCGGCCTATAGCTAGAAAATCACAATTTTCTATTTTTTTTCTTTAAACATTCGCGGTAATATAGTCTTACGCGATATTGTAATTATTTAATTTATCGGCCCCCCGTTTTAGGACCCCTTCTCTCACTTTAAACTTTCACCGGTTCTATAAAACTAATTCATGCGCATAAATCGCTCTCATTCTGTGGTCGGTCTTCGCGCCTCTAACATAGTCAATTACATTATTTAACTTAAAGCAAAAAAAGAAAGTGCCGCCCGGCGTCTCAAATTAATCAAAACATAATTAAATTCAGTGAAACTTAAACATATAACTTTTAATTAAATTCAATTTATACAATCCGCTAATTTACGATTTCTATTAATTATTTATATTGTGATATATTTCTTAAGTGATTATTTAATAATTAACTATATTAATTAAACAAGTGATTCATTTATTAATTTTCACCAAACCCAATTTCCTTACAATTTTCCTCAATATTTCCTTCAAAATATTACAATATTCTATGAGCTCTATGGAGGTTTGAGATTTCCAAAACTCTCAAAGTACAAAACTTTATTTTTTCTTTTACGATATGCAACCCAATGTGTACCTGGACCATCTTTATCATCTAAATTTATTATTACAGAATCATTGGTCAATGGACGATTTCTTGGTAGTAAATTTCTCATAAATGCTCATCTGAAATATGGAATTTTTAATAGTTTTGCATACTTGAGTAAATCTGTGTGAGTAAGAGCCCTAGATGGAAAATTTATGAAGTTTTTTTTTCTACCAAAAACAATATTTTCATTGTAGAGTTATAATCCATTTCCAACTTTATAAGGTCTTAAATATAATCCTTTGCCCAAAGCAACTTGCTCCATAGCTTGATTATTTCTCTTGGATTCTTCAAGTTGTTTTTTGGCAGCGATTGAATCATTTATAGCTTTAGCTACTCCTGAAGCGCCACCTGCTAAGGCATCTAAGGCACTTAACCCTGCAAAAATTGGAACTAGGGGTAAAACTCCCCTTGTTTTATGTGGAAGGGGTAAGACTCTTACTTTATTAACCTTATTTTTTCCTCCTTTCTTTTTTACAGCTTGGCGAGCTCCTTTAACAGCAGACGATATAACTTTTTTTGCATTATTACTTTTTATCATAGATTTTTTTGCAGGTGCTACAATAGTTCTAAATGGAATAAATCCACCTTTCTTTTTTTATTAATGCGTCTTTTTTTTCTTCTTGTACTCCTCCTTTTTTTAGAGCAGCCCATTCCTAATTTTGATTTTGCTTTCATGATATTAGTTACAGCTAAAGCAGCAGCTCTTTCATTAAATCCGGCGTCTGAAGATTTTACTCGTTCCCAAGCATTATCAGCTAATATTCGATCTGCCTTATTTCTCTCTTCAATATTACTTCGATTCTGAAAATATGCAATAACGTGTTCCTTGCAAGTTGAATCTAAAGGATTTATACCGTTATCTCCTCGAGCAAGACGTTTAGCTGACTTTGTGCCGGGACCGCAGTACCTAATTCAATAAAATAAATAAATATATTTTCATAATCATAATAATTTTATAAATACCTGTATCCTGGAAAATGAACTTCTACTAGAAGTTTATTAATTAAAGTGTTTATTAATCCACTACCATCAGTGATCATTACTCTATGAGAGTCGATTAAACAATGATCTCTATAAGTAGATTGTATGTATAGAAAAAATCTTATTCTGTTATTAACTATTTACACAGTGAAAGAAATGAAACGTCTAAGTAAGAATTCTCCAGATAAAAATTGTAAGCGTCAAAAAAAGAATTATTTAAAATTGAAACGCAAAAGGGAAACTTCTCCATTATAGAAAAATTTAATCATCAAAGAGAACATTCACCGTGTGGTGAAGTAAAACACAAATGAGAATTTTCACCAGATATAAAATGTAAACGTCAAAATTAACCTTACCAGTAATATATTATGATGAAATTATTGGTGACGGTATTGTACAATTTAAACGTAATGGTGACTTATTTCCAAATACTATTCGTGGTGTTATTGAGATAGTGTGAATTTTTTAATCATTTTTAAACAAGATGATTCTAATACAAAGCATATTTATAAAAATCATGTGAATACTGATATGAAATTCAATAAATTAAAAGAATTATGTGACAAATGCTGGTAAGATATATTTGGATTTATTGTAATAGATAAAGAAAGTGATATTAATAATGGACATTACAGAAAAGGCTTGCATGAATTTTTTATAATTAACTAATTGACTTATTTATATGTCATCTAATAAAAAGCATACTTATGTAGATCTTGAATTTAAAACAATAATGATACTCAGATTAGCTTATTAAAATTATGCAAAATCAGAAATAACATTTAGTGAATTTAAGAAAAGATTTTTTACTACTAATAAAGATCTCAAAAATTTGTTTATAAATATTATTAATGACTTAGATACCATTTAATACATCACAATCTCTCAAAGAGTGAAGATGGATAAACAAAAATCAATTCCAATAAAAAAAGAATTGCTTGAACGAATCATAAAGGCTAGAGAATCTATAAAGCGTAAGCATCTGGCTCTGAAATTGGGAAGAAAAAATGCTGAACAAATGATAAGTGAAAGTCTTAAGACTATAACTAAACCATTGGAAAAAATAGTCAAATTTTGAAAATCCAAGTATTGATAAGTCAAGCTTTTTACAATTGTCAAGTAGTACATCTTTTGCAAAAAAGAGAAAACTTGAAAAATCAACTTTTGGTTTTAAAACTGCTAACGAGACTGATGAAGAAAATTTGGATGGTGAAGAAGAAAATGATAGCTTTTCGAATGATATGGTGTCTATTGATGATGATAATACACCCTCAATTAATAAAACCTTAAGAACAAATGATTCAAAAAAGAAAACAAAGCAATTAAATAAAAAATTAATTATGTCCGTTGATGTATTTGGACATGTTTTAATTAAAGAAAAAAGTGTACGTGGACCTCCTGGAATTGGATTTTTGCTGCAAGTTGCAGACGTTACTGATAGATACGACGCAGTTAATTTAAATATTCTCTCAGAAAAATTGGCTGTTGAATCACTTGCATTAATAAGAGAATTTGAACCTATATTTAGTGATTTCAAAACTAAAATTGAATCACTTGAAACAATTGAAACTAGTTTTGATGAAAAAATAAAGGCAACTGTAGATGGACTTAATGAAAGTATAAAGAAAGTAGAAACAAGTGTAACTAATCTTAGAAGGAGAATTAATAAAATAAATAAAACAAATAATAAAGTTGATCCAAGATTTGATCAAATTGAAGATAATGCAACACGTGAAAGAAGCCTTAGTTGAAGAATTACATAAGCCTGTTAGAAAAAACTTTAGAAGACGTAAAGTTGATATTCGAGCAATCGATGAAACTTGGCAAGCAGATTTAGTTGTAATGGATACACATTCGCGAGAAAATAAAGGATATTACAATAAGACATTTAAACAAATATTGAAAAAATATAAAGTTCATTTTTATTCTACGTTAGGCTATTTAAAAGCTTCAATGTTGAAGCGTGTTAATCGTACTTTGAAAAGTATGATGTGGAAAAAATTTAGTTTTCAGGGAAATTATAAATGGGTAAATATTTTACCTGAATTAATTTCCAAGTATAATAATACCAAACATCGAACTATTGAAATGAAACCTAAAGATGTGAATCATGAAAATGAATTATTAGTTTTGCAGAGATATTTCAATGGAAAATATGTTAGAGATAAGCCAAAATTTAAAGTATCAGATAAAGTTCGAATAAGTAAATATAAACATATTTTTGAAAAGGGGTATACCCCAAACTATACAACAGAAGTTTTCACGATTGAAAAAATTAAACCAACTTTTCCATTCACGTATGAATTAAAAGATTATCAAGGAAATTTGATTTCTGGTAGACTTAACGAATTTGAACTTCAAAAAAGAACTAATGCAGATGTTTATCTTATTGGAAAAGTTTTAAAAAATATAGGGAATAAACTTTTTGTGAAATGGCTTGGTTTCGATAATTCTCACAATATCTGGATAGACAAATTCGATTTATAAGGTATAAATACATCTGCTCTTTGAATTAGAGCTCATTATTAATTTTGTCAGCCATGGGTAACGATCATAGCAGATCAGCATCTTCATATGTAAAATATACTAAGTTGAAAGAAGAAGGACGTGAAAAGAGTGAACAAAAACGATGGACATATAATTATAAAGGAAATGAACCAATCAGCTTCTCAAATCCATCATATAGTGAAAGTAATAAATATACAAGTTCTCAAAATAGTTATGTCAATAAGACTGATAAAAAATCTGATAAAAAATCTGATAAAGAACGTTTAATATATATTTTTTTTATTGCAAAATATTTTTTAAGGTTAAAAATAAATGTGAAACAAAAATTAATGTTAATAAATTTTTTATTATATAAATATGCATACAAATAAAATATAAATTTACAAAATAAATATATGTTTACAAAAATTTATTATTCTGGTCATTTTGCATTTTTATAACCCCATGAATACGTGTAAGTAGAATTAGGTATAAGGCACCTTTTATTATCCAAAGGGCTTAACGCTTTCTTGTTTTCTTTTTGAGTTAAAACTTTGTGAAACTTAGATCTAATTGAATATTGATCACGATATATTTCTAATGAATTGAACAAACAATTTCTATAATCATCAATTTCAATAGTATTTTTCACAATATTCGATTTTACACCTTTTACTTTTTTAATACTTTTTTGATTTTTAATTAATACAACATACATTTTACTCCTTAAACCTACGAACTCTAAAATAATTCTTCCATACGCTTCATTAAACCTACAATCTTTTTATTATGATGACCAATACCATATGAATTTGGAATTTGATAGTTGGAGGTGTCGAATTCATTAATATTGGCTTTCATTACCTCGTATACATCTTGATGACATATCTCATAGATTAAACTATCTGTAAATATAAATATAAGTATAAATATAAAATTATAACTATAAACTTAAGTGATATCTTACCTGTATCTGTGTATAAAAGTTTACATTTTTTTGGGAAGACTTTTATCATTAAATTATAATGAAATTTGTATAAAACAATTTTTAACAAGTCTAATACACAGAGTCCAATATAAATTGGTTTATTTAAATAAACCTTTGTTTTTTCCATTTCTATTGATACAAAATTTTCACTAAAAACTGTTAAGCTGTGGAAATATATGTTAGATATTAGATCTTCAACACCATATCTTTCCAAACATCTGGTTACTAGAGATATATCAACCATGCTTCGTGGATCTTCCATTGTTTTTCCTTTTAAAAAATATTAAATGTATTAAAATTATCAAATAATAATTAATGATTTATATTTACCATAAATAGACTTGTTCATCAGCTTATACAGATTTTTGAGAAATTCGTTTGTACAATCTCTTCTTTTTAAACTATTTAAATCAATATACTTCTTCAACCATTTACATTGTTAGAACTTGAGAGCTCGATGAATTTTCTTGAGAATTAATCCATTCTCAATTGCATACTTCAGATATGCACTGTGTATTTTTCTTTATTGTGCAATGTAGTTAAAAGTTTCTTTTCCTTGGACCCTGGTGGTTTTTCATGGGCTGGACAAAATGGTAAATCGTTGTGTTTATCGTTATATTTTTCTGGATATTCCAAGTCCACTTCTAATATATATCCAACCTCGGAATTTTCACCAACGAAATAACCTGTATTTTTTAACGCTTTAACCTATTAAAAGCCACTATATGGAAGTAAATTCAACATTTCCCAGTCATAGAGGTTGTCGACATCATAGTACATAATATATTTGCTTTCTTCATCATTATTATAGTTTTCCATGTACTTGTTATTTTCCTTAGCATATCTGTTACAGAATTGGGAAATTCTTCCGCGAATTCCCTTTTCGATAAACATAACCATATCAATATCAGTTAAGAGCTCCAATTCAATTTTTGTATACTTGAGCATACAGTCCCAAGAATATCCAGGAGTTGTATAGTAATGAGCAGGATCAAGATCATATGTTTCCAAACAAGTTATCGAAAATTTCAGCAAGTAGTAATACATCGACTTTCAAATAATAATCCGAATAATCTCCCAGAGTTTTGATGTCATCAAATGAATACCAAACATTTACAGCATGTTGATAATCTTCAGAACTTACATTAGATCTCATTAATGTGCTATAAAAGTTTTTAATTGGTGGAAGTTGAGTATCTTCTAATTTTTCAAGTGAATCAATATAAGCAGATAAATTTCTTACCCATACATAGTGATAGTTTATGCTTTCATTCACTTCTGAAAAAAAGTCATATTTTCTTCTTTTTGATAAGATTTGTTCCGTTTTGTTACAAAAGTTTTCTTCCATTAATTCTTCACCATCATAATTCAAGGTGTTATTATCATTACAATATCGATCTTCATACATATATTGAATTAGAAGTAAATTTATGTGTCTTGGTTTTTTATTTGATGTTAAGTATGTAGACACTACAGAGTATTCATCTTTTTCTAATTTGAGTGTATAAGTATTAATTGAAATATTATTTTTTTTCTCAAAATCAGAAATCAAATTATATTGAAAAGGATAATTAAAACTATCAAAATCAATATTTCTATATTCATCAAAATCTGGATATTTTTCACGATCTTCAAACTTCGTATATTCAGTTAGTCGATCAGAATTATGTACAGGACCATATTTTTCATATACAACTGCAGATAAAATTGCCCATTTAAAGCACATATTGTCATTATTTTTAATATTTATACAATATACATTCATGTTTGCTTTTAATTTTTTTAGGTACTTAAATGTATGAAGAAGCATGTAACGGATTATATTTCATAATACATAAGATACAGTTTAAAAAATTGATTGATACTAAACTCGAACCAGAATCTTTCTGTTGGAATTCATGCACATCTTTAATCAAAGGTGCTTCAATATTTTCTTTAAAGAATAAGCTTAAATCGGTAGCGAATGATAACGATACTGCTTTGGTATCAAATTATCTCATATCTTCATCATTATTTTTTACTAATTTATATGTTGCAGCTAAAACTGAGTAAATTTTTACCACACCACTATTTTCCTTCAAAACATGTGTAATAATTTCAATAAACAACTCTAATGTATCATTAAAAAAATAGAAGAGGATGCACTTGGTGAATCAGGTAAGAAAGAGTAGAGCTTATGAAACTCCCTTTTTAACATATAGTATATGTTTCGCTCAATTGGACCTGGGTTTTTATAATGTTTGCCATTAATATTTATCTTTCTTTTTTTTTTGGCATTACCTTATGAATTTTTTATTCGGCTAAAAGACAAAAAGCTGAAACGGTATACACTGTCTCAGAGAGATAGAGGTCGTATACACAACCTCTGGAGTTGCTAGTTAGGTGTTAACACTGCCAAGCTAGCGAAAGAATGTCTTCTCCTGGCCGGTCGCCGGTGTTTTATACCCTTCTCGCAGGAGTGGGGGTATATTCTAGAATATTCCAGATCACATGTTTCTCCCACTCCTTTTCCTAATACACTACGCGGGTAGTCACGCATGTGCGCACTTATCCTCTCCACATTTGCGCCGAGCAGACAGTACACATGTGCGCGCGCCGCAAGTGAACACTCGCGCACCCTCACAGTAAGAAATACGTATGCACGCGCATACATATTTGACTATATGTGACTATATACGTTAATAGAAAAGAGAGAGTAATATTTTTATGACGCGATTGTAACTGAAGAATGTCCGCCATTTTATGACACCTGGTGAATAATAAATTCACCAGGTGTGAATTATAACCTAAAAAAATAATTTTTAGGTTATAATGAAGATATGTTAAAATATAATTGATTAACTTTTAATTTTATTTGAAACGAATATACTAAAATAAATTTAGGGTTAAGATTGATATAATGATAAAAATAAAAAAATAAAATGGTTGTGGTAATTGAGATTTTATTAACCATAAAAATGATATTATTTTAGAAAAAATGTATACGTATATAGTGACCATGAAATAAATTTTGAATAATATATAATGACTGTAATATAAATTTTAAATAATATATGTTATTTTTATTTGTAAATTTAAAAGTATTTTATATAATTTTAATCAAATTAATCATTAAATTAAAATAAAATATATTATTATTCTTAACCGCCATTTTGAATTATAATTTTTCCACGTGGTAATTAAATTTTAGGTTAATGTTAAAATAATTTAGTAACTGATAATAAAGATTTTATTAACTATAAAAATGACTGTGATATTATTTAAGAATATATATGTATATATATATACTAGCAAAAGTTGGAGGGGGGGCTCCGCCAAATAAATTATGCATAATGAATATTATCAAAATATTATCAAAATGCTAAAACTTAAAAATTTTTTTTTTAATTGAAAATATTGGCTTACAGAACCGGAAGGGATAGAAAAAAAGCAACAAAATGTGTAATTTAAATTTGAGATGTCTAATGTATAAAAAAATCTTAGGAATCCCAGGCTAATTCTAGATATCAATACATTCTTTAGCCTAATTTGAAAAAGTATCCTTAAAAAAATAGAACAGAAAATTCGCAAGGAAAATATAGTGTCTATCCCATAAAAAATTATACTTTTTCAAAAGTAGGTAAAGTAAGTAAAGATATCATAACAGTCGCAAGGTTTAAAAAAAAACAATGTGAAGCAACTAATAAAACAATAAATAAAGAATAAAAAACGCTGCCAAATTATGGCCACTACGATTCCTCAAGCAATGGCAAATATTCAATATGAGTTGAACATTTTTACCATGTGTCATATCTGAGAAATAAGTTGACACAATCTTATTTTTTATGTAAAAAAATAAGAAAAATTGAAAACTTTTTTAATTAAGTATCAGATCCGAGAAATCAAGTAAAAACGACAAATTTCTAGAATTAATACTTTCAGAGAAAAAGTTAAATACAACCTCTGAAAATAAAAAAAAAATTGGTGTTTTTTGTACTTTTTGGTGGCAAAAATTTTGAGAAAAAAAATATTTCCAATGTAAAGTAGTAACAAATTTTTTTTTTTTACATTTATTTTTTATTTATAAATAAACTTTTTTTTACAATTTAATAGAAAATTATGCGCCCATTTTATATTAATAAAAACATTATCTTTGTAGCTTAGCACTAGACTAAATTTCTTTAATATGTTAATTAATATATTATATAAGTATTAGATAAATGTATATACTTGTATATATAAGTGTGTATCACGGCTTGATGTCTTTATTATAATTATATATTCTACAATAAGCAGCTGTGATTTTTTTTTAATTTTATGACAGTATGGGCCCCTTTTTAAATATCTATTTTTATTGATATCCTATGTATTCCATATATTCTATTCTATGTTCTCCTAATACATTTGTATATACAAAATTTTAAATATTTTAAGGAATTCATGAACCGATATATTTTTATACTAACTCATGCGTTATTATTACCTAATAATAGAATCGAATAAAAATCCCCATTTATTATAATTTAAATATATATATGTAATGATATATTTTTATTCATAAGGATACCTCTTCTTTACTTATAACTACTGGATCAAAAAACTGAAATGAAAAAATGCGATCAATCGCAAAAATTCGATAAAAAAACGTAAGTCAAACCAAAATTCGATATCTCAGCCTTCTCCGATCGTGAGTTAAATGTAAATGTATGTCTCTCTCACTTAGAAGCAAGGAATATAGAGTAAGAGAAAAAATTCTGATATATATAAGCAAAGCTAGTGTTGTAAATTGGATAGGTATAATATGTATAAATTAAATATATATACTATTAATGTTATAAATGTAATAGCGCTCGCGTCAACCCCCCAACTTGTATAACGGCGTCCCTTTCAGTACGTCGTACACGTTCATGTAGAACACACGAGATATGCAAATAAACATATTTCTACACAAATTTATAAGTGTCATTTATTTATCATTTTAAATAATCCTCTGCGTCAACATCTGGCATCCCGAAGTAAAAAAAGAAAAAGTGAAATTTTTTAACAAACAAATATATAAGTTACAAGTGAAGTTTTCGCAAAATCACAGTTTAAAAATTAACAGTTAAAAGTTATGTTCAACACGCGGCGTGCATCATGGCCGGCGTGTTTTATCAGTAAATTTGTGAAAATTCGAAAAACTTTTTTTCCTTTTTCAATGTTTGGCCGCTTTAAAGCGTGCCCCTCATTAAGCTATAATTAAAAAATTTCGCAAAAAAAAAACGTGCATACACATTTTCAAAAAAAAAATAGTGAACAAAGTCACATTTTCTTTTTTGTGTACGACGCCATGTGCTATTTTCTCTTTTCAAGTTAATAAAATAATTCTGCAAATAGTGTCATCATCAAAAAAAAAAACATCAAAAATATAAAGTCATAGACTACAAATTATAAATGGACACTAAAACATCAAATTAAAAAGAAAAAGCACATGGGTATCAAATTGGAGCAGCAATCATAATAAAATGGATATCATATCAATTTAAAATTTTCAAGGCACACATCAGAATTCTTTCAAGATCATATATCAATTTTTTCAAGACTATTTTTCTTCAAAAATTTCTATCAGGATCATTACCAAATTTATTATCAAGATTTTTTTGCCAAAGAAAAGAAGACGTCCTTTTTCAACATCAAATTTGAATTTTTTATTATTGCGCAGGCGCGCCACATGTTCATCGTTAAACTTGAAGTTCAACCAAAAGAGGGGAAGTACTTTAGTGGCGTCCATCTTTTTTGCCTTCTTCTTCATCAAACGTTTAACATCAACGCGCAGGTGCGCATACACGCTGCTGATTTGATAATCAACTCCGATTTTCCTGCAGACGACGACACAGCACAAAAGTTTTAACGCAAGTTATGTATATTTGTCATTTATTTTTTTTTTGATAAAGTAAATTATTAAATTAAATTCAATTATTAAAATTATTAAAATCTTTTGTTTACTTAAATTCAAATTATTTTTTTTACATTTTTTACTTTTTTACAATAAAATCTGTGTACAAATTTTAAATTTTTGTGCACAACTATTATTGTATAGTATACAGATCATTTTTAATATAAATTTTTTTTTTTTTTTACACTACTTGCACTTTACTTTATCAAAATTAATCTTTTATTGTATTGTTATTTTACAAGTTGGGGCCGACTTCTGACATTATATTTTTATAATTTTAACAAAATAAAATTTTTTTTCTTTTCAATTTTTATTATGTTCAATTCAAAATATAAGCAATTCATATAAAAATCATTAACTTAATATTAAATCAAAATTTTAAAACTTGTAGTTTAACCTCATTGCCTAATTTCTTTGTACAGTCACGTTTAACAAACAATAATTTATTTTTTACAAAATACTAAAATTATTTGATGTTACCTAGGTACAACGTTTCTTGCAACATTGGTGTTTGGTGAAGCAGCCTTGTCAGTTGTCAGCAGCCTTAATTTGCAGTCCGAAATAGCAGTCTCATTCACATGCAATGCATTTCATAATTTTTTTTTCTTTTTTGAATGGACAAGAAGGACCAGAGATCTTATGATTTCTTAAAAATTCACAACCACATTCTCATCAAACTCATATGTAACCACTTATTTACAAATTGTTTTGACTCATACATTCAAACTGTGTATTAGTGTCCCTAATTTATTATCATTTCATTTGATGTTTTCATTATTTATTTATCTATTTATCATAAAGATTTTTGATTTTATTAAAAAAAATTATTTTTACATATTTAATTGTATTCAAACATTTAGCCAATTTTGTATACATGCAAATACAAAATTGACTAACTAACTTACAAAGTATCTGTGACATTTTTAGACTTTCTTTGTCAACTAACATATTTAATCAATTTTACAGACAATTCATCTCATTTTTTAATTATAAATTCATTTTCAATTTTTTTTTTTTTTTTTTTTTTTTTTTTTTTTTTTTTTTTTTTTTTTTTTTTTTTTTTAAGTACTTTCATTGAGTTCTGAATCATGAGTGACTTTACATTTCTTAAGTGAACTCATAAACTCATTAAAGGTTTTTATTTTTTTTTCTTTCATTGTATTCAAGTTTCCAAGCAAAAACTTTGAATCTAATGTCATATTACTCATGATGCAGAATTCAAGAAAAAACTCATCTTGTTATAATACTGTAAAATTCTTTAAATTTTATTCATATTTATCATTGTTTTTTTTTTGTTCTCATTTACTCAACAGTTCATAACTTGCTTGTTTCAATGGCAAATTCAAATTTCACCTCCTCTCAGAAAATATGTGTGGTTTGGCTAAAATACATACGTTTTAGCATTCATTTATTTTTATTAGCATGCATTTTTAAATTCAAAACATTATCAGGTACTCATTTGGTTTTGGATGTAGGAGTTCTCACATGAACTTTTGACTACTGAAAATCAAATGATGTGGTAATGTCACTTTCTTGAAGGGGAAGAGATGAGCTTGTTTGTAATATTTGAGTTTCATGAATTCAATTAAAATTCTTTGTGTTATTTGTATTTTTTATTTGTGTGTCATTAAACAGTCTTTCATACCATCATTCATTCTTTCAACTCATTATCATATTTAGATTTCTGGTCATCAAGTCTACATACTGACAAGGTGGTGGATCCAGAGATCATGTTTCAAAATTGTACACGTATCATTTATACTTTTATCAATTGTATTATAGACTCTTTAACTTCAAAATATTGTTAAATTGTAATTGTTAAATTTTAATTCAATTGTAATTGTTAAATTTTATTTCATATTGTTAATCAAAAACAACAAATTCTAGTCATATATAAATAATTTTTGAACTGTATAAATTTAATTTCGTAAATAATTGATTTGTGTAGAAAGCAAATCAAAGTGTTATTAGTTTTTAGAGCGTTATAATTAGAATTATTTTCAATTTCATATTATTACATTTTATCTAAATTTCTTTACTTAAATTTAAATTATTATTAATTTCATTTTTTGTAAATTTTGTACAGTTTTTGATATTATCAACAATTCAAATCAAATTATTTTGTTATCAATTTTATATGCTATTTAATAATTTACCATTGTAAAAGTCAATTCCTTTTCATTTAAATTCGATATCAATACCAATTTCTAATTTTCTTTTGCCTTTTTAAAAATGTGCGTTTTTTCACCTTGTGAAGTGGGAGAATGTTGTAAATTGGATAGGTATAATATGTATAAATTAAATGTATATACTATTAATGTTATAAATGTAATAGCGCTCGCGTCAACCCCCCAACTTGTATAACGGCGTCCCTTTCAGTACGTCGTACACGTTCATGTAGAACACACGAGATATGCAAATAAACATATTTCTACACAAATTTATAAGTGTCATTTATTTATAATAGCTAACGCTTTGGCTTGATATAAATACTAGCTGCCTCCGGCTCACTTTGCTCGCCCCGACCGCCACCATGGGGGCTGCGCCCCCCAGGACCCCTGCGGCTTTATTTTTCCAATTTTTCCAAAAATATGTTGTCTTAGGTTACTCAATATTTTGTAAAATAACCTTTTTTTATCCGAAGTATTATCTAAAATTTACTAAATCATAAAAATTACGGGCATATGAACCCAGACAGATAATTAGTAATCAGCAATACAAAGCTTAGCTACCCTTCCATAGGATCCACAAGTGTTCGTTGTTTCCGTCGAATACCCATTCTAGGGTTCTGTCTGATAATAGCTCTTCAAGCTTCTTTTAGTTACTATATTCAGTTACTACATCAGTGGCTGATAAAAATTAGAAATATATATAATATTAGTCCTAAACATTTATAATTTTCGAAAAACTATTGTAACTTTTGAAAGATCAAACCAATTATCTTGATAATTTAGGTGGATAAGTAAAAAATATACCTGAATCGAATGAAAAAATTTTTCCTTGGTTTTTAGTTATTTTTTGGTTTTTTTTTTAAATTTGATAAAATTTTTTTCTTGGAAATCCAGTTTTTTCAACATAAAAATTTTTTTCCGTTATCAATCGAAACGAAACCTAGCCTATGTTTTGACCCGTAATTTTTTTGCCGTCTTTTGCCGTAAACCCGATGTCTGTAGCTTTTATTGTGTTCTCGTTTATCACGTTTGGACATGCAAACATACATAAGTAAAGATTTATTTATAAATATAGAATAGGATAGGATAGGATATAAATTTGAAATCCAAATTTTATGCTAAAAAATATATGTAACTCTGGAAACATCTAACCGATTTACTTGAAAATTTAGGTGGACACGTAAAAACAATTCTAAATCACAAACAATTTTTTTGATAACAAAAAAATTCCAAGTTTTTAAGTTAATTACGATTTTTTTGAAAATTTACAAAAACATAAAAAATGATCACTTTCTTGAAAAAACGTTTTTTTGGCGAAAAAAATTTTCTTTCGCATCAATCCAAATCCTGTATAGCCTACGACACTCCTGCAATTTTTCCACGTTTTTTGCCGCATCAAACTAAAAAAATTCTCTATCGGCATATATATATATATATATATATAGATATAGACTAGCGATTTGGCCCGGCTACGCCCGGGTAATACTCTGGAATAGTTTTTTAGATCAGCACTATTAAATTTTCATTTGAATTATTCCAATACGTTATCTTATGGTAAAATCAAAGTAAGAAAAATTTGGTAAAAAGAAATAGGTTAATAGAAATCGATAATTTTTAATAGTTTTTCTCTCGCACTCAAAAGGTGATTTATTTTCAATCTCTCCCAATGATATGTGATCATGAAACCTGTTTATGGGGAAGGGGTATGCTGGAAATCTGAAACTCAAGGGGTGGTCAAAGTGTCCGATTGAAGTGGGTGGGACTTAGAATAATTTTGATTAAGGAACTTATAATAATCCGGGTTTAAGGAATTAGAATATAGCTGACGTTTAGAATAATAATTATAAAAATAAGAATTGTATTGTAATGTTCAGTAACATTCGAATTATACCTAGCCCTCAGCTGTAAGTAAACATGCTCTATTCATTTAAATTTAGTTTACAAAAACCAGTTATAAGATTTTACTGACTATACTTCAATGAATTGTGATTTTTCCATATAATATTTAATCACCCATAATGTAATATATCAATCTTTCCCGATGCTAAGTGAGCTTTTATTGACAATAAAAAATAGAAGTTCAATTGGAATTCCTCCATATCTTATCTTATCTTATCTTATATTACTACTACATATATTTGAAAATTTATTTGTGTGTCTGTGTGTGTGTGTGTATTATCATCAGGGCCAAACCAGTGATCGAAATCATATAAAACCGGTGTCAAATTAAAGAAAAAATGTCCGCGAGTGACATAGGCCATAGTTTTGCGATTCAGCTATCTTACTTTTGGAGATATTCAATTTTTAGTGTTTTTGAACTTGATTAAAATTTTTAAAAACTTTTAACAAAAAATAAAATATCTTGAGACAATCGAAAAAATTTACGGTCACACTTTGTAGTATTCGATTTGGAATCAATTCTTGCGTATTCTCCTTAATTTTTATTCAAAACGGAGGTATCTTTAAAATTTTATATAGTATATTAAGTATCAAGGGCGTAAAAGTTTTGGCACTAGCGTGAGCACTGGCACAAGTGCTCGGCGAAGCCGGGCACGAGTGATATGTGTTCACGCAAGTGTCTACAGTATTTCGCCCATGGTGCTTACACTATTTTTTGCCCACCTAGGCGTAGAATGAGTGCAGAAAATTCTTTACGCACGAGTTTTACGCCCGGGAGGGCAAAAAAATATTTTTGAAGCTGGTCGGAAAATTTTTAAAAATTTTTTTACTTTTTGTGGTATTTATAATCATCTATTTGTGGGTCTGTGTGTGTATTTGTTTCATCATCAGGGTCAAATCAATATCAAAATGATGTATCAAAATATAGAAAAAAAGTCTGTGGCTGACGTAGGCCATAGTTTTGAAAATCAGTTACCGTACTTTTGGAGATATTCAATTTTTACTATTTTTGGAAAAAATAAAATTTTTTGAAAATTTGCTTAAAAAATGAAATAACTTATAAATATGATAAAATTTTAATGTCGAAATTGGTATTACTCGATTCGGCACTATGCGGCACTATACGTATTCAGATAAATTTGCATAAAAAACGGACGCTTCTTTAAAAATGTGTAAAATTTTTTTAGAGTCTGAACATTTTTTTGATTTTTCAAAAAAAATTTTCGATAATTTGCAGTAAAATAAAAAAAATAGAGAAAAATTCAAGAAATTTTATAGATTCTTTACTATTCAGAAAACAAAAACATGATTGTTGTATCATAAATTAATTATTTTACATTTACTTTATCGAGATTATCATTAACGAATAATTGGGCCCTCTGAAAAACTAGATTTTGCATATCCAGGAATCAAATGTACGATTTTTTATTTAAAAATGACTGTATTATTTGCAATTTATATTGTTTACGCTACAAAATATTAGGACTATAAAGAGGCCCCTCTGAAAATTATTTGATAAATTTTTATTATGAGGCCTTAAATTCTCTAGATCAAAAAATACCGAAAAAATTGCATATCCAGTTAATAACACGAAGTTTAAATTATGAAATCACTCTGTTGGATTCCATAAGAAATAAATTATCTTCGGGATTAGAAATAGTCTCTCCAATACATTTTCAAATATTTTTCCTTAATTAATAATTTTAACTTTACTGGAGACAGAACTAAGCTCTTCTGAAAACTCTTAATGTGTTTGCATAATTATAAATGTGCAGTGAAACATGATTTTCTTAAGCAACAGAAACAAAAGTAAATTCAATACAAGGGCGGGCGGAGCCCCCCCTCAAACTTTTGCTAGTTATATATAATAACTTATAAATATATATGGGCATATCTCACCAAGTGGTTATATTTCTAATTTTATAAAATAAATTTTATTTTTGAGAGCACAATAACGACATTTGGACAGAAGTTTAATAAAACAATAAAAATTAAGATTTTCTTTGCGTAACTTAATTTTAAGCTACGGCGTTTGATAAATGAACTTCTTAAATTAAAAAATATATTTAAGGTTATATTTACTAAATGATGAAATTAGTTCTCAAAAATACTGGAAAATATAGAGGTACATAACAATAAATTTTATTTCTGTCCAAAAACCAATAATAAGAAGATAAATTTTCAATTTTTTTATAAACAAAAAATGAAATGTTCTACCTTCTAGATTTAATCTCTGGTTCTACAGACTGCGCTATAGTTATAGCTAGACTCAGCTCCCTGAATCTTTAACTCATTGCTCCTCGCATTGCTCACATAAAGCCTAAGTTACTGCTAAAATCATGGGCGGATCAAAAGGGGGGTATTAAGGGTAATTGCCTCCCCTGAGCTCCAAAAAATGCATGTTTTTTGTTCATAATTTTGTTTTTTTATACAAATTTCATCAGAAAACATACAAAATTTTGCTTAAGCGCCCCACCCCCTTAGGTCCTTTTCTGAATCCGCCACTGGTTAAAATATGATCGCATTATTTTATTATAATTTATTAAATCATTTAGTTGTACCTTTTATGATTTTTGAAACATTTTTTTAGAGTTTTTGATTTTTTTCAAAATGTATTTTTCTTGAAATTTAGATTTTAATGATCCACTAAGTATGACCTACAACTACATAATTTTATTTATTTTTTTAAAGCACTAAATTCAAATCAAAAACATCTTTTTTGAACTAAGAATGAAATATAGGTAGTTCTTACACGTTTGTTATTTTTAGGTTATTGGTAAACAACACTTCTAAATTGTACGATTAGTTTATACAAAACTGAGGTTTATACATACAACGCATTGAATCAAGCTATGCCATTTTTTTTAACTGAAATCTTATAACATTTTACATAAATCACAAAAAATTTTGCGAAGATTTTTTAAAAATTGAACGAGTGCCATTAAAAAATGTGATTTTAGTACCAAAATTACGCATCGACAACAAAGCCTTTTGATGTCGATATCTACAAAATTATTGGAGGCACCAGTTTTTCTCAAATCACTTTCAAATTGTGAAACATTGTAGAGAATTTTCACAATAGTTAGAAATAAAAATTGTTCACGGCATTCATTTGTGGCTTAAAAAACTTTCTTTGATCGTATTTATTTTAAAATGTGGTTACCAATATTTCAGCTGGCAGAATTTTTTTTAGAAAAGAAGCACACTGTTTTAATTATGTGAAGAAATTAAATATATTATTAATTTATCAAAATCTATTTATAACAAGGCAAATGGTTTTACGGCATTCCCACTGTAATGTTAAGAATTTAAAAAACTTAACAAGGTTACCAACAAAATATTAGGGTTTCGAATCATTCCAAGGTTGTTATTTCATAATAATTAACGAAATTAGGCAAAAAAATTTCTTGAGGCTTGAGAAGAAATATATATAAATAAATTTCAATAATTTTTTTTTGAAACAGAAAGCTGGATTTTCATTAAAGCTCTCATATATGCAATATAACCACTTGGTGAGATATGCCCATATAAATATATGAATATAAAATCCAAATTTTATGCTAAAAAATATATGTAACTCTGAAAACATATAACCGATTTGCTTGAAAATTTAGGCGGACACGTAAAAAACAATTCTAAATCATATAAAAACTTTTCTGATTTCAAAAAAATTCCAAGTTTTTAAATTAATTACGATTTTTTTGAAAATTTACTACAACATCAAAAATGATCACTTTTTTGAAAAAACGTTTTTTCGGCAACAAAAGATTTCTTTCACATCAATCCAAATCCTGTATAGCCTATGATACTCCTGCAATTTTTCCGCGTTTTTTGCCGGAAACCGCGTCTCTCTAGCAATTATCGTCTAGTCACGCCTATCAAACTAAAAAAATTTTCTATCACCATAGATATAGATATAGATAGATATAGATATAGATATAGATATAGATATAGATATAGATATAGATATAGATATAGATATAGACTAGTATAGGTGATAGAGGGGGCTCCGCCCCCTCCCCCCTGTGTCGCATTTACTTTTGTTTGTGTTGCTTTAAAAAATCGGCAAGGGATCTGTTCAACACTTATTCGACAAATCAATAATTCTACACAGTTTTGCAGAATCATTATATACCAAAAATCGTTGTGCTGAAAAGTTTAACACAAATTTTTTGTAGTCAAAATATTTAACACACCATTATAAATATTAAATAACTAATTTCTTTCATATAATAGCATAAGCAAATATCACTTTACATAGTGTGTTGAATATTTCGATTAGAAAAAGTTTGTGTTGATCTTTTCGGCACAGCGATTTTCGTTGTAAAACGATTCCGCAAAACATTTTTGTACAGAATAATTGATGTGTCGAATAATTTTGTGTTGATTAGATCCATTGCCAAAAATCATGTTTCACAACAAATTTATAATTATACAAACATATTCAAACTATTCAGAGCAGCGTAGGTGAAACATTAATGAAAAATTATATGTTCCGATTGATTGTATAATTATAATAGAGAAAATAAAAAAAATTAACTAAGTACAGACAGACAGAAAAATAAATTTTTAAATATATATCTTACTACTATATATATATTTGAAAATTTATTTGTGTGTCTGTGTGTGTGTGCGTGTGTGCGTGTGTATTATCATCAGGGTCAAACCAGTGAACGAAATTTAATAAAACCGGTGTCAAATTAAAGAAAAAAAGTCCGCGGGTGACATAGGCCATAGTTTTGCGGCTCAGCTATCGTACTTTTGGAGAAATTCAATTTTTAGTGTTTTTGAACTTAATAATATTTTTAAAAATTTTTAACAAAAATTGAAACATCTTGAGACTATCGAAAAATTTTACTGTCACACTTTAAAGTATTCGATTCAGCACTAATTCTTACGTATTCTCCTAAATTTTTATTCAAAACAGAGGTATCTTTAAAATTTTATAAAATATTTTTGAAGCTGGTTGAAAAATTTTTTAAATTTTTTAATTTTTTATAGTATTTTTAATCATCTATTTGTAGGTCTGTGTGTGTATGTGTTTCATCATCAGGGTCTAATCAATGAAAAGTCAAAATGAAGTGTCAAAATATAGAAAAAAAGTCTACGTATGGCATAAGACAAAGTTTTGCAACTCAGCTACCGTACTTTTGGAGATATTCAATTTTTACTATTTTTGGAAAAAATAAAATTTTTTGAAATTTTGATTAAAAAGTGAAATATTTTCTAAATATGATAAAATTTTACTGTCGCAATTGGTATTACTTGATTTGGCACTAATTTATACGTACTCAGTTATATTTTTGTTCAAAACGGAGGTATCTTTAAAAACTAGCGACATTTTTTTTATATCTTAATACTATTATTATTATTATTATTTATTGCCCAAAAATATATACATCATCTTACATATAATTTTATAGAGATATTACAAATTATCACTCACAAAAATAATATAAAAATAATGCTATACCCTAGAGATTTTCAAGAAAATCTGTGCAGGGATAGGCAGTATAATTTAATTATAAATATAAAATAAAAATTAAACTAAAAAATTATACAATCGAAAACAGAACTAAAACTAAATAAAAATATAAACATTATAATTTGTGAAATAATTTAAATTAATTTAAATTTGCAACCAACCAAACGAATCAAAATAATGTTAGGAATGTCCCCCAGCGTTAGGTAGACTAGTACTAAGCAAACAACTGAATTTTTAATAATTTTTTAAGATTATTTTGTGTTTTATTTTGGCATATCTTTAAGGTTTTAGGTAGGCTATTGAAGGTATTCATAGCAACTATTAGTGAGCTATTTCTAAAGACCGACTTATTTATTTTAGGCAAGATTAAGATTTTATTTCTTGATTTGGAAGATGATTTAATGTATCTTTGTTGAAAATCATCATAATAATAAATTAATGAATTTAATACGAATTGTTGTTTGATATTTAAGAAGTTTAAAAGATCACTGTTGGTTCCTATAAATTTAGTTACTTTATTTTGATATGATTGGAGTATTCTTAGACTGTTATTATAAGCACTACCCCAGACAGAAATTCCGTAGGAGGCAATACTTAGAAATAAAGAGTCATATATCATTTTAAGAATGAAATTATCAAGGTATCTCAATTTATAGAAAACAAAAGTTAGGTATTTTATTCTACTAACAGTAAAATTAACATGGGAGTCCCACTTCAAGAACTGGTTCAGATATATTCCCAAGTATTTTACCGTTTTTACCCTTTCTATCTTCATATAATTAATATGAATGAATAGTTCATTAATTGGGATGCTAGATTTCGAGGAACCAAAAGTTATATAAACTGTTTTTTCAGGGTTTAATGTTAATTTATTATTAGTGAACCAGACCCCAACCAGTGATAAATATTCATTCATCATTGCTTGAGCCCTGGTCCAATCATTTTCAATGGCAAAAATTGCTGTATTATCAGCATAAGAGAAAATTAGCGGTAATAACTTTAACAGATCATTAATATACACTAAAAAGAGTAGAGGCCCTAATATTGAACCTTGCGGGACTCCTATATTAATAGTTAGAAAATCACTAATTGTATCACCATTCTTAACTGCATGCTGTCTATTCAAAAGGTAATTTTTAATTAATAGATTAGTAATACCCCTTATTCCATATTTTTCCAATTTTTCTAGTAAAATTTCATGCTGTACTGTGTCGAATGCTTTTTTTAGATCAATAAAAGTGCCTATTACTACTTTGCTATTATTAAAACTTTTATAAATATGTTCTGTAACACAATGTAACGCGTCCTTTGTGCCACAGCCCTGCAAAAAACCAAACTGACGCTCAGAAATGAAGCCTTTAGATCTTAGGTAAATAGTTAATCTAGTGTGAATAACTTTTTCAAAAATCTTGGCAAGATTCGAGATAAGAGAGATGGGACGATAATTAGTCATCAAGGTCTTATTACCACCTTTGTAAATTGGAATTATTTCTGCCATTTTCAAGGAAATTGGCCAAATTCCATTATCAATACAGATATTAAAAATGTATGCTAAAGGACCTGCTATCATATTGTTCAAAATTTTTAAACTTTTAGCATTAATGCCATCTACTCCACCACTCTTATCCTTCAAATTAGCCACAATTTTAAACACCTCACTGATATTTGTTTCATAGAGGTATATAGATTCACAACTAGATGTATTAATGTTAGTTTGAGTTAAATTATTAGCTGTATTAATGTTAGAGAATTTATTTAGCAAATTAACACCAACAGTATTGTAGTAGCAATTAAAACTGTTAACAATATCTTTTTGATTTTCATACGTTCTATCATCATTAATAATCTTTGTTGGAAAGCTATTAATGGTATTTTTATTTTTTCTACCTAATTTACAATCTATGAAATTCCAAATTTTACGCGAGTTATTTCTAATGCTTTTTACTTTTATTTTTCATTATCATTTATAATTTTAGCTGCTATTATTACTTTTTTAAGACATTTACAATATTTATTGTAATATTTTTTTAGGTCAGAATTATTTGGGTTACTTTTTAATAGATTATAGATAAATTCCTTATTATGAGTTGAATTCAAAATTCCTACTGTAATCCATTCTTTTCTCATTTTATTTAATTTTTTATTATTTTTGCTAGCTTTATTTATGCAAGTTTGAATCATTTTAATTAATGTATTTATTGCAATATCCGGGTTTTCAATTTTATAGATATTAGACCAGTTCAATTTGCTACCAATTTTAAAAAGTTTGTTGTAATTAATTTTTTTGTTAATGAAATTGTTAGTTTTATTAATCGGATCTTCAATCTTTCCCAGGTCAAGGACACAAAATATAGGATAGTGATCATTGAATAATTGTTGATAAATAATAGGTTGACATGTTAGAGTAGAGTTAGTATAAATATTATCAATGCATGACCCGCTAGTGTAGTTAGTATTAGGGTTTGGCCTAGTTATAGATTTAAATAGAGGATAATAACACTTGGCTAATAATTCACCAAGGAATTGGTTATGTATCAAGTCATCATCCAAAATATTAATATTGAAGTCACCTACCAAGAAATGATTTTTTAATTTTTCACTTTTTTTTAAAAATAGTTTCATTTTTTCAATAAACTTTAATTTAGAAAATTTGTGACATCTATAAAAGGCAGAAACCCTAATTACCACATTATTAATTGTAATTTTCAGGCATGGAATTATTAGTTCTTCTATAATAATATTTTCAGCCTCCGTAATTAAATTAGAAGCAACATAAACAACCACACCATCAGATCTATTAATTTTACTGTGATTAAAATAAAATTTGTAACCATCAATATTAAGTAGATTAGGATTATGAATTTTCCATGCTTCTGTGCATATTATTACTTGGGGCTTAATAACCAAACTATTTAAAAAATTTTTTAAAAATAATAAATTACAATGTATACTTCTAACGTTAAGATGCATAATACAAGATCCAACCCCTCCCGTGAGGTCAAACATAACATCATTCAACTCATTCAGGTTTGTTGCAAAATTTTGTTTGTAAGATAATACATCATCAGAATTTGTTTCATTATTATTAATATTTTGTGAGTTTGATTCTATTTAATTTTAATTTATTAAAAATTTTACATAAGTATAAGTCATGAGCATGATGATGTATAGCGTAATTTGTTTTATAAGTATTATTTGAAACACAACAGTTAACACACTTCTTGGATTGTTTGTTTTGACATTGATCAGTTTTATGTTCACCAGCACAATATGAACACACATAATTTTGATTTTGACAGTGCTTAATGGTATGCCCATAATTACAGCATTTTTTACACTTAGATATACCAAAGTCTTCGAAAATTCTACAAGAGCTAAGGCCAATGAAAACTCTGCCAGCACTAATAAGTTTTCTAAAAATATCAGGATCACACGTAGCAAAAATTGTATTATACTTTTTAACAGTATTTTTATGAATATAGTTAATTATAAATTGGCCATTAATATCATCATTGGCCATTATATACTATATATATGTAAAAATTTGTCTGTCGGGATTGGGCATAGCCTCTCCAATATATTTTTAAATATGATTCTGTAATCCATAATTATAAATTTACTGGAGACTTTGCTGGAGACAGAACTAGGCTTCGCTGAAAACTCTGAATGTGTTTGCATAATTATAGGTAAATTTGCAGTGAAAAATGATTTTTTCAAGTAACAGAAACAGAAGCAAATGCGACACAGGGGGGGCGGAGCCCCCCCTCCAACTTTTACTAGTATAGTATATATAGTATTAAGATATGTATATATAGATGGATTTTCTAGAATTGACTGAATCAAGTAATACCAATGGCGACATTTTATCATATTTTTTAGATATTTAACATTGGTATTATACCTAATCCTCAGCTGGAAGTAAACATGTTCCATGCATTTTGGTTGTGTTTACACAAACCGGTTATAAGTTTTTATTTATCAAATGTTTAAGAAAATAAAAGATATAAATTGCAAGTATTTATAATTAAAATAAATTAACTGTGATATTTTAAATTTGTTGTGATATTATTTTTTATAATTTTGTTCGATATTTTAATCTAATTTTATCAATTTATTTAATTATTTATTTATTAAATGTTTAAGGAAATGGAAGATACAAATTTCAATTATTTATAATTAAAATAAATCCTATCTACCTATATATTAATATCTGTCGATTTTTTGCGTGCCATTAGATAAGTCCTAACTGATACATAAATAAATTGAATTTTTGGTATTATTGTCAATATAATCTGCCCCTCTAAGTGCGCTATATCTTAAAATTTTAATTTTTTATTTGTATTAGGAGTACTTAATAAATAAACAATTTCATACAATTTCACTCAAATCTACCTTTATATTAATATCTGTCGATTTTTTGCGTGCCATTAGATAAGTCCTAACTGATATATAAATAAATTTAATTTTTGGTATTATTGTCAATATAATCTGCCCCTCTAACTTAATTTTTAAGGATGATCATTCAGATACCGCTAGTATATATTAAAATGAAATAATCGAAAAAATTGATTATTTTTAATATTATTCAGTACTCATTTATGAAGAGCTGTATGGACGAAAATACATGAAAATTGTTTCAAATTAATCTTTACAAAAATATCCTCATCCGATTTTTTTTTTTTTTTAAATATTCAATAGATTTTGAGATATCAATCTCAGAAGTTAGTGGTCGAAAACATAAAAAAATTTAATTTTTTTTTACTAAGACTGATTTTTCTCAGAATCTAAGGGGTTTTTCGAAATAAGCTTTAGTGCATATTATTCTTTGGAAAAAATGCTATCGATTTGTTCTCTATTTTTTTTAATTTGAGTTCTTAGTTTGGAGTTACAACGGTTTAAAGCTAAGTAGTTTAAATTTAAAAACTCATAACGTTGTCATTTTCGCCTCTTGATAACTTAAAATGGATTGTATCAAAATGTAAAAACCCAGTTGCATTCTATTTAGTAAAAGATTTTCTAAAGGAACTTTGTTTAGATTTTTATTTAATGTATTCATTGAAGAGAAATAGCAAAAAAACTATTTCGAACCATTTTTTTTTTTTTTATTTTCTCATAACTAGGACTGCCGACATCTAAAAAAATTTTTTTTTTTTTTTTTTTTTTTTTTTTTTTTTTTTTTTTTCTCATAACTAGGACTTCCGACATCTAAACAATTTTTTTTTTCTCATAACTAGGACTGCCGACATCTAAACAATTTTTTTTTCTCATAACTAGGACTGCCGACATCTAAAAATTTTTTTTTTTTATTTTCTCATTACTAGGACTGCCGACATTTGAAAAAAATTTTTTTCTTATTATTTCATAACTGGGACTGTCGACATCCAAATTATTTTTTTTTTATTTTTTAGGCTTCAAATATTTTTATGTAACGTTAAAATAGAAATATTTTTTTATAATATCGATATCAAATTGCTTATTCGATGAAATTTTTTGAATTTTTTCATATATTATTTTTTAAAAATATATTTCAACATTAACATTGCATAAAAATATTTGAAATCCCAATTTTTATATATAACAGAGCGTTATTCAAAAAAATTTAGAATGACGTACAGTTTCTGTAAAAGCGAATAAAAATATTTCAATATTAACATTGCATAAAAATATTTGAAATACCAATTTTTATATATAACAAACCATTATTCAAAAAAATTTAGAATGGTGTACAGTTTCTGCCAAAATCAATAAAAATATTTCATTTTTAACATTGCATAAAAACATTTGAAATTCCAGCATTTGTATAAAGCATGACTTTATTATAAAAAAATGTAAAATGACGTATAGTTTCTGCTTAAGTCAATAATAATATTTCAATGCAATCATTGCATACAAATATTTGAAATTCCAACTTTTCTATAAAAAAGGAGACTATTAGAAAAAAATTTATAATGGCGTATAGTTTCTGCTAAAGTCAATAAAAAAATTTCAATGCTCTCATTGCATAAAAATATTTAAAATTATAACTTTTAAATAAAACAGGATACTATTAGAAAAAAATTTTAAATGATGTACAGTTTCAGCTAAAATCAAAAAAAAAATTTAAATGCTAACCTTGCATATAAATATTTATAATTACAAATTTTGTATAAAACAGGAGACTATTTAAAAAAATTTAGAATGGTGTATAATTTCTGCTAAAGTCAAAAAAAAAATTTAAATGCTATCATTGCATGAAAATATTTGAAATTCCAACTTTTCTATAAAACAGGAGACTATTAGAAAAAAATTTATAATAGCGTATAGTTTCTGCTTAAGTCAATAAAAATATTTCAATATAATCATTGCATAAAAATTTTTGAGATTACAAAAATATTTCAATACAATGATTGTATAAAAATGTATGACTATTAAAAAAAAATTTAGAATGACGTATAAATTCTGCTAAAGTCAATAAAAAAATTTCAATGCTATCATTGCATAAAAATATTTGAAATTACAAAAATATTTCAATGCAATCTTTGCATAAAAATATTTTAAATTCCAACTTTTCTATAAATAAGGAGACTATTAGAAAAAAATTTATAATGGCGTATAGTTTCTGCTAAAGTCAATAAAAAAATATCAATGCTCTCATTGCATAAAAATATTTAAAATTACAACTTTTAAATAAAACAGGATACTATTAGAAAAAAATTTATAATGGCGTATAGTTTCTGCTTAAGTCAATAAAAATATTTCAATACAAACTAGGAACTAGGAACTCTTTTGCATACTTTAGCACACTTTAGCCCACTTGATCACACTTTAACACACTTTTGCTTGGAATTACATTAAATAATTTTTTTAATTTCTTTTTTTATTATTATGCATCCTTATTTATTTATGACAATATTTTTAAGAATTTGAAAAATAAAAAAATACATTTGTTTGTATTAATATATATATTTATATTATTCCTGTTGTGTTGTGTATGAGGTTTCAATAATTATAACACTGATTATTTGATATAAAATAATATAATTAACTAATGATTTAGATATACATAAGCTTCGTTTGACGGTTACATAGATGACTAAATTACAGTTTAAAATGAAAGTCTTAAAGAGGAATAAAAGAAAGTGGAGAGGGATAATTAGATAAAGATAAAGAATAGCGCGCTTAGATATACAAAATATTATATGAGTAAAATGTAATTGTAGAATATACAATTTTAAATATACAGATATGCTACATTTTTTCCCCTGAAAGAAAAAGATTAAAAGTTCACATAATTTTTACATAATATTAGATTTCAGATTTTACATATAATAATAATTTATAATGATGAAGGTGGTTTTCTTATGGTACAAATCTTTCAGGTTGCCTACGAGTTCTCGTTGAACGGCGAATGTCTGGGATTGGAGAAGGTGGTTGGTCGGGTAAAATGGCTTGTTCTCTTACTGGTTGATTAATGTTATCCCTCGGGATTATGTGAGGCTGAGGGGCTGCTTGAGCTGGTGCTTGTACATTTTCGAAGAAGCGTATTTTTCGTTCTGTGTTGTTTTGAGAAGGAGGACTATTTATTGAGCCCTCATTAGGATAGTATGGTCTCAGTTGATCCACATGTCTTTTGCACCGTTGGCCGTTTTAAATGATCTCATAATGAAGGTCTCCCAGTTTTGAGATAAAAAATAAACTAGTTGAGAGGTTTCGAATTCTCTGTAGCTAGGAACAAACGACGATTTTTGTTTCTCACTGATTTGAGAGTATAACGTGCTTGGTCTTACAAGGTCAAGTCGAGTGCGTATCTTGCGACCAAGAAAGAGTTGGGCAGGTGGTTGATTTGTGGTAGAATGAGGTGCTACTCGATAATGTTGTAGAAATCTATTTATATCGGTTGTTATGAAACCAGGTGTGGATGACATATTCTGAAGTGCATCTTTGACGGTTCCGACACATCTCTCTGCTTGTCCATTAGTGGATGGATGATAGGGTGCAGTCAGTTTATGGTATTTGATCCCAGCTATTTTCAAAAATGATCTGAACTCTTCTGATACAAATTGTCTGCCGTTGTCTGAGTCCACGGTTACTGGAACGCCGTATCTGGAAAATAATGCATCTAAAGCTTTTATAGTCGTTGTGGCAGTTGATGTATTCATCGTTGCTACTTCAAGCCACTTGCTATATGCGTCAACGACTATTAAGAACATGAATCCTTTAAAAGGTCCTGCGTAGTCGATGTGAATCCTTTCCCATGGGCCCTTAGGATATTCCCAATGGTGCGTTGTGAATTTTGGTGGCGAGTGTGCGTGCTTTGCACACTCTAAGCATGATTTTGCTGCAAGCTCTATGTCGCTATATCTATACCTGGCCAGTATACAAAGGAACGTGCCGTACCCTTCATCTTGACGATTCCCAGATGAGCTGCATGAAGGTCATTTAGGATATGTTGTTGGAAAATTTTAGGTATAAATACCCTATGCTCAAAAAGTAAGCATCCTGCGCTTATGGTATACTTAGCTTGTGGTGCTTTGTAACCATGGCGATCCAATGCTTGGCCTGCTTCCAGGAGTTGGACAATTTTTCCAACTCTTGATCTTTTCTTGATTCATTGGCTATTTGATCTGCACGTAAAGGTAATTGATTTACTTGATGCAGTGTGAATTTATCGAAATCATCCAGATCTTCAAATAGCTCTACCTTGTTGATACATAGACTGTCTTTAGTGAACGTTGTTACTATATTTGATAAAGGTAGTCTTGAAAGGTAGTCAGCGTTGCCGTTTTCTCCAGATTTCTTAAGTATAATACTGAAGTTAAAGTTACACATGAAATCTGCGTAGTTGGCCATGCGACTGATGCAAAGAGTTGGGAGTGATTTATCAGGATGGAAAATCTGCGATAGAGGTTTATTGTCTATTATGAGAGAAAAATGACGAGCATAAAGATAATAAAAGAATTTTTGCATGCTCCATACACATGCAAGAGCTTCTTTGTTTATAATTGGATATTTTTGCTCAGTAGTGGATAATGTGCGACTAGCATATGCAATGACACGTTCCTTGCCATTAGGAAGTTTGTGTGATAAAACAGAGCCTATGCCAGTTTTACTGGCATCAGTTGCTAGTATAAGAGGTAAACTTGGATCGTATGGCATCAGAACTTGAGGTGAAATTAGACACTCTTTGACCTTTTCATAAGATTGGTCAGCTGATTCAGTCCAGTGAAGAACTTTTTTGTTCGTATTTTTTACAATGACGTAGCATTTCTCTAAGTGGACGGTCTAGGGTAGACAGATCTGGTATAAAAGCGTGATAATATACTGCCTTGCCTAGGAAAAGTTGTAGCTCTTCAGGAGTTGCCGGTTTCGGAACGTTTTTAATTGCTTCTATGTATTTTTCTGACTTGTGTATGCCTTCGGAATTTATTTTGTGGCCAAGAAACTCAATAGAATTTGCAATAAAAACGCATTTTTGTCGGTTTAAGTGAAGCCCATGCGATTTTAGACGCTCAAAAAGGGCTTGTAGAATATTTATTCATTGATCAAAGTCCTCTGCAAACACGATCATGTCATCGAAAAATACTCTTACTCCTTTTAAGTTCCTAAGAACTTCCTCAATACGCCGTTGCCAGATTGCTGGAATGTTTGCACCGTAGACAGCGCGTGTTGCCCTTATAAGGCCATGAGTGGAAGTATTTTAAGTTAAAGCATGAGCAAATTCTTCATCAACTGGTAGGTGCGTATATGCATCTGTGAGGTCCAGATGACAGAATAGCTTTGCACCTTTCATATCATTGAAGATGTATTCCGGCTTCGGAATAGGGTGCTCATCAATGATCATTTGAGGATTTAAAGTAAATTTATAATTACCAGTTATCCGTAAATCACCATTTTTCTTTGGAGCGATGTGTGTAGGAGACGCCCATTCTGAGGCTTCTACTTTCTTATAAAATCCTGATGCAATTTTCTCATCTATTATTTTTGCATATTGACTGCGAAGTGCACACGGTATATCATGAGCACGAGCAAATACGAGCTTTGCACCCTGTTTGAAATGGACTTTTGCCGGGGGTCCGGCGAGTTTCCCCGCTGTGTCCGAAAATATTTCCGCATAATTTTGTATTAGCTTGTCTATTTGATTCTTGTGATTCGGGTCGAGAGATTCGTTATTTGTTGTAAGAATATTGACGTTATCAGGACATGAAAATAATTTGACAAAATCAATATCATGGACAAACTGCTGTATCCACTCTCGTCCAAAGAGTGAATCGTAAGAATCGTCTTCGACAATGTATAAATTCAGTCTTCGTCTTTTTGAATTTATAGTAACATTTACCGGTAGACGGCCAATACAGTTTATGTCGTGGCCTGTATAACTTCGAAATTGTCTGTCAGAATGATTTAGCCTGAAGTTTGATTTTATGGATTTCAAAGTTTTTAGACTTATTATACCGCAAGGTGCCCCAGTGTCAAGTTCCATTTTTGTATTGACACCGTCTATGTTGACTGTTAGTAATTGTTTATTTACCGAATTTAAAGCTTTAATTTCCTGAATTTTATTAAGATAATAGATAGCAACAAGTTGTTCAGCTGGAGCTTCACCCAAGGTTTCTTGAATTTGATTCTGTTTACGACGCTCTGAATCAAACTTTCTGCAAGCAGATTTTATATGACCTTTAATATGGCAAAAATGACAGATAGCTTCCTTATAAGGACAGTCTCTACGGGAGTGTTGACCATTGCACCCTCCGCAGTTGTAATTTTTCGCATGTGACTCATTACTATTATTGGCTTGTTGCTTTCCGAAACCAGAGCTATTACTAGTGGAGCGCCCTTGTGACTGAGGTCTAGCGTTTGAGTTATAAGGTTTCGTTTTAGGCTTAAAGAAACCAAGCTTATTAGCCTGCGATTCTGATCCAGCAGGGTTAGTCGAGATTTTAACCTCGTTGGCTATATGATGCGTAGCTTCAAGTTGACTCGCGATCTCGTAAGCCGTCTCAAATTTGTCCGGCTTTTGAGCAATTATTTCGTCGCAAGTGTCACGGGAGTCAAGACCGTGTAAAAACTGCTCAATGAGCATTCTATCTAGGAAATCTCCGAATTCGCAGTATACTGCACCTTGCTTGAGACGAAGGGCAAATTTTGCGATAGGCTCGTCTTTATCTTGACAAATACGTCGGAATTTAATGCTTTCCGCATATTTATTTTTTTTCATATCGAAATGATCGATTAAAGTTTTTTTAATTTGCACGTAGGTGTAGGCTTCCGAATCTGTAGGGCTGGCTAGAAATTTTAGAGCATTGTTTAGCTCAGGGCCCATGTGAACGCGTGCATAATTTGCGTGAAGGTCTTGCGTAATTTTACTTAATTCTAATGCCTATTCAAAACGTTTAAAGTAGTCTTCCACGCTTGAGTTTTCCGAAGATCGATATTCTGCGGAAGAAAATGATGGTACCTTAGGTTGCTGTGCGTTTCTATTACCTCCTTGATCTGACCTTTGTTGAGAAGCCACCGTTTGAAAAGCAGTAGTGAGAGCTGAAGTCAAGGCTTTGATAAATTCATCTTGGGTGGAGGCCATTTTTTTTTTTTTTTTTTTTTTTTTTTTAAGAAGAAGAAGAAGAAGTCACTAATACACCGAAGAGTATGTATATAAGACTATACGAGTATGAATGAATCACTGACGCTATAATATGAAATAACGCGTGGTAATAAGTATTTTTTTTTTACTTTTTCACTGATTTATGCACACGGGAAAAAAATTTTCTTTGACGAAAATTTATCTCACTTCTTGACACCAAATGTTGTGTATGTGGTTTCAATAATTATAACACTGATTATTTGATATAAAATAATATAATTAACTAATGATTTAGATATACATAAGCTTCGATTGACGGTTACATAGATAACTAAATTACAGTGTAAAATGAAGTCTTAAAGAGGAATAAAAGAAAGTGGAGAGGGATAATTAGATAAAGATAAAGAATAGCGCGCTTAGATATACAAAATATTAAATGAGTAAAATGTAGAATATACAATTTTAAATATACAGATATGCTACATGTTGATTAAAATTTCTCTTATTCTATAAAAACAGAAACGAAATCACTTGTGGGTCTAGACAAATTTTTCAGGGGATCCTGTAAAATTTCACGCTTTTTTAATATATATACATAATTTAAAATACATATTAAAATATTATTTTTTTTTTGCAATTCAGATTTATAATTATTTGTTATGTTATAACCTTTAATTAATAAAAATTTATATTGTACGTACGCACAATAAATCTATGAGTTTAATTTTTCATATCTGCTTTTATATCTGAAGTAAAAAAGTTAAATATAATTAAAATATATTAAAAAATTCAACAACAAAAATATTATTCAAACAAAAAATAATTCTATTACAAACCTTGTAATCGCAATAATATTGGTAACCTGCTTGCACTCCAAGAAAATTAGTTTGCAAGCAAAAATCTTATCATTTTTAAAAAAATTATATACGTGCCTTTTTTAGGAATAGCAAAAATTATACTAAAAAATAAATATTTATGTAAAAATTTTGCAAAAATATAATATTAATAATTTAAGAAGGAAATATTGAAAAAAAAAGTCTTCAAAGGACAACTGACTATTTAATACTGGGCTTTTAAAAAGTAGGGACTTCTTGTTTTAAGTGCGTATAAGAGGGATGAAACAAGACAAGCATAAGTATTTTGCGCAAATAAGTGGGGCGTTCACACCTGGCAAACGAGAAAATTCAGTAATATTTATTTTGTCTTGTATATGGGACTCGTCTTTGGACCTGCTTGGGACTATGTTCGATGTAAGAGTTTTTTTCATTATATAAAATTTTTAATATTATATTTTTGCAAAATTTTTACATACATATTTATTTTTTATTATTATTTTTGCTATTCCGTAAAATAGGCACGTATATAATTAAAAAATACCCTGCCAACTAGCTGGCACTGAGGTTCCTCAAACAATAGGCTGTAATCTTAATTTACAACAAATATTATTGATTACAACCATGCAATTATACATACATTTTTCGTTTTTAGTAGCCGGTAAAGTAGATTATTAAGATCATTTTGTTATTAAAGCGAAAATTCTAGCGTCCATGAATTGGTCGCGCAGGCATTAATGGATTTTAAATCATTTTTGCATAATTAAAAAGAAACAAATGTAAAAAAAGCTAATTTTATTTTTTTTTTATAAAATTTTATTTTATTAGAATATATAATTATCCCTTAATAATTAAAATATTGGGTAACATGATTTTTTTGTTTTGTCAAAGAAATGGTTAGTAACGATGCTAAAATTACAAATATTCGCTTAATTATTATAAAAAGATTAATAATTAAAATATTGGGTAACATGATTTTTTTGTTTTGTCAAAGAAATGGTTGGTAACGATGCTAAAATTACAAATATTCGCTTAATTATTATAAAAAGATAGGAGTTTTTACCATAATAATTCCTTATAATTTATTTTCTCAGTGTACTTCTTGCATTTCAAGATTTTAACATTATTTATATTATTTCTATTAATCACAAAATAATAAATTATTTAATTCTATAAATTGTTTGATTCTTTAAAAAATGACAATATAACTTTTACGAACAAAATAATCCGAGGAAGTCAAAAAGAGGCAAGATTTCCATCATTCTTTCTTGTGTGTTATAATTTATATCAAAATAAAAAAAAAATTGTGATCGGATACAAAAAATTACTATAAACTAAATTTCTAAAACTTTTACACTCATTAAAATAAATTAGATGTGCCCAAAACGAAAAATAAATTTGGTGTTTTATGTATTTTTTTGTGACGAAGATTTTGGAGAAAAAAATTTTCAAAAAATTAATCAGATTCAAGATATCGAGTAAAAATCATAATTTCAAATATAAGTAATTTCATGGAAATGAATGAGGTATTACATCCAAATTAAAAAAAAAAAAAGTATTTTGAGATTTTTTTAATAAACAAATTTTTTGGAAAATAAAGTTAGGTATTCATTCAATAGTTGTTATGAAATATCACTGGTTACAATATTTTAAAATATTAGTACTTTCATAGAATTAAATGAGGTGTTACACCAAAAAAAAAAAAAAAATATTGCAGTTTTTTTTATTTTTCTTTTTTTTTAATTTTGAGAAAAAAATTTTGAAAAAATTCAGTATCAGTTCCAAAAAATTACTGTAAACGAGGTTCTTAAAACAAGTACTTCCATGGAAATAAATTAGGTACTACGTCCAAAAAGAAAAAAAAGTTTCGTATTTTTTGTATTTTTTTGTGAAAAAAATTTTAGAAAAAAAATTTTCAGAAAATTAAGTATCCGATTCGAGAAATCATTTGAAAACTATACTTTCAAATATAAGTACTTTCATGGAAATAAATGAGGTGTTACATCCAAATTAAAAATAAAAAGGGGGGTTTAGAGATTTTTTGATAAAAAAATGTTTGAAAAAAAAATTATGTCTTAATTCGATAATGGTTTTGAAATATCACTAGTTACATTATTTTCAGATATTAGTACTTTCATAGAATTAAATGAGGTATTACACCCAAAAAAAAAAAATATTGCATTTTTTTTTATTTTTCTATTTTTTTAATTTTGACAAAAAGAATTTTGAAAAAATTCAGTATCAGATCCAAAAAATAACAATAAACAAGGTTCTTAAAACTAGTACTTCCATGGAAATAAATTAGGTACTACGTCCAAAAAGAAAAAAAAAATTTGTATTTTTTGTATTTTTTTGTGAAAAAAATTTTAGAAAAAAAATTTTCAGAAAATTAAGTATCCGATTCGAGATATCATGTAAAAACCATACTTTCAAATATAAGTACTTTCATGGAAATAAATGAGGTATTACATCCAAATCAAAAAAAAAAAAGTACCTCGAGCTTTTTTGGTGAAAAAATTTTTGAAAAAAAAATTAGTTCTTAATTCCATAATACTTGTGAAATATCACCGATTACATACATACGCACACACACACACACACACACACACACACACACATACAGACTTTTTTTAAAAACAGGTTTTTTAGCTTCCTGGGGTCCCAAAACGTGCTTATATGCCAAAAAATAGAAAATAAAATCTTGACCTAACACAATGGTTCCTCTTTGAGGAACCAAAAAAAAAAATTTCTAATTAAAAATTTTGGAGTGCAAGCAGGTTACCAATATTATTGCGATTACAAGGTTTGTAATAGAATTACTTTTTGTTTGAATAATATTTATGTTGTTGTATTTTTTAATAAATATTAATTATATATAACTTTTTTACTTCAGATATAAAAGCACCCATTGAACACAAGTCGCCAGCTAGAAAAAGCAAAGCTGGTATCGCTGGCGATATGCTATACTTACGCCGGCGCTGTTAGCGCTAGCATACCAAAAAAGATTTTATCTCACGAAAAGTAAGCGTTTCGCAAGTGGTGATCGCTCGCAAAAAAATACAACGTTATGTCAGCGTTTCATCAGCGATTCTCGATTAAAATTTTGATTTTTTATAATCTACTTTACCGGCAGTTTATTATCAAATAATTTTTTGAATTGATTTCATTCTATTTATTATATTCTATTTATTAACTATCTAGAGCAGACAACATTGGCTTCCAAGAGATCTTAATTGTTCTAATAAATCTAAAATTTTCAAGACTGTAAAAGCTATTTTTCAAACAAAGCACAAAAATATAGATTTTTTTGCCCTAGATATTTAAAAAATTTTTATGCCCAGTAAAGGTTTAATTTGAAAATGTAATTTTTTTTTCATTAATTAATTTATTATAAAAAGTGAGCTTGCTCTGGTAGGCCAACAGCAATAACACGCTTAACGGTAATCAACTAGAAAAAAATTGTTGGACTGTGGCGCCTCCGCGCACTTCCTTTTATACTATGTGGTGAAGAAGGAGGAGAAGCTAACAGTTCAGTTCCATGCTGATCGTCGCTCAGTACATATCGCAGACGCGTATTGATTGCTTATAATAAAATCACTTATTAATTATTGTTAATTAAACGTGTAAATGACGAGTTATAAATAAAGATTAGAGAAGACGAGTATTATTAAATAAACTGTGCTGATTAATGAAAAGAAGAGTGTTTATTTTATTTGCTTTAATCACATAACCCAATAGGTTATCGGCCCGCCATCGCTTCCACGGCGCGTGTGCCTTTTTTTTCGTGTGTTGATTAAAATAAAAAGCAAATAATTTTTGGTGAGAGAAATTAAAGAAGTGTGTGGAAAATTATTTTTTAAAAAAATAAAATTAATTATTTTTGTGTGTTTCCATTTATATATTTATATATATATATATATAGAAGAGAAAATGGAGACCGAGCAGAAAGTAAAAGGTAGGATTTTTTTTATTATTGGTGTGAAATGGATGAGAGAGAAAAATTACCGGTAATTAATTAATTAAATTGAATTTTTTTTTATTGCTAAATTAATTATTGAAAAGTGGATGAGTAAAGGAATTAAAAATTAAATTTTTATTTGACGTGTATGTGTATGTGTGTGTTTTACACAAAATGGCCGAAACCGACGCCAAGTTTTTCTCGATGGTGATGTACACGCCGGGCAGAAATTGTGTTTTACAAAGATGGCGCTCGAAATTTTTTTTTATTGTTAAAATAAAAACGATCGATGACGAGAGAAATAATTTTTAATTTTCTTTCTTTTTAATAATTAAATATAAAAAGAAAAGTGAATAGATTTTGTTCGTACGAAAATGAAATTAATTAGATGCGCATAAATAAGACGTGAAATTTTTATTATTATTATTTTAGCGGGAAATGAAATTCGTGTGTGTGTTTTTGCGCGTGTATGTGTCCTGCACCCGGAAACATACGCACGAACATAACCTTTTTTTAAGAAATGAAGAAAATAAAATGAATTTTTTTTTAAAGTTATGTGTATGTGTCTTTGCATGTATGTGTTCTACGTGTAAGATTACATGAATTTTAACCTTTTTTTTAAAAATTATAAGAGAACGAAACGAAAAGTTGTAGATGTGAATTTATTATATGCATATAAAATAAAGATGTGAATTTTTATTAAATTTTTTAAATAATTCTTTTTAGAATAAGACTTAAATTTAAGCAATATATTTCTTTTAGAAAATAAAGATCTATACATCAGTCTCATGACAATGTATGAAGCAAATGGGATGAGAGAGAAATATGGAGGTGAAAACGTTGTAGTCAGGTTAGATGAGAACGTGATTCGACTTGTAACCGAAAGTGGCTCAACTGTTTATATAGGTAATTTTTTTTAGAAAAGATAAAATTTTTAAATAAATTTTTTTTGACTTCAAATTAATAAAATTAGGTACCTAAAATTAAAACTAAAATTTAAAAATTCATGAATTTTAAAATAAATAAATTTTTTTCAACATTAGCTGGTTTGTGAATAGTATAAATTATTATTGTGTTCATAATATGTTAAATATTTACAAGGGTGATCTTGAATAATATCTTGTGTTCGGATATGTGAAAGGTCATTCACTTTGTAGTTTTTCGTGCTTGTGTTCAGTCGATAAATTACGGAGTTAAATTCTTACCCTTTTATTACTTGTGCATGATTAGACTAAGTTAAAATCTTTTCAGATAAAAATACCATCGAAGAAAAGGAGTGGGATTTGATATCTGAAGCTGTAAAAAGGGAAGAATCATTGGGAAATAAGCTGCTCATTCCCATAGAAATCCAGCAAACAGAACTTAATGAAGGGGGTTTTGAGTTTGTAGATACGCGAAATGATGAGCCTGAAAATGAAAAGAAAAATGACGAGAAAAATGAATTAGATGATGTGAATAGAGGAGGCCATGGCATGAATGATGAGGATGATGTGATCGTGACTGATGCGTCTACTCAGACCCCACCTTTTGGTAAGAAACAAAAGCCATTGATTAAAAATGTTGAAAAATGTAACCTAAATCTGCAGAAGGGTTACAGCAAAAATCAAAATGTAAGTTTTGAAACTAAATTAAATGATTCTGAAGTTTTAGATGGGCAGAATTTTTATGATGAGATGCAGAGAAAATTTGATGCGTACTTGAAAGAAGTGAAGGAACAGCACAAAAAGAATTTAGATGTGATGGCAGCTAAAAATGATATTATTGCCAAGCATACTCAAGGTGTGATGAATGAAGTGGAAAGTAGGCTAGATAGGAGAGTGACAAGAATAGAAAATACTCTTTCTGGAGTTAAAAATTTAGATGAGATTGCTGGCACTTTGAAGAGAGCCTTAGATAGGGTAGATGGGACAAATAATGACGAGATACAAAATAGAGAGGTAAGAGACCATAATAATTCTAATTTATTTAATTCTACGATGGTGCCTGAAAGTATAAATATTTCTAATAAAAATGATATCACATTAATAATTCGAGACGAGATTAAAAAGTTAGGAATTAGTACGTTTTCGAATAAAAATTATTCAAATGAAGACGAGTCGATTGTAAATGAATTGAAAGATGTATTAAAGACCGGTTTATCATCTCGAGATACAGGTTCTAGAAGAGATTACAAGTTAACTAATAAAATGCGTTTTGAACATTTTATGGACTTTTTTACGTCAGAATTAAGAACAAAGGATTTGTTATATGTTATTGATACAAAAATTAAAGTAAATGATAATTTAGATGAGCGTACTATAGAAAGTAATAAATTTAGAGTCCGTGATATATTGATAAATAGAATAGATCAAAATTATCATAATAAAATTTTAGATGAGTCAAATCCTATTAAAATGTTAGAAAAGATACAAGAAATAAAAAGATGTGAAAATAATTTAACTTCCGTGGATCTTAGAAAACGGTTGTATAATATACAATATAATCCTAACAAAGAAAAGGCAGCAGAATTTTGGGATAGATTTGACGAGTTGACGAGAAATTACAATAACATCCCAAATGCTCCTGCCCTTTCTGAACAAGAAATTAGAGACGCGTTTTATCAAGCAATAGAAAAGAATATACCTCAGGTACACCATCTAGAATTTGTAAATGTAAATTTGACGGGTAAAAGTCTCTCTTACGAGGACTTAAAACGTTTTATCATACAGCATGAAGCAAGTAGACGAGGTGGTCAAGGTGGTTCTGGCACTTCACAAAGTGTACAAGCTATGGTCACATGGCCTTCTGGAAGCCAACAGCGGTGTTTTCACTGTGATGGCTTAGGGCATATTGGTAGAAATTGCCCTCGTAAAAATTTGGAAGGAAAGCTATGCTATTCCTGTAAGGAATACACTACTGACCATATAGCAGCAAATTGTCCTTTAAATAGAGGATCAAATCGACGAGATAGAAATTATGATAATAACAATAGACGCGATTATAAAAACAATGGTGGTGGTCGTGGTTTTAAAAGAAAGATAGAAAGTAATAATGACGAGTCTAACTCAAAAAGAACCAAGTTTAATAATAGGGGTAGAGGAAATTATAAAAACAGGGGTCGAGGCGGAAAACAGCAAAACAATTGGCAGCAAGAAAAGAAGAGCTCTGACAGTAAAGGTAACCTTGATTGTTTAAATATTTTTAATACTGATTTAAATAGACGAGATAATATAACTCAAGTTAGCTTTACCGGATTAAACAATAATAAATTACTAGCCGAATTTTTGGCCGATTCCGGAGCTACAGAGCATCTTACAAATTCTAAATTAATATTTAAGACGTTAGATGAGAATTATAATAATATTATAAAATGCGCAAATAAAGATGAGTCAGCGAATTTTAAATCGGAGGGAGTAGGAGTTGTAGATTTGATAAATTCGGATAATAATATTTCTTTAAGAAATGTAATTTGCGCTGAAGGCTTATCGGAAAACTTGCTTTCCCTGAGAAAATTTGCTGATAAAGGTTTAGCTATTTATTTAGATAATGAAAAAATTAATATTTTTGACCCTGTTTCTAAGAAATCATTTATCTCTGGTATATATGATAAACCTTACTGGAAAATAGAATTTGAAGTGAATAATTTAGATGAGAACATAAACTCAGAACAAAGTCCTTTAAATAATAAAATTATTGCATACTTAACGACGAGAAGTAACCGAAATTATGAATTAAAAGATAAATCTGATAAAAATAGTAAAAGTCATTTAGATGAGAAATTAGATGTGATTATTGAAAATTTCTGTGACAATAATTTATTTGATAATGAGACTGTAGTAGAAGTTGATTTAAATGATGCGATTTTTGAAAATAGCTTAAGAGACAGAATTTTAAATAATCCCGATGAATCGCTTTTTACTGATGATGAATTCGAAGAGAAAAACGAATTAAATTTTGATAAACACAACAATGTGTTTGTTAAAAATAACAGAGAAATGTTATGGCATGTCAGAATGGGCCATGCGTCGTTGGGATATTTAAAAAGGCTTCAAAAATTATATCCAGAAATAAAAGATTTAAAAGATGCGAAATTTGATGAGAAAATTTTAGATTGTGAAATATGCTTGATTTCTAAACTAAATAAATTGCCGTTCAATAATGTAAGATTTAGAGCAAATGAACCGTTACAAATAATTCACTCCGATATAATGGGTCCTATTAGTCCTATGACTTACCCAAAAAAGGTATAGATACATTTCTGTATTCATAGATGACTATTCTAGGGCGGCAATGGCTTTTGGCATGAAAACAAAAGATGAGACTGGAACATGCCTTGAACTGTTTGTTAAAAGCACTAGAAACTTTATTGGACGAGATGCTAAAGTTTGTTACCTAAGAACTGACCAAGGTACTGAATTTACTGGTGGGAAAACTAAAGAAGTATTGGAGAAATTAGGAGCTGAGTTAGAACTCGCAACTCCTGATACTCCAGAACATAATGGTGTTTCGGAGAGATTTAATCAAACCATTCAAAAGAAAATCCGTTCTTTAATGTATGATGCGAAACTTCCTGAAAATATGTGGGACTTAGCTTTAGGTGCGGCTGTCTATGCGTATAATCGCACACCACATAAGTCTGTAGACATGAATATACCGTTATGCAAACTAAATCCCAGATTTGAACCAAAATTAAGCCAATTAAAACGTTTTGGTTGTTTGTCATATATTAAAATACATAGAAGGATAGGTCCTAAATTTAGGAGAATAGCGATGAGAGTTGTATTAGTAGGATATAAATCAACTGGCTTTATTTTTCTTAAACCTGAAGAAGGAAAATTTTATGAAAGCCGAAATGTTAGATTTAACGAAAAATTGGTTTTTGGTGACAAATATAGAAAGAATAGCATAACAGATTGGGAAAATGTCTTTGATGAGATAGACAAAGAAAATTGGTTTGTTAAATTTGAAGAGAAACCAAAAGAAAATGTTGATAACATACAAAGAACGGAGGGAGCGTTAAAAAGAAAAAGAGGTAGACCCAGTAAAAATATTCTAGTAAACTCTATTAATGTACCTTTAGAAGAGTCTGAAGAAGAGACTGAAATTTTAGATGATGAATATTATCATGCATTGCTCACTAAAATTAATAAAGATCCAGGTTCTTATAAAGAAGCCATGAAATCAGACGAGAAAAATAAGTGGGATCTTGCAGTAAAAGACGAGCTAAATTCAATGAATAAAAATAAAGTATGGAATTTTGTTAAAAGACCTCTTGTAGATGAATATGGTACTAAACCAAATATAATTGATTCTCGATGGGTTTTAAAGAAAAAGATTGAGCCTAATGGCAAAATCAAACATAAGGCGAGATTAGTAATAAGAGGGTTTAAAGACAAAAATACATACGATCTGAAAGACACTTATGCTCCTGTTTCTAGACTTGTATTAATTAGAGCAGTACTTGCAATCATAAATAAATATGACTTAGATGTGTGTCAAATGGACGTGAAAACTGCCTTCCTAAATGGTAAAATCGAAGACGAGATATACATGGAAATACCAGAAGGGGTGAATGTCTCAGAAAAATTTAGACGAGAAAATGTTTGCAAAATAGAAAGAGCATTATATGGTTTAAAAATTAGCCCTAAAAGATGGAATGAACGTTTTAGTGAAGTAGCTTCAAAAATTGGGTTAACTTCACATTATGATGAACCATGTCTAATTACTTGGAGAGATGGGGATAAATTTCTCATATTATTACTATACGTAGACGATATGTAAATCGCTAGTAATGATTTAGTCAAATTGGAGCAAATAAAACTGAAGTTGAAAGATGAGTTTGAAATGACAGATCTAGGAGAGCCTAAAAGTTTTCTTGGGATTAACTTAGAACGAAATCGATCGGAGAGAATTTTAAGTTTATCACAAGAAGATTATATAGAAAAAATGTTAGAAAGATTTGGTTTTAAAGAAAAGCATCCTCAAAGAACGCCTATGGTAACGCATCAAGTGGCAAATAGAAAAAGAAAAGAACGAGAAGAGTCTGATGATGATGAGAAATTGAATAAAAATTTACTTAAGGCTGATACACCTTATAGGGAAGCTGTTGGTTCTTTAGCATATTTGGCAAACGTTACTAGACCTGATATTGCATATACCGTAAATATATTGAGTAGACATCAGGTTGAACCGACTGAAAATGAGTGGTCTATGATTGAAAGGGTATTTCGATATCTTAAAGGAACCATAGATTTGAAATTGACATACACGGGTCTAAATAATAAACTAGAAGGCTATTCTGACTCTAGTTATTCTGATTGTAAGAAATCATTAACAACTAGTGGATATGTTGTTAGATTGTTTGGCGATTCAATAGCCTGGAAGACACGTACACTGTCTTACGTAAATTTGTCTACTTGTGAGGCTGAATACGTTGCGATGAGTAATGCGACCCAAGAAATGATTTCAATCTTTAATTCACTGAAATTAATGTTGAACATTCCTTTAATGCCCTTGACCCTTTGGTGTGATAATTCAGCTGCGGATAAGAATACTAAGACGAGAGGTAGTAATAGATTAAGACACATGATAGATTCTAAGGTTGACTATTTTAAAGAGTGTCTCAAAAAGAGTTATATCGAAGTTAGATGGGTACCTTTTAAAGAACAAATAGCCGATATTTTTACTAAACCGTTGGCTTTTGATTTGCACAGACAATTGACTAATTCAATCTTGAACTTGGAGAGTTAGACGAGTTAAATTGTATATGATGTGTATTCGATGAGATGAACTAATAATTGATTTGATTTGTTTCAGATAAATAGAAAGTGCTTGAGACGGGAGGGAGTGTTGGACTGTGGCGCCTCCGCGCACTTCCTTTTATACTATGTGGTGAAGAAGGAGGAGAAGCTAACAGTTCAGTTCCATGCTGATCGTCGCTCAGTACATATCGCAGACGCGTATTGATTGCTTATAATAAAATCACTTATTAATTATTGTTAATTAAACGTGTAAATGACGAGTTATAAATAAAGATTAGAGAAGACGAGTATTATTAAATAAACTGTGCTGATTAATGAAAAGAAGAGTGTTTATTTTATTTGCTTTAATCACATAACCCAATAAAAATATTTAAAAAACAATTTTTTCAACATTAAAAAATTTTTAAAAAATAAAAACAATAATGAAAATTTTTTTATAATTTTTAAATAAATAAATTTATTTTAAAATCATATGCTTAAAAAATAATGTTAAAATTTACGAAAAAAAAACTTATATAATGAATCAAAAGAATTGTGTTACCCATATTTTAAAAATATATTGTAATTTCTTCTTTGGCGTGATGGTATGTTTTGAAACTGGGAAGCTGAAGATAGTGAGTTCGCCGCTAGGTCGAGTCAGGTAAAAAAAAAGAAAATTGTTTATTTTAAATTTAAAAAAAAAATTATTCAAATTCAAAATATAAAAAAAAAATAAATATAGTGAATAAAAAAAAAAAAAAAAAAAAAAAAAATTATTTTTTAAATATTTTTTTTAATTATTTAGTGAGCTGTAGTCGCAAGCAAAAAGCTTACTTATCGCTAGCGGATACCTGAGCGTTTCGTTGGCGAAGAACGCCAACCAAACGCTCGTGTATAAGGACATGAAATATCGGCCGAAAGCTAACGTTTGATGCCCGCAACTCGAGCGTGTATCGCTGGCGAAACAACAGCTTTTATGCAGCGTTTGTATTCATTGGGCAGATATGAAAAATTAAACTCACAGATTTAGTGTGCGTGCGTACAATTATAACAAATATTTATAAATCTGAATTGCAAAAAAAAAATAATATTTTAATTCCTAGATTTTTAAATATACAATAGAGAAACCAGTAGCTGCTTTTTATATATTCAAGATTAAACATGTGAAAGTCATAAAGATATACAAAAGAAAATAAATAGTCATCTCGAAATTCCTTCGCATGTAAAAAAAAAATACACACAAGGTAAATTTAATATTAAATGCCAAAATCAATGTTCTCTTGTAAATAAAATTTTTTACATTTTTTCAGGTTCATCAAAAAATGACATTTTCTAAGCAGTAAATTATCTTACGCTAAAAAAAAACTCAAATGTATTTTATTTAATCAATAATTTGTTTGATTAACGTATTTTAAATTATGTATATATATTAAAAAAGCGTGAAATTTTACAGGATCCCCTGAAAAATTTGTCTAGACCCACAAGTGATTTCGTTTCTGTTTTTATAGAATAAGAGAAATTTTAATCAACAGAAATAATATATATATATATTAATACAAACAAATGTATTTTTTTATTTTTGAAATTCTTAAAAATATTGTCATAAATAAATAAGGATGCATAATAATAAAAAAAGAAATTAACAAAATTATTTAATGTAATTCGAAGCAAAAGTGTGCTAAAGTGTGATCAAGTGGGCTAAAGTGTGCTAAAGTACGCAAAAGAGTTCCGTAATCCGGCGAATTGCTGCAGCTTGGCATTTTTTACTGGCTTAGTTTGGCATAGTTTGGAATACTTTTAAACTTATCTGAACTATTTGCATTAAATTTAAATAGTTTGGCACAGTTTAGCACACTTTAAATCACTTCTGACACACTTGTACACACTTTTTATTTTTACCAGTGAGGATTTCACTTAAGGCGCACAAATACCTTTTATAACAGTCCTTTCTTAAATAAGTATAAAGTATATATTATAATTCACTGTTTTACTTGTCAATATATTGAGAATATACTTTCATGAACATACCTATTTTGATTTAGTATTATAAATCTGCATAAAATCATTAAAAGTTCCATAACTATTGAAATGATCCAGATTTAGATTATCTTCTACTGTCGAGATGTCACTATGATTCATCATTTCAATGTAGTCCACATCTGCATTACTTTGAATGGGATGACCATGGCCTGCAGCGTAGCTACATTACAAAATCACAACTCCAATCATTTAATGGCATTATAAACATATTCATTAAAAAAAGTTTGTCTTAGATTGATAGATTTTGCTGGATTTAACCGGTACAACATTTATAGACAACCACAATTATAATTTTTTAAAAATGACTTATAGAATAATAAAGCTATAATGCTTCTTATAATTTTTCGCCAATGAAGTTTTAATTTTATTGCCAGTTAAATTTTCTATTTAAAAAATATTTTTGAAGGATTGGAGTTGTGTTTTATGTGATTGTACCGGTTTGCACCAGACCTAAATTCTGAATTATATATTGTTTTATATTTCAAGGAATTAAAGTTATAAATGTAATTTGCTTATTTTTTTCAAGCGTTATTTATTATTTAATTTTAGTTTTGTGTTAAGAATAACGCTTGGATCTAATTATATTATACTATTCTAACAACGTATCAGTTAGCGTTATAGGCTCATGAAAAATTAAAGCAAAAAATAAATAAGAAAGTATAATAAATATATTAAAAATACAAAAAACATATACTGTAAAATCGGCTCGGTAGCGCAGAGGTAACGCGCTCGCTTTGTAATATAGCAAAATATTATGAAGTGGGTTCGCATACAGAGCAGTGACAACTTTTTTTTCTGAAAATAAATATTTAATAAAATAAATATTTGTTTTAAGAAGGGAGAATAGAGCTAGCTGCCGAGTCGCAGGGGGCAAGACGAAATGGAAAGTGCCATTTGCTTGCCTCCGTATGTCATGCATAGAGGGCGTTTTTCCAAGGTTTTTCGCGCCTCTTTTAAAGCGATTGTTGTGAATAACAACTCTGCGCTTTAAAGACGGAATTGTCAGCATGGCTCCTATTAAAAAGTCGGACCTTGGACCGCATTTGGCCATCCCAAACCCTAGTAAAGGCTATGAATAGATAAAGTTTGAAATGATTGTTAAAGTTCCACCTATCCTAAACATCCCTTCTAATCCCACAGTTTCACCACAATTTGTCCATACGTCTCCAAACCTATCTAATTATTTCCATTAAAGGAAAAAGCGGTATATATCTCAATATATATATCGACTTCCGAGGGAATAAAAGCAAAAAATGCGGTTTGGACCGCTTATGCAAATAACTGTTGGTGACCTCCGTATAACGTAAGGTTCTAAGAGGTTAAATAAAGCACATACATACATATACTGTAAAATCGGTAATATTGAAGCAATAACGAATTTCTTTATTTTTTATATTCGAATAATTAATAATTCATATAGAAATAAAATTAATATAATAAAATTATTATAAATAAATGATTAATTTAAATATAAAAAAATGCATTTAATATTTGTTAAAAAAAATCTTCAACTCAAGGATTCGTAAAGAATAGCCAATATTTACATTGCTTGTTGGCATGAAATTAATTATTAAAAAGCACAATGGATGGCACATGGTGGTAGATACTTTGGGGTGGGCAAATTAGGAATGACGAGTAAGTCATATAATATATAGAGACTAGGAAGGCCCTTCCAGCCCCAACCCTCCTGTAAAGGCAAAATTTAAAGTTATATTAAATTGGCAATTAAAAATAGTAAGTTATTGGTTATTTATGGTAAATCATTGCAGGGATGTTTATTGTATTAAGCAAAATAATTATTTTATACTGTATTTACCAAAAAAAATATAATAATAGGGTAATACTTACAAGGGGAGAGAGGAACATTTGGGTCACCAAATTACAATCTATACTTATGGATGACTTTAATATGTTGAAAAAACATCCAAGATACCCTCTGTTTATTCCAACGTGCCTTCTGAGCTTAGAATCGCAGGGCTCAATGTTATAAAATAGGGTTTTTTCGAAATCTTTAATATAACGCTATAACCTTGCAAATTAACCAAAACACTTCTATTTTTAAAATATTATACACTGAAAAACCGCAACCATTGAAGCAATGACTTAGAAGCGATTGAAATATGCCAATAGAATATATCATTGATTTGATGGCGCCGCTATTAAACGAATAGCTTCTCGCCATTAATATGGCAGTCATTGTTTTGATGTAAATTTTCGTCAAAATAAAAGAAATATAAGATTGAATTAATAGAGAGCATACAATCAAAATAATTGTTTTTAATATTTTGATTCAAGGGCGGATTCAAAGGGGGGGCGGTAGGGGCGATCGCCCCTACCGCCCCCCCTGAGATCCAAAAATGTGCATGTTTTTTGTTAATTTTTGTGTTTTTTGAACAATTTTCATGAGATAACATACAAAATTTTGCTTGAGCGCCCCCCCCGAGACTGCTTTCTGGATCCGCCACTGTTTTGATTTAACGTTTAAAAACATTCAATCAATAGAAATTGATTTTAGTTCAATAATATTAATAATAACAAAACAAATTACGTATTGTGCATATGCTAGGTATACTATTCTTTCTCTTTCTATCCTTCTGCGTATTTATTGTTTACTCAGACTTGGCGCGCGCGGTGTTTTTGTTTATATTATTGCTATTCATTATTACTCTTATAAAGAAATGGAATTACCTGAAAATCATTTATTATAAATTTAATTATTATTTTTAATCATGCATTTCGCTAGATATGCATAAATTACTCTGAATATTAAAAAAAGGAGTGGGAAAATTATTATCTGTAACATATAGTCTTCAAAATTTTTTTATAAACACAAAGAGTCCTGCTGGCGTAATGGATAAGGTCGCTGCTTACTGATCAACACGGTTCACAACGGTATCCAGTTCGATCCCGGATGAAGTCGCAGTTTTTTTATTTGATTATAAATTAAAAAAAAAATTAAATTCATAAATGTATAATAATGTAATAATAATTAAAAAAAAAAATAATTAATAAAAAAAATCGAAAAATAATATAACAAATTAACAATATACCGCCTTAAAAAAAAATACAAAAGCGAGGAATAATTAAATAAGTAAACATTAAAATAAAATAATAAATGTAAAAAAAAAAAAGAAAAAAAAAATAAATTTTTACTTATTTTCTGTTTATTATACATTGAAATGATATGTATTCATAATCATTTCAATAGCTTTAAATATTTGAAATAATTTCAATCTCGCCATTGAATTTATGATATCCGTCATTGGCATATATCAATAGCTTCTAAGTCATTGTTTCAATGGTACTGGTTTTTCAGTGTAGAAATAATATTTAGGCGATTATTTCTCAACCCGGCAACCCCCCTCTTTCCAAAAATGATGGCATATTAAAAAGATTTCGGTTCTCTTAAATTGACTGGAAAAGGGTCTAGTTTTTTATTCTCATTGGCCTTTTCAACTCTGTAAATCTACTGTGCCCATTTTAGGCACTGAGTGGCGGCAGATCGACATTTTAAAAACAAAAAAATTGAAATAAAAGTACACTGAGAAAAAAAATTACTACATTCAAAAAAATTTGCTTTGTTTCAAGAAAATTATTCTTTTCAATACTGCCTAAGATACGTCTTTTTGACTCAATGAAATCTGACGCTTTGAGTTAAAGACATATGTTCTATCAAAAACATAAAATAATGCATCAAGTTTTTAAAAAGAAAAAAAAAAAATTTTATTCAAAGCCAGATGGAATTAGCAGGTGGTAATAAACATATGAGTGAATTCTGCTGTTATTTTTTTATTTTAATGTCATAAAAATAATTATTTTTTTTTAAGCTGAGTATATTTTATAGGAAGAAAAAAAATATTTGTTCAGAAATTGAAAAATGTTGTTTGCTCTAATTTATCTAAATTATTAATCTTTTCCGCAAAAACTTCTATTTTTTCATTAGCTGATCAATTTTTTTGCATTGAATTAAGTTTCACTTATAAAGATATCTACAAATTACTTTTTGCAGAATAATTTTTATATAAATGAATGGAGATTATAGTTAATTCAGCAATAAAAATATATTTTATTAAAAAAATTGTTTCTTGAAAAAAAAGTTCATTTTTTTGAATGAATAAAATATAGTTATGAAAATTCGTTTTTTGAGTAATTGAGTACTTAAAAGACAAATATCCCCCAAAAACTGCTTATCAACAGAAAGTTTATGGGAAAATAAGAATTTTTTGACCAATAAAAAGAAAAAAAAAAAACTCTTTTTGAGAAATTCGCATTTGAAAATTCTCTTTAGCTTTCCCGATTTTCCGGGTTTTCTCGTGGGGTTTAAAAAAAATTGATATCAGAATCGTCTTCACTGGGAAATTTTACATACCCACTATTTATGAAAATTATTTTTTGTTGTTCTATTTAAAGCGTAGAAAAATTAAAATCGCAAAATTAGCTCATTTTTTTTAGCAAATTTAAAAAAAAATTTTAAACTGAAAAACAGCTGCCAGTTTAAAAGCTTTCAATCTAGAAGCTTAAAAATTTGCATGGAATCATATTTTTTCGTACTAAAGGCAGTCGAATTAGTTTTGTGAAAATCCCAGAAATTCACCTTCTCTTTAGTAAAGTTTCACTAAGAATTACTCATATGTGATAATTCTAGTATGGAGATTCCATTGGATAGTTTATTATGTTTATTATAAATCGCAATACTATAAGTATAATATAAAAAAACTCAAAACCGGTTTGTGAACTCACAAACAACAAACATAGAAAATGTTTAAATTTATACTTTAAATAACCACTAGTATTTTATAACCATTAAATAAATAGTATTTTAAAATAATAATTGGCACATTTAAGCTCCTTAAATCCTTAATCGAACCGATTCGAAATCGATTAGAACCCTCTATCGAACTTATTCTAGGTTCCAAAATCGGAATTATTCTATAAAGTTCCTAAATCTGAATTAATCCTGAGTCCCTAAATTAATATTATTCTAAATCCCTAAACTCATTTTTTTCCAAGTCCCTAAACCTGGTTTATTCTAAATCCCCAAATCAAAATTATTCTAAATCCATTTAGATTTTGATGTAATATTTTGATGTAATATTTTTGATGTAATGTTTTGTATGATTTCATTGTATTATTTTTTTTTGGGGGGGGGGGGGTGTAATATTTCACTTAATTCCATGAAAGTCATAATATCTGAAAATAATGTAACCGGTGATATTTCACAACTATTATGGAATTAAGAGAGAAATGTATTTATGATTGCAGGTGATATCAGTGGCATATTGATGTATTAAGCACATTGTTTGATGAACCTTAGTGCCAGATAGTTGACAGCGTATTTAATAATCATTAGTTTATTAATTAATCTTTAAACATATTTATAATAAATTTAAATATAATCAAATAATCGATTTTAATATGGCCAATCAGAAGGCGAATTTAAAGTTGAATAAAAAAAACTTTCGTGTGATTTTTATATAATGGATTATTAATAATATTTTTTTTTAACTTAAATTTATTTTATAAATTTTTTTAATTATAAAAAATCGTAGACTTTTGTACGATTTCAATCTCAGGTCCTTTCGGTTATAAAGCCAACACGCTACCAGTTGCACTGTTATTAAATAAGCATAAGGAATCGAGGTTTGACTATAATATGCTACGGATATTAACGTGGAACATGTTTATAGGAAGGGTGTATCTCAGAATTTGAAAATTAAGGGGGGAGAGGTTTTTCCGGATTAAGGGGGGGGGGGGTGAAATGAGACTTAGAATAATTTCAATTTACGGACTTGGAATAATTTGGTTTTAGGGACCTAGAATAATACGCGTTTAGGAATCAAAATAGTTTAGGTTTAGAATCTTAACATCTAGTAAGGTGATAATTACAAATTATAAAATTAGAAATTTGTATTAAGACGTTGCGTATCATTTATGCATTATAGCAGGTATACCTAGCCTTCACCAAAGAAGATATACTAGTACATTCACATCCTTCACAAAGAGCTTATACTAACAGAGTTATTATTATTATTATTATTATTCGTCTTACAAAACGATAAGAAGGGAAACGCTACAGGACCTCGATTTTCGAAATCGAAGGAATGAGGAAGTAAGGGAACTCCCCTCTTAAAAATTGCTCCCCAAATAATAAGAAGACGTATTTTTCAAAAAAGGGAGTAATATTTTTCCTTTTCCCCGTTTCTCCTAGGAGCGAATACTCGCGCTATGTTGCCGCAACATATTTGTACTCTTAACCAATAAAATCATCAAAGCGCTTCATTCTTCATAATTCAAAAGTATTTAGATTTAAAAATTTGTATGTATTATATATTGTATATATGGAAATAAATATAAGTATATAATTAATATTTTGATAATTTAGTTAAAAGTAAAGTAAACATATAGATTAAAATTTTTAAGAAAAATTTTTTTTATTATAAATTGATAAAAAAATTTTTAATTAATAAATATAACTAGAAAGTAAAATCTTGAAATTGAGAAAATTTCAAAAATTTGAAAACTGGATACCATTAGTCTGCTATATACGAATAATTTGTACTACATATTCTACAAAAAGTAATTATGTGCGTTGATTAATTTATTATTATAAATTATTAATTTCAATATTAATAATAGAAAATTTTTGAATTTAATGTTCGCCTAAGTTTATCTCCTCATGCTGAGATACACATTTTTTTTAATGACATGCATACAGTGTCTTTTACACAAAAATATATTATATAAAAAAAATTTAATAACAAATTATAATTTTTTTGTTTTTTAAATATTTTTTTTTTGCATTATTATAATATTTTGTGCTAAAAAAAATTCATTGCTTCTTTTATTATGTTCAATAGCTTCATTTCCCAAATCTAATATGATATTAAATTATTAAAATTATTCCGTATATATATTTTTATTGCTATAGCACTATACACGCATATTTGCTAAGCTTGAATTTTGCTTGAATTGCTTGAAAGTATAAGCATTTTCTGTAATTTTCAAGCAATTCCAAATAAATTGGCTTCCAGATTTAGGCATATTTTTTTATAAATTTATTATTTTATATTAATTCATTAATGAATTTATCTAAAATTGAATTAATTTTTTTATTTTTAAAAAAATTTAATTTAATTTTCCATATACCCAAAATCACAATTGCATAAAAATTATAAAAAATAAATGTCTTTTAAGCGCGGGAGTCTATTATTATATCTTAACTTATCTTATCTTATCTTATCTTATCTTACTACTATATATATTTGAAAATTTATTTGTGTGTCTGTGTATGTGTGTGTGTGTATTATCATCAGGGTCAAACCAGTGAACGAAATTATATAAAACTGGTGTCAAATTAAAGAAAAAATGTCTGCGAGTGACATAGGCTATAGTTTTACGATTCAGCTATCGTACTTTTGGAGATATTCAATTTTTAGTGTTTTTGAACTTGATAAAATTTTTAAAAACTTTTAACAAAAAATAAAATATCTTGAGAAAATCGAAAAATTTTACTGTCACACTTTGTAGTATTCGATTTGGCACCAATTGTTACGTATTCTCCTAAATTTTTTTTCAAAACGGAGGTATCTTTAAAATTTTATGAAATATTTTTGAAGCTGGTTAAAAAATTTTTTTTAATTTTTTTATTTTTTATGGTATTTATCTATTTGTAGGTCTGTGTGTGTATGTGTTTCATTATCAGGGTCGAATCCATGTCAAAATGAAGTGTCAAAATATAGAAAAGAAGTCTGCGTATGACATAGGCCATAGTTTTGCAACTCAGCTACCGTACTTTTGGAGATATTCAATTTTTACTATATTTGGAAAAAATAAAAAATTTTTTGGAAAATTGATTAAAAAGTGAAATAACTTCTAAATATGATAAAATTTTACCATCGCAAATGGTATTACTCGATTCGGCAAGAATTTATACGTACTCAGATAAATTCGTATAAAAAAAAGACGTTTCTTTAAAATTTTGTAAAATTTTTTTGATTTTTCAAACAAAATTTTCGATAATTTGCAGTAAAAATAAAAAAACTAGAGAAAAATTTCAGGAAATTTTATACATTCTTTACTATTCAGAAAAAAAAACATGATTGTTGTATCATAAATTAATTTTTTTACAAATTAGTTAATCGAGATTATCATTAAAGAAAAATTAGGACCCTCTGAAAAACTAGATTTTGCATTTCCAGGAGTCAAACGCACGATTGTTTATTTAAAAATGACTGTATTATTTGCAATTTATATTGTTTATGCTACAAGCTATTAGGACTATAAAGAGGCCCCTCTGAAAATTATTTGATAATTTTTTATTATGAGGCCTTGAATTCTCTAGATCAAAAAATACCGAAAAAATTGCTTATCCAGTTAATAATACACAGTTTAAATTATGAAATCACTAGCTGACTAACATGATTCATAATAGGTCTTAAAGTCTGTAAGTCTATAGTACACCAGAATAGTACACGAGATATTAATATTAAAATGCTAGATTCTGTTCGTGCGGGAGAAACACGTCGATTCGATAAGAAATAAAATATCTTCAGGATTACAAATAGTCTCCCCAATACCTTTTCAAATGTGTTTGTGCAATTAATAGTTAACTTTACTGGGGATAGAACTAGGCTCCTCTGAAAACTCTTAATGTGTTTGCATAATTATAAATTTGCAGTGAAACATGATTTTCTTAAACAACAGAAACAAAAGCAAAAACAATAGAGGGGGGGCGGAGCCCCCCCTACAACTTATGCTAGTTATTATATAATATAAAACGTATGGTTAAAACGAGAAAGTTCTCTGATTCCCTTACTATAGTAGTTCCCTTACTATATTCCCTTACTATAAGAATATGTTCTCTGGAGAGTTCTCCTTACGCTTTCAAAAATTAAATTTTTTAAAAACCGGGGAAAAGAAAAGGGAAATTCCTTTACTCCCTGGCTCCCTCGATTTTGACAATTGAGGCCCAGGAAAAATATACTAAAAGAGAATGTAAGAGAAAAAACTTGATCTTGCGTAGTATTGTTTATTTTCTACAATTTTTTTTTTTTAAGGGTTTGTGTTGTTGTAACCTGTTATTCGATACACATTGTGCACGCATACGTAAAATAAACAAATTTTTATTTTAAAGTTATAAAAATTTTATTTTTATTAATATTAAATATTTTTTATAATTAATTAAAATGGCAACTTATTTGGTTTTATTTGTAAGGAGCTTTACGGAGTTTGCAATGACATTAGCTTGCATAAGAAAGTAATTATTATTATTTATCTATTTTATTTATCTAAATTGCAGATAGACAGAATGTTAATCTGTAAAAAGTAACTCTTAGATAAACAATAGTATATTTACGGCTCCTGTCCAGAAAAGTAAAGAATGGCCCAAATCGCACGTAAATTACCTTCCGAGGCGAAGCCGAGGATAGTAAACCGCCATTTGGGGAACTCTTTATTTATGAACAAGGGCCGTATAAAATCTTTCTGCGGCAGTAGCGAGAAATTTTGTGGTTACTGTATTTTCGTGGCTACTGTCCAGCAAAAAAAAATACATTATTTCCGAAAAATTAGCAAAAATTCCAAAAATATTAAAAACAATAATAATGTATACAAATTTTTTTCTAAATACTTATAATTACATATATTTATTTTTACATATACTTGCATATAATTTTTCACTTTTATTATTACATTCATGAATTTTATTTTTTATACAATTTTTTGATAATTAATTTCAATAGCAATTATTACACAAAATTATTTTTTTTTATCTTAATTAAATTTAACGTTCGACATAATTTTTAATTTAAGTATCAAAAACAATCTTTGCGATCAAACATAATCTCATATTTCAAAGATATATAAGGCTTTTGCAATTTATTTAAAAATTTTTTACAATTTCAAATAAATTATTTAAATTTTGTAATTGATAGATAGATAGATATTCTTTATTTGCAAATAAATACAAAAAGTGTACATTTGATAACAAGTATATAAAATACTAGCAAAAGTTGGAGGGGGGGCTCCGCCCCCCCTGTGTCGCATTTGCTTCTGTTTCTGTTACTTGAAAAAATCATTTTTCACTGCAAATTTACCTATAATTATCACATTCAGAGTTTTCAGAGAAGCCTAGTTCTGTCTCCAGCAAAGTCTCCAGTAAATTTATAATTATGGATTACAGAATCATATTAAAAAATATATTGGAGAGGCTATGCCCAATCCCGACAGACAAATTTTTACATATATATAGTATATAATAGTATTAAGATATATAAAAAATGTCGCTAATTTTTAAAGATACCTCCGTTTTGAACAAAAATATAACTGAGTACGTATAAATTAGTGCCAAATCAAGTAATACCAATTGCGACAGTAAAATTTTATCATATTTAGAAGATATTTCACTTTTTAATCAATATTTCAAAAAATTTTATTTTTTCCAAAAATAGTAAAAATTGAATATCTCCAAAAGTACGGTAGCTGAGTTGCCAAACTTTGTCTTATGTCATACGTAGACTTTTTTTCTATATTTTGACACTTCATTTTGACTTTTCATTGATTAGACCCTGATGATGAAACACATACACACACAGACCTACAAATAGATGATTAAAAATACTATAAAAAATTAAAAAATTCAAAAAATTTTTCAACCAGCTTCAAAAATATTTTATAAAATTTTAAAGATACCTCTGTTTTGAATAAAAATTTAGGAGAATACGTAAGAATTAGTGCTGAATCGAATACTTTAAAGTGTGACAGTAAAATTAATTTGTATAAATATTATTAAGTTCAAAAACACTAAAAATTTAATATCTCCAAAAGTACGGTAGCTGAGCCGCAAAACTATGGCCTATGTCACCCGCGGACTTTTTTTCTTTAATTTGACACCGGTTTTATTAAATTTCGTTCACTGGTTTGACCCTGATGATAATACACACACACACACACGCACACACACACAGACACACAAATAAATTTTCAAATATATATAGTAGTAAGACTAGTAAGATAAGATAAGAAGTAGTAAGATAAGATATAAAAATACAATGTATATTAATCAGGTATAAATATTATATATATAATAAAGTACAAAATTTGGTATAATATTTTTGTTTCTAATAATAATAATAATACTGAAAAATAAAAGAAATTTACATATAATACAGATAGTATATATAGTTACTTTGTAGAATTTTTATAATAGGGTAATAAATTAGTAAATTGTTAAAATAATATAGATAATAAAATAAAAATAAGTATAATGTGTACATCTGGTGGTCCATATTAGACCAGTGTATAAATTGATGTTAAATAATTTTTTAAGTTAAATTAATTAATTTTAAATAGAATAAATGATATGAAAATGCCTTATATATCTTTGAAATATAATAAGATAGTTTTAATTGTTCGAAAAGTTTTTTTATCACCAAATTTTTTCTTTAAAATCAATGCTTTTTAAATATATTTTTGATATGTGCTTATGTATTATGTACTAGGCTTAGGTATTAGGTCATAGCTTTTAAATGAATTTAAAAAATATGATTTTTCACTTAATATATAATAAGAAGAAATGTGATAAGGTATGCAGGGTAATTTTATGCTAATATTCTTCATACTTATTAATGGTGCATTAAAAAAAAATATACTTTATAAAAAAATTTAAAATTTTCTAACAATACAAAAAAAAAGAAGTTATAGGTGCAGTTGCAATATATCTATAACATTTTTTTATAACGCTTGTATAATAAATATTTATCTTCCGAAAAAATTTTCTAAAAAACAATATCTCAATTTTTTGAATTTTTTCCAATATTTCAGATATATAAATACAGTTAAAAAAGGGTTTATCTCTGAGGAAGGAAAAATTGATTACCGAAAAATTATATCATATTATAAAGGCATCAAAAATTATATCATATCATAACTATATAGGCCTCTTAAGCCTGGATCAATATCACGAAAGGAAAAATACAGAAATCAACATATTATTCAGTGAATTTTTGCATTAAAATATAATTTCCTTAAAAAAATACATTTTAAAAAGAATACATTACGCCAACTCGTCAGATATAATTCTCTTTCCCCCCTTGCAAAGCAAATAGATATTTTCATCTATTAATTTTGCTTACATATTTTATCGTCAACGCAAGTATACAATATGAACGCGCAAGTCCCCAAAAAAAATATTTAATTTTCAATCAACTGCTTGTACAAATATAAAATACCCTGCCAACTAGCTGGCACTGAGGTTCCTCAAACAATGGGCTCTAATCTTAATTTACAACAAATATTATTGATTACAACCATGCAATTATACATACATTTTTCGTTTTTAGTAGCTGGTAAAGTAGATTATTAAGATCATTTTTTATTAAAGTGAAAATTCTAGCGTCCATGGATTGGTCGCGCCGGCGGTAATAGATTTTAAATCATTTTTGCATAATTAAAAAGAGACAAATATAAAAAAAGCTAATTTTCTTTTTTTTTATAAAATTTTATTTTATTAGAATATATAATTATCCCTTAATAATTAAAATATTGGGTAACATGATTTTTTTGTTTTGTCAAAGAAATGGTTGGTAACGATGCAAAAATTACAAATATTCGCTCAATTATTATAAAAAGATAGGAGTTTTTACCAGAATTTATAATAATTTCACGAAAATAAATTAGGTACTAAGACCAAAAAGAAAAAAAAAATTGGTATTTTTTGTATTTTTTTGTGAAAAAAATTTTAGAAAGAAAATTTTCAGAAAAATAAGTATCCGATTCGAGATATCATTTGAAAACTATACTTTCAAATATAAGTACTTTCATGGAAATAAATGAGGTATTACATCCAAATTAAAAAAAAAGGGGGGGGTTTGAGATTGTTTGATAAAAAAATGTTTGAAAAAAAAATTAGAATTAGAATAGAATTAAATGAGGTATTAAACCCCAAAAAAAAAAAATATTGCATTTTTTTTTATTTTTCTATTTTTTTAATTTTGACAAAAAAAATTTTGAAAAAATTAAGTATCAGATCCAAAAAATAACAATAAACAAAGTTCTTAAAACTAGTACTTCAATGGAAATAAATTAGGTACTACGTCCAAAAAGAAAAAAAAAATTTGTATTTTTAGTATTTTTTTGTGAAAAAAATTTTACAAAAAAAATTTTCAGAAAATTAAGTATCCGATTCGAGATATCATGTAAAAACCATACTTTCAAATATAAGTACTTTCATGGAAATAAATGAGCTATTACATCCAAATCAAAAAAAAAAAAAAGTCTTAATTCCATAATGTTTGTGAAATATCACCGATTACATACATACGTATATACACACACACACACACACACACACACACACACACACACATACAGACTTTTTTCAAAAACCGGTTTTTTAGCTTCCTGGGGTCCCAAAACGTGCTTATATGCCATATGAATTATATATATGGATTTGTAGCATAAAAGAAAAAAATGAATATTTTGGGCTAAAATTATCATCCATTATGTATTTTTGTCCACTATTTTCATTTCTGAAGTCAGTTTTAACAAACAACCCTTAGAAAATAAGATATCATCCCCTTTTGCATCAAAAAAATAATGTAATATTTACCTTATCTTTCGGAGGTGATACCTTATTTTCTAGGGGTCGTACGTAAAAACAGACTTCAGAAATGATAATAGTGGGCTAAAATACCTACTGTATGACAATTTTATAACAATTTTAGCCCAAAATATTCATTTTTTCTTTTATGCTACAATCCACCCCTTACTCCATTCAAGGGGTTGAAGATAAAAAATTGGTATGCATTCATTTTTTTGTGTTCCTGATAGTTCCATATTAAGTTTTTAATGCCATGAAATATTTTTTGTGCCCATTATATTAATTTTAATGACGTCTAAAAATTATAAAAAAATTACCCCACTTTTAGGGGATTATATCACATTTTCTAAGGGTTATACATTAAAACGGACTTCGGAAATGAAAAGAGCAGCCCTGGTAACATTTTTGGCTCAAAAATTTCATTAAAAAAAATTCAAATGGCTTGTATGTGTCGATTGGGCGTTAATGGGTTAAGACGTGTTTTAAGACGTCAAAAAAGACGTCTTTTCAGAATTAAAATAAATTTTTTAAAAAAGCTTAAATAAATATTAAAAAATATTTTAATTTATTATAGCCAATTAAATTAATAGAATAAAAAATAAAATTCAATATTTAAAAAAAATAAAAAAAAAAAGTACTTCCCGAGTTGTACTCAGGGCAGCGGCGAACCCATCTCTCCTCTCGGACAGAAGTCCAACAGGAATGGGTTTAAACGAGCTCGGCCAAGACTCATTTGGTATGATATGTACAAATTATTGAATACACTTTACACAAAATTTAGATAATTTAAATAATTTAAGTCAAATGAGTCTTTAAACGAATAATTATTTTGAAAAATTAATTTGTAGACAAGGGGGTAGACAAATTAATGGGTGGACACGTGCTATAACAGCGGATAAAATTCATTGTTATTATATTGCGCTTCAAAATCCGTTAGCAGGAGCATATTATAATATAGGTTACCATGAGCATTTGTAAATATGCTGAAATTTTGATTGTGGAGATGTGTCAAGTGACAACTTAATTTTTAAAGTATATTAGAAAAAGTGGATCAAATGCGTAAGGGAATTATTATTGATTGATTGCAATCTTATACATTAATTAGAGAAGCTTATATTTCAAATCAAGAATCATTCAAATTTTCAGCTAAATATTTATAAACAGTTGGAGCGAACCTATTATTTACTTCCAAGTCCAAGTCCAATATTTACTTCCAAGTCCAAGTCCAATATTTATTTACAAGTCCAAAAGATCAATTATTTACTTTCTCAAGAACTTAGTTAGCAGTTTGTTAAAAAGTGCAATAGGTAATCACCTTGCTCTGATAAATATATGGTAAAATTAGTTAATAAGTTTTTGCTCTGAAAATTTTGTGGTAAAAGAAGTGCTTTGAAGTGTCCAAAATTAGCTTGGTATTTGCTATATCAAAATTAAAATTAAGAAAGAGTCTAGTAGCTATTAGACTCTCTTCCAATGGTTCAAAACAGTTCGAGCGAACCAAAAAAGTCCAAATTTAGCTTAATCGGAAATGGTTTTTACCATGAATATATTAGAGCAAGGTGATTAACTATTGCACTTTTATACAAACTGCTAATTAAGTTCTTGAGAAAGTAAATAATTGATCTTTTGGACTTGTTTGGTTCGCTCCAAACTGTTTTATATATTTAGCTGAAAATTTGAATGATTCTTGATTTGAAAGATTAACTTCTCCAATTAATGTATAAGATTGCAATCAAAAATAATAATTCCCTAATGCATTTGATTCACTTTTTCTAATATACTTTAAAAATTAAGTTGTCACTTGACACAAATCCACAATCAAAATTTCAGCATATTCACAAAAATTATAGAAACTTATTGAATGATTTGAATAATTCTAAGTGTTTCGTTTTTTAAATTTAAATGATTTCTTCACTTATATATAAAACAATTATTTTAATAATTAAAAATAGAAAATCTAGTACACTCACAGAGCATCAACAATAATATTAGCAGAAATCACAATACCTAAACCAGAACTGAACATGCTAATTGTAACCTACGTTATAATATGCTCCCGCTAACGGATTTTGAAGCGCAATATAATAACAATGAATTCTAACCGCTGTTATAGCACGTGTCCACCTATTAATTTGTCTACCCCCTTGTCTACAAATTAATTTTTCAAAATAATTATTCGTTTAAAGACTCTTTTACTTAAATTATTTAAATTATATAAATTTTGTGTAAAGTGTATTCAATAATTTGTACATATCATACCAAATGAGTCTTGGCCGAGCTCGTTTAATCCCATTCCTGTTGGACTTCTGTCCGAGAGGAGAGATGGGTTCGCCGCTGCCCTGAGTACAACTCGGAAAGTTATTTTTTTTTTTTTTTTTTTTTTTTTAAATATTGAATTTATATTTTTTATTCTATTAATTTAATTGGCTATAATAAATTAAAATATTTTGTATTTAAGCTTTTTTAAAAAATTTATTTTAATTCTGAAAAGACGTCTTTTATGACGTCTTAAAACACGTCTTAACCCATTAACGCCCAATCGACACATACAAGCCATTTGAATTTTTTTTAATGAAATTTTTGAGCCAAAAATGTTACCAGGGCTGCTCTTTTCATTTCCGAAGTCCGTTTTAATGTATAACCCTTAGAAAATGTGATATAATCCCCTAAAAGTAGGGTAATTTTTTTATAATTTTTAGACGTCATTAAAATTAATATAATGGGCACAAAAAATATTTCATGGCATTAAAAACTTAATATGGAACTATCAGGAACACAAAAAAATGAATGCATACCAATTTTTTATCTTCAACCCCTTGAATGGGGTAAGGGGTGGATTGTAGCATAAAAGAAAAAATGAATATTTTGGGCTAAAATCGTCATAAAATTGTCATACAGTAGGTATTTTAGCCCACTATTTTCATTTCTGAAGTCTGTTTTTACGTACGACCCCTAGAAAATAAGATATCACCTCCGAAAGATAAGGTAAATATTACATTATTTTTTTGATGCAAAAGGGGATGATATCTTATTTTCTAAGGGTTGTTTGTAAAAACTGACTTCAGAAATGAAAATAGTGGACAAAAATACATAATGGATGATAATTTTAGCCCAAAATATTCATTTTTTTCTTTTATGCTACAAATCCACCCCTTACCCCATTCAAGGGGTTGAAGATAAAAAATTAGTATGCATTTATTTTTTTTTGTGTTCCTGATAGTCCCATATTAAGTTTTTAATTCCATGAAATATTTTTTGTGACTATTATATTAATTTTAATGACGTCTAAAAATTATAAAAAAGTTACCCCACTTTTAGGGGATGTTATTGTTATTTTTAACTCAGCTGTACCGGTCCCAAGCCCGGAGCCTCATAAGGCTGAGGAAGGAGGAGGGTGGTTCAGGCCGCCTTTTTTCAAGGTTGAACTAGAATTAAGGATATAGCTCTCTGGAACAACTGAGGCTGCCCTATAAATCGGGTCTCATGCCTTGCATTTCTCCGGGGACATGCTCTATGCTTTATCCCATGTGTGCATGTTAGGAATCCCGCCGTCTGCTCATAGTTTGTCTATAAGTGGTTCTGGAATAACTGAGGCTGCCCTATAAACCGGGTCTTATGCCTTGTGTTTCCCTCGAGCATTCTTGACAAGCATGCAGCCGCAGACTGCTATCCTAAAACTATCCTTGAGGAAGAGGCATATTAAAGGGGCTACAAGGTTATCTCCAACCTAAGTGCGATATAAGCCACATACAGGGTTGCCTTAGACCTGACGTATTGGCTCTTAGCATGGGAGAATTCTGCCTCGAGCACAGCGACGTAGCCGATTAAAGGTAGTCGCGAGTCCCGCTAAATCATGACTGCAGGTTGTATTTTCTGGTTTAGTAATATGTGAAGGTGATCGGTTATTGGGTTATTGGGAAGTGGCATTGTCATCAGACAAGGAGGAGCAATCCTCCATTCTGTAGGGGATCTATCTATGGAATCAATGCCGTCTGGTTCCAGAATAAAATCTGACATCAGCCCTCATGATTCCACTGGTAGATGCCTGACCTGTTCCATGACAGGTATAAAACATTGTGGAATGGTAGCAAACATAGAGGTGGAAACACTTCACCTGTTAGATTGAGGATTGGTGTTCCCTCGCGTCACCGCCTCTCAATCGAAGTCTGTTACATGCCGGATTAATATGTGATTTCATCAGACATGGTGGTGAAAATCCCCCGATCTGTAGGACTATTATTACTGGATGGACGCTAGAAACTAATATATACTCTCTGTCAGCGACTAACGTAAATCCTTCAATAATACTCTGAAGGGTACTCTTACCCAACTAAGGGCCCTTTGTCCAGGGACACAGGCTTATTTTATGAACAATGCTAAATAAATACAGTGAATTACTCCAGGTTGATACCCCTGTTATAGAGGATAATTCAACCTCTGATTCCGATCAAGTGAAAGCCTTGATGGTCAGAGCCGGAGACATGGATTCTGGGGGTCTCCAATTTAGCATTTCTCAGCAGCAAGGGCAGAACACCACGCCCACAGAGCAACAACATCTAGCTCTAATTACTCCTGAAAAAAAGACGGCAAAGGTAGTCTTAACTAGACTAGAGGTCGAGGATTCCTCCCGCAAATCCTCAATGAAAGGTGACATATGCGCAAAATGTGGCACCCAAAAAGGTTCAAGCAACAGCTTGATACGGCCTTCCATTCTGAAGGACCAGAGGTCATATTCGTTGCCTAATGTTAGAGAAGTTGGGCTTGATGACGAAGGCAAGAGGGAAGAAAATATAGAAAGATATCTCCGAGAATCAAAGGACTATAACAAGGCGTGCATTGAAATCCACTCAAACATGGAGAGAGATATTACTCAGATGAGAGACTCAGTCAAAGTACAGAAGAACATATTACAGTTGTCAAAAAGGCATAGCTGAGTTTGAAAAATATTTAGCCAGGCTTAAGACAATTTTTGAACTGCAGCAGGAGCTTTAAATGGAAAATAAAAACCCGATATTCCTATAGAGGAAGCATCAGGGGTTATGACTGGAAAAGGAAAGAAGAGGGCTCGGACTGCGTCCCGAAGCCCACCCGGAAAGGAGAATACAAAAAAGAGACCGGGGCAAAAAACGTCCCCGGAACTCCCTCTAAGGAAGACCTTCGCTCATGCAGTGATGTCTCCTCCGAAAGATATGGTTCAGGAGGTGAATCAGTTAGCTTCTGGCCAGCAAACGCAGCCAAAGGATGTAGCTACAGATACCTCCCCTCCAGATGAGGATGATTTCGTCGCTGTTAAAAGCAAAGGTCAAAGAAAAAAGGAAAAGAAGAAAAAGAAAAAAGAGTTTAAAAGAAAGGAGGCAGATGCTCGTAAAAACCAGGAGCAGGAACAGAAGAAGCAGCAGGAGAAGCAGCAGCCAAAAATAACTGCAGCGGCAGCAAACCTGCGGCAGGGGGCAGAGAATAAAAGAAGCAAAAAGAAAAAGCCGCAGAAGAAGGAAGGAGATGGCGTATCTCCTCCTTCCGAGGCGACAGAAAAGGCAGGAGAAAGAAGCACCAGAACCGGCGCATAAGGATTTCTAAGCGTAAGGAGGCTCTAATAATAAAGCCTCCTGAAGGGAAGTCTTATGCATCAGCCCTGCTGGAGATCAAAAGAGGTGTCTAACTAAAGGATTCGTGGACTAAGGTTCACCGAATCCAGAAAACCCAGGATGGCAGAGTCCTAATAGAGCTGAACTCGTCGAAAGACCGGCTATTAGACGCTGTCAAGACGGTCGCAGGCCCAGAAAGTACAGTCAAGGAACTGATTCCCCACCTAACCGTAGAGATCAAAAGCCTAGATGGTACTACTGATAGCGACGAAGTGAGGCAGGTGTTAAAGGAGGCAACCAAGCTGCAGAACGATGACGACATAAAAGTCGCCATCTTCAAGGCTAAGAGCACTAAGGCGGATATGGCGGTCGTAGACGTATCAGAAGCAGCCGCACTAAAATTAACCAAAAAAGGCCGGGTAAATAATGGCTGGTCTAATTGGCAAGTGCGCTTAAGAGCCGAGGTTACACGGTGCTTTAAGTGTCTTGGTTTCGGCCACAACCAGTGGTCATGTAAGGGCATGGACCGAAAATTTGCGTGTTTTAAATGTGGCGTTCAAGGCCAAAAGTCAGAAAAATGTCCAGTGGAAAAAGCAGAATGCTTCCTCTGCAGGGAAAGAGCTGACAAGGCCAAGACCGACCACCTTCCAGGATGCGGAGCATGTAAGTGTTATCGGGAGGCACTTACGGCAAGGAAGATAAAGTGTCATCGGTAATGTTCGGAGTCCTGCAAGGGAATATGAACAAAACCATTCTTGCTGACCTTTTGCTCGATCAGCTCGCGGGCGAGACAGACTCTAGCGTCGTCTTGCTATTCGAGCCGCTTCGCAATAGGAACCAGCAATTCTGGTTAACCGATGACACAGGTCAGTGCGCTATATGGCTACGTGGTCGTGCTCAGACGTCTATGTCCCGACATAAAAAAGGCAACTGCCACGTCTGGTCAAAGTGCGGTGATACAACTTTCATTAGTTGTTATTTGTCACCGAATGACACTATTGGGGTGTTCACCGCAAAGCTGGCCTCATTGGAGGAAACGATAAGGGAAGTCTCTGGCAATATCATATTTGCTGGGAATTAAATGCCAGGGCCGTGGAATGGGGAATGCCAACCACGTTGATCCTAGAAATGGTCGCTAGAACTGATCTGCTGGTCATGAACTCTGGGAACAATCCAACCTACGTAAGGCCAGGCTTTGGCGAATCGATCCCTGATGTCACTTTAGCCTCGGCCGGGCTGGCAGGGTGATGGATGGAGCCAATGGCAGCGACCATAATTACATCACCTTCAAAGTGCGTGATAAGGTTGTTAATCGGCCGCCGTACAAAAAGCGCCCTCTAGGCTGGAATGTGTCAAAGATGGACGAGGACAGATTTGTGGATTATCTTCGCGAAGAGTTCTCGTCTATCCCAGCCTGGCATGGAGGACCGACCACCCCGCGAGAGGCAGAGACTCTTGTCAAGAGGGTAACTGCTCTTCTGAGGGGAGCTTGCGATGCCTCTATGCCGCGTAAACGGACCTGGAAGGGTAAAAGAAACGTGTACTGGTGGAATGAAGAAATTGCGGAGCTTAGACGGGTCTGTCACGGTGCAGGCAGAAGACGGCAAAGAGCGCATGGCCGCCTAGAGCTGGCTACGCGCTCTGAAGAGTACAAGGAAGCCAAGCATAGGCTGGCGAAAGCTATCCGCATCAGCAAGGCGTGCTGTCTTCGGTCCCTAAGAGATGATGTCAACAGCGACCGGTGGGGTCTGGGATATAAAGTTGTCATGGGCAAACTTAAGTCCGGATGTGACAGCACGATGGATGAAGCAGCGACCAAAAGAATAGTGGACGCTCTCTTCCCGGATCATCCAAACCAACAACACCCTGCTTTGGATGTCCCGAGGGAGCAAGTTCCGCTATTTATCGAGGCGGAGATGCTTCAGGCAATTAGGTCAATGAAAAATGGGAAAGCTCCAGGACCAGACGGAATACCCGCGGAAGCCCTTAAGGCGGCTGCAAAGGTAATCCCTGGTCGCCTGCTTGGCATGATTAACGCGTGCCTCGTGGCAGGCGCCTTTCCAAGGGACTGGAAAGTGGCCCGTCTGGCTCTGATAAACAAGGGAAAGGGTAAACCAGGACCTCCATCATCTTACAGACCATTGTGTATGTTAAATACCATTGGCAAGGTGATGGAGAGCATGGTCAGAGGAAGATTGCGGCAGGCAATTAGGGAAGCGGGTGACCTTGGCGAAGACCAACACGGCTTTCGTGAGGGGCGTTCCACGATCGGTGCCATCGAGCAGGTCGCGAAGGTGGTTATGAGGGCCAGACAAGTGCGGCCGGATATTAAACCGGACGTCCTGCTTGTCACGTTGGATGTGAAAAACGCATTCAACTCGGCTAAGTGGAACGATATGTTGCACTCCCTCGAGCAGGTATTCAGAGTTCCGGAATATCTGAGAAATATACTCAGAGATTACCTCCGGGACCGATACCTGCGCTGGGACACGCTCGATGGCACAAGAGGTAAAGTACTAAGCGCAGGCATTGCGCAGGGTTACAGATAGTTCTGGATCCTGATCTATGGAATGCCTTTTACGACGGCTTGCTAAAGATTGAGATTCCGGATGGATGCTCCATGATCGGATACGCGGATGACGTTGCTCTAACCATAACAGCTCGAGAGCCAGCGGACCAGCAGAATACCTTGGATGAGGCCATGCGCCTTATCAATAGCTGGATGTCGGATCACGGACTAAGACTGGCAGTTTCGAAAACGGAGATTCTCCTTCTGACCCGGGAGAAGTGTTGATACCATATTCGGCGTCAGCTTTGATGACGGAGGTAATCCCCTTATGATCCAGACCAAACCATCGGTCAAATATTTGGGGGTCTTCTTGGATAACAAGTTGACCTACAATAGACAATTCCAGCAGGCCTATGAAAAGGCTGGCCGTGTGACAAAGTCCCTCTCGTGGCTGATGACAAACATCGGCGGTCCCAGATCAGAGAAGAGGAGGCTGTTGATGACGACAGTCAACTCCATCTTGCTCTACGGTGCAGAGGTGTGGGCGGACAATGTCCGCATAAAAAAGTACTGCAAGAAACTAAAGGCAGTACAGAGGCAGGGGGCACTTCGAATCGCTTGCTCGTACAAGACAGTATCAGAGCCAGCGATCCAGGTGGTGGCTCGGGTGATTCCCATCGATCTGCTTGCCTTGGAAAGGCAGGCGATCTATAACCGCGAGGAAGAAGAGCGCGACGTAGCTTCCGTTCGCGCTCGCTCCCACACACTGGAATGCTGGCAGTATAGGTGGAATGGTGACCCGCGGGGACGTTGGACGCACCGCCTTATCATCGATTTGGAAAGCTGGATGAACCGTGATCATGGAGAGGTAGACTTCTACCTCACACAGCTCCTAACTGGTCACGGTTATTTCCGCGATATGCTTTTCAAGTGGAGCAAGGTGACATCTCCAGAGTGCTTGCATTGCCCGGGCGAGCGGGATACCGCTGAGCACACCTTTTTTGGGTGTCCTCGTTTCGCTAAAGGGCGACCGCCCTTCGATGAATGGAGGCGTCCCGGACATGCTGCGCAATGCCATGAACCGTGATCATGGAGAGGTAGACTTCTACCTCACACAGCTCCTAACTGGTCACGGTTATTTCCGCGATATGCTTTTCAAGTGGAGCAAGGTGACATCTCCAGAGTGCTTGCATTGCCCGGGCGAGCGGGATACCACTGAGCACACCTTTTTTGGGTGTCCTCGCTTCGCTAAAGGGCGACCGCCCTTCGATGAATGGAGGCGTCCCGGACATGCTGCGCAATGCCGCTAACTGGTACAGTGTGGCAGAGTACGTACGGGCGACACTGATTGGAAAAAAGTAGGAAGTTTTCCTCTCGTAGGAAAATCTCCTCCTTTATCGACAGGGTATGGCGAAGAAATGCCTTGGCTGCATTGTTTCCGGACCGAAGTAATACCTAAACAGGGAGTCCCGGTCCGGATTCTTTGATATTGTCATAAATGCAGGAGGGTGGGGAGATTAGTGGGTATTGTAATTCCTCAATTGTGTATATCTGGGCAACCCCAGATACAAATTTGAGGTTGAGTCCCACATAACCATACAGTACGCGGTGTATGGTATGCGTATATGCATTCTCCTCGTCCTACGAAAAAGGCCCCTTCTTGAAGGGGCCCAAAAAAAAAAAAAAAAAAAAAGGGATGTTATTACATTTTCTAGGGGTTATACGTTAAAACGGACTTCGGAAATTAAAAGAGCAGCCCTGATTACCTACTAGGTAACATTTTTGGCTCAAAATATCGATTTTTTCAATAAAAAAAATTTAAATGGCTTGTATGTGTCGATTGGGCGTTAATGGGTTAAATCACGTCCGAAATTCTCATAATCGGACATGTTTTAGGATGTGAAAAAAGACGTCATACAGGATGTATAAAAAGGCGTGAAAAAATACTTCATCTTTAGCTGGGCGATCGCGAAAAAGAATTATTTAACAATGAAGTAAATAACGACAGTATAATATGTAATATAGTGGAAGCAAATTAGGATTTAATAGTGATGTAAAAGGGAAGTGCAATTTTTTTTTTTTTGTGTTTAATATACATATGTAAGAAAGAATCTGATTTTTTTTGTTTCCCGGAGGACTGCTTCGCCAGATATGGGGCAAAAACTACTTTTTTGCTAAATTTTAAGAAGTTTGCTATCGAATTTTGTCATATCTCTGGTTAAAATGGTCATAAAAAAAAAAAAAAAAATGGAAAATTTTCGTAATTGGACAGAGACTAGAACTAATTGGGTGGGGTTCCTATTAAAATACACCCTAACCTCCAAAAATCCAATTTTGTCCAATTTAAAAATTTTTTTAATAACTTGGGCAAAAATAATCAGATTTTTATGAAAATCTCAGGAAATATGTATTTTAATAACGGGACCATGAGGTAAAATTTTTGTGAAAAAATTTTTTTTTTTTTGGCCAAAAATCAAATTTTTTCGCAAAAATTGAGCAATTTTGAAATTAGCGCCATTTTATGCAAAAACATGCTAGGGTAATTTTTTTTTTTTTTAAAGTTGCCTTTTTGTATGTACTTTAACCTCAGTACGCGCAAGTATTCGTTAGCTCAATTAAAATGCCCATTTTAGGAGCAAGAATGAAAAATACCCTATTAATTATTAAATTTTTTTCATTTTTGCCGTATTTAGTGTAATTTGGGGAATTTTTCGGGCTACTTCTTGCTTATTTTATACAGCATTTAAGTTTTCCTTTTATTCAGTCACAATATTTTTCTTAAAATTTGGCCTAACCTCAAAAATAACGTTTTTTTGGGTCCTGTCGTCAGGCATGCTATTTAATGCCATAAAAGCTCCATGGAAAAAAATGGCTGGAATTTATGTTTTTTGACCCCCTAAACACGAATCCGAGATCTGTTTTGCAAAATTCGTGGTCAATTATTTGTTATTAACAATTTATTGCAAAATTTGATAACAATCTAAATGTTAAATATCCTGTAGCTAAAACTATTCAAAATTTTGATAAGAACCTGATTTTATTATACATATTTTGACTCACTGAATCCGAATTTCTAATTTATAAGGTCGTATGATTAATTTTTTAAACAATATTTAATTGTTAATAAATTGTTTAAACAATTTTTTCTTGAAAATTAAGTGTGACACTTTTTTTTATGTATTTTTTGAACCTCTGATCACGATTTTCAGGTTCTTTCTTTTAAAAATCTACTTATAGTAATTGTTTAAACAATTTTAATTTGTTTATAAGCCAACATTACTATGCTGCTAAACCAACCCCATTATTTTCTTGCACAATTTAAACTTTAAAATCAATAAAATTAACTCTTGGGTTAGTAGTATGCAAGACTCAATGCAAGATTATTTATTTAATGTAATATTACAACGGAATTCATGTTTTTGTCGATTTTTAACAACATACTTATTCTGGCTTATAAATAAAATAAAATTGTTTAAATAATCACAGGGGTTGGTTTTTGAAAAAAAAAACAGAAAATCGTGATCAACAGTTCAAAAAATACATAAATACAGGTATCAATGTAGAATATGACATAGCAACATATTAATTTTGGCTTATAAACAAATTAAAATTGTTTAAACAATTACTATAAGTAGATTTTTAAAAGAAAGAACCTGAAAATCGTGATCAGAGGGTCAAAAAATACATAAAAAAAAGTGTCACACTTAATTTTCAAGAAAAAATTGTTTAAACAATTTATTAACAATTAAATATTGTTTAAAAAATTAATCATACGACCTTATAAATTAGAAATTCGGATTCAGTGAGTCAAAATATGTATAATAAAATCAGGTTCTTATCAAAATTTTGAATAGTTTTAGCTACAGGATATTTAATATTTAGATTGTTATCAAATTTTGCAATAAATTGTTAATAACAAATAATTGACCACGAATTTTGCAAAACAGATCTCGGATTCGTGTTTAGGGGGTCAAAAAACATAAATTCCAGCCATTTTTTTCCATGGAGCTTTTATGGCATTAAATAGCATGCCTGACGACAGGACCCAAAAAAACGTTATTTTTGAGGTTAGGCCAAATTTTAAGAAAAATATTGTGACTGAATAAAAGGAAAACTTAAATGCTGTATAAAATAAGCAAGAAGTAGCCCGAAAAATTCCCCAAATTACACTAAATACGGCAAAAATGAAAAAAATTTAATAATTAATAGGGTATTTTTCATTCTTGCTCCTAAAATGGGCATTTTAATTGAGCTAACGAATACTTGCGCGTACTGAGGTTAAAGTACATACAAAAAGGCAACTTTAAAAAAAAAAAAAATTACCCTAGCATGTTTTTGCATAAAATGGCGCTAATTTCAAAATTGCTCAATTTTTGCGAAAAAATTTGATTTTTGGCCAAAAAAAAAAAAATTTTATCACAAAAATTTGTGATAAAATCTCATGTCCAAATCTCATGGTCCCGTCATTAAAATACATATTTCCTGAGATTTTCATAAAAATCTGATTATTTTTGCCCAAGTTATTAAAAAAAATTTTTAAATTGGACAAAATTGGATTTTTGGAGGTTAGGGTGTATTTTAATAGGAACCCCACCCAATTAGTTCTAGTCTCTGTCCAATTACGAAAATTTTCCATTTTTTTTTTTTTTTTTATGACCATTTTAACCAGAGATATGACAAAATTCGATAGCAAACTTCTTAAAATTTAGCAAAAAAGTAGTTTTTGCCCCATATCTGGCGAAGCAGTCCTCCGGGAAACAAAAAAAATCAGATTCTTTCTTACATATGTATATTAAACACAAAAAAAAAAAAAATTGCACTTCCCTTTTACATCCTTTTTCAGTGACTTTTTTGTCTAATTTGCTTCCACTAATATCGATTCTGATAACACTAATATGTAAATCATAAATAAATTAAATAATTTTTTTCTGAACTTAAAAAAACTTTTAGCAACTTTTATATAATTTATCATTCTTTTTTTTCTAAATTACTCCAGTCAAATTACGGGTTTAGGTGTACTTACGGTTGCGAATAGAGGTGGACGATACGAGACGATTCCGAGACTTTAGGCTTGTCTCGTCACGGTATCGGAAATTTTGAAATTTTGCGGTCTCGTCTCGGTCTCGTCTCATTTTCGAGAATGTCACGAAAAAATTAACTATTTATATACAAACAATTAAAAATGTATAAATTCCTAGAGGACTAAAGCGCCCTCTGAGCTGATATTTTCTGATGCTGGACTTATATTTACAAAAAAAAAAGATCAAGTTTAGGGGATGATTCAGCAAAAGCTCTTTTATGTACAAATATTTGGATGAAATCATCATTGAGAAAAGAAATATGCCAAGTAAATATGTAACTTTATCTGTAAATTGTATTTATTAATTTAGTGCTAGTTAAATGAAGAAAATGTATGTAATGATAAATAAAAGTAAACTATAATTATAACTATACAGTCTTAATAAGAATATTAATTTTAATGCTTTTTTACTTATAAAAAATATGAAATTTAAATTTAATTCGAGACGAGACTTCCCGAGAGTCTCGATATAAAGGTCTCTTCTCTGGTTACCGTTACTGGTCTCGCAGTCTCGTCCACCTCTAGTTGCGAATACGAGATTTGCTCTAGTATAAATTTTTTGGGTCGCTGAACATGAAAATCGAGGTCATTGTGTAAAGAAAATGGGGCTTCACCCTTAAATTTGCAAAAACTACCCCCAAAATGGGGTAATTTTGAAGTATTCGCGTTCTGAGTCGATTGATTTGTCAAAGAATTGGTTTCTGAAGGTTTTTTGGGTCTCTAATTAAGAATCTCGATGATTTTTTAAGGTAGCATTAACATTTCACCTGTAAATTTGATAAAACTACCCCCAAAATGGGGTAATTTTGAAGTATTCGCGTTCTGAGTCGATTGATTTGTCAAAGAATTGGTTTCTGAAGGTTTTTTGGGTCTCAAATTAAGAATCTCGATGATTTTTTAAGGTAGCATTAACATTTCACCTGTAAATTTGATAAAACTACCCCCCAAAAAGGGGTGTTTTCACTATTTTCGCACTTTTTGTAACCATATAAGGTCCGCAAGGGTTTTTTGGGTCGCTGAAAACGAATTTCATGGATTTTTTTATGAATGATTAATATTACACCCCTAAATCAGCTAAAAATACCCCTAAAATGTACGTTTTTGCTATTTCTGCATTTTGTACGCCCAGATTAGGTCCATAGGGTATTTTAGGTTGCTAAATACGACTTTCATGGATTTTTTTATGAATAATTAATAAACCCCTAAATTAGCTATAACCACCCCTTTTTACTAGGATTTATCGTCAAGAAAAGCGAATTTCAAGTGAAAATTTTTTAATTCTTCAACCTTAATTATTTTCGATTTTTTAAGATGGCGGACATAAAAATATTGTAAAATAAACATCATACATTAAGGGGGTATCGAAGGTAGAAAAAACGATATTAAGGTGAAAATTTGTCAACTTTTCACTCAAAACTATTTTTCAAGAGAAAATAAAAATTAAAAATCTCAAATCTGTTTTCCTCAACCTCAAAAACCCCCTGGTGACGAAGTACATCCACTTTTTTATGTCTTTGATCCGCCATCTTGGAAAAGTGAAAAATATTATAGGGTAAAAAATTGAAAATTTTCATCTAAAGTTCGTTTTTCTGGAACTCAAAACTCCTTGATTACGTAGAAAATTTATTTTCTTCTATTTTTGGACCGCCATCTTGGAAAAGCGAAAAATATTATTGAGTGAATAATTTAAATCTACCAAAAATTTGTTTTTCTCGACCTCAAAACCCTATGGTGACGTACAAAAACCATTCTCTTCTATTTTTGGTCCACCATTTTGGAAAAACGAAAAATATTGTATGCTGAAAAATTGAAAATTTTAAATCTAAAATTCGATTTTTTTAACCTCAAAAACTCCCTAGTGACGTAGAAAATTTATTTTCTTCTGTGTTTCGACCACCATCTTGGAAAAACCAAAAATATTATTGCATGAATAATTAAAATTTTATAACAAAAATTTGTTTTTCTCGATCTTAAAAACCCTCTGGTGACGTAGATAACCATTTTCTTTTATTTTTGGTTTGTTATCTTGGAAAATCGGAAAAATGATGAATTCGCTACTTTCAATCTCTACCCCCCTCTCTCCTTAATGTAAAAATGTCATTTTTCTATATTTTTTTGTTCGCCATCTTAAAAAATTTGAAAATATTTCAGAGTGAAAAATTAAAACTTTTTAACCTGAAATTTGTTATTTTCGACCCCAAAACCCCCTGATAACGAAGAAAGTTTATTTTTTTAATACATACTTTCTTTATTACTTACTTTAACCTTCGTACTGCACTAGGGGTCCAGCGGACTTCAAGCAATATTCGTATCAATATATCAAATATTTGGCAAGGTACCTATAAATTAGTATTATTCCCTTTAAGTTTAATAATAACTTTACTGAAATTTATAGAAAATTTAAAAAATATCTATAACTGCCGGTTTTATTTTAATTTTTCCAAAAAATTCCAATTTTAATGTTTTTTCTTCAATTTTTATTTTTTGAATTTTTCTGTTTAATACCCCTCACAATAGTCATTTGGCCTTTTTTTTATAAAGTATCAATATCTTCTAAAAAAATTTTGGCTAAGATATAATGAACGGTTTAACCTTAAAACGTATATTAGCAGCTGGGTTTCCGCTAGACCCCACGTGCAGGCTATGCAATTTTCAAGAGATGTGCTGGCTAAAGGTTAAAATATATTAGATTTTTTTTGTTTATTTGTAGCCCACAATTGTTAGGTAGGTGAGCACATTTCGTACTTCATCAAAATCTACTGTCCTGTCCGGTGTGGTTTAGACGTGAACTTATTAATATTGAGGATTCTTACCCGCTCTTAGAACCTGGTGTCCTAAGAAGTTTTTACTAGTGAGAATAATAAAAGACAAACTAATTTATCATTTACTGGTAGTTTATTTTGTACCATTGGTGTAATACAACGAGTACGAAAGATCTCTGGTGCAAAGACGATTTACCTTTGTATTTAAAGCTTTTCTCCCCCGCGATCAGGAGTGGAGGTGTCTTTGCTAATTGGCTAAGATGAAAATTTTTAGGTATAGTCAACGAGTACTCGCCAATCAAGAGCCATTGGTCTCATCCCACTTTACTACCCGCGTAAAAATGATTAGGTGGGTCGACAATTGGCACAGAGTTGGCATAAAATTGGCTAAACGTTGGCAAAAATTTGGGCCAACGTTGGCAAACATTTGGATATCGTTTGGATACAACGCACGCGGCCAAATGTTTGCCAATTTCCGTAAAAATTTTTTTAATTCATTTTTTATAAAAAAATTAAAATTTCTTTTTACAATTACATCAGCTTTAAATTAATTAAATTAAAACATCAATTTCATTTAAAAGTTATATTTATTTATTGAAACTTATAAGACAATAAAAATATAACAATTATTGAACATTGCATATAATTTATTATAGCATATTTTCATTTAGTTTTTCAACCTATTTCAATTAAGTAGGACATAAATATATTTATTTAAAAATAATGTTAATTATTTAAAAATTATTAGAATTGAATTGCTGTGAAACTTCAAAAATATCTTGATTCTCGGAGCATCTCTACTACATTGGTATGCCCTTTTTTTTACCGGATGGTTCCAAAAATTTTTGATGAATCTGAAACATTAAATAATTGTACATAGCAAGAAAGCAGCTTGTTGAAAAAAGAAAAGTATGAGTGAAATTCAATAATGAAATTTATAACCGGTTTGTGTAACTATACAACCAACCAACATGGAACATGTTTACTCATAACAGTAATAAATCCAAAAACCGAAATTTCAATAAATCCTAAATCGATATTATTCTAAGTCCATAAACCTGTATTCTCCTAAGTCATTAAGGGGGGGGTCAAATTTGTCCACTCTAAGGGTGGGGAGGTTAAATTTGTCCTATTTAATGAGTGGGGGGGGTCAATTGAGACTTAGAATAATTAGGTAAGTATATATAAATAAATAAAATACTTTTAAAAGACTTTGAAAATCTGGGCTTAATGATAAAATTAAAATTAAGCCCAGATTTTTCAAAGTCTTTTAAAAGTATTTCATTTATTTATATATACTTACCTAATTATTCTAAGTCTCAATTGACCCCCCCCCCCTCATTAAATAGGACAAATTTAACCTTCCCACCCTTAAATTGGACAAATTTAACCTCCCCCCCCCTTATTTTTCAAGTTCTGAAGTACCCCTTCCCTATAAACATGTTCCTAATTATTATAAGTCTCATTTGACCCCCCCCCCCTTAAATAGGACAAATTTGACCACCCCCCTTAGATTTCAAGTTCTGAAGTACCCCCTCCCTAAAAACATGTTCCATGTTATAATGTAAACATATGTTGTAGAAGGCAAGTATTTAATAAGATAAAAAGCAACCCTTAACCAACTGAAAACTCCGTTAGGAGTTTCAAAATGAGTTGCATGGAATTACAATGGAGTTACTAGGAATTGCAGTTTAGTTTCAAGGAGTTGCACATTTTTTGCGAAAAAAATAGCAAAACTCTTTGCAACTCCGTGCAACTCCTTTTGGAGTTTTCAGTTGGTTGAGGGTTGAAAAAAAGTTTATAATAGATCTTCAGTATAGCAAAATAGTATGGAATATATTAAAAAATTGTGTGAATGTCTCCTGCTCATATAAACTTTATTCTTAAAAAAACCCAAAAATTAAATTACAAAATAAATCATTTTTTTACAAGATTTAACCTAATTTAACCTATTCAATTGAATTGAAAATCAAGAAAAAAGCTTATAAGCAGTTTGTGTAAATACAAGGAACATCTTTACTTACAGCTGATGACTAGGTACAATGCATAGAAGTTACAATACAAATAGCTATTTTTATAATTTGCAATTATCACTTTTGATAGATGTTAAGATTTTAAACCCATATACTATTCTGATTTCCTAAACGCGTATTATTATAGGTCCCGACATCGAAAATATTCTATATCCCTTAACCCAAATTAATACAAGTCCATAAACCTGAATTATTTTAAGTCCCTAAATCAAAATTATTCTAAGTCCCTAAACCTGAATCACTTCAAGTCCCAAAATTGAAATTATTCTAAGTCCATAAAGTTGGATTATTTTAAGTCCCAAAATTGAAATTAATTTAAGTCCCATTAGACCTCCCCCCCTTAATCCGGACAAATTTTACCCTCCCCCCTTGATTTTCAAGTTCTGTAGTACCTCTACTCTCTATAAACATGTTCCTTGTTAATAAAATAAGTAGCTGATGTAGCCAAATTTCATATTTCTTGAGGTATAGCAGTGACTTTTTATGATTTTGTGAATAAATAAGAAAATTTTGGCCATATTTTAAACAAAAATAGCATCTGAAACATTAATTTAAGGTTAAATAGGTGTTGGTAATTCTAAAATTAAGTGAAATACAAACTTTTAAAAAGAAAATAAATAAAATTTCATGACTTATTTTGCTTAAAACACCAAGTTCTTGATAGGAACGGTAAAGGCTTTTTTATCATATTTTAGCCACAAATTTTTTTTTCAACTTTCAATTTTGTTAAATTTTATGGTGTATGGTCAACAGCTTTTGAATGAACAAACTTTAAGGCAAAAAAAATTGTAAATTCTTTCTTCAATCGGTAGATACGACCACGTGACACTATTTTTGAGGAAAAAAAATGAAAATGAGCGATATTTATGCTTAATATAAATATATTATATTTCTTATTAAAAATACCTTGAATCATTATTTCGTTGGTTGATTAAGTCTTTGGTTTTTTCACATATATATTTTTTCACTCAGAAATTCGAGTTTCGAACTAGATTTTGATTTCCTTTACTACAAGTAATTATATCTCTATCCTCCAATAAGTAATTTGCCAAAAGATTATCCTAAATCATCTGTACTACAACTTTTAGGTTAATAATAATTTTAAGTTTATTTTATTTACTGAAAAAATTAAAAACTATTAAAATAATGTAATTAAACTTGCTACTTTTGCTAAAAATTACTGCATCATATTTTTCTTCGTATTTTTATTTAACTTAAGCTGTTTCTCCTTAAGGAAAGAATTCTTTTGCTTTTCGTTCGATTTGAGATTCTTTTACAATGTCAGTATTTTTCGCAATAATCCAAAAAATTAATGAATGATTTATTTTATTATAAACAAATTTTTTGATTTTTTTTTAGTATTAATAAAATTAACTTATATTATTTATCAAATCTAAAATACAATAATATTATATAGGTTATTATTGTTTTTGATAACTAAAATATGTATGATGAAAAAAAATAACATTAAGTATCTGGTTTTCGAAAATTAAATAACCTATAATATTATTGTAAATATATAATCTCAAATCGAACGTAAAGCAAAGGAATTCTTTCCTTAAGGAGAAACAGCTTAAGTTAAATAAAAATACGAAGAAAAATATGATGCAGTAATTTTTAGCAAAAGTAGCAAGTTTAATTACATTATTTTAATAGTTTTTAATTTTTTCAGTAAATAAAATAAACTTAAAATTATTATTAACCTAAAAGTTGTAGTACAGATGATTTAGGATAATCATTTGGCAAATTACTTATTGGAGGATAGAGATATAATTACTTGTAGTAAAGAAAATCAAAATCTAGTTCGAAACTCGAATTTCTGAGTGAAAAAATATATATGTGAAAAAACCAAAGACTTAATCAACCAACGAAATAATGATTCAAGGTATTTTTAATAAGAAATATATATTTATATTAAGCATAAATATCGCTCATTTTCATATTTTTTCCTCAAAAATAGTGTCACGTGGTCGTATCTACCGATTGAAGAAAGAATTTACAATTTTTTTTGCCTTAAAGTTTGTTCATTCAAAAGCTGTTGACCATACACCATAAAATTTAACAAAATTGAAAGTTGAAAAAAAAATTTGTGGCTAAAATATGATAAAAAAGCCTTTACCGTTCCTATCAAGAACTTGGTGTTTTAAGCAAAATAAGTCATGAAATTTTATTTATTTTCTTTTTAAAAGTTTGTATTTCACTTAATTTTAGAATTACCAACACCTATTTAACCTTAAATTAATGTTTTAGATGCTATTTTTGTTTAAAATATGGCCAAAATTTTCTTATTTATTCACAAAATCATAAAAAGTCACTGCTATACCTCAAGAAATATGAAATTTGGCTACATCAGCTTCTTATTTTATTAACAAGGAACATGTTTATAGAGAGTAGAGGTACTACAGAACTTGAAAATCAAGGGGGGAGGGTAAAATTTGTCCGGATTAAGGGGGGGAGGTCTAATGGGACTTAAATTAATTTCAATTTTGGGACTTAAAATAATCCAACTTTATGGACTTAGAATAATTTCAATTTTGGGACTTGAAGTGATTCAGGTTTAGGGACTTAGAATAATTTTGATTTAGGGACTTAGAATAATTCAGGTTTATGGACTTGTATTAATTTGGGTTAAGGGATATAGAATATTTTCGATGTCGGGACCTATAATAATACGCGTTTAGGAAATCAGAATAGTATATGGGTTTAAAATCTTAACATCTATCAAAAGTGATAATTGCAAATTATAAAAATAGCTATTTGTATTGTAACTTCTATGCATTGTACCTAGTCATCAGCTGTAAGTAAAGATGTTCCTTGTGTTTACACAAACCGCTTATAAGTTTTTTTCTTGATTTTCAATTCAATTGAATAGGTTAAATTAGGTTAAATCTTGTAAAAAAATGATTTATTTTGTAATTTAATTTTTGGGTTTTTTTAAGAATAAAGTTTATATGAGCAGGAGACATTTACACAATTTTTTAATATATTCCATACTATTTTGCTATACTGAAGATCTATTATAAACTTTTTTTCAACCCTCAACCAACTGAAAACTCCAAAAGGAGTTGCACGGAGTTGCAAAGAGTTTTGCTATTTTTTTCGCAAAAAATGTGCAACTCCTTGAAACTAAACTGCAATTCCTAGTAACTCCATTGTAATTCCATGCAACTCATTTTGAAACTCCTAACGGAGTTTTCAGTTGGTTAAGGGTTGCTTTTTATCTTATTAAATACTTGCCTTCTACAACATATGTTTACATTTTTACATTTTAACATGGAACATGTTCATTGGATGGGGTATGTGAAAAAGTTTAGCTTGACAAGGGGGGGGGGGGTGAAATGGACTTAGAATATTTTTGATTTATGCACTGAGACAAATATTCCATTAGTTTAATAGGTTTGATTTCATTGAAATATAGCAATGAAATATTCTATTAAATTAATAGTATAGTTATTGAATCAATGAAATATTTCATTAAATTAATAATATTTTAAATTCAGTAATTTTAAACTGTACTGCGCAACTCGGAATTCACTGAGAGAGACGGCGCCACGGTATACTTTAATATACAGAGTGTGTCTAGAGAGAGTTGACGATATGCATCTTGTCATTCATAGATTTAGAATGTTGATATGATTTTCTTTCCATTTAATTTAATCTTTGATGCATAAAAAAATAAATAAATTAATTATTAAAAAAAATTAACTGTTTGTAATTTTTTAATTTAATTATATATTTTTTTTTCACAAATTTTATATTCACCTATACTTTTTTACTAATTTCTTTTTTTAAACAAAATTTGAAAAATATTAAAACTAATTAAAAAAATGATATTCAATTATTTAAATTTAATTATTTACTTTAAAATTTTGATATAATTGTTATAAGCAGATGTCGCTCTAGGAATATCACTCTCGCAAGTCATAAAATTGACTTTCCTTTACTATAATTATAAGGATCAAAATTTTATTACATTATATACGAAGCGCGCGTGCGAATATATAATATACCGAAACAATAATAAGCGAATACACGGGGGATACAAATTAAAAACTAAATAATACACATATGCGGTCATCGTAACTTCAGTCGATAAAAACAGCGTTTAAAATATTGAATAAAAAAATGACTGACTCACATGGTTAGAAAACTTAATATTTTATTTTCTTTAAAAAAAAAATAATAAGTCATTAAACTAAAGTTATATTTCATTGAAATAATTTTAATAATATATATCATTAAATTAATGAAATATTTCATTGCTACATTTCAATGAAATCAGTTTATCAAATTAATGATATATACCATTGAATCAAAGAAACGTTTTTCTCAGTGTGGAATAATTTGAAGTGGGAATCAGGGCCTGATCAGACCCTGATATCAACTACAACTTAGAATACTTAAGTTTATAAACTTAAGATACTATATATTTCAGGATTTATTGAAATTTCGGTTTTTGGATTTATTACTGTTATGAGTAAACATGTTCCATGTTGGTTGGTTGTATAGTTACACAAACCGGTTATAAATTTCATTATTGAATTTCACTCATACTTTTCTTTTTTCAACAAGCTGCTTTCTTGCTATGTAAAATTATTTAATGTTTCAGATTCATCAAAAATTTGTGGAACCATCCGGTAAAAAAAAGGGCATACCAATGTAGTAGAGATGCTCCGAGAATCAAGATATTTTTGAAGTTTCACAGCAATTCAATTCTAATAATTTTTAAATAATTAACATTATTTTTAAATAAATATATTTATGTCCTACTTAATTGAAATAGGTTGAAAAACTAAATGAAAATATGCTATAATAAATTATATGCAATGTTCAATAATTGTTATATTTTTATTGTCTTATAAGTTTCAATAAATAAATATAACTTTCAAATGAAATTGATGTTTTAATTTAATTAATTTAAAGCTGATGTAATTGTAAAAAGAAATTTTAATTTTTTTATAAAAAATGAATTAAAAAAATTTTTACGGAAATTGGCAAACATTTGGCCGCGTGCGTTGTATCCAAACGATATCCAAATGTTTGCCAACGTTGGCCCAAATTTTTGCCAACGTTTAGCCAATTTTATGCCAACTCTGTGCCATTTGTCGACCCACCTAATCATTTTTACGCGGGCTGTCTTTTCTAAAACTAATCATTTTCACGCATTAGTTCTCACGAGCTTAAGTCTGGCCATCTCTAATTATTGCTGAATTAGCATTTAATCTAATTAACGATCTTATGTCTTTAACTTAATATTTTATACTTATTCGAATTTCCCCGGTCACATATGATACTCCTGTGACACTACAGTTAATCCCTTAACTGCGGTTAAGAGAGCGGGTTTGTGGCAGCAAGGATTTATGTCACATTAATTAAATTAAAAATTAAATTAATATTTAAAATTAAAGAATTTTAGCGCTCTTTTGAGCTATTATTATTTCATGTCGGTTTCTTCGGAACGAATGTGATTCTGGACTTCCGTAAGGGAGGAACTGAAATCGAACCTTACAGTGCGCGCTCGCCCACGAGCCGCAAAATACGCTTTTTGTGATTTTGTGTATTTTTTAAGTATCTTTTAATGTTTTTATATAATTTATATTTTTTATACTTTATTTAAGTTTAAAATATAAATAAAAATAGAAAAATGAAATTTTTCATTTTTTTTTAAATTTTTTGACTATATTGCAAATGTGGACTAACACATCCTTTACTGCATACAACCATTTAAAATTATACTAATACACTTATTTTAGGTTTATTTATTATTTATGTACATATTTTAATACAGAGCTGTACCTAAAAAATTTTTTTTTTATTTTAAAACTTTAAATATTTTATCATTTTATGGTAAAAAATATATTTTTTTTTCATTTAGCAGCTAAAAACTTTAAAAAAAAAAATTTTTTTGATCTCTGGTGCATATCATTTCGTATACACAAAAACGGTCATTTTCCATCCAGCAGAATTTTTTTTCATAAGAAATTGCGTTGAAGCCGATTTTTGGCTACTTTTTTTTTTTTTACTACACTGTGTGACATAGGCTATAGATTTTTTACTCAGCTATCGTAGTTTTTGAGATATTTAATTTTTAGTGTTTTTGAACTTGATAAAATTTTTTTAAAGGCTATGCCCGGATCTATATAGTAAATCGGCCCACGAAAGATATTTAAAAACTAATTGTATTAGGTCAAAGTACACCTAAAAAAAAATAGGATCCTGAAGTTTTTAGACCTCCAGATGCCTTGCCTTCAGCTCTGATTGGCAGCCTATTAATGACAAAAAAAAAGTAAATTTTTAGCGACTTTTTAGTCGTCTTTCTGATACTCCCGTGGTAAAAATATTCTGTCAAAATGATCTGGCGACCTCTCATTCAAAAGGTTAACCCCTTAATGCGGTATGACGAGTATATTCGTCATAAATATATGGGATTCCTATCTTAATTCTGCATTATGGGGTTAAACGATATACTTTGAGATAAAATAACTTTTGGAAGTAGTTTTAGTGCATTCTTTTGATTTGTAGACCATAAACCGTCCAAAATAATTTTTTTTTCTTCTTAAATTTCAACTTTGGCAGCGATTTAAAAAAAATTAAGAGATATGCCCATTCTATTTTTTTTTAAACTAATGAAAAATAAAACAAATTTTCATTTGCGACCATCCGCGCTCAAAAATATTTGGGGCAACATGGTCAAATACTTAAAAAACTGAAATAACTTTTGTTTTTAATTTTGCGATTTTTCGAAAAAGGACCCCGCACAAATGAATAGGAAATGGCCATTCGATCAAATTAGGTGAATTTTTTGTATGTTTTAGATTTTATTATCCTGAAAAAAAAGTCTCCATTGACACAAAGCTCCAAAGTCTCAACTTTGGCTGCTACGGAGCTTGAAAGCTGAATAGAGGGGTCTACCCTCTGGTACATGATTTTTTTTTGTGTACCTGTGTATTAGAGCTATTCAGCTTTCAAGCTCCGTAGCAGCCAAAGTTGAGACTTTGGAGCTTTGTGTCAATGGAGACTTTTTTTTCAGGATAATAAAATCTAAAACATACAAAAAATTCACCTAATTTGATTGAATGGCCATTTCCTATTCATTTGTGCGGGGTCCTTTTTCGAAAAATCGCAAAATTAAAAACAAAAGTTATTTCAGTTTTTTAAGTATTTGACCATGTTGCCCCAAATATTTTTGAGCGCGGATGGTCGCAAATGAAAATTTGTTTTATTTTTCATTAGTTAAAAAAAAAATAGAATGGGCATATCTCTTAATTTTTTTTAAATCGCTGCCAAAGTTGAAATTTAAGAAGAAAAAAAATTTATTTTGGACGCTTTATGGTCTACGAATCAAAAGGATGCACTAAAATCACTTCCAAAAGTTATTTTATCTCAAAGTATATCATTTAGCTTTTTGAATGAGAGGTCGCAAGATCATTTTAACAGAATAGTTTTACCACGGGAGTATCAGAAAGACGACTAAAAAGTCGCTAAAATTTTCCTTTTTTTTTGTCATTGATAGGTTGCGAATCAGAGCTGAAGGCAGCTGGAGGTCTGAAAACTTCAGGATCCTATTTTTTTTAGGTGTACTTTGACCTAATACAATTAGTTTTTAAATATCTTTCGTGGGCTGATTCACTATATAGATCCGGGCGTAGCCTTTTTAACAAAAATTGAAATATCTCGAGACTATTGAAAAAATTTTTTTATCGCACTTTGTAGAATTCGATTTGGCACTACTTTTTACGTATTCTCTGAAATTTCTATTCAAAATGGAGGTATATTTAAAATTTTATCAAATATTTTTGAAACTGTTAAAAAAAATATATTTTGGATAAAAACAACATGTTAATAATAAAAATAAAAATTAATAATAAAAAATCAATACCAACAAAACCGGGAACAGATCAGCCTATGCTAATATATATATATATTTATGAAATCCGAATATAAAATTCTGGACTTTAATATTTGTATAATTGGACTTTCTAAAGAAGAATCACAGTTCTATTTTTTATTCTCCCGATTTCAACGATAAGAACACCTAAAAAGGTAAATAAACTTCAAGATTACTTGCGTATGTATACGTTAGATATTATATATCGATAAATTCCAATCAGGAATATTTTTCGATAATGGAGTCTTAGCGACTGCGTGCTTCGACTCCGAAATTAACAAAAAATTACACAATTCACTTCACGTATTAAGCGAATCACTAAATTTTACCGTGAAGCTAATTGTTATTATTTATTTATACATCACAATGATAATAGTAAATAAAATTTTATTAATGAAATAACGAAAATATTAATCGATCGTATCCGAATACATGAGGAACGTTCTCTTGCACAAGCCAGGAGTGCTCTCTGGCGACGGTTCATGACGTGTTCCTTCTTTTTCGAAAGTCCGCGTTCACGTTCCAACGGAAGCATGTGTTTATTTTTGCCGATAAAAAGTAGCAGAAATATTTTATTTAATAATTAAACTATTTAAAAAATAATTAAATTAAAAATGTTTGTTTTAAATGTAACCTTCCTGTTACAGTAAGTCGTGATCAAAACTGCCGCCGCCGCGCCAAAATGGGTCATTTGGGCACCCTCATTTGGGTACCCCACATTCATCCCCATTTACTCCCCAGGTAAAAATAAAATTATTAAAAAGCATAAAAAATTATTAACTTAATATAATTAATTAGACTGAACGAAGCTCTGAGCTGAGCTCAGTCTATTCCCGCGACAGAATGTCGAGTTTGTGTGCACGATAAAAAGACGAACTGATTAAATTTGTAGCCCATTTGGTACGCACAATTAAGAATAATAGCGAAAAATCTAACTCCTCATCAAAAAATTACATTTTTTTAAATTTAAATATTGAGAGTTTCAATACTTACGAATAAAAAAGAACTTTTCACATTACCTAGGGGAATTTGAGGTTGAAAAAAACATTTTTATTAATAAAATTTTTAATTTTTTAACCCAACATATTTTCCAATTTTCCAAAATGGTGGATTGAAAAACTTGAAAAAATCAACTTTTCACATTAGAAGGAGATTTAATTTTTTAGGGCGAGAAAAATGAATTTTGCATGGAAAATATTTAATTTTTCAACCCAACATGTTTTCCGATTTTCCAAGATGGCGGACTAAAAACTTGAAAAATCAACTTTTCACATTACAAAGGATTTTTTCAGGGCAAGAAAAATAAATATTCGGTGAAAAATATTTAATTTTTCAACCCAACAAATTTTCTGATTTTCCAAGATAGCGTACCATTAAACTTCAAAAAATTAACTTTTAACTTTACAAGGGAGTTTTTGGGGCAAGAAATATGAATTTCCGGTCAAAAATATTTAATTTTTCAACCCAACCGATTTTCCAAGATAGAAAACCATTAAACTTAAAAAAATTAAATTTTAACCTTACAAGGGGGTTTTTGGGGCAATAGATATGAATTTTCGGTCGCAAATATTTAATTTTTCAACCCAACATATTTTTTGATTTTCCAAGATGGCGGACTAAAAACCTGAAAAAATCAACTTCACATAACAAAGAAATTTTTTAAGGCGAAAAAAATGAATTTTCCGTGAAAAATATTTAACTTTTCAACCCGACAAATTTTCCGATTTTCCAAGATAGCGGACCATTAAACTTAAAAAAATTAACTTCTAACCTTATAAAGGGGTTTTTGGGGAAAGAGATATGAATTTTCTGTCGAAAATATTTAATTTTTCAATTCAACACATTTTCCGATTTTCCAAGATGGCGGATCATAAAACTTAAAATAATAAACTTTTAAGTTTACAAGGGGGTTTTTTAGGGTGAGAAAATGAATTTTAAGTGGGAAATATTTAATTTTTCAACCCAACATATTTTCCGATTTTCCAAAATGGTGGACTGGAAAACTTGAAACAATCAACTTTTCATATTACAACGGGATTTTTTAGAGCGAGAAAAATGAATTTTGGGTGAAAAGTATTGAATTTTTTAATCCAACACATTTTCCAATTTTCCAAGATAGGAACCATTAAACGGACCATTAAACTTAAAAAAATTAACTTTTAACTTTACAAGGGGGTTTTTAAGGCGAGAAAAATGAATTTTGGGTGGAAAATATTTAATTTTTCAACAACATATTTACCGATTTTACAAAATGGCGGACTAAATACTTGAAGAAATCAACTTTTCTCATTATAAGAAGGCTTTTTAAAGCGAAAAAAATGAATTTTAAGTGGAAAACATTCAATTTTTCAAATCAACATATTTTCCAATTTTCCAAGATGGTGAATTGAAAAACTTTAAAATATTAACTTATCACATTACAAGGAAGTTTTTAAAGTCTAAAAAAATGAATTTTGGGTAAAAAATATTAAATTTTTCAACCCAATATATTTTCAGATTTTCCAAAATGGCGGACCATAAAACTTAAAAAAATTAACTTTTAACTTTACAAGGGGTTTTTTAAGGCGAGAAAAATGAATTTTGGGTGGAAAATATTTAATTTTTCAACAACCTATTTACCGATTTTACAAAAGAGTTTTTTAGAACGATAAACATGAATTTTGAGTGGAAATATTTTTGACCAAAAATTCATACTTCTTACTCTAAAAAACCCCCTTGAAAAGTTAAGTTAAACCCCCTGGAAATTTATTTGACTAAGAATGTCAAAATATTTTCACTCAAGAATGTATTAGATGTAACAGATCATTTTATGACATTCATACGGATGAAAATAACATTTGTACTGATTGCAAAAAATCAAACCAATTTACTGTAGTTAACAATATGGATCCGGGAACAGTCCCAGATGAATTACGTAATTTAAGTTATATAGAACAAATGTTAATAGTTAGGATCCATCCGATAATTACAATTTATTGAATTAAAGGAAATCAATAATCTTATTCTGGAAATATAATTAACTTTCGACAAAATATTGATGAGTATATAAACAAATTACATATACATCCAAATAAATTACAATCTACATTAATTTTTCATAAAAATACACAAGTGGATTTAGTGATTTCAAAGTGCGTCCTGAAAAAATTAAAAATGCACTTGTATGACTTAAGTTAAATAATATATATTAAAAAAATATAGAAATAGATGAAGATATTTTAAAACAATTACCAATTAATGGAAACATATCTAACGAGTTACAATCTTTAGACAATCATTAATATAATAGAAAATACAGTAAATAATTCTTACAAATCAAATAATTCATCTGAAATTTGTACCAGATATATATATTATTAATCAAGATCATAAGATAAACCAAGAATTACATCTAATTTACCCAACATTAGAAAACGATCCAATTAATGAATTCACAACGGAAAGTTACATAGCTTGTGCATTCCGTTCCCACCCATTTCCCCGAATACCACTCCCCGAACGACTATTTTCCCGAATTACTTTTTCCCCGAATAGATTTTTTCCCGAATGCTATGCCCCACAGTGGGGCAAAACGGTCAAAAATCGCTCTTGGACTCAATTTTTGAGCTATTCACTTAAAACCGGTTTTAAACTACTTCTAGAAGTATCTAATTTCATGTGTGACTGCGGCTTTGTTACTGATTTTTTATTACGAATTAGCTGTCAACCAAAAGCGCAAATTTAACAAAATTTCAAAATTAGCGAAAATTTAAAAATTTTATATTTTGAATTTAAAGTGTCTTACACTTAATTTTTTTACTGTTTACTCAACCTTTCTATAAGGGATAATTGCTTTATATATATTTTATATATATATTCTGTATATATATATATATTTCTGGATAAATTTTTATAGAAAGCGAAAAACATTGAAATTTGAAGTAAAACTGAAATTATTTATGTAATATTTATGCCAGAATTTATATTTAAAATATATGTAACGCAATTATCCCTTATATATAGATTGAGTAAACAGTAAAAAAATTAAGTGTAAAACACTTTAAATTCAAAATATAAAATTTTGAAATTTTTGCTAATTTTGAAATTTTGTTAAATTTGCGCTTTTGGCTGACAGTCTCGCTGACAGATAATTAGTGAAAAAAAAAATCAAAAAAGCCGCAGTGACACATGAAATAAGATACTCCTAGAAGTAGTTTAAAACCGGTTTTAAGTGAAGAGCTCAAAAATTGAGTCCAAGAGCGATTTTTGACCGTTTTGCCCCACTGTGTGCCCCCGAAAAAAAAAATTTTTTCTTATTCATAAAATCATTTTTTGCTTTTATTTTGTCTTAAGTATTATTTTCATACAAATTTTTTTAATAATTTTATTCTATTTACTTCATATAACAATATAATAACTAAGTGCTTGCAGATACTCATTTACTCTTTCCACCCCATATGTGTCATAAGATTGTACGATGTCATGCATTCTTTTCTGCGAATCTATCCACTTTTTCTTAGGACCGCATTTAATTTTTCGACCAAGTGACAGTTCAACAACGCTTATCTCTGTATCGCCCTGTTCTTTTTGAAACTCTTTCAGTGCACTATATAAATCAGGATGATGCTTTCCTACAATAAGGCGAAATCTATTGTGCCACCCTTCACTGACGTTGTTAGTTCTGGCTTCTCCTCGCAATGTGGCGTTATATTGTTTCCAAATATTTACATCGTACCGTGGTGGAATACGTCGCCTTCTTCCTCGTCCTGGTTTTCCTACAACATAATTTTCCTGAAAATACTGAAAAATTTCCGCCATGCATTGAGGCGCTATAGCTTTAAGACGGTTAAAGACCTGAATTACGTCAGTAACAGGTACAAAGGCTAAAGCTGCCAACATATGTGTATGGTCTTTAATGCTACGATCATCAGGACTATTATACATCGCCTGCAATCCCGTTCCTTGAATTTTTTGATACACTGATTGACTCAAATGGAAGAAACAAGTTGATATACGCGTATTAGGCAAAACCTCCTTACATGCATTTAATATACCAAGTTCAAAATCAGACATTATTGCATCTGGCTTAATGTTTTGTATACCATACTGTTTAGCTTCAGAAATTACTGCACGAAGAACAGATGCATATTGTACTGTTTCTTTTGATGAGAGAAGTGCATATACAAGCGGTAAAGCAACAAAATCTGTACTTGAATCTGTACAAAAACAGCACCCAAAATAGTAAATACTTGAGTGAAAATCGTTGGCGCGACCTAATATAGGTTATACAAATTAAACATTAGTTATAATGAAAATAAGCTAGAAACATTAAATATAACCTTGAATGTTCCATCCAAATACCACATTTCACTACGTGACAGCAATTCTAAATTCCTTCTAGTTGAAAAAACAAGAACTCTTCCATCAAGATTATTTTCAGAATCGTAAATAAGAAACCTGTCTCCTGTAACCGTTCTTTGGAACGTATCTGGAATTTCCCCTAAGTCTAAAATCGATGTGGGGTTAGGTGGTAAATTGCGACGCCTTATTCTTCGAATTGATTTTTTGATATTTTCTCTTTCCGGCAGGTGACTTAGACCACCTCCTGAAGTTCCTGCTAATTCTGTTCTTAATATTTGTGCTGGCGGAAGTTCAGGGTGTTCCTCTGCTTTGCGTTTCAAATTAAATTGAATTTTTTCAGCCTCAGCCTCCTCACGATTAACAGGGTGAACATGATCATTTGGATCAAGTCCTTGGATAACAACAAGCTCACATCCATTCCATTTTGTGATAGCTCTTGCATTACATACTCCATTTCTTAGTTTTTTACAATCCCAATATTTATTTTCGTTTTTTTCTCTTGAGTATATGTAAATAAAACCGTTTATAAATAACCTTCTTGAAATAATTTCTGGTTCAGGATTCATTTTCAAGTATGTTTTAATTAAATTTAAATGAAAATTTAACTTAAATAATTTTAAAAGAATTTTGACAATACTATAAAAAAATTTTGAGAATAAAAAATGTTAAAAATAAAAATTTTGATGTAAACAAAATGAATAGAGTTATATAAAAAAAAAAAACAAGAAAACAATATGAATGTAGCTTTTTATAAATTTACATAAATAAAATTAAAATTAAAAATTAAACATTTAATCTAAATAATAAAAAAATTTTCTTTTCGGGGAAATTTCTATTCGGGACAACAGTTTTCGGGGAACTGTCGATTCGGGAAAAAAGGTTCGGGGAAATAACTGTTCGGGGAATGGTATTCGGGGAGATGGTAGGTGCATTCCCGCATTTATTTCGAGGAATAGCAGACTTTTCACAAATTAGAGAAATAAAAGTTACTTTAGATCAATATTTCAAACATCTTATGAAATATAAAGAAAAAATTTTCGCACAAGATCCAAGATTCAGATTTTTTTGTTTGAATATCGTTATGCGTCATGGAATGTTACAAAAAGCAGGAATTTACGTGAACAAATCGAAATTATAAGAGTGCACTATAGAACAATTAAAAAACAAATTAGAAAAGGATAAAACTTTCTGGTAACATATTATGGTTTATTCTTCTAAAATAAGATCTATCAACTGTTATTGGATTCAACGGTGTGACGAACTTATTACTATGGTTAAACAGTTGAAAAAACCAACAATATTCTTTACACTTAGTGCTGCAGATCATCAATGGAATGATTTATATAAAATATTATGCCCAAATGAGGATCTAAATACTATAACTGACAAAAGAAGAAATAATTGACGAAATGTCATTAACAGGTTTACGAACTTTATTCCAAATAGAATCACGGTGTAGAGAAATTTTTGCTAATGCAAATTGATGAACCATTCCGTGGATTAATAATCTACTTATTCGGCGATTGTAACCAATTAACAACCGTAGGAGACACAGCAATATTTAGTACAAAAAAACATACTGACAAAATGCAATCACGGGGAAAACTGTTTTTTAATGAGATTCAGAAATACTTCTGTTTAAAAAATGCACACCGACAAGAAGGTAATCAAACGCCATACTCTAAATTGTTGGATGAAATTGCAAACGCAGAATTGTCCCAGGAAAGTTATGAAGCATTACAGATGGAAAACCATAATACCAAAAAATGAATTAGATTTATTTGAAAATGCAATACACTTATACCCGAAATGCACAGAAGTAGATGCACATAACGAAAAATATTTAAAAAACACAGGAAACGCAGTAGCTCGCATTGTAGGTACAAATGTACCCAATGTAGCCATGAGTTGTTCGGACGAAAAAGCTTCACGATTACAAAATATCCTATATTTATCTAAAAATTATCGTGTAATGTTAAGGGCAAATGTATGGACTGTTGGAGGTTTAATCAATGTTACTTTAGGTCATGTCGGAAAAATAATTTATTCTGACAATGATTCACCGCCGCAATTACCAGAAGCAATCATAGTAGAATTTGACAATTACTGAGGACCATAAATATATATAAATATATAAAAATTTGTTTCCGATAATTCCACTAACACGAACATGGACGCATAATAAAATACAATGCAGCAGAACACTAATTCCACTTATGTTATCTTATTCGATAACAATACACAAGTCGCAAGGACAGACTATTCATAAAATATTTCTCCATATAGGAGACAGTGAAAATCAATTAGGCATAACTTACGTAGGATTAAGTAGAGTTAAATCAATTAACCATTTAATTTTAATAAAAGATTATAATAAATATAGATACGACTCTATTCGACTATGCGCTTCTTTTAAGGATAAACAAAAGTTTTTACACAAATTAAAAAACGATATTTATTAATATCATTATTAATGAAAAAAAATAGTAATTATTTTTATGTTAAATCATTTAAAGGCTATTGCCGGATAAGAATAGTAATTTGGCCCCCCTCCCCAATCGCAAAAAAATGATTTGTATCCAAAAAATATTATAAAAACTAGCTGATCGCCATTGGAATTAGCTTCCTAGCCCATATTAAGCGCCCTTAAACCTTAAAAAACCTTAAAAATCGTGTTTTTTTGCATTTTTTTTTTGTTTTTCCGCACTGTGTTGAGCTACCGTATAGGAGCCGGTTTTCGATCAGAAGTCACTTTCTTATACCTAGCTGTATCTTTATTTGTTGAAAAATATACTTTAAAATTAATATTTGGAGTTAAATATTGTTGCATTTGATCAGGGAAATCCTATATTTTATTATGCTAATTAAAAAAATATCAAATTTATTGATGGATAATTAATATTTTACATTTATTACAAGTGTGCAAGGTAAGGTAATTTCGATAATGCAAATTCTATTTTTGATAATAGTATCATTTTGATCGAATTAATTTTTGATAATTTAAAAATCGCTAAAACTAAGTTAAAATCGTGCGCGTTTTAATAGAATTCTTATAGGTATAACTATACCTATTTCTTAACTCCCTCTTCACTTTTTTTTTTGTTTTTTTAATATAAAATACCTATAATAAGAATAAAATATAGTAAACAACAGATGAACTACACTCTTGTATAATCATGTATTTTAAACATTTATTTATTAAAATTTGCTTTTTAATTTTAATTAACGAAAGATTATAATTGATATAATGTTTTTAAAACCTAAAGAAATAAAATAGACGCCTCGCCGTGTGTATGCAACCCGCTTTTAACCTATTTGAGTTGGCGCGCAGCTTCATTATAAACACAAGCGTTTATTTACCTCTTTATTTACTTGTGTTTTTAAAAGTAAAAAAGCATTAATTTTATAAAAAAAGTGTTAAAATATAATTTTTATACATTTTTAATATTAAAATAAAGATTTTTTTCTAATTTTATAGTGTTTCTACGTATTTTTTATAAAAATAGAAGCGTTTATTGCAAGTTTGTGGTGTTAAATCAAAGTTATACATAAGTATATAAATACTTAAAATTGTGTTTTTATGTGAAAATTTAGTAAATATTTTGTTAATTGTTGTGAAATGTAGTATAAAAAATGTAATAGTGATAAATGTAATGTTTTATAATTAAAAAAATATCGTTTAAATAAAAAAAAAGGGTAATATTATTGAAAATATCGAAAACCTATTTTGTGTAAAAAAGTTAGGAATCTATTATCGATATACCAATTTAAAATAAATTTTTATTTATTAAAGCATCACAATGTAATAAAAAGTATTTTTAGTATTCGGCATAGAGCAGGTATCCTTAAAACTCGATTTTAATAACACACGAGATTTGGTGAAAACGATGAGAAAAATCTCCTAAGGTTGTACAAGAGAGCATTTTTCTTATTTTTTTTATTAATTTAAATTGTTTTTTAACATCGGTAAGGTAAAAATCAGTTCTTTAGGGTTTGTAGTTTCATAATAAAACTCGGTTTTAGATAAATGATGCATACTTTTTTATATAAAAGCTAATTTGTGTGTATTTGATCAAAAACCAATACGTTCGAAAACTGGCTCCAATACGGTATTAATCTAAAAATTGCGTAGAAAAAAGGGCACATAATGTATTTTCAATCTTCATTGGTTTTAGACCGTTAAGACCATTTTAAGACTCTGAAAATTTATTTTTAATTTTCGAAAAATTGGTTTTTTGAGCATAAAAAAAATAGCCTGCGTTTAATTTCTTTAAATTGACCTAAAAAGGTGAAAAAAAGTATATTTTACTGATATCAGTCTTGTCCTGGAGGAGGAGCTCATTTCCACACCTTCAAAACTCAAAAAACGCGTTTTTTTTGTCTCTTCACGATTAAAATGCAATAGAATTGCGAAAATTCGTTTTGGAACCTCCCTTAATCTTTTTGAGCATCTATTTTTACGTTTTAACTAAAATATATTTCATTAATTATTGTTTTTAGACCCATTTGACCACTTAAGACCACCTTAAGAGCCCAAAAATTGATTTTACATTTTCGAAAAATCAATTTTTTTGAAATTAAAAAATTATACGTGCCCTTCATTTTTTTAAATTGGACTAAAAAGGCAAAGAAAATTATTTTTTAACGATATCAGTCTTGTCCTGAAGGGGGAGCTCATCCCCACCCCTTCAAAACTCAAAAAACGCGTTTCTTTGCGATACACGATTAACCCATTAAATCCTAAGAAGAAACTGCATTTGACAGAGCTATAAAACCTATTCCATTTAGGGTATTTGACTCAAATTAGTAAAATAAAACAAAAACAAATTTCAAAATGGTGGACATTTAAAAATGGCGGACCAATATGGTGGTCAGAAAAAATTAAATTTTGATATTTTTTGATAAAAATTTGTGTGAATGGTATTTTTTGGGTGCTAATTACGAATATATAGTTGTTTTTCAAAAATTTTAAATAGCGGAACTAATATGGCCTTTGAAAAACTCGAAATTGCGAGATTTTTGACGATTTTGAGCCTGAGCAGAAACTGTAAGTTATATAACCATAAAACCGGTTTCATTTAGGGCTTTTAAACATGTTATGTGAAAAAATAAAATTTTTTTGAAAAAAATTCAAAATGGGGGATCAATATGGTTGACACGAAAAACTAAATTTCGTTATTTTTTGGTCAAAATTTGTGTACAGGGTATTTTTGGGATACTCATTACGAATATCTATCTATTTTTCAAAAACTCAAAATGACGAGCTTGAGAAGAAACTGTAAGTTTCTTCTGTGTCCGCCATATTGATCTGCCATTTTGAATTAAAATAAAAAAATTTTATTTTTTTATATAACATGTTTAAATGCCCTAAATAAAACCGGTTTTACAGTTATACTATTTACAGTTTCTTCTCAGGCTCAAAATCGTCAAAAATCTCGAAATTTCGCATATTTCAGTAGCCACATTAGATCCGCTATTTTGAGTTTTTGAAAAATAGATAGATAATCGTAATGAGCATCCCAAAAATATCCAAATTTTAGTACACAAATTTTGACCAAAAAATAACAAAATTTAGTTTTTCGTGTCCGCCATTTTGATCCCCAATTTCGAACTTTTTTCAAAAAAATTTTATTTTTTCACATAACATGTTTAAATGCCCTAAATGAAACCGGTTTTAAGGTTATATAATTTACAGTTTCTGCTCAGGCTTAACCCGTACAAAGCCGCTGTATACAGTCGTATATACAGTAACTGTATACAGCCCTGTATACAGTCCTGTATACAGCCCTGCATACAGTTTTTCGCGGAATACAGACACTGTATACAGAAATTTTTTTTATATTTTTTTTAACAAAACATTAGATAAATACTACCAGATAAATTCGGTTATCCAGGGACCCATTGGGCCCTATCTCGTAAAAAAGAAATAATGATGTTTAAATTGATTAGGGTCAAAAATGGACTGATGTGGTGAAAAATGGGTCGAGAATGTCAAAATAAAATCCGACGGATAGAATCAGCTATACCGAGGCCCATTGGGCCCAATCCGGAAAAAATGAGATATTGATGTACAAATTGATCTTAAGGGATAAAAATTGACTGTAGTGGTAAAAAATGGATCCATCATGATAAAATAAATACCAACGGATAGAACCAGCCATACAAGGACCTGTTGGGCCTAATCGGGTAAAAACGACATCCTGATTTATAAATTGATCCCCACGGACGAAATTCGACTATAGAGGTAAAAAATCGGTTCAACATGATAAATTCAGCTATCCAGAGACCTATTTGGCCCAACCGGTTAAAAATGAAATAGTGATGTTCAAATTGATTGCCATGGATAAAAATGGACTGTAGGGGTAAAAATGAGTCAAGAATGATAAAATAAATACAAACAGACAAAATTCGGCCATCCAGGTGCCTATTAGGCCCAATCGGGTAAAAATTAAATCCTGTTATTCAAATTGATCCCCAAGGATATAAATGGACTGTAGTGGTAAAAATGGGTCGAGAATGGTGAATTAAATATCAACTTATAAAGTTGGCGTTTAGCGGCCTATGGGCCTAACCTGGTAAAAATGAATTATTGATATACAAATTGATCCCCAGGGATCAAAATGGACTGTAAGGGTAAAAAATGGGTTCAGCATAATAGAATAAATACTACCATGTAAAATCGGCTATCTCTGGTGAAATCGTAAAACGTAGCTTTTGGGATAAAATAAAAGTTTAATTCTTATGTTGGATCAATTTGTAGAACAGAATCTCATTTTTGACCGATCAGGCCTAATAGGTCCCTGGATGGCTGATTTTTATATAATTATTTTATAATTCTAGACCCATTTTTTATCACTAGAGTCTTTTTATATCCCTGGGGAACAATTTGAACATCAGGATTTCATTTTTACCCGGTTGGGCCAATAGGCACCTGGATAGCCGATTTTATCCATTGGTGTTTATTTTTTATTCTCTAACCATTTTTTACCCCAATAGTCTATTTTAAATATCTGTTGGTATGAATAATAATATAAATAATATAATAATATAAATATACGTCTGATTTTATACGTTAGTATTTATTTTGTCATGGTGGACCCATTTTTTACCTCTATAGTCCATTTTCATCCTTGGGGTTCTATTTATACATCAGGATTTAATTTTTTCCCGATTTGGCTTAATAGGGTTAGTTTGTACAGTTGAGTAGCAAATAATTCCCCTGACCATACGTAAGGTCCATTTCTTATGTGCTATTTAATGTTTTGTTAAAAAAAATAAAAAAAAAATTTCTGTATACAGTGTCTGTATTCCGCGAAAAACTGTATACAAGGCTGTATACAGGGCTGTATACACGACTGTATACAGTGGCTTTGTACGAGAAATCGTCAAAAATCTCGAGATTTCAATGACCAATTTCGGCCATATTGGTTCCGCCATTAAAAAATTTTGAAAAATAATTATATATTCGTAATTAGCACCCAAAAAATACCATTCACACAAATTTTTAACAAAAAATATCAAAATGTAATTTTTTCTGACCACCATATTGGTTTTGAAGGGGTGGGGAAGAGCTACCCCTCTAGGACAAGACTGATATGGTTAAAAAATAATTTTCTTTGCCTTTTTAGTCCAATTTGAAAGAATGAAAGGCAGGTATAATTTTTTAATTTCAAAAAAACTGATTTTTCGAAAATGTAAAATCAATTTTTGGGCTCTTAAGGTGCTCTTAAGTGGTCATAAGGGTCTAAAAACAATAATTAATGAAACATATTTTAGTTAAAACGTAAAAATAGATGCTCAAAAAGATTAAGGGAGGTTCCAAAACGAATTTTCGAAATTCTATTGCATTTTAATCGTAAAGAGACAAAAAAACGCGTTTTTTGAGTTTTGAAGGTGTGGAGATGAGCTCCCCCTCCAGGACAAGACTGATATCAGTAAAATATACTTTTTTTCACCTTTTTAGGTCAATATGAAGAAATTAAACGCTGGCTATTTTATTTTATGCTAAAAAAACTGATTTTTCGAAAATTAAAAATAAATTTTCAGGGTCTTAAAATGATCTTAAGGGTCTAAAACCAATGAAGGTTGAAAATACATTATGTGCCCTTTTTTTCTACGCAATTTTCAGATTAATAGCTCATCACAGTGCGGAAAAACAAAAAAAAAACGCAAAAAACAGGATTTTTAAGGTTTTTTAAGATTTAAGGGCGCCTAATATGGGCTAGGAAGCTAATTCTAACGGCGATCGGCTAGTTTTTATAATATTTTTCGGATACAAATAATTTTTTTGCGGTCGGGGAGGGGGGCCAAATTACTATGCTTTATGCTATAGCCTTTAAAATGAAAAAACTTTTATTATTAATAATAATAGTATTACTTATCTTTTAATAAGAAATCATAATTTTAAGCTTTATAAGGAATCATTAAATAAACCTATAAAATTACAGATATCAGTGGCTTCGCTCAGTCTCACTATTGTTCGCGGTAATCTAGTAAATAAATAAAAAACGTACAATATATTTAACTTTGATAACAAAATTAATACGGATTATACTAAGTTTAGAAGAATTAATGGAAGGCCAAGAACTATTAAGAGATGCAGGTATAGATGCTTTTTGAAAATTAAAAAAAAATTAATTATTTATAAAAAAATAATTTTATTTATTTTTTATAGATGATGAATTTCATATTATTGCATTTAAAATAAATTTTTGTGAAAGAAAAATTAAATTATTTAAATTAAAAAAAAAAATTATAAGCAAATAAGTTTAAAGTTTTATTCTTTCTAATTAATTGTCTTTTAATTTCTAATTCTAAACATGGGCCTTTTTACCACGCTTAACGCTTTGCGGGGGTTGGCGCGCGGAGCGCAGTAATAATATAATTCTATAAATAAGTATTTTGTTATTTACATTGGCCATTAATGAAATAAATAATTTAAATTTATAGAAATCAATAAATAATTAAAATAGAACAATTAAAAGTTTCATGGTAGGTTAATATAATTAAGTAGATAGAAAAAATATAAAAAATAAATAATTGAATAGTAGATGAAAACGATTTTATTTTCCATTTTTGTATAATAAAAAAGTACGTTAGTGTTATAGTCTATAATACGGATTATAGGCTATAACACTTAAAATTCCAGTAGCATAGGAAAGTAATGATTTTAAAAAGTTTTCTTTTCTATAATCCGTATTATAGCCTAATACAAATTCTTGCTCTCGGAAGTTTTGATAGTTTCCTTCAGTACCGGCGAATGCCAGCACAGTTCCCAATATCAAAGACGTTCTACTAACGCAATTAACTTCCCGATTCCTTATCATCCTCCTTCAACATTTGCATGTGAATCCCCTACTTTAAACTATTTCTTTATACTAACACTTGCCCCTTCAATTTTCTTTAAGTGCATTAATGTATGCATAAATGTGTTCATTGACCCTTATAAGAAATAAATCAACATATGTAATTGTTGAAGGCCTCTGCCAATCTTGGTATACCCACGTGCAAAAGAGGTAAACAATAAATACAAATACAAATACAAATATTAAACATTTTTATAGAAAATTATTGAAAAATTTTTTTATCAATTTTCCAATAATTTTTTGCATCTAAATATTGTTTAATGATGTTATAAACATAAATTAATTGAAAAAAGTGGTTTCAATAAATATTTCTCAAATAAAAAAAAAATGCCAGAGCTAGTGGGATTTGAACTTAAAACAACTTTTTTTCAATTAATTTGTGTTTAAAACATCATTACACAATAAAAATTGATAAAAAAATTTAATTATTTTCTATAAAAATGTTACTGATATTTCAGAGGCGGATCTAGAAAATTTTTTGGGGGGGTCATTTGAATCAAATTGCAAAAAATTTTCTATAAAAGGTCCTTAAAATTTTTTTGGGGGGGTCAAAATGGTACTTTGCGTTCATTATGTAACGTAAAATTAGCTAAAAAAAGGTAAAATTGACCTCTGAGGGGGGGGGTCAATTGACCCCTTTGAACCCCCCCCCCTGTATCCGCCACTGTATTTGATACGTTAAGTATTTAAATGTATACCACGTTTAGTAGTAAAATTATTAATATCCTTTGTTCGTAAAGACCTATTTCATTAATTATAATTTATTAAAATATAATGAACGATAAAAAATACTAAGTCGAAGAGTCCTCTCAAATTGAAGAAAATGTTAAAATAATGTCGGTGGATTGGCCCAGACGTCGTATCTTAGTTAGCTAAAACGATTTCACTAGATAGGAAAAAATCGTGGGTTTAAATCGTATTGATATTTTTTTCGATTTAAGAAATATTTATTGAAACCACTTTTAACAACTTATTAAACTTTAGCCTGCATTAGGAGTCCAACGTACTCCAGGTAATATTCGTATTGATATTTTAAATATTTAACGCGTGGTTAAAGATCCAGAGTTTAAAGATGTATTTTTATGATACAAAATTTTGTTTAACTTTCAACTCGATAGTTTGAGCTGGGTACTCAAGTGAATTTGACCATTATAAAGCGTGGGGTCCAGAAGGCCTCGTGTGCAGAATACGCTGTTTTTGATTTTTTTTATATTTAATAAAATTACTAAATGTAATTATATATAGGTATGTATAATATGAAATATCTAAATTATCATGTATCTTAAATATTTTTTTTTTTTTTTGGGTTTAATTTTTTTTTTTTTTGTATTTATTCAAGATGTCTTATAATCTCAGATCAAAATCAATTTTTGTGTAGAATTAATAGATGGCCTGTTAGAGTTTTCTTTGGTTTATTGAATCAAGCTACTGTAAATGCTAGAATTTTGCTAAAATGTAAAATAAAAAAAGACGATAATTTAGCAAAAATATCAAGCACAATACTGTCTTCAGAAAATATATTTTCATTTATCAAAAGATTTTTTGGCAGAGCGCTATAAGATACCTTCTTTAAAACGTAACCTAAAATACGAAATGCAAGTTATTTTAGATCTTGACGTATCATTTTCAAGAACTGCAAATCTATAAGAATAAAGTAAGGAGTCCACTTTGCCCAAGGAAACATGATAAAAAACAAAACAAGGTTGCACGTCTTGTTTACGTCCGCTGTGTAACGATCATCATTCATGACAATGTCTAAAATATGCTGCCACCGATTAAAATAAATTATTTTTCAATTATATGTATGTATTTTCTTTTTTTTTCAATAAAATTACAAAAAAAATAAAAAAAAAAATATTTTAGTCTTAAAAATTATTTTTGAATTTCACCCTCAAAATAATGCAGTTTTTATCCTAAATAAATACCTTTTTTTCAAGGTAGCTACACGTAAGTATTTTTTCCTTAAAGTTTTATAATAAATTTATTGAAATTCATATTATTTTTAAAAAATATATACAATTTCAGATTTTATTCTAATTTATTCAAAAAATTCCATTTTTCTCGTTTTTTTTCCTTCTATTTATGCTTTTATTATTTTTCTGTTAAAAACTCCTAACAATAGTCATTTGGCCTATTTTTATACGGTATGAACAACTCCTAAAAAAATTTTGGCTAAGGTATAATGTATGGTTTAACCATAAAATTTATCTTAGTAGCTGGGGTCCACCGGACCTGTGTAGGTTATGCGATTTTTAAGAGGTGTGCAGGCTAAAGGTTAATTTGTGTTTATAACATCATTACACAATATTTAAATGCAAAAAATTATTGGAAAAACGATAACGAAATTTTTCAAAAATTTTCTATAAAAATGTTTAATATTTACTACGTTGAGTATTTAAATGTATACCACGTTTAGTAGTAAAAAAGTACCTAATTCTTGGATTTTCAAATCAGTCCCAAAATATTTTTCCTTCAAAATACTATAGAAAATAAGTTACCCCAATTTTTAGCCTCCTAGGTCTTCTCCTTGATTGTTGTGTTTTTTATTTTTTTAAACTTTAAGAGCGCAAAAATTACTAAAAATTCTCTCAAATTCTTATTTTATTGCAAAAAAATATTTTCTTTTCAGCCCAGATAGGAAATTTCCCTGGCTATATGATTTCGTGGTTTAATTTTTTTTTTAATTCACGCATGCGCGAGAATTCGAGTACTTACGTTCCAACTCCAAGCATTCATATCTCCACAGCAGACAAACCACTTTTAATTTTGAAATACCCAAAACTTTTGTCTTTTCGCATATTTCTTATGGTAAAATTATTGTTTTGTTTTTTGGCTTTCTTAAAATATTAGAGGAAAAAATCTGATTTTAAGATTTTTATGTCTTAAAAATATCAAATTTATCGGCAAGTCGCATGATCAATCAAAAATCTGACAAAATCTGAATCTGATCTGAATCTGAATAAAATTTTTTATAAAAATTGCATATTATTTGTTATTTTTATTATTCTTATCGATATCGATATTTGTCGATACATCGGACCTTTGATATCGAAATCGTATCGAAATCAAAATGTTAAGATTGTATTGATATCGTATCAACAACGAAACGATATCGTTACGATATCGATATCGATAAAATATTGAAATCTCGCGGAACTCTATTATATTTTATGTTTTTACGAGCTTATATGTTCAGACAGTGAAATCTGAAAGAATATCCCGATTATTGTCAAGTAATTCAGCACTATTAAAAAAAAAAAATAAAAAAATAATAATTAAATCCAGCTTGAATGGCGCCCATTTTGTAAAATGATCTTCACCGATTGACTCCAAACTTTTTGGTTGGCTAAAATGCTTTACAACTTTTTGGAAATTTGTAGCTTGTGGAAATATTTTCAGACTTCTAAAACCTAATTTCGTCAAAATTTACAAATTTGGCAGCAATTTAAAAATTGGTCATTTTTAATCAAAAATGATCTTTCGGTTAATTGGCTATAAAGAAGAGAGAATTAATGATAAAAAATTGGCGTTTGAAATATGATATTTACACCAAAAAATGAGTTCAACCAGAAGGTTATGGTTAACTTGTGAGGCTTTAGGGTTTCATTGAAAATTATCAAAACACCTATTTTATAACATTGAACCCTGCGTTTCTAGGCACAGAAGGCCCAGAATGAACAGAGGTAAGCCAATATTATTACTTTTTTATTTTTTTGATTTCAATTATGAAGAGTATTTATTTCATGGTCTTAATTATTATTAATATTGTTGAATAAACGTTCTTCTTTCTGTTTTCTTATGTGATCCTTATTTTTTCTAATTTTTTAGCCTAACTGCAGTTGACGATACATAATTTCAGTGTCCACTTGTTTCACAAATACCTATGTCTAATAATTTTAGAGAATTTGGATCATCATTTGGATTTTGGATTTAAATATTCTTTGAGTAAACATATAAATTTTAGATTGATATTCGGTCGGTCAATTGAAATCTGAATTAATTTGGTCATTTTAGATCTTTCAAACTAACTAAAAAAGAATCTAAAAGATTAGTAGCAGAAGCATGATTTAACAAAGCTGAATTAAAATATTTTGTTATCACATTTGTAGATTTTTTGCTCGAATCTCAAAAACGTACATGTATGTCCTTTTGTCCTTTCTTATCTACTTTATTTAGAAATTTATCAAATGCAATTACTATAGCGTCACACTCTACATTCATTTTTTTAGTTAATTGTTTTTGAAAAAAAGGTTCTATCCTATATAAAATATTATAAGCCATTTCAGTTTTTTTTAAATGCATATTAATCGCTATAGATGAGTCGGGTTACATTTCTTGGAAGAGTAATGTAGAATCTAATGATTTATTTTTAGAAAATGGGACATAATTGAATTAATGCTCCACAAAATTTCTGCAGCTGTGACCTCATCTTTTTGTAAATATTTTTATATGCCAGTATCTTGACTATCTTTTCTTCTATTAAGTTGTTCAGATATATCTTTGTCAACCAAATTAACTATATTTGTATCTAAAATTATTTAAGTATATATGTATAGTTTATATTTAAAAAACTAGAATTATTTACAATTGAACTAAGGGAACATGGAGAATTAATTGAGATATAAAATTTATGAGGATTTATTTTGAAATAATTTTGAAAAACCAAGAATTAGAAAAAAAATATATTTATAAATTTTCTTAATTTTTTTTATAAATATTTAAAATTTTGGGCAGCATATATTTTTCTGCTATTTTCTCTTAACCTTTTTAATTAAAAACTTTGACATAAATATATCAATGTGGCTTCCAGATGTTTTAATAGCATCAATTTTTCCAACTGTTGGATTAGCCTTAAGACAATTTAAAAGTAAAGTTCCAGTTATTTTTGTCTGTTTGCTGTTATAACTATTGGACGAGTTTATGAATCTTTTTGAATCAATATGAGTGGTTAAGGCTATTTCGGACATATTGCTAAGAACACCTTCTCATTTGCAATATTTATAATAAATAACCGATTTGTGTAACTACACAACCAACGAGTATGGAACATGTTCACTCATAACAGTAATAAATCCAAAAACCGAAATTACAAAAAAAACTGAAATATAAATTATGCTAAGTCTATAAACTTAAAGTATTCTAAGTTTTTGTTGTTATCAAGGCCTGACTCCCACTTCGAATTATTCTAAGTTCCTAAATCGAAAATATTCTAAGTCCATTTCACCCCCCCCTCCCTAAAGACTTCCCTTTTCACCCCACCCTGAAAGCGTCAATTTTTCACCCCACCCCTAAAAACGTCAATTTTTGACCCCCCCCCCCCTAAAAGCGTCAATTTTTCACCACCCCCCCTGCCGAGCCAAACTTTTTCAAATACCCCATCCAATGAACATGTTCCATGTTAAAAGAATACACATCACTAGCTTCTTGAAGCCAAGGACACATATCCTCTCATAGTTTGTTATATTTTGATTTACTAAGCGGTGCCATTTAAATTCATGCTATGTTAAAATGTTAATAAAATATTAGAATGTATAAAAATTAATTGAGATTATATATTATTATATTCGATTTTTAATTGAATGTTTTTGCTTCAAAAGTTATTTTGATAAATGCAAAAATATATATTAAATGTAGGCCTTTAAACATTTTTTTACCTACCTCAACCTATATGAAGTTCAAAATTTAAACATGGAACTATTTTACAAATAATGACAAAGATTTTTATTTCACAAAGAATTCCCAAAGATAACGGCATCTCAAAATGTTTTTTAAATTATGTTAACTTAAAAATTATTTAATACGAAAATTGAAATAGTCTAGCAGAATAGAACAGTTTATCAAGCTATGATTTCTTGCTTTTACGACAATAGCGTACGCTGACTAGAGATGATAAAGCAAATTTCAAATATACAAAAAAAACTTTAGATTGCGTTATGAGAATCGGGCGCTACGTACGTTAATAAATAGAATCACTAAAATATTGCGAAAAATTTGTTGATTTCTGAATTTAGATTTTACTTACAACCCTTTTAAATTCCCCAAAAATAGGGGTAATGGGGGGGGGGGGGGTGAAAAGGGAGCTAAAATAAAAATGACGGTAAAATCAATATAAAAATAAAAAAATGATACAAAAAAACATTTAAATTTACTTATTTGTGCAAAAAACTTACATTTCTTAGGTTTATGGGATATTTAATTAGATTTCAACCCTTATATTGCAACTAGGAGTAGTTTTTCCCAAAAATTTCAAATATTGTTTTTTTTGCTCCAAATCGGTTCTAATAGGTAAATTTTACTCCTGATTCCATTTTTTGAATTTATTTTTAGCTAAAACGCTTCTGTGAGCGTAAAGATAGGGGTAATCAGGGCTAAATGGAACCTATAGAATTTATTATTCTTTCATTTACCTTTTAAGGGTAATTTTTAAGGGAATAGAAGCGTTTTAGCTCAAAATAAATTCAAATAATGGAATCAGGAGTAAAATTTACCTATTAGAACCGTTTTTGGGAAAAACTACCCCTAGTTGCAATATAAGGGTTGAAATCCAATAAAATATCCCATAAACCTAAAAAATGTAAGTTTTTTGCACAAATAAGTAAATTTAAATGTTTTTTGGTGTCATTTTTTTATTTTATATTGATTTTTCCGTCATTTTTATTTTAACCCCTTTTTCACCCCCATTACCCCTATTTTTGGGGCATTTGTAAGGGTTGCAAGTAAAATCTGACTTCAGATTCGGTAGGAGCATGAAATTTTACTTACAGACATGCAATTTAAAAGCCTCTATCTATACGGGAACCTATTTTTTTTTTGACTTTCCGTTTACTTCCGCTTGGGCGTAAATGGGTTAAAAAAAAAAAATAAAATTTTTAATTTTAATGAAAAAATTTATTCTTACTTAGAAAAATATAAAATCTAACTTTTTCTAAACATTAAAAAAAATTCCATGACATTCCAGACTTTCCAAGTTTTTCCAGAGAATGTACACCCTGTATACTAATAAATTAGATATAATCATTTTTATTAATTTCTAATTATCACATTTCATATTTAATCACAGTAAAAGTAGCTCAATTCAATAATAAAAACAAATATACAGTAAGATGTAGATTACCAATAATGAACTTTTCTCAAAATTTAAATAAACCATTATTTTTTTTTTTAATTTATCTATAAAAAAAATATTTAGTATTGCATCTGAATAAAAATATTAAATAGTGTCTCTCGGTGCTGTGCACCTCGGGTAAGAATCTTTTCCATCCCTCAAAGTAAATTTTTCTTTTGTCCTGGAGGGCGAAACCAAGAAACAAATTTTATAATAAGATGACTCTAATAAGTTTTCATATATTATTAGTGGCATCTAAAGATGTGTTCTATTAGTTTAAACATTTTTTATTAAAATTTGTAATTATTTTTACAGTTTATAATAAATTAAAAAATTAATATTTAAAATTTTTGTACAACACGCCGCTGACACGACTTCGACCAATTAGATAAAATCGATGATGAAATTTTTAGAAGATTTTATAATAATTTGAAAAATTTATTGAATTTCTTATTTCTCTATTTTTTAATATATTTAATTATACTTATAAATACTGTTAGGTATTTAGCCTTTTAGGTTAAATACAGTATTAGATGCTGTTTGTTTTCACCCTTTATTTGTTGTTATCGGTGATTTCAGATACTCCTGGATCCCGTAGGATGTTTTGCGGAAAGGTTAAAGTAGCAGTTCAATTGATTACACAAATTTTGCACTTTTATTTCACACTTTTATTACACTTTTATTTCACTTAAAGATGAAGAATGCATACACACTAATAGGTTGAATTTTAATTTGTAATGCCGAGATTAACTAAGTATTTGAATGGTTTTTAAAATGACCCGAAGTATAGATTTGCCCGCACACCCGTGTCCGTTGGTAGGATATTTCGAAGTGCCTTCTCTGTGATCAGGCAGTGGTTTATATAGTATTTAGAGGGAGGGTTTTAAAAAAGTTGGTTAAGGCGTTGAGTTATATTGGTGTTGCTAAGGGACATATGATATAGATAGGCGCTGACTCTTAGAATTTAGAAGTTATATTATAGAAATCCTAGAATAATTGCCTCATGAATACAAATAGAATTTCAAGAATAAAAGTGTTTGCTTTATGTGAGGTGTAAAAAAATGTGTCTAGACTTTATGTAATAGGATTATGTTAATTGTTAAGCAATATTGAACGTGTTTATATGTCTAGACTTTATATAATAGCAATATTGAAAGTGTTTGTATCTTTATTGAACGTGTTCGTATCTTTATTGAAGTTTATCACTCATAATTACATAAAACCGGTGTCAAATTAAAGAAAGAAAGTCCGCGGGTAACATAGGCCATAGATTTTCGACTCAGCTATCGTACTTTTGGAGATATTCAATGTTTAGTGTTATTGAAATTGATAAAATTTTTAACAAAAACTGAAATATCTTGAGACAAACAAAAAATTTTACTGTAGAACTTTGTAGTATTCGATTCAGCACTTATTTTTGAGTATTCTCCTAAATTTTTATTCAAAACGGAGTTTTAGAGATTTACTGTCGTAAATGTTTGTTACTCGATTCGGCACTAATTTATACGTACTCATATAAATTTGTATAAAAAACGGATGTTTCTTTAAAAATTAGTAAAATTTTTTTGGAGTCAAACAATTTTTTTGATTTTTCAAAAAAAAATTTTGGTAATTTGCGGTAAAAATAAAAAAACGTGAAAAATTCAAGAAACTTTATAGATTCTTTAGTATTCAGAAAACAATAACATGATTGTTGTATCATAAATTATTTTTTTACAAATTAGTTAGTCGACATTATCATTAACGAAAAATTAGGGCCCTCTGAAAAACTAGATTTTGTATATCCAGGAGTCAAACGCACAATTATTTATTTAAAAGTGACTGTATTATTTGCAATTTATATTGTTCACGCTAAAAAGTATTAGGACTATAACGAGGCCCCTCTGAAAATTATTTGATAATTTTTTATTATGAGGCCTTAAATTCTGTAGATTAAAAATACCGAAAAAATTGCATATCCAGTTAATAACAAAAAGTTTAAATTAGGAAATTACTAGCCGACTAATATGATTCAGTATAGGTCTTGAAGTCTCTAAGTCTATAGTACCAAAATAGTACACGAGATACTAATACTAAAATGCTACATTCTGTTCATGCGGGAGAAACACGTCGATTCCGTAAGAAATATATTATCTTCGGGAGTAGACATAGCCTCTCCAATACTTTTTTAAATATGTTTCTGTAATTAATAATTATAACTTTATTGGGGACAAAACTAGGCTCCTCTGAAAACTCTGAATGTGTTTGCATAATTATAAATTTTATAAATTTGCAGTTAAACATGATTTTCTTAAGCAAAAAACTTATACTTATTTTATTAAAAAACAACTTTTGCTAGTATATATATAAATTACAAAACATTTTTAAGTTAAGAAATATTAAATCGTAATTTTTGCATATTTTAGAATCTCATATAAAATGTATTTTTAGTAAATACGCTAATTAAAAATAAAAAAATCGAAAAATCCGCAGTGTGGCGTGAAAGCAGGATTATTTTAAAGTTGTTCAAAAAAGGTTTCAAGTCGATAGCTGAAAAACTCAGTCTAAGAGCAATTTTTGTCCATTTTGCCACATTGTGTGACGTTGTAAATAGAAAATTTTAAAATACACACTACAATATAAAAGACCCAAATAAAGTGCTAAACAAAAATTGAAAATCAAAAATAATAGTGTAATTGATACCATTACAGAAATGTACGATAAACAGTGTTGGATATAATATAGAAAGAATGAATAATAATATAAAATAAAAATACACATATTAAACTCAAAATATTATTTTTATTTAGTATAAATGTGTACATGGGTATAGAAATACCAAATCTTTTATTATTTTTATATGTACATAACTTTTAGATTTAAAATCTGTAAAGATGTAATTATGTCATATATAATACTTTAAAAAACTTATAACCATTAATAATTAACATCTGAGGATGATATTTAAAATACCGAAACGTGCAATATAAATTATATAAATTATATTTATTGATTAAGTCCACATACAACTTTTTTGGTATATAAATAAATAATAAGATAATTTGTAATTAATGTAAAATATTAAGTATTAACATGATAAATAGTAAATGTAAATATAGTAAATAATAAAATATATATAATTCAGAAATAAAATATAATTAAATAAGTAATAATAACACAGGCACAAAAAAACGAATCTAAAGTCAGAATTTACCCATCGTCCTTAGATTTTGCCCCAGCACCCCAGCTACCCTCTATACCACTCCAGAGGACGAATACTTTAAGATAAAGAGAAGAGTATACAAGTTACATTTTTTGATGCCCTAAAAACGAATCTGAAAACAGAATTTACTTATCATCTTTATATTTTGCGCCTGCTAACCCAGCTATCCTCTAACCCACCCCAGAGGGCGAATGTTTTACTTTGTGCAAAAGTTTAAAATAAAAGTATCAAAGTTACGTTTTTCAATGTCCTAAAAACGAATATTGATTCAGAATTTACACATCTCCTTTAGATTTTGCCTTAGTGCTCATTCTTAGAAGACAGGATCCCAAAATTTGTACTTCTGAATCCTATAATAAATGAAACTTTATTTCAAAACTAGGTTTTAAGTTTATTCTTACTTTTGAAAAGGTAATGCCAAAATTTTCTTAACGAAAACTTTGTTTTTCAGTGGTTTCGGGTTTTGAAACTTACAATTTTTAGTTCACGATTAACTTAATATGAAACTTTTGATTACTTTAAATAAGGAGAATAGCGTATTTTACAATCTTTATGAAGTTTTAAAAGTATAAAGTTTTAAATGTACGAATATAATATATAATAATATAATATATAATATATAATATAATATATAATATATAATATATAATATAATATATAATATATAATAATATCTAAAACCAAGTTAAAAAAAAACCGAGTCTAGGGCTGTGTGTGTACAGAATAAGCCTTCCACCGACATAACCTACGGAAAAAAGTTATATATTTTTAGTTCCATGTAGATCGTTTTATTATTCATAATAAACTTATCAAATTAATAACCTACGGAAGTTGAAAAAAATACTACGTCAAGTCTTAATCTCACATAACCTAAGGACGCCATATAAAAAAACTATACTGCAAGCCTAAAACCTACATAATATAAGGATTTGGCTTATAAAAAAAACTATACGTTGAGGCTTATAACCCCATAACCAAAGGAAGTGGTTGATAAAAATATAAGTCTTATACCTAAGTTGCTTAAAGAATTGAGAAAAATAAATGATGCTAATGGTTATGAATTTAATCCAATATACTCATTTTACTCAAAATAAATAATATTGTTCCGCTTAAAGGGATGCCATTAACCATAAAATTTTAAGTTTTAAGGGGGATTTTTCTTTCAGATGCCTAAATTTAAAGGAAACTTTGAGAAATTAAAAAAAAAATCTACTAGATGTAATTACACAATTTTCTTTAATTATTTTTGTTTATTATTATACAGTAACTTTTTATTATTTTTTTATGATTAATAAGCACTTAAAAGATGTAGTTAGAATGATGAAGAAATAAAATAAAATAAGTTATCCACACGATTACTAAAAAACTACTCGCTCAATTTAAATTTTCTTTTTTTATTTTGTTTAATATTAATTTAAGATGGCATGTACCTACGGAGAAGTTGATCGGAATATTCATAAAAAATTTTTATCGGGAAGAATGTCAAAAAACGAGGTATAATTTTGACTTTTTTCGTTTTTTACGTGTAATTCTTTTATTTTTTAACAACTTTCTTTCAAGCAAGAAAACACCGATGATCCGTTCGGCCGATACTGCATTCATCATGTTATCAGACCCCCGGTTCAACTTGCCCATTGAGACTTTGTAATCTAGACCCCAGGGGTTTATATTTACGTCTTCGCGTAATGAACACTGAGATCGAGCCTTGCTTTAATGGATGGTATTGGACAGCCTGTGTTTGACATCCTTATGTTCCCGAAAAAGTGCAGAAGCTTCGGGCCTATCCTGCAATCCTGCCTCCCGGGGACGAGCTCTTCCATGCCAAGTGGGGAAGGACTCCTACTCGTTTCGAAGATACTCCTCGAATCTGTCCTCATCTATCTTTGGGACATTCCAACTCAGGGGACACATCCTATGCGAAGGTCGTTTCGAAGTTCACTCCAGCACCTGAAAGGCAATATAGTTGTGATCACTACCGTTGTAGCCGTCCATCGCCCTCCAGTCACCGATTTTTCTAGACGCACCTTCTGCTGCCAAGGTTATAAACGGGATAGAGGCACCCCACCCTGCCCTCTCGTAGGTAGGCCAGTTTCCTCTATTCTGGACATTTCGAGTACCATTCGTCTCCTGATGTTTGTCGTCGGAATCCCCAAATCCAAGGCCCTAGCATTGAAGTCTCCAGCAAGCATGATGCTCCCAGTTACCGTCCAAATCGTGCTATCGATTATGGCCAGCTTTGTGGCGAGCACCTCCGAGCTGATGTTTGGGGAGAGATAGCAACTTATATCAGTTGTTTCCCCGTACGTAGTCCAAACGTGGCAATAGCCTTTTATTTTTTGGGCCAGGGACATTTGGGCTCTACCTCAAGCTATATGGCGCAGCAGCCAGTGTCATCAGAAAACGTCGCGTCGCCGTCGCATTTATTTAAATTTATTTTTACGATTAAAATTTTGACCGTAAAAGTTTTTATTTAGTATATTTACTAACTTTGGTTTCGAAGTGTTTAGAAGTCTGAAACAATAAGAATATATTTAATTTCATCTGTGAAAGAATGTAGAAAGAATATGCTAACATACTATGGAAAATTTACATCAGCATTTTTACTTATTAATATATCTCAGGACTATTTATTCATACTTCGTATCGGAGGATGTGTGATTTTTTAAAGCACCTAAAACACAGTACATCTGATATAAATACATCTGAAAAAATAAAAATTCCGATGTTTTTGAATATGTTTATGTTCACTTTACGGCGCTTGCATTTTAATGTCATTAGAAACTTCTTCAAATTTCAAATTCAACATCAGTATTGCGCAAAAATTTTAATTTTTGACACAACCTCTAAAATAGGGGTGAACGGGATAAAGCAACCCTATTAGGTTTATGCTTTATGGCAAATTGGTCAACGTCACCCCTATTTTAAAGAATGCTTCAAAGTTTTTGCATAAAACTGATGTTGAATTTGAAATTAGTAGCCAATTTTACTTAAGAATATAATTTTAATTATAAAAAATAAATTTTATTTTAATTTTTTGTAACTACCTTTATCCACAAGACACATTTTAAGGGTTGTAAATAGGACCAAAATGAATGAGATTTACTTAAATTTAAATAAAAAATATTATGTTCAAGCATTTTTCAATAAAATTAGATACTTTTTTCATTGATTTTTCCAAAAATTTCCTAATAATGCCTGATCTATCCCTTTAACCCCTTTTTCAGGGTATATTTAAGGGTTGTAGATCAACACTAATGCCAGATTCTGAAAGAGCGTGAAATTTTACTATACGGATGAATCTTTTAGCCATGTATCCATAAGGCAATGCATTTATTTTTGCTCACTTCGAAAACTCTCCGCTCCGGCGTTAATGAGTTAATTTTAGTTAATTAATTAGTTAATTAATTTTTACTTGAAAATTATAATTTTTACATTCAAAGTATAATTTTTAATTTAAAGTTATAATTTTATTTATTTAATTTTAACTATTTTTACATCAAAATTATAATTTTTCTTAAAATTTCGATTTTGAGATGACCTGGGCTTCCCTGAGCTGCCTGTTGTTTCTAGGTCTTTTTTTTTGGTAAAATTATTTTTTAAATGTTATAAAATATTTTGTACATTAAAAATTATTTTTTATTACTTAAAACAACTTTTATACAAACTTAATTATTATTTTCCAATTATTTTCTATTATAATATCGAAATGAAACAGTTTTTAGCTAAAAAAAGCGCCAGACGGATTTTTTAAATTTTTTGATTTTTGTGACTCTGAACAACTAAAAAACAAATTTTCATTGGAATCTCGGGGGTAATTTGAATTTTTATTTAAATTGTTTAAGGGTCACCGTGGTTAAATTCAGTAAAGATGTGAAAAACAATGTAGGTAGTATACAACAATTTCAAATAAACTCAGAAGAGAAATATGACAAACTCAACAATCTAATTTGAAATAGTCTGCTAATTAATGGAGGTACGAAGTACAGGAAATCGTGTGATTAAAAATAAATTGCCTGCATGGTGAGACGAATAATGTCAAGATGTGGCTAATAATAGGAACAATTCATTGATAGAGAAGGAGCTTTTGACTACGTCATACTCAAAATACTCCTACAAGATATAAAGCAAGCAAGTGTCTCAAAAAAATTTAAAAAGTTTGTTGAATTTCTTACAAGTTTATGATTTTGCAGCATTTATATAAACAGCATATTAACAGAAAAAGCGAAAGTAACCGATTAATTTAAAATTGGTCAATAGGGCTTAATTTAAGTTGTTAAATAGTAAGTGGTTCCATGCCATTTATCAGTTACGTTGATTTAGAACTCCTTCGGTTTCTGAAATGATTTGGGCTAGATTGGTTTGGACATACATTGTTCAGAATACTTATTTCGATCAAGATATAAAATTGTTCTTGGATGGTAAAGAACTTAAGAGTTCCAAATTGATGAGTGTAGATCCTTGCATTGAAAACAATTTATTAAAAGTAGGTGGTCGTGTGCAAGCTTCTTTGTTGTATCCGGATGAAAAACATTCTCTGATTTTGCCATTTAATTGCAAATTTTCGAAATTAGTAATTGCTTATTGTCATGAAAAAAGGTTACATAGTGGTATTAGATTGACTCATTCTACGGTCAGAAGAGAATTTTGGATAGTTAAGTCTCGTAACTTGATAAAATACTATATAAATAAATGTAATACGTGCATTAGATACAGGGCGAATAGGTTAAACCAAAATATGGGAATTTTACCATCATCTAAAGTAGTAAAACTTGATAAACTGCTTAGATTGGCTGGAGTTGACTATGCAGGTCCTTTTGATGTTCTAAGGTTCGGGGTCGTGGAATTAGGACATATAAAGATTATATCGCCGTATCTGTTTGCATGACTACAAAAGCGGTTCACTTGGAACTTATGACAGGCTATTCGAATGACGATTTTATCGCTGCTTTTCGTAGATTTACTTCCACTACAGGGCAATGTTCTGGGTTTTATAGCGGTCAGGGCACGACTTCCGTTGGTGCAGATAAGTTATTCAGGCAGATGTATATGGATTCTTCGGACTATATGCATCGGCTTGTGGGGTCTTTGGCCAACGAGGGGACGTCCTGGACCTTTAATGCACCTGGGGCTCCGCCCTTTGGAGGTATATGGGAGGCAGTGGTGAAATCGGTCAAGCACCTCATTGGTTGCCACGAACTCACGTTTGAGGAATTTTATACCCTGCTTAAGCAGATCGAATCTTGTCTGAATTCGAGACCATTAATACCACTTACTGATGATCCATCAGATAATTTAATTCTTTCTCCTTCCTTACTACTGATCTAGGCTGAATCTTACATTCTCCCCAAATCTAGTTACTTAGAAAAAAAAATACCACCCTTGCAACGGTATAAACAAGTTTAATTGATGGTTCAGGATTGGTGGAAGCAGTGGTCCCGAGAGTATTTGCAATCATTGCAATGTAGGTAAAAATGGGAATAAAAAGAGGGAGAATATCAGTGTTGGCGATGTGGTGCTCATTTCTGATGAGACCATGCCCCCCGCAAAATGGCCTTATGCTAGAGTCGTTGTATAATCTATAGCAGGTTTATACAAATTAAATATAGTCCTATACATATTTGTTCAACTATCTGTATAGAAAAATATAGATCGTATTGGTGTTGTATAGTATATGTACACAGAATGCAATACAGATACCATTTGCATTGGCTTATGTCGTAAACGCGTTTTTTATTTTACGTATAGAGATAACATAGGTTAGGTTTATAGGGCATTAATAATATTATAAAAATTAAGTATTAGGTTACACTAATAATATAGACCGTACAACGACTTTAACATGCAGTCCCTGTCAATTTCTTTGTTAATCTCAATAAAAATTTTTCGTTTCAATGCCCATACTTTTTAATTAGAAATACAGAAACATAAAAAGACCCATAAGTTAGTTATTTGTCATTTTTGAAACAAAAATACAATATATCGATAATTTTTCTACAGATTCAGGTTAGAAAACACACTAAAACATAATAGTATATTAAGTATCAAGGGCGTAAAAGTTTTGACACTAGCGTGAGCATTAGCACGGGTGCTAGTATTTCGCCCATGGTGCTTATAATATTTTTTGCTTCATCAAATCTTATCAAACTATTTAATTTCATTTTTAATCTTATTGTTTTTGTTTTTCCAGGCAAAATATTTTTTCTGGAAAAAATATTTTGAAACGAGGTTATATGAATATATACTTGTTAATTTTTAACTCAAGTTTGTTTATCAAATTTGCGTGGTTATTGAGATATAAATTTTTAAAATTAACGTTATAAATGATTAAAAATAATAATTTTAAAAATAATAATAATTTCTTTAAATTATTTTTAAAGAGGGTGCAAACGCATTCTCAAAAATCAGCATGAGATACTCAACAGAAATCTCTTAATATATGTTAAAGTGAGTTTGTAAACTTTTTTTAACAATTAATTTTGTACATGTCATATTTTTATCTAAAAAAATTAGTTGTTTAAGCTTGAAGAATTGCAAGATGAAATATATTTATCAGCAAAAGAAAAAAGTACTTCAGTAATTGTTACAGAAAAAAACAGTGGAATTCACTACTATTTTATAAATAATTCCTTTATGTTAGTAAATGGAGGTTTGCTAGAAGTTTTTAAAATATTTGTTAAGCTACAAATGATTTTAAATTCATGTATTCCAAATGCTTTGGATTTTTTTATGAACTTTATTCATGCTTATGTATTGAAGAATAGTACACCAAAAGATATTTGCAAAAAGTTGTTAAAGTATCTGGAAACAATTCAACAATAATGAAAACTTAAATAAAAAGTTTATCTTTAAAATTAAAAATGTTGCGTGCTTTATTCAAAATATTAATTACAAGTAATTAGTCAGAAATAAATTCAAATGAACTTTGTTAATTATCAAATATTTTATAATTATATAGCTTCAATATTTTAAAAATTTAAATTTTATTTTGTATTTATAACTTTTGGTATTAGTTTCGTTAAATAAATACATTAATATTTAATAAAGACCTGACTTCTTAGAAATTGAAAAAGTTTTCTGAAATTGTTTTTAATAATAATCATAAGAAATTTATTTTTCCGCAATTGCAAAACTCGAAAACATAAACAAGTATACACGAACCTATATATAACCTTAATAATTTGAAATTAAAATGAACGTTAAGCTAGTTTAAAAAATACTGAAAATGAAATTAAATAATTTGATATTAAATTTAATATTTTTAAAATATTTAATACAAAATTTAATAAAAAATAGTATTAAAAACAATTTTAATGTTTTGATATAATACATTTATTAATACATTCATTTGACGGTAAGTTAAGTGAAAAATTCCATACAAATTTCGACTTTTAAAAGTGAAATTACATAATAGGGGACTTGCATGTATTCAAATTTATAAATAAAATATATTTTAATGTTACGGCCGCTATTAGTACCAAATTTTCCCTAGTATTTTTCCGGTTTCCCAATTTTAAATTCACCTATAGTTTTCTTATATTACTCATCTATGAATTTAATAACTTTCAAAAATTCCTATCTTATTATATTAAGTACGTCACAAGATTAAGAAATGCCGAGTCATTCTATTCAATACATATGTTGCGTCATCCCATTCCAGTATAAACCCGTGTAATATCTATTTCTTATCTATTTTTTGGAAATTCCTAAAGTCTACGTGACTTTTACAGGTATTTCATAATAAATAATCACCTTTTCTGTACTCGTGTAGCAGTTAAGAATAGTTAGTTATCAGCTATATTTCAGTCAGAGCACATCAGTTCTAAGTCCCAGTCCAACCAAGGTGGAGCGCACAGGCGTACAGCCTGTCCTCCTTATGCAGTAATGCGGGCACCACATAGCCCCTGACTTCCACCCATAACCCATTTACTTAAATCCGCCATTCAGGCATCGTCCACCCCATAGTCTACTTTAAATCGTTTCAATAACAAACCCCATAAAACCATAGTTATAATTAATTAATTTAAAATAATTCAGATTAGTGTATAAATTAAACAATAAATAATAAATCATATTTTTTGTTAAACTTAAGCAAAGTTTTCAAGTGTCAATATCTATACATTATTTTTCTCACTTTCCTATCCTACCATTCCCCACCATTACAATTAATAATTTTATTAAGTTGTGTACTTTTCATTTTTATAAATAATTTTTAGTAAAATTATATACTTTTTTCATAAATCTACTAGAAAAAAAAATGCAGATTTAAAAAGAATTCACAAGCGTGGTCACGTGATATGACGTCATAACACCCTTTAAGAAATACACAGTTATTAATAATAATTAAAGAATCAGCAGGGTGTAGCTTGAACTTCTTAGTTACCAAATATAAACGCAAATGGACAATACTACTTATGCAAGGATGCCCTTTTAGTCATATGTTACAAGCTATGATAAACAAAATTTACCTAGATGTTACCGAACAAAAATTTGAAATATCCTTAAATATACCCCCCTCCCCTTGACCTGAGGGGTGAGGGGTTAAAAAATTTTCGTCCTAAGGTGAAAATGGCTAATGAATGTACGTGTCAAATGTAGCATATGTGCCAATCCGTGCTTTGGAAAATTGATCCGTGCATAGTTAGATGGGTCAAATTTACCCTAAAATATATCACCAGCGTGACAAAATTGTTACTACATCAAACTTTAAAAGACGCTTTATATTCATTCAACTCACACTTGTTTTCAATGCTTTGTTAAAAAAGTTTTCCGAATGGCGGAATCGAACCCCAAAGATTTTTTCACCAAGGTGATTTTTTGTTAGCAGACAAGCTTTGGATATATGCCAACAATATGTATTTTCAACGGTTTTTTAAAAAATATTTTGGAATGATTTATATTAAAACAGCAACATTTGAAATTAAAAATTAAAAATATTAAAGTATATCATTTTTATAAGGAACTAGAAATAACTGCGCTTCTCGCAGATAAAGATGAACTTTGATGTATCTATTACATTATTGCCGAATGATTAATTAGACTTTGTTTAGAAAACTAATAAATAATGAAAATTTATTTAAAAGGAAAATTTTTTTCTGGAAAAAGAAAAGACGGTTTAGTTTGAAAAGTTGGCTTTTCACTCTTAAAATTGCAAAAACATGAAAAGCATCAAAAATACCCCTTTCAGTGGTAGCTTTGGATAATTTAAGAGTAAATTGCCCATTTTTTTAAGGCAGGGGCCCGAAATATTTGATCAGCAACCCGAAAAATCTATGTGGACTAAATCTGCTGGTAGCCGGAAATTTGATCCCCCCCCTCTGTATTGATTGGAATAATATTAATTTTTTATTATCTTGTTTTTAGAAAATAAAATAAATAAACTGAAATATAATTTATTGAATAAAAAGTATAATCCCAAAACTTTCTTATAGCATATTTTGTTCAGGAAACCGGTCCAAAAGAAACCCTGAACCTGCGGTTAAAAGGAATCAAAAATAATTTTTTTTTTCCTTCGTATCGAAATAGCTAATTGGGATCCCGATCAAAAATTGATTTATTAGAAACGACTCAAATCATTTCCTCAGGGTCTGTGGGTGTAGGGCTTGTAAGGCAATTTGTTTATTATTCACGACTTTCTTAGGTTACGTGGGTGTAATGATGACCTATATTTTTTACGACTCCCTTAGGTTATGTGGTTGCAATTCTTGGCGTACCACTTTTTAATTACAGACCACTTACTTAGGTTATGTAAGTGTAAGGGTCGACGTAGTGTTATTTTTATTATATTTTCTTACCTTATGTAGTTATAAGGCTCAACGCATAGTTCAAAAATTATAATATTTTTATGGAATTTCGTGGAGCCCATTAATTATAACTTATGAATTTACGTTAAAAATTCTTGATCTGCATTCCCCGAAACCACAATGACCACAGTAGAGAATAATTTATAACAATGTTTCGTAATTATCAATTATGAATAATAATGGGTTCGAGGTCTAATATTTAAAATTTTTAAATTTTGCTACTGAAAATCAAATTCAGCAGGGCGGAAAACTTCAAGTACAGCAATAAAAAATAAGTAAATAGAATTTGTAAAAATAATATTATTTTTAACGAATTTTTCGGTATTTAGGCCCATTATTTAGAATTTGGTAATTTTGTCTGAAAAATTCAGGATTAACATATCTCTAAATCCCAAAATCCATACCACAGCCAAAAAAAGTTAAAAGATTTTTAAAAATAATATTTATTGCATTGCTAATAATTAATTTTGTATAAGCATTTTTAAGTTTTCTAATGTCCATATAACCAATTTAAAAAAAAATTTTTTAAACCGGAATTATCACTTATAAAGGCTACACCTATTATTGCTAAAATTAAACATTTTTGTCAAGTGGAGCCGGCTATATAAGGGTTCCATATATGCATAGTCCAGGCATCTGCGGCAAAATCTTTGTATCCATTTTTCTTTGGTTCTATTTATTTTATCAATCGTAACGACGCATTGGATGCAGATTTTAATAAGCTTTATTTGGCCGATTAAATTTTTTTTCTTATCATCAACGGTTCAAGATATATTTAAAAAAAAACAGAAAAAGTTGTCGGTAATTTAAAGTAGGCATAAAAACAAATAAATTTGAAAAAAAATTATTTTTCATTCTTTTTTTTGTGGGTTTAATCCTTCCTTTTCCGAACTCTAAACTTTTTAAGGCTTTATACTCTTGATTTAATTTTTTTAAATTTAAACTTCTTGGGGAAGTCCGATAATCTTTGCATTATTATATTAAATTTTTGGGGTTACTCTTTTTTTAATTGCATATTACAACTTAGTCAACTTTCAATGGCTCTAATTCACTTCCGTTCATCAAAGTTTGAAATTCTTATCCCAGAAACTAAGAATGAAACTATTCATAAAAAAACGCTACTGTCTATAATAAATTTTCATTTTTTTTATGTTTTCTAGATAAATACCTAATCGCCTATAATATTAGTCCCCAAAGTCTCAATTATTGGACATTTCACTTATTGGCTAACATAATTTTGACTTGGGCATAACTTACTTAAATTCCATCGTCAAATAAAATTTATTTTTTAAATCGTTTAATTTTTCCTTAATGATTCAAATTTTCAAGAGAAAAAATTTTAACTCCCAGATCTTTTATTGGCCGAAAATGTAACATAATAAATAAAATTGTTAAAAATCTAGCTTAAAAATAAAATAACCACATTTGTTTAAAGGGTTTTTATATAATTTTTTATATAAAAGTATCATAAGCTAGAGTTAAAAAGAAAAAAATTTACGTAGGTTATATTTGATTTAACTAATTCTAAACAATTTTCCTAAATTTTGACGAAAATGTCCGAAATCTTCATTTAAATAAAATGGTAAAATTGACATGCTTGCAGGCCCGGTTTCCTGATAGAATTAAAACAACTCCTTGATTTGGTGATTTTTTATGTTGAAAATATCTCATTTTTGCCCAGTGAGTAAAAATTACAAAAAACATTAAATAAGTCACTTTCTAATGAATATGTATAATTATTTTTTTATTTGGCAATTTAAAGTAATCTATTTTAACCTACCACGCATAAGGCGAATTTCATCTAACTAAAATAATTTTTAAGACTTATTGTTTTTAATATTGTTATTCTAGAAAGCCCATTTATGTACAGGAATAGCATGCATTTTATTAAAAATCCAATGCTACGAATATTTTCTGCGTTGATTCGTTAGGAAAAAGGATTTAAAGTATTTATTTGTGAATTTGGAAACTGTAATCGAATTTTCAGATTTTATTTTAATAAACTTTCACTTCCCTTAATTTGCACATTTTAAAAATATATTTTTAGTATTTACAAAAATTATTCAATTGGAGTTTAAAATTTTGTTTATTTATTGCATTGTAATTTAAACTATAACTTGTTATTTATTTATCTTTACTGAGACTTTGATGGTTATCTCGTTAATATACTCAAACCTTGATATAATTGGTCTAAATACTATATATTATTTAAATAATATTATTATTAACCTAAAATTGAAAAGTAATTAATGATTGATTATTTATATTATCGATTTTTAATAAAATGTACACTAAACAGATCACTACATGGCCGTTATCAGCATACAAACTTATACAATAACAAATGAGAATAAGAAAAAATTATTCAAATTTAATTACAAAAAAATGTTACATCAGCTATAAACACAAATTGGGGGGAAATTTACCAAATAGGGAACGTAAATGAAGCAACGAATTTGCTTATAAAATATAGTGGCAATTCAAAATGATTCAAGGGTCAAAATAAAAAATAAAAGTAAAAATAAAACAAAAAATGAATGGCTAACCAAAGGTATATTAAAATCTAGTAAAGTAAAACAAAAACTATATAAAATTTGGAAAGATGATCCAACAAATGGGACAAAGAAAAAAAGATTTGTAAAATATAAATATATATTTAAAATAATGGTAAAAAAAGCCAATGAAATTAATTTACAAAGACAAGTAGAAAACATAAACAATACCAAACAATTATGGGAATTTATCACTGGAAACGTTTACAATAAAAATACAAAAAAGAAAAATGAGAAAATAGACTTAATTACAGAAAATCAACAAATTTTGATAAATCAAGAGGATATAGTAAATACTTTCAACAATTACTATACAAACATAGCAAAAAAACTGGCTGCTAAAATTAAGCCCACATACATAGAGTACAACCCAAAAATAAACGAAAATACAATATTTTCTTCACAAACTAGCACTGAAGAAATCGAAAAAGTCATAAATTCACTAGACGTAAAAAAAGCAACAGGTAATGATAATATCAGTGTTACAACCTTAAAAACCCTAAGTAACTACTTAACGAAACCAATTGACCATATTTTTAACTTAATTATAGAAACTAAAGTATTTCGTTTTACCTTCTACAGCTTACTACCTATTGCTAAAAAAAAGTTTTGGAAACCTTCATGCAGAGAAACTTTAGATGGTTTGGTTGTCCATGTAAAAGTATGTTTTAAAATTTATATTTATTATTTATATATCATTACACTTTGTGTGATAATTTTTTACTCATCATTTATAAAAAAAATTTTCACTTTATGAACAAAGAGCTCCGGTTACATTCAACCTTTGCATGAATCAAGGCACGCTGATTCCAAGTATAAAAATCTGATGGTTCAACCTTTTATAATAATAGTTGGTGAAGAAGAAAATATAATTTCATCGGGATATCATATGTTTTTATTAATAAAGTTCTTTATGAAAGAACAAGTTTTAGAGAAGCAATTGATACTTGTTTCAAGGCATTTCAAGTTTTGAATGCAAAATAAAATTCAGAGAGCGAAAAAATATAGTTGTATCTTCTGCTTGGCTTATACCGATTTCGTAACAAATTAGACAATAAAATTATATCGGTTATATCGTTACTAAATGATATGAGAAGTCTCACACCAGCCTTTTGTGGTTAATTAAATTCATAAATGAATATTTATTTTAAGCCTTATTATTAGTATTCAGTAATTGTTTCTTTATATAGTATAAGGCTTAAGCGTTTATAATAAAAAATATTTTGAAAGTTGTTTAAAAATTAATTATAAAGTTATGCAACTATAAAAGTTATTAAATATGTCATTATACAAATGTCCTAGCAAAAATGACTGTAAAATTTCTTGTGATTGTTTAAATAATTTAAGCAAATATTTGAAATTGAACATAAAAAATAAAATCAATGCTTGCTATAATTTATAGAGTATGCATCTTTGTTGGATAATATTTTTTTATCTTTAGATCAGAATATAAAAAAAATTTTATACAAGACTTTTACGTCCAATAATGGAACAAATACATGACTTGCAACAAAATGGAATCACCATCTGTGTCGATGATAAAACTCACAAAGTTTACTTAGATTACTAAAATAAATTTTTAATTTAATTTTTATTTTGTTTCTTAGATGTTAAGAAAAAAATCTTTGAGAAAAAATAAATGTCTCATCAGTGCCAACGAGAATCGAACTCGTGATCTTCTATTTGCCGGATAGACGCTTTAGCCAACTAAGCTACGGAACGAGACGACACTCGATGATACCAATGATACATTTATTCTCTCTCAAAGAAGGCAACTTTCTTAAATATTTTCTAAGATATCCTCTTTTTAAAGATAAAGATTAAAAGTGACTTTTTTTTAAAAACCCTAAAAATGGGACTCATATCTGCGAAACAAATAACTATAAAAAAACAAGTAAAAAATTTTTGGAAACTTAGTGCTTGTAGAAAATTTTCAAGGCCTACAGAATCCATTTCTATCAAAAATTAGAATTTTGGCAGCAATTTAAAAATTGGTCATTTTGGGGTAAGAATAGGCGTTTGGTTTATTGACTATCGCCGTGAAAGAATTAATTTAAAAAAATTGTGGTGTACGAAAATTGAAAGGTGACACTTATACGAAAAAAATGAGACCAATTGGAAGTATTTTGGTTAACTGTCAAGGTTGCAGCTTTGAATTAAAGATTACGTAAAAACCCTATTTTATAACATTGTTGTATTTTGTAGTTATTCAGTATTTTGCTATTTCTTTTATTTCTATAGCGTTATGGAAGCATCCAAAACTTTTCAAAAAAGAGGGTCTTTAGTAAAATTTCTCGAGGAATCCGAAAATTTGGTCAAAATTTTCATTAGGTGACAAGGAAATCCGGAAAATGGAAAATGAAAAATTTCGTGAAAATGGAAAATATTGAAATGGATTTTTAAGTACTTAAAAGGCAAATACTCGCTAAAATTTTTTTTTAATTAAAAAGTACATACAAAAACAAAAATTTTAAGACCGGATAGGAAAAAAAAAGTTACGACTGTATGAAAAATCTGCGTTTGAAAAAAAATGAGTTTTCTTAGTTTTTCCAATTTTCCGGTTTTCCTTGGCGTTTTTTTGAAAAACTGGTGGCAGATTCGGATTCAGCGGGAAATTTTACATAAGAAATAGTCAAGAAAATCATTTTTCAGCTTCATTCAGAGCGTAGAAAAAATGAAATCGAAAATTGTCATTTTTAAAAACGATTTTCTTTTAAAACCATATAAGACCAAAAAATAACCGCCATTTTGTACCCTTTGAACCTAAAACCTTAAAATTTGGTATGGTATCATATGAACGTATACCAAACCCAACCCAATTAGTTTTTTTAAAATCCCCGACTTTTACCTTTCCATTATAAAGTTTCACTAAGAATTACTCATATGTCAATCGTTTCAAATCTATTGATTTAAAGTCTTCGGGTTTTCAGTGTAAATAAAATAATATTTAAAAAATATATACTTTATCAATAATAATTTTAACTAATTTACTACGATTTGAAATTCTCACAAATATATTTAGTAAAGTTTAAAATTGTCAATATTCAAATTTAAAAATATAAACACTTAAACAATTTATTTGTATCAACCAATCAGAAGTAGTTTTTAGCTATAACAATGTAAATATTTACTGTAACGATGACATGTACTTTTTAGGATAGGATTGGTTCCTCGATGAACCTTTGTTTTAGGTGAAACTTTGAATTCAGATTTTTTGGTAAATAAGCACGTTTTGAGACCCCAGGAATAAAAGTCTAAGTGTATGAGTATATAATCATGTATGTATGTATGTACATCTCTAACCGACGATATTTCACAACCATAATGCTATAAGACCTTAATTTTTTTATCAAAAAATCTCAAATTAATTTGGATGTAATACTTCATTTATTTCTACGAAAGTACGTAAATTTGAAATAATGGTTTTTACTTGATATCTCGAATTGGATACTTAATTTTTTGAAAATTTTTTGGAACCATACTGCCAATTCCTTGGCAGTTTTTTTTTATTTTATAAATTATGCTACTAAATTAATCAAAACTAATCCGAAAATTCTTTCAAATTTTGCTGTTTTAACATAAAAACTCTTAAAAAGACATATTGAAATTTCGGGCCGATAAAAATTAATGAAACAAGGTTCAAAACCTTTAAAAAATATTTTTAAAACAACGAATTTTAGGAGATGCATAAATCTTAAGAACATAATATCTTAAATATACATTTTTAACATACTTTTTACATACTCTCTCTTAATTTTATATGCAAAAGTATCAAAATCATTATATTGGTGTAAAAATAGGTACATTATACATGTTAACTTTACAGAAAAAAAACCAATAGGTGGTCATTTTGACCGTTTAAAAAAGAAATTTTCTATTTATAACGAAAAATTTCAATTTTTTTTTAATAACACCAAATAAAGTGGTTTTAGCTCTTTCGCAACCTTTAAATGTTAATATTTCTCTGTACAAATTTAGGTACCTTATTTTTTCAAGACATGACAACTTTTTTTTATTACCCAGCTAAAAATTCGATATGTTGATTTTTTTGAACACCCCTAGTGAGTTAGTGCTGACCAAATAAATAATTTAAGCAAGAATATTGCATACCAAATCGACAGTCTCAAAATTTTTCGATAAGTTCTGTCTTAGTAGACAAATTTTTTTAGCTGTTTTAGGTAAAAAATTGTAGAAAAAATTTTAAATTCAAAAAGCAGTCATAAACATTTCAATTATGCTTGTTATAATTTAGCATAGTTCTGTGTGTAAAAAAAAAAACTAATGGTTTATCACTTACAAAATTTAAATGAGAAAAAAAAACTAATGTTTTATCACTTACAAAATTTAAATGAGAAGAGATCTAACTTAGTTATTTATGTATACTTAGCCTTTGTTGCTAGAAAAATTTTAAAAAAGATTATAGTAGCTATTTAAATACTTTACTGAATTCCACGTTGACATTATCATAGCGTCTTTAAAAACTCCGTGGACATCACAAATTCCACTAGTACCAGTTTCAAGTAACTCCGGATTTTTGTATTCTTTATAATATCTTGCGAAAATGTCCAATTTACATTCGGTCCGCATATCGATTTTTCCGGTAATTTATGATTTGAAAAATTTTTAGTTCCTTTTTTGAATGACTTTGAAAAACCAGTTGCTTTTGTACGACCAAGAAAAACTAAAATCAAATATTTTTTGACAACCTAATCTTTATTAGGTTTTCCAGCTATTTTTCTCCTATACCTAATATTTATATTCATTTGAGCTTTTTTAGTTATTTTATGTAAGTATTTGTCGAATCCAAAACCACGTTTTGTATAAGGCTTTACGAGGATTGAGTTTAGTCAGTAGCATCTCAACGTGTACCAAGTTAAACCGGAGAACATGTTGGCATGTAGTCCGGCATATTCTGGGAACTGGACCCATTTATGCATAATGCATTCCCACCTAGAACGTGTGTATAGGATTGTACAGTGTAAAATTGTTCAATCTTACATATGTCACCCCTGCTCTCCCGCAAAAAGAAAAAAAAATAAATAAAGTTATTTATTATACTTTTACATTTATTAACACTTACCTGAAAAAATTGCCTTGCTTTTAAAATAAATATTTTTAAAATATTTTTAATATATTTTTATTATATTTTTAAAATATGTGCATAAAAAACATTCTATGCCTACAACTTATAGGGTCAGTTTCCTTATTGCTTGTGTAATTCAAACTCAAACCTAGTAAATTACTTTTTAATTTTAATCCTTTATAAAAACAGTAAACAAATTTTTAATCAAACACTATATTGTTTAAAATAAAACATTATGTCAGCTTTTATTAAACATCATAAAAATTATGAAGTTAGTTATACAATTCAACAATTTACACAACCAAGTATTACTGCATAAAAGTCCGTTATAATAAAGTTTTTAAAGATATGCTTTTCTTATCTTTACTAGGTAAAATTACGTATTATTGTACTGTCGGTAACTAATCTGTAAAGCTACGTATACACATTACTAGTATAGCATTGAGCGCCCCGTTAAGTATAATTGATGAGTTAATATTTACGACACTTCTGACACTTTTAGTTTACTGGTTAACTTACGTAACTCGTAAACAATAATATTTATAATCGACCTTTTTACGAGTACATAGTATTAAATGAATTTACAAATTCATCGCCCACGCTTTTTATATGCGGATGCTTATCGTCATCTCTTTTTTTTTTATTAAGGCATACAAAGCGGCGACATTAGATGAATTTTTAAACTTATTTAAAAATTTGAATTTACGCGGATTTTAAATGTCGGTACAGAAGGTACCTAGCGTTTCGATCAACACTAACAGATAGATCTCATCAGTGTAGCTGTGTGTGTTAGTGTATGGCTACAGACGCTGATGTAAACACGTCATTATTTTTCTTATATAGTTAACAAATGGCGATTTTAGCACTTGTGAGGACGACTCACATTGCTTTAGCCATCTGTTCTGTATATAAGAAATGATGTTATATATATATATTTATTGAAATGCGAGTTGAATGTTATAACTCAGAGCGTTATTAGGTCCAAGCTCTATATATGAAAATTAATAATTTTTTTATTACTCGTTTGTAATTCTTAAACAATAATATTTATAATCGAATATATTATTGTTTAAGAATTACAAACGAGTAATAAAAAAATTATTAATTTTCATATATAGAGCTTGGACCTAATAACGCTCTGAGTTATAACATTCAACTCGCATTTCAATAAATATATATATATAACATCATTTCTTATATACAGAACAGATGGCTAAAGCAATGTGAGTCGTCCTCACAAGTGCTAAAATCGCCATTTGTTAACTATATAAGAAAAATAAGGACGTGTTTACATCAGTGTCTGTAGCCATACACTAACACACACAGCTACACTGATGAGATCTATGTGTTAGTGTTGATCGAAACGCTAGGTACCTTCTGTACCGACATTTAAAATCCGCGTAAATTCAAATTTTTAAATAAGTTTAAAAATTCATCTAATGTCGCCGCTTTGTATGCCTTAATAAAAAAAGAGATGACGATAAGCATCCGCATATAAAAAGCGTGGGCGATGAATTTATAAATTCATTTAATACTATGTACTCGTAAAAAGGTCGATTATAAATATTATTGTTTAAGAATTACAAACGAGTAATAAAAAAATTATTAAAAATTATTAATTTACGTAACTCGTATTATTTGAGCCATGTTAAAATAATGAAATGTGTACAGTTTCAAAATAGATATAGAATTTTAATTCAGTATAAGATTTTTGTACAACTTTTTATTTTTTAAATAAAATATATTTTATAACTTTATCATTAATTTTTAAAATCCAAGGTTTATAATCAAATTTCCTGTTTTTAGAGTTTTCCCGAGTAAAGTTATATATATATAATCCGTGTGTTTTCAGGGTTTTTCAGGATTTTCTAGGTTGTAAACATCCTATTATTAATTTTTGTTTTGCAAAGTTATGATCATGATTTTGTTTAATTATTTTCTTTTTTTTTTGTCTTAATCTTTTAAAGTATAAAATATACATTTCATTACACTATTCAGCCTGATATTGTATACTATATGGTTTAGTGGGTAGATCTATTTGAATTCTCTACATTAAATAACAGCCGCGCGATAAAAATCTGTTCATCGAATTATTCGTGTTTTGATTGGTCGTGCTAATTTTGTTAGGCACAGTATAAAGAGAATAACTTATACATATGAATACTTTTCATTGCGCTCTTTAATACATATATATATTGTTATTATTATTATATATATAAATATATATTCAATAAACAAATAATATTATATATACAAACTTGTACATAATTATTTTACTTTATTTATTTAAGCCAGAGATTTACATTTGTTCCTAAATAGATGGGAATGCAACCCATATGTGCTGAGATTCTGGATACAATTATCATATAATAAAAAAGAAAATAATAAATTATGACAATTAATTTGTGTATATAATATAATAAGTCAATTAAAACTAAATAACAATATTTAATTAGACTTTAATCATAAAAATTTAATTAAATTTTAATATATATAAGATACTTGTAGATTGATTAGTATTTGTATTCTAATATTCAAATCAGTATTAATTTAATTATTTAACAGATAAAAGATAATGGTAGATGCTGTGTTATTAATTGTCTTCAGTTCTGTAGGTAGTTTATTAAATTGTGTGAGAGCTGTATAAAAAGAGCTTTTTTTATATAATTCTTTTTTAATTTTTAGTATGCGCAAGCTTTGTTTCTTGTACGTGTGGTTGAAGCTGTGTAATCTTGAGACAGTTTATCATAGTGAAGTAATAAAGCATGAAGATGGTATGTAGTTTTGACATCAAGGATTTCAGGTTTTAGCTCAGGTTTTTTTGAATGGATCCTATTTAATAGATTTTGTAACGAGTTTATTTCTTTGTTATAAGCTGCGCCCCAGGCTATCATACCATAGGTACAAAAGCTATGACATAGTACGTAATACATGACTTTTTTGATTTTTGTGTCTCTGTGATTTATTTTATAGAGTATGAATAGAAAATAACGTAATTTCTTTAGAAGTTTCTTAATATGTAAGTCCCATTTTATATTGCAGTCAATTGTGGCTCCAAGATACTTAACAGTATTAACTTTTTTGATTTTTAAATCATCTACTCTTATATTTAGTGTATTCATTTTAGGGACAATGTCGCAATAGCTTCCAAAGGTCATATATTCTGTTTTTTCTACATTAATTTTTAATTTGTTATTTTTAAACCATTCTGCTACTGCTACTAATTTTAGGTTTTGGTTCATTATAGTTTCTGCTTATGCCCATGTGTTAGCAATGCATGTAACAGCTGTGCCGTCTGCATGCGAAATAACAAAGTTAAATTTAGCTAATAAGTCATTAATATATAATATGAATAGAATTGGACCAAGTGTGGTACCTTTTGGTACACCCGTAGTTATTGTACTTGGTGAACGTTTATACTTCAGATATTTTACTCTTTGGATTCTATTTAATAAGTAGTCATGTATTAAGTCAAGTCCTTTGCCACGTATACCATATCTGTATAACTTTTTTAATAATATCCCATGGTCAACTGTGTCAAATGCTTTCTTTAAGTCAATAAAAGTTGTTATAGCTGATTTGTTGTTGTTAATTCCATCGTATAATTTGTCAGTAACCTCTGTTAAAGCTTCCTTCGTAACTTTTCCTTTAACAAATCCATATTGTTTTTCAGAGATGATGTTGTTTTTACAGATGAAAGAGATAAGCCTATTGTATATAATTTTCTCAAAGATTTTGGCCAGGTTAGAGATAAGTGAAATAGGACGATAATTACTGATGTTGTGTTGGTTTCCAGATTTATAGATAGGAGTTATTTCTGAGTGCTTTAGACAGTCAGACTAGACACTATTATAGAAACTTTATTATGTATTCTAGAGGATAAGAGATGTATTCACTAATGATTTTTATCGTTACTAGTATGAGATAGAAAAATATTATTAATTTTAAAAATATTATATTATTAATTTCTTTGGCTAATGACGACTATATAACATATGCATACATACATTTACATATACATTTTACAATTGATGACTGTGATTGTTATAGTATTATTTTAATCTTATTAAATATACTTGTTTCATTATATGGCTCGTTTTCATTTTATTTGAAAAAATATCTTACAAAAACTAAAAATTAAAAATTCCTTTTTTAAAATCCAAACAAGGTTTTTTAGACTTTTTCATCAATATTTATTCAGTGTTGCATAAAAGTTACCATAATGAACCTTTTACATCAATTTATTACGTTTTTTCATAATTATAAGGTAAAAACAGCTTAAAACCATTAAAAACCAAAATCGTTACATACGGCCTTAATATATGAATTTTTCTAGGTTTTATGTATTTTAGAGAACAATAACATATATTTTCAAAGAATCCTTACTAAAAAAACGAGTTTTAGAAGTAAATTTTAAAAATATTTAATAATTTTTAAAATAAAGAGGAGCGGTAAAGGCAGGAACAGTAAAGGCTTTTTTATAGAAAAATCAAAATAATTCGTAGACAAATGAACAAAAAAACTTTTCTGTTTGGAAAGTAAAGTATTTTTATGATTAAAACTTTCTAAGTTTTTAATATTTTAATTACAACGCTTCTTAATCGGAGATTCATGGGAGTACGGTAAAAGCTTTTTTTTTTCCCTTCGTGATTTTTGAAATTGAACTGTTTTTTTTCCTATTTAACGACCTCTTAAATTTCGATGGGATACTGCTTTTTGGGAGCTCTAGATAAAAAAATAGCAGCTTTTAAAACCTCATTTTTTACAAATTTTAAATTTCCCGCCAAGTCACGTGACCAATCAAAAATCTGACCAAAAATTTGGATTCCGCCGGAAATTTTACATAAGGATATTTCTTTTCATGTTTTTAAGAGCGTTTATGTTAAGGCAGCGAAATTTTAAATTAAAAGATTAAAATATCTCATTTTTTTAAGGAATTTTTTTATTTTTTAAATTATACCAAATTATACCAAATTATTCAAAATCAATCAGAAAATTCTTTATTATTTCACTGTTTTAACATGAAAGCTCTTAAAAACATATATAACTTAAAAGGTATATCCTTATGTAAAATTTCCCGCGGATTCCAAATTTTTGGTTAGAATTTTGATTGGTCTCGTAACTTGGCGAGAAATTTGAAATTTGTAAAAAATAAGGTTTTAAAAGCTGCTGTTTTTTTATCTAGAGCTCCCAAAAAGCAGTGTCCCATCAAAATTTTTTTTTCGCCAAAAAATATAAGGTTTAAGGAAAATTTTAAGCCTGGTTACAAGATTTTTCACTAATAGACATTTGAGAAATCTAATGTGAGTTTTTTACAGCAATAATAAAAAAAATTATGACTCATTTTTCTTACATTTTTTACGACAGTCAAAAACACTAAAATGGCTGCAAAATAAAGAATTTGAAATAAAATCGAGAATTTCCTCTGGAAGGCTAAAAATTGGGCTGGTTACTTACTTTTGGTAGTACTTTCAGAAAAAAACATTTTGGGGCAGTTTTGAAGACCTGACCATACAAATCGCCCTCACTTCATTTAAATCTACCCAAAAATAATTTAGACACATGAGGTTTTTTTGACCACATCCGTTTTTTTTTATTTATTTTTTTTCTTTTTTTAAAATAATCTTTGGGGTTTCTAGATCAATTCTGCTATTTTGGAAACCATTTTTATTTAAAAAAATCCTTTTTTATTTAACCTACGTAAAAAAAGTCTGGGGTCATTTTGACCCACAGTGACCTACGAGGGTTAAAATTTATACGGAAAAATCTTTTTATATTATATGGAAATGATTTTAAAATTTGTAAAAAACAATTTTTTTAAATTTTTGAATGACTAAGGTAGGTTTATTTTAAAAGTTTTATTATTAGTTGTATTGGGTTTGAAAAAAATATCTCATTGTTTGAGTGTCTTCTCTGCGGTTCAAAGTGTGTTCAGTGTGTTCTATATACATCATTTTTCACTAAAAAAACGTCTGTAAGGATTTTTTCCAGTGTCTAATATTTATATATTTTTGAATTTAAAGGAAAATTTGTGTTTGGTTATTCTTCTGTGGATAAAGAAAACTGAGTTTTATTTTTTCTTTTTATAAGCTCTTTTATGCGTTTACTGAGTTTACGTCGGGATTTACTAATATACGAGAGATTGCAGTCTTTACATTTAATTTTGTATACAATATTATTTTTGTCTGCTTTTTTGACTTTGTCTTTCCCTAGTGTTATGATGTTACTAAATTTATTAATATTTTATTTAATGACAGAAATATTACATAGTTTTAAGGTGGGAACAATGTCATCATTAAAGTATTTGTAAAAAGGTACGATTAGTTTATATTTTGGAACATTATTCTCTGGGGTGGTATTTTGTGGTAGATTTTTTCGTGTTCAAATTATTTTTTAATTTATTTTAAAATAATTTCATTATTTTTTTAAAGCTATTTTTTAAAATTTTAGTGCAGTTTAAACTACTCAAAAATAGCAAGATGAATATGAAATATTAAATTAGGCAATTTATTCTAACAGTTAAAGGTAATAAAAATATTTTTATTTAATTTAATAATTCTAAAATAACTAGTGTGTGATCAGAATCTGTTCCTCGATTTATTCTTTTTTTGATTTGTCGCGCTGATTTTGTCATGCTCGTGATTCATATTTTTTATTGGCTAGCGGTGTAAAATTCAAGAAGTGATTCGGACACATACGCTCACGCGTTATTTAACTTTTATTATATTTTAAAATACTTAATTATAAATAAAATCTTGTATAAATAGAAATAAATTTTTGACCTTTTATCGAGTAAATTAATGGTGTTATTTTTTTTTTATTAACGTTTCGGTCTCTGATTCAGACCCCTATCAAAATCTACAAAAATTAATAAAAATTTGAATATACATATAATTTAACTTTAAATTTATAACTGATATTGATCTTATTTATAGTGTAATAATTATGGACATAAAAATTAGATGTGTGAAATCTAAAGTCGTAAAAAATGTAAAATCTTGATATTCATGATTAAAAAATCTGTAAAAAAGATACATGAAAATAATTTAACCTAATATGCTTGCAATTGTTAAATTTCAATATTACATACCATAAGTCATTATCATATTACTTAAGTCAAATATACAAAAATTTAAATAATAAATATATATATATTTGTATGTTAAACTAATATTGCAGAATATTTGAAAGATATAGTTAATCACAATAAATAATTAAATAAGATAATTGCAAAAGTATAATAGTTATTATTATAATAATGTAATAATGTAAACAATGCGGTCTATCACGTGCGGACCTAAGACTGGAAAGCGCAGGCTTCTTATGTCGGTAACCCACTCCATACTACTGTATGGTGCAGAAGTATGGGCCGACTGCATCGCCCTGCGAATCTCCTGTGCCTATCGAACAGTGTCGTTGGAGGCAGCTTTAGTCATTGCTGGGGTAATCCCGATAGATCTGCTGGCTCTTGAGAGACAGTATATCTATCTGAACAAAGAGAGGGAAAGGTATTGACCGCGCGAAAGCTACTTCGCCAGATCAGCCTAAGCGATTGGCAGAAACGCTGGACCGACTACACGGAGAGCAAATGGACCAAGAGATTGATAGGAGAGATATCACCTTGGATAAATAGAGGGCATGGGGACATTAATTATTTTTTGACCCAATTCCTAAGTGGACATGGACTTTTTTTCTCCTACCTCTTTCGGATCCAGAAGATGAATAGTGCTAAATGTATATACTGTCCTGGCAAAGAAGACACGCCAGAACACACATTCTTCAAATGCGATAGGTGGGCTGCTAAAAAGTTTCAATTAGAAGCTAACATCGGTCAAATCGCACCTGAGAATGTGGTTACCCTGATGCTTCGAAATTAGGAAGTATGGTCCGAAATTGGCCAGTATGTGGAGTACATACTCCGCACCAAAAAACCTGAAGCCCAAGGTATAGGCTAATATTAAGACGTATTGCGGTTATCCGGATGACTGCAGCTGTTGTACTAACATACTATCATCCCTGCAGTTACTCTTGATACCGCAAGCAATAGTAGATGGTAGGATAATATTTATTTATTTATTTTCTTTATTTATCTATCTATTTATATATATTTATTTATTTATTTATTAACCTTCTTTTTTGATGATAATGAGAAATAACGTATATTTTTAGCTAACATATATTTTATTAAAGATGGCAGTACATAAAGACGAAATTTCAACCAGATGGAATGACGGAGTCCTTAACCAGACTGGCGAGTCAGTGGATGCAAGTCAAAAGATGGAGTTCATGAATAGAACTAAATGGCCTTGAACCTGTCCTGAAGTAATGTGAAAACGGTCCTGGGATAGGCTCGCATAAGGTAGGAAGGGAGTGGAGATTTAGTGGGTATAGGCAAGGTAGGTCGAGTCCTACATAACTGTCAGTTCGGATGCTGATCAGTATGCGTAATGCATTTCTCCACTTCCTACGCAAAATAAAAAAAAAAAAACAATGCGGTTTAAAAATAATAATAATTTAAATATATGTAAAAAAGGTACTTGTAGTGACATAAGTATTTGATTAAAGATATATGCAGTGATTTTTAATCAATAAAGAAGTATGAAAAGATGACTAGATATGTTGCCATGGTAACGTACGGTTATTCTATGTAAACAATACATGCATGTACTTTTTCACTTTATGAATTACAGATAAATATGGTTTGAATAGACCTTGTGAATCTTTTTTCAGGTTGATAGGGTTTAATTGTGTGTTAATGTAAAGTGCCTCAGAAGTATTACGCTTATGATAAGAAGGTCCTCTGTCTAATACAGAAATCATTCCACTTAAATTTGTGCTTGGTGTAATTGTAGCGTTGTGTGACAACTTTTTCTTTTTCTTCATTCTTTTTTTTGTTATTATCGATGTTATCGTTGTCATTAGGAGCTTCTGTTGTTGGGGTATTCTTATCTTTGTTCGTACTTCTAAGGATTCTTGTACTTTTAGGTGATTGGATCTTCTCTTTTTCTTCAACTAGTTTCTTTTCCTTTTTGATGATTCTATCTGTACCAGCCTTGATGCTTCTCTTTTTGTTTAAAGTCCGACATAAGATGCATCACATTGTTCACATTCAATTTTATATATAACATTAGTTTTCTCACCCTTAGGTGTTCTATCTTTGGCTTTAATGACTAGGTTGCTATTATTATTTATGATGTTAGGTATTGGTACAATGCCTTGTTTTTTAAGCATGCCACACATACTATTATAAAAACCTTCTACATGTGGTATGCTCACTTTAAGTTTTTTAATGAAAATTTTTTTGTTTATGTCAAAATGAGAGTTATTATCAATAGCATTTGTGGTCCTATATTCTAATGTGTTAACGCTTTACTTCATGCAATAATCTATAAATTTGGTCGGATAGTTGTTGTTTATTAAAAGATGTTTACTATGTCCAGATTTTCAATGTGGTAACATTCTTCAGATAATAAGATGGCCTTATCAACTAGAGTGTATATCATGCCAATTTGGTGTTTTGTGTGGTCAGAGTTAAAGTTAAAATATCTGCTATATTTTTCAAACATCCTGTAATATTAGTTTAAAATACATATATATATATATATATTTGTTATTTAAATTTTTTTATATTTGACTCAAGTAATATGATAATGACTTATGGTATGTAATATTGAAATTTAACAATTGCAAGCATATTAGGTTAAATTATTTTCATGTATCTTTTTTACAGATTTTTTAATCATGAATATCAAGATTTTACATTTTTTACGACTTTAAGTTTCACACACCTAATTTTTATGTCCATAATTATTACACTATAAGTAAGATCAATATCAGTTATAAATTTAGAGTTAAATTTTATGTATATTCAAATTTTTATTTATTAGACCGAAACGTTAATAAAAAACAAATAACACCATTAATTTACTCGATAAAAGGTCTAAAATTTATTTCTATTTAATTTCAACACTCGAGTATCAACTATAACAAAATTTTATAAAATCTTATATATTTATAATTATAATTAAATTTATTAAAAAGTACGGAAATAAGAAATACAATGATTTTCTCTTTTTATTATGAAATCTTCTAAAAATTTCGCCATCGATTTTATCAAAGTGGTCGATTTATTGATGCTCTGTAAGGTCTGCGGCACGCTTTATAAAAATTTGTAAGACAATTTTAATTATTAATTTTTTAATTTATTATAAACTTTAAAAATAATTATATATTTCAATATAAATTTTAATAAAAAATGTTTAAACTAATAGAACATTACATCAGTATATGCGACCCGCAACATATGAAAACTCATTCGAGTATTTCGTCATCCTATTATAAAATTACGCCGTCCAAGACAAAAGAAAAATTTATTTTTGGGATATAAAGTGTTCTGGACAGTAATCAATATTTGATGCAATATTTAATATTTTTTCTTGAGATAATTTTTGAAAATAAAAATAATAATGATTTATTAAAATCATTCAAAAAAAATGCAATATTTGCAATCTACATCTTACTGTATTTATTAATGAATTGAGCTAGTTTTAATATAATTAAACATGAAATATGATTTTGAGGGGGTTGGCTCGCTTTAGCACGCAGGGGGCTTGACCCCTTTTTACCTTAAACAAAACTAAAGGCGTTACTCTCGTGACCCCTGATTTAGTTCTTTTCGTTAATATTATAATCATTTTTAATTTTATTTTTACCGGGCTTGGTAACGCAGAGATAACGTTCTTGCTTTGTAATATAGTATTATTAGCGGGTTCGCAATGATACTATGAGCAATGATACTTTCATTTCTAAATAAAAAATTAATAAAAATTAAATATTCATTATAAGAAGGGAGAGTAGAGCTGGCTGCCGGTCCGCAGTAGACAGATGAAATAGAAAGTGCTATTTACTGTCTCTGTATGTCATGCATAGAGGGCGTTTTTTCAAGGTTTTTCGCGCCTCTTTTAAAGCGTAGTGTCGTAGAAATACAACTCTGCGATTTAAAGACGGAATCGTCAGCATGGCTCCTATAAAGAATTCGGACCTTGGACCGCAATTGGCCTTCCCAAATCCTAAGAAGGTTAAAGATAATTGAGTTTAAGAAACGGTTGTTAAAGTTTAACAAACCCTGTATATTCCTTCTAATTCTACAGTTTCACTAACAATTTATCCACATACGTCTTCAAAAATTATTTCCATTAAAGGAAAAAGCGGTATATAACTCGATATATATATATCGACTTCCGAGGCAATAAAAGCAAAAAATGCGGTTTGAACCTCTTGTGCAAGTTATTGGTGACCTCCGGCATAACGTAATGTTCAAAGAGGTTAAACATATGCACACACATACATAATTTTAATTTTTCTAAGAATTTTGATGCTTCTTTTAAATTATGCAAATTACTTTAGTCAATATTTTTGTTTATATTATTTTACTTTCAATTCCTATCTTTAACAGCTCTGTTTTAATTTCTCTTTAATTTCTCTGTTTTAATTTTTCATAATGTTCTCTTTCTTCTTTTTTTCGTTTGATATACTTTGATCTTTTAATTTTTATAGAAATCATTGAGAGAAATCTTTTTTATGATTTGAAAAACTAATGATATAATAACGGGCTTCATTCCTGATGTAACGCCAATACTGTTGTTCGAATCTATCAACATCGATGCTTTGCAGAATTTTATTTATTCTTTCATCTAAATTTTTATAAAAATCTTTTATGTCTTGTAACCCATATATTATTATATTTTTTGCTATACTTTTTAGTCTGTTAATTTTACTATTAAATTTATTTCATCAATGGGCTTTGCCTTTTTTATTCTCAGTCACTTATTTTTTCATCCAATTCAATTTTTCTTCTTTTTGTGAAAATTTTTGTGGGCCTGTTATTAATATTTTTCATCAACTTTGTAAACAATCTTGTCAAGCATGCTCATTTTATTATCCTGTAGGTAACCAAAAATTATTGTACGTTACTTAATTTCTTCCAATTCCGTTTTTTAGAACAATTATAATGCCATCAATGGCTTTCCCTCTATTTCCAACTTTATTTGCACGTTCAAACCACCAGTTAAAATTGTCATCTAGTTTTTTGAGGGCACTTAATGGGGATGCGCACTCAAAGCTAAAATAAAGAGCGCCGAAGCCAATTGGTCCGAAAAACACGTATATTTTAAATGGGAAGAAATTGACCAATCACATTCCGGTCCAAAAATACATGGGAAAGATATAGCTGTAACCACTAGGGCCACCATGCAGTACGCAACCCCATTCTATAATTCGCTTAGACATACCACTTCAAATTCTTTAATTAATTAATAAAAAGCACTTTTATATTAAAGAAACTAGTTATATTCTAAATTATTAATTTAATCTCTTTTTTTCCTTTTTAATTCAATAGTATTGAAACTTCCGTTACTCGTACACTTTTCATACTTTTTGTTTTGATTAATTTTTTTCTTCACTTTATTATCAAGCTTAGTACTAGAATTACTTATATTTACTTATATTTTTTCTTCAGCATCAAGTTGCTACTTTATTATTTAGCTTTTTTACCCTTTTCTCTTATTTGCTTTCTCCACTTGATTTCCATTTACATCAACTTTATTTAATTTTTTTTTATTTTCATGCCATACAAAGGAATAAATATTTATCTAGGTTTTTATTTTCAATTTTATTCCAGCCTCCTACAATTTTTTTTATATTCGTCAACAAATGTTTTAATTTTTATCTGTATCTCTCTTTTATTTTTTCCTGGATTATCATATATATGTTACACACCATTTGTGAAATTGACCAATTCATGAACTGATCAATGCTAAAAAAATTAAAGCGATCAGTTCGTGAAATGGTCAAATTATTTGACCACTTCGTGAATTGGTAAAAAAAATAAAATTTATTTCACAAATGGGTCAACGTCCAATTTTTACATAGAGAAGAAATTTCAAATGTTTATGATCATTATAGCGTCAACGGTTTCTTTACTTGTACTTGTACTTCATTATTATTTTTTGTTATTGTATTATTTATTTCTTCACGGTATGCTTTACACCAAACCTAAAAGAATTTTTTGTTACCCAAAAAAGAATTAATGATTATTTAATTTTTTTAAAAGGAATTATTTTGAGTTTAATTCTTTAAAAAAAGATGATTTTCATTTTAATTCTTTTCAGAATTTATTTTGATAACAAAACTTTCAAAAGGTTAAATCGAAATTAAAATTGAAAGAAAATCATTTAGAAATTAATTTATTTATAACCAATTTAAAATATGTTATAAACAACGTGTTTTTAACTGAATTAAAATTTATTGCTTGAATGCTAGCAAAAAAATAAGTTGTGGATCTTAATGAAAATAATTGTTATTAAAATAAAGTATTTAGTGGACGTTGTGTTTCTAAAAAATAGTATATTTACGGCTCGAGTCCAGAAAAGTAAAGAATGGCCCAAATCGCATGTAAATTACCTTCCGAGGCGAAGCCGAGGATGGTAAACTGCGATTTGGGTCATTCCTTATTTATGGACAAGGGTCGTATAACATTTTTCTGTATCTGTGGCGAGAAAACACGTCTTTGCCGGACGTGTAGCGTAAAAGCAATTCGCTTACCAAACTGGGTATTAATATTTTTCAAACCACGTCTCCAGATGTAATGCCATAAGATTTTTTATTTAAATTACTTTTTTTTAGAAACACAATGACCGCAATAAATACGTTATTTTAATAACAATTATATTCACTAAGATCCACAACTTATTTAAAGCTAGCATTTAAGCAATAAATTTTAATTCAGTTAAAAACACGTTTTTTATAACCTATTTTAAATTGGTTATAAATAAATTAATTTCTAAATGATTTTCTTTAAATTTTAATTTCGACTTAACCTTTTGAAAGTTTTGTTGCCAAAATAAATTCCGAAAAGAATTAAAATGAAAATCATTTGTTTTAAAAGAATTAAACTCAAAATAATTCCTTTTAAAAAAATTAAATAAAGATTAATTCTTTTTCGGGTAACAAAAAATTCTTTTAGGTTTGGTGTGTATTGATGTTTTAAAAATATATTTATGCTTCAGTTGTTAGATTTGTTTTTTATATTTCATATTTTTAAATGTAAATGTGAATATAAATAATCTCTTTATTTGTATTACAAAATTTCTGATACAGAATAACATAGTATAGTATAATAGCATAGCATAACAATTATAACATATAAAGTAATAAGAAACATAATTAGCAGTATCATAGCAACAATAAGTAGCATACAGTGAAAGAATAGTGACATTTTTTGGTAACATTAATGTATTTCAGTCCTGATAAAATTTTGTTACCGAATCTTTATATGTATGACTATAACCTTACAAGTACTTAAATAAACATGTTTTAAAGGAGTTAGTCAAGGGAAGGAATCGTATTGATGAAGGGAAAAAATTTCAGCTTTTTACTCCTTGTACATAGAATGAGGAGTTCCCATGCTAGTTTTCATGTTTGGGTGTAGCCATCTCGCGTATTATTAACTCACTTCACCTCTAGCTGTCTCTTGAGGAATGTACTTTTTAAAAATGTGAGTCAATTATTCTCGCTCACAAAAACGAAGAATTTTATATATGTAACGAGCCTACCTGTAATAGCCTCTTTAGTTATTAGTGTGACCTTCAGTTTAAGATAGCTAAATAAAAGTAGACACGTATTGTAAAGATAAAGTGATGTAATGTAATGTATAGTTTCTTAGAGATAAGTCTTGAGTAGTAATTTCAACAAGTAGAGAAACAGACCTAATTGTCGTTTCTCTCATTAGGTAATGTACAATAATTATTCAATGTAAAATATTAAATTAATTAATTGTTAAATAATAAATCTCTCTTTAGAGCAACACAAAGGTCGTTATTATTAAAATACACTACTCAAAATATAGAAACATTATATATAATGATGGATGTAAAATATAACCTACGATTATTAGTGGTTAAACATCCTAATTTGTCTCTGTAAGGAGTAATATGTGTCCCTACCGTTTCGATAGATATATCTTAAACATGTATTACTCAATCTTTGTATTCTGTCTATCAGATTTGTCGAGCAGTCTAGGTATACAATAGAGCAGTAATTTAATTGGGGAACCACTAATGCTTGTATAAGTTTAATTCGTAGATCTTCGTTTGTGCACTGCCTAATAAGTTGAAGTGCGTAAAGTACTATTGTATTGTATTTTTAATGAGCTGTAAGTCTTAGCTTTTAACTCGGTGTGTCTTTGTAGTGTAGTTTTTTTTTATTCTGATAAATGATTTAAAGTTTACTTTTGTTGATAAAGTTTTTTATAAGGTAGCTCCTTAGTGTGTGCGAGTGTAGATGTTTTTGTAGTGCGTGTGTGTGTTGTTACCTATGGCTTCAAAGATTCGCAATTTCTCGTGTTCCCAAGCTGGCTTAAAGTGCTCTTGGAGGCACCCGGACTGCGTTATCTAAAAATGTCAGATTTTATGCCTTCAATTTTCAGATTCCTAGTCCTGAGCATTGGTGGTAAATAATTTCAAGAATTTAATCTTTTCAGAAAAAAAATCTTGAAATTATTTTTGTCAATAACGGGATTCGAACCCGTGACCCTTTGGTTACCGAGCCGAGACGATACCAACAGAGCCATCCAATGCTCTTTACGTGTAAAGTACTATATTAACTTTTTTACTCACGAGTGAAATATGTGATTCCCAAGCTAATTTATTGTCTAAAATTATTCCCAGACTTCCCTAGTGAAAGATACCGTGACTCCATCACTTACAACCACAACAGGTGGATTTAGTTTGTCTAGTTGGTCAACAAAATGGCTAGTGACAAAATATATAGCTTTTGCCTTGTTCGGGTTAAGTCTCAGGGATACGTTTTTGGTCCAAATATTTATGTTATTGGCTGCTAATGAAAGTTTCTGTAATGCATCATTTATTTCCTCAGGAGAAGCTTGTACAAAAATTTTCAAAAGTCGTCGGCGTATAAAAGATGATAGATGTCTGCGTCTAGATGTTGCTAAAAATCATTAATATAGAGACAGAACAAAAGGGGTCCGAGTACTGCTCCCTGTGGAACACCAAGATTAGCTCCAAGGGGATTAGAGGAGGATATTTTTGTAGTAACTTGTAACTGTCTACCTTGGAAATAAGATTTGATCTACAGCAAGGCGCTGTTTGAGAAACCTGTAGATTTTAATTTTACTATTAACTTTGAAGGAGCTATGGAGTCAAACGCCTTGCTGAAGTCAAACTGAAGTAGTATCGTTACAAATCTTTTGCTTTTACCAAACCTAACGTCCTCTATTAATTTTAGTAAAGCTGTTTCTATACTACTATATGAAACCAGTCTGTAATGGGTCAATCAACTTGTTCTGTCTAATATAATTGGTTCCCCAATCGTGTGCTAGTTTTTTAAGCACTTTTGTTAAGAAACGCAGGAGATGGTGTAGATGGAAAATTTTAATAACTAGTAATAGTGATTTTTTCCAAGCCGTAGGGAAATCTCTATCTGTTAGAGATGCATTAAAAAGTTTGACCAAAAGTGGGCCGAGAATCTTATTAGGTATGCCATCAGTACCAGTAGCCTGTGATGAGAAATGGGCTACTGCCAGAACGTCGTTACATCTTTTAAGGTTACCTCTGTAAGACTAAACCCATCATTGGATGCTGAACTAATCAACTCGTTCGTCTCATCAATATTTTCTGTTATTGAGGTTGAGACTCCAGTAAAGTAAACATTGCGATCATCCGGAGAAAATCCATGAAGATCACTGCAAGGAATAGGTAGCAGTCCTAAATGCCTCATTTCTCTTTAAGTGCTGTGAAGAATGAAAATAAAAAATGGATATTTTAAAAAAATAAATTGAGGGACATGATAGTTTCTGGACCAGTGATTATGAAGCAAGTATAATCACGGTTCTCCTTAATTGGCGCTAACCGAAGAAGTGTTGCAACGACGAGTTTTCCTCGGATTTCTTTAAGGTAGGGGATCGAATTGGAAAGGCGTTTTTAAGGCATTTTTCTTTATTTAATTTCTCAGCCCCTTTATTAGTTATCAGTTTACAATTTTTTTTATGAATTTATTAGGCAATTATATACATGAAAAAATTTTTTTGTTCGAATTTTTATAATTAGTTATATTTATAGAGGGCGCCAAAGTACAGGTGACGAAAATCCATTCGGTCAATGGCCGACAAGAACGGATTGTTTCTACTCATTAAAGACACTTTGTACATGACAAAAACACCCGGGGAAAATCTGGAACTGCTGCGCTTTTTAAAAAATTCAAAAAAAAACGTATTTTACATGCATACCTATACAAAACCTACACAATTTTAGGGTTCTTAAGAATTCTCATAGAATTTTTTTTTGAATCAATACTATTCTGTTTTATTTATGATCCCAGGAAAAATATAGTAATCAAACATTAAAATTTTTGAAAAAATAATTAAATAAAGATTTTTTTAAGGGCAGTACTTTAATTTTATCCTGTACCTCTTACATGTGAATTTAGGTTTTTATTATGGTATCAATCATTCCTAAGCATTAAAAATTTTTCTTGACATTTATATTCCAGAAAAATATAATCTATTATCAAATAAAAATCGATTTCATGATTAGAGAAGTTTATAAAATGCTTAATTTATCAATTTCACTGATAACAGGCCACAGTCTCAATTTTTTCATTCAAGGGTCCAGGGAGTATTTCAAATATCCGGCAAACCAAAGGTCGTGGGATCGAATCCCGCTCGAGACAAACTGATGGACATTTTTTTATTCATTCAATACCACTTTTTTAAGTTAAATTATTAATTAATTTAACTTGAAAAATTGTTTAACATCAATTAAATCATCTTAATAATTTATTTAAAAATTGAAAAATTTTAAATAAAAATTATACGGTATGGAAATACTGTATATATCTTTGTAATATAAGATAAATATTGTTTAGTTCGAAGTGACCGTTTCTAATATAATTATTCAAATATATTGTAATTGTAAAATTTCTCTCAGACTTAAAACTTTTTCATACATTATTTTCTGAAATTATATGTAGTTCTTGCACACAAAAAAACAGTTTTAATATTTATCTAGTCTTAGAATAATTATATTCAACTCATTGAATTATTAGAATCCCAATTTTTTATATAAATGACATTTCAGTTTTGAGTTATTACACACTTATAACTTCTTTCTGAGCCTAAAAATTTTTTCAGCTATTATGTAATAATTACAGCATCATTTTTAATTATAAAATATAGAATTTGAAGAAATTTAAAGCATGTAGTCATTCAGAACTGCAATGTCATTTAGATAAAATATTGGAATTCTTATAATTAAATGAGTTGAAAATAATTATTCTTACACTAAATTATTATTTGAATCTATTTTTCTGTGTGCAAGAACTACATATAATTTCGGAAAATAATGTCTGAAAAAGTTTTAAGTCTGAGAAAAATTTTACAATTACAATATATTTGAAATACTCCCTGGACCCTTGAGTGAAAAAATTGAGACTGTCGCCTGTTATCAGTGAAATTGATGAATTAAGCATTTTATAAACTTCTCTAATCATGAAATCGATTTTTATTTGATAATAGATTATATTTTTCTGGAATATAAATTTCAAGAAAAATTTTTAATGCTTAGGAATGATTGATACCATAGTAAAAACCTAAATTCACATGTAAGAGGTACAGGATAAAATTAAAGTACTGCCCTTAAAAAATCTTTATTTAATTATTTTTTCAAAAATTTTAATGTTTGATTACTATATTTTTCCTGGGATCATAAATAAAACAGAATAGTATTGATTCAAAAAAAAATTCTATGAAAATTCTTAAGAACCCTAAAATTGTGTAGGTTTTGTATAGGTATGCATGTAAAATACGTTTTTTTTGAATTTTTTAAAAAGCGCAGCAGTTCCAGATTTTTCCCGGGTGTTTTTGTCATGTACAAAGTGTCTTTAATGAGTAGAAACAATCCGTTCTTGTCACCATTTTGGATCGGATAAATTTTCCTTCAAGACTGGTGTGAAATCCAATTCGATCCCCTACCTTAAAGTACACTTACTTTAGGTGAAAAACGCCAAGTTTACAATAATCGCCCGGGCGCTTTTTGAAAAATTTATTTTAAAACTGAATTTCGAGAAAAAAAATATTATTCGATTTTTCGTTTAAAAATTTTTATTACTTGCAAAAAATATTCTAAAGGGAAGTTTCTAACTTAAAAATATATTTTTTTTCTGAATATAATGATATTGGCCATTTAAGTGAGTAAATGGGTAAAAAACCGTTTAAAACTTTATATTAAGATTTTTAACATTTTCATATAAAATCTTGGGTATTCAAGGTTATAAAATGCAAAAATTGGTTAATTTATTACAAATAATATATGGTCTTTTTCTATCCAAAAAAGTTTTAAGAACTTTATATTACCTGATAATATTCAAATTTTCAACCCTAAAACTAACAAATACGATAAAATTAAGTAATAATACAAATTATAATTGTATGTTTAATGTAAAAATAATTGGAAAAAAATGTATAAAATTAATATCTTTAAAAAATATAATAAAAAATATTCGTTTAAATTTATTTAGGTATGTTCTTGATTTTATTTGAAAAGTTTATCAGGATAGTAAAAAAATTAAAATTTAAACAATAAAAACGTTAATACTATTAAAAGAGATCATGCCATGCTTTGCATATATCTGTAACATTGTGTTTGTAAGCTTTGTTGTTTCATCAGCCCAGCTCTGCAGCGCCGGGAGCGCTGTAGTTCCGGTATAATGGTTTCTTTTGTTTTTCATTTGGTTATCGTGTTCAAGAAGTTTTTTTTATTTTGAAGATAATTTTGTTGTTTTAATTTTAATTATTTATTAGGGTTGTTCACTAAAAAAAAAAGTGCGCCAAAAATGTTCTTCCTGAAGTATATTGAAGTTTAGGTGACAAAATGATCGCATACCAATTTTCAGCTCATTTGAGAACGATTTAGGGGTCGCACAAACCCAGGGTAGCTCCCAAGTGGTTGGCTAATACCGACAATTAGTGCGAACGACAAAAATTTTTTTCAAAATACGTTTTCTATGCTTCCTAATATGTTTTCGGTGTCGCTAAACTCGAAAATGAGGTCCTTAGAGTCCGAAAATACCTTAATCACCCTTAAACACCGAAAACGCCCATTTTTTTACCAAAAATTTTTTGATTTTAAAGCGAATATCGTGTATATTCGAAACATCTGGATTATAAATTACAATTGATGACTTAAAAATGTTGGAAAAATACCGAAAACTCCTTCCGTTTATTCCAACGCGCCTTCTTGGCCGAGAAACGCAGGGCTCAATTCTATAACAATGTTATAAGATAGGGTTTTTAGACAATTTTACAAATAACGCTGTCATATTGCAATTCTACCAAAATACTACCGTTTGGTCTCATTTTTAACGTATAAGTTCTACCTTTCAAACGCCGCGCCGTAAACCGCAATTTTTCATCACCGATTCTCTTATCGCTATTGTTAGTAAATCAAATGTCCATTTTTTGCCAAAAATGACCAAATTTAAAATTGCTGCTAAAATTGTAATTTTTGAAGAAAATAAGTCTCATAGGTCTCCAGCATTTTGTACTAGTCTCAAGTTTCAAAAAATTATTCACTCATCCATTTTGCTTTATTCCTATTCGAGATATGACTCGACAAAGATAGTGATAAAATATGATTTTTTTTAAAACAACCTTAAATTAAGACTATTTTTTTAAATTATCATATCTGCTAAACAAACAATTGAAAAGGAATGAGTAAAAATTTTTTCAAAACTTAGAGCTAATTGTCGGTATTAGCCAACTACTTGGGAGCTACTCTGGGTTTGTGCGACCCCTAAATCGTTCTCAAATGAGCTGAAAATTGGTATGCGATCATTTTGTCACCTAAACTTCAACATACTGCAGGAAGAACATTTTTGGCGCACTTTTTTTTTAGTGAACAACCCTATTATTTATACTATTCTGATAAACCCTTCAAATAAAATCAAGAATATACCTAAATACTTTTATCATGAAATTTAATTTCAAGAACCAGCATTCTGCAGAAAAAAAGTCAGATAAGTTTTGAAATTCCTTTTTATATTGTAAAAAACTTTTTCTTTGTGTTTTTATTTTTTGCAGGTCATAAAATTTATCTGATTCAACGGCACACATTGCAAAACTGCAAAGCAGAGCTAATACCTTGATGAAAATGAACAATAAAATGTAATTCATTAATTTTTTGATTTTTGTACTATATATTAACTTAAAAGTATTGAATTGTTAAAAATTTTTTTTCTTTGCTTTTCATTTATATTTTCTGTAATAATGGTGCTAAAATAAAAAAAAAAAACGCTGCCAAGTGATTGGCACTATGGTTCCTCATTAACAATAGCAAAATATTTATAATGGTCTATTTTATCTAATAAAAATTATAATTTGAGATATCAGTATTTCATAAAAAAAAGTTAAATACCGTATTTTAAAAGAAAAAAATGTTACTGTGATTTAATGTTTTTTATTTTTAACAAATTTTTAGAAAAAAATTTTCAATAAACTAAGTATCAGTTATAAAAAATATATTGCCAATATAAAAATTATACATAAGTATCTTAATAATTAATTATATTTTAATAAGTCATTTTATAAAGTGAATAAATTTTATTATAATAAATAATTATTTTAATTATAAAATTAAATAAAAAATTATATCTTATTAAAAAAAATATAGTAATGAAAACAATAATCAAACATATATTTATTTAAAGCATTGTTGTAAAAGTTATTATTCAATTATTAATTTTTTTTGAATCCAAACTTGAAATTTTATTGTTTAGTATTTGTGCATATAAAATATTTTTTTTACCCCTATTCAAAATTGTCTCTGTTAAAATATTAAATATTTTTTTTGTTATTTTATTACAATCGATAATTTTTATATAAGTAAACAACATTTTTTTAATAATTTCTCAATGCCTTCATTAGTTATTTTATTGCAATTTATGCATTCAAATGTTTCCAAAAAATCTAAATTTTCAAAAATCTTATCTGTAATATTTTGTAAAATATAAGAATTAAACATAAGAATTAGTCAAATAAGAGCGATTTTAACAAAAAAATTTTTTAAGCTAATATTCGGGATTCGTTGGGAGTCGTTGGGAGTCGTGATGATTAGAACCTTTCTAAACCCTTTTTAAGCCAATTCGAGTCGATTCTGGCCGAAAAAAAAATTTTGACTCCCAAAATGGGAGTCAGGACTCCCGACTCCCGTTACGTACCCCGAAGAAAAAAGAAAAAGAAAGCCAAAAATTTCGACCAAGGTTTGCTGATACCTATTATCATAATTTCATAAAAAATATGAACATTTCTAACACAGAAAAACAGGATAAAGTCATGTTTAAAATACAAGAAATAGAGAATAATAAAAGTTTTGCTTTAAACCTCTTTCTTAAAGTCTTTGAAATCCTGCCTCTTTTCGACTTGCCTTGATCAACTTATCCGATGTTAAAATATAACCAAAATTTTTTTTAATTTATTTATCAAAAATATCAATATATGTTATGCAAATAATTTTTTTTTATTTAATTATTTCATACACATTCTGTTCCTTTGATTTCGTTTGATTATAAAAATTTTATTTTATAAACATTAAAAATTTATTATCGTGCAATCATAACCATTTAACATTTTTAAGTTTTTTGTTATTGTTTATAATTTCATTAGGCTGTATATATAAAAAAACATAGCAACTGGCAAGTTGCTCCGGGAAAGCCGAAAAGAGGATTATTATAAACTAACATTATAAAACTAGTAAATTATCAAATTCGAAATATTGAGTAAGAACAATACTTTCAAATATAAGTACTTTCATAAAAATAAATGAGATATTACATCTAAAATGAAAAAAAAAGTAGTTTTAGAATTATTGATACGAAAATTTTTGGAAAAAAAAAATTAGATCTTTATTCAATAATGTTTGTGAAATATCACCGGTTACAATATTTTCAAATATTAATACTATCATGAAATTGAATGAAGTATTACAATAAAAAAAAAAAATATTGTAGTTCTTTTAATTTTTTTGATTTTTTAATTTTGAGAAAGAAATTTTGAAAAAGTTCGGTATAAGATGCAAAAAATTACTATACATGAACTTTTTAAAAATAGGACTCTCATAGAAATAAATTAGATACTAGGTCCAAAAAGAAAAAAAAAATTGATGTTTTTTGTATTTTTTTGTGAAAAAAATTTTTTAAAAATTAATTATAAGATTTGAGATATCGAGTAAAAACCATACCTTTAAATATAAGTACTTTTATGGAAATAAATGAGGTATTACATCTAAATTAAAAAAAAAAAAAAAAAGTATTTTGAAATCTCTTGATGAAAAAATTTTTGAAAAAAAAATTAGATCTTAATTTCATAATGGTTGTTAAATACCACCGGTTACAAAATTTTCAAATATTAGTACTTTCATGGAATTAAAGGAAGCATTACACTAAAAAAAAAAGAAAATATTACAGATTTTTTAATTTTTTTGTTCTTTTAATTTTTAGAAAAAAATTTTGAAAAAATTCGGTATCAGATCCAAAAAATTACTATAAATAAACTTTCTAAAACTAGTACTCTCATAGAAATTAATTAGGTACTACGTCCGAATAAAAAAAAAAATTGATATTCCTTGTATTTTTTTGTGAAAAAAATTTTAAAAAAATTAAATATCACTAGCTGATTGGCCTCGCGATGCTCGGCTTAACCAAATAAAAACTCTTGTGCATTAATTTTTTTATATTTTAATCATATTTAGTTAATTATAATAAATTTAATCATACGTGATTTAAATGCAATTTAATTTTATTTAAAAATGAATGTTCTCATTCTCAGAACAGAATTAATTTTATACTTCTAAAATTAACAAAAAAATTTTATAATTCATATTAAGAAAAAGTTACATGATTATTTATAAATATTTATAACTAATGAGGTATATTTTATAACATAAATAATTATTGATAATAAATAATAATTGAAAATAAAATATAGTGATATGCAGTTTTTTTAACAAAATTTGCAGTTTTTTTCATATTGTAGATAATTAATATTTGAATATTTTCAATTTTCATACATATCACAACTGATATTGTAGACAATCAATATGAATTTTACTATAGAATGAAATTTTCATAATTTTTTATTGTTCATAAATAGGACAGGCGATATCCATTTCACTCTATGGTGAAATTTTTTTAGCTTTTTCATAAATAAAACAGCCATCAATATAGATTGAAAATTTTGAATTTTTTTCATAATGTAGACAGCCAATATAAATTTTACTATAGAGTGAAATTTTTATAATTTTTTATTTTTCAATTAATAGAACAGCCGATATCCATTTTACTCTATGATGACATTTTTGGGATTTTCCATATATAAAACAACTAACAATATAGATTGAAATTTTTGCTGTTTTTTTATATTTTAGACAATCAATATGAATTTTACTCTGGAGTGAAATATTTATTATTTTTTTTTTTCATAAATAGGACAGAAGATGTCCATTTATTCTATAGTGAAATTTTTTGGGTTTTTTCATATATAAAACAGTCAAAAATATAGATTGAAATTTTTTCAGTTTTTTCATATTGTAGACAATCAATATGAATTTTACTATCGAGTGAAACTTTTATAATATTTTTTATAAACTTTTATAATGTTTATAATGTATTCATAAATAGGACAGCCGATATCCATTATACTCTATATATGGTGAAATTTTTGAGTTTTTTCATATATAAAACAACTAACATTATAGATTGAAATTTTTGCTGTTTTTTTATATTGCAGAGAATCAATATTAATTTTCCTCTAGAGTGAAATATTTATGATTTTGGTTCCTCATAGAGAACATTGTTTTAGGTGAAATTTTAATTTCTGATTTTTTGACATATCCGCACGTTTTGAGACCTCAGGATTCTAAAAAACCAGTTTTTAAAAAAATTATGTATGTGTGTGTGTGAGTGTATGTATGTATGTAGCACTGTCACCGGTGATATTTCACAACCAATATGACATTAAGACCTATTTTTTTTATAAAATTTTTTTCACCAAAAAATCTCCAGGTATTTTTTTTTTTTTAATTTGGATGTAATACCTCATTTTTATCCATGCAAGTAAATTTTTGTAGTATTTTCATATTGTAAACAGGTAATATAAACTTTACTATACAATTAAATTTTTAAAATTTTTGTTTTTTTTATTCTTAGGACTGCCGATACCTATCTTATTTCATAATGAAATTTTTTGAGTTTTTTCATATATAAATAGCCGACAATATACATGGTAAATTTTTTAGTTTTTTCATATTGTATACCGCCAATATGAAGTTTAATATACAGTTAAATATTTCTAATTTTTTTTTCATTCTTAGGACTGCCGATATTTATATTATTACATCGTGAAATTTTTTTAATTTTTCATATACAAAATAGCCAGTAATATAAATTGAAATTTTTTTAGTTTTTTCATATTGTAAACAGCTAATATGAATTTTACTATACAGCTAAATTAAAAAAATTTTTATTTTTTTCATGCTTAAGACTGCCGATAACTATTTTATTTCATAGTGAAATTTTTTGAGTTTTTTCATATATCAAATAGCCGACAATATAGATTGAAATTTTTGTAGTTTTTTCATATTGTAAACCGACAATATGAATTTTACTATACAGTTAAATTCTTAAAATTTTTGTTTTTTTCTATTATTCTTAGGACTGCCGATGTCTATATTATTTCATATTCAAATTTTTGAGTCATTTCATATATAAAATAAAAGAGTTTTGGGGCAAATTACTCCTTAGAATAAATGCTATCTTTTTTAATTTTAGCTCACGGCACAGAGTTACAACTGTTTAAAGCTAAGAAGTACAAAATTTAAAAACTCAAAAATTGGTCATTTTCATCACTTCATATCTTAAAATAGTTTGTATTAAAATATAAAAACCAAAATGCTTTTTTTTTATTAAACGCATTTCTAAAGCCGCTTTTTTTTTGTTTTTTATTAAATGTATTCATTAAAAAGAAATAGCAAAAAAAAGACTTAGAGTCCGATTTATTCAGTTATTGGGTTTATTCATTGAAATAATAGTATTGAGTTTAGTAGAAACTATACTTCACTTTAATTTTTTTTTCTAAAACAATTCTGTTTTATAGAAATGTTGTAATTTCAATTGTTTTTATGCAATATTAGCATTAAATTATTAGTATTGAATTTAGAAAAATATACCCAACTTAAATGTTTTCGAATATTGTCCAGTTTTATAGAAATCTTGTAATCTCAAATATTTTTATGCAATGATAGCATTGAAATATATGTCTTAAATTTAACAAAATGTACCCCGCTTTCAATTTTTTCGAATAATAGCCTGTTTTTTAGAACAGTTGTAATTTCAATTGTATTAAAATATTAGTAATTAATTTAGCAGAAACTATACCTCACTTTAGTTTTATTTCGAAAAGTTTCCTTTTTTATAGAAAAGTTGTAATTTCAATCGTTTTTATGCAATAATAGTATTGATATATTATAGTATTGAATTTATCAAAATATACCCAACTTAAATGTTTTTGAATTCCGTCGTGTTTTATAGAAATGTTGTAATTTCAAATGTTTTTATGCAATGATAGCATTGAAATATCAGTATTGAATTTAGCAAAATATACCCAACTTAAATGTTTTCAAATATTGTCCTGTTTTATAGAAATCTTGTAATTTCAAATATTTTTCTGCAATGATAGCATTGAAATATTAGTATTGAATTTAACATAAAACAGAAATTATACCCCTCTTTAATATTTTTTTCGTTAACAACTTAAGAAAATAAACTCATATTGATTGTCCACAGTTTGAAAAACATCTAAAATTTTTAATATATATTGTCAGGTGTATTATAGCAGAAACTATACGCTATTCTATATATATTTCGAATAGTGTCCTCTTTTATATGAAAGTTGGAATTTCCAATATTTTTATGCAATGATTGCATTGAAATATTTTTATTGACTTCGGTAGAAACTGAACACCATTTTAAATTTTTTCGAATAGTGTCCTGTTTTATATATAAGTTGTAATTTAAAATATATTTTTGCAATGATAGCATTTAAATTTTTTTATTGATTTTAGCAGAAACTATACGCCATTCTAAAATTTTTTCGATTAGTCGTCCTGTTTTATATAAAAATTGTAATTTAAAATGTTTTTATGCAATGTTAGCATAGAAATATATTTATTGACTTTAGCAGAGACTATACGCAATTCTAAATTTTTTTCGATTAGTCGTCCTGTTTTATATAAAAGTTGCAACTTAAAATATTTTTGTGCAATGATTGCATTGAAATATTTTTATTGACTTTAGCAGAGACTATATGCCATTCTAAATTTTTTTCGATTAGTGTCCTGTTTTATATAAAAGTTGTATTTAAAAATGTTTTTATGCAATGATAGCATAGAAATTTTTTATTGACTTTAGAAGAAACTATATGCTATTCTAAATTTTTTTCGATTAGTCGTCCTGTTTTATATAAAAATTGTAATTTAAAATGTTTTTATGCAATGTTAGCATAGAAATATATTTATTGACTTTAGCAGAGACTATACGCAATTCTAAATTTTTTTCGATTAGTCGTCCTGTTTTATATAAAAGTTGCAACTTAAAATATTTTTGTGCAATGATTGCATTGAAATATTTTTATTGACTTTAGCAGATACTATATGCCATTCTAAATTTTTTTCGATTAGTGTCCTGTTTTATATAAAAGTTGTAATTAAAAATGTTTTTATGCAATGATAGCATAGAAATATTTTTATTGACTTTAGAAGAAACTATATGCTATTCTAAATTTTTTTCGATTAGTGTCCTGCTTTATATAAAAGTTGGAATTTCAAATATTTTTATGCAATGACAGCATTAAAATTTTTTATTTTGATTTTAGCTGAAACTGTACATCATTTTAAATTTTTTTCTAATAGTCTCCTGTTTTATACAAAAGTTGTAATTATAAATATTTTTATGCAATGATTGTATTGAAATATTTTTGTAATCTGAAAAATTTTTATGCAATGATAGCATTGAAATACTTTTATTGACTTTAGCAGAAACTATACGCCATTTTAAATTTTTTTCGATTAGTTTACTGTTTTATATAAAAGTTGCAACTTAAAATATTTTTGTGTAATGATTGCATTGAAATATTTTTATTGACTTTAGCAGAAATTATACGCCATTCTAAATTTTTTTATTTACTTTAGCAGAAATTATACGCCATTATAAATTTTTTTTAATAGTCTCCTGTTTTATACAAAATTTGTAATTATAAATATTTTTATGCAATGATAGCATTGAAATTTTTTTTTTTGATTTTAGCTGAAACTGTACAACATTTTAAATTTTTTTCTAATAGTCTCCTGTTTTATAGAAAAGTTGTAATTTTAAATATTTTTATGCAATGATAGCATTGAAATTTTTTTATTGACTTTAGCTGAAACTGTACATCATTTAAAATTTTTTTCTAATAGTATCCTGTTTTATTTAAACGTTGTAATTTTAAATATTTTTATGCAATGAGAGCATTGAAATTTTTTTGTTGACTTTAGCAGAAACTATATTTCATTTAAAAATTTTTTTATAATAGTGTCTTGTTTTATATGAAAATTGAATTTTAAAATTTTTTTATGCAATGATAACATTGAAATTTTTTTATTGACTTTAGCAGAAACTATACGCCATTATAAATTTTTTTCTAATAGTCTCCTGTGTTATAGAAAAGTTGGAATTTTAAATATTTTTATGCAATGATTGCATTGAAATATTTTTGTAATTTCAAATATTCTTATGCAATGATAGCATTGAAATTTTTTTATTGACTTTAGCAGAAATTATACGCCATTCTAAATTTTTTTTTTAATAGTCATACATTTTTATGCACTGATAGTATTGAAATATTTTTATTGACTTAAGTAGAAACTATACGCCAATATAAATTTTTTTCTAATAGTCTCCTGTTTTATAGAAAAGTTGGAATTTAAAATATTTTTATGCAATGATAGCATTTAAATTTTTTTTTTTACTTTAGCAGAAATTATACGCCATTCTAAATTTTTTTAAATAGTCTCCTGTTTTATACAAAATTTGTAATTATAAATATTTTTATGCAATGTTAGCATTTAAATTTTTTTTTTGATTTTAGCTGAAACTGTACATCATTTAAAATTTTTTTCTAATAGTATCCTGTTTTATTCAAAAGTTGTAATTTTAAATATTTTTATGCGATGAGAGCATCGAAATTTTTTTATTGACTTTAGCAGAAACTATACGCCATTATAAATTTTTTTCTAATAGTCTCCTTTTTTATAGAAAAGTTGGAATTTCAAATATTTTTATGCAATGATTGCATTGAAATATTTTTGTAATTTCAAATATTTTTATGCAATGATAGCATTGAAATTTTTTTATTGACTTTAGCAGAAATTATACGCCATTCTAAATTTTTTTTTAATAGTCTCCTGTTCTATAGAAAAGTTGGAATTTCAAATATTTTTATGCAATGATAGTATTTAAATTTTTTTTTTGACTTTAGCAGAAATTATACGCTATTCTAAATTTTTTTAAATAGTCTCCTATTTTATACAAAATTTGTCATTATAAATATTTTTATGCAATGTTAGAATTTAAATTTTTTTTTTGATTTTAGCTGAAACTGTACATCATTTAAAATTTTTTTCTAATAGTATCCTGTTTTATTTAAAAGTTGTAATTTGAAATATTTTTATGCAATAAGAGCATTGAAATTTTTTTATTGACTTTAGCAGAAACTATACGCCATTATAAATTTTTTTCTAATAGTCTCCTTTTTTATAGAAGAGTTGGAACTTCAAATATTTTTATGCAATGATTGCATTGAAATATTATTATTGACTTTAGCAGAAACTATACGCCATTTTACATTTTTTTATAATAGTGTCATGCTTTATACAAATGCTGGAATTTCAAATATTTTTATGCAATGTTAACAATGAAATATTTTTATTGATTTTAGCAGAAACTGTACACCATTCTAAATTTTTTTGAATAATGGTTTGTTATATATAAAAATTGGTATTTCAAATATTTTATGCAATGTTAATATTGAAATATTTTTATTCACTTTGACAGAAAGTCATTCTAAATTTTTTTGAATAACGCTCTGTTATATATAAAAATTGGGATTTCAAATATTTTTATGCAATGTTAATGTTGAAATATATTTTTAAAAAATAATATATCAAAAAATTCAAAAAATTTCATGGAATAAGGAAATTGATATCGATATTATAAAAAAATATTTCAATGTTAACATTACATAAAAATATTTGAAGTCTAAAAAATAAAACAAAAATAATTTGGATGTCGACAGTCCCAGTTATGAGAAAATAAGAAAATAAATTTTTTTAGATGTCGGCAGTCCTAGTTATGAGAAAATAAAAAAAAATTTTTCAGATGTCGGCAGTCCTAGTTATGAGAAAATAAAAAAAAAAATAAATTTTTAGACGTCGGCAGTCCTAGTTATGAGAAAATAAAAAAAAAAAATTTTTAGATGTCAGCAGTCCTAGTTATGAATAAATAAAAACAAAAAATTTTTTAGATGTCGGCAGTCCGTTATGAAAAAATTAAAAAAAAAATGGTTCTAAATAGTTTTTTTGCTATTTCTCTTCAATGAATGCATTAAATAAAAAACTAAACAAAGTTCCTTTAGAAAATCTTTTACTAAATAGAATGCAACTGGGTTTTTACATTTTGATACAATCCATTAAGTTATCAAGTGGCGAAAATGACAACTTTTTGAGTTTTTAAATTTAAACTACTTAGCTTCAAACCGTTGTAACTCCAAACTGAGAACTCAAATTAAAAAAAATAAAGAGATCAAATCGATAGCATTTTTTCCAAGGAATAATATGCACTAAAGCTTATTTCGAAAAACCCCTTAGATTCTGAGAAAAATCAGTTTTAATAAAAAAAATTAAATTTTTTTATGTTTTCGACCACTAACTTCTGAGATTGATATCTCAAAATCTATTGAATATTTTTTAAAAATAAAAAAAATGGATGGGGATATTTCTTTAAAGATTAATTTGAAACAACTTTCATGTATTTTCGTCCATACAGCTCTTCATAAATGAGTGCTGAATAATATTAAAAATAATCAATTTTTTCGATTATTTCATTTTAATATATATAGGATATTTGAGATATCGAGTAAAAACCATACTTTCAAATATAAGTACTTTCATGGAAATAAATGAAGTATTACATCTAAATTAAAAAAAAAAAAAAGTATTTTGAAATCTCCTGCTGAAAAAATTTTTGAAAAAAAAATTAGATCTTAATTCCATAATGGTTGTTAAATACCACCGATTGCAAAATTTTCAAATATTAGTACTTTTATGGAATTAAAGGAAGTATTACACTAAAAAAAAAAAAAATATTACAGATTTTTTAATTTTTTTGTTTTTTTAATTTTGAGAAAAAAATTTTGAAAAAATTAAGTATCAGGTCCAAAAAATTACTATAAACTATATTTCTAAAACTAGTACTCTCATAGAAATCAATTAGGTACTACATCCAAAAATAAAAAAAAATTAAGTTTTTTTTGTATTTTTTGGTGAAAAAAATTTTGAAAAAAAAATTTTCAAAAAATTAGTTATCAGATTCGAGATATCGAGTAAAAATCCTACTTTCAAATATAAGTACTTTCATGGAAATAAATGAGGTATTACATCCAAATTAAAAAAAAAAAAAGTAGTTTGAGATTTTTTGATGAAAAAATTTTTGAAAAAAAAATTAGGTCTTAATTCCAATGTTAGACAACTATTCTATACGTGGAAATTAAATATGGACACACGCTGACGAGACCAGCCATATTTAATAGGTCGAAATAGAATATTGTTTTAAATTATTATTAATTTGTTTATTTATTAGTCTTTTATTTTTTTATTTTATCAAAAAATTTTTTTGAGATTTTATTTAAAATATAATTTTTTGTTAACCAAATGATATGTTTGTAAAAGAAACGTAGATCCACGTTCGCATATCAATGTGGTAATAAAAAACATAATTGATTTTTTATAAAATCATAAAGTTATGCTCCAATTCAGATCAATAACTTCTATTAAATTTTATTAATTCCATAATGGTTGTGAAATTTCACCGGTTACATACATATACACACACACACACAGACTTTTTTTAAAAATCGGTTTTTTAGCTTCCTGAGGTCCCAAAACGTGCTTATATGCCAAAAAATCAAAATTTCATCTATCACAAAGGTTCCTCTATGAGGAACCAAAATTTACCTATAAATTTGAATTCATATTTTTGACATGCCAAAAAAATTTTTTATTTCACATTTTCTTTATAATTTGAGAAACAACAGTTAACTTAGAAGCATATTACAGTCAAACCTCCTATAGTGACCACACTGAGAAAACTAACATATAAAGATTACTTTATATCCTAGTAAAAATTACTGTATTTTCTAGTAATTGGGCACCCTTACTAACTTTATTGTAATATTTATTATTTAAATACAGTAAAAATTGCTTGTACTTCAAAGAATTAAAACTATAATATAAATTAATAAATACTGGATTATTGTAGAATTTTTACTATACGAGGAATGTAATTTTTAATTTAGTATTTTTTTAATGCAAATTAAACACATTTACGGGACGAACCCTTTACATAAAATTACAATATATATAAAAATAAAAATAAGTATAAAACATAATAAAATTTTTAAATTATAAAATGTTTTTAACGGATTGCAATGGTATCTACAGAAATTTTACATTGCATTAATATTGATATATCTATTTCAAAACAAAAAAAATTTTTTATTTAATTTTTTATTTTTATAATTTATATTTTTTATGCTATGTATATTTTGCAATATGAATTTTTAAGCTCTTGCAAAAGCTTATTTCACTAGAGTTAGTTATATCTATTTTATTTTTGTTTTCGTTATAATTTTCTAGCATCCTAAGTACAGAAAAAGTTTTTCTATTGTTTTTAAATTCAATAGGTATGATAAAAGATAAATATCTAGTACTTAAGCCTTCTTTCTTTGGTTCATATATGTTTATAACAGATTTAATTTCTTTTGCATGTATTTGGTTATTGAATAATTTGTATAAAAATTTAAGATCTGATATATTTCTGATATATTTCTTATATATTATATTTTTTTTCCCCTGAATTGAAGAGTGGGTGCCGCACTACTATAAAATACAGTAAAAAATACACATCGTGTTTTCTCAGTGCACCTCCATAAAAATACCGTTCAATCTGTTTCAAATTCCTATAATTTTATATATAAAATAACCTCTCAATAGAAACCACTCTCTATAGCGACCGCGACCAGTTATTTTGGACAATAAAGACCACCTTTTCTCACAATTTTTTTTGTACATATTAATGTATAGTATAGGGGGAGACTCGTGTTTCGACGCTTCTTTTGTGAGTTACCGTAGTTTTAGAATTAGATTTCATGCTATACTACGATATCTCGTAAACTATTCAGTGAACAGAGACAAGTAAAAATTTTTTTAAAAATTTAAGCTTATAGAAAATTTATGAGACCTATAAAACAAATTTTCATGAATAATTACAATTTTAGCAATAATTTAAAAATTAGTCATTTTGGGCTAAAAATGGGTCTTTAGTTTATTTACTATAACGATAAAAGAATTAAAGTTATAAAATAGCGGTTTACGGGATTTGAAAAGTTATACTTCCACCAAAAAAACAAAAGTAGCCAGAAGTTTTTTTGCCGTTAAGCCAATTAAAGCCCCTGCGTTATAATGGTCTACTTGCAATGAGTTCAAATATTAAAATAGGTTTTCCTTAAATAAAATATTAATTTATTGTGATATCTAAAAACAATAAATCATCTAGAAACAATAAAAATTTTATTTGCCTTTGATTATATATAAAATAAATTTGTCTTTTTAAATAATAGTAATAGATGATAAATTGCGATTTGGGGCATTCTTTATTTATTTACAAGGGCCGTATAAAATTTTTCTGCGGCAGTGAAAAATAGCGAGAAATTTTCATTTTTTCACCCACACAGTGGCCAGGAAATCGTACTTTCGTGGCTACTGTCCAGAAAAATATATGTATAGGTATAAACCATTATAAACTGCACAAAAATCTTACAAGTTTAACCATTGTTAGCAATACCTACATTACCTACCAATCCATGTTAAAATCTAATGAAATTAGTAACTTTTTGAAGAAGTTAACTTTCCTACTTGAATAGTAAATTTGAAACAAATTCCATTTTTAAATTATTTTAAATTAAATGATTATTTGTATACTTTTAATATTTTGATAATAAAGAAGTTGTAGAAATATTATTTTTTTAAAATGCCAAATGAAAAATTAAACCGTGATGAAATTCGGAGAAAAGTGTGTGCGGAAAGAAAATATTCTTTTTTTGATAGAATTAAGAATTACTATTATTTATAAAGACGAATTTATTTTATATATAATCAAAAGCAGATAAAATTTTTATTGTATTAATAATAATAAATTGTTCTAGATGAAATTATATATCACAATAAATTAATATTTTATTTAAGGAAAACCTATTTTAATATTTGAAGTCATTGCAAGTAGACCATTATAACGCAGGGGCCTTAATTGGTTCAACGGCAAAAAAAACTTCTGGCTAGTTTTATTTTTTTGGTGGAAGTGTAACTTTTCAAGTCCCTTAAACCGCAATTTTATAACACTAATTCTTTCATCGTTATAGTAAATAAACTAAAGGCCCATTTTTAGCCCAAAATGACCAATTTTTAAATTATTGCTAAAATAGTAATTATTCATGAAAATTCGTTTTATAGGTCTCATAAATTTTCTATAAGCTTAAATTTTTAAAAAATTTTTTACTCGTCTCTTTTCACTGAATAGTTTACGAGATATCGTTTTTCAAAGAAAATGACATTAGTAACTTCATAAAAATGCAGTAAAAATGACTTCTTTTAAAAATTCTTAAGTTGTGACTCTGAATTTAAATTATCATATTTGGAAAACAAATCAATCAAAAGAGACGAGTAAGATATTGTTGGAAGCTTGAGGCTTGTAAAAAATTTTTGAGACCTACAGAAGTTATTTTTATGAAAAAATAAAATTTTGGTGGCAATTTAAAAGTCATTAATTAAAAAAAAAAAAAAAAAAAACTTAAAATACGCAATTATAGGTCGCATGAAAGTCAGGCAGTCGAGCAGCTCGGATTTTCTAGTAGGAAAGAATCGACGTAAAATACTAGAAACTACTAAAAACTAGAGACCACCTCCTCACAGCGACCATTTATGACCAGTCTAAATAGTGGTCGCTATTGAGAGGTTCGACTGTATTAAAAAATTATACATAAAATATATATATATATATATTATAAAGTTATAAACGCTGCCGCCGCTGTCGAATGACACTTTTGGGCCAATCTGGTACTTTTTGACCAATTTGGTAACACTTCAACAACTTTCACGTGAACCATTTGGGTCAAAATGAACAAAATACACCTTTCCAACCAGTATGGATGTATATATATACATATGATTTACTATGTTTAAAACCTTATTCAAACGTCTTACGAAAAGTTGTTTCAGATGTCTAAGAAGCTGTTGTTTCCTTCGATACTGTAGGTTAGATTTTATATGAAAATGTTAAAAATCTGAATATTTTCCAAATATTCTTTATATTAAACATACAATTGTAAACCTATTTTAAACAAAAATAAAGGTTTTTGACCTCTCAAAGTTGACCAATTTACAATATCAAATTTTTCTAAACAGCAATTTTATTTTAAAAGGCTGTAATGTCTATGAGACTGAATAAATAGTAATTCAAAGAACTCTCTTGAGCATTTAAAAGGTATTTAAACCTTTTCAATAATGAAAAGCAACTCTTTTTATACAGGAAAACATTTTTGTCTAAAAGAGATTTTCAAGCAATTTTCAACAACATTTTCAACTACTTTATCGGCCTAGTGACAATATTGTAACTAGAGACATAATTCAAATTTATATTTATTTAAAAGTAAATAAATAAAAATATTTATTTATAAGAATTAATCTACTGTAAAATTTGGAACTTATATTGTTTCAAAAAAAATTATTTTTTTTGCTCTGGGTTTTATGACCCAAAGTTTTTTTAATTATAAATAAACTAACATAAAAATTAATAATTGGCTGATATTCTCAATATGATATTAATAACATTACTTGAAAAAGATTAGTGAAATTAATAAATTATTTAATTATTGCGTTTGAACGGAGTATTTTATTTTTTCATTTTATAAGGTAAATTAAATTAAAATGTATTAGTATTTTTATTTTATTCTCTTGCTATATTTCAGATTGCTACTTAATGCTTTGTTTGTTGTAAGGGATTAATAAAAAAAAAGAATTTGAGAGCAAACTTGTAACATCAATAACAAATGCAAAAAATAAAAAAAAGAACCAATTTAATTGCCATTTATTTATTATAACATATGAGGAGTTGAGATCATTTTAGCATTTGAGAAAATATTTATTTACTTTATAAAATACTCTGATCCTTCAGCTCAAGTATGCAGTATTTTTAAAATATAAGTTTTTTAGGTGCTGTATAATATAATTTCAATAACTATTTCAAACTATATTTATATTTTAATATAAATCTGGACACCAGAAAGATTATTTCTTTGGTCACCTGGTTTAGCAGTTAACGTGGCAGTTTATTACAATATTTGATACACATTCATTCGAGTTATCCGATCACCATCTGAACTATGAGATCAATCTATAGATTCAGCTTCTTCATTGAGCAATGGGTTTTTTTTAAAGTTTTAAAATGTTTTACGCCTTTGATTTCTTTAGATAAAACAAAATTTACTTGGAAATACAGAGCATTAAAAGTTGATATAAAATAATTTTATGGTGCATTGCTCTGACTTGCAAAATACAAAGTATTTTCTAATTTAAACAAAATCGTATTTGTATTTAATTTTTTAATCAAAGCGGTTTTTGATGTTAAAAAATTTTATTAATTTATTCAAAAATTAATGCGCCCCTCCTGGAGGCGAACTTATATCATTTTTTTCTTTAAAAATTAAAAAATTTATGTTTCATTCGAGTATCATTCATATTTAATCGAGTTAAATTTACAAAACAATTGTTAGAAATTATTTTTGAACCCAGAAATAAAAATTTTATTTACATGTTTTTATTTGTATTGTAACCACGGGATGATATTGTAACTGATTTAACTCAAGCGTAGATAATTAAAATAATTGACATTATTATGTTTTTTGTGTTGAAGTACATTTAATTATTGTACTTACTTTTTGCAAACAATTTCTCAATATCGATAAATCCTATCCTATCCTATCCTATATATATATAAATCTTTAATTATGTGTGTATGTGTGTGTGTGTGTGTGTGTGTGTGTGTGTCCGAACGCGATAAACTAGAAAACGATAAAAGCTACATACATAGGGTTTACGGCAAAAGACGGCAAAAATTACGGGTCAAAACATAGGCTAGGTTTTATTTCGATTGATAATGACAAAAAATTTTTATGTTGAAAAAACTGAATTTCCAAGAAAAAAATTTTTATCAAATTTTCAAAAAAAAACAAAAAAACGGAAAACCGAGGAAAAATTTTACTATCAAAAAGAATTTTATTCGATTTGGGCATATTTTTTACGTATCCACCTAAATTTTCAAGACGATCGGTTCGATCTGTCAAAAGATACAATAATTTTTCGAAAATTATAAAAGTTTAGGACTAATCTTATCCTATCCTATATATATATAAATCTTTAATTTTGTATGTTTGTTTGTGTCCGAAATGGATAAACTTGAACACGATATAAGTTAGAGACGCGGGGTTTACGGCAAAAGACGGCAAAAATTACGAGTCAAAACATAGGCTAGGTTTCGTTTCGATTGATAACGACAAAAATTTTTTATGTTGAAAAAACTGAATTTTCAAGAAAAAAATTTTTATCAAATTAAAAAAAAAACCAAAAAAAACAAAAAACTGAGGAAAAATTTTACTATAAAAAAGAATTTCATTCAATTCGGATATATTTTTTACGTATCCACCTAAACTTTCAAGGCGATCGGTTCAATCTGTCAAAAGATACAATAATTTTTCGAAAATTATAAAAGTTTAGGACTAACATTATATATATTTCTAATTTTTATCAGTCACTGATGTAGTAACTGAATATAGTATCTAAAAGAAACTTGAGCAGCTATTATCATCAGGCAGAACCCTAGAATGGATAGTCGAGGGAAACAACGACTGCTTGTGGATCCTATGGAAGAGTAGCGAAGCTTTGTATTGCTGATCACTAATTATCAGTCTGGGTTCATATGCCCGTCATTTTTATGATTCAGTAAATTTTAGATAATACTTCGGGTAAAAAAAGGCTATTTTACAAAATATTGAGTAACATAAAACAACATATTTTTGGAAAAATAAAGTCGCAGGTGTCCAGGGGGGCGCAGCCCCCTTTGTGGCTGCCGGGGTGAGCGAAGCGAGCCGGAGGCAGCTAGTATAATCATAAAAATAAAAAATTTTAGGTGTATTTTAACAAAACATAAACATCGAGAGGACTTTGTTGCAACCATGGTTTCACGCGCGAAGCAAAAAGTTAAAATATTTTAACTATTTTACCGAGTCAATAAAGCAGTACCTATATTACTAGAATAAAAAACGCTCACGCAAAACGCTTTAGCGTGATAGGTGAAATCGTACCTTAATATTTAAAATTCTTTTTCTTAAATAACTAATAATGAATATTAATTAATATTCAAAATTTCTTGTATCGCTCGATGATAAGGAGAGTATTTAAAATAATTGAAATAATAACAACCTTTACGAGCAAGTTCTTGATTTAATTTATTAAGATGTTGATAAGGTCCAAGCTTTCGACTCACATGAAGTCTTTATCAAGGAATATGATGTTAAATAGTTAAATTAAATATCAGAAAATTTTTGACATTAATAAAAAACTTTTCTTAATCCTAATCATTACATTATATTTAATTAAAAATACTGTATAAAAAGTCACTTTATAATCAAAAACATTAAATAAATTACAAATTAAAAAACAAAAAGTTAGATCAATCTTAGTATGTATTGATGATGATTTTTTCTGCTGTTATTGTTGTCTGAAAATCAGCAGAAAAAATAGCAATAACAGCAGAAAAAATCATCATCAATACATACTAAGATTGATCTAACTTTTTGTTTTTTAATTTGTAATTTATTTAATGTTTTTGATTATAAAGTGACTTTTTATACAATATTTTTAATTAAATATAATGTAATGATTAGGATTAAGAAAAGTTTTTTATTAATGTCAAAAATTTTCTGATATTTAATTTAACTATTTAACATCATATTCCTTGATAAAGACTTCATGTGAGTCGAAAGCTTGGACCTTATCAACATCTTAATAAATTAAATCAAGAACTTGCTCGTAAAGGTTGTTATTATTTCAATTCTTTTTCTTAAATTTATTTTTCTTTTTTTCAGATTAAAAGGGGCTGTTTATTAAATAATTAAAAAGTTATTATTATTATTATTATTATTTCCTTTATTTGTATTTTACAAAACTAGTTACACTCTTACATAGTTATCATTATTATAGCTCTAATTAACATATATTGTTTGATTTAAATAAATAATTTATATATAAATAAAATTGAGGTAAAATTAGTTAATAAAAATATAAGTAATATGATATAATTTGATATTAATACTGTTTCAAAAACTAAATAAAATAAATAAGTTAACCATAGCAACAATCAGTCAAAAGTCAATCAGTCAATAGTCAATCAGTATGTATTAAAATTTGTCAATAGAATTTTATTAATCAGTCAACAAATAAATAAATAAGTTAAAATTTGTAAATAAATAATTAAATAACAAAATTAATTAATATTAATTTAATTAAACTGTTGTTAAACAGTGTTAGGCATCTAATTTATAAAGATACTGCCTTATTGCTTTTTTAAATAAATTAAATGAGTGCAGGTCACGAATGCAGGGAGGAATTTTGTTCCAAAAGTTTGAGTACTTTACCTGAAATGAATTTAGGCCCCAATCAGTTGTAACTGTGGTAGGATCTAAGTCTTTACGGGGACCACGAACTGGCCTATCAGGCTTATAAGGCTTGAATAGTGGTAGCAAAATAGGAGGTTCTTTTAAACGAACTATCCTATACATTATAAGAGAGGCGAAATAGTCAGTACGAGTTACCTATACAATACTCTTAAATTTCCACATTTTTATGATTAATTTTAATTCTTGTCTACTAGACAGATAATAGGCAATCATTTTACTTGCAATTTAAAATACGTCAAAAATTCAAGTATCTTAATATTTTTTTTGAAATAATAAATTCTATTATTTCATTATACCGTTTACAAATTATAGCTTTATATTATAAGAAAATTTTTTTAGCAACAAAATTAAAAATTTTTTCTTGAAAAACGTAAAAAAGTGTAAAAGTGACAGAAAAAGTGAAAAAGTGATGACACTATGGGTCCTCAAATTATCGTATAAAAAATAAGTGGTATAATTATAAAATATATAAGAAGAAAATAAATAAATAATTATAAAATATTTCAGGTATAAATATGTTGTTTTATACCTTAAAAACTGTTTCAAAAATATGTCTTTTAGGACTTAAAGAACAAAGCATGCAGTTATCAACAGGCAATATTTCTAGATTTTTTTTTGTAAAACTATATTAATAACTTCTTGCATATATTGTGTCATTGTGTCTATATTGCATATTAGTGTCATTTTTTGGTATTAGAATGCCTGAATAATTATTTGATGAGGTTTTATGCATTACCTATATTTTTACCTGTCAACAAGTTTTTTTTCGCATTTACAGTTTAAGGTTCTCAAATTTGACAATTAGCTTTTCTGATATCAAAATTTTTACCAGTTAAAGAAATATTCAGCTCCAAAATTCTGGCATATAAAATTTCTTCAACTACAGATCTGTTAAGTAAATTTTATACACTCTCAAAAGTTAAACCTAAATCCTAATACCTTCCACAAGGGACATTTATTAAATTTATTTCAAAAAAAATATCAAGATATTGAATATCAAATTCTTAATATTCAGGCTGAAATAAAAGGATGATATAATTGTTTTGTATGTCGCATCCTTAGAGGGTTAATTTTAAGAAAATAATTAAACTGTGTCAAGCACAGCCTATACCCGTGACAAAATGTTTTTTATTTTTTTATGTAATTAATTTTGAAAAAAAATTTTTCGAAAAAATAAGTATCGGATTGGAGATAACGAGTAAAAACGATAATTTTAGATATTAGTACTTTCATAGAAAAAAATGAAGTAATACATCCAAGAAGAAAAAGACGCTGCCAACTAGCTGACACTAAGGTTCCTCAAATACATCAATATGCCACTGATATCACCGATTACAACAGTGCAATCATACATACATTTCTTTCTTAATTCTATAATAGTTGTGAAATATCACCGGTTACATACACACACACACACACACACACACACACACACACACACACACACACACACACACTAATGTCTAATAAGGGTTTTTTGGATCGCCGATCACGAATATTGAAGTTATAACTATGAAAAATTACCCCTTCACCCTTAAATTGGCCAAAACTACCCCTAAAAGGGTTTTTTTTGCTACTTTCGCTCTAGCCCTCCAAGATTTGGTCTAATAGGGTTTTTTAGGTCGTTGATAGCTCTACACAGCCAGCGCCCGGGAAATAAAAAATTATTGAATTTAAAAAAAGTAATTATACCATCGTTTGTGCGTTTTTAATACCATTAAAACGAGCCCAACCAGACGTTTGTGCGTCTCGTATTTTCCGAGAAAATGAAAATTTTCCGAAATTTCATCATCCGAAAAAAAAATCATTAATTTCTCCCTTAGAAATTAATTTTTTAAAAATTTGTTTTTTAGGATTTTATATAATTTCGTTTGTGCTTTCATCACCCCGGAAAAAAAATAATTAAAAATAATTAATTCCGGGTGCTGGCTATATGCCGCTGTCGTTGATCACAATAAACAGCCCTTAAAGGGTTTTCTTTGAAGCATAATAAAAATTTTGGAAAATTGAAAAGACATCGATTTTGTGATCAACGACCCAAAAAACCCTATTAGACCGAATCTTGGAGGGCTAGAGCGAAAGTTTTAAAAACACCACTTTTAGGGGTACACTGAGAAAACAAGAACAATATTTTTTACTATATTTTATAGTAACGCGCGACCCACCTGTCAATTCAGGGAAAAAATAATATAATATATAAGAAATATTACTGCGCGCGCCTTTATTTTTACTATAAAATATAGTAAAAATTATGTTTATAAAAATTACAGTACGCGTATAGGAATTTTTAATACATAGATAAAGTAATTTTTCTCTCTTCTTGTTACCCCCCCTTTTTTAATAAATTATAGCACACGTGTAGGCACATTTATCTGTATTTCGGTATTTTAAAACAAAACTAATCATAAAAAATAAACACGTATTAATAAAAATAGAACAAATAAATAAAATAAAAAAGTTTAATAAAGGTGTAGATGTGAATTAACTCTTTCCTGAGGAATCTCCCTAAATCGTTCTCTGTGTGACTTACATTAGTATGCGTGTATGGAGTAGTACTACAGATATGTAGTAACGTTTAAAATTATTTTTATTCATTAAATATAAAAATATTAGTTATTTACAAGTGATTTATCAAGTATTTTATTTTAAATAAATTAATATATTAAATAAATAAAGTAAAATAAACTGCGTAAAGCGCGTATCACGTGACTTGTGGTGGGGGAAATTCCTCAGGAAAGAGTTAAATAAAGAAAGAAAAAAGTGAGAATAAAATATCTATTTATTAAACAGGGGGCGTAAGTGAGTAATATCCAAAACATATAGTTTTCAAACTTCGATTCTTACACGCGTAAGCAGCTGTGGCCTAGTGGACGAAGTGATAGACCGGCAACTCAAGGGACCCGGGTTCAAATCCCCAAACTGCGACTTAAAAAACAAAAAAAATAAAATAAAAAAAAAATAAAATAAAAAAAAAAAATAATAAATAAATAAAAAATAATAAATATACCACAAAAAAAAAAATTATTTTTTAATATGTTTTTAATTTACATTAAAAAAATACTGAAATAAAAATTATATTCCTTGTATAGTAAAAATTCTAAATTAATCCAGTAATTATTAATTTATATTATAGTTATATTTCTTTAAAGTACAAGCAATTTTTACTGTATACTAAATAATAAATATTACAATAAATTTAACCAGGGTCGCCAATTACTAGAAAATACAGTAATTTTAACTTGAATATATAGGAATATTTATGTGTTAGTTTTCTCAGTGTAGTTTTGGCTAATTTAAGGGTCAAGCCCCAATTTCTCATAGAAAATACCCTGATTTTCGTGTTCAGTGACCCAAGAAACCTACAGTAGACCAAATCTGGTGGCGGTCATGAACAATATAACCCCCCCCTTGTATTTTTACTGGAGCATTAACTTTGTGATCAGAAACCCAAAAAACCCTATTAGACCGAATTTTGAAGGGCTAGAACGAAAGTTGTAAAAACGCCACTTTTAGGGGTAGTTTTAGCTAATTTAAGGGTCAAGCCGCAATTTTTCATAGAAAAGACCTCGATTTTCGTGTTCAGTGACCCAAAAAACCTATAGTAGACCAAATCTGGTGGTGGTCATGAACAATATAACCCCCCCCCCCCCGTATTTTTACTGGAGCATTAACTTTGTCTTCAATTTTGAAGCTTATCGCATATTACTGTGATCATATCGACTGCAAACAAAAGCGACATATTGTTGCCGCGAATTTCCAAAAATGCTGTCATATGCTCTGATAACCCACAAATCACAAGGACAAACTTTAGATACATTTTTTTTTACATATAGGGGACACGGAAAGACCATTGGGGATTACGGTTTGAGTCGAGTTACATCAATTAATGATGTAATTTTAATAAAAAGTTACAACAAATATCGTTTTGACTGAATACGACTTTCTACATCTTTCAAAGTGAAACTAAATTTCATGCAATCTTTAAATAATATTAATCGCAAATAAACAATAAAATATTTTAAATAGTATATACCAAGAACGTATTATATTTAATCAATAAATTAGTTAATTAAATTTATTATTTTTAAAATACATTTTATTATTACTTATTATGTAAATATACATGCTAATACTGTAAATATACATATAAAATATTTCATACATTACATATTCGTTGTTTAACTAAATGAGTTTGATTATTTACTTCAACTAACATACCCACTAAACTCCAATAGGTAAAATCGGCCCCCAGAATGGGTAAATCAGTAGGTTTTACTCATTCACATTGGGTAAAACCAAGTAATTTGAATTGAATGAATATACATACCTCATTACAATAGGTAAAATAGTATAATTTACCCATTGGCTTATTTCACCGAGGATTTAACTTATAACTTATATAACCTAAAATTATTATTATCATAAAATTACTGAAAAAAATAAAAAATATTAAATGTAATAAAAGTAGAAAGACGTCATCAATACTTAGAATCTTAAAAAGTTATAATGCAAACAATAAAAATATTGATATCACTAATAATAGTGAAATAAGTTTCTATAAAAGCTTAAATATTCATATATCTGAATTCAGTTAAAGTTTTAATTTTGGTTACACATTTACTTTTATACATACGTATGAATAATAATTTTTTCTTTTCATAAGTAAAGTGAGATATCTTGTAACACTTAATTTATTTTTGTAATCTTTTAAATATTAATATTAACTTTTTATAATGAAATCTAAAGGGTTCGTCCCGTAAATTTGTTTAATAAATAATAAATAAATAAAATAAATATATTTGCGTCTTTATGCATCAAATATTATTATTACGTGTGCTTTATTTTCGTTCCTCCGCGCATCGCATGTATATTATAGTGAACTAATTTTTTCCTTATACGCAGTATGTAACATATGTAACTCCGCTGTACCGGTCCCAAGCCCGGAGCCTCATAAGGCTGAGGAAGGAGGAGGGTGGTTCAGCCCGCCTTTTTTCAAGGTTGAACTAGAATCAAGGATATAGGATATAGCTCTCTGGAACAACTGAAGCTGCCCTATAAATCGGGTCTCATGCCCTGCATTTCTCCGGGGACATTCTCTATGCTGTACCCCATGTGTTCTTGGTTAGGAATGCCGCAGACTGCTCATAGTTATCCTATAAGCGGTTCTGGAATAACTGAGGCTGCCCTATAAACCGGGTTTTATGCCTTTTCTTTCCCTCGAGCATTCTTGGCAAGCATGCAGCCGCAGACTGCTATCCTAAAACTATCCTTGAGGAAGAGGCACATTAAAGGGGCTCCAAGGTTTTCTCCAACCTAAGTGCGAGTTAAGCCACATACAGGGTTGCCCTAGACCTGACGTATTGGCTCTTAGCATGGGAAAATTCAACCTTGAGCACAGTGACGTAGCCGATTAAAGTTAGTCACAAGTCCCGCTAAATCATGACTGCAGGCTGTATTTTCTGGTTTAGTAATGTGTGAAGGTGATGGGTTATTGGGTTATTGGGAAGTGGCATTGTCATCAGAAAAGGAGGAGCAATCCTCCATTCTGTAGGGGATCTATCTATGGAATCATGCCGTCTGGTTCCAGAGTAAAATCTGACATCAGCCCTCATGATTCCACTGGTAGATGCCTGACCTGTTCCATGACAGGTATAAAACATTGTGGAATGGTAGCAAACATAGAGGTGGAAACACTTCACCTGTTAGATTGAGGATTGGTGTTCGCTCGCGTCACCACCTCTCAATCGAAGTCTGTTACATGCCGGATTAATAATCGTATGTGATGTCATCAGACATGGTGGTGAAAACTCCCCGATCTGTAGGACTATTATTACTGGATGGACGCTGGAAGCTAATAGATACTCTCTGTCAGCGACTAACGTAAATCCTTCAATAATACTCTGAAGGGTTCTCTTACCCAACTAAGGGCCCTTTGTCCAGGGACACAGGCTTATTTTATGAATAATGCTAGATAAATACAGTGAATTACCCCAGGTTGATACCCCTCTTATAGAGGGTAATTCAACCTCTGATTCCTATCAAGTGAAAGCCTTGGTGGTCAGAGCCGGAGACACGGATTCTGGGGGTCTCCAATTTAACATTTCCCAGCAGCAAGGGCAGAACGTCACGCCCACAGAGCAACAACATCTAGCTCTAACTGCTAAAGAAAAGACGGCAAGGGTAGTCTTAACTAGGCTAGATGTCGAGGATTCCTCCCGCAAATCCTCAATGAAAGTTGATATAAGCGCAAAATGTGGCGCCCAAAAAGGTTCAAGCAATAGCTTGATACGGCCTTCTATTCTGAAGGATCAGAGATCATATTCGTTGCCTAATGTTAGCAAAGTTGGGCTTGATGACGAAGGCAAGAAGGAAGAAAATATGGAAAGATATCTCCGAGAGTCAAAGGAATATAACAAGGCGTGCATTGAAATCGACGCAAACATGGAGAGAGATATTACTCAGATACGAGACTCAGTCAAAGTACAGAAGAACTGTAATATGACTGTCAAAAAAGGCATAACTCAGTTTGAAAAATATTTAGCCAGGCTAAGGACAATTTTTGAATTGCAGCAGGAGGTTTTAAATAGAAAATAAAAACCCGATATTCCTATACTGGAAGCATCAGGGACTATTACTGGAAAAGGAAAGAAGAGGGCTCGGAATGCGTCCCAAAGCCCAACTGGAAAGGAGAATACAAAAAAGAGACTGGCGCAGAAAATGTCTTCGAAATTCCCTCTAAAGAAGACCTTCCCCAACGCGGTGACGTCTCCTCCGAAAGATAAGGATCAGGAGGGGACTAAGGTAGCCTCTGGCCAGCAAACGCAGCCAAAGGATGTAGATGTAGCTACAGACACCCCCCCCCCACTCCAGATGAGGATGATTTCGTCGCCGTTAAAAAGTCAAAGAAAAAAGGAAAAGAAGAAGAAGAAAAAAGAGTTTGAAAGAAAGGAGACAGAGGCTCGTAAAAATCAAGAGCAGGAAAAGAAGAAGCAGCAGCAGCAGCCAAAAATAACTGCAACAGTAGCAGACCACTGGCAGGGGCAGAGAATAAAAGTTGTTATTTGTCACCGAATGACACTTGGGGTGTTCACCGCAAAGCTGGCCTCATTGGAGGAAACGATAAGGTTAGTCTCTGGCAATATCATATTTGCCGGGGACTTGAATTCCAGGGCCGTGGAATGGGGAATGCCAACCACGAACCGTAGGGGAACGTTGATCCTAGAGATGGTCGCTAGAACTGATCTGGTGGTCATGAACTCTGGGAACAATTAAACCTACGTAAAGCCAGGATTTGGTGAATCGATCCCTGACATCACTTTTGCCTCAGCCGGGTTAGCATGAAGAGTGCGTGGTTGGAGGGTGATGGATGGAGCCAATGGCAGCGACCATAATTACATCACCTTCAAAGTGCGTGATAGGGTCGTTAATCGGCCCCCGTACAAAAAGCGCCCACTAGGCTGGAATGTGTCAAAGATAGGCAAGAACAGATTTCTGGAATATCTTCGTGAAGAGTCCTCGTCTATCCTAGCCTGGCATGGAGGACCGACCACCCCGGAAGAGGCAGAGACTCTCGTCAAGAGGGTAACTGCTCTTCTGAGGGGAGCTTGCGATGCCTCTATTCCGCGTAAACGGCCCTGGAAGGGTAAAAGAAGCGTGTTACTGGTGGAATGAAGAAATTGCGGAGCTTAGGCGGGTCTGTCACGGGGCACGCAAAAGACGGCAAAGAGCGCATGGCCACCCAGAGCTGGCTACGCGCTCTGAAGAGTACAAGAAAGCCAAGCATAGGCTGGCGAAAGCCATCCGCCTCAGCAAGGCGCACTGTCTTCGGTCGCTAAGAGATGATATCAATAGCGATCCGTGGAGCCTGGGATATAAGGTTGTCATGGGGAAACTTAAGTCCGGGTGTGACAATACGATGGATGAAGCAGCGACCAAAAGAATAGTGGAAGCTCTCTTTCCGGATCATCCAAACCGACAACACCCGGCTTTGGATGTCCCGATGGAGCTATTTAGCGAGGCGGAGATGCTTTAGGCAATTAGGTCAATGAAAAATGGGAAAGCGCCAGGACCAGACGGAATACCCGCGGAAGCTCTTAAGGCGGCTGCAAAGGTAATCCCTGGTCTCCTCCTTGGCAAGTTTAATGCGTGCCTCGTTGCAGGCGTCTTTCCAAGGGACTGGAAAGTGGCCCGCCTGGCTCTGATAAGCAAGGAAAAGGGTGAACCAGGATCTCCATCATCTTACAGACCATTATGTATATTAAATACCATTGGCAAGGTGATGGAGAGCATGGTCAGAGGAAGATTGCGGCAGGCAATTAGGGAAGCGGGTGACCTTAGCGACGATCACCACGGTTTTCGTAAGGTGCGTTCCACGATCGGTGCCATCGAGCAGGTCGTGAAGGTGGTTATGAGGGCCAAACAAGTACGGCCGGATATTAAACCGGACGTCCTGCTTGTCACGTTGGATGTGAAAAACGCATTCAACTCGGCTAATTGGGACGAAATGTTGCACTCCCTCGAGCAGGTATTCAGAGTTCTAGGTTATCTGAGAAATATACTCAGAGACTACCTCCGGGACCGATACCTGCGTTGGGACACGCTCGATGGCACAAGAGATAAAGTATTAAGCGCATAGCGCAGGGTTCAGTTCTGGGCTCTGATCTGTGGAATGCCTTCTACGACGGCTTGCTAAAGATTGAGCTTCCGGAAGGATGCTCCATGATCGGATACGCGGATGATGTTGCTCTAACCATAACAGCTCATGAGACAGAGGACCAGCAGAATACCTTGGATTAGACCATGCGCCTTATCAATAGCTGGATTTCGGATCCCGGTCTCAGAGTGGCAGTTCCGAAAACGGAAATTGTCCTTCTGACCCGGAGAAGTGTTGATACCATATTCGGCGTCAGCTTTCATGACGGAGGTAATCCCCTTATGATCCAGACCAAACCATCGGTCAAATATTTGGGGGTCTTCTTGGATAACAAGTTGACCTACAATAGACAATTCCAGCAGGCCTTTGAAAAGACTGGCCGGGTGACAAACTCCCTCTTGTGGCTGATGACGAACATCGGCGGTCCTAGATCAGAGAACATGAGGCTGTTGATGACGACAGTCAACTTCATCTTGCTCTACGGTGCAGAGGTGTGGGCTGACAATGTCCGCATAAAAAAGTGCTGCAAGAAACTAAAGGCGGCACAGAGGCAGGGGGCACTTCGAATCGCTTGCTCGTACAAGACTGTATCAGAGCCAGCGATCCAGGTAGTGGCTCGGGTGATTCCTATCAATCTACTTGCCTAGGAAAGGCTGGCGATCTATAACCGCGAGGAAGAAGAGCGTACGTAGCTTTTGTTCGCCCTCGCTCCCGCACAATGGAATGTTGGCAGTATAGGTGGAATGGTGACCCGAGGGGACGTTGGACGCACCGCCTTATCATCGACTTGGAAAGCTGGATGAACCGTGATCATGGGGAGGTAGACTTCTACCTCACACAGTTCCTAACTGGTCACGGTTATTTCCGCGATATGCTTTTCAAGTGGCGCAAGGTGGCATCTCCGAGATGCTTGCATTTCCCGGGCGAGCCGGATACCGCTGAGCACACCTTTTTTAGATGTCCTCACTTCGCTGAGGCCAGAAGGAGTCGTCCCGGAAATGCTGCGCAGTACCGTGAACTGGTACAGTGTGGCAGAGTACGTACGGGCGACACTCAATAGAAAAAAGGAGGAAGGTTTCCTCTCGTAGGAAACTCTCCTCCTTTATTGACAGGGTATGGCGAAGAAATGCCTTGGCTGCATTTTTTCTGGACCAAAGTAATACCTAAACAGGGAGTCCCGGTCCGGATTCTATGATATTGTCATAAATGCAGGAGGGTGAGGAGTTTAGTGGGTATTGTAATTCCTCCTTAATTAAACTGAGTATCTGGGCAACCATAAATTTGAGGTTGAGTCCCACATAACCATACAGCACTCCTCGTCCTACGAAAAAAAAAACAAAAAAAAAAAAACAAAAAAAGTAAAATATGTATCAAAACAATATATATATATGTTTTATTATATTTTATTTATTGAAATCCAATACATAAAGATTTTAAATAATTATTTTTATTATAAAAGTTTTTACTGTTTTCAGCTCAAATTTATTTTGAAATAAAAGTAATCGTAAAAGTAAGAAGTAATTCTGCAGTTTTTAAATTACAATTTATAGGTTAAAAAAAATATTTATGTGCACTGCAAATTATTCGTTAATTATATAAAAATATGGACAATATTCCTGTTGTAAGTTGCATTTTAATCTAATTAAAAATTTATTAAAATAATTAATAAATTAAAGAATAATATACCGGGTGGAATGCAATTGTCGCGATTATTTACATTGCTTTGATATCAAAGCAATGTAAAAATCTGCGGTAATTGCGTTCCACTCGGTATTTTCTTTATTTACAGAATATTTTTGAGAATATTTCTTCATCAGTATTTAACAACTAAAGGAATAACACCAGCAGAAGTTGAAATATTAAAACGTAATTATTCTTTTCTTATTGCAATTATTTTTGGCATGATATACATTCTTATAAACACAGATTGAATGATAACTCAATAACTTATAATTTTAAAGAATTTTTCTAATAATTTGCAATATCTTATGTATATTTTCAGTTCTTTCATTTTATATGTTTCAATTCCTTAGAGAACAGTCCTCATTTAACTTAATTTTTTAGATTATAAATTAAATAGGAAATAGGTCTTATATTTCACCACAGTAAAATATTTAGATAAATTTCTCTGATTGTGTGTGAGTGTAAATTTTTTTAGATGGCTCTCAATATTAAGTATGGAAATAATATTTGCATTTTATGAAATTTAATATTAGTTTAGTAGAAAAGAAGTGTCTCCTTTCTTTCAAACTCTTTTTCCTCTTAACTATATGTATATGGCTTATAATTCATCAATTATTTTTTATTGAGTGCTAGTTTTAGCTTGAAATTATATAAATTATCTTTTTTTTATTGTAATTCGATTGCTGTTAATCCCTAAATTTATTATAATAGAATAATTTCCTGAATAAAATACAAAAAAGTCAATATCTGGTTCTGATTACTTCTATCAGTGTACTTTAAAAGGTATCAGCAAGTTATTTTAGAGAGATATTTAGAGAAAATTTAAGTTATTAATATTTTATGTTAGGTTCAACAGTAATCCCTATTTTAGTAATTTCATATCCACTTTTTGAGAAAATTGCAATATAAACACCTTAAAATTTAAATTTTGAATTATAATTTTTGATAATATTTATTTTATTTAATTTAATTTAGCAATCATTAAAAAGCAAAATCTAATAAAAATGGATGGTTTTTATTTAAATTAATAAGGATGATTCTGATCATACATCATATCCCTATTTTTAAAAGTCTATTGAAATTTTACAAATAAAGTAATTTTATTCCAGGATTCTGATGAAGCCAGGTTCTTGGTGATTTAAAACGATTTTAAAATTTTCAAGCTTTTTTATCCTTTATTTTTTTCATACAACCTTTTTCAAATAAATTTATATTATACATCATGCCTGCAATACCATGTCCACTTTGTGAGGATACCTTACCTGATATTGAAAAATTTTAAAAACATTAATCAAATTATTCAGTTGATTTAAGGACAGAAATATCAGAAAAAATACTTTGTAAATTTAATTATTGTAACATGAAATTTAAAAATGGTCGTACTTTTATCAAGCATATTTTGAAGGAACGTGTGAATGTAGACCAAGATTTAGACACTTCCAAAAATATTGTTTATAATATAATCAATAGTTCTTTTTCATCGCATGTATCTTGGCTTTCAATTTACCATACGGTAGCATCGTAGCAAAATTCGATCGCCAATTTCAGATTTTCAACTACAATAACGGGAAATGATTAGGGTAGGACAACAGATAAATTTCAAAATTGTACTGTAGCTATTGGCAATGAGGTTATTGGTAAAATTGAGAGTTACTTTAGGTACAAAAATTATGGCATGCAAAGCTTAGAATACAAAGGATTATTGCAACAATTTAAATGCCATTACTCATTTGATGAATATAAAACAATAACAGGTCAAATTCAAGTTTTAAGTATTCGAGCAGAATTTAACAAAGCAAACACTACTGGAGAAGTTAATATTGTAGGTGATAGTAATGAAATTGATATAGTTGATAAATGCATGCAATACGTTCCTTTGGAGGATACATTAAAATAATATTATCAAATGAAGAAGTCATGAATTATATTGAGAATAAGAAAAATAAAAGCTCTGAAGAAGGAATAATTTCAAGTTATGAAGATGGATCAAATTGTAAGGAAAATTCATTATTAAAAAAGCATCCAAAAGCCTTGAAAATTCGATTTTACATGGATAATTTTTTGTGCAATAATCCTCTTAGTAGTAAAACAGCTCCTCAAAAAATAACTGCTCTTTATTTTAGTATTTTAAATTTGTCTCCCCCCCCCCTTATTTGAATTATTGTATAGGAAATGTTCATGTTTATGCTTTATGTTATGCTGCAGCAGCCACAGAATTTGGTTTTAAAGAAGTGCTAAGACCCTTAGTTAGTGAATTAAACAAATTGGAATCAGATTCTGGTATTGCAGTTGAAATCAATAAAAAAAAATACACTCTAGGGCATGTTTTTGTACAGTATCAGCTGATACTCTTACTGCACATGAATTGTTTGGATTATTATCTCCTTCTACAAATCTTTTTTGCAGATTATGCCTGATTACTAAAAATGAAATAAAAAATTACCAAATACTAAAAGCTCCTTTATGTTCAAGAGCGTTGCGCAATATTCACCTTCAGCAGGTAAGAAAAGATTATGACTATTACAGGACAGCAATAGGCGTGAAAGAAGATTCTGAAATTAATAAATTAAAAGAATACCATTTTACAGAAGACTATAGTTTTGATATTTTACATGAAATCTACGAAGGTCATGGGAATTTTGCTATTAAACTCGTTATTGCAAAAATAATATTATCAAAAGAATATAATATTGACATAAAACAATTTAATGATACATTAGATTCCATCAGTTTCTCTTTTTTCTTTAGATGAGTTAATAAAAGAACATATTGAATCATTTTTCTGTCTATTTCCAGAAGCTAGAGCAATTAATACCTTGCACCATATGACTCATTATACTGAATGTATTCGACGTAACGGGCCGTTAAAATACTCTTTTAGCTACAAATATGAATCGTATCATCACAAATTTACGACATATGGCAGTATATGTTGCAAGTAAAAACTTGCCGAAATCCTTGATGAATATTGCGCAAATATCTCAATGCTGTACTTGGGGATCTAATAGAACACCTACCAGAAAAAAATTTACTTATGTTGATACAAAAATTGTTAATGTCAAAAATTATAATAACCTCGAAATATTATTTTTAGAGAAAGGTATATCAGTTAGAGAAATAACAGAAACAGGAAAATTACAAATTTATGTCACTGAGTATGAAATAAATTACATAATTGCAATAGAGAGTGTTAGAATGAACTGCAGAAATATGCCACTATTTGGAAAAATAAAAAACATTTTTATAATTGTTGAAAAAGCCTTTTTTATGTAGAGAATGGCAATCTCAATACTTTGCTCTAGAAATAAACGCATACTACGTTGCAGAAGTAGAAAACATTCGTTTGGTTGACGCTAATACGTTACCTACAAGAAAACCATTCTCTTTATGGACAAAATACAATTCAAATAAAAATTATATAAGTTTACGACATATATTTTAGTTTTAAATCTTGTCTTAATTATGCCTTAAAATTTAAGAACTAGCAATTAAATTATGTAATTATTTGTAGCATTAAGATATCATATTAATATAGTTTTTTAAATCTGCTACGTCTCTAGAACAACTTTTATAAAATATTTTCTTTAATTTTTATATATGATTAAATAAAAAAATACGTGAATTTTTCATTATTTTGCTGGATTTTCTTTCTTTATTTTTTTTTTTACTCAAATTAATTATGAAATTTTTTGAATTTTTTATAAAAGATGCAGAAATAAAAGCTGAAGGATTTTTATTGCTGACGACAGTAGATTTTATTGATTTAAAATTTTGTCCAATAGGCAGAAGATTAAAACTTATCTCTATTCAAAAAACGTTAAAAAAATTTTTATAATATGAAGGAAACCCTTATTTTAAAATGAATAAAAATGAAAGAAATTAAATACTATGCAATTAATTTTTTTTCGAAAAATTAATAAGCTTTATACAATTTTGAATTTTTTTGATAATCGTTTTTATTTTTATCACAGAACACAATAATGTCTACGGAACTGGATATAGAAGGAGAATTAAGTAATCATGTGGATCCAAACAATAGTTCAACTGTTCAATTTGCAAAAAATTCTGATAAATGATAAAACTAAACCAGAATCACAGCAACTAGAAAAACGAGATTAATTTAGCATAGAAGTAGTGGAAGACAAAATTTTACGAAATTTGGGGAATCAAAATGTTTTAGAATCTGAAAGTTTAGAAATAATTGAAATTCCGAATTCAAAAAAATGCACTTGCACTTACGCAGAAAAAGTATTAAACATTTATTAAACAATCAAAATTTACAAATAAAAAGAGCTTTTGAAATATTTTTTGCAGTAAACTTTTTAAAAAGACGGAAAATTTATAAATAATATAAAAATAGAAAGGGGTTTTTTATATAATTTCATAATTTTCTTCAAAAATTATTTTTATCTAGTATACATATATAAAAAACGGTCAAAATGATTATCTATTAGTATTTTTTTGTAAAGTTACCTTGTACAATGTATCCTAAACTATTTTTTTACACCAATTTAAATATTTTAATACTTTTTGCATAGGAAATTCGTTGTTTTTTTAGGGTTTTTAACCATTTTTCATTTACTTTTATTGGCCCGAAATTTCAACTTTTTTTTACCATACTCGACGAGAAACTACTTTTTTATCATCAATAAAATGAAAAAAAATCATAAGAAAAAATAGGATACATTTTTGGACCTTATTCAGCAACCCTAAATTTTACTATACTTTTCGTTTATTTTACGTAATTTTTATTAAATATCGTTAAAAATTTTTTGTTTTATTATTTTTTTTCATTTGTAGTCTATAGAAATGATAATTAGGCAATTTAAAATGCTTTTACTAGATCTGATTAGACTTTTTTTTATTTATTATAATGATAGTTTAAAATAACATAATTATAATGGGTGAATTTAAATGAAGTGAGAGTGAAACTAATAGTCGGGTCTTCGGAACATCTTTAATTTTTAACCTACGGGAGAAAAATCTTCATTTCTGGCAGTCATTTTTGTGTTTTAGCCTCTTATAAAAAAAGTAAGAAAAATGAGAGATAATTTTTCTTATTTTTTCTTGAAAAAGCTCACATTAACTTTAAAATTTTTTGCTCTTAGGCCCGGATAGGAAATTTCCTGTAAAATCCGATTCCTGGGTCAAAAAATTTCTTTGAGCTGCGCATGCGCGAGAAATCGCTAAACCCGCTGTTTTTTTTAAATATGAATTTCTCAAAAGCCTATTAAGGTCGTTGTTCTATCCACCTAGGAATGTTTTTTGCGCAGCATATTTGTAATTGAAATATTTTAGCAAAGTATTTATATATAATAATTTTTAATAAAAGAATCAATGCTTTTCAGTATTCGGTACAAGAATATAAAAATAAAATTGAATATGTTTATTTATAAACAAATAGGACCTGTTAAATTTTTGTAAATCTTTTGATCCAAGTTGCCCAGATCTGGAAACTCAGGCTTTTATGAGCCGCATATTACAAAAATTTAACAGGTTATATTTGTTTAAACAAATAAATATTAAAAATTTTTTTTTTTATATATTCTTCTACTAAATACTGAAAAGCATTTATACTTTCATTAAAAAATTATTATAAATAAATATATGACTAAAATATTTCAGTTACAAATATGCTGCGCAAAAAACATCCCAAGGCGCAAAGAACGACCTTCATGAAAAACCTTTTAACTAGGCTTGAATTAATTCTTGAACTTCATATTTTTTGGTGAAAAAAAAATTCATGGGTTATTTATAAGAGCTCAAAATTAAAAATTAGCAACTTTCATGGCTTCATTTTTTACAAATTTCAAATTCCCCTCCAAATTGCGTGACCAATTAAAAATCTGACCGGAAAGATTTTTCCGATTAATTTTGATCAATTTAGTAGTATAATTTAAATAATGAAAAAATTCTATATAAAAATGAGATAGGGTAGATGCACCAGTGAATGACTGGCGCTAATGAATCACCAATCCCATGTATTTCTTATGGAATTAATAGGCATTTGAAAAATTTAAATTTAAAAAAAAACAGCGGTTTTAGTCATTTCTTGCGCATGCGCAGCTCAAAGAAATTTTTTGACTCCGGAATCGGATTTTGCAGGAAATTTCCTATCCGGGCCAAAGAGGAAAAAAATTTTAAAGTTAATTGTGTGATTCAAGTTAATTGTGTGATTAAAGTTAATGGTGTGATTCAAGAAGGTAAATTGCGCATTTTATTTTATTTATAAAAATTTTTATTTAAACGTTAGAGCGTTATTAGGTCCAAAAATTTGTAAATTCATTTAATATCATGTACACGTAAAGCTCGATTATAAATATTATTGTTTAAGAATAACAAACGAGTAATAAAAATTATTATCTTTCATATATAGAGCTTGGACCTAATAACGCTCTGAGTTATAACATTCAACTCGCATTTTAATAAATATATATATAACATCATTTCCTATATACAGAACAGATGGCTAAGCAATGTGGGTCGTCCACACAAGTGCTAAAATTGCCATTTGTTAACTATATAAGAAAAATAAGGACGTGTTTACATCGGCGTCTGTAGCACATACACTAACACACACAGCTACACTGATGAGATCTATGTGTTAGTGTTGATCGAAACGCTAGGTACCTTCTGTACCGACATTTAAAACCCGCGTAAATTCAAAAATTTTTAAATAAGTTTAAAAATTCATCTAATGTCGCTGTTTGTATGTTTCAATAAAAAAAGAGATGACGATAAGCATCCGCATATAAAAAGCGTGGGCGATGAATTTGTAAATTCATTTAATATCATGTACTCGTAAAGGTCGATTATAAATATTATTGTTTAAGAATTACAAACGAGTAATAAAAATTATTATCTTTTAATTAAATACTGTTAAAAAATTTAATTCTTTAATTATATTCATAAATAATTATAATGATAACAAAAGTTATCAAGTTTTTTTTTTTTTTTTTTGTCAGTTCTTTTATATTAAGTTGCTTTTTATGCTCAAACAAAGATTTTTAAATGAGCTTGTAAAGTGGTTTGCATGATATTTAAATTCAGTTTTGGGAGAATACTTTGTCAATGCTATTTTTAAAATTATTAACGATCAAAAAATACTTGTATTTTTAATATTTAGCTGTAAACAAGATTAAAAATAAATTTTTAATTTATTTTATATTTGTTATATGCTTTTAAAAAAAATTTTCCTTTTGTATATTTAGGTCACTAAAAAAAGAAAATTAAAAGTTGATTCCATGGAGTTTCCACATAGTAAGATATTGTTAATAACAAACGTAAGTAATGAACTTTTATTTTTTTTAATTTAAAGTATTAAACTCATTTTAATAGTTCAGGAAGATTTCATGAAAGAATTAATTGGTTCTGAAAGAAGTGAAAAGATTCCACTAATAATTTGCGCTCAAAGTCACGAAGATTGTAAATTTTTTTTGTGAGCGGGTAAAAAATTTATGTTGATAGGTCAAAATTTTTTAGGAGCTTTTTTGGTGTTGGTTAGAGAAAAAATAATGAAAATACAAACATTTAGCAAGAAGCAGGAGCAATTTATATAAGTTTAAAATGATTAGGAATTTTTATGACTTTTTTTCTCTTCTGGTTTAAAGATCCGTAAGCCTTCAGAATGGCATAAAAAATGCTATAACATTATAAACGAAACACCTTTGGCTGGTTAAAATTATGTTTATATTTATATTAATCATAATAAATGCATAAGTTTAAATATTGCAAAAAATTCAACAGTATATTCATAAATTATTTTTCATAATTTGAACCTATTGCTTGAAATATTTTAAATTAGTCCTTACATAAATTTTTTAGAGCCCAAGTTCAGCTTTTCTATAAATTTATTTAAACAATAAATTTGAAATATAAAAAATTGTTTGTAAAGAATAGATTTAATCATTTGATTGTTTTAATTTGTAATTTGTAATTTGTAACTTGTAATTTGTAACTTGTAATTTTTTAAAATTTCCCCAGTAAAAAAAAAATTTCTATTTTTAAAATATAATGAAGAAGGTCAATATAAATTTTAAGTTAGTTAAGGTAAATAAAAATATTAATAATATAATAAATTATAATAATAAAATACTCTTATCCTTAAGTATTTGAAGCCAAAAAATACAAATTTATTTAAAAAATGTAATAATATGATATTTAATATTATAAATAAGTAAATGTACTATGTTAAATATGTATGTTAAAACAATAAAGAAGCTAATGTTATATTAAAATACAAAAGTTTTTTAATTTTTTAATTATTTTTATTTCAGTTATTTTTTATAAAAATAATAATTTTAGGTTATTGGACAAGTTAAATCCTTGGTGAAATAAGCAAATGGGTAAATTAAACTATTTTACCTATTTTAATGAGTAAATGCTGTCTCATTTACTCATTCGACTAAATTACTTGGTAAATTACTTGGTTTTACCCAATGTGAATGAGTAAAACCTACTGATTTACTTATTCAACGGGGCCGATTTTACCTATTGGAGTTTAGTGGGTACCCAACTAATAATAATTCAAATATTAATTATCAACTGTATTAAAAATAAAATACAGTGTATGCTTCTCACGGTCTATCATTTTCAGCAATGATCTAGTTTAATTTCATTTGGGTTGCAATCCAGTTTTTTTTCATGTGCAAGACAAAGTCGCTCACACTGATAGGCACAATTCGCAACTTAAGCATCAAGGTCTTAAAAGTTTTGGTTCTTGCAGTGACTACTACGAGTGATCACAGAGGGTTTTTCATTTTCATCAAGGGCTTAACATTTTTAGCATATGGGACTTGAGATATTTTTTGCTTGCTTAGCTAGAGATCAAGATCAGAAAATACTGCTCTAAGTACAATTTAACAATCACGTGGATAAAATAACAATTATAAAACTGGGATAAATGGCTGAAATTTTGAACTCAGAAGTGCCTGTAACTGCTGATTACTTATTTTTAATAATTTGTTATCCAAATTGCAAAATTTCTAAAATAGTGAGTCTAAATACAACGGATGATTAAATGAAAAAATTACATATTAAATATTATAATAAAAAAATATATATATATTTTTATTTACACATCTCTCAAAAGTTTCTTTGCTCAAAATTTACTTCTACAAAAACTTTTAAGAGAAGAAATAATTTTAGTATAGTTATAGATTTTTTTAAAAATCTTTTATCGTTTATTTAATTATAATGACCTACAATTAACATGTTATAGGAAAAAATTGTTTCTAAGATATATGATTTAGCTTTGAAGCCCAAATTTCTAAATATAATTACAGTTTTTGAGATCATATAAATAAAATAAATGCCTTTAGACTGATAATATAGATAGCGTCAAATATCTTTAAGGTTAAGTAAAAATGTATTACTCAAATTTTTAATATTATGCTTGATTAAATACATGATGAATATACTACATCTTCATGCTTTTTCAATTCAAATTAAGAAGAAAATAATTTTTTTTTACATCCAAGAAACTGACCTAGAAGCTACAGATGGTGTATCTCTAGTTACTGATGGATCTGGACTATGCGCTTGAAATATATTTGAAGGAGTAGCAGGATAACTGCTTCCAGGCCCATTTTGACCACCTGGACAACTGCCAATAACTGAAGAATGAGATGGGGTTTGACCACCGATGGCAGGGCCACTCCAACCTGGCACGTGCGTTACCAATAACGGTTTCACATAACCATTATTTAAAGGTTGACTTTCTGTAATGGTGAATAAATAAATAAAAAAATAATCATAAATTATTTTACATAAAATTACTAAAATATGGAAAAGCTTTTTGCCAAATGTAAAGGTTTATTTCAAAGTAATAATAGTTCCACTGTGGCGAGACTGCAGACGTCAGCGAAATGAGAAATAGACTCATATGAATGTGTGGGTGATTTATCATGCAAACTCTGACGTTGCTATGAGTGTGTGAACTCTGACGCCACGGTGGGGGTGAGATGAGCCTCACCTTTTTTTGTGTATAATAATTATAATTATAATAATCTCTTTTTTTTATAAATTGCATCGTCAACGCTTTTTTCTTCCTATAAGTTTAAATTTTTTTTTTTAAATTTGTTAATTTTATATTTTTAAGATAATGATGATTCTCTCATTTTTTATAATTTTTCTTCATAAATTAAATTTTTTTTTTTTTTTTTCTTTTTATTTTTGGAAATTTGGTCATTCTTAATTAAATTTTTAAATTATTTTTTTTATTTTGATTTAAGTGTAACAAGAAACTAATTTTCTTTTTTTCTTAAAAAAGATAAGGTGATGTGGTTGGTTTGTTTGAAATGAATTAATAAATAAATGAAAAGATTGTTTTATCATATAATTTTTATATTTATTATAAAAAAAAGTGAATCATGGTTTACAATAATTTTACAAAAGTTAGGTTTATAATCATACTTAAAATTAGATACATTAATTAACATATATAAAGATAATACATAATTTTATTTAAGAGTGGAAAATTAAAGAAAAATATTATTAGAGAAATAATATGCAAATTTGATTATACTATACAAATGCAGCATTCAGTCTAGATATCAAGTAATTGAAATGAAGAACAGAAAGTTCTTTTAAGTAGAGATGAGCGTATTCCAAACTTAAATTGCATTCTGTGTCTTTTTTTTCTTCGTTCATTTGATTTTGTAAATTTTCGCTAACCTTTTCGTCAAAACGTTCGCAGATTTGTCTCACACCTTTAGCGTTAATTTGTGAAATAATTTTTTTCCACTCTCGTTCAAACAATCGATTAAATAACTGATGAAATTTTTTTGTAACATAGATAGATAATCGGTTTTTGAATGTAAAAGTTGAAACTTATAATTCATGGAATTTACTATATTTTTTAAAACGATAAAACTGACTTTTTGCAAAACTAAACTCACTTTTGATTTCTTATTATTATTATCAGATTGGGTATCTTCGTAAGATATCTCTATTGCTCTGATATTTTTCTGCAAAAGAAGTCGTCGATTTTTTGGAAATATAAGCGTAAGGACTGCAAGCCGTCATAGTCGAGAGCCAAATACCCAAAATTGAAATTGTTGTCGCATAGTCGGAAAACGAATTCAAATTCAGTTTCAGACTTATCCAATCCAAAACCGATGTAAACTTTTTTCGTAAAAGATTTGTTGATGCCGTAAAAAGATGAAAGCAGCAAATTTTGGTTTGAGCAGGTTATGATGATTTTTTTTTAAATTTAAAATGATAATGTTTTGCAGTTGCAATTATGTAATCTCAGGCCTCTGCTTATTCCTTTACCGAAGTACTCGTTCGAATGACTAAAGGCGTGGTTTCTACGATTTATTTTATATCTTGCATTGCGTTTGAGTCTGTTGACGTAATGCGCAGCTATTCTGTCATTTAGTTTTAAGTCTGTTGTAAATTTATTTAAAAAATCTTTCATTTTTAATCCACGAGACATGTACTGCAAAAACATGATGCAAAATTGACCACAGACGTTTGATGATGCACTTTGAAGTTGTCTTGTATTCCAGGTGAATCGCTTATAGTTTTTTCTTAAACGTCTGACGTGATTTATCACGTATGGTGCTAATCCATAGCTGTCAAAAAATAAAACATGTCCTCTGCAATTAACGTAAACGGCTACTCAATGCTGACCAGGTAGTGAATTGCCTTGGGTGTTGAATACGAAAGCAACAGGCTTTGTCCAGAGTCGAGGTATCTTGTCGCTTGGAAAAACCCCAACCGTGTGAGAGGGTATCTTATATATAAATCCCAAAATTTCTAAGCTGTTCATTTTTATGCGTCTACTGTGTCTTCCCCTTGAGATAGATTTTTCAAATTTTGATTTAACCAAACCTTTAGTCGTTGAGCATTGTTAAGTGCGCAGCTGTATTTCTCGTGATTGAATTTTATTGAATGCTGTATGCAATATAAATTTTTCCGTGGTAAATTTTGGAAAGATGGACAATCGATTTCCAACTCTAAATTTATAACTTCGTTTGCTATGATTTTGTGTAGAAATACTACCTTGTCACGACCACGAACCTAAACTTTTCTTGCTTTTTTTGAGATTGATTGTAAATTTTTCGTCAAAATTTTGCCAGTTATGTCTCCGTGAAACCAATTTAATCCGTGGTGGTTGTGGGTTAACCAATTATTTTGTCGTTGGGAGTCGTATGATATTTTTGTAGAATTTTATGGAGGTTTTATTATCCAGTGGCATAAAAAATCGTCATTTAGTGCAAATACGGAAACCTCCTTAGGTAGTAAAAGTCCGTCGATTCCCTTGAAAAATTGTGCATCAATGACTATATCCATGATATAAAAAAAAACCTATTTAACGTTAATAAACGTTGATTAACCGCTAAAGTCGATGAAACATTGACGAGAGGCGTCGATTTCACATATTGAATTGTACTCGGAGTAAATTATACAGTTTATAGTTTTTGTAAGAACCTTTGCGAAACGTACGTCTATCCACACGGTTCCGTGTTTTACTAGGTTCCAATGACTCTCGTTAGCTGATAGATCAGGGGTTAAGTCGAAAGCAAAAAGACAATAGCCATTTGGGTAAGACAGCCTGCTGATGGAGTTGCCTTGATTGTGAATATGTACACCGGTACCGCTGAATAGAGTATGATAAGCCTCTACGTATGCAGAGTTTTTCCCTGTGAAAACTGGCTGTAACGGAGACGAGGGTATTTGTTGACCTTCCACGTACATGGACAAGTAATTTAAGTCAAAGTTTTGAAAGTTGAAGGGATTGAGTTGTCGATCTCCTTTATAAGCTTTGTTTGTTACAAATCCTAGAATAATACGCTTAGGTATTTGACCAATAATGACAGAGTCTATTGAATGACTGAGAATTCCTTCAGATATAGCGACTTATTTAAAGTCGACTTTTGTTAAATCATACTTGGCTGTTGTTTTTGACAGTGTATTAGCATGGGCTATTAGCACACCGGGACTTATCTTAACCCTACGAATTTGTAAGGTAGCTTCTTCAAAGTGTACGTGGAAGGAACCCGTCTCGTCCATTATTGTAAAAGCCGGCCGGGCTTAGGTATATTAGCGAGTAAATTAGGCTGTCTTTCAGCTGTAACTTGTACTTTTCCTGGAGCCCGAAGCTCGTACGTACTTTTTTCAAAACCTAAAATTTTTCTAATTTTTTCAGAAATTTCCAAGCTATGCAGAGCGTTACTTTTGCAACTTTCGTTACAAATCAATTTCAGAACGACATAACCTCCGCGATTACTCGTGAAGCCAAAATGCGGTCGTACAGATCTGAGTAAGTTTAGCTCGTCTAAAAGTACCTGTATGTTTGCAAATATACCGGGACAAATATGCGAAACAATTTTTGGGTCTGCTTTCGGAAATCGAGGTTGAATTACAATTGCATTATCCTCTGGGAATTGTTTTTTGTTTCCGGAGAAATGCTTAATTTCGTTCGCTACTCTCGTGTATTCTGAATTCTTTTTCACGTGATGCATAGTCATTGATATTTGAATTTCTGTTAAAGCTACGCTCCACTCGCCAGCCAAATCAATCTGTTTTGGTAGGTACGTAATAAAATGCGTTGTCATGTTGTTGGTATAAATTTGCATACTGCTGTTGCTCGGTAGTTCAATAGAAAATTGATTCTTCCCCATGTTTAGATATCAATCAAATCACTAGCCCGAATCCAAGAGTTGAATTTAGCAGGATAACCGCGCCAACTAACGAGGTATTTCTTAGATTTACCGCGACCCTTTGTTTGTAAAATTTCGTTAATTTCAAATGCAGCCTCGTTCAAGTTTTTCCCGACAGGACAAAGTTCTTCCTCGTAGTAAATTCCGTCTATAATTTCACCGTCCAAATCTTCCAAAGTATACACTGGTGTTTGCCTTGCAGTGGAAACGCGTGCAATTTTAAATAATTCTAATGTCCACCCACTTTCGTAAACTTTTCGGAAAACGTCTGGAGCACGACTGATGCGCACCACTGAACCAACGCTATATTTTGGTGTTTTTTTGTTTTTTTTTTTTTTTCATTGCACCACGTATACCGTTTTGCCAGATTGAAGCGGGCAATGTCGGCATTATGTAAGTTCACACTAGCAGGAGTCATCTTTGTACCTGAATATACGGTGTGGTTGTAAGAATGCACGATAGATTGTAAAACATCGATGTATCTGCGTGTATTTTTACGCGTAAAATAACGCCACAAACGATGTTTTATAGTTTGAATGACGCGTTTTGCTATTGCACTTTTAGCGTCGGGATTCCGATTCAAACGAAACTCAATATTAAACTCGTTGAAAACATTTTGAACCACTTTAGCTGTAAACTCACGGCCTTTATCCGATTGAAATACCACTGGTAGTTTATAGGGGTTTTTGGTGAAAATTTTACGCAGAGCGCCAGCTACAGAAGCACCAGACTTGTCTTAAAGCGGTTCTACCCATAAAAATTTACTCAAAGCATCAATAACGAAGAGAACAAAAGTATAATTGTCGTTCAAAGATTTTATCGAACGAAAATCTGCCAAGTCAGCATCAAAACAGTCATAAATATTTGACACGTTGTACGTGCGACGGGGAAAATTTTTTCTAACCGATTTATGTAATGTATATGCGTCCTGTTCGCTCAACCAATTTTTTACTTTTTGTTTTGTATCTTTGCCAAATTTGTTTTTTGTTTTTTGCAATAAATAGTGAGCCCCAGCGAACGAAGGAGGTTGCTCTGGATCGTAATACAATTTATTCAATTAACCTTTCATTCTTAACTTTTTTATTAATATTTTTCGTCTTCTTGATATTATTATTATTATTTTTACTAACTGACGTTATATTTTTTTTTTTTGCTTGTTCGTTAACAATGAGCTTTTGATTCTTCCTCGTAGTCTTCTTCTTTTTCTTTTTTATCACTTTTTCATTCTTTGTGTTTTTATTTTTATTTTTTTTTCTTATTAAAACCAATAGCTTTTTGAATTCAATCGAAAAATTTCTCAAAAGTTATTTTTGAAACCATACAGCAGGCCGTCACTAACGCGGCAGTCCTCTCGTCTAGTTCGGCGTCGAAGGACAACATGCGGGAAAATGCTTTCTCGGCTAAAACTCGATCAACTTTACGCCGGTCTTTGTTTTTCGAGTAATCCTTGTCATGTTGTAAGCACGCTTTGTCAAGCGGATTTATCCCGTGATTATTTTGTTGCAAACGCTCATCCAGATGCAAAACTCGTACCCGTTTAAATGCATTTCAAACGGTAATAAATCAATAAGTCCTTAAAAAATGCTATTTTGATCGGAAGGATCAATTTCTCCTACACCTATAGGTTCAACTGTAATCTCGATTGGATTTTCCGTTTCTTGCTGAAATACTTTTTGGTTTTTTTTTACTTGATACGAATCCATTGTTTTAGCGGTGAATTAGCTGGTGAACGAAACAACGACGACGAACGTCCGGGAACACTCTGGTTAAGTTTTTTTTTTCTTTTCAAACTTTTGTTGGGCGTTGTTGTTGCTGTTGGACTTGTATTTGATGACGATGCAGAGTCTATTGGTGACGCATCTCCTGCGTCGAGAGCGTCCTTGAAAGTCGAATCGTTTACCAATGCAAACGTTTTATTTTTGCGCAGTGGTGTACTCGCCGAGTGCAACGGAGACGCTAAAATCGAATGCGACGCCGTAGAAGTAGAAGAAGCAGAATGAGGTGCAACTGCAACTCCTTCTCTCCAAAATTCTTGGTTTCCAACAAAGTTTTCAGGTAGACCTGCAGCTCGAAGTGCAGCACAAAACTGATCCCGTCCCGCTGCTCTGATTCTTTTTCTAGATCTCATACTGTTTTTTACTTTTGAATTTGTCACCTTTTCGCTCGACAGTCAGTAATCTTAGTAATCGGGCGTGTCTTCTGAGGCGATTTTTTTCAGCCGGTTTAAGCGGTACGTTGCCTCTCAAAATATTTAATAAGCATTCGCATATACACTTGATGAGATCGCGATCCGCAGCACTGAGTAAAACGACCCTGTGTCTGCTCTCCAGGTGATTCAATGCTCTCAAAATATTTGCATGCTTTTTGGATATGGGGCACTTTTTACTGGTACAGCTGCTGCTGCTGCTGCTGCTATTACTGCGTCTTTTCGTCGCCATCATACGTAAATGACTGAGGACATGGGAGGAATTTTTTTCCTTTTCTTTGCCCTGGATGAATATGCATTTATCGGTACGTAAACCTTCTGGTACTTTTGGAACCTTTCGTGCGGAAAAATATTTGCTCTGAAACGTATAATTTCGGGAGTCGACTGCTTGAGATCAACTAAAAGATAACCGTGAGGTCTGGTGGTGGCATCCAGATAAGCCTGTTGTACAAAGAGTAGGTTTTCAGGGTACAATTGATGAGCCAAATAACGTATCTGTGACTTGTCTCTCGGATTTTTAAGTAACATCAAGTAATTCGAGTTTAAAGAAATATCTCGATGATTTTTGCCTTTGTGAAACAAGTTTTGCGTGGTGAAAAATACGCTCAGGTTACCGTGATGACTGCCTTTGGTAAATAAATTTAAAATATCATCGCAATCCGAAGACTCGATCAAAAGATCGTCGAGAATCAAAAGTTTCGCCTTGTCTCTGTCGCGCAAGTAATCCGCAGAATCGAGTAGACCTTCTCGAAACTCGATGTTTTCGCCTAATTTTTTATAAGTATCCTGCCAGATAGAGTAGTACAAAAAAATTTGATCGAATGGTCGACCGTTAAGCTGGTCAACATAATCGAGGTAATTTTTTATGAAAATAGTTTTTCCAGCGCCTTTATTTTTTTTCTGCATAAACGCAGTTTAATTAATGGACGACGTGACCTAAATGTGCGTAAATAAGAAGAAAAAAAACATCAAAGTTAGATTGTGATTTAAAAAAAAATAAATTTTAAATGCAAACCTGTAGCTCCACTAATCATACAAGTCCATGAATGTTTCCAAGCGCGATAAAAATGATCCATTTTTTAGTTGACAGCGTGCAAAATCTTCGGTGCATAAAGTCTTATCGTAAACGCGCCTGCAATCAAAACGGCTGCAGTTGCTGCTGCTGCAAGCTCGATTTGGCTCGCGCAGCGTCTAGCTAATATACATTTCTTTTTTCATTAAACTATAAACGATAATTACATAAAAACAGAAAAAGAATTCATTACATAGTTTGACACATAATACAAAGAAAAAAAATATTTTTTTCATTTTTGCTGATAATGCAATAAATACCCTTAGAAGATACTTACTTTACATTCTAACAAAGAACCATTTATTTTTGATATGATGTGATCACTATAACGGTATATTTATTTTTTTTTTTTTAAGAGGATTCAAATAACAAAGCAGTAAATAATAAATATAAAATAATTATTGAAATCGTAAAATCAAAAATAACATGTCCAATTTATTTATTTCTTTTTCATTTTCCCTAACAATGGCTTCTTTTCGTCTTTGGAATCAGATTTTTCACAAAAATTAGTGGTCCATTTAATGTTGCTACTACCATTAGTGGTCCATTTATTGCAGTTTACCTGTTTCCAATAAGAACCGTAAGTATTTTCGTCATTTTTCACATCGTTTTCAAGTCGACTGTATTAGGAACGGTTCTTCGAATGTCTATTACCCATTTTACTACCAAAAAATAACCAAGATGTTAATAACTCGCTGGTTTACAGAATGCTAAACATAATTTAAGATATTTCCCAGAATTCATAAAAAAACAACCGAATATTAAAAAAAAAAAAAAAAGGAAAACGACCTCTATCGTCAAAAAAGCACCAAATTTTCAACAAAAAAATTTTTTAATTTCAAAAAATTTTTAAAACCCCAAAAATTTTACATGTCTATTTTTCTCTAAATTTTGGTTCAATTAAAATAATTTGACCACCCAACTACCTAAAATGACAACAATTTCAAAAGATTCAACTCATATATATTTTCAACAATTTCCGATCGATCCGTCAAAGTTCAATCTCTTCGGAAGGTTACAGCATAACCCAAAAATTTCACCTGTTGACTTTTCACCAAATTTTGGATAAGTAAAAATAATTTCATCATTTACCTACCTAAAATAACAATAATTTCCAAAAGGTTTAAAGAATTTATGTCACATAAATTTCCAGCAATTTACGATTGATCAATTAAAATCGAAAATCAACGGTAAAAAAAAAAAATTAAACTTGGAAAAAGTAATAAAAAAATTCAAAATTAAATAATCATTTTAAATTCAAACCTAGCAAGTAGAAATGATATGCACCAAAAAGCTATGACGATGCAATGAATTTTTTAATTTCAAAAAATTTTCAAAACCCCAAAAATTTTACCTGTCTATTTCTCTCTAAATTTTGGTTCAATTAAAACAATTTGATCACCCAACTACCTAAAATGACAACAATTTCCACCAGTTTAAAAAGATTCAACTCATATATATTTTCAACAATTTCCGATCGATCCGTCAAAGTTTAATCTCTTTGGAAGGTTATACCAAAAATTTCACCCTAAAATTTCACCTCTTGACTTTTCACCAAATTTTGGATAAGTAAAAATAATTTCATCATTTAGCTACCTAAAATTACAATAATTTCCAAAAAGTTTAAAGAATTTATGTCACATAAATTTCCAGCAATTTACGATTGATCAATTAAAATCGAAAATCAACGGTGAAAAAAAAAAAAATTTAAACTTGGAAAAAGTAATAAAAATATTTAAAAATAAATAATCATTTCAAATTCAAACCTAGCAAGCAGAAATTATATGCATCAAAAAGCTATGACGATGCAATTTATAAAAAAAGAGGATATAATTATCATTATTATTAAATAGAAAAGGAGATGCATCATCTTTCTTACACTGTAAAGTTTAAGTTCTCTCACTTACGACAAGGTCAGCCACACAATCAAATGTGTCAACTTAGCATTTTGCTGACGTCTGCGGTCTCGCCACAGTGGTACTTGTTTATTTTTCCCTAAATTTTTGTTTAATTAAAATAATTTGATCATCCGACTACCTAAAATGGCAATAATTTCCAATAGGTTTAAAAGATTCAGCTCATATAAATTTTCAGTAATTTCCGATTGATCCACTAAAATTAAATATCTTCGGAAGTTTGTAGAATACCCCAAAATTTTTACCTGTTGACTTTTTCCTAAATTTAGGATTAGGAAAAATAATTTGGTCATTTAGCTACCTAAAATAACAATGATTTCCAATCGGTTTTAAGAATTTATGTCAAATAAATTTCCAGCAATTTACGATTCAATTAAATTCAATATCTTCGGTAGGTTATTAAAAAAAAAAAAATTTCAAATCTTTTAAAAAAAATGTATACTTGGTAAAAGTATTCAAAAATATTAATAGATAACATCAATTAAATATAAAATAATCATTTTAAATTCAACAAAATATGAAAATAAATAAAATTAGCGAATTTAAAAAAATAAAATTTTTAAACCTAATAAGCAAAAATTATATGCAATTTATAAAAAAAAAAAGAGAAAATTATTATAATCACTATTACATAGCAAAGACGAACCAACATCTCCCTTTCACTTACATCAAGGTCAGAGTACATATGTGTCTATTTCGCATTTCGCTGACGTTTGCAGTCTCGCCACAGTGGAACTATTACTACTTTTCAATTCTAAGGAATAGATAGTAATTACATTTGAATATTCCTTATATAAAGTTTAGTAAGACATTTAAAATCAAAAAATATGAACGTACTACCAAGGTCATTAAACAATCTTTTTAAGCCTTACTTATACAACAGCTCTTTTTAAACATGGCTAAAAATAGAATACACTTAGTGGTATGCGCAGTTATACTTGACTTTTCTTTACTAATTAATTTAATTAAATAATTTATCCCGCTAATTTTATTGACTGATATATTGATTGACCTGATTATGCTTATTGACTCTTATTTACTTTTGACTTTTATTTACTAATAACACATTGTTAAATTTTCTATTTTATTTTTTTTATTGTATGTTGACACTGTATAATTTTTTGTGATGTCAAATAAAGAGATGATAATATAATATAATAAAATGTAGACAACAATTAAAAAAAGAAAGTGAAATTTTTCATATTTTTTCCGTTATTTAACATTAAAGTGAAAACAATGCTGGCCAAAATATATAAAGTAGATCATTGTTATAGTGTAAAATGAAAATATTATTAATTAATTATGTACCTGTAAATGGTGTATAATATTTAGAAAAAGCTTGATCTTTTGGTAAATCTGGAAATAAATACAGTAGATGTTGTAAATCCGAAACTCTGTCTGCTAAACTTCTTATGGCAAAGTCTTTACTTGTAAAAGGTTGTAGCATAAATACTTCATTTTGTTCTGAAACATTCCAAAAATAGAAGATTAAGCAACCAAAATTTTATTGTTAATGTCGTTATTTAAAAAGAAAATAAAAATAAACTGTAGAACTGTATTAATATAATTTTATTTTAACATTAATAAATTTTAATTTAATATAAATAAATACGCGCAGGTAAATTTAAATTTTTTTTTTTTTTTTTTTGCTGTAACTAAATTATTGATAAAAATTAAAACTTTTGGAAATTATTAACAATAATTTTTTAACGCATTAAAAGATGAAAACATTATATTTTGTAAAGGTTCCCGCGTCATTATCCGTCTTCCAGCGCAGTAAACGTTCCAGAACTTAATGCAAAATTCTTATATTCGACTTTACCTTTATAAATGACTTTATTGCAGCAAATAGCTCATATAGCTGTAGCACTAACGGTACATACACACTAACGCAACTCACATGCATGTAGTTTTATGCAAACTCTTCAGAAAAAGTTAAAGGGATTCCTAAAAATTGGCTAATAAAACTAAGCAAAACTTAAAAAATACAAATAGGTCTAATTTGAGAACATTTAGACCTAGAGAGCTAAAATTTTGAGAGGTAACGTACTTCATATATAAAAAAACGTATACAAAATATGAGTTATTTTCAATATTCAATTCAATATAAACTGATTACACCCTGTGAAAAATTTTGACCATAAAATGGCCATAATTCATGGTTATGGGCCATAACCATATTATGGCCATCTGGTTGACGTTTGTATTTATTGTACAAAATCACTTTTTATACCCCTCCAAGACTTATGGCAAGTGCAAAAAGGCCACACCTTCATTCTAAAATCCAAAAAAAGTACAAAAACGAGGTTTATAAATGAGTCATTCTCTGTCAGAAAAGCAAAACCTTCCAGGTCGGGTCGCTGTAACCGGCTAAAACCTTTTTTTTACCAATTACCTATCCAAAATGGACTATGTCCCCAAATTTTAGCCCTTAATATGGAAAAATAAGCCCAGGGCGAATTTTTGAAAAAAAAACGCGTTTTCATCTTTTCTCAGCCACCCATTCTTCTTTTATATGCCATTCCTTCTAGAAATTATTAAAAATAATGAGAAAAGAGGTACTATAGTAAAATTTCCTCAGGAATCCATTCCTGCCATTAGTTTTGAAAAATTCCTACACGGGGAGCCGCAAAATCGATAAATTCACAGGGTATTTTACGGAAGCTACAGAAAAAATATATATCCGAATTTTTTATTAACCTTCTCAGAAAAAGCGCGTTTTTATATATATTTTCGGATGCCATATCAACCTAGATGCGATCGAACTTCCTAGACCCTAAAATAATCAAAAAATCGTAAATTTTTTTCAATTTTTCTCATTTTTTTTCAATTTTTTGAATTTTCCCGCTCTAAATGACTCCGAATGATATAAATAAGTTAAGATTCGGATTCCCAGGGAAATTTTACATACTTTCCTTATTTAAATAATTTTAAGGCTTTAATGTAAACGATCTCACACCAAATGCTTTCAACACAAAAGTCGGATTTTCATCGTTTTTCAACAGTTTTTCTGAATTTTCCCGCGCTAAAAGACCTAATAAGAGTCATATAAGTTCAGATTCGGTTTCTCCAGGAAATTTCATATAATTTCTATTCTATTAAAATCTTTAGGCTTTAGTATAAACGAGTTTATAGCAATGCGTTTCAAAATTCTGATGTTTCTTGTTTTTTTACATTTTTTTGTATTTTTGCGGTTACTCTAACAAAAATAACCATGGGGCACTATTCTCTGGCTCAAATTGTTATATTTCCCTAGATTAAGGAACTTTCTACATTACCTGGGGGTTTTCGAGGTTGTGAAAATCATTTTTATGAATGAAAATTTTAATTTTTTCGCCCTATCATTTTTTCCAGTTTTACAAGATGGAAGACTTTAAAACATGTCAGAATAAGCTTTTTACATTGCTTGAAGGTTTTCGAGGTCGAAAAAACGTTTTTATTAATGAAATTTTTCATTAATTGGCCCCAGCACATTTTCCGATTTTCCAATATGGCGGAACAAAAAACATGAAGAGGAACTTTCTATATTTCCTGGGGATTCCCGAGCTTAAGAAAGACGTTTTTAATTATGAAAATATTTTTACCCTAGCATATTTCATTCATAAAAACGTTTATCTCGACCTGGAAAACCCCTAGGTAATATAAAAATATCTACTTTTCATGTTTTTAGTTCCGTAATATTGGAAAATCGGAAAATATGCTAGGGTGAAAAAATAAATGTATTCACCAATGAAAACATTTTTCGCATCCTCAAAAACCCCCCAGGCAATGTAAAAAGGTCATTCTGAAATGTTTTTTGGTCCGCCATCTTGGAAACCCAGAAAATGAGCAGGGGCTAAAAAATTTAAAATTTGATGAATGAAAACGTTTTTTCCAACTTTGGAAACCTCCAGATAATAAGAAAATGTAGAAAGTTCCTTTATTAATGTTTTCTGTTCCGCCGTCTTGGAAAAAAATATGAAAATTGAAACAATTAAAATTTTTATTTGTAAAAACTACTTTTTCAACCGCGAAAACCTTCAGGTAATGTGAAAATTTATATTTTCATATTTTTTGGTCCACCATATTGAAAAATCAGAAAATTGTTTTGAATGAAAAATTAAAAATTACGCCTCCAGGATATTATCTTTGCCTCGTACGGTTCATTTTCATCCTCAAGGTATTCCAGGAGATGACAGAAATTTCAGGGAGTTAACCCCCTGCCTCAGGGAGTTAACTCTCTAAATCAGGGAGTTAACTTCCTAAATCAGGGAGTTAATTCCTTAAATTAGGGTTACTAGGGTTATATTAGGGTTAATTACTTCCTGAATTAGAGAGTTAACACCCTGATTTAGGGAGTTATAACTCTCTGAGCCAGAGAGTAGTACTACATGGTTATTTTTGTTAGAGTAACCGCAAAAATACAAAAAAATGTAAAAAAACAAGAAACATCAGAATTTTGAAACGCATTGCTATAAACTCGTTTATACTAAAGCCTAAAGATTTTAATAGAATAGAAATTATATGAAATTTCCTGGAGAAACCGAATCTGAACTTATATGACTCTTATTAGGTCTTTTAGCGCGGGAAAATTCAGAAAAACTGTTGAAAAACGATGAAAATCCGACTTTTGTGTTGAAAGCATTTGGTGTGAGATCGTTTACATTAAAGCCTTAAAATTATTTAAATAAGGAAAGTATGTAAAATTTCCCTGGGAATCCGAATCTTAACTTATTTATATCATTCGGAGTCATTTAGAGCGGGAAAATTCAAAAAATTGAAAAAAAATGAGAAAAATTGAAAAAAATTTACGATTTTTTGATTATTTTAGGGTCTAGGAAGTTCGATCGCATCTAGGTTGATATGGCATCCGAAAATATATATAAAAACGCGCTTTTTCTGAGAAGGTTAATAAAAAATTCGGATATATATTTTTTCTGTAGCTTCCGTAAAATACCCTGTGAATTTATCGATTTTGCGGCTCCCCGTGTAGGAATTTTTAAAAACTAATGGCAGGAATGGATTCCTGAGGAAATTTTACTAAAGTACCTCTTTTCTCATTATTTTTAATAATTTCTAGAAGGAATGGCATATAAAAGAAGAATGGGTGGCTGAGAAAAGATGAAAACGCGTTTTTTTTTCAAAAATTCGCCCTGGGCTTATTTTTCCATATTAAGGGCTAAAATTTGGGGACATAGTCCATTTTGGATAGGTAATTGGTAAAAAAAAGGTTTTAGCCGGTTTCAGCGACCCGACCTGGAAGGTTTTGCTTTTCTGACAGAGAATGACTCAAATAAAAAAGTAAAATTTTTTAACTTAAAACTTTTTTATGTATATTTTTATTTTATTCACGTATACTATATTTTGTCGTGTTTATTAGGTAAGGATTCTGAAGAAACGTTAACAAATATTTGATTAAATATTTTTTTATTAGTTTACATATGTATTAAAATATACACAAAAAAATTTTTTTAGTTTTCTGTAACGTCACTTCCGCGTCACACGTGCGTAAACGAAGCAGTAAAAAAAAACGGTGTGCACGATGCTGAGAGATAATGTTATCTAAAAAAAAAAAAATTTTTTGCAAGAGTTTAAACCTTAAATAACAGACTGACTTCGAGTTTTTTCAAAAAAAAAATTAAAAACAAAATGGTGGCTCCGTAAAGAAAAAAGTCAAAAAAAAACCTAAAATTTTCGGACCAATTTAGCTGTAAAAAATTTTTGAGGACTTAAAAAAAAAACTCGATGTCAGTTTGACAAGTATATATTTTTTTAATTACTCAGCAAGTTATGAGTAAAACGGTAAGGTAGTTATTGCGCAATCATGCACACCGATTTGAAAAAACCTGTTTCGAGAAAAACGCGTTTAATGTTTCAAAACAAATTTTTCGTTACTTTTTTGTTAATTTTAATGATTAATTTAATTTTTTTTTTTAATTTTTTTTTTAATTAATTTAGAAAAACTCATAGCAAAGAAATATAGAGCATATGCATAAGAACCGGTCAAGTATTTTTACAGATATGTTAAGTAGAAGGAACAAAAACGTTGTTTTTCAAAAAATCAAAATTTTTTTTTTGTTGATAAAAAAGAATTTTTTTTTTTGACTTACCAGTCGTCTGCAATCCCGGGTGCATACCATAACCCGTCAGTTTTCTCGTATTCGACTTAATTTTGACTTTTTTATTATATTTAAGGCCACTGTCTCTTTTTTGTGACGATTTTCAAAGGATTTTCAACATTTTTTTTCTCAGCTGTTTTATTATAAAAGTTTACAAATTTATTTTTAAATAATTACAAAACTATTCTAGATGATATAAAAAAATTTTTGTTTCATATGCTTTTTTTTTACAGTTTGTAGATGGCGTGAAAGTAGAGGCTCGAAAAAAAAATTGAAAAACGGTTCCCATCATAGCGCCTATTGTAGGCATCAAAACAAAAAAATAAAAAGGCATATTAATCTCTATAGCTTCCTCTTGTATGTGAACCAACATTTAGCAAAAAATACAAACAATTGACCATTTGGTGAACTAAAAACGAAAAATGCAGTTTTTGACGTTAAAAAATGCGCCTAAAACGGACAATAAAAATTTTTCTGATGCATAAAAAGCTGATATTGTTGGTTCACATACCAGGTATTGCAATAACGAAAAAAATGAAACAAGATTCATGTCGATAGCTCAATTAGTTTTTGAGCTAGCGTGGGAACCGATTTCAAAAAAGTAGTTTTGAGAAAAACGCGTTTAAAGTTTTTAAATGCATATGTTTTCATATGACTACGACCCATAAGAATCGAAATATCTAAAAAACATATTTTTTTTTTTGCTTGAAATTTGTTTTTTAGATTCTTGAAATGTTTTAACATAAGATAATGAATTAAAAAAAAATGAAAAAAAAAATCCCAATAAAGAGACAGTGGCCTTAAGAAAAAAAAAAAATTGACTGCGCTCGCAAAATACGCTAAAAAGTATACTTAGAGTAGGAATTTTGAAATAATAATTTTTTTGCATACTTTGACATATATGAAGTGATTTATGCAACAACAAAAATTTCGTTTTCCAAAAAAAAAAATATAGTATAAGTACTCTTAACATAAATTAACATAAAAAATTAATTTAAATAAAAAAAAAAACGAAAACCGAGGTTTATTAGTAAAGAAGTTAAAATTGTGTATATAAAATTGTATATAGTTACAATTGCACATATAAAGAAAACTCGGAATATTCAGAAAAAATTTGCACCAAAGTGTTATCTAAAAAACTTTTTGAAGATTGTTTGAATATAAGAAAACAATTTCGTTGTTGGAATTTTATCCCCAGCTGCCCTTAACGGGAAAGGAGTGGGGGTAAACGTGTTTTTTCCCATTAAAAAAAAAACTCATATCTCTGGTTCATTTTTCTCTCTGGAAAATTTATACGTTTACGCCTATCAAAAACCTTCAAAACTAGCCAATTAGGGCAAATTCGAGCGCCGATATCGTTAAAATTTCAAAAATACCAAAATTTTTCGCGTTATTTATGGCGTTTTTTGATGAGTTTAGATTATTTAATGGTTTCAATTTTAGGTTACGTTTAATTTTCATGAAATACGAGTAAAATAAAATATATTTTAATTTAAAAAAATTTTTTTTCTCCGAAAAGATTTTTGGTTAAGCCTCAATTGTAGGGCAAAAATAATCGATTTTCTGTTTTTTTGGGTTCTAAAACATCTTAAGAATATGGAAAAAAAATTTTATAATGATATCTTGAATATTAAGGAAGTTATAGAAGATTAAGCGAGACACCGTAAGTTACAGTATTCTAAACTTTAAACGCGTTTTTCTCGAAAAAACGTTTTTCGAATTTTCGTATACGATAACTCAAAAAATAATTAAGATATCTTCTTAATTTTTTGGCTACATTTTTAAAATACTATTATCTTCTGGGTTGATGGAATGATTTTTCCAAAAAGTGTTCCAATTTTTTTTTCTCAAAAAAACGTGAAAAAAATTGCAATTTTTGAAAAAAATTAAATAATTTTCACAATTTTCCATTTTCCGAAATTCGAATCCACAATTCAGAAGAAAAATGTTTCACAAACATAAAAAATTATTTTTTGAGTTATCGTATACACAATGAAAAGTGAGGCTTCGCTTTAAACACCTGTACTCGGCATCATTTTGGAAAAAAAAACAAACAAACAAAAAAAATGTTTAGCAACTTTTAAACTAATAAAGTTCCAACTTTGAAAAAAATTATCTCAATTATTTCTACCCGAAAACCTATTCAGAAAAAGAAACCTTTTTTTCCCTCGGGTACGACCTGCCACCTTAAGATTTCAATTAAAATAAGAATATATACTTAGGTCCAGATTAAATCGATAGGCCACCTTTCTTTTTCTTCATTTTTTGTAAAACCTGGTTTGTTTTGTCTTTTTTTTTTCAATTGAGGCTGCCACCGTAACTGAAGAATGTTTAAATTTAACTTATTTCTTTTAAAAATAAAAGGGCATGTTGAGATGAGACAAGTGAAATGCCCCTGTCATCGAATTTCCAAACTTAACTAACTATTTTTTCGGACAAAAAAAATTTGGCCACTGTAGTCCGTTTGTCCATTCACCCCACCCCTTCCACAAAACAGCCAAAAACCCATTTTTTTGCCTTTATTTTTTATTATGGAATTATATTATGGTAAAATTTTAAAATTGGCCAAAATGGTTCCATTGAACATATTTTTTGACTGAATTTTTTCGGGCTCCCAATGACCACTTTAGGCCACCAAAAGCAAAATTTAAAAAATTAAAAAATTAATGTAAAATTTGTAAAACTATGTTTTAAATCACGGGAAAAAATATGGGGTTCGATTTTTGAATGCTAACCAATATTTTGTCCCATGTTTAAAAAATAGCTATTTTATTTTATGACATAAATATGCTTGACCTTCTACCCTCCAAACTATACTTAAAAGTCGCACCTTTTTTCCTCTTTTTTTTCTTGGGAAGAAAGCACCTAATATATATCTTTTAATATATTTTTCTTATATATTTTTTTTTAATTTTAAATTAAATGTTTCTTAAATAAAAAAAAAAGTATCTTTAGCCAGCCTCGAACTCTAGATCTGTCCAATACGAGCTTAATACCTTAACCACTGAGCCATCGAGACACACATACTTTGAAAGAAAATTTTGACTATCAGATGCTCTGAATATTAAAGAGAGAGTGAGAAAGAAAATGAATCGTACAACGTATAATATACGTTGTACGATTCATTTTCTTTCTCATATATAGTAGTAAGATATATGTAAATTATTGATACATATTATTTTAATCATATTATATTTACTTTTGCATCAAGTTAAGCAATTTATATCTCGAAATAAAAAATTATGGGTAAAACATGAAATAAAATAGAATCTTTTTACTCGTCGACTTAATTGGGCGCTCTGTGAAAATTTCATTTTCAAACCTCGCGACCAATCACGTCAAACTCGTAAAAAAAGATCCACTTTTATCTCTTGTTGAATAAATAGATAATTTAAATTAAAGTAAATCCATATTTCCCAATTTTCCACTAAATTATTTGTAACCCTGAACCTTATTGTTTACAGATTAATAATATTATAAAAGACAAAAGTTATTGAGAAAGTGTAAAAAATATATAAATAATGTAGATGATGAAAAATATACACTGAAAAACCGCAACCATTGAAGCAATCGCTTTAAAGCAATTGAAATATGCCAATAGAAAATTGGTTCGATAGCGCCGCTATTAAACGAATAGTTTCTCGCCATTGAATACGGCAGTCATTGTTTTGATGTAAATTTTCGTCAAAATAAATGAGAATATAAGATTGAATTAATAGAGGGGTTATAATTAAATTAATAGTTTTTAATGCTTTAATTTAATGTTTAAAAACATTCAATCGATAGAAAATGATTTTAGTTCAATATTATTATTAATAACAAAAAAAAGTACGTATTATGTACATGTATAGGTACTATTCTTTCTCTTTCTATCCTTCTGCCGCGCGCGTCGCGTATGGGTGTCATATAGTTTATATTATTGTCATTCATTATTACTATTATAAAGAAATAGAATTTCCCGAAAATTATTTATGATAGATTTAATTATTATTTTTAAATATGCATTTCGCTAGATATGCATAAATTACTCTGAATATTAAAAAAAGGAGTGGGAAAATTATTATATGTAACATGTAGGATTCAAAATTTTTTTATTAAATACATATGTCCTGTTGGTGTAATGGATGAGGTCGCTGCCCAATGATTGATCCACGGTCACGGTCCATGGTTCGAATCTCGGATGAAGGAAGTTTTTTTATTTGATAATAAATTTTAAAAAAATAAATTGAATTCCAAAATGTTTAATATAATATAATAATATTTAATAAAAAAAGAAATGTAAAATAATAATAAAAAAAAATAAAAAAATAAATAAAAAAATAATATAACAAATATAACAACACTGCCTAAAAAAAATATATACACAAGCGAGGAATAAGAGTAAACATTAAAATAAAATAATATAAATGTAAAAAAAAAAAGAAAATTAATTTTTACCTATTTTCTGTTTATTATACATTGAAATGATATGTATTCATAATCATTTCAATAGCTTTAAATATTTGAAATGAATTCAATCTCGCCATTGAATTAATGATATCCGTCATTGGCATATATCAATTGCTTTAAAGCCATTGATTCAATGGTACCGGTTTTTCAGTGTAATACATTGAAATAAGAAAGTTTTATACGTGGGATATTATATATAAAAGATTTAAAACAAACCAAAAAGAAAAAAAAATAAACATTAAAACATGAGATTTCCAGAAGGTAATACAGGGATTCATTAGAAATACATTTACTTTTATTACCAATATGAATACATTGAAATTTCTATGCAATAACCTCAACAAAACTTTAAAAAAACATTAAATGAATGGGTTTTTAGAAGTTTTTATTGTGTCTCACTGGGTCTATAGATCTAAAAATTTTATTAAATAATGTATTTACGTGATAGAAAAAATATTACATTGTATAAAATATATATTGTATAAAATAAGTCCCCTTTCTACTATTTGAAATTGATTTCTCAATTTTTAATATTTGCTTTTTGTGGTCTAAAGTGGTCATAGGTGATCCAAAAAAAAAAAAGAAAATATTTTCTATGGAACCATTTTGGCCAATTTTTAGAGTTTTTCATATCATAGTTCCAAAGAAAAAAAATAAAAGCTACAGAATGGGTTGAATTTGTCTGTTTAGGGAGAGATATGGGTCGAATGGACATTAATGAATGAACGGAATATAGTGACAACATTTTTTTGTCAAAAAAAATAATTAGTTTGGAACTTCGAAGGCAGGGGCATTTTACTTCTCTTATCTCGAAATTATACCCTTTGATTTTCAAAAGAAATTATTGAAATTTTAAAATTTTTCAGTAAAGAGGAAATCTTTTAGGAGGCAGAAAACAAATTATTATATAGTATTTTACGATGTTTAAGCTTAACCTAAAATTTAACCCATTAAATAATCCAAAATCGTCAAACAATGTCATAAAAACGCGAAAAAATTGGTGTTTTTGAAATTTTAACGGTGCCCGAGCACGGCCGCGTTTGCCTACTTTGCTCTAATTGGCTCATATAGAAGACCTTTGATAGGTGAAAACATATAAATTTTAGAATAATTTTGTTATAGTTAAATTTTAAATTTTATTTTTTAGTATTTTTAATTTTAAAGGTGCCTTTAAGCGGGAAAAATTAATTTTTGACTTTTGCATATAAATAATGAAATATTTTTCCAATTAAGATTATCAGTTTCATGTTTTTGGGCGTTTCAAAACAGCAACAACTTTGCATCAATTTTGAATTTTTAGCTTTTATAAGAATTTATGCACCAATACACTAATTTTTTGCATAGGAATTAAGTTTTTTTTTTGTTTTTTTAAAACCGTTGAGCCACACGGAATGCGTATTCCTAATTGTAAAAGAACGCATTTTTATTTTAGCCTTATCAAAAAGAAAAATTTATTTTAACAATAACTATTTTAACTCAATTTTAACCTAATTTTACATAAAAAATCATTGTAACAACGTCGAAAACTTCAGTTACATATAAAAAATGAGAAAATTTTTGGTATTTTTGAAATTTTAAAGGTTTCTGCTCGTTTCTGATAGAACGGCTCGTTTTAAGGGTCTTTAATAGGCGAAAACATATAAATCTTCCCAAGTGGTAATTTTTGTGATAACAAAAATTAAATTTAAAATTAAATTTTTAATTTCGATTTTCAGTATTTTTAAATGTAAGGTTTTCTTTGCGTGGGAAAAATTAATTTTTGACTTTTTCACGTAAAAAAGTTATCAAAGACGAATTTTTTAAGACTTTGCAGACTTATTTTGGTACTAAAAAACTGGATACATGAATTTTTTTGTAAATGAGAAAAAAACACGTCCCCTCCTTGTCTTCTCGTCCATTAATAGCAGGTGGGGGATAAATTTCAACGGAGAACTTATTTTTTTTTTTATGTATAAACAATCTTCAAAGGGTTTTTTAGATAACATTCTGGTGCAGATTTTCCTCTTACATTCCGAGTTCTCTTTAAATTAAATTCACAGTTTTAACTTCTTTTTTCATGAGCCTCGGTTTTCGTATTTTTTCTGGACTTAAATTAATTATTTTCTTAATTATTGTTATTTTATGTTAAGAAAATAAAAAAATTTTTTTTTTTAATATTAATTTGTTAAATAAAAATATTATTATAATTATTTTTTTTAAATATTAATATTAATTTTTTAAAAATTAAATTTTTTTGCTTTTTTAGTTATAAACCTCGTTTTTGTATTTTTTCTGGGCTTTAGGAAGAAGGCGTGGCTTCTTTATACTTGCTTCTATTTACATATCTTTAAAACTAATCGAAACTAACCTATAAATTTTCAATGCATGAAAATTTTATAAATTAATTTTTGTTGATGAATGGATATTTTGTAAAACTTGTAAAACCATTTTTTTAATTAATCTTATACCTGAGTCAAGAAACCTAGCTTGTCTATCATTTCACACTAAAACCCGGTTTATTTTACTGTTATCACTCCGTGCTACAGTTTTTAAACTAAGAATTAATTATTTTGGAAACATATAATTAATTTATATTTTTAAAATAATAATTTCAGATGCATTTGACTTAACAAAATAGAAGAGAATTTTTTTTTATTTTGAAAGTAGAATTGTGCGTGAATTATAGAAAAGCGACATTATATTTTCAATAGTATATTAACCACCATACAAAAGGGAATTATCGCTACATTATATTTTCACGGCGTTTATTTTATACTACGACGTTGAAAGGGTACGTTTATTGAGAAAAAAATCCATCCCTTTTTCTAGCTAATTTTGGTTATTTTGAAATACTAAAATAATTATATATAACTGTATATATATTAGGGCGACCCACGTAAAAAAAAGGACATTTTTTTCGGGTCTCACGTCAAAAACTTAAAATATACATGCCACAGACCACAAAAATCCAAACCTGAAGTTTTAAAAATTAATATTAAGCTAGCACACTTCGGTATTGTAATTTTTGCAGATATTTCAATTTTTTAATTTTTTTTATTTACCAGCATTTTCTGTAGACTAAAACGAGCTTTTAATTTTAATATTTCTATAAAGATTCTATAGTAAAATTTCCCGTAGAATACGAAAATATTACTTAGAAATAGCTTTGAATTGAATAAGATGCGCTATAAGGTAAAATAGGTGATGGCTCCGAAAAAAAAATCTACAAAACTTTATTTCTTTTATGTAACCAGACTATTCTTAGTTAAGAATCGAAATTTTCTTCAGACAAACTTCAGTAATTTTTCCCGCAGAATCGATTGAGACCATGTACGTTTCAATCCGACCAGCCATTTCCGAGGTATAGACAAAAATAATGGGTGGATCACGTAAAAAATCATAAAATTTTTATTTTGTGCATCTTAAAAGGCAACTTTTAGTTTCAAAATCAAAATTTACATCTGTGGAACTTGAGTAATTTTTTTCGCTGAATCGATTGACACCATGCACGTTTCAATCCAACAAGCCGTTTCCGAGCTATAGCTAAAAATAACTGGTGGCTCACGTAAAAAATCATAAAATTTTTTATTTATTTAAATTAAAAGACAACTTTTGGTTTAAAAATCGAAATTTTCCTGTATCGAACTTCAGTAATTTTTTCCGCTGAATCGATTGGGACCATGCACGTTTTAATCTAACAAGCCGTCTCCGAGTTATAGCTAAAAATGTAGTATGTATATTTTAAGTTTTTGACGTGAGACCCGAAAAAAATGTACTTTTTTTTTTCGTGGGTCGCCCTAATATATATATATTAACTAGCAAAAGATGGAGGGGGGGGGGCTCTGCCATTTTCACTGCTTAAGAAAATCATGTTTCACTGTAAATTTATAATTATGCAAACAAATTCAGAGTTTTTAGAGGTGCCTAGTTCTATCCCCAGTAAAGTTATAATTATTAAATACAGAAACTTATTTCAAAAAGTATTGAAAAGGCTATGTCCAATCCTGAAGATAATTTATTTCTTATGGAGTTGACATGTGTCTCACGAAGGAATAGTATCTAGCATTTTAGTATTAGTATTTCGTTTACTATTTTAGAACTGTAGACTTAGAGACTTCAAGACCTATTATGAATCATGTTATTTGGCCAGTGATTTCATAATTTAAACTTCATTTTATTAACTAGATATGTAATTTTTTGGTATTTTTGAATCTAGAGAATTTAAGGCCTCACAATAAAAAATTATCAAAGAATTTTAAGAGGAGCCTCATTATAATCCTAATAGTTTGTAGCCTAAGCGATAAGAATTGAAAATAATATCATTTTTAAATAAGCAATCGTGCGTTTGACTCCTGTATATCAAAAATATAATGTTTCAGAGGTCCCTAGTTTTTCGTTCATGATAATCTCGAGAAACTAATTTTTTTTGTTAGCAGCCAGAAAACACATATTTCCAGATCGCTGTGCGACCAGAAAAGTCGTGTTTTCTCGATACTGACGAAGAAAAATCATATACGACTCTTGCAAATAAATAAAGAATGACCCAGATTCTTTACTTTTCTGGACACGGGCTCGTAATATACTATGTAGAAAAATTAATTTATGTTTAACAATCATATGACTGAAATACATTAATGTTACCAAAAAATTAGCTATTATTTCACTATATGCCACTTATCGTTGCTATGATACTGCTAATTTTTGTTTCTTATTATTTTATTTTATTTTATTTTATATGTTATAATTGTTATACTATGTTATTTATTATTGTGTTATTCTGTATCAGAGATTTTGTATATTTTAAAAATAAAGAGACTATTTACATTTACATTTACATTTTACATATTATTGTTTTCGAAATAGTAAAAAATCTAGAAACTTTCTTAAAACAGGGGGTTTTTGACGTTGCAGATTCCAAATATGACCATAAAAAAATCATAAAACTTCATCTAGGGGTGGGAAATTAGGGTGAAATAGGGTGAAAAATTAATTTTCATAAAGGGCTTTATTTTTACTTGAAAAACTGTATTGGAGGATTTTTGACGTTGCTAGTTTCAAGTATAAATATGAAAAAATCATAACTTTCATCTAGGGGTGGAAAATTAGGGTAAAAACAAGAAAAAAAAAATAAAAAATAAAAACAAAAACATCATTTCTCAATATTTTACTAAAAAACAAAGAGTTTTATCTAGTAAAAATAAAGCCTTTTCTGAAAACTGATTTTTCAACCTTTTTACCCTAATTTTCCACCCATAGATGAAATTTTATGATTTTTTTGAGTCCATATTTGAAATCCGCAACGTCAAAAACCCCCCGATACATTTTTTCAAGTAAAAATAAAGCCATTTATGAAAATTGATTTTTCACCCCCTTTCACCCTAATTTTCCACCCTTAGATAAAGTTTTATCATTTTTATATGGTCATATTTGAAATTAGCAATGTCAAAAAACCCCCGATAGAGTTTTTCAAGTAAAAATAAAGCCTTTTCTGGAATTTGATTTTTCACCCCCTTTCACCCTAATTTTCCACCCTTAAATGAAGTTTTATGTTTTTCTGATGGTCATATTTGGAATCAACAACGTCAAAACCCCCTTGCTACAGTTTTTCCAGTAGAAATAAATCCTTTTCTGAAAATTGAATTTTCACCCCTTTTTACCCCTTTTCACCCTAATTTTCCACCTCTAGATGAAGTTTTATGATTTTTTTATGGCCATATTTGGAATCAGCAACATCAAAAACCCCCTGCTAGAGTTTTTCAAGTAGAAATAAAACTTTTTCTGAAAATTGATCTTTCACTCCTTTTCACCCTAATTTTCAACCCCTAGATGAAGTTATATGATTTTTTATGGTCATATTTGAAATCAGCGACCTCGAAAACTTCTGATACAGGTTTTCCAGTAAGAATAACGACTTTTGTAAAAAAAGAATAAAAAATATCTATAAAAATTGATTTTTCACCCCTTTTCACCCCAATTTTCTACCCCAAGATAAAATTTTATGATTTTTTTATGATCCTATTTGGAATTAGCAGCCTCGAAAATTCCCAGATATAAATTTAGAGCTAGTAAAACGAAGAAGCTTCAGAATCATAACAAAGTGGCACGTTTTGGCAGCAAAATAGGGTAAAAAAGGCATGTTTTTGATGTTTCTACCCTTTCTACAGCTTTTCTGAAGGGTTGTACATCAAAAATGACCACAAAACTGAATAACCAATAAGATTTTGGACCAGAAACAATTTTTTTTTTTTTTTTTTTTTTTTTTTTTTACAATATTTTGACCCGAAAAAATTCAAGTGGCTCGTTTTGACCGCGCCGGCGGTAATCGGTTAACGCATCCTATGAATTTCCGGTAGACAATAATATAAAGAAATAATTTATAAACATCAAATATTAATTTATCGTCATTCGTTAAATATGATGTTGTATTAAATTGTCTAAACAAAATTAATTTCTATGTTTAAAATTACTTTCCATTTTAATGATATAATCTATCTTTTTTTATACGTCTGTAAAAGTTTTGCCCCAAATGAAATCTGCAGCATCTGTAAATATAATTGTTTGCCTAGCACCTACATAACAAAACCTCTGATTATTTTAAGTGAAGGTAACTTCTTGCAGTTGTGTAAATTTTTGGATCACCTCCTCTAAGGATTTAGGAAACGTAGGATATTTTCGCTTTCTAACTTTGTAAACACTCTGTCTCATTTGTCTTAAGTGCTCGTAATCAAAATGCATACCAGTATTCTGTACGGCCTTTTTAATTAAATTTGATGAACCCGTTCGATTATCATCAGCTGCTATATCTTTAACTTCATACCTAACAATTTCTAATTCTACATCTATTTTGAATATTCATTATGATTCCTGTGAGCATTACATGCATTCAAAAATTTTTCACAATTTATATCCTTATAAACAGCAGCGGAACATAAATTATTCGTACACGTAAATTTAATTGTATTATTTTTCAAAATACTTTTCTTACTAAACTTGTAATTATCCACAATGATACATTTTTTGCTTCGAAAAGTTTTCGTGGTGGCTTAATTATCAGGTCCATAATGATTGTTATTATTTCGATTCATGCGTTAACGATCAAAAGAATACTAATTTTAATTTGTGTAATTTTTCTTAAGTTCTTGAACTATGTTATAAGTAATATTATAAATTTTTGTTTGACACCGAGAATAATGAAAGTAGATATCAAAATAATAATAATAGAATTAAAAATAAATAAATGTAAACAAAGGAATTAAGCATCGATCTCAAAATATACAGTGTACCGTTCTCAAAGTATTCATACATCTAAAAATTATCTTCTCAAAGTATACAACAAAAAAGATTAATATAAATCGGATTGATCTCAAAGTGTTTGCTACGAAATTTCCGAAACATCTTATATATTTTTCTTAATAGCTTTCTCACAAAAGTTTCACATTTATGAGCATTGTAACTTCTTCTAAGCTAATTTTATCTTAAATTACATCCATATTAAATATTACAAAAATTTTAACTCCTTTTTTTCTCTGCAAATCGTTTTATTTTATTCTATACCATATAGTCAGGGATATAGTGTGAAAAAAAAGGTCAAATCTCTAACTGCCTCTGAAAGTGGATGGATTTTGATGAAACCTTTTGCATTCGCTTCAGAAAAATCATACAAACAAAGCGCTGGAAAGGAAAATTGTCGGAAATGTCAAGGGGTGATTTTTCCACCCATTTTTCACCCCTTTTTCACCGCCAATTTTGAAATATAGTAAAAAATGTTTTTATCGACTTTTATATGATGCTATATGGTTAAATAGGTCACTAAATTAGAATTTTGGGTCAAAAATGACATTTAACAGGTTCCAAGGGGTGAAATTGGCCATTTCTCACCCCTTTCACCCCTAAAAAACTCATTTTGCCAAAAGAACTTATTTTTTTAATTTCAAAGGTCCTAGTAGGTTTTTTTGGACGCTGATTTCAAAAATGATGTCAAAAATTACATTTAACATGTTCTAAAGGGTAAAATTGGCCATTTTTCACCCCTTTCACCCCTAAAAAACTCATTTTGCCAAAAGAACTTATTTTTTTAATTTCAAAGGTCCTAGTAGGTTTTTTTGGACGCTGATTTCAAAAATGATGTCAAGAATTACATTTAACATATTCTAAAGGGTGAAATTGGCTATTTTTCACCCCTTTCACCCCTAAAAAACTCATTTTACCAAAATAATGTATTTATTTATTTTCATGGGTCTATTAGGTTTTTATGGACGCTGATTTCAAAAATGACGTAGAAAATTACATTTAACATGTTCTAAAGCGTGAAATTGGCCATTTTTCACCCCTTTCACCCCTAAAAAACTCATTTTGCCAAAAGAACTTTTTTTTTATTTTCAAAGGTTCTAATAGGTTTTTTTGGACGCTGATTTCAAAATTTATGTCAAAAATTGCATTTAACATATTCTAAAGGGCGAAATTGGCTATTTTTCACCCCTTTCACCCTTAAAAAACTCATTTTGCCAAAATAATGTATTTATTTATTTTAAAGGGTCTATTAGGTTTTTATGGACGCTGATTTCAAAAATGACGTAGAAAATTACATTTAACATCTTCTAGAGGGTGAAATTGGCTATTTTTGAGGTGAAAGGGGTGAAAAATGGCCAATTTCACGCTTTAGAACATGTTAAATGTAATTTTCGACGTCATTTTTGAAATCAGCGTCCAAAAAAACCTAATAGACCCTTTGAAAATAAATAAATACATTATTTTGGCAAAATGAGTTTTTTAGGGGTGAAAGGGGTGAAAAATGGCCAATTTCACGCTTTAGAACATGTTAAATGTAATTTTCGACGTCATTTTTGAAATCAGCGTCCAAAAAAACCTAATAGACCCTTTGAAAATAAATAAATACATTATTTTGGCAAAATGAGTTTCTTAGGGGTGAAAGGGGTGAAAAATGGCCAATTTCACCCCTTGGAACCTTTAAATGGCATTTTTGACCCAAAATTCTTATTTAGTGACCTATTTAACCATATAGCATCATATAAAAGTCGATAAAAACATTTTTTACTATATTTCAAAATTGGGGGGGGAAGGGGTGAAAAATGGGTGGAAAAATCACCCCTTGACATTTCCGACAATTTTCCTTTCCGACGCTTTGTTTGTATGATTTTTCTGAAGCGAATGCAAAAGGTTTCATCAAAATCCATCCACTTTCAGAGGCAGTTAGAGGTGAAAAACACTATACCCCTGACTAATAAAAGTAATCCTTTTTTTAAATGTCCGATAACTTCAATAATACTTTTTTTTAATTTTTATCTTTCCCAATTCTAGATTTTTGGCCGGAATTTCCTCTTTTAATTATTTTTGAAAAATATATGAAAACTTTCTTTTTTTCTACGCAAAAACGTATTTCTTTGAATGCATAAATACTTTTTCTGGCCAGTGGCCACTAAAGTACGATTTGGGTACTGCACGGCCGAGAAAATCACAATTTCTTGACACTGGCGCAGAAAAATCGTATACGACCCTTGGTTATAAAAAAAATGTCCCAAATCGCAGCTTACTATCCTCGGCGTCGCCTCATAAGTTAATTTACCTACGATTTGAGAGATTCTATATTCTTCTGTTCATGGGTTGTAATGTAATATTTCTTGCGTTCTATTTAATTGATGATTCCATGTGAAACATACGCTGAATTTTATAAGGGAGATTGAAGCATAAAATTTCACTGGTAATCATATCTTAATCTTATCTTATCTTATCTTATCTTACTACTTTATATATTTGAAAATTTATTTGTGTGTCTGTGAGTGTGTGTGTGTGTGTGTGTGTGTGTGTGTGTGTGTGTGTGTGTGTGTGTGTGCCATCATCAGGGTCAAACCAGTGAACGCAATTACATAAAACCGTTGTCAAAATAAAGAAAAAAAGTCCGCGGGTGACATAGGCTATAGATTTTCTGCTCAGCTATCGTAGTTTTTGAGATATATAATTTTTAGTGTTTTTGAAATTGATAAAATTTTTAAACATTATGAAAAAAATTAAAATATCTCGAGACCATCAACAAATTTTATTTTCACAAGTTTGTACTATCACGCACTTGGAAGGTGATTTAATTATGGTTGCTGCCATTGGCTCCATCCATCACCCTCCAACCGCCCACTCTTCCTGCCAACCCGGCCGAGGCAAAAGTGACGCCAGGGATCGATTCACCAAAGCCTAGCTTTACGTAGGTTAGATTGTTCCCAGAGTTCATGTCCACCAGATCAGTTCTAGCGGCCATCTCTAGGATCAACGTTCCCCTACGGTTCTTGGTTGGCATTCCCCATTCCACGGCCCTGGCATTTAAATCCCCGGCAAATATGATATTGCCAAAGACTTCCCTTATCCTTTCCTCTAATGAGGCTAGGTTTCCGGTGAACCAATAGTGTCATTCGGTGATAAATAACAACTAATGAAAGTTGTATCACCGTACTTTGCCCAGACGTTCGCCCAGGCAGTTGCCTTATCCATGTCGGGACATAGACGCCTGAGCATGAACTGTGATGAACTGTGTCATCGGTAAACCAGAATTGCCGGTTCTTATTGCGAAACGACTAGTCTTGCAATGTTAGTCGTTGCATTCTCTGCTCGTATAAATTAAATACAGATAAAGTTAGAGTAAATAATGATATTAAATTATTTATTTAATTATCTATAATTCCTACAGGTTATAGGCCCAGGTCACTTAGTAAATATATTTTTTAATTATTAAAAATAATCGTTTAGAATCAAAGTGAACTTAATAAAATTTAATAATGCGTCAAAACCGGTCGCCATATTTTTTTATTAAAATGGCGTGCACGTGCAATGCGATGTAATAAAAATCTAAAAAACAATTAATTGTGATTTGTTTAAAAAAAATAAATATTAAAATTAAAATTTTAAATTAATTAAAAAATAAAAATACGTAGTTTAAAATTAAAGAGAAATATAAAACCTTTTCATGGTGCCGGATATAGTGCATGGAAATTTCGTGTAAGAGCATTATTAAAAGAATTAAAAATTTTAAGTCTAATAGATGATGCAATACAGAAAGAAAGAAACGCTTTGTAGAATGAAAAAAATGAGTCTGCTAAAGGTGTTAGGGAGCGTTCAATAATTGCGTAACGCATAACCAGGGGGGGGGGCCTCTTATCAAAAATCTTATTGACCGTTATGTGGGAGCACGTTGATTGAGATGAAATGTTACGTAACAAACATTATATATATATAATTTTTTTTATAATTTCTCTTTTAAAACTGGAGAAAAAAAATTAAAACATCTTCCTGTACGAAAGAATTTCAATGACAACTAGATAATAAAAAAGAGAAAGGTGTGAAAACAACCCATCAAATTTTTATTTCTCATAGATTTCGGCCTGGTTAGATTGATTTCTTTATTGACTCATTAGATAGTCAATCGTACTTTGTTAAACACAGTTCTTGTATTATTTACTAATTCAACAGATAATATAATTACATAAATATTTAAAATTTGTATTACAAATTGTGTACCTATTCACATATTTAACACAGTCACATTACAGGTAAGTTTTAGTGATATTTAAAATAGTTAAAAAATTATGAAATTTTAAATAGATTGATTATTTATATACAGTTTCTAAATAATAATGAAGTCAGCTAAAGAAATTGATGATAATGATACACCAACTTTTATTTTGTACAAAAATTCTATGAAACATACAAAAAATGTAAAACACTAGAAACTAATGGTAGAATGGTACAAAATAAGGTAAACAAAATATGAAATGCATCTAAAAAAGAATATAAGTCATTTGAAGAATTAGAAAAACATATTAATGTCATCATTAACGACTTAAATGTAGAATATTTGCAGTCCAAAGCATCTAATGTTTGCCGCCTATTTAAAAAGGTAACTTATAAACTACAATTTCATTCTTATTTTCTTTCTATAAGTACAGTGTAAAAAGAAAATCAAAAATAGAATATTCTCGGAAAATTAGTAAATTTTGGAAAAAATCGTGAATTTACTAAATTTCCTACATTAACGAAAAATTCGAGAATTCAAAATTTTTTTTGTCATTTCTCGTGGTAACTTTACAAAAAATGTTGTAAATCCACAAATATTTTTCGCAAATTCATAACTATTTTTTGTGAATTTCCAACAAAAATAGTAAATTAACAACTTTATTCGTCAATTCACAAAAAAATCAAATATCTCCAAATTTTTCGTTTAAGTACGAAATTTAGTATATTTACCATTTTGATCGAATATTTACAGATGGTTTCGAAAATTTACTATTTTTTCGAGAATCTTTTATTATTTTTGTTCTATTATTTTACTCTACAGAAGTTACTTTTTACAGCATAATTGTTTTTTAAATAAGGATATCAGATTTTATGTATAATTTTTTTTAAGCAATAAAATAAGAAAAATCTTGCATTTTTTTCTTTAGTGGTGCTTTCAAAGAGGCGCAAATATATAAAAATTTAAATTTAATTTAAAAAAATAAATTGAATTCCAAAATGTAATAATATTTAATAAAAAAAGAAATGTAAAATAATAATAAAAAAAAATAAAAAAAAAAATAAAAAAATAATATAACAAATATAACAACACTGCCTAAAAAAAATATATACACAAGCGAGGAATAAGAGTAAACATTAAAATAAAATAATATAAATGTAAAAAAAAAAAGAAAATTAATTTTTACCTATTTTCTGTTTATTATACATTGAAATTATATGTATTCATAATTATTTCAATAGCTTTAAATATTTGAAATGAATTCAATTTCGCCATTGAATTAATGATATCCGTCATTGGCATACATCAATTGCTTTAAAGCCATTGATTCAATGGTACCGGTTTTTCAGTGTAACCGTTCTTACTTTCTTTACTTAAAATCTATACGCCCTTGTCGAACTGGTACGCTCATATAAAGAAAGTAAAGATACAAGTTCTAAAGTTATAAGTACCGAATCACATCAAAATTCACAGAGCATCCCGAAATATTAGGGGAAAATCTGCACCCGAATTATATCTAAAAAACCTTTTACAGATTGTTTATACATCAAAAATAATAATTTCCCCGTTAGAATTTTGCCCCCAGCTGCATTTCATGGAAAAAACCATTAAAATTTAAAAAAAAACTTTATAGAGTTTTTGGAGATACCAAGGGGATTGTTAAATGTTTGGGAATACGATTTGCTTCTAAATTTCAAAACAGTTTGTGGTAGTTGAGAAAACATCCTTCATATCCTCATTTTACTCGAATGGGCCTCCTGGTCCTAAAAATTAGAACTTTTATCAGGGTTATATGCTATATAAGATAGGACTTTTTAGGCTATCCTCTAAATGGCGCTGCTGTCTTGTAAGTAAACCAAATACCTTACCTAATTTTTTTTTTGAGTATTTACCACCTTTTGACCCCCGTAAATCGAATTTCTTTATCATTGGCCAAAAATGACAATTTTTTAAATTGCTGCAAAAATTGTAATATTTGACTAATATGGGTTTTATAGATCTCTGGAATTTTGTACAAGTGTGATGGCATATTTGCATTATAATTTAATTAATTTATATTAAATAATTTTTTTTATTTTTAAGAATAATTTTAAAAATCAAATTTTTTAGACGACCTTAATTATTATTTTTATCTTGTAGACATTAGACATTCCGATCTATTGTCTATCAAAATACAAAGATTGGAATGTTGAAAGTTGAAAAACAAGATAATTATAAAAAAATTTAGGTCTATACCTTTAAGATGTTTACTATATAAGATAAAATTATAAAATTTTTTAATTGTTATTAGTCATCTTAAGAAAAAGTTTTGTAATTATCTAACGGTAAATAATTTTTTTTTGATAAAATGTAGTCATAGGAATTCCTTTTTGATAACTTGTCTATGAAGTTTTTCTTGAAAAATGCTCGTGGAAAGGGAAATCAAAGGGACCACGTTCCCAAAAACTACATTTTTTAGTCAGTCTCAAATAATCCACAGTCGCAAACAGTCAGTCAAGCTATTAGGCTCAGCTGGGACCCACACGGCCCACGCTATCAAAATATTCACATTTCTCAATTTTTAAAACATATATATTTTTTTTGTAATTACATTTTCTCATTGTACACAGTTTTTTTTATTGGTATTCATAATTAAATAATTTTTCTTTTCAAGTTAAATTTGCTTTCTATTTATTTTAAAAAATAAAGTTTTCCTCAAAATACTAAAAATTTTTATAATTATAAAAAAAAGGTAAGTCAAAATATTCATTTCTTTTTATTTTAACATTTTCAACTCATCGAAAAGAGTGCTAACAAGGCTAAAGTCCTCGACTATTGTGATCGAAACCACGCAGGGACACATTAAAAATATTTTTGTATTTTTATTTTTTTTGCAAATTTAAATACTATAATTAATTTATTAACTTTTTAACTTTTTTTTTAATTACGTTAAATTTGTCTGAAGGACGGGGCAAACCTAGAAAACTTGCTAACCCCTTCTCGATTAGTTGTTTAGTTTTATTTCTTTTTTTAATTAAAAATAAATTTAATAATTAAACAATTAATGACAAAGGGCAAATTCATCGTAACACAAGCTTCTAATTTTTAAAAATTCTTTACTCGTTTATTTTCGATCAATTGCTTACGCGATATAAAAATTTGAAGTCAGAGTCCCGCGTCAAGATATTTTGGTAAACGCTAATACTTTAAATGCTATCTTTATTGAGCTATGTCACGAAAAAAACTAAAGCAAAAGGAATGAATAAAAAACTTTTAAAAACAAGGTGCTTGCACAAAAATTTTGAGATCTATAAGACCCATTTAAGTCAAAAATTACAATTTTTGCAGTAATTTAAAAATTGGTCATTTTTGGCCAAATATGTTCATTTGGTTTACTGACTATAACGGTAAGACATTTACTGATAAAAAAATTTGGTTTACGGGGGTCAATCGGAAGGTATTTGGTTTACTTACGAGGTAGCAGCGCCATTTAGAAGCCTAAAAAGTTATATTAAGTTATATTATCTAATATAGCATATAACCCAGCTATAGGGTCTAATTTCTAGGAACAGGAGGCCCATTCGGCTAAACTGAGGGTATGAAGGATGTTTTCTCAACTAAAACAACCTGTTTTGAAAATTAGAAGCAAATCGTATTCCCAAACATTTAACAATCTCCTTGATATCTCCAAAATAAAAAAAATAATAAAAAAAAAATTTTTTTTAAACACGCTTTTATTTGTGTTATCTAGTTTTAGCGCACTAAAACGTAAAAAATAAATTTATAATGAGAGTATTTTTGATTTTTAATAAAGTTTTCTGATAATTAAAAATTTACCAAAAATTTATTCCTTTTGCTCAAATATGAAAAATTTTATAGTACATACGTATGTGATAATGAAAAAAATTAAAAGCGTGGGTGCCAGTTTCTAATTTTCTTTCTGCATGCTTGGCACCCACGCTTTTAATTTTTTTCGAGTTAGATCCAATATGAATGAAAAAGATGCTTTAGAAGATGTACTTTTTTGTAAAAAAGTTCCTTATAATTTGTTGTCAGTTTAAAAGATGCAGAATTCAGGTTTAAGTACAACTTTTGATAATAATGGTGTTCATGTAAAGGAAAATAATAAAATTATTATGACAGGTAAATTACAGTAAGTTTGTGTGTAGTAGAATTTACGGTTGATACACAACTAGTAAGTCAAAGTTACATGGCAAATAGCTCTTTTGAAAATGATTACAAGTTGTGGCATGAACGACTTGGTCATATATGTAAAAATAAATTTGTAGAATTAAAATCTAAAAATATGCTAAACAATATAGATTTAACTGAAAATGTTGAACCTGTTAATAATCTATGTGAAGCATGTATTATAGGAAAACAAACCAGGCTACCTTATAACAAAGAAAAAAATAAAGATTATATAAGTAAGCCATTGCACAATATACATTCTGATATTTGTGGCCCCATTATTCCTTCCACAGTTGATGATAAAAATTATTTTGTTAATTTTATTCATGATTTTACTCTTTATTCAGTCCCGTATCTAAAAGCACATAAATCAGATTTATTTAATTCAAAAATAAGTAATTTATACATAGATAATGGTAAAGAATACCTTTCTAATGAGATGAAAAATTATTGTACAGAAAATGGAATGGAATCATTTAACTTCCCTTATACCCCACAGTTGAATGGTATGGCAGAACGTATGAATAGAAGTATATTAGAAACAGCTCGTACAATTTTACATAGTGCTAAGTAAGAAAAAATTTTTTGGGATAAAGCATTCCTAACTGCTACTGATTTATTAAATGTAACCCATGTGGTATAGTAAAGAGTTAATGTATTTAAAAGTGTTTAGGTCCACAGTTTATGTTCATAAAAAATTAAAATACTCGAAAATTGATGAAAATTCTTGAAAAGGAATTTTTTTGGATATGTACCAAATGGGTATAAAGTATGGGACGTAGAAAATTGTAATTTTATCATAGCCATAGATGTTATAGTAGATGAAGTAACTTATTTGGAAACCAGACCAGTACAGTCTGAAAAAGAATATAGAATTAATGATAATAATAAAAAGATGTTAATTGAAAATGATAGCCCAAGTTTAAGTCCTAGTAAGAAAATTAGAGTTGATAATAAAAATGATAACAATGATAGTTCATCTCAAAACAGTGAATCTGGTAATAATAACAATAATGTGTTAAGAAGGAGTAATAGGTTAAAACCTAGAGTACCTATGATGAGAATAAAATAACTGTTGCGAATTTTATTCTAAGTGCACAAATAATTGACTATATAATCCCAAAATATTTTCAAGATATTCAATTTTGTGATGATAAAGAAAAATAGGATATTGCTATTAAAGATGAATTAAAATCCCATGAAATTAAAAAAACTTGGACTTTAGTACGGGAAACAGGGTTAAATGTTAACGATTTAGCAAAGAGGAAATAACTAAGCACTTAGGGAATGTTGGGAGGTAAATGCGCTGGTAGAGCGACTTTGATATAGGAGCTGTGCTGGCATTTGCCGGTACGAAAGAAAACTACCAAAACTTCCGATGGCACAGCAGGTCACGCAGTATTCAAATTCTGCTTAACTCTTAAGAATAAATATTTAATAAATTATATATTTTATTTTTAAGAAAATAAAAACAGAATGGGTGCCGAGTCTTGAACCCGGCCTGCCCGACAGACACGAATGCTAGCTAGCTCTGAGCTACTGCGCTCACTAATGATTTTGTATGTAAATTAAATAAAACCTTATATGGTTTAAAAGATGTTCGTTTCAAACATTTGAAAAAACTTTGTTAGAAAAAGGGTTTCAGAAACAATGAGTAGTTTAAAAAAAAAATTATTTTATGAAAAAGTTTTCAATAATAGATTTATAGAAATTAGTCTTTTTCTTGGAATAAGAATCGTAAGAAATAATGATACCATATCCTTTGATCAAAGTGCTTATATACAGACTGTATTAAATAAATTTAAAATGTCAGAATGCAATCCAAATAGTACACCCTTAGAACCTAAACTAGATTATGTAGCTTTAAATTCAAACGAAAAATATTATGCACCGTGTCAAAATTTAATTGGTAGCTTGATGTATATTATGCTTTGTACTAGACTAGATATATGTGCATCAGTTAGCATTTTCAGGTAGGGGATCGAATTGGATTTTTCAAAAACTCAAAATTTTAAAAAATTTTTTTTCCAACTCTTTATACCTTGAAAAATTCCCTCCAAAAATATTTAGGCCAAATTCTGCTTTATAACGATATTACACGACTCTAAACGTGCGAAATACTTAAGAAAGAATGCAAAAAAAAATTTTCAAACGTGATTTTTAAAAACTTAAGTGCGTTATCTTTATTAAAGTATATTACAGGGCAATTTACCATAAAATTATAAAAAAATTAATTTGAATATGCCTTTACCAAGCGTAATAGGGCAAAAAAACGGAACTGCTCGTTGTTCCATGCTGGTTGTGCAGTTACACAAACCGGTTAGAAATTTTTTAAAAATTTTTTTCATAAAATTTTCGCTGCAAGAAAATACAATTTTTACAAATTTTTTTCTCAAAATTAAGAAAACAAAAAAATTAAAAAAACTGCAATATTTTTTTTTCTGTGCAATACTTCATTTAGTTCCATGAAAGAACTTATTAAAATATGGTTTTTATTTGATATCTCAAATCTGATAATTAATTTTTTGAAAATAATAAAAAAAACTTTTAAAAGTTAATAGAAATGTATGCATGATTGCATGGTTGTAATCGCCGATATCTGTGGCATATTGAAGTATTAAGCTCATTGTTTGAGGAACTTTAGTGCCAGCTAGTTGGCAGGGTATTTCTATTGATGTTATGCTGGATCAGCCAGATGTAACCTAACAATTGTATGTTTTCATTCTTGCAATACGTAGTCTATAATTTGTCCAAATTTTTCTACCCAAGTGTTCTCTTCAAAGAGTGGAAGTATTAAGCAGTTTTCTGATTTTCGCATTTCATTTTTTATTTACAATGTAAAAAATGCTGGACAGCGCATTAGCTGCTTTATTTTCGCATCCTTTTTGTTTGCAACTTCATAGTCGAAATCTCTACTTAAGCAGACGTGATGAAGGATCTTTTACATTGACTATCCATTTTAATGCTTCGTGGTCAGTTTGTACGTTAAATTTTCTTCCTAACAAATATTGTCTTAATCTTATGATAGACCACACTACGCAGACAAAGCCACATGACACGAAGAAGGGCCAAGTCCCACGAAGGGGCAAGGTAACTCATGAAAGTTCATAAAGAAGTTAAGCGATCTTTGAGGCGGGCGATCAATGTTAGCAAAATCCGCTGCGAAAGGAAGCTATGCCTTGAAGTAGAAAACGACCACTGGGGACTGGGCTTCAAGATAGTTACGAAGAAGCTGAGAAGCCAGATCGCTAATGGACAAAGAGGAGCTAAAGACAGTCGATCCTCTATTCCCGATGCACCCGACAAGAATAGACCAAGAGAATGATATCAGCGTAGATTCACGTAAGAAGAGCTGTTTGCTGCCGTGGACATCTTCAGAAATAAGAAAACTCCAGCCCAGACAGAATAACAGCCTAGATCATAAAAATAGCTGCACACGAATGCCCGTCATTGATCCTAAGGATGTATAATACATGCATCCAAACAGGAGTCTTTAGCAGGCGATAGAAAAAAAGGCAATACTGGTCCTTATCAGCAAAGGAAAGGGTGATCTCACACTCCCGTCCTACTGGTGACCACTAGGACTTTTGGATACAGCAGGAAACAGCTTCAAAAAGATGTTGCGATCCCGTATTCTAAATGCAGTCGAAGCAGCAGAGGATTTATCTCCTCGGCAATACGGCCTTAGACGGGGGCGGTCCACTAACGGGGTAGTCAAGGAGGAGTTGACATGAAAACGAGGGCCCAAATGGGTAATTATTACTCACCTAAAATTACTCTCTTGGTTACCCTTGATATTAAGAATGCATTTAACTCGGCAAAGTGGATAAAGTTCCTGCAAGGACTAAGTGACTTTGCAGTACCTAAATATTTGATGCGGGTAATGAAGGGCTACCTAAGTGACCGAGTACTCTTGTACGAGACTCTCCAAGGAAAAAGGAGCAGGAAAGTGACACCTGATACTTTTAGGTTCAAGTGGACTCTAAATATTAATTTTAATCTTAATTCATTTTTTTGGCACCAATGTAGGAAATTTGGGGAAATAAACGCACTAAGGACGTGACAGTAACAATATATTTATTCGTGTATAATAATAGGTGAGTGTGAAGCCACATGTACAGTTGTAATGCTTGAGCTCGCGTAGTATATACGCAGGATGTAACACATGCATTCATGTATTACCAATATAATCATCGCCACACCAAAGCTCGTTCTGCTCGATTCTGCTCGTGTCATGTGTGCCAAAGCTCGTAACACATGTGCAGATGTTTTTCCGTGTAGTTATACTGACAATTGTAAGTTTAAATTCTTATACAAATTAAGCGTATTTTCTTGTAAATATATTAACGTCAATTATTAAATTAATATTACGCAATATTTTTATTGTTTATTATTTACTACGTTATTATTTACTTATAAAAAAAAATATAGAATTGAAGAAAAAAAACTGTTTTAATTTTTAAAAAATTTTTGTATTTATTTCTAGTTTTTTTTATTTTACTAAAATGGTGAGAGGAGCTTGTTAGAGTCTGATACCGGCAAAAAATTGAACACCATGAAATCTGCAAATGTTTCCGAGAGCAATTAAGGCACATTTCAAGCTATTGGTGATCAAAAAATCGACATTCTTTTTTTTCAATATTTTTATTTAATAGCATCTTAGGAACCTGGAAAAAAAAATTTAAACAAATATCTTAAACCTTAAAGAGATATTTCGATTTTATTGTCCCGCAAACGCTATCATTCTTCGCTATCAAAATTTTGTTTTTTGCGTTTTTCTCAAAACTACATTTTTGATAACGGTAGCCCCTCTCACATAAAAAGTAATCAACGAATTGGCAAAAAATTTTTTTTTCCTGCTTTTAATTAAGTCATTACGCAGTGCGGTAATTAAAAGTTTCATCTCAGTTTCCATTATTTAATTGCTAAATTAATTTTCAAACTTCGTGCATTAAATTGTGAAATTTTCTTACATTTTGTATAATCTTACAAATTTTTACAATTTTTGAAAAGTTTTTAATTACCGCACTAGAGAATCGTAATCTTAAAATAACACCGTTAAAATTTTATGTAACTAATAAAATGTCTGAGAAAAAAATGTTTGAAATTTACTGTTTTTTACCCCTAGATACTAGAAATGTGCCTTAACAAATTATTGGACTTACTGGGTAATGTGTATAGTTTACGATATTGGGGCTAAATTTTAGGACGTGGCATGTTAGAATTAATTATAAAGGGTAAAAACTATTTAAATAAACCGCCTCATAGTAACAGATAAAAAGTCTAATAAAAAGTTTTTGGTTGATACTGGGTCACAAGTCTCAGTACTACCAAAAGACTACAACAGTAGTACACCGACTAACTTCACGTTATGGGCAGCAAATGAAACGAACATCAAGACTTCTTCTTGTTTTTTTTTTACTGGCTCTGACTCGCGTCGATTCGCCATAACCTAATCAAGACTTATGAAACCAAGAAAATGAAAACTGATTTCAACCTGGACAGGGATATTACGTGGAACTTCTTCGTAGCAGACATCCCACAACCCATTATGGCCGCAGATTTCTTGGTTTATCATAAACTTCTTGTGGACATCTATGGCCAAGCACTGTACGACAAAAAAAGCCACTATATTTCAAAAGGGAGCATTGTCAACAGCTGTAGGTATGGAATTTTTGCTGTTAGTAACACAGCAGAATCAGGATATTATTATATTTTTAAACAATTTCCAGAAATTATTGGACTGTCCCAAAGTCAAGGCATTGCCAAAACTAAGGTAGCGCACTACATTGTAACAAAGGGGCCTCCAGTTGCTGAAAATCCTCGACCACTGGGTCCGAAAAAACGTGAAGCCACTAAAAAAGAGCTAGACCTCTTGCTCAAATGGAAATGGATCTGACGATCATCTAGCTCATCAGCAAGTCCGATCCATCATGTAAAGAAGTAAAATGGCGATTGGAGAATGGTGGGAGATAATCGTTCCTTAAATTCTAAAACAATTCCAGACAAATATCCTATACCTAATGCTTTAGACTTTGTTAACATGCTTCATGGGAAAAAGATTTTTCTACAATTGATTTGGAGCGTGCATACTAACAAATTCCAATGGCCCAAGACGACATACAAAAAACTGCCATTATAGCTCCGTTTGGCAACTTTGAAACCGTCAAAATTTCAAAACCAAAATTTTTTATGGGGTTTTTTTGAAGATAACAAGGGGATTGTCAACTGTTTAGGAATATGATTTGTAACTAAACTTACTTGTAACTTTCAAAACAGGTTGTGGTAGTTTAGAAAACATCCTTCATACCCTCAGCTTACCTGAATGGGCCTCCTGGTCGTAGAAATTAGACCCTATAGCAGGGCTATATGCTATATAAGATAGGGCTTCTTAGTCTATCTTCAAAATGACGCAGCTACCTTGTAAGTAAACCGAATACCTTACTGTTGATTTCATTTTTTTTAAGTATTTATCACCTTTTGACCCCCGTTAACCGCATTTTTTTATCAATAAATCTCTTAACGTTATAGTCATGAAACCAAATGAACATGTTTGACAAAAAAGTCCAATTTTTAAATTACTGCAAAAATTGTAATTTTTCAAAAAATAATTAAATTTTTATATGTATTTACAACAATTACAATAATTACAACAATTTTCTATTGTTGTAATTTGTAATTATCACCTTAATAGTTGTTAAGATTCTAAACCCAAACTATTTTGATTCCCTAAACCTGAATTATTATAAGTCCCTGAACCTGAATTATTCCAAGTCCCCCCTCCTTAAATAGGACAAATTTGACCTCCCCTTAAAAAGGACAAATTTGACCCCCCCCCCCTTTAATTTTCTGAGACTTCTAAAGTTCTGAAGTACCCCCTCCCTATAAACATGTTACATGTTAAAACAATCTGTAAAAGGTTTTTTAGATACCATTCTAGTACAGATTTTCCCTTTATATTCCGGGATGCTTTTTATAAAAGTGACAACATCTTGCAAATTTAAAAAATTAAATTGGGGTGGAACTCAGACACCAATTATTTTTGAAACATCAACTGGTAATATGAGACCATTCATCCCAAAAATTTTACGGCAACGAATTTTTGACCAAATTCACCGACTATCACATCCAGGCGTACGAACAACCTTCAAAATGGTTTAGAAAAGATACTTTTGACCAGATATGCGAAGAGAAATAGTAAAATGGGCAAAAACTTGCACAGATTGTCAACAGTCAAAAATCGGCCAACACCAAAAAAATCAAGTCAGCTTACAAACGAACTAAAGAAAAACAAAACACAGAAGAAAGAAGAGCATGCACTTGAAAATACGGAACAATAACATCAAATAACCCGTGCCCCTCGTATCCTATTCTGGAATGCCTACGGTATAAGCAATTTTTCGAAATTTATGGAAATTATAAAAGACGAGGGCATAATATGTCTAAGTGAATCATGGCATATAAATAAAGATAATTTGCCCATAACAAATAAATTAGAAGTGATCGACAGTTTAGCACTAAAAACAGCAAAGTGGGGGAGCGTGGCTGGCGAGTTAATTATTACTTTTAACAGTAATATATATATAAATATAGAAAAATTGTATAAAAGTGAGAATTATATATTTATTAATTATAGGATTAGTGCATGCAAGCCCACTTAAAGATCTATTAAGTGTAATAAATACAATTGATGAAATTCTAATAGCTATCGGAAATAAATTTAAGGAAGCAGAGATAATTATTGTCGGCGAGTTTAATGCGAGAGTAGCATCAAAAAATGAGATAGATCCAGATCGATTACCATCAGAGGCAGTATGTGGCAGAAAAAGAAAAAGCCGTGATACAAAAATAAACAAAAGAGGGTGGGACATACTTGATCTCTGCGACAAGAATGAAATGTACATTATAAATGGTCGGTTCCTAGGCGATGAAGAGCGACAATTTACATTTATAGGTAGTCAAGGAAGATCGGTAAATGATTTAATTTTATGTAATTTTTTAGCTTTAAATAACACGATAGATTTTAAAATACTAGATGAATTAACTAAGTCTGAACATAAAATTGCATGTATTACTTAAAAAAAACGCGGTTATAAAAAATAATGTTCTAAAGACAATTAAATAGAAAGAAAAATATAAAAATCATTTCTTTGAATAAATGAAAAACTCTTCAAACGTCGGTTAATAAAATTAATTGCTAATGAAATGGAGGATAATTTTAAAAATAATGTTGTTGATATTGCTGACAACTTAAACATGTATAAAAAAAATTAGTAATTTTATTATTAAAAAAAAAACTTTGGTTTGATGAGGAATGTAGAGAGCTTAAAAAAAAGTTGAAAGAGCATGTCTGAAAGCAAAAAAATTAGAATTTTCAAACAATGTATTACTTGAAATAGTTAAAATAAAAAATTGGTACTTTAAATTCTTAAAAAATAAAAAGCAAATTTATAATATAGTTTTAGCCAATGCAATTTGTAAAGCAAAAGATTCCAAAGAATTTTGGAGTATGATAAAGGGGTATATATTTAAACATTCTTTTTAATAAAATTATGAAAATTATAAAATTATAAAAAAAGGTGATATAAATAAGCCCGAAAATTAAAGATCCATCTCACTGGTCAATGCTATTGTAAAAATCAGTACCTTAATATTAAATGAACGAATTAACAAATGGGCTGATAAAAATAAAAAAATACCAGAGAGGCAGGCGGGATTCAGGGCAAAAAGAAGTACGAGCGACCAAATTTTTGTACTGAAGAGCGCCTTCCTCTCGATATACCATAGCCTAATTTGGAAAAAATAAAAAAATATGGAATTAAGTAATGAAATAATAAATGTACTAATGAACTTGTATAGCAAGGCTAATATTGTTGTAAAGAACAGTGAGGGTATGTCAGATTACTTTGGGAGTATTTCAAGAGGAGACATTTAGCCCGTTATTATTCTCACTTTTCATAGCTGATGTAGAGGAATTTTTAAGAAAAAAACATGATCTGCGAGGAGTGTCATTAAATCACTTGGTAGAAGTAATCATGCTTGCTTTTGCTGATGAGATGGTATTCTTTGCAGATACGTCTGTACTATTTAATAAAGTAATTTTGGGACTAAAAGACTATTTCTCTCTTAATAGGCTAACTATAAATATTAAAAAAAATAAGACAATACTTTTCAAAAAAAGGGGTTTTGGATGTGCAAAAGATAGGCCTTCACTGTTCTATGATAAAGATGTAATTGAATATGAAAAAGAATACATGTACCTAGCTGTACCTTTTGTGCAATCAGGACTATTCGAAAAAGCATCAAAATATTTTTCTGATAAAGGTAAAAAAGCAATTCAACCAACGTTAAATATAATAAACAAAATAAAAACAGTTGATATTAATTTATGTAATAAGTTGTTTAAAACACCAGTCTCGTCGATAGTTTTGTACGCAGCACCAATTTGGAGCTTACAATATGTCAAAGAGCTAGAAAAAATACAAAAAATATTCTATAGAAAGTTGTTAGCCATACCAGTAAATACACCTGAATATGCAATAATAGCAGAAACGGGTATGGAAAAGGTAGAAGTGACTGTTTTTGGCTTGGTCCTCAATTAAATTCAAAAAATATTAGAGATGTCGGAGGATAGACTCCCGAAAATTTGCTTTAAAAGACTATTGGTTTTATCAAAATGTAATAAAAATGAGAAAAAATATAATTGGGTCCACCAAGTTAGAGATGTTTTCTTCGCTAAAATAAATAAGTCTGACTATCATGATAATGTTTCTCTTGACCTACTAATTAGGGATAGAGAGACATTATTAGGAGAATTTAAAGATTATTATAATAAAAATGATAAAGTAAAATTGTAAAAAATAGCAATTTTTCCTATGCTTAAAAAAACAGGAAATAAGTCAAATTATCGAGATCTAAAAATACCATTGTATTATAAAAAAGTAATAGCGCAATTAAGAATGTATAATCAGAGTGCGTATAAGTAGAGTGAAGCAAAGCCAAAAATTAGGCATGCACCGTTTTTTTAATTCATCATTAAATTAAAAATTGACCAATTTTTTGTGCGTAAAACTAAAAAACAAAAATATTTAAAAAAAAAAAAAAATTATATTTGAATGTTCCGCGGCTGAAAATGGTGGAGCCAATCAGTAAGAATGACCACCTTTGCTTGACTCTACTTATACACCCTCTGTGTATAATTTGTTTAATTCCAGATTTTTAATAAAAAATAAAATAGCTAAAATTGATGAATTTTGAATGAAGAGAGTGAATAAAATCTCTAAAAAAGAAATTATTAAATTAAAACAGCTATCATGATATATATAAAAAAAAGAAAAAAGAATAGAAAAAAATATAGAAAGACAAAATAAAAAGTTCATAAAATAAATAGCAAACCAAAAGTGAAAGAAAAAGATAACATAAAGTATGAGGGAGGAAGAGAGTTTTTTACTTGTTATTTTTATTACACAAGTTTAAATAATATAAATTTAAACTTATAAAATGCTAGACTAAACATAATTATATTTCATTTACTTTTTAATTTTTATCTTAAATTTATTAGAATTATAAAAAAAAAGTATCCCGGGAAAAAATAGATCATGTATCCCCATGTATGACCATGTATGAAATTTATACGTTGCCATGCATGACCATACATTGACAACGTGAAAAAATAGCAAAAAGCGCCTATTCTTGGCCAAAATAGCAAAAAAAAAAATATTTTGTGCGTCTAGTTCATAAATTTCTTAATTTCATACCTTAAACTATCTTTCTAGCCAATAAAATCTGATGGAGAAAAAATTTCTTGTTTTGCACATATTTTTATTTTCAGCGGACTATTATATACATATATTAAAAAAAAAAATCTCGGCTTAAAAAATTGAAACTCTTTTTTTATGAAATTTTTCAAGAAACTATATAAAAGCTTTGAAAAAATGCGTAAATTAGTAAATTGTTATCGCTAATAGTAAATTTCAAATTTATTTTAGTTTTTTTTTTAAATAAGACCTTACTTCAATTGTCATATTGAGATAAATTTATTTTTTGCAGAAAATAGATTTTTAGTAATAAAACTTAGATTGCATTTTTAATAACATTTAAAAGTAAAAAATTTTAATAATTGAAAAAAAAATTAAAAATACCTATGCATTTAAAAAAAAATATAGAAAACACAATTTTTAGTTTTAAACTATGAAAAATTTTTTGATAATTATATTTATTTCTTTTTGTTAATTATTTTAATTTTTTTTTATTTTAATAAATTTTAAATAATTGATAATAAAACATTAATTAATTTTAATAAATAATTAAAATTTAGAAAAAAAAATCTTCCGAATAAATATATAAAAATCACATTACCCGGGAGAAAATCGATCATATATCCCCATATATGACCATGTATGAAATTTATACGTTGCCATGCATGACCATATATCGACATACATGGAGATGTATCATCATGAACTGATTATGTCTCTGTATCCTTTTTTATCTTAACGCATTAAAACACATGACCATGCATGACCATACATAACTGTATATGATAAATTTTAATTTAAAATTTTTTTTATATTTTTATAATGTATGTTCATGTATGGGAACGTATGTCTGTACATTTTTGTACTGAAGCATATATATTGATATATACTTTTTCATATAATTTAAATATTGAAAATTTTATGCAATTCTAAAATAATAAAATTGCTAAAATTTATGTAAATAATGAACTTTTTTAACTTAAATATTTTATTAAAGAGTATAAATGATTGAACAAGTATCAATTTTGAAAAATAATTATAAATTTATTCCCATATTAAAAAATTGTACAAAATTATTATATTTTAATCATTATAATCAATAAAAATATTTACAAGTTTTGGGTTTAATAGACAAAAAATTCTCAATTTTGAATACATGTTGTATATTTTTAATTTCTTTTACAGATATTGTAAGAAATTCTTTATTATTTTTGGTTTGTATCGGTAATATGTTCTCTATTTTTCGCAAAATTTCAAAATGAAAAATCATTTCTGTATTATCTATAAATATTTTTTCAATAAATAAGTACAAAATATTATTAAATGAAAAATAAAATTGAATATATCCGTATATTAATTTTGAATCTATTGTTTCAATTAAAACAATAAAAGACTTTGTTTTTATCTCTTTATATGCAATTGAAGTAAAATGCAAATCATGTAATACACTTCTAGAATAAAATTTTACATTATTTATAGTATCATCAAAATTTCCAAACATACTATTAACAGCAGCCAGAGTCCTAGAAAATTTGTCTATTTTATTAAGTGGCAATCCTGATGGTTTCAAAACAAATTCTTGTTTTTGCAGATTTTTAACTTTGATTTTATCTTCTTTTAAGCATCTGTATGATTCGTAAGCCTTATAGTTATTAGCGATTTCCTGTCCAATATTTTTAGTTCCATGTAACGTTGACTCGATAAATCCATTATAATTTTCAAAAGGAAAAGCTGTTAAAGGATATAAAGGACCCCATCGCTTCACATGTTCATGAAGATGTAACAAGTTATGCATGTTGTAACTTAACAATTTTTGATCATATAACTTTTCTGTATCTGTTACAAATTTTTTTAGCATTATTTTTACTTCTGATAATTTTGTTAAGGTAATTTCTTTTTTTAATAGTAAGTTTATCGATAAAACTAGCAATATCCAATGTTCAAAATATTCTTTTGACATAAACTTTTTTAAAATTGGAACTGAATAAAGAATAAGCCAATCATAAAATTCAGTAGCTTTATAATTTTTGCAATCACTAACAGGCTTTGGCAACCTTTTTTGATTTCCTGGAACTTCAATTTTTAACATAAGTTTATCAATTTCTTGTACATGCTTTTTTAGGCTCCAACGCTCATTGCCTAAAAACCATTCCATCATGAACATTTTAACGACACCCAAAAATACTAAATGCATCATTTCAGGAATAAAAATTGTACTTAAATCTACTAAAGGTAAAATACTGATTATTGTGTAACCTTTTATACCCTTTTCAACTATTTTCGTTCTATTAACTTCTTTCGCCAGGTTCATAATTTTTTTGTGACTTCGCAGTATATTACTTTGATCATTAGGTACAGGAAAAAATCTTTTTTTTCTTTTTTTTACAACTTTATCAGTTTTTTTAGTTTCAATTTCACATGTTATGCAGGGATAAGTTCCTGAATGTCCATGGATATTTAGACTAATTGCTCTTGCTGGAGCATCAGCTATTATAATAGGAGCAACAACACGGACTAAATATTCTTTTTTAGTTTTAAAATTTTTCCACCTAATACCTTCATAGTAATACTCCCTTAAATTTAAACAAAATGGCAGTAAAAATGTATTCATAGGTGGTTTTTGATAATCATACCAAATACCACATAATAACGTGTAAGATTGTCTAAGATTTTCTGGTACTTCGGCTATTGTATACATTATTGGCCATATACAGGTTTTAGAACTGTTTGAAAAAGACACACCATCCGTATTAAGTATTAAAGTAAGCAAATGAGTGGAATTTTTCTGCACAGAATTTTTAATTCTTTTATACTCAGACCCATCTCTAATGCTGCTTAAAACATTTTCATCAGTTTCGTTTAATTTTACATTAATTACTTCTTCTAAGTTTCTATGCTCAAAAAGGTATTTTATCTGTTCCGCTATGTCTATTTCATGAAAATGTGATATATTATTTGTTGAGCAAAATGTACATATTGATGGAGAGTTTGTATCTAAATAAGTTAAGCATTTTTTGCAATAATAATGCTTATTAACTTTTTGAAAGAGATACAACCGGTTTAAAATCTGAAATAACATGTATTTAGTTTTTGGAATATTATTTTTTTCTGGTAAAAAAGTTTCTTGAAGCATATTTAACTGGTGTTGTAATGCTTTTTTTGTTAACTTATTTTGGAAATAAAAGTCGCTCACTTCAAATACAGCATCAATCAATTTTCTGTCTGAGCCTTCAAATAAAAACTGTTCCTTTAATATTTCATTGTCATTAAAATCTAGTGTATCAGAGTCTTCATGATACGAGTCATCAGAGTCATCATTATCATCATGATTACAACTTTCAACATTCGACTCATCACTTTCATACTCGGTATCTGATAGCGCATTGTCTAAATTTGATTGTGATTTTATCAAATCTAAAAATTCATGGAGTTCAAAATTTTCTTGGGTAAATAAATCATCATTATAATCATTTTCTTCTTTATTATAAACATCACTGAATTCATTTGATAGACCACCTGTGAATTCTAAATTTTGTTGTTCTTTACGGGAACAATTCAATACATTATAGTTACATTTTTGAACATTGTTTGAGTCAGGATAGTCATCAATTTCAAAACTTTTTTCTCGTTTATTCCACCTCTGCACAGTTTTTAAATTAATCTAAACAATGTAATAACAAAAAATTAAATGCTGCTAAATATATGTGTATAAAATATATTTATTATAAATAATTTACAGAATTTGAATCCTTCAACCATTTTCTTCTTTTGCGAGGTGAACAATTTTCAAATTCAAAATCTGATAGTTCGTCACTTGACATTCTAGCTAAATTTTCCAAATTTTTAACAAGATTAGCATGTACCTTGAGGTTAGATTGTCAATAACAATGTAGCACTAAGGATTATAGCATATTATATAATATATGTATATTATAAACATTAAAAAAAAGACTATACATAATACAAAATACAATAAAAAATTAAATTATCTCTATTTTCTATCAAAGTCAAAATGGAAAAACCATAATAATATAGAAAATAATCAATTATCAAATGCAAAATAATTTTCAAAAAAATTTACAGTTTTAAAAAACCCAGCAAAGAACAATAAAATTTCTACATTATCGGTAACTCGCAAATCACGAAATTGTGAGTGACGAACTCAGTCGGCCATTTTATGATTCAGCGAAAACCATCTTTTCGTTTGTTTGATTTTAATGAATAAAATTCGCGAATTATATATTACATTTTTTTATAATTTTTTACAACTAAGATTATTATGAAATTTAATAATACTTATTTATTAATCTCGGATAGCTGTGTAATATATGACACAAATGTAGCTTTAAATAAAGGTGATGAGGTTAAGTTTATTTATGAGAATAAAATTGTAACAGGAGTTTTTGAAGAACGTGGTGGTAAATATATATTTTAATATTTACAAATATATTAAAGTTTACTTATTTAAACAAAAAAACACCTATTTTATGTTTTTTTAGAGCGTGTTAAGGCCATGAATAAACGTTTAGATGAGTTGAAAATAGATCAGATTCAACAAAAAATAAAGAACAACAAACGAAAAGGATCACAAAAAGTAGATAGTACCGTTAGTAATAAGTCAAAAAGGATTTCAAATAACAAAAAGGTAAATAATCTAACTTCTATTCTTATTTTTTTTTTTTAATAAAACACTACAATATTAATAATATCTTGAAAATTCTTACAGGTAAATGATAAAAATGCTTCAGATGATCAAATTGTTGAAATAGTTGAAAATTATGAAAAAGAAAATATAAATAATAATGAAAATCAGAGTAATGATTCTTTTGAAACTACTCTAGTGCACCAGCATCAGTCGCCTACAATTCCACCTATCAATAATCAGCCAGTTCTAGTGGACCAGCATCAGTCGCCTACAATTCCACCTATCAATAATCAGCCAGTTCGTCAAGAATTACAAAATCAGGAAGTATCGCAGCAGCAACAAAATGCTGAAGAAGTTTTTAATGATGTCGAACTTGATCTGAATGATGATTCTCAACTTTTTGGACAAAACCCCGAGGGAAATATTCGGGTAAAGATTTTTATTTCTAAAGAAAATCTTAAACAAATATTTATTTTTTGAATTTTTCAGATGAAGCATCTTGGTAAAGGTATTTACTCAAGAGAGAGCATTTTTTTAAACGCAAAAGGTGCTTCAAGGAGTGCGAGCCACTTTGCAAGAAGAATATTGCAAGGAGTATTTCATCTAAATGCTATACTGAAAGGAACAATGACTGGAAGATCTTGTCAAACAAAGCCTAAAGGACCTGAAAATAGTTTTGTACCTTTACATAATAAAGCTATAGATAGAATCATTGGTAAATATATTTAAATCTTTATATTAATAATTTAATTTCACACTTAATTTTTAATATTATTTTTTAGAAGTTGCATTGTTGTTTGCAGGAAAAAGAAAGTATGCAGTACAAACTGTTCAACAGATTAAAGTTTCAATGTCTCAGAGAATTGGAGAAATTAAAAGAGAGGAAAAAGCTGCTCGCCTTCAAGGGAAATTTTATGATTATTAAATTTAGATTATTTTAAAATTTTGATTGGTCTCTATTTAATTTAATGTTTGTGTGAAATTTTATATTATTCCACTTATTTCAAAGTTGTTTTTCAATGTTTTTGAAAATATTTATTGGTTTTTGATATTCATTTTAAGCTTTATAATTTTATTTTCCTATTATTATAATTTAATATTAAAAATTAAAAATAATTTTATTAGCTTTTTTAAATATAATTTAAAAATAACTTTATATAGTTCAATCTTATTAATATAAAATAAGTACTTCGCGTAGAAAGGATGAGTGTTAGAAAGGATGAGTGCACCACGGAGCACTATCCTGGAGAGGGAAACCTCCCCAGTTACCGGGAGGCTCTGGCTGTGGCGAGAGGCAGGTGTCATCGGAAATGATCAAGGTTCTCCAAGGGAACATGCGACACGCACGGGAAGCTGGTGCATTGTTGGATCAAATTGCTCGCGAAGAAGATGCAAATATCCTCTTACTAAGCGAGCAATATTACAACATGAACCACAAGTACTGGCTTTCCGATGACACTGGCTGCTGCGCCATATGGCTTCGAGGCAGAGCCCAAACGTCCCTTACCCAACAAGGGAAAGGGAATTGCCACGTTTGGGCCAAGTGCGGGGAGACAACTTACATAAGTTGCTATCTCTCCCCAAACGACAACTCGGCAGAGCTGGCTACAAAGCTGGCCAGCATCGAGAGCACGGTCCGAACGGCGACTGGTGGTGTAATCCTTGGTGTAGACTTCAACGCCAGGGCTCTGGAATGGGGGATGCCAACGACTAACCCCAGGGGACGAATTGTGCTCGAAATGGCCACTAGGTGCAAACTAGTGGTCCAGAATAGAGGCAACAGGCCCACCTACGAGAGGCCGGGTTGGGGTGCCTCTATCCTGGACATAACCTTCGCTACAGAAGCTGCGTCCGGGAGAATAGGCGACTGGAGGGTGATGGATGATCAATACAATGGTAGTGATCATCATTAGATCGCCTTCCGGGTATTGGAAGGAACCTCACAACGACCTCCGTACAGAAGGCGCCCCCTGGGTTGGAACGTACCAAAAATGGACGAAGACAGATTCGAGGAGTATCTTCGAATCGAGTCAGCGTCCATCCCCGCTTGGCATGGAGGGGCCACAAGTCCCCATGAGGCTGAAATCTTAGTTAAGAAAGTAACGTCTCTATTATGCGGGGCATGTAATGCCTCGATGCCTCGCCGCAGGCCCTGGAAAGGGAGAAAGCCAGTGTACTGGTGGACTCCCGAAATAGCTGAGCTCCGGAAGGAATGCCACAGGATACGACGAAAGGCGCAAAGAGCACGGGACAGACCTGAGGCCGCCGTGCTTTCTCAGGAACATAAGGACGCCAAACACCGGCTGGCCAAGGCCATCCGTCAAAGCAAGGCTCGATGTCTGCGTTCATTGCGCGAAGATGTAAACAAGGACCCCTGGGGCCTAGGTTACAAAGTCGTAATGGGCAAGTTGAACCGGGGGTCCGACAACATGATGGATGCGGCGTCGACTGAACGGATCGTCGGTGCTCTCTTCCCTGAAAGGCCCATCCGGGAAAACCCGATTGAGGTGATACCCAGGGAGGAAGTGCCGCTGTTCAGCGAAGGCGAGATGGTCAAGGCCATAAAGCCATGAAAAATGGCAAGGCGCCGGGGCCAGACGGGATACCAGCGGAAGTGCTCAAACGAGCGGTTAAAGTAATCCCAGGTATCCTGTTAAGCATGTTCAATGCGTGTTTGGTGGCTGGAGTGTTCCCAAAGCAGTGGAAGGTGGCACGTCTCGTGCTCTTGAACAAGGGCAAGGGTGGAGCCCCGGACTCTCCATCATCTTACAGACCTTTGTGTATGTTAAATACCATTGGTAAGGTGATGGAGAGCATGCTCCGGGCAAGGCTCAGAAGGGCAATCGAGGAGGGCGGCGGTCTCTTCGAGGAGCAGCATGGCTTTCGTGAAGGGCATACCACGATAGCCCCATCCGGCGTGTCGTGGATACCGTAGAGGCTGAGAGGGAAAAGCGGCCTGCAATTCGCAAGGACGTCCTTCTGGTAACGCTGGACGTCAAAAACGCTTTCAACTCGGCCAGGTGGGATGACATGATCCGGTCTCTCGAGTACGACTTCCGGATACCCAGGTATCTGGGTAACGTAATAAAGGACTACTTACGGGACCGGAGACTGCTCTACGACACGCTCGATGAAAGGCGTGAAAGGGTTTTGAGTGCAGGCATCGCGCAAGGTTGGGTTCTCGGACCGGACCTGTGGAATGCCTTTTACGATGGCTTGTTGCGCGTCCACCTCCCGGAAGGAGTTTCCCTGATCGGGTACGCCGACGACGTGGCCCTGACCATAACTGGCAGGGACATGGAAGTGACCCAGGAGAGGTTGAATCTAGTCATGAGACGGATCAACCTCTGGATGGGCGATCACGGGCTCCAGCTTGCGATCCCAAAAACGGAGATCGTACTGCTGACCCGTCGAAGGGTTCCCACCGACTTCGATGTAATTATCGACGACGGCGGAAACCCTCACACGATCCGAACCAAAACATCGGTGAAATACCTGGGAGTTCAGCTTGATAACAAGCTGACCTTCTGGAAGCAATTTCAGAGGTCGTGTGAAAAGGCAGCGTCAATCGCATCCTCCCTGTCAAGGCTCATGGCCAACATTGGGGGACCCAAACCAGGGAAGCGAAGGCTCCTGATGTCAGTCGTCAACTCTGTCCTGCTCTACGGATCAGAAGTCTGGGCGAAGACCACAGAAACTGCCAAGTACAGACATAAAATATCGTCGGTACAGAGGCAAGCGGCAGTGAGGATCGCCTGCGGATACCACACGGTATCTCTAGAGGCGATCCAGGTTGTTGCTTCGGTGATACCCATTGACCTGCTAGCGTTGGAGCGGAAATTCATCTACGAGAGCGTAGATGAGCGCGAAGTGGCTTCCACTCGCGCCCGCTTCAACTCTATGAAAGCATGGAAGAAACGATGGAAAAAGAACCAAGAGAAAAATGCCCTATGGACGCGCAGACTGATCTCAGACCTGCAGGCATGGATGGGACGACAGCATGGGGAGGTAGATTTCTACCTTACCCAGTTCTTAACTGGACACGGATATTTCCGTGTCATGTTGAAGCATTGGCATAAGGTGGCAACAAAGGAGTGCTTGCACTGTCCGGGCGTGGATGATACAGTGGAGCACACATTCTTCGAATGTGTGCGCTACGCGGAGGGGCGCCTGCCCTTCCCGATTTGGAGGCCGGAGACGGTGGTCCCGGAAATGCTACGGAGTTCCGAAAACTGGAACAAAGAAGCAGAGTACGTAAGGACCACCTTGTTGGAGAAGAAGGAGGAGGGCTTTCTATCGTAGAGAGCTCTCCTGCCCCTAGGCAGGGGGGAAGGCAGCGGCCAGCTGTCTAGGCTGCGCGTCCCAAACTGAAGTTATACCTGAAAAGGGAGTTCCGGTTTGGGACAAACAAGCGCGGGGGGTTTAAACTGTGTTTATCCAGTAAGAATCCGGGGCGTAGCCGGCGACCGCGTTCGCCGGTAGTCTCCCAGTTGTACACTTTGTACAACTGGGCGGTCATGGAAATTTGCGGGTCTTTAAGGCCCGCAAACACTCCATGGCTGATGCAAGATTCACATATTTCCCTTAAAAAAAAAAAAAAAAAAAAAAAAAAAACTTCGCGTAGATAGCTTTAACCAACAAATTAGATTTACTTCTTAAATATATTATATTAACAGAGTTAAAATTAAAAATTTTTTTTTATTATAACATAAAAAAATTAAAATAATAATATACAAATATAAAATTGTCATTGTTTTTTTTATATTTCCTTATTTATTTAACGTCGTATAAAGTAAATTTAATTTTTTATTTCAAATAATTAATAAAAAAGAATTATGTATCGGTATACATTGTCATGCATGGGCATGTATATTAATACAGAGACATAATCGATATATGGCCATGTATCGCCATGTATGAAGATATTAATACATGGTCATATATGGGCATACATGATCGATTTTCTCCCGGGTAAATATTCAAATATCAATTTAGCTCCGTCAGTTAAGTGTTTGTTTATGAAGACGGCGCACCGCGGCAGCCCAGATTCGAATCCCGGTAATATTTTTTTTTTTTTAATAAATTAAAAATAACTTATGGATGATCATACATGGGAGTATACAGTCATACAGAGACATAATCGATATATGGCCATGTATCGCCATGTATGAAGATATTAATACATGGTCATATATGGGGATACATAATTTATTTTTTCCCGGGATATTATTATAATAAAAAATGTATCTACAGAAAATAAGAAATCTTGTAACAATGAATGATGTAACTAATTGTGAGCAAGAAATAAATACTACTACTACTATATATATAATTAGAAATTTATATACAGTTAGGATTAAAAGCAAATTTTAAGTATGTTAGATTAACTAAAAAAAAAATATGTATATATTTTTTTTTTTAATTTTTTACCTGCAACCCAGGCTATAGTAACTCCTCCTAGTTCTGAATCAGAAAATCGCATCAAAAAAGTTCCTGCTGCACAATTGGCTAACATTTCTTCAGCTTGTTTTTTTCTGATAAATCCAAGAATATAACCATCATTCCATGGACCTCTTAAATGTTCTCTTGTTAATTTCATAACAGCATAAAACCATTCCCAAAATGTAAAATTTCTTTCAGGAAGAGGTTCTTTACAAAATTGTGCCCAACTTAATAATAAATTAGAAAAGTCTTGATTTGTGGGAGTTCCTCCTCTAAATGCTTTCTCAGCTAAAAAGCGTAAATTGTCTTCTGTCAATAATCTTCCTGTAGCTGATCTAAATTTAACATTTAAAGCTTCAGCTACTTGACACCAAGGAACTTTTTCAGGAACTGCAAATGGCACTCTTCCTGGCTCTGCAAAAGCATTATCCCAAGTAACGGTAGCCCAAGCATGTGGCTCTTGATTACCATGAACAATAACAACTACAGGTAAACTTAAAGTCCAAACTTGAAATACTAATTCACCACCACCAACACTAAACTGCGATTGAAATAGCAAAGAAAATTTTTCGTCCATAACAGATTCAGTCCCTTTTTTTTCAGCTCTTTTAATTTTTTTCAATTGCATATTACGAAAACTGACAGACAGTTGTCTTGTAGCTTGATGATATTCCATAGTTCCAGTATTATTTAAAATTTCTCCACTTGCTTCACCATTTTTAGCCATTTTATCACTTTTTAATAATGCATTAGCTTGAGCTTCACTTATTATACTAACTTTTACTTGGGGTGGAGTCATATGAACATTTAATTTACCACCAACTAATAGTCTAACCGTGCTAGTAAATCTAGTGTTTGTTTTCATAACTTGAGGTGGTTGTTTTTCTATTATAAAGGTACTTGTGACAAGAGAACTAAGCAGTTGTGTTATTTGAGAATTAAGGGTTGGTAAAATATCCTGTACTCCAGGTGGATCAAGGGCAAGTTTTTGCTTTAAGCGCTCTGCTTCTTTAATTTGCTGTCGATTTAACCAAATTAATTCTGCTAGACTTTCACACCAATCTTGTATGGCATCCAAATTACTTGTAAATAAGGCTCCATTGCCTGCAAGTTGTTGATCACGCTTCCACCTAATTAATTCATCATCTAAAACCCTAGACTGCAGAGCATTTAGCCTACTTATAGTATCCTTTAATTTTTCAGCTAATGTTAAGCGTAGTTGCATTAAACTGGCAACCTTATGATTTAATAATTGTTCTTGCTGTTCTTTCTGTCTACGTATTTTTTTTTCAATATCTATACTTTGCTGGCTTTGCGGCTGAGTTGCTATATGCTGTAAATGAGCATTTAATTTTGTACATTCATGATAACTAATAGCAAATGCTTCTTGTTCTTGTTCCATTTTTCGTAAATCTTCTCCTGTTTCTTGAGTCCTACATTTTAAAGCTTCAACTTGTTGAGCTATTTCAGTTACTGCATCTCCTACCATTAAACCTACTCGGCTACCTGCCATATTCATTATTGAACCACCAAGATTTTCTACCTGTGAAACTAATTTCATTTCTGTGCCCAGACAATGCCTTATTATATTAAATAAAGTTCCTGGGTTTTGAAGATATCTTTGCTAAATAGAACAAAAATTTACAAAATTAAATACAAAAAAATTTTAAATTATTGAAACAATTCTCTAAATAATAATAATATAAATCAAATTATTACCCTAAAAATTTTTGCAGCTTCCATCAATTTTAATCTAGTTAAAAAAAGATCTTCTGTATTTAAAGACGCTGCTTTTGTCTCTAACTCTTGAATAAGAGATCCAACTAAATTAGAAATATATTGCTCATACTGAGGATTGTCAGGTTCAATTTCAGTCCTAAATCAGGAAAACAATAATTTATTTTAAATAATATTTTTGTAAAAAAAACATCTAAAACTTACCACATTTTTTCTTCTATCCATGATGATAAAAAATGTCTCACTTCAATAGGAAAATGCTCTCCGTAAACGGAACGCACGTGTTGCAAAGCCTCTGGAGGTAATTGTTGCGCTTTAGCCCATAAAGCCATATTTAGTTACTTAATTAAAATTGCTTTAAATTAAGTTATATAAAAAATTCAGGTATCATAATTTAATTATTTCAAATGTTTAGAATTTAAAGATAAAATGCTTTCTTGTAATTTTTAACAAAATGTATGTTACACCAACTGTAGTCTTATATGCGTAATACAAATAAATTAAATAAAATAAAGAAAAGAACTAAATAGATATTAATCTTTAATTGTAAATACTATATTTCAAATATACAAATCCTTGTATGTGTTAATGGAATAATATTTATAGATATAATAGGCTAAATTATAATGTTCCATACTTGATTTAATTTATACCAGGTAAACTATATTACAGTGGAAGGGTTAAGACGATTAAATCAAAAAAATGTGGAACTATCAGAGATTAAAGAAGAGATCCTCCATCTTCTATACTACCTCGTAAAGCGGTCCACGGCAAATTTGCGCAATGCAGGCGGCCTCTAGTAGGACTCATTACGAACCCATTCCAGGTTTTATTATTAACTATTTCAGCATTATTAAAGTTGGACCCTCGCAACAAAAATTAGAGATTTGCACAAAATTACATAAAATTAAAGTTTTTTATTAATAAAATACACTGTAAAAATTTTGAGAGCACTAGTTGTTTGGTTTCGGAGAAGTATGCAAAAATATTTAACAAGGATGTTAAATGTAAAACTCCAAAAAAACGAACTCATTTTAATTTTTCTCGGAATTTACAGAACAAAATTTAACATCTCATGGAAAAATTAGGTTTTTTACATAAAAAAAGAAGATTTTTTCAGCTTTAGTAGTACATAATCTTCTTTTATGATAATTTTGTCTGCTATATAGACAATAATCTTCTTTTATGATAATTTTCCCGTACAAAGCCACTGTATACAGTCGTGTATACAGTAACTGTATACAGTTTTTCACGGAATACAGACACTGTATACAGAATTTTTTTTTGTTTTTTTTTTTAACAAAACACTAATTAGCACGTAAGAAATGGGCACTAGGGATGCATAACATGGTCAGGAGAATTATTCGTTACTCAGAGGAACAAAATAACCCTTAGGGGCCTATTGGGCCCAATCGGAAAAAAGTGAAATGCTGATGTATAAATAGAACCCTAGGGATGAAAATGGACTGTAAGGGTGAAAAAAGGGTCCAGCATGATAGGATAAATACTACCTGATAAATTCGGCTATACAGGGGCCCATTGGGCCCAACCGGGAAAAAATAAAATTCTGATGTATAAATCGAACCCCAGGGATGAAAATGAACTAGAGGGGTAAAAAATGAGTCCAGCATGATAGAATAAATATAAACGAATAAAATCAGACGTCCAGGGGCCCATTGGGCTCAACCGGGTAAAAATAAAATCCTGATGTATAAATTGATTCCTAGGGACGAAAATGGACTGCTGGGGTAATAAATGGGTCTACAATGATAAAATAAATACCAACGGATAGAATCAGCTGTTCCGGGGCCCATTGGGCCCAATCGAGAAAAAATGAGATACTGATCTACAAATTCATCTCGAGGGATAATACTGGACTGTAGTGGTAAAAAATGGATCCAGCATGATAAAAGAAATACCAACAGATAAAATCTGTCATTCAGGGCCTATTGGGCCCAATTGGGAAAAAATGAGTTACTGATGTACAAATTGATCTCCAAGCATTAAAATATACTGTAGTTGTAAAAAAATGGATCCATTATGATAAAATAAATACCAACGGATAGAATCAGTCATCCAAAGGCTCTATTGGGCCCAATCGGGTAAAAATGAAATCCTGATTTATAAATTGATCCCCAGGTACGAAAATCGACTATTTTATCATATTGGAGCGATTTTTTACCTCTATAGTCGATTTTTGTACCTGGGGATCAATTTTTGAATCAGGAATTTATTTTTACCCGATTGGGCCCAATAGGCCCCTAGATAGCCGAATTTATCAGTTGGTATTTATTTTATCATATTGGAGCGATTTTTTCCCGCGCGTGCATTTAATAAGTAGCGACAATCTTAATTAAAAAATAATTATAACTATTTTATAAATAATAATTCAAAAATAATTACAAATATTTTAAGTTAACTTTTTTAAATAATAAATTTAGAAGAAATTTAAAAATCATTATTTAAAAAAAAATTATATGCAAACCCTATTAAGAAAAAAAATACTATAAAATAATTATTGAATTTTGTTAATTATAATTATAGAAAAAACGTTGTCAAAATTATTGTCACTTCCTCAAGCAATAACAAAATATTTTTAATGGTCGATTTCATCTAATAAAGTATAAAATAAATAAAAAAATTAGGTACTACGCCAGAAAATAAAAAAGCTGTCAAATCATTGGCACTACGGTTCTTTAAGAAATAACAAAATATTCCTAATCGTCATTTTTCCTAAGAAAGAAAAATGGCATGGCATAAGAAAAACTAAAAATTATCTTTCCCTTTGATATTGCCATTTTAAAATCTCATGGAAAAAATTAGATATTACACCCACGAGTACACTCATAAAGAAAAGAAATTAATATAATAAAAAATAATTTACTTTGGACGGAAAAAATAATGAGAAATTTTTTTTAAATTATTCAGATATAAAAGTGACGCTAAATTTCTAGTTTTCTATATTTTTATATGCAAAAAGTTTTGACACTAAAGTCTTCAAAAAATAAAGGATTAGATCCAAGAAATCGAGTAAAAATGATATTTATAAAACTATAGTACTTTCAAATGAAGTATTACATCCAAAAAGAAAAAAAATAATGGTATTTTTAAAAATTTTTTAAGGGGCCAAAGGTCACGTTTTAAATATAGAGAATCATGGCAATTTTTTCGCTCCATTGGTCCTGAGGAACTATAGAACCAAGCTGGTAGAGGGTAGGCTGCGACGTGCACGTTTACCCGGGTTAAAACGGCACAATATTTTACTAATCTCAACCCGAATAACCGTGACTTATCGCCACAACTTCAATTATAATTTGCTTTGAATATATTTAATTTTGTCTAAATTTCTGAAGTAATGTTATAGTTTATTAATCATGCATTCTTTTAAGTTTAATATGACCAAGGCAAGATATAATTCGAGACACTTTGCTCTCTTACAATCGTATGCCATTGGTTCCCTCGTGGAAAAAAAAGAACATAATATCCCATAATATCCCATAATATCCCATAATATCTCCATTTTTTGGCACATAATATGAGATAATATGGGATATTATGGGATATTATGGGATAATATCTCATAAATGAGCAAAAAAAAAAATGAAAAAAAAAGTAAAATTATCATTAGAACATTAATATTAGGATTGATAGGCAATATAGGTGGCAGTAATAAAAAGTTTATTAATATAATTATATTCTGAAGGCAAAATTATTTAATTTTTTTTTTTCATTTTAATTTTATTCTTGCTAAGATACTTGATTAATTATAATTATAAATTTGTTAAAAAGTTTAAAATAATTTTGTATTTAGGACAAAGAAAATAAAATTTTCTTTTAGATGAACAATATAATTTGTACATCAAATCTACTTCGCACGCTAGGTTTTTGAATGAAAACTTAAAATTTTTTTACAAGAAAACCGAAAGAGATAATAGGAAAATTTTTTTGTGGTGAATAAGTATACTAAAGTAGTATTAAAAAAATTTTGTTTTATTCATTTTTATGAATGTAAAGTTATCCGCCAGAGAAATATATTCTATCGGCCAGAAGCCTTTCTAGAAGGGGCCATTATTATGGGCCTCTTAACTATATCTTTTAACTCGAAAATAAAAAATATGTAAATAATTGTTATTTTACAATTTAAGTTAAAACTGGGGGTTTTTTGGGGCGCTGAATCGATATTTTTGGTCAGGAATGTGAAAAAACGTTTGCGTTTGCGGGAAACTCGGAAAATAGGTGTTTTTTCATTCTGAAAAGTGAAAATCGTAAAACATTATTTTATTCAACTAAAAAACGGTATCTGGGGGTTTTTGGGGCGCTGAATCGATATTTTTTGTTAGAAAATTGAAAAAATGCTTTCGTAATCGGAAAATCGCAAAACAGGCGTTTTTTTATCCTAAAAAATTAAAATCATAAAATTTTATTATATTTGGTTAAACAACGATTCATGGGCGTTCTTTGGGGCGCTGAATCGCTATTTTTGGCCAGGAATGTGAACTAAAGTTTGCATTTGCGGGAAATTTGGAAAATAGGTGTTTTTTTATCTTGAAAAATGAAAATCGTAAAACTTTATTGTATTCAATTAAAAAAATTTATAACTGGTTTGTGTAACTACACAACCTACGAGCATAGATCATGTTTACTTATAACACTGATAATAATGTATCTATTGTGTTCATAATATCAATATTTATATCCAAATATTTATATTTAAATTTTTATTATAGAAATCATGCTGCTTAGACATCAAAGTGAACAAAATTAATTGCATTTTCAAATTATTATTGTTTTTCAAATAATATGAATTTATTTTTTATAATTTTTACAGTAAATTCTTTTAAAATTCTGCACCGAAGGTCCCTAGGAACTTTTGCACCAAAATTCTTTAGGTACTTCTGCACCATAGGTCCCTAGGGACTTCTGCACCAATGGTCGCTAGGTACTTATGCACCAATGCTCCTTAGGTACTCTGCACCCTAAAAGGTCCCTAAATCGAAAATATTTTAAGTCTTTCACCCCCCCCTAAAAACGTCAATTTTTGACCCCCCCCTAAAAACGTCACTTTTTCACCCCCCCCTCCTGCTGAGCCTGAATTTTTCAAATACCCCATCCAATGAACATGTTACATGTTAAAACGGTCTCTAGGGATTTTTTGAGACGCTAAATCCATATTTTTAGTTAGGAAATTAAAAAATGCTTTCTTAATTTGAAAATTCGTTAAACAGGCGTTTTTTTATCCTAAAAAATTAAAGTGATAAAACTTTATTATATTTATGGTTAAACGACGATTCCTGAGGGAGGTATGAAGATTTGAATAACAATCGTAAAAAACGCAATTTTTTTTCATGGTATTTTTTCAAAAAAGTATAGAAAGAATAAAAATGTGTTTAAAATTTGGAGAAAATCGGACAAAGGAATTTTGATTTAGAATGGTAGCCGTTTGCTTTTTGGCACGTCAAATTGAAATGATACATATATGCATTTAAATTTTTAATAATTAAATAAAAAATTTTTCCATTCCAAATTTTCGTCCAAAAATCTAACGCGTGAAGTAGTTACTAAGTATGTTCCATTAGGGTTATTCACAAAAAAAAAGTGCTCCAAAAATATTCTTTCTGAAGTATGTTGAAGTTAAGGTGGCAAAATGATCCCATACCAATTTTCAGCTCATTTGAGAACGATTTAGGGGTCGCACAAACCCAGAGTAGCTCTCAAACGGCTGTCTAACGCCGACAATTGGTGTGAACGACAAAATTTTTTTTCAAAATACGTTTTTTATACTACCTCATATGTTCTCGGTGTCGCTAAACTCGAAAATGAGCTCCTCAGACTCCGAAAATGCATTAAACACCCTTAAAACTCCAAAAACACCCCTTTTTTACCATAAATTTTTGGATTTTATAGCGAGAATCGTATTTATTCGGAACATCTGGATCGTATTAAATTACAATGGATGACTTAAATATGTTGGAAAAATACCGGAAACTACTTCCATTTATTCCAACGCGCCTTCTTGGCCGAGAAACGCAGGTCTCAATTCTATAACAATGTTATTGGGTTTTTAGGCAATTTTGCAAATAACGCTGTCATATTGCAATTCTACCAAAATACTACCGTTTGGTCTCATTTTTTTTGTATAAGTGCTACCTTTCATTTGTTGCTAATACAATTACCATACAATTGCTGCTAAAATTGTAATTTTTGATGAAAATAAGTCTTATTAGTCTCCAACATTTTGTACTAGTTTCAGGTTTCGAAAAATTTGTCACTTGTTCATTTTGCTTTAGACCTTTCGGAGAGAATTGAGACTCTTTTTTTTAAATTATCGTATCTGGTAAACAAAAAATCGAAAAAGAATGAGTAAAAAATTTTTCAAAAATTAGAGCTTTTACAAAATTTTTGAGACCTTTATGACTCATTTTCATCAAAAATACAATTTTTACAGCAATTTTAAAACATATTTAAGTCATCTATTGTAATTTACGATCCAGATGTTCCGAATATTTACGATTCTCGTTTTAAAATCCAAAAATTTTTGGTAAAAAAGGGGTGTTTTCGGTGTTTTAAGGATGTTTAAGGCATTTTCGGACTCTGAGGACCTCATTTTCGAGTTTAGCGACACCGAAAACATATAAAGTTTTACGATTTTCATTTTTCAGGATGAGAAAACGCCTATTTTCCAAATTTCCCGTTTTTTCACGTTCGTGGCCAAAATTAGCGATTTAGCGCCCCAAAGAACCCGCAGGAATCGTTATTTAACTGAATATAATAAAATTTTATGATTTTAATTTTTTAGGATAAAAAAAACGCCTGTTATGCGATTTTTCCGATTAAGAAAGCATTTTTTCAATTTTCTAACAAAAAATATCGATCCAGCGCCCCAAAAAACCCCCAGATACCGTTTTTTAGTTGAATAAAATAATGTTTTACGATTTTCACTTTTCAGAATGAAAAAAAACCTATTTTCCGAGTTTCCCGCAAACGCAAACGTTTTTTCACATTCCTGACCAAAAATATCGATTCAGCGCCCCAAAAAACCCCCAGTTTTAACTTAAATTGTAAAATAACAATTATTTACATATTTTTTATTTTCGAGTTAAAAGATATAGTTAAGAGCCCCTTCTAGAAAGGCTTCTGGCGGATAGAATATATTTCTCTGGCAGATAACTTTACATTCATAAAAATGAATAAAACAAAATTTTTTTAATACTACTTTAGTGTACTTATTCACCACAAAAAATTTTCCTATTATCTCTTTCCGTTTTCGTGTAAAAAAATTTTAAGTTTTCATTCAAAAACCTAGCGCGAAGTAGATTTGATGTACAAATTATAATGTTCATCTAAAAGAAAATTTTATTTTCTTTGTCCTAAATACAAAATTATTTTAAACTTTTTAACAAATTTTTAATTATAATTAATCAAGTATCTTAACAAGAATAAAATTAAAATGAATAAAAAAAATTAAATAATTTTGCCTTCAGAATATAATTATATTAATAAACTTTTTATTACTGCCACCTATATTGCCTATCAATCCTAATATTAATGTTCTAATGATAATTTTACTTTTTTTTTCATTTTTTTTTTTGCTCATTTATGAGATATTATCCCATAATATCCCATAATATCCCATATTATCTCATATTATGTGCCAAAAAATGGAGATATTATGGGATATTATGGGATATTATGGGATATTATGTTCTTTTTTTTCCACGAGGGTTGTTAGTAATTAATAATTTCTATCTTTACTGTAAGATGAGGGATCCGGACTTCATGCCTTTTCCCCGACCATATACAAGTAATGTTAGTATCTAATGTATTTATTTTAAAAATAAGTTAGTGTGTTAATAGTGGTTACATAGGATGAACGCTTCTCAGGGTTTTATTCCAGATAAGGTCTTTCAACAGCCTCAAGGTCAAATTGAAAGAGCCTTTTACTCTGATTGATTGAGACGCTTTGCCCAAACAATCATCTATCCAGTAAACCCCTACTTATAGCATTCAATCCTAATGATTTTAAAGTTATTATTTAATTGGACGTATTATAAAAAAAAAAGAAAAAATAAAATTTAATTGTATTATAAAAAAAAAGAAAAAATAAACTTAATTCCCATTAACCATTGTCAAACTACTTGAATAGATTTTTAGGACTTTAATTATTTAACGATATCGAATTTGTTTCAAAATAAGAATTTTATTTAGATAAAGAAATTATTTAAAAATTATTTAAAAATTTTAACAAAATAAATTTGAAAATAAATCTAAGTTATTTTAAATTAATATGAAAATTAAATTTACATAAATGAGACTAAGTCCCCTTAAATTAAAATAATAATTTTAACAAAAATATTCTAAGTTCTTTTTTTTTGATTTTAAAAATAAAAATTATTCTAAGTTCATTACACATTTAATAAGAGAGACGCGACACGAGTCCTTGCTCTTAGAAGAGCTATTCCCCCCAAAGACGATTCCCCAAGAGACAGAAATTCTGCTTTCGATTTATTAGGTTACCTCGGTTTTGCGAGGCCCCGGTGTTCCCTCTCTTATGATAGTTGCGTAATGAACTCATTTACATTTATAATTAATATTTTAATTTTAATAAGTGGGAACTCTTTTATCCCTACTTTTTCTATAATTTTTATATTAATTTTATATGACTGTATTAGTTAACATTTTACTTAATTTGTATTGGTTTTTATATGTTGGAAACTCGCATCGAGATTCCAACCAAACTTAAAATTTAAAGAATAATGATTTAACTTTAGTATGTGTTTTATTTTTTAATATCTAATAATTTAATGCGATTTTTTATGCTTAAATGCATACGCTGCAAGGCCTATTTGTAAGCTAAAAATTGGTGTAATTGCGTGATTATAAGATTTTTCTAAAATGTTTACTTAAAAAAGGCTAATATTGCAAATACTATTTTTTCGTTTATTAATATGCTTATTTTTTGTTACAAAACAAAAACAATTGATTGACAACATAATCATACAAATTCAGAGAATATTTTGTAAAAAAAATTATTTCAAGCGAATAATTTAGGAAATATTTATAACCACGCTATTCTACGGGTTCTTAGTTTTCAAATAAGTCCAACTACTACCAGCTTGGATCTCTGGTTCCTTAGACCAATAGCGCGAAAAATGCTTATGATTCCCTATATTCAACGTGTGACCTTTGTTTTGGATGCAGATTAAAAAAAAAATTTGGTATCAGATCCGAGGGATTGAATAAACGCGATATTTCTAAAATTAATATTATCATACAGAAAAATTAGATGTACTACTTACGTTCAAAAATAAAAAAAAAACATTGCTGTTTTTTGTATTTTTTGAAGACAAAAATTTTCAAAAAATTAATTATCAGATTCGACATATATGAAGTAAAAATGATATTTTTAAATCCTAGACATTAGAACTTTCATAGAAAAAAATGAGGTTTTACGTTCAAAAAGAAAAAAGATAACGGTATTTTTTATTTATTTTATTATGTAAAAAATTTTGAGAAAAAAATTTTCAAAAAATTAAATATCGGATACGTATTAAATATGAGAAGTCATGTATAAACGATGTATCTAAAATTAATACATTCATAGATAAAAATTAAGTATTACGTCCCAAAAGAGAAAAAATGTAGGTATTTTTTGTATTTTTTGGTAGCAAAAGTTTTGAGACAAAAATTTCCAAAAATTATAAAAATAATTAGATCCGAGATATCGAGTAAGAACAATATAGGTATCTAGATATTAGTACTTTCCCAGAAAAAATGAGGTATTACATGGGTAGATTTAAATGAAATGTGTTTGAAATGTATGGTCGGGTCTTCAAAACTGCCCCAAATTGTTTTTTTCCCAGAGCGAAATCTCGATTTTTGACAGCCATTTTTGTGTTTTGGACTCTTATAAAAATACCCTGCCAACTAGCTGGTACTAAGGTTCCTCAAACAATAAGCTTAATACATTAATATGCCACAGATATCACCAATTACAAGCATGCAATCATACATAGATTTCTCTCTTAATTCCATAATAGTTGTGAAATATCACCGGTTACAATATTTTCAGATATTAGTACTTTCATGGAATTATATGAGGTATTACACTACAAAAAAAAAATATTGCAGGTTTTTTATTTTTTTTGTTTTTTAAATTTGGGAAAAAATTTTTGAAAAAATTCGGTATCATATCTAAAAAATGACTATAAACAAACTTTCTAAAACTAGTACTTTCATACAAATAAATTAGGAACTACGTGCAAAAAGAAAAAAAAAATTGGTGTTTCTTGTATTTTTTCGTGAAAAAAATTTTGGGAAAAAAATTTTCAAAAAATTTAGTATCAGATTCGAGATATACAGTAAAAACCATACTTTCAAATATAAGTACTTTCGTGGAAATAAATGAGGTATTAAATCCAAATTAAAAAAAAAAAAGTACCTCGAGCTTTTTTCGTTTTTTAGCTTCCTGGGGTCTCAAAACTTGCTTATATGCCAAAAAATCAAAAATCGAAATTTGACCTATCACAATGGTTCCTCATTGAGGAACCAAAAGTAAGCAAAATGAAAGATAATTTTTCTTATTTTTTCTGTTAAAAACTCTCATTAACATAAAAAATTTTTTCCTCTTTCATCCGGATAGGAAATTTCCCTGGCTATCTGATTCTGAAGTCAACAATTTTTTTTAGCAGTGCATGCGCGAGAAATCGCTAAAATGGGCTGTTTTTTTTCAAAAGTCGAATTCTCTAATGCCTAATCGATAAAAATCTTCTAACCAGGCTTAAATTTTTCCTTGAACTATATATTTATTGAAGAAAAAAAAATTCGATGGAAAATTGCTTTTAGAGAGCTCTAGATCAAAAAATATCAGCTTTTAAAAGTTCATTTTTTACAAATTTCGAATTTTTCGCCAAGCCACGTGACCAATTAAAAATATGACCAAAAATTTGGATTCCGCGTAAAATTTTACATTATATCTTTTCATGTTTTTACGAAATTTTAAATTGAAAGATTAAATTAATTTTAGGTAATAAAAATAATCCCGGCACGGATCTGCCGCCGTAATTTTTCCCATTCCGGTGGCAGAGCAATAACAGGTCATGGCCGGAACTTTAAATCCCGGCACCAAACTTGGGCCGCAATTTACCATTAGTTTTGCTTCTGTTCGGTTGGGTAAATATAATTAAGAGAAAATATAAGTTAGAACCATTTAACTACTTGATTATTATAACAAAAATCGTTTTTATTTATTCAATAAATACATTCCCAGACAGCGCGAAACGTCGAATCGACGTCGGGTTTTTCCGTCGATAAAACGTCGACTCGACGTCGAAAATTGGTCGACAGAAGGTCGAACCGACCTTATAATGTTTAAAATAAAAAAATATTTATTTCTACTTTTATTTATGAATAATTATACAAATATCATGCGTATATAAGATTGGCAGTTGTTTTGGGACCAGAAGTAACGTCTATATTTCAATTTTTAGCAAAATTGGGTTTAACGGTAATTTTTTTGGAAAAAACTTTGGACCAGAATAAATTTAGTAAAAAGTTGAAAAGAATAAGTCAAAATATATATATTTTTAATAATTTTCATTTATTTTCTCTATTTTACGGCATAATAACATAATTTAGTCGTTAAAAATAAACATTTTTAATCCATGGTGTGTTTAAATACGCTTGATAGCCTGAAAATTCTGGTACTTAAGGTTACTTTTTTTGAATGGTCTTTCCTATGATCCAGGAACTTTATGAAATCGTTTTTAAAAACGTACTCGATTTTATAGGCTTTTTTTAGGAGAGTTTAAAAAAGGTCCAAAATAACCAATTTTTAAATTTGTTTCAATTGCTTCCAAAATTCGAATTTTTCATGAAAATTGGTCTTAAAAGCCTCAAAAATTTTCTAAAAGCTTCAAATTTCCAAAAACTTTTATTACTCGTCTCTTTTCAGTTGTTTTTCATATATGATAATTTAAAGCCATAGTGTTTTTAGTCCCATAGGGTTTTTAAAAGAAGTAAATTTTAATAATTAACTTTGAAAGTCGTGATATATGAAAAACTATTCAATGAAAAGAGACGAGTAAAATATTTTTGGAAACTTGAAGCTTATCGAAAATATTTCAGGCCTATAGATCTCAATTCTATCAAAAATTATAATTTTGGAAGCAATTTAAAAATTAGTAATTTGGGCAAAAATCGCCGTTTGGATTATTGACTATGAGAGATTTACAGCTATGAGAAAATTGGTGACAAAAAATTGTGGTTTACGGAAATTGAAAGATTACACTCGTACAAAAAAATGAGACCAATTGGAAGTATTTCATTTAACTAGGAGGTTGCTGCGTTACATTCAATATTAAAAAAAATAGTGTTTTTTGATTTTATATTTAAGTCTTGAAATACAGTAAAATATATTATTCAACATAAAAAATTGATTATAACCTTTGGAGAGCCCAGAAATAATTTAAACTAACATATTTCTCCTAAAAGACCTAAATTTTCCTATTAAATAATACAGGATTTATAAGTTATTCTGAGTATTGTTGAACCGTAAAACTTTTTAAAATATCAGTTGCTGAGCATTTAAAATACATGTTCTCTCAAAAATTTACTTGTTTGCCAAATTATTTCGGCTCAGAAAAAATTACATTCGAAATAACTCAAAAAACCTGTATTATTTAATAAGGAAAATCGGGGATAACAAGTTAATTTAACTTATTTCTGAACTATCCAAAGGTTTGAATCAATTTATTGTGTTTAAATAATATATTTTACTGTGATTCAAGACTTAATTATAAAATATTAAACTAGCCAAAAAATAATAATTTAATTTAAGAAGTCTATAGAAATTCGGGGATCCTTCTTAAAAATTAAATCTGTTTTATCATCAAATATAATTAAATTTTAATTAAAAATATTTAAACTAAAAGAAAATTTCATCAGTATATGCGACTCACAATATATGAAAACTCATTCGAGTGTTTCGTCATCCTAAAATAAAAATACGCCATCCAGGACAAAAGAAAAATTTATTGTGAGGGATGAAAAGGGCTCTGGCCCGAGCTGCGTAGCACCGAGGGACAGTATTCAATATTTTCATTCAGATACAATATTTAATATTTTTTTATTGAAGTAAATTTTGAAAATAAAAATAATAATTTATATTAAAAATTTTAAAAATTCAATATTTGCAATCTACATCGATCTTACTGTATTTATTAATGAATTGGGTCACTTTTACAGTGAATAAACATGAAATATGATTTTGAGGTGGTTGGCGCACTTTAGCACTTGCCTCCTAGTTATATTAAATTGAGAAAAATACTGTTATATCAATAGTACATTTTTAACCAAGGGAGCAAAAAAAAAGAACGGCCCAGATCGAACGTTAATTAGCATCCGAGGCAAAACCGAGGATGGTAAACTGCGATCTGGGGTATTTTTTTTTTGTTCCCATGGACAAAACGAAATTTTTCTTTCTCAGTGCGTTTTTTCGATCTCTTTGCGGGGCGAAAAAAGTGTTTTCGGCCCGCTAGGAAGAAAAATCATTAAATTTGTTAAATAAAATAAAATAAATAAATTAAATACTTTCATTTTAAACATTCGTATTTATGGTTTAAAAACTATAAAAAATTTAGAAAATTTTAGAAAAATTTCGAAAATTTTTTGAAAGGTTCTGAAATACATGCAGTGATATATTTTTCTCAAAATTTTTCTTATTTAATCTTTCCCAAAAGTTTTTTCTAGTAAAATTTAAGCACCATAACTTGAATTTTTGCCAAAATTGGAATAAAAAAATTTGGTTTTTTACCGAATAATGACTGCCAATTTTATGCCGCATGAAAAATTCCATGTTCACTGGTAAATTATCATTTAAAAAATTTATAACCGGTTTGTGTAACTACACAACCAACGAGCATGGAACATGTTCATTTATAACATTGATAATAAAGTATTTATTGTGTTCATAATATAAATATTTATATGCAAATATTTATATTTAGATTTTTATTATAGAAATCATGCTGCTTAGAAATCAAAATGAACTAAATTAATTAAATTTTCAAATTATTATTATTTTTTAAATAATATGAATATGAATTTATTTTTTATTAATTTTTATAATGAATTCTTAAAAATTCTGCACCAATGGTCCCTAGGTACTTCTGCACCAATACTCCATAAGTACTTCTGCACCAAAGGTCTTTAGGGACTTCTGCACCAATGCTCCCTAGGTACTTCTGCACCAAAACTTCCTAGGTACTTCTGCACCAAAGGTCTTTAGCGACTTCTGCACCATAGGTCCCTAGGTACTTCTGCACCAATGTTCCCTAGGTACTTCTGCACCAAAGGTCTTTAGGGACTTCTGCACCAAAGGTTCCTAGGTACTTCTGCACCAAAGGTCTTTAGGGACTTCTGCACCAATAGTCCCTAGGTACTTCTGCACCAAAGGTCCCTAGGTACTTCTGCACCATAGGTCCCTAGGTACTTCTGCACCAAAAGTCCCTGAATCGAAAATATTCTAAGTCCATTTGACCCCCCCCCCTAAAAAACGTCAATTTTTGACCCCCCCCCCCCCTAAAAGCGTCAATTTTTGACCCCCCCCCCTAAAAAACGTCAATTTTTGACCCCCCCCCCCTAAAAGCGTCAATTTTTGACCCCCCCCCCTAAAAGCGTCACTTTTTCACCCCCCCCCCCCCTGCCGAGCCGGACTTTTTCAAATACCCCATCCAATGAACATGTTCCATGTTAATAGTATAAAATAAAAAGAAAATTCATGGGGTAGGTATGTCTTCAATTTTAATTGATAGTAAAATTTAACTCCCTATAAGGGCTTTATTTTTTGAGAAATCGACATATAATAGCTATTTATTAAACAAGGGATAAAATATAGTTTTACATATAATGGGGAAAAAAGCCGTCTCCCTAGGGCAGAAAATAGGCTTTTTTTGCCCTAGATATGTAAACATTATTATGCTTGAGGGCTATTAAACCCTCCGTGGTGCAGTTGTAACGATATCGTTCACCTACTTTTTACAAAAATTGAAAAAATGCTCATTTTCCGCTGTTTCCGAAATTTTGTGTACAAAACTGAGTGGACATTTTGGTCAAAACAGTTTTTTTTCCTATAATTGAAATGTTAATCTAAAATCTGAAAACAAAATTTTGCCCAAAATTTATTTTTAAAGGGGTCAAAAAATGGCATTGTCGATATCATTACACCTGGACCAGCGCGTAGGCAAAAAATAACCTGCACCACATAGGGTTAAACCAAAGTTTGCAATAATTCTAATACTTTTAATTTTACACATGAAATAATTTCAAAATAATTCCATAACTCTCCTTATTATGAAGCGATAAAAGAATTTTTGAATAAAATAATTATTGAAAATAAATTATTTTAAATAATTTTAATTTTATTTTATTATTAAATTTTTTAAACTTTGCCGCGCGTACGCAGCGCTAGAGCAGTCCACGCGCGGCTCGACAGCATGATTATTTTTTATAAACAGTATATTATTTAGTATTAGTTCGCTTGTATATATATGTATATATTTTTTAGATTTTTGTTATTTTTTACTGTTTAATAATAACGTAAAAAACTCGGTAAAAAAACTTGCTGCAAAATATTTTCAGTGAAATAACCGAAAAACAAAGTAAGTGCATATTAATAAATTATTATCCTAATAATTAACCGTAATGAATAAGAATCTTTTATAAAAAAAACATGTAAATATAACCTATAAAATTAAAACTATTTATCGGAGCATCTGCATAAAATATGAGTTTCGTACAAGCATTGATTTAGTTTATGCGAATTTTTATATTTATAAGTGCCTATAATTTGACTTGAAATAAAGAATTTTTTAGTTTTATTTTTTTAAAGATTTTACTGGGGGTTGATTCTGTAAGCGTTTCGATGTATATCGCGTGATATGCGTGCTTTCTATCATAAATTTAGTGGCAAAGCGCATGCGCGGACTGATGTTTTTAGGAACGAGAATATGTTTTTCGATAAAATAATCATTACCATAACCTTAAAATCAGTTGATACGCCAGCAAAATAGGATAAGTCTTTGAAATGGCGTGATAAAGTTCCTATCGTAGTTGGGATTTTTTTTCACCTCCTAGAAAAATAACCATATCGAACAACGCGCGTGCATTTAATAAGCAGCGACAATCTTAATTAAAAAATAATTATTACTATTTTATAAATAATAATAATTACAAAAAAATGAAAAATATTTTAATTAAATTTTTTAAATAATAAATTAGAAGAAATTTAAAAATTATTATTTAAAAAAAAATTATATGCAAAACCTATTAAGAATTAAAAAAACTATAAAATATTGCATTTTGTTAATTATAATTATAGAAAAAACGTTTTCAAAATTATTGGCACTTCCTCAAGCAATAACAAAATATTTTTAATGGTCAATTTCATCTAATAAAGTAAAATAACAAAAAAACTAAAAATTATCTTTTTCTTGATATTGTCATTTTAAACTCCCATAAAAAAATTAGGTACTACGCCAGAAAAAAAAAAAGCTGTCAAATCATTGGCACTACGGTTCTTTAAGCAATAACAAAATATTCTTAATCGTCATTTTTCCTAAAAAAGTATAATGGCATGGCATAAGAAAAACTAAAAATTATCTTTCCCTTTGATATTGTCATTTTAAAATCTCATGGAAAAAATTAGATATTACACCCACGAGTACACCCATAAAGAAAAGAAATTAATATAATAAAAAATAATTTACTTTGAACGGAAAAAATAATGAGAATTTTTTTAAAATTATTCAGATATAAAAGTGACGCCAAATTTCTAGTTTTCTATTTTTATATGCAAAAAGTTTTGACACTAAAGTCTTCAAAAAATAAAGGATTAGATCCAAGAAATCGATTAAAAATGATATTTATAAATCTATAGTACTTTCAAATGAGGTATTACATCCAAAAAGAAAAAAAATAATGGTATTTTTAAATATTTTTTAAGGGGCCAAAGGTCACGTTTTGAATATAGAGAATCATGGCAATTTTTTCGCTCCATTGGTCCTGAGGAACTATAAAACCAAGCTGGTAGAGGGTAGGCCTATTTGTAAGCTAAAAATTGGTGTAATTGCGTGATTATAAGATTTTTCTAAAATTTTTACTTAAAAAAGGCTAATATTGCAAATACTATTTTTTCGTTTATTAATATGTTTATTTTTTGTTACAAAACAAAAACAATTGATTGCCAACATAATCATACAAATTTAGAGAATATTTTGTAAAAAAAATTATTTCAAGCGAACAATTTAGGAAATATTTGTAACCACGCAATTCTACGGGTTCTTAGTTTTCAAATAAGCCCAACTACTACCAGATTGGATCCCTGGTTCTTTAGAACAATAGGGCGAAAAATGCTTATGATTTCCTATATTCAACGTGTGACCTTTGTTTTGGATGCAAATTCAAAAAAAAATTAGGTATCAGATCCGAGGGATTGAATAAAAGCGATATTTCTAAAATTAATATTATCATACAGAAAAATTAGATATACTACTTACCAGAGCTGGGCATATACGGCAATTTTGGCACGCTGTAACCGTATACCGTATAGACGGTTTTTGTGCATAAGGACCCGTATGTTACTTGAACCGTATATACGATAACCAGCATACGGGACCGTATGCACCCTAGCAGTATATACGGTTAACACTATACGGGAGCCTTATGCATCTCAGCCGTATATAATGTTTAATGTCATAAGGGCCCGTATACTCTCTAACCGTACATACGGTTTAAGAGCATACGGACCCGTAGATACTTGAACCGTACATACGGTTCAGCAGCATACGGACCCGTATACACTTGAACCGTATATAATGTTTAATAGCATACGGACCCGTATACCGTTTGCTTAGGCTTAATCAAAAACGGCATACGGGTCCGTATGCTGTTTAACCGTATGTACGGTTTGAGAGCATACGGACCCGTATGGTGTTTAACCGTATGTACGGTTTGAGAGTATATGGGCCCGTATGCTGTTGAACCGTATGTACGGTTAGAGAGTATAAGGGTCCGTATGCTGTTTAACCGTATGTACGGTTAGAGATTATACGGTTCCGTATGCTGTTGAGCCGTATGTACGGTTAGAGAGTATAAGGGCCCGTATGCTGTTTGACCGTATGTACGGTTTGAGATTATACGGGCCCGTATCCTGTTTAACCGTACGTACGGTTCGAGAGTATATGGGCCCGTATACTGTTTAACGTCATAAAGGAGAGTATATTATTAAAATATATACATTTCTCTGCATAAGGATCCATATGAAACAATTGTAAGCTTTTATAAGGACATTATCTTAGTAAATATTTGATTATAAAGAAATTGGAAGAAAGTTCGATAATATTGTTTAAATATGCAAAAAATTGCATTCTAAAAATAGGTATTATAAGACTTACCCAATAATAAAAAATTCTTTTGCTTCTATTTTCTAAATATAAATATGTTTTAAAATCAAGAAGATATTAAAAAAAAGTTAAACAACTGTTTATAGAAAGCATTAAAAATAAAATTATTATTTATAACAGGAAAAATACAATCAAAAATTTTTAATTTTCATTTTAGAATTCAATTGAATGAGTAAAGAACAATTTTTATTGCATACATTTTTCTCCAAAATTAATATTGAATATATTTTTTATTTTCTTTAAGGAAAATTAGCTTTTCAAACAATGAATCAGTCAATGATGATCTTTTGTTATTTAAGATGTAATTAGTTAAAGAAAAAATCCTTTCGATATTTAAAATTCTTAAATCATTCTCTAAATTTTATGCCTTACGTTATAGAAAAAGAATATATTTTCTTATTGTAAATACTTAAAAATAAATTTCATGATAAATAAATATAACAAAAGTAAATTAGAACATTTTTTTTCACTTATTTTCCTAAACATCAATTCTGATTATGGTGTGCCAATAAATAAATTAATGCCATAAACAGTTATAATTTATAAGGTATCTGTATGAAATTACCCGTATCTACGGCGAAAATTCATAAGGCATCCGTATTAATTTACCCATATGTACGACAAAATTTCATAAGGCATCCGTATGAAATTAACCGTATGTAAGGCAAAAGTCATAAGGCATCCGTATGGAAATGTCATTATGTACGGTAAAATTCATACGGATGCCGTATGAATGTTACCGTATGTACGGGTAAATTCATACGGATGCCTTATGAGTTTTGCCGTACATACGGGTAATTTCATACGGATGCCTTATGAGTTTTGCCGTACACACGGGTAAATTCATACGGATACCGTACGAAATTTTGCCGTATAAAAAATCATACGGCTAAGGAGGCATACGGTTCAATAATATTTTACCCTTATATAAGGTAAAATTCATAAGGCAACCGTATGAAATTACCCGTATGTACGGCAAAACTCATAAGGCATCCGTATGAAATTACCCGTGCATACGGTAAAATTCATACGGCATCCGTATGAAAATATCCTTATATAAGGATATTTTCATACGGATGCCGTATGAATTTTACCGTACGTAATGACATTTCCATACGGATGCCTTATGACTTTTGCCTTACATACGGTTAATTTCATACGGATGCCGTATGAATTTTACCTTATATAAGGATAAAATATCATTGAACCGTATGCCGTATACCGTATATAAGGATTTTAGCGTGCAGCCGTTGCCCAGCTCTGCTACTTACGTTCAAAAATAAAAAAAACTAATTTAAAATTAATTAATATTCATTATTAGTTATTTAAAAAAAAACAATGCTGTTTTTTGTGTTTTTTGAAGACAAAAATTTTCAAAAAATTAATTATCAGATTCGACATATGAAGTAAAAATGATATTTCTAAATCCTAGATATTAGAATTTTCATAGAAAAAAATGAGGTTTTACGTCCAAAAAGAAAAAAGATAACGGTGTTTTTTATTTATTTTATTATGTAAAAAATTTTGAGAAAAAAATTTTCAAAAAATTAAATATCGGATACGTATTAAATATGAGAAGTCATGTAAAAACAATGTTTCTTAAATTAATACTTCCATAGATAAAAATTAAGTATTACGTCCCAAAAGAGAAAAAATTTAGGTATTTTTTGTATTTTTTGGTATAGCAAAAGTTTTGAGACAAAAATTTCCAAAAATTATAAAAATAATTAGATCCGAGATATCGAGTAAGAACAATATACAAAGGTAGATGTTAGTAGATATTAGTACTTTCCCAGAAAAAATGAGGTATTACATGGGTATATAAGATTTAAATGAAATGTGTTTGAAATATGTATGGGTCTTCAAAACTGCCCCAATTTGTTTTTTTCTGAAAGTGCTACCAAAAATAAGTCACCAGCAATTTTTAGCATCCCAGAGCGAAATCTCGATTTTTGACAGCCATTTTTGTGTTTTGGACTCTTATAAAAAAAGTAAGCAAAATGAGGGATAATTTTTCTTATTTTTTCTGTTAAAAACTCTCATTAAAACACCTAGTACTTTTATATTTTTTTAATCCTCTTAAAATAATCTTTTTCACTCGCTACAAAATGACTAGTACTTTCGTTATTTTTATGGTAATTTTTATCTAAAATATAAAGTGCCTAATCCGGCCTCACTACTTCATAAATAGCCTAGGCTATTTACAAAGTGACGGAAAACAACAAAACGCCTGCGACATATATTTTTTGAGAAAAAAAAATTTTCATGGAAAATTGCTTTTATAGAGCTCTAGATCAAAAAATAGCAGCTTTTAAAAGTTCATTTTTTACAAATTTCGAATTTCCCGCCAAGTCTCGTGACCAATTAAAAATCTGAACAAAAATTTGTATTCCGCGTAAAATTTTACATTATATCTTTTCATGTTTTTACGAAATTTTAAACTGAAAGATTAAATTAATTTTAATAAAAATAATCCCGGCACGGATCTGCCGCCGTAATTTTTCCCATTCCGGTTCCAGTGCAGTAACAAGTCATGGCCGGAAATCCCGGTATTAGACTTGGGCCGCAATTTACCATTAGTTTTGCTTCTGTTCAGTTGGGTAAATATAATTAAGAGAAAATATAAGTTAGAACCATTTAACTATTTGATTATTATAACAAAAATCGTTTTTATTTACTCAATAAATTAAATATAATAATTATTAAATTTTTTTACGCACATATTTAACTATTTTCAATATTAATTTAAAATTTTTAAACTTATTAAATATTAATTAATAAAATAACTAAAAATTAAAATATTAATTGAAAATACCAATTATTGGCAATTTCAAATATGTATGTCAGTTTAAATACTCCCACGTCCAACTTCTCGCCAACTTTAAAATAAAAAAAAGAATTACATATTTAGTTAGTGTAAGTTGTCAGCACTGCGAAAAAATTACATGTTTTCTGAAAAGTTAATACTTTTTTTAGATTACCGGCGCGGTAAATGTCTATCGTATTTATCAGTATAACCTGGTATAACGCATATCGGACGAGAAGCTTACAGAATCAGCCCCCTGGTTGTCCAAACTTTTAAATCGATTGATTCCTATAATTCTAATTATATATATGAAACAAAAACATTAACAGATTCTGTATTTGTTCATTGATACAATTATAGAAACAACTAAGATGTTGAAGCATGTCAAGATTAAAAGAGCGAGGTATTAGATCAGCAAAATATCATTTAGCTGAAAAGAAAAGTACAAGATTTTAAGAAATAATTAAGGTGAAATTTTTTTCTGATTTTATTATGCAAAATTTAATGTTACAAATTATGATTCTAGGAGTAATACCACAGTAGGCAGCCTACTTCATACAACTTGTCTTTTAAAAGATATATTTTTAATAATTTTACACCTCTAAGCAATCAAAATCATCGATATCCAGTGTACGAGTAGAAAAGGGATTCAAATATACTCTTACTTCAGGTTTTCCTGTATTATTCATTGTAAGTTATTTATTGTAAACAATTTTTATTGTTTTTAGAATATACTCTGATACATCTTTTTCTGGCAATTTTACCCTAATAAAAAAGAAATATTTGTATAATAAGCTTTTCAATGTTGACATGGTAAAATTTCGTTGAATGGACTTGAAAAGCAATTTTTATTTATATTTTTTAGTTGTTCAAAAAGATTCTATTTGAATTTATCTCTATTTTCAATTAAACGTAGATTAAAAAAGATTTGATCTCCAATAGAAACTTTTTAAAAGATATAATTAGAAATAAATCATTTCGTAATTAAAAAAGAACTTTAAATTTCGGTATGAACAGCGATCTAATATAAACCAATATGTTACAAAACTGATAACAAATGGTTAATAAATGCAACTTATAAGAATAGAAAAAATAGATAGTAAGTTAAAAAATGTTTTGCTTGGATAACAATATATTATTTTTTTCGGTTTCTTTTTTGATAATAGATATATTTTGCAGTACCCAAAATCAGTACCAAGTAGATAAATAGTAGTTTTCTTGACGTGTGCTCAAGTACTCCAGTCAATATACGGTTTTGGGGCTATAATCATCCACCACCACCAGATTTGGTCTACTACAGGTTTTTTAGGTCGCTGATATAGAAATTCGAGGACTTTTCTATGAAAAGTTAATATTTCACCCCTTAATTAGCAAAAAACACTCCTAAAAAGGGAGTGTTTTTGCTATTTTGGCATTTAAGCGTTCAGAAACGATTTTAATAGGTTTTTTGGGTCGCTGATCACGAATATCGGGGAATTTTTTATTAAACATTATTTTCTCAACCTTAAATTAGCAAAAGTACCCCTAAAAAGTTGTTTTTGCTACTTTCGCTCTTTCAGCGTTCAGATTCGGTTCAAATGGGTTTTTTGGGTCGCTGAACAATAAATTTGGGAAAATTTTTGTTAAAAATTAATTTATCACCCTTAAATTAACAGAAACTACCCTTAAAAGGGTTTTTTTTTGCTATTTTCGCATTGTCAGTGTTTTTCCAAATTTTAGAATAATATATATATACAAAAAAATTTTGTTTTTGCTAACATTTAAGGATTCTAAATTAATTTTTTGCAAAAAAATTTCTCAAAATTCTTGTTCAGCGACCCAAAAAACCCTTATGTGCCAAGTCTGAACGCCCAAAATTCGAATACATCAAAAATACCCCTTTTTAGGGGTAGTTTTTGCAAATTTAAGGGTGTTTTAGCAATGTCTCATAGAAAAGACCCCGAAATTCGTGTTCAGCGACCCAAAAAATCTATAGTAGACAAAATATGGTGGTGGTAGGTTATTATAGTCCCACCCCCGTATATTGACTGGAGTGAAGGTGATACTTCTCCAATCAAAAGAAGCAATAGGGATATAGAGTAAATTAAATTAAAATAAATTCTATAGATATAGATTCGGTTTATGACTATTTTTTCTTTCGATTGGGGGACTTATCTCTCTTATGCACTAGTTAAGAAATGGACTTTTTTATGACGTCATCAAAATTTAAGGGTTTGCAAAATGTTATTCACGAGGTAGCTGGATTTAAATAACGTAGAAAATCAAATTTTTTTATGATAAAAAACAAATTCATATATATATATGTAAAATAATAAAAAAAGAATGATAAAAAACAGGATAAAAAAGAAATATAAAATAAAAGTATCTGAGTCAGACATATTGTAATACCGCTAGTCCATTATATCCCTATTTCTTCTTTCGATTGGGAAAGTATCACTTTGGGCACACGTTAAGAAAACTACTATTTTTTTACTTACCTTCTATTTTTACTATTGTTATAAGTTGCATTTATCAACAACCATTTTTTTTCCAGTTTTTTAACATATTTCTTTATATTAAATCACTGTACACACGAAAACTTATGTGGGTTTAAGGCTTGTCGAGAGGCTTAAGTATAAGGATGCAAGGCCTGTGGTGTACTTTTTTTTATATAAGCCTCTTCCTTAAGCTATGTAGGTTTACGGCTTGTGGTGTAATATTTTTAATAATCCACTTTATTAAAATTTCATGGGTGTTCGGGTTACTGAATGGTATCTTTTTTTTAGTAGATTATGTGGGTGGAAGGTTTGAAGTGTCATTATTTCACTATCAACCATTTCCTTAAGTTATGTGAATGTAAGTCTTAATGCGTCATTTATTTGTTATGGACTTGTTTCCTTAGGTTATGTAGGTGTAAAGCTTGTGGTATAATTATTTTATTATAGAACACTTCCTTAGGTTATGTGCGTGTAAGGCTTATGTATAATTTTTTATTATAAATCACTTCCTTAGGTTAGCTGGGTGTAAGGCTTAACATGTCGTTTTTTTTGTTTTTTATACACCACTTCCTTGAATTATTTGGGTATAAAGCCTGACATGTCATTTTTTATTTTAAAGCACTTCCTTAGGTTATTTGGGTATAAGGTCTGACGTGTTATTTTTGGACATACGTCTTGCGTGGATAAAAGTGGGTGGTATTTATGTTTTTTGATCTCCTGAAACTTAATCCAGGGTCCAATTTTGCATAAAAATGGGAAATTAATTGTTATGAACAAATTATTGCAAAACTGGCCATAACTTGAGGGCTGAAATTAATAACAATTGATAAAATTTTAAAAAGGAACCAAAGAAAATTTATGTAATTTGACCTACTCAACACGAATTTTCTACTTTTGAAGACCTCAGATTGATTGTTTAAGCAATATTTAGCATCCCATGTAAAAAAATCGTCTAATAGCCAGCTAATAGCTGGCTAATAGCCGGCTATTAGCTGGCTACGATTTGGCTACGAACTGGATACCAATTTATATTTTACAAATTTTCTTTGAAATTTTATTCCGGAAACTCCCACATCGAAAAAAGAATCTGCTTGCCGCAAGCGGGATTCCGTTTGCGAAAAACGGTAAAAACTTTTGCGACAAATAGATTTCTTTTTTTCAATGCAGGATTGATAATTTTTTATCAATTTATAACTTTTTGATCTGCAAAAAAAATCATTCATCAATTTTGTATTTTTCTTCGGGAAGCCATTCCGATTCGCGTATCATGATTTTGTTCCTTATCAATTTAAATTTCCGCACCAACTCGTTTTACCAAATTTTAAGGTTACTTCAAAAAATTAAACTTTTCTTCTTCCCAATGACATTTGAACTCTAAGAAATTACGAAAATAATTTTTCTCTGCGGAAACGAGAAAGTTTCTCATCGTATGAAAAAATTTGTTCATGACCGAATTTCGGAAATTTTTTTCTTGTAAAATCTTAAATTGATGATAACTTGGCTAAATTTCATCGTAAAAAGAATAATTTTTTTTTCTTCTATTTGGGATAGCTCAGATACGAAAAGCACGGTTTTTGAGATAAATGTTGCAAAATCTTTTTGGCATCTATCGCCGATTTCATGTTCACGTTTTTTTTGCATTCCATAGGGTCCAAACTACCAGGAAATTCTTTTTCATTTTCGGTGCTCATAAAAAGTATTTTCAGTAAATTCTTTAAAAAAATAAAATTTTAAATGCAAAACGTTTTAAATTTTTAGTGCGGGAAGAAATGCTATGAGTTGAATTAGTGTAGGTATTACTAATACATACATGCAGAACAGTAGATTGAGAGAAAGAAAGAACTCCCACTTTTTAACTAATGACAAAGAGGAACTTCACCCGCTGTATGTTTGTACTACAGTTCCTGCCTCGCGCTCAACTATACTTTTGTGTACTCTATTAGTTTAACCTCTTTGGTATAATTATGAAAAAATTAAGAACACCACGTGACCTACTAAACCACGCCCCTCGCAGGGAACGAATAGTTGAAACCACTCCGAGAGCACCCAAATTTAACTACGAGCAACTGATCCTGCCTGATTATAGATAAAATAAAAGAGAGAAATCTGTCTATTACTCCAGTAAAAATACGGGTTTGCCTACACTTACGGTTGCGAATACGAGATTTGCTCTAGTATAGGTTATTTGGGTCGCTGAACACGAAAATTGGGATCATTTGGCAAAGAAAATTGCGCATCACCCTTAAATTTGCAAAAACTACCCCCAAAAGGGGGTATTATTGATGTCATTACCTTCTGAGTTAATAGATTTATCCAAGAATTGGTTTCTAGGGGTTTTTTGGATTGCTAATTAAGAATCTTGATCATTTTTTAAGGTAACATTAATATTTCACCCCTAAATTAGCTAAAACTACCCCCCAAAGGGGTGTTTTCGCCATTTTTGCGGCCAAATTTGGCTCACAGGGGTTTTTTGGGTCGCTAATTAAGAATCTTAATGATTCTTTAAGGTAACATTAATATTTCACCCCTAAATTAGCTAAAGCTACCCCCGAAAAGGGGTGTTTTTGCCATTTTCGCACTTTTTGCTGCCAGATTTGGTTCATAAGGGTTTTCGGGGTCGCTGAAAACGATTTTCATGTTTATTTTAATGAATAATTATTATATCGCCTCTAAATTACCGAAAACAACCCCCAAAAGGGATGTTTTTGCTGTTTCTGCACTTTTTGCGTCAAGATTAGGTCTAGAGAGTTTTTTGGGTCCCTAAAAACGATTTTCATGTTTATTTTAATTTACTTTCTCAAAAATTAATGATTAGCGACCTAAAAAACCCTTTGGACATAATCTAAACGCAGAAAGTTCAAAAACCGCAAAGACACCCTTTTTAGGGGTAGTTGTAGCTAAATTAAAGGGTAAAATATGAATTTTTCATTAAAAAATCCATGAAATTCGTTTTCAGCGACCCAAAAAACCCTTTGGACCTATTCTGAACGCAGTAAGTTTGAATCCCGTACGTAAAAAGCCTGTACAAACGTTGTACACAAAGTTGTGCACAAAATGACACACACTTTGTACAGCGTTTTGTACACAAAATCGCGAATTTTGTGCACAAAGGAAATAGAAAATAATTTTTTAAAATTGATTAATTTTAAGGCTTTAACGATGATTAACTGAACAAATGAAATCAATTTTTGATTTATTTAACTCAACTCAAATTAATTAATTTCATCAATTCGAACGTTAAATTCATAAAAAATAATTATTTTTAAATATTTATCCTGGGGCAGTAAAATATACTCCCAGGGGTATTAAACTTTAAGGGGTCAAATGGGCCCCCTTGGGGTAAAAATATGATCTAGGTTGTAAACAGAGTTTTGCCATTAGAAGTGGACTTATGGCCGAAAAATACGATCCAACGGCAAAATGCTTAGCCTAGGTGAAAATTAATCCTTGGGGGGGGGGGGGGGCAAGTGGGCTTCCTTTGGAACGAAATTGTAATCTAGACCTTGTAAGATAGTTATTATAGTAATCTGCATTACAACTCCATATCAAGTAAATTTCGTTTCAAGTTGGAGAGGAACAAATGCGTTCGTATACAGTGGTGCGCTTTGCCGTGAAATTTTAACGTAGGTTGGCTACCAAATCACCATAAGATAGAAAAGGAAAACTCGCTCTGTCTTGTATTATATTGTCGTATTTTTGTTGCCAACCCTCGTTATATTTCACGGCATAGCGCATCACTGTACGTATACATGCGCAGCATGCTTTGCATCCAAACGCTCGCGTCGCGCCCTTCGGTGGTTGTTCCTCACAGAAAGAAGCGAGGAGGGGCTCTTTTCTTCCTATGAAAAAAAAAAAAAAAAAAAAAAAAAAAAGTTCTAAAATGAAAAATAATCTACGAATATTATCCATTGCAATTAATGTCAGAGTTCATTTTTTACGTTTAAGAAACGTTTTCACTGACTAGGAAAGTATGATTCAGTCACTAGAAAATTCAGCTTGCATGAAAATTGAATTTTATGGAAGAAAATTGCCCATTTCTCGGTAAAATTCTAATCTAGGCAGAAAACAGAGTTTTGCCATCTGTTTACGAAAACAGATTACATTTTTCGCTCCGAATATGGCCAATTTTGCCCCCAAAAATATATTTTTACCAAGGCTTCGTATATTCATTACTGGATCAAGCCGTAAGTCCATTTTTAGCGGCTAAACTTGGTTTACTACCTGGATTAGAATTTTAACCTATGATTGCCCATTTGACCCCTGAAAGTTCAATTTTTATGCAAACTGAATTTTCTAGTCACTGAATCATATTTTACTAGTCATAAATTCATTTTTAAAAGCAAAACCTTGTTTACGCCACAGATTACAATTTCGTTCCAAATAAGGAAGCCTACTTGCCCCCCCCCCCCCAAGGATTAATTTTCACCTAGGCTAAGCATTTTGCCATTGGATCGTATTTTTCGGCCATAAGTCCACTTTTAATGGCAAAACTCTGTTTACTACCTAGATCATATTTTTACCCCAAGGGGGCCCATTTGACCCCTTAAAGTTTAATACCCCTGGGAGTATATTTTACTGCCCTAGGATAAATATTTTGAAAAATTATTTTCTATTTCCTTTGTGCACAAAATTCGCGATTTAGTGTACAAAACGCTGTACAAAGTGTGTGTCATTTTGTGCACAACTTTGTGCACAACTTTGTGTACAACGTTTGTACAGGCTTTTTACGTACGGGTATATATAGCAAATACGCCCCTTACAGGTGTAGTTTTAGCTAATATAAGGGTGAAATAGTAATTTTTCACTGAAAAATCCATGAAAATCGTTTTTAGCGACCCAAAAAACCTTTATTTGGACCTCTTCTTGACGTAAAAAGTGCAGAAACAGCAAAAACACCCCTTTTGCGGTAATTTAGGGGTGATAAAATAATTATTCATTAAAATAAACATGAAAATCGTTTTCAGCGACCCAAAAAACCCTTATGAACCAAATCTGGCAGCAAAAAGTGCGAAAATGGCGAAAACACCCCTTTTCGGGGGTAGTTTTAGCTAATTTAGGGGTGCAATATTAATGTTACCTTAAAAAATCATCAAGATTCTTAATTAGCGACCCAAAAAACCCCTGTGAGCCAAATTTGGCCGCAAAAAGTGCGAAAATGGCGAAAACACCCCTTTTGGGGGGTATTTTTAGCTAATTTAGGGGTGAAATATTAATTTACCTTAAAAAATGATCAAGATTCTTAATAAGCGACCCAAAAAACCCCTAGAAACCAATTCTTGGATAAATCTATTAACCCCCTTTTGGGAGTAGTTTTTGCAAATTTAAGGGTGATGCGCAATTTTCTTTGCCAAATGACCCCGATTTTCGTGTTCAGAGACCCAAAAAACCTATACTAGAGCAAATCTCGTGTTCGCAACCGTAAGTGCAACCCCCCCCCCCCCGTATTTTTACTGGAGTATATATAATATATAGTTATAACTATATACATAATACATATATATACTTGACTCTCTTTTCACTATAATCAGGATTGCTCGTACCAACTCGGGCGCTCTCAGAGGCCTTCGGAATAGTAATATGTATATACATACCTTCACGTTAATAACGCACGGAGCAGGCTTCTATATAGGATCAAAGAACATAATTGTTGTGTTACATGTGATATATATGTTGTATATATGTATATAGTTATGAGTGTGTGTGTATGCGCACCCCCTTCATTTTTATATTTGGGTCCTCATTGTCGCCTCAGTGCGTCAATGATTCCCATCTTGAATAGACGCTGGCATTTAGCCTTCTAATAAAGCATATATTATTAGTAGTAATTAATAAGTGCATTTATTCTATCACACCAATACCAATTATCCATTTATCCTTGTAACCCACTCCAACATCTGGCATCCCATTGTGCATAAGAAGAATAAGTGGATGATGTTAAAAAGGTGTATGGAAAAAGTTGTGTTTTTTAAAAACACGAGGTTATCACGTGCGATGACAATTTATATTTAAAAAAAACTAACGCCAGTGTCATTTAAAAATTTAAAATTAAATGTGAAATTTAATGAAATTTAAAAAACTGTGTGGTGCACAATAAGTATTATAAAATTCAGTAAAAAAAAATATATAAAAATTCAAGAAATTTGGTTAAAATGGCGTCATGAAGTGTCGTTTAAAATCATCATTGACATTAGTAGATTGGCAGTTAAAGTTTGAAAATATGGACTTTAAATATTTTTGTTAAATGAGTTTACACGAAACGTGCAAAATATTTTTGATAAATTTATTCAAGAATTTTGAAGCAGAAAGGAAATTTTTCAATTTTTAACGATTAAAATGCTTGGTCAACGAAAAAGAAAATTTATGAAGAAAAATAAAGAAAAGTCTCGAATTATAAATTTGTCAAAAATTATATTAGTAGTGGGAGTCGACGCACATCAAAAAAATATTAAGAAAGAGCAGTGGAAAGAAAAAAGGAGTATTTTGGCGGTTGAGCAAGTGCGCATTTTCGGTACGAGAACCGGAAAAGAATCGTCATTGTCACATGGTCATCATTGCAATTTCTTCTCCGGCGAATCAAGCATGCGAATCTGTAAGCGGCCATATTTTTTGAAATTTTGGAGTGACCTGCGCACTTGATCATCAAAACAACATGTGTTTATTTAAGTAGTTCTATTTCCTTTTTTCTACTCTGTCTTTTTTTAAGTATTATCACAGTATATATATTTTTACAGTAATCCTTCTCCAAAAAAATAACACGGGACGGCTTGTCCAGATGAGAAATGCTGGCGCCATTTGCAGAAGGCGATTTTTTAAATTTAAAACCTACGCGTATAGAAGAAGAGGTAACTATAATAGAAAAAGATAAATATATTCTAAAGGCGAAACGCGCGCATGGTACCCCGGACAACAAAACGCTTGAGATGTCCTACTGTAAAAATATGTATACTGTGGTATTATAAAAAAAAAAAGAAAAGAGATAAAGTTAAATTTTCTTTATCTCTCTCTCTTTTTTTTATTTTTGGTAATAATTTAATCATTGGAAATTACTGTTATTCTTTGTATAGTATTTGGAAGTTTAATTTTGTTTATTATTAGAAATTAGTTGTAAACAATGATTAAAAAAAAAAATATAAATAATGTCAATAAATTAAATGTATATACTTTTGATTTTAAGAAATTAAAAAATAAATTAGTAAAATTAGTAAGTTGAATACTTTCTTAAAAATAATAAACGCTATGTTTGTAATTTATCAATATTCAGTGGTGGTGCGCAACGTGTGTAAGTAAAAAATAATAATGTGTAATGTATAAATTTTGTTTTATCAATTATATACTTTAAAATTATAATTACATGATTAAAGAATTAAATTTTCTATAGCAATTAAAAAAAGAGAATTATTTTTTTTTCTTTAAAATTTTAATTTGTGAATAATTCGATTTAAATTTTTTCTCATTAGTAATTAAAAAAAAAAAAATCTTATTTTGATTTAACAAGTTGAAAATGAAAAATATTTTTTGTGATTTATTGAAATAAAACATGAACTAATATATATGGGAAGTTCCTACAGGTATTGCTGCCTTGGTTTTTGGATGGAACTACTCTGCTGGACGACATCATGCCTTGTGGATCCCAGTGGAACATGTCTTCGGCCTGATGGATGGTTGTATTGGTGCAGACCAGAAGGTACTCATGTGTCATAGGAGTGTTTACCGGGTTGCAGTATTGATATTTTTAGTAAAGATAAACATATTAGTCACCAAATTTATTAGTTTATGTTACTTATACTGGTCCTATTTTTTAATTGGTTCAATAATAATTGAATGTAGTAAATTAAAAAATATTATTTTGATTTCTATGATAAAATTTAATTGGATGTATCAAGATGGGTGGTAACATGTTAAATTAGTAAATTTTAAATTGTTTTTCATTTAATCTGTTAATATGTTGCCTTCCTTCACTTTGTTTTTCAAAAAACTTGGTAATTTTGTAAAAATGACAAAATGTAAATTTTATAATTTTTTTATGATATTATTTAATCAGTCGTATTTTTATGATGAATTTAGGGATTTCTTTTATGCTTCTTCATATAATTAATTGGTAAAAAATATACATTTTTATATTGTTTATTATAATTTTAGACTTTTAGCCCAATAAAGGGTAAAGTATTGGCTTATTAAAATATAAAATTTTGGGTATCATCTAAATAATTGGATAAAGTATACATTTTTTTTTATTTTATATTTTAATATATTTGGACTTTGAGCTCAATTGAGTAAAGTATTATCTCATTTTTGACCTTTTCTTCTTTGGTTGGGGAGGGATGAATGGGATCATAAATTCATCGTATAGTATGGCCTTATTGATATTATTATTAATTATCTGCAATAGAGATATTTTTTAAAATGGTAAATTTTCGTATGAAATATATCAGTATTGTAGCTTGGTGGTAGCTTCAGTGGCATATGATCCTTATGGTGGATTATCTGTTCTCATTGGGGTTTATAAAGGCCTTGGTCGTCTGGTATACTGTGGCTACATCCATGACCAGGTCATCAATTAAATTTATATTGATTAAATAAATTTATTAAATATATATAATTGTTGTTAGGAAAATCGAGGTTGTGGATTATTAAATAAATGTTCCTTTTAATATTAATTATAACAAATCAAAATTATATTTATTTATCTTAAAATACATCTTAACTCTTTTACATTTCTATATCAACTGACTCATTTAAATTCTTATTTTTCTCTACACAACATTACTCTTATACACACATCCCTTTTTAATCTTTTCTAAAATAAAAACAAAGTATCGGTATGAACTACAATACATATGAAAAATATAAAACCTTTATTTTTTACTTCTAAATATGAATCATTGTATAATATAAATATACGCATATTTCAACAATTGTATTTGTTAAAATTGTTTGTAAAAATTATTTGGTGTTCTTAATTTTTAAAAAAAAGGATATATTTAATTATATTATATTGTATAATTTCACAATTTAAAATTTTTTTGTTGTAAAAGATGTATAATATCTGTAATGGAAGATATTTTAAAATTGTGATTAATTAATTGTTATATTGCTTGTATGCTGCATTATCATCCCCCCATTGTAACACTTGGTCTTTTTTGGCATTTTAATTTCATTAAAATGGGTGGGTGGTAATGTTGTGTTACATGTGATATATATGTTGTATATATGTATATAGTTATGAGTGTGTGTGTATGCGCACCCCCTTCATTTTTATATTTGGGTCCTCATTGTCGCCTCAGTGCGTCAATGATTCCCATCTTGAATAGACGCTGGCATTTAGCCTTCTAATAAAGCATATATTATTAGTAGTAATTAATAAGTGCATTTATTTTATCACACCAATACCAATTATCCATTTATCCTTGTAACCCACTCCAACATCTGATAATATACTGCGTAGTATATTATGCTACGCAGTATATTATGTTCTTTGATAGGATTGAAGATGAAATAATTTATTAATAATTTATATACTCGAAATTTTTATTTTAATAAATAAAATTTTTTAAAAATATTATTTACTTCTAAATTTATTAAGTGCACCCTCCTGCCCCCCCCCCTTATCCGCTTTATATTCATATTTTTTTTTTAACAGACCGGCCACACTATAGCCAGAATTTTAATTTTAAAAATAATTTTAAAAGTGAGAGGGGGAAACCGCGGCTTTTTTAAATTATTTTATTTTAATGTATAATTTTTTAAGAAATTCATCATTATGAAAGTTACAAATTAATTGTATTAATTAAATACTAAGAGTAAGCAATTAATTAATTAAAAAAATTAATTGAACAAAAAAAGTTTCAACAATAATGTAACGCGTAATGTATAACCTATAATTCTATATATTATACAGTTTGTTTATTGTAGCTGCACAATAAATTGCAATTTTTTTATGATGAGCTGTAATGAGGGTGCAGTTAGCCTTGATTCTGAAGAAATTTTGTTTATGAAAAATCTAATTAACTTGATAAAGGGAAATAAATTAATAAGTCAATATAATGATTCAAACATTCAAAACATGGTACTTGAGCTAGATAATATGTTGTAGAATTACAGCAATTAAATAACAATTTTGGTCAAATGGCTAATTTATTAATTTGCAACATGAGGGTAGAGCTGTCACTGGTATAATGAACATATTTTTTAATCTTATTGCAGTATTTTTAACAATTTTTTGGTTATTAGTAAATGGGTATCCAATGAATGGCTTTTGCTATTTCAAATGTTTAAGTTCTGTGTGGAAAATGAGTTCTATAACTGGATTTACTTCATTCAATTTCATTGGATACCCATTTACCTATAACCAAAAAATTGTTAAAAATACTGCAATAAGATTAAAAAATATGTTCATTATACCTGTGACAGCTCTACCCTCATGTTGCAAATTAATAAATTAGCCATTTGACCAAAATTGTTATTTAATTGCTGTAATTCTACAACATATTATCTAGCTCAAGTACCATGTTTTGAATGTTTGAATCATTATATTGACTTATTAATTTATTTCCCTTTATCAAGTTAATTAGATTTTTCATAAACAAAATTTCTTCAGAATCAAGGCTAACTGCACCCTCATTACAGCTCATCATAAAAAAATTGCAATTTATTGTGCAGCTACAATAAACAAACTGTATAATATATAGAATTATAGGTTATACATTACGCTTTACATTATGTTGAAACTTTTTTTGTTCAATTAATTTTTTTAATTAATTAATTGCTTACTCTTAGTATTTAATTAATACAATTAATTTGTAACTTTCATAATGATGAATTTCTTAAAAAATTATACATTAAAATAAAATAATTTAAAAAAGCCGCGGTTTCCCCCTCTCACTTTTAAAATTATTTTTAAAATTAAAATTCTGGCTATAGTGTGGCCGGTCTGTAATTAAAAAAAGCAGTCGGTGATGTTCACGTTAAAAACGCACGGAGCCGGCATTCAGGATTGAAGGCCGTATTTGAAAACGAATTTAGTAAATTACTAGATTTATATTTATGTTGGTACTAAAGGGGGGCGGAATAATTTTTCGTATTTATAAACGATTTTGGGCTTCTGATTAAACTTGGGTGTTCTCTTTTTATGTTTTTATCATGATTTTCAGTTAAGTTATTTTGTTGTTTAATTATTTTCAGATTATTTTATGTTTAATGTTAAGAAAAAAAGATTAAGGTATTAAAAATTTTCTCTTTTCTCTCTTTATGTTTTTATCATGATTTTCAGTTAAATTATTTTGTTGTTAAATTATTACACTTCATACTTAATACTTTAAAAATTAGCTGACAAATTAAATGAAGGAGACTTATTAGCAGAAATTGAAACCATGGGTTTTGAAACTCCAGAATAAGGTTACTTAGCAAAAATTAATTTTTGTTAATTATTGTTAATTAATTAAAAATTAATTATTGTTCCTTCAGGGACTAAGAAAGTATCAATTGGCAAATTAGTATGCATAATAGTGTCTGATGAAGGGAGTGTAGCAGCGTTTAAAGATTTTAAAGATTCAAGTACAGGGATCCCTCGTTATCCGCGGTTTTATTATCCGCGATTCACCGTATCCGCGGTAGGACCAAAATATCCAATCCCTTGTTTTACGCGGAAAAATTCTTGTTATCCGCGGTTTTAATTTAAAAAAAACGTCAAGAAGTATTTTGTTTCAGTGTGACAATGTTCAGATTTTCGAGAATATTTATCATTTTTTCCTAACCTACATATATTTTTTTCATTTTTATTTTCAATTTTATAAAACAAAATTGTATTTCGTAATTATAATGGCTCCTCAATAAAGGAAAACACCATCTTGCGCAAGGAGCGTCATGAATATCGCGGATAAACTCAAAATTTTAGATTTGATTGATAATGCCCCAAGCAAAAAAAATCATATAACTAATCATATAATTTATTATATAAATAATCATATGAATAATCATATAATTAATGATATGATTAATTGATCCCAATGATCATATAAATAATCATATAAATAATTATATGATTAATTATATGATTTTTCAAAATTAGCTAATTTTTTTTAAAAACATTAAAGATTTGTACATTTTTCTAATTTATCAGAAAATTTTATTTTTTTTCATTAAATAAATCGCTTTTTGACGAATTACAGAAAATTTACGTAATAAACGTAAGAAATTTTAGCATTTTTTTATTTTATTTATTTTATTAACGAATTATTAATGAAGAAGCCACATAGCACCAAATTTTTTCAAAATGTTTTAGTAATATTTTAGGACGTTTCATCAGTTCCAACTTCTTTTTTCTCAAAAAATAACTTTTTGCGTATTTGTAGATATTTGGGGTTAAAAAAATACAGAAAATTTCGTATTTTTTTTTCATTTTATTTATTTTAAACAATTAAATATACAAAGCAAAATTTGCGATTTATTAAAACTTTATTTAGATCATAAAACTAAAACTGATCCTTCTCGAAACATCATTCAAAATTTCTGTAATTAAAAAAAGTATAAATTATTGAGATATTATTCTCTATACTGCAAATAAAATCTGAGCCCATTGCATTACCTATTTGCTCCCTGGGGCAGGGAGTGAACTCCCTGAAATTTTTGTCATTTCCTGGAATACCTTTGGAAAAAACGAACCGTCCGTGGAAAAGCTAATATCCTGGAAGTATAATTTTTTATTTTTCATCCAAAATTATTTTCCGATTTTCCAAGATGGTAGATCAAAAAAAATGTCAGATTAAGCTTTTTACATTGCCTGAGGATTTTCGAGGTTGAAAAAACGTTTTTATGAATGAAATTTTTTATTTTTTGGCCCTAGCGTATTTTCCGATTTTCCAATAAAATATGAAAAAAGGAATTATTTATATTGCTTGGGAGTTGTAGAGGTTGAGAAAAACGTTTTTACTGATGATTATTTTTATTTTTTTCCTCAGCATATTTTCAGATTTTCCAAAAAATAATTAAAAAAAACTTAACTGGATTGTGTTTTTACACAATCAACGATCATGGAACATGTTCGGTTATAACAGTGTTAACGTATACTCTTTAATTATTATAAGTCCTAAAACCAAAATTTCCATAAATCTCGAAATACGAATTATCCTAAGTCCATGAACCTAAATTATCCTAAGTTCATGTTCTTATCAGGGCTTTCTTTCACTTTTTCAAATAGCCCATCCTATGAACATGTTTCATGTTAAAATAACTTTCTTGAATTGGTAAATTAGTTTACTAAATAAATAAGAAAAAACGTGCTATCGAATCAAATTAAAAACGTTTTTTTTTTGTGATAAGCATTGGAAATCAATGTTTCTTTGAGATTAAAGTCGTGAATAAGTATGTCCATGCATGTATCAATTTTTATTTTTGGGGATGAAAAAATGAAAATTTTTATGTTTCAAATCGTTTTTCTTGGTCCGCCATATTGGAAAATCAGAAAATATGCTGGGGCAAAGAAATAAAAATTTCAATTAAAATAAATGTTTTCTCAACCTTTGAAATCCACAGGTAATGTAAGAACTTCTTTTTTTCATGTTTTTTGGTCCACTATGTTGCAAAATTGGAAAATTGTTTTGGATAAAAATTTAAAATTATGCCCCCAGGATAAGCATTCACTGGGATGGTTCATTTTCATCCTGAAGGTATTTCAGGAGATGACAAAAATTTCAGGAAGTTCACTCCCTGCCCCAGGGAGTTAACACGCTTATTTCAGAGATTTAATTCTCTAAATTCAGGGAAAGAATTAAAAGAGGTTAAAAATTTAGAAAAAGTTAAAAAATTTAACTCCCCAAATTTAAAGAGTTATAACTCTCTGAGTTACGGAGTAGTACTGCGTGTTTATTTTTGTTAGAGTAGAGATTTAAAGAAGCTTTTCAGTAAGTGGGCTACATATTTTGAAACTAACAATAGGAGTTCAATACATTTTGAACATCGAATTACACCAAATGGTTATTGATAAGTTTATTATGTTGAAAAAACATGCCTGCTACCCTCCGTTCATTTCAATCGGCCTTTTGGGCCTAGAAACGCAGGATTCAATGTTATGAAATAGGTTTTTTTGGTAATATTCAATGAAATGTTTAAACCTCACAAGTTAATTAAAACACTTCCGGTTGATCTCATTTTTTTGGTGTAAGAGTTCAAACGCCGTAAACTGCAATTTTTTATCACTAATTTTCTCATCAATGTAGCCAATTAACCAAATGGCCATTTTTGGCTAAAAATGACCAATTTTTAAATTGCTACGAAATTCGTATTTTATGACAAAAAGGGGTTTTATATGTCTCGAAAAATTCCTACAAGCTTCAAGTTTCCAAAAATTTTTTATTTGTCTCATTTTCTTGAGTCATTTTTAAGAAATGGCTCTTCAAAGTTAACATTAAAAATGAGGTTTCTTAAAAAATCACAAATTTAGGACTCCGACTTCAAATTATCATATTTGACTAACAAATAATTGAAAAAGGTAGAGTAAAAAATTATTGGAAATTTAAAGCTTCTGAAAATATTTTGAGACTTATAAAACCCATTTTCTTCAAAAATTACAAATTTGGCAGCAATTTAAAAATTGATCATTTTTAACCAAAATGACAATTCGGTTAATTGGCTATAGTGATAAGAGAATTAATGATACAAAATTACGGTTTACGGCGTTTGAAAGGTGATACTTACAGCCAAAAATGAGATTAACCAGAAGAGTTTTGATTAACTTGTGAGGTTTTAGCCATTCATTGAAAATGACCAAAAAACTATAACATTGAGCCCTGCGTTTCTATGCCCAGATGGCTCATTGGAATGAACGGAGGGTAGTCGGCATGTTTTTTCAACATAGTAAACTCATCCATAACCATTCAGTGTAATTTGGTGTTCCAAATTTATTGTACTCCTCTTGTAAGATATTTTAACTATATTTACTTAAAATATTCATTTTACGACTATCGAGCCAATGCTTTGCACAATTTGATACCAGAAAAAGAAAAAATAAATTTAAAAAGTTTATTTGTTTAAAGAAATACAACATGTTAAAGTTCTAGTCATCAATGCTTAAGATTCAAGATATGGGCAGTTAGGATCAAAATTCTGCTAAAACTTGCTCTAAAATTAGCTTTAAAATTTATAAGAAAATAGCTACAAATTGTTACTGGTAAAGTCGAGGGTAAATTTTAGCGAAAAATTTCCTACCGCCCCACCTACTGCTAATGAATATTCTTCAGCTAGTGCCTAGCAGAATTTTGATCCAAATTGCCTATATCTGGAAACATTTATGACTAAAACTTTAAAATGTGGTATTTGTTTAAATCAGTAATCCTTTTCAATTTTTTTTCATTTCCTGGCGCCCAATTGCGCAAAGCAGTCTTATAAATTATTTTTGGGTATAAATTTTTAGAAAGGTTCTAAAAGCTGTTCATACCATTTGCCGATTTTTGCAGATTTCATTTTCATTTACAAATCGATGCACTACGTTATGCTGTCTCTACCCATTGCGACAAGAATTAAAATTGGTTTAAAAATAGCAAGGTAACTTATCATATCTAAAAAGTGCACTTTTATTCCAAGAATTAATTTTAACCTAAGAAAGGCATAAAAAATCAAATAAATTCGCTATAAATTGTTAAATCTCAAAATAAAATTAAAAAAGAATCAATTTACATTACAAAGGTGAAATTTTACTTGTAAAATTCGAACCTTGAGATCTTATTTCATATTTACTCAGTCAATTTCTTGTAATTAGTTCCTGATTACAGTCGTAAATAAAACTGAGAAAAAAAATTATCTTTTTTTAGTCTTTTATAAGGGCTAAAGAATATTTTATCATAATACTTTTTGATTTTAATTTCAATTTCAGAGAATCAGCTATTTGAAGTCATTTTTATCCAAAGTCGCTTTTTCATCGTTTAGAAAACAGAGAGAACCTTTTTTTTTGACAGAACCTACTAAAAATGCTTCTCTGATTGGATGTCTGAAAAAAATTCACACAAATAAATTAATATTGCACTTTTTAATTTTTAACTTAATGTAATTTTTTCTACATTTTAATATTTTTTTTTACTGATTGAAAAATTTGATTTATTATTTTTTGGTTAAGTTTGTTTATTACCATAATTTATGCTAATGAACTTGAACTTTGATATAAACAAATTTAACCAAAAAGTAATAAATCAAATTTTTCAATCAGTAAAAAAAAATATTAAAAATGTAGAAAAAATTACAATAAGTTAAAAATTAATAAGTGCAATATTAAAAATATATCTTATTAATTTGTGTGAACTTTTTTCAGATGTCCAATCAAAAAAGGATTTTTAGTAGAACTGTCAAAAATAATGGTTCTCTCTGTTCTCTAAACGATGAAAAAGCGACTTTGGATAAAAATGACTTCAAACAGCTGATTCTCTGAAATTGAAATTAAAATCAAAAAGTATTATGATAAAATATTTTTTAGCCCTTATAAAAGACTAAACAAAGATAATTTTTTTTTTCAGTTTTATTTACAACTGTAATTAGGAACTTATTACAAGAAATTGACTTTGAGTAAATATGAAATAAGATCTCAAGGTTCAAATTTTACAATTAAAATTTCACCTTTGTAATGTAAATTGATTCTTTTTTAATTTTATTTTAAGATTTAACAAATTATAGCAAATTTATTTGTTTTTTTTTATTCCTTTTTTAGGTTAAAATTAATTCTTGGAGTAAAAGTGCACTTTTGAGATATGATAAGGTACCTTGCTATTTTTAAACAAATTTTAATTATTGACGCAATGGGTAGAGACAGCATAAAGTAGTGCGTCGATTTGTAAATGAAATTCTGAAAAAACAAGCAAAAAGGTATGAAAATTAGTTCTAAAGCTTTTAGAGCCTTTCGAAAAATGTTAACCAAAAAATAATCTATGAGACTGTAAGTATCAAAATATTTAAAAAAATGTATATCAAAACATATAGAGGTTCTGTTTAGGTTTTATTATGATTTACAGAAGCTATTATTTGATGACCTTTTAATGGGGCTTTTCAGTCACTGATTTAAACTAAGATATTCTAACTATATTAAATTAAATTAATCACTTTTCAGCTATCGAGTTGTTGCTTTATTGAGTGCAATTGGGTGCCAGAAAATGAAAAAAAAAATTGGAAAGGGGTTTAAACAAAATTTGTGGTATGTACCACGTTTTAAAGTTTTAGTCAAAAATGCTTCTAGATATGGGCTTAAAACTCATTAAATTCAGCTGGGAGTTAAATTTCTTACCTATTTTCTAAATTTTTAGCCTCTTTTAATTCTTTCTCTAAATTTAGAGAATTAAATCTCTGAAATTAGAGTGTTAACTCCCTGGGATAGGGAGTTATCTCCCTGCCCGTACGAAGCCACTGTATACAGTCGTGTATACAGTAACTGTATGCAGCCCTGTATACAGCCCTGTATACAGTCCTGTATACAGTCCTGTATACAGTTTTTCACGGAATACAGACACTGTATACAGAATTTTTTTTTGTTTTTTTTTTTTAACAAAACACTAATTAGCACGTAAGAAATGGGCCCTAGGGATGCATAACATGGTCAGGAGAATTATTCGTTACTCAGTGGAACAAAATAACCCTAAGACCCAATTGGAGAAAAATGAAATTCTGATGTATGAATAGAACCCAAGTGATGAAAACGGACTATAGGGGTAAAAAAAGGGTCCAGCATGATAAGATAAATACTACCAGATAAATTTGGCTATCCAGGGGCCCATCGGGCCCTATCTGGTAAAAAAGAAATTCTGATGTATATAATGATTCCTAGGTTCGAAAATGGACTTTTAGGGTAAAAAATAGGTCGAGAATGACAAAATAAATACCAACTGATAGAATCAGCGATCTCGGGGCCCATTGGGCCCAATCGGAGAGAAATGAGATACTGATGTACAAATTGATCTCTAGGGATAAAAATGGACTGTAGTGGGAAAAAATGGATTTAGCATGATAAAATAAATACAAACGAATAAAATCCGTCATCCAGGGGCCTATTGGGCCCAATCAGGAAAAAATGAAATCCTGATTTATAAATTGATCCCCAGGTACAAGAATCGACTATTGAGGGAAAAAATCGCTCCAATATGATAAAATAAATACCAACTGATAAATTCGACTATCTAGGGGCCTATTGGGCCCAATCGGGTAAAAATGAAATCCTGATTTATAAATTGATCCCCAGGTACAAAAATCGACTATAGAGGTAAAAAATCGCTCCAATATGATAAAATAAATACCAACTGATAAAATCGGGTATCTAGGGGCCTATTTGGCCCAATCGGGTAAAAATAAATTCCTGATTTAAAAATTGATCCCCAGGTACAAAAATCGACTATAGAGGTAAAAAATCGCTCCAATATGATAAAATAGTCGATTTTCGTACCTGGGGATCAATTTATAAATCAGGATTTCATTTTTACCCGATTGGGCCCAATAGAGCCTTTGGATGACTGATTCTATCCGTTGGTATTTATTTTATCATAATGGATCCATTTTTTTACAACTACAGTATATTTTAATGCTTGGAGATCAATTTGTACATCAGTAACTCATTTTTTCCCAATTGGGCCCAATAGGCCCTGAATGACAGATTTTATCTGTTGGTATTTCTTTTATCATGCTGGATCCATTTTTTACCACTATAGTCCAGTATTATCCCTCGAGATGAATTTGTAGATCAGTATCTCATTTTTTCTCGATTGGGCCCAATGGGCCCCGGAACAGCTGATTCTATCCGTTGGTATTTATTTTATCATTGTAGACCCATTTATTACCCCAGCAGTCCATTTTCGTCCCTAGGAATCAATTTATACATCAGGATTTTATTTTTACCCGGTTGAGCCCAATGGGCCCCTGGACGTCTGATTTTATCCGTTTATATTTATTCTATCATGCTGGACTCATTTTTTACCCCTCTAGTTCATTTTCATCCCTGGGGTTCGATTTATACATCAGAATTTTATTTTTTCCCGGTTGGGCCCAATGGGCCCCTGTATAGCCGAATTTATCAGGTAGTATTTATCCTATCATGCTGGACTCTTTTTTCACCCTTACAGTCCATTTTCATCCCTAGGGTTCTATTTATACATCAGCATTTCACTTTTTTCCGATTGGGCCCAATAGGCCCCTAAGGGTTATTTTGTTCCTCTGAGTAACGAATAATTCTCCTGACCATGTTATGCATCCCTAGGGCCCATTTCTTACGTGCTAATTAGTGTTTTGTTAAAAAAAAAAACAAAAAAAAATTCTGTATACAGTGTCTGTATTCCGTGAAAAACTGTATACAGGACTGTATACAGGACTGTATACAGGGCTGTATACAGTTACTGTATACACGACTGTATACAGTGGCTTTGTACGGGTGGGATAGGGAGTTATCTCCCTGAAATTTTTTTCATCTCCTGAAATACCTTCGGAATTAAAATGAATCGTCCCAGGGAAAGCTTATCCTGGAGGCATAATTTTAAATTTTTATCCAAAACAATTTTCCAATTTTACAATATGGCGGACCAAAAAACACTAAAAAAAACTTTTTACATTACCTGTAGATTTCAAAGGTTGAGAATAACGTTTTTATTAATGGAAATTTTTATTTCTTTGCCCCAGCATATTTTCTGATTTTCCAATATGGCGAACCAAAAAACATTTAAATAGGAACATTCTACATTACCTAGGGTTTTTCAAAGTTGAGAAAAACATTTTCATTCCTAAAAATTGTTATTTTTTTGACACAGCATATTTTCAAATTTTCCAAGATGGTGAGCCCAAAAAATGTCACAAAAAATTTCAGAATAAGCTTTTTATATTGCCTGGGAGTTTTTAAGGTTGAGAAAAACGTTTTTAAACATGAAAATTTTCATTTTTTTACCCCCAAGAATAAAAATTGATACATGCATTTACATACATATTCACGAATTTAATCTTCAAGAAACATTAAGTCCCAATGCTTATCACAAACAAAAAACGTTTTTAATTTGATTCGATAGCACGTTTTTTCTTATTTATTTAGTAAACTAATTTATCAATTCTAGAAAGTTATTTTAACATGGAACATTTTCATAGTTTGGGCAATTTAAAAAAGTCCGGCTCGGTAGGGGCGTGGGTTTAAAAGTGACGTTTTTTTGGGGGGGGGGGGGGGTTGAAATAGACTTAGAATATTTTTGATTTAGGGACTTAGAAGAATTTGAAGTGGAAGTTAGGGCCTGATCAGGCCCTGATAAGTACAAGAACTTATTGGAAATTATTTTATTGGAAAATCGGAAAATACGCTAGGGCCAAAAAATAAAAAATTTCATTCATAAAAACGTTTTTTACAACCTCCAAAAACCCAGGCGATTTAAGAAGCTTTTTCTGATATACATTTTGGTCCGCCATATTAGAAAATCGGTAAATATGCAAGGGCCAAAAAATAAAAATTTTCATGAATAAAAACATTTTTTTCAACCTCGAAAATCCTCAGGCAATGTAAAAAGCTTAATCTGACATGTTTTTTGATCTACCATCTTGGAAAATCGGAAAATAGTTTTGGATGAAAAATAAAAAATTATACTTCCAGGATATCAGCTTTCCCTCGGACGGTTCGTTTTTTCCCAAAGGTATTCCAGGAAATGACAAAAATTTCAGGGAGTTCACTCCCTGCCCCAGGGAGCAAATAGGTAATGCAATGGGCTCAGATTTTATTTGCAGTATTGGGATTCATGATTAAACACATGCACGCGCGTCGGTGTAAGTAAGATGGCTATCCTAAGGTATGAATTAACATTGTACATATAGACCAAAAAATGATATTTTTAATAAAATGAATTAAAGGTTTAAAATTTTTACAAAAATAAAACAGTGTATAATAGAAATAGTATTGTGTTAATAAATTTATGTGTTTTTTTCAATTTAATATCTTTATTTTAACTAATAATGAACTATTTGTTACTTTTCCTATGTTATTCATGGAAAAAGAGTAGCCATGTTTTATACACACCTACGTGTGGAGGGGGTAAAAAAGTAAGCATGAATTTAATCGTGATTCCCAATAGAGAATAATATCTCAATAATTTATACTTTTTTTAGTTAAAGAAATTTTGAATGATGTTTTGAGAAGGATCAGTTTTAGTTTTATGATCTAAATAAAGTTTTAATAAATCGCAAATTTTGCTTTGTATATTTAATTGTTTAAAATAAATAAAATGAAAAAAAGATACGAAATTTTCTTTATTTTTTTAACCCCAAATATCTACAAATACGAAAAAAGTAATTTTTTGAGAAAAAAGAAGTTGGAACTGATGAAACGTCCTAAAATATTTCTAAAACATTTTGAAAAAATTTGGTGCTATGTGACTTCTTCATTAATAATTCGTTAATAAAATAAATAAAATAAAAAAATGCTAAAATTTCTTACGTTTATTACGTAAATTTTCTGTAAATCGTCAAAAAGCAATTTATTTAATGAAAAAAAATAAAATTTTCTGATAAATTAGAAAAATGTTCAAATTTTTAATGTTTTAAAAAAAAATTAGCTAATTTTGAAAAATCATATAATTAATCATATAATTATTTATATGATCATTGGGATCAATTAATCATATCATTAATTATATGATTATTCATATGATTATTTATATGATAAATTATATGATTAGTTATATGATTTTTTTTGCTTGGGTGGTGAAAAAAGTGCCAGTAACCGAACCAAATATTTCTCTCAACGAAAAGCCATTTTACAAATCATAAATTCCTTATAAACTGCCTTTGATTTGGCAATGAATTATGATCCGATAATGACAAGGAGTTTGAGTTATAAACATAGTTGTGAAAACGCAGTAGAAATTTATGAAGAGTTATATAAGGATGTTTTAAGACGAGCAAAACAGTCGCGGATGAACGACTTTTTTTATCAGAAAAATTAATCCTGAACTTAATTTCATTGAAATTTTGTATTTTTTGAAATAAAGTTACGTACTTTTAGTCTTAAAATCATTTTTATAAAAAAAAAAATTAATTTTTATACCATTTGAACTTCTACGAACGTAACCCCTATTTTCCCATAAGAGTAAGGTCTTATTATCCGCGGTACTTTTTAGGAACGTATCCCCCGCGGATAACGAGGGATGCCTGTACTCCAGCACCTACTGCTTCAGCCAACACCACCACCTCCAGCAGCTCCCAAGCCTTCTTCACCTCAATCATCGGTTGCTAGTGCTCCGGTTTCATCACCCATTCAACAAGGAGACAGAATATTTGTAACTCCACTTGCAAGGAAACTTGCCTCGGAATTTATTTTTATGTTTTTTTCCATTTTACAATTATTTAATAATAAAATAAACGATTAATTGTTTATTTATTCTTTATTTATTCTTTTTAATACCTTAATCTTTTTTTCTTAACATTAAACATAAAATAATCTGAAAATAATTAAAAAACAAAATAACTTAACTGAAAATCATGATAAAAATATAAAAAGAGAACACCCAAGTTTGATCAGAAGCCCAAAATCGTTTATAAATACGAAAAATTATTCCGCCCCCCTTTAGTACCAACATAAATATAAATCTAGTAATTTACTAAATTCGTTTTCAAATACGGCCGAAGACACGAAACCACTTCGAGAACGCCCGAATATCTACGAGCAATCCTGATTATAGAGAAAAGAGAGAAATATCATATATGGCTCATTATCGTTTTTTTTTGCAAAAGTGACGTACAGCACGTTTCTGACTACCAGATGCATTAATTAAAAAAATTTTTTTTTTTTAATTTATAATTTCGATAAGTTTTTGATAGTACACCATAAAAATCAACATATTTTAATGTTTTAACTACTATAAAACATAAAAATATAGCAAAAAAGCCTTTACCGTTCCCTGTCACAAAGGAGATTCCTATACTTTGAGTGTCTGTCACTCACACCTATCAATTAATTATCAAAAATTTTTATTTGGGGATTAATTGCTATACTATAAGGTTAAACTTTTTCCATATAGAAAAAATTTAAACTTACTTTTCCTAATTATTACAAGGGTGAGAAGGTGTGTCACACGATTTTACAAAATGTGTACGTAAAACGTATTTTATTTATATTAAATTTGATTTCTCTTCATAAAAACATTTTTAAAACCTTTTAATCACATAAATGACAACTTAAATACATAAAAAATAAATTCTCACATCGAGAGCACTTTAAGAGGTCCTTAAATAGGAAAACAAAATCAGTTTAAGTTCAGAAATCACGAAGGGACAAAAACAAAAGCCTTTACCGTACCCCCTAGATCTCCTATTAAGAAGCGTTGTAATTAAAATATTAAAAACTTAGTAAGTTTCAATCATAAAAATACTTTACTTTCCAAACGGAAAAGTTTTTTTGTTCATTTGTCTACGAATTATTTTGATTTTTCTATAAAAAAGCCTTTACCGTTCCTGCCTTTACCGTTCCTCTTTTTTTTTTTAATTATTTAATACTTTTAAAATTTACCTCCAAAACTCGCTTTTTTAGTAAGAATTCTTTAAAAATATATGATATTGTTCTCTAAAATACATAAAACCTAGAAAAATTCATACATTAAGGCCGTATGTAACGATTTTGGTTTTTAATGGTTTTAACCTGTTTTTACCTTATAATTATATGAAAAAATGTAATAAATTGATGTAAAAGGTTCGTTATGGTGATTTTTATGCAACACTGAATAAATATTGGTGAAAAAAGTCTAAAAAGTCTTGTTTGGACTTTAAAAAAGGAATTTTTTATTTTTATTTTTTGAAAGCTATTTTTTCAAAAAAAATGAAAACGAGCCATATATCAATGCCCTGAACAGTGAACTCGGTCAAAAAACGTAACCTGATTTCAGAGTATTTTGGTATATATGCGATTTTAAGCATATAAATGTACAAAAGTGACTAAAATATTTTAATCATTTCACCATGTCTTTATTAATTCCAAAAACTGGTAATTTTTTAATTTTCAAAAATTTACATTAAGATTATGAATTGTATTATAATTTATAAGAATGTGATTCTTTAAAAAATTATAATTTTATTGTAAAGTAATTCTTATCTATTCAGGCCAAACTATCATACGATTGAGTCCTAACATATTATCATCATTTGTTAGAAACAAGTATTATATCGTTACCCCAGAATTTAGAACAGGTTGGAAAGATATAGCTGATAGAACTGTAAATTCAATGTTTTTTCAAGAACTTTTTCGAGGCCTAGGGATAACTTTAGCACATTTTTTTAGAGAACCAGCAACAATTAATTATCCTTTTGAAAAAGGACCACTAAGTCCAAGATTTAGAGGAGAACATGCTTTAAGAAGGTAAATCAAAACTTACAAAATTTATAAATTCTTTAAATTTATTATATAAGATCAAATACATAAATTAAAAATAAATAAAAAATCCATTAAAATGTTTAATTTAATAGTTGGATTCAATATTTGACATGAAAATATCATATGAACACTAAAATAATTAAAGTTTTCTGTTTTATGATTGATATAATGCATTTGTACATTTAAGTTTATTTAATAAATTTAAAAAAACCGCAAACATTAAATTAGTTTACCAATTTATGAACAGTTATTTTATAAATTCTTTATTTAAATTATTTTATTTCAGGTATCCATCTGGTGAAGAAAGATGCATTGCTTGTAAGCTTTGCGAAGCAATTTGTCCAGCTCAAGCAATCACAATAGAAGCTGAAGAAAGAGCAGATGGTTCTAGACGAACCACTCGATATGATATTGATATGTCTAAATGTATTTATTGTGGATTTTGTCAAGAAGCTTGCCCAGTTGATGCTATTGTTGAGGTAATAGTGTCTTATTTTTTTAATTTGCATAATTAATTTTAAAACATAATGTTTATAATTATTTATTCAGGGTCCTAATTTTGAATTTTCAACTGAAACACATGAGGAAATGCTATATAACAAAGAAAAATTATTAAGTAATGGAGATAAATGGGAATCCGAAATTGCTTCTAATTTACATGCAGATCACTTATATCGTTAATTTAATTTTTATTTAGTTTAGCGTAATAATATTGTTTTACCAATAATAAATCATTTTTTTTTTAAATACTATATATGTTATTTGTTAAATATTAGATATTAATACATATTTAATAAATTTACTTTTAAACCTTGGTGTTACTGGTGTAACAATATCATTTCCCTACTTTTTACGACATAGCTGGATCTCAGACCCCACCTTAAAAAACTTTGAACCATTTTATGAATACCTGCCAAGGTACTTCAGTTTTGGTTTAGCCATATGTACTGTGGGTACAAAGTTGGCCCAAGTACGATATCTGCTGCACCAGGATGTAACTTTTTTCACTACTTTTGGTAAATAAAAATTTTTATTATTTTTGCTCCAAATGAAGTCATTTTGTAATATATTTTAATTTTTTTAATAAACAAATGAATGAAACATAAAAAACACGTATTTGTAAAAAAAAGTGTCCTAAATTTGTGTTTTTTTTCAAATACAAATTTTTTATACAAGTAAAAATTTTCTATTGTGTATATACAACAAATAATTATTTATTATAAAAAAGCATTAGTTTTATATGATATTATTGAATTCAAAGATTTCATTGGTTTGGAGTTTCTGTTGGGTGTTAAAAAGCAAAACTACAGCTGTATAGATAAATTATGGAGTCCAGTTTTTGGAGAACCCATGTGCAGGGCCACTATGAGTGAAGCCAGGTTCAATTTTTTGCAAACAAACCGTACGAATAACAGCTTATTGATAAGGTTTAATAATAAAAAAGCCTTTAGAAAGTGTAAACATTTGCTTTGAGGACACAAAAATGCATTTACACAGCTATTATCCTCTAATTGATAAAATTAGATCCGTTCTCTGCTGCTCTTTTTGCGAAAGAGCAACATGCGATGAACATCGATTGCATATGTTTTTAGTTTTAAACTTAAAATATGTAAAACTTTTGTAAAATAGTTTTTTGTAATTTTTATTTAAAAATATTTTTTGAAATAATTTTTTGTAATAATAATAAAAAAATAATAAAATTTTTTTATTAAAAAAAAGCCAATTTTAACATTGCAAAATAATTATGATTTTTGTAACAGAGCCGCAAATTTGGTTTTTTTTAAAGAAGTATATATGAACCTTGAAACTCTATAATATTTTTCCTTAAAATCAATTAAGGCCGTAGATATGAACTTTGGAGCAAAATTTAATATTATGAAAAAATGCTTGTTTTCCGCTGTTCTGAAATTTTTTCCGCAAATCTGAGTGGACGTTTTAGCCAAAACAGTTTTTTTTCTTATTAATTGAAATATTAATCTAAAACCTGAAAAAAAAATTTTGGTCAAAAATTATTTTTAAAGGAGTCAAAAAATGTCATTGTCAATATCGTTACACCTGCACCACTCGCGCAAAAAAAACCATCCTGGTTTACTAGGATGGTTTACCATCTGGTTTTTCAGATGGTTAACCAGATGGTTTTTAAAAAAAAAATAATAAGATCCCAGGATGAAAATGCACCTTGCAGGTAGAAGCGGATACCCTGGGGGTATAATTTTCAATTTTTCTACCCAAAATATTTTCCGATTTTCCAAGATGGCGAACCAAAAAATTTTAAAAACATCAACTTTTAACTTTACAAGGGGGTTTTTGAGGGTGACAAAAATGAATTTAGGGTGGAAAATATTCAATTTTTCGACCCAACATATTTTCCGATTTTCCAAGATGGCGGACCATAAAATTTAAAAGTATCAACTTTTAATTTTACAAGGGGTTTTTGAGGGAGAGAAAAGTGAATTTAGGGTGGAAAATATTCAATTTTTCATATTTTCCGATTTTCCAAGATGCCGTATCGAAAAACTTAAAATAATGACTTGTAACTTTACAAGGGGGTTTTATAGGGTGAGAAAAATGAATTTTAGGTTGAAAATTGTTTACCCTCACGCATTTCTAAGTTTTCTAAATTATTGAAATATGTACGATGATAACGAACGTTTGTACATTGAATATGAGTTTTGAAGGTTTTTAAATGAAAATAATTTTACACATTACTTATATAAAACATTTATTAATTAATAAGAATTTTATTTGTACTATTTTTAATAATAATGGTACAAATTTGGAACTTTTGTTAAATACGCTTGTCCTCTTAGATATAAATACACGCATATTGAATCAATTAAACTAGTTTCTATATTTTCCACCCTAAATTCATTTTTCTCACCCTCAAAAACCCCCTTGTGAAGTTAAAAGTTGATATTTTTAAGTTTTTTGATATGGCATCTTTGAAAATCGGAAAATATGTTGGGTCGAAAAATTGAATATTTTCCACCCTAAATTCACTTTTCTCACCCTCAAAAACCCTCTTGTAAAGTTAAAAGTTGATACTTTTAAATTTTATTGTCCGCCATCTTGGAAAATCGGAAAATATGTTGGGTCGAAAAATTGAATATTTTCCACCCTAAATTCACTTTTCTCACCCTCAAAAACCCCCTTGTGAAGTTAAAAATTGATATTTTTAAATTTTATGGTCCGCCATCTTGGAAAATCGGAAAATATGTTGGGTCGAAAAATTGAATATTTTCCACCCTAAATTCATTTTTGTCACCCTCAAAAACCCCCTTGTAAAGTTAAAAGTTGATGTTTTTAAAATTTTATGGTCCGCCATCTTGGAAAATCGGAAAATATTTTGGGTCGAAAAATTGAAAATTATACCCCCAGGGTATCCGCTTCTACCTGCAAGGTGCATTTTCATCCTGGGATCTTATTATTTTTTTTTTAAATACCTGGTGGTTAACCATCTGGTAAACCATCTGGTTAACCATCTGAAAAACCAGATGGTAAACCAGGATGGTTTTTTTGTGCGAGCAGCGAGTAGACAAAAACTAATCTGTATGTTCAGCTGGTTCAGCTGCACCACGGAGAGGAGTAGCTACTCCTAGTTTAAGCTATAATAAGTACGCACTTGTCATATATTTTTTTGATGAATTATGGCATAATTCCTATATGGATGAAACTGAGTTGCAATTTTATGCATGCATCTGAAAATTTTTCAATAATGCGAAAAGTATTTCCTGAGAAAATTAAGTTTTTCTAAAAATACTGCACCCGAATAAAGATCCGCACGCATAGCCATCCGGGTATGTGGCGTAACTAGATGGCCGCCACATCATCTACTTTTCTCGCAATCGATTAAATCAGCCTCCGGTCCATATATATATATCATCCGGTGTTCATGGCCTCTAGCGTCTAAGGCAGAGGTTACCATCATAGTCTTACTGACGAGACCAGATGGTAACCTCGGGACAAAACGCATAGGGATCTACTTGATCCTTCATCGGTGCTGGGATCTGCAGCCGTGGGAGGGTTATTTTGTAAAGTCAAAAACCATGAGAGTGAAAGAGATAGACTTATGTGGAATTCAATGTGCTTGACTTTATAAAATAACCCCCCGGATCCGCCACAGTTATACTATTGGCGACCAAAAAAGAAAAATCTGGCGGGAATTATAAATTGTTGTAAAAAATTGCTAGTGACAAATCCTAGTTACGATAAAATTACCGACACAGCTGTGTATTTATTATTTTAATAACCAGTCGATGCCTCGCCGCAGGCCCTGGAAAGGGAGAAAGCCAGTGTACTGGTGGAATCCCGAAATAGCTGAGCTCCGAAAGGAATGCCATAGGACGCGACGAAGGGCGCAAAGAGCACGGGACAGACCTGAGGCTGCTTTGCTTTCGCAGGAACACAAGGACGCCAAACACCGGCTGGCCAAGGCCATCCGCCAAAGCAAGGCTCGATGTCTGCGTGCATTACGGGAAGATGTAAATAAGGATCCCTGGGGCCTAGGCTACAAAGTCGTAATGGGCAAGTTGAACCGGGAGTTTGACAACATGATGGACGCGGTGTCGACCGAACGGATCGTCAATGCTCTCTTCCCTGAAAGGCCCATCCGGGAAAACCCGGTTGAGGTGATACCCAGGGAGGAAGTGCCGCTGTTCAGCAAAGGCGAGATGGTCAAGGCCATAAAGGCCATGAAAAATGGCAAGGCGCCGGGGCCGGATGGGAAGTGCTCAAAAGAGCGGTCAAAGTGGTCCCTGGTATCCTGTTAAGCATGTTCAATGCGTGTTTGGTGGCGGGAGTGTTCCCAAAGCAGTGGAAGGTGGCACGTCTCGTGCTCTTGAACAAGGGCAAGGGGGGAGCCCCGGACTCTCCATCGTCTTACAGACCTTTGTGTATGTTAAATACTATGTGTAAGGTGATGAAGAGCATGCTCCGGGCAAGGCTCAGAAAGGCAATCGAGGAGGGCGGTGGTCTCTCCGAGGAGCAGCATGGTTTTCGTGAAGGGCGTTCCACGATAGACGCCATCCGGCGCGTCGTGGATACCGTAGAGGCTGAGAGAAAAAGGGGGCCTGCAAACTGCAGGGACGTCCTGCTGGTAACGCTGGACGTCAAAAACGCTTTTAACTCGGCCAGGTGGGATGACATGATCCGGTCTCTCGAGTACGATTTCCAGATACCTAGGTATCTGGGTAACGTACTAAAGGATTACCTGCGGGACCGGAGACTGCTCTACGACACGCTCGATGGCAGGCGTGAAAGGGTGTTAAATGCAGGCATCGCGCAAGGTTCGGTTCTCGGACCGGACCTGTGGAATGCCTTTTACGATGGCTTGTTGCGCGTCCACCTCCCGGAAGGAGTTTCCCTGATCGGGTACGCCGACGATGTGGCCCTGACCATAACGGGCAGGGACATTGAAGTGACCCAGGAGAGGTTGAATCTAGTCATGAGACGGATCAACCTCTGGATGGGCGAGCACGGGCTCCAGCTTGCGATCCCAAAAACGGAGATCGTATTGCTGACCCGTCGAAGGGTTCCCACCGATTTCGAGGTAATTATCGACGACGGCGGAAACCCTCACACGATCCGAACCAGAACATCGGTGAAATACCTGGGAGTTCAGCTTGATAACAAGCTGACCTTCTGGGAGCAATTTCAGAGGTCATGTGAAAGGGCAGCGTCGGTCGCATCCTCCCTGTCAAGGCTCATGGCCAACATCGGGGGACCCAAACCAGGGAAGCGAAGGCTCCTGATGTCAGTCGTCAACTCTGTCCTGCTCTACGGATCAGAAGTCTGGGCGAAGACCACGGAAACTGCCAAGTACAGACATAAAATATCGTCTGTACAGAGGCAAGCGGCACTGAGGATCGCCTGCGCATACCAGACGGTATCCCTAGAGGCGATCTAGGTCGTGGCTTCGGTCATACCCATCGACCTGCTAGCGCTGGAGCGGAAATTCATCTACGAAAGCGTGGAGGACCGCGAAGTGGCAACCACTCGAGCCCACTCCAGATCTATGGAAGCCTGGCAGGAACGATGGGAAAACAACGAAAAGGATAATGCTTGATGGACACGCACACTGATTCCAGATGTGCAGGCATGGATGGGACGACAGCATGGGGAGGTGGATTTTTATCTTATCCAATTCTTGACCGGGCACGGGTATTTCCGTGTCATGTTAAAACACTGGCATAAGGTGGCAACAAAGTGGTGCTTTCACTGCCCGGGCGCAAGGGACACAGTGGAGCACACATTCTTCAAATGCGTGCACCACGCGGAGGGGCGCCCGCCCTTCCCGATTTGGAGGCCGGAGACGGTGGTCCCGGAAATGCTACGGAGTTCCGAAAACTGGAGCAAAGTAGCAGAAGGACCACCTTGTTAAGAAAAAGGAGGAGGGCTTTCTATTGTAGAGAGCTCTCCTGCCCCTAGGCAGGGGGGAAGGCAGCGGCCAGCTGCCTAGGCTGCGCGTCCCAAACTGAAGTTATACCTGAAAAGGGAGTTCCGGTTTAGGACAAACAAGCGCAGGGGGGTTTAAAGTGTGTTTATCCAGTAAGAATCTGGGGCGTAGCCGGCGAGATTCACATATCTCCCCTTAAAAAAAAAAAAAAAAAAAAAAAAAAAAAAAAAAAAAAAAAAAAAAAAAAAAAAAAAACAGTTGATGTCACATTATTACAATTCATTTTCTTGAAGCACGAATTTTAAAAACAATTAATTCAATCTGTAATTTCTTGCAAAAAAATAAAAAAATCTATTTTTCTAATAACAGTTTGATATAATTGCCTGAGTTAATTTTTATTCATAAATTATTTTTTATGCTTTTAAATTAATAAAATATCATCAATTGTCAGTGACATTGAACTAAAAGCTATTGGGCGTATTCGAAAATGATTTTTAGTAACCAAATATATGTTGGAACAAATTCTCTAGACATAAATATAATTTATAATAAATATAATTTATCATAAATTCTCTAGACTTTTTTCTTAATTTGAAAAAGTAAAAATGAGTTATTTCTTATTTCTGAATATAAAAAAAAATAGAATTAATGGTAGATTTAAAAAAAAAAAATAATTTGAAAAATAAATTTGAATGATTATGATATAATTTGCATTTTTAAAGTTTTATTTATATTTTTGTTTTACAATTACAATACGTTCTTAAATAAAAATAATTAACAATATACGAATTTCTTTGTATCTATTTATTTAGGTAGAACATAAAATTTTTTGCATAAAAATTAATAAAATTAAATTCAACAATATGCAATAAAGTAAAATAAATATAATAACTTTTTTTATAAATATCTTTAGTTAACATTACCAATTATATTAATAAATTCTTTTAAATTAAAATTTTTATATTAATAATAATAATAATAATAATAATAAAATATATAAATAAACATAACAGTTTAGTGTTTAAAATTTAAATTGACATTGAAAATAGGTCTAAATTTTTTAAACATTATTTTACAAAATCTTTGTAAAACTGGTTAGGTTTTCTAGCTCTTCTCGATTGGTCACTTGTGTTATTTTCTTTGTTACTTTCTTTACTTGGTTCATTATCATTTACTTTTGGTTTTTTTAACTTTTTGTGGATCATCATTAGTAATTTTTCTTTTCATTGTATTACAGAGATCATTTTATATGTCTAAAAAAAAATTTAAGATTAATATGAATTAAAAAATCTAAAAACTTTGTAATAATACTATTTTTTCAATAAGTTTTTCCCTTAAAATTATATATAGTTATATTTTTTTGATAACTTATTAAATGGATGATATTAAAGGTTAAAAGACTTAATACTCCAGTCAATATAGGGGGGGGGGGAGAGATTGTATTATCAGTGGATTTTATCTTCGCTTTGTTCTAAAATCAGTGTCGCTGCTCAAGAGTTTTAGGTTCCTATATTTAAGAAATTGGGGCTTAAGATTTGCAGAAACTACCAAAAGGAATATTTTTCTATATTTTCTTTTGCTCTCATCAGGTTCGTTCTATTAAGTTTTTGGGATTGCTGATTACGAATATTGAAGTTTTTTCTATGAAAAGTTAGGGTATCACCCTTAAATTAGCAAAAACTTTGCCCAAAGGGACTTTTTGCTATATTAAAATAGCTCTCATGAGATTTGGTCAAGTAAGATTTTTTGTGTCGCTAATAATTAATTTTTGGTTACTTTCTATAAAAACTTGGGGCCTTTATCTTTAATTAGTAAAAAGAATCCTTAAAAGGGGTATTTTCGCTACATTCGTTAAATTTACTAATTTTAGGATGAAGCTACAATTTTTCATAAAAAATACTTCAATATTCATGATCATTGACCCAAGAATCCCTACTAGACTGGATCTAATGAGAGCCATTGTAATAATTTTTTAAGTATAGGACCTCGAGATTCGTTCTCAGAAAGCAAAAAATCTATACTAGTCCAAATCTGGTGCCGGCTAGTGTTAATACAACCAAACCCATATATTGACTGGTGTATATAAATTATAAAAAATATTTACTTCATTATTGGAATTTTTTCTTTTTGATTCTGCTTTGCACGTTGAGTTCTTTGGATCTTTGACTTTCTTCAATTTTTTTGATGTTTTGCAAGGTGCGTTTTTTTGATTGGCTTGTAATATTGTTTTTGCTTTTACAACTTTTGCTGAATGATTTTTGTTTTTCTGTATATTAAAAAAAGTTCTTTTAATTTTATTTATATATATGTATTATTACTTAAATTTTAGAAACTATAAGATAAATAAAATATTATAATGACTTGTTAATAACAAAATATTTAAAAGAAACTGTAAATTTTAATAAGAGGTATTAGGATTTATTTATTAAATAAATAAAGAAGCTGATTAGGTTTAAGAAAAGTAATTAGTTAATTTATTATAAAAGAAATATAATATAAAATACAATAAAGAGTATTTGAATTAGGTGCGCTCGTGACGCGAGCTAGCAATGAACTAAAAATATAAAATGGTCGCATTGATTGCACAACCTACTTTACACAGTACATACGTGATACCACAGATGGTGCCACACATATCTTTTTACTTTATTTATGCATACACATACATAACACACAAATACATGTACACATAAACCATACTTTAATAATATATACAATAATTATAATTTCTATATTCTAAAACTCCCACTGAAATTAACAATTATTGTATCAAAACAAAAATAATTACTTTTACAAATTCATAGACAAAAAGAAACATAAATTATTTTAAATGATTTTAAATACTTCAACTTATTGTTTCTGTTGAACTGTAAGTCTTTTCACTAAAAACACCTATAGCAGACCTCAAAAATTCAAAACACTTTCTGCTAAGAGGTTTTGTAAATAAATCAGCTTGCTGATTTTCTGAATTCATATAAATTAAATTAAACAATTTCTTATCATACATATCTTGAATAAAATGATATTTAACATCAATATGCCTAGTTAACTTATTAAATTGAGAATTTTTAATCATATTAATAGCACTTTTATTATCTACACATAGCACTGGTCTTTTTACACATGAACACAAACTATAAATTAACCTTTTCATCCACAAAGTTTCTTGAATAGTTGTACATGCTGCTATGTACTCTGATTCTGCTGTTGACAAATCGACTGTGTTTTGCCTTCGAGAACCCCATGAGACTGGACTGCCATTGAACTTTAGAACATAACCAGAAGTAGATTTCCTTGTCGCAATGTCTCCTGCAAAATCTGAATCACTGAATGCTTCCAATTTAGAACTAGTAGTAGTTGCACTAAACACAACTCCAAAATCAACTGTTCCCTTAATATACTTGAGTATCCGCTTTACAGCATTCCAATGTACTTTTGTTGGATTGTGAGCATGCCTACTTACTGCTCCCACTGCAAACATGATGTCAGGTCTTGATACTGTTGCCAAGAAGATAAGACTCCCTACAGCTTCTCGATAAGGACAATTAATTGGTTTGCTATTTTTCTCGTTGAACATGGAGGTGTTTTGGTAGGAGTCAGCTGGTACGCTGATTGGATTTGCATCGAACATCCTAAATCTTTTTAAGACTCTCTTCGCATACTGCTCCTGCTTTGCTAAAATAGAGCCATCTGGCAAATAACTTAATTCTATCCCCAAAAACATACTGATTTTACTGTCAGTAATTTCCAAGTTCTGCCTCAAATAATCTATTAATTGTTGAATTTTCTTCTTATTCTTGCATGCAATAAGACCATCATCTATATATATAACTAAAAATAATTTTTCATTATCATCTTTATTTTGAGAAATGAAAACACATGGATCTGCTGGACTTGCTTTTAGGTTAAATTTCTTTAAGCACTGGACAAACTTTTTATTCCAGCATCTGGAAGCCTGTTTCAAACCGTATAAGCTTTTCTTTAGTAGACATACCTTATCAACTGGAGATTTATTAAAACCCTGAGGTTGATTCATGAATACATTTGACTCTTGGAGTTCTCCATGGAGAAAGGCTGTCTTGACATCAAATTGCTTCAGATGCATTTTTTTCGCTGCTGCCAAAGCCAGCAAAGTCCTTACAGATTCATAGCGAGCTACTGGGCTGTAAGTTTCTTCATAGTCTATGCCAGGTTTTTGCATGTAACCTTTAATTACAAATCTTGCTTTGTACCTTTTAGATCCATCCGCTCCAGTTTTAATTTTATAGACCCATCTATTATTCAAAATAGTTGTATTTTTAGGTGCTTCAACAAGTACCCAAGTTTTATTTTTATTTAAAGCATCTATTTCCTCTTTCATAGCTGCTTTCCATTTATCTGCTTCATCACTTTCTACAGCTTGTTTAAAATTTGCTGGTTCAGTTTGACACAGTAGTAATTCATGCACATGCGCATAATCGTCCAACCAGTGTGGTTGCTGAATTTGCTGTCTGTTTCTAAGATTATATCTTCTTTCTGGATTCTGATTATTAATTTCTTGATTAATATTTTGATTATTTTGATTTTCTAAATTTTCATCAATAATATCAAAAATTTCTTGTTCCTCAAATATATCTGCAAAATCTTCTGGAATTTCATCATAATTATTTTCTACTGGTAATTCTGCAACATCAGGTTGAATATTATTATCAAGAGCCTCTTCTTGAACATTTTCTTGAATAACTACATTTTCACTTTCTGGAACATTCTGTTGAATTGCTTCAGCATTTTCAGGTCTTAAAATACACTGAAAAATACAATAATCTTCATCTATTTCTTTCTGATTATCTTGACTAACATCAGAGGTAAGTTCTTCTTTAATTTCAACATTTATTTGTTTTGAAATTTTTTCTTGCTCCATCTAATAAAACTTTATAAGCTTTTGATTCTTCAGAATAACCTACAATTATACCGGTTTTGCCTTTTGGATCCAATTTTTGACGTAGCTGATCAGGAACTTGAAAGACAACTTTACTACCAAATACTCTTAAATGTGAAATATTACATTTATTAGTTTTATTGAACCAACTTTCATACGGAACCTTTGTAGAATTCTTGACCTTTCTTGATCTGTTCAGAACATAAGTTGTAGTATTTACCGCCTCAGCCCATAGATACTTAGGTAGCCTCTAGGCAATCAACAAGGTACGAGATGCTTCTGCTAAAGTACGAATCTCTTGTTCAGCCTTCCCATTCTGTTCTGGACAATACTGGACTGTTCTCTGATGTTCTATACCCTCCTTTAAGGTTAGATTTTGAATCTGCTTGTTGACAAACTCCAAACCATTGTCCGTCCTGAGAATGTTCACTTTCTTGCCCGTTTCTTTTTCAAAACGGAGTAAATAATTCTGCAAACAGGCGAATACTTCACTTTTGTGCTTTAAATAATACACCTTGACATATTTTGATAAGTCATCCTTGAACAATAGAAAATATCTGGACTTGCCCAAAGAAGGTACTTCCATAGGCCCACAAACGTCAGCATGAATTATTTCTCCAACGTATTTAGTAACACTTTTACTAGCTGGAAAATGATTACGACGAATTTTGCCAAGTGCACAAGCATCACAAAAAGGTTTACTGTCACTTTTAAATTTTATTCCATATTTCACTAGAATTTTCTTAACTTGTTTATAATTTTGATGAGACATACGCTTATGCAACAGTATTAATTTCATCACAAAAATTTTTCTTTCTACAGATTTTTCACCATAGGCAACGATTTCTTTTTTGTTATTATAAATAACATATGATTTCACTTCTAGATTTTTATCTAAAACAGCACCCATGGAAAAGAGATTAAATTGAATTTCAGGAGCAAAAAGTACATTGTCTAGATGTTTTCTTTTCCATTCTTATTTATTATAAGCTAGTATGTTTATTTTACCTTTCTTGTAAGCATAAACAATGCTTCCGTTACCGATACGAATTCTTACATGTGTTGGTAAATCTTCGACTTCAGTGAACCATGAAACTTGCCCGCTCATGTGACTACTAGCGCCAGAATCGAAAATCCATTCGTCTGCTTTTGTCTTGTTGCTAACTGCCAATACAAACCCGGTCGATACAAATGTTTCACATACAAGACCATCTTCACTACTGTCGCTGTCGTCGCCATTATTGTTGCCGCTCTTTTTGGCATCTTGCCGGTTTTTAGGAGAATTTTTATTTTTGTTTTTCTCACTGTTTTTATGCCAACAGTTTGAACTGATGTGACCTTTCTTATTACAGACATAACATGTCAAATTTGCGTGTGGGTATGATTTCCCACCTTTGCCGCCTTTCTTGAAATTATTGTTGCCACCCGATTTCGAATTCTCGGAAGTTGCCTCTCTTGAGTTTTTATTACCAGACTTGTTTTGAAACTTATTCTTAGAAGTACTTGAAGCGAATAAGGCGCTATTTTCCACACTTGTTTGATCTTTGTTAGAATTGCGGGATTCTTCCATCATAAGTCTTGAAGACGAATTCTCGAAAGTTCGCTGATCTGGACTGGCTGATTCCCACGCGGAGACAAAATGCTGTAAATTTTCAGGAAGTGTCATGAGAATTTTTGTAATCATCATACTATCTGAAATATTTTCTCCTAATGTCCTCAACCTATGACACAAATCTTCGACTTTTGCTATATGCGTTGCCATGTTATCACTTGGATTTTTCTGTAGACTAAACCACTGTTGAGAGAGCATATGTACACTCGTCTCCGTTTTGCTCTCGTAGATGCCGAGCAATTTATCGCACATTTCCTTAGAATTTTCACAATTAATTATATGCAACATAGGTTGCCTATCAACAGTTGTGGCAATTAATTTTTGTGCTAAATTGTCCTTTTTGAACCACTCTTTGAGTTCATTTTCATAAACTGCTACAGCAGCTACATGGGCTGCTCTAGCTGCTTTATCCGCACCTTGCTGTAAAACCGGTGGCTAAGGCTTAACCGAATCACCAGTAACTACACCATAAGCATCGTGTGAATTTAAAATAATTCGTAATTGGAATCTCCAGACACCCCAATTTTCCGAATTTTTTAACTTTGGAATTTTAAATAATTCATTTTCCATTTTGACCGTAAAATAATGCACTTTTTGCTCAAAGGCTTGGCTTTATTTAACGAAAAAACAGAACACTTCACACTTTTTAACTAATTCTCACTTTCCAACCAATGCTTGGCCCATAACCTATTAGGATTTATTTATTAAATAAATAAAGAAGCTGATTAGGTTTAAGAAAAGTAATTAGTTAATTTATTATAAAAGAAATATAATATAAAATACAATAAAGAGTATTTGAATTAGACGCGCTCGTGACGCAAGCTAGCAATGAACTAAAAATATAAAATGGTCGCATTGATTGCACAACCTTCTTTACACAGTACATACGTGACACCACAGATGGTGCCACGCATATCTATTTACTTTATTTATGCATACACATATATAACACACAAATACATGTACACATAAACCATACTTTAATAATATATACAATAATTGTAATTTCTACATTCTAACAAGAGGTTATTTTTAAATTTTTTGACCAGGTATAAAATTTTGTTAGCTCAGAAATCAAATATTTTTATTTAATATAAATTTTTTTTTTTGATTGTCTCATCACTAAAATAAGAAATTCATTAAGAAATTAATGAATAAACCAGTCAAATTACAATTGCAGGCGACTGTAAATTTTAATTTAAGTTTAAAAATCATAAAATATGTTAGAATTTACAGTTTGATTTTAGTTATTTAGTTACTAATAAGCCTTTAGAACATTTCACAAAAAGTTCTTAGCAACACAGAGCTTCCTTGGTTTGTATATTAAACCAAAAACTGCGATATTCACTGGTTTAATTTTCAACCAAAAGCTAAAATACAAAATAAAAACGATGTTTATATAGTACAGGGTAAAAAATGATCTGGGCATCCATTAAAAGTGAATGAATTTTATTATATTATTGTAATTAATAATTTTTTATGTACTTCTTCTTTTGGCTTTGAAACTGAGGAATGACTAATTGAAAAGGTTATCCTAAGTAGAATAACAAAATGGCGGCTACCTACAGAAAGTTAAAATGAAATAAAAAGCCTTTAATTTTCGGGCAAAAGCAGCTGTAAAAATTTTTTTCTGAAAATAAAAATACTAAAACTCGACGACATCCCGAAATTACTGCATTTATTACTATATCATTACTTTTCAAAAACGCTGTTTCGAGTAAAATGGCTTTAAAGTTTTAGATGAATTTTTTTGGTACTTTTAGTTATTACTAGATAGGATTTTTTGAAAAAGTTTGTCTAGGCAGGGGGGGAGTGAAAAAGTGACGTTTTTAGGGTGGGGGTTAAATGGACTTAGAATATTTTTGAGCCAATAGAAGTAGTAAAAAAATTACTAATTACAATCATTTTTTACCCTGTACTATAAAAACATCGTTTTTATTTTGTATTTTAGCTTTTGGTTGAAAATTCAACCAATTGGTTGAATTTTGCAGTTTTTGGTTGAATTTTCAACCAAATGGTTGAAAAATTTAACGTTAAATTTTAACGTTAATTTTAACGTTAATTTAAGGTAACTTTAACGTTAATTTAAGGTAGATTTAACGTTAATTTAATGTTAAATTTAACGTTAAATTTAACGTTAAAATTATCGCAGAAAATTAAAGAAAAAAAATCTTCATAATTTTGCTAATCCAATTGTACTTATTATGGAAATTACCCTGATGCTTCTAAAATTTAGCATCATTACTATTTTTTCACAACTAAATTTTTTGATCAAATGAATGTTCGTTCTAACATTAAATTTAACATTAAATTTAACGTTAAAATTCAACACTAAATTTAACGTTAAAATTCAACACTAAATTTAACACGTTAAAATTCAACACTAAATTTAACGTTAAAATTCAACACTAAATTTAACGTTAAAATTCAACACTAAATTTAACGTTAAAATTCAACACTAAATTTAACGTTAAAATTCAACACTAAATTTAACGTTAAAATACAACATTAAATTTAACGTTAAAATTTAACATTAAATTTAACGTTAAAATTCAACACTAAATTGAACGTTAAAATTTAATGTTAAATTAAACGTTCAAATCCGATATTAAATTTAACGTTAATTTTAACGTAAAAAAGCATACAACATAACAACCAAAGTTTTAGAAACGTTTTTGAAATAAGCCTTTAAAATGTTTCAAATGTCCGTAGAAAAACGTTTCCAAACCTTTTATTAATATTTCAGGAAGTTTCATCGGCTCCGACTTTTTTCCCTTAAAAATTGCTTTTTGGCGTATTTACGGACAATTGGTGAAAAAAAAATAAAAAAAATTTAGTATTTTCTTCATTTTTTTATTTTATTAACAAATCAATGAAATGCACACAAACACAAAAAAATTGACAATTTATTAAAACTTTATTTCGATCAATAAACTACAACTGGTTTAGTAACATCATTAGAAATTTCTGTAAATAAAAGAACATATAAATTTTTTAGCTATTATTCTCCATAAAAGTTTAAATCTGAATAAATTGCATTACCTATTTATTTTTTCAATTATATTATATGATCGTTTTAATTTTTTGAAAATGTAGTCTGAACCTCAAAAGTCAGCTATTATTAACTGCAGATGTGAAATTTTCAATTTAACAGTTTCGATCAGAACTCCATCTTTTCCAAAAAAAGTTTTATACCAGATCTCCTATCAGACTCTCAAAAATATTCATTTTTTCTTGTGAAAGTAAATTTCCAATCTCTGAAGATCAAAAAAAGTAAAAATATAGTTTTTCACACTGTCAGATTGCTGTGCTTAAATTTTTCTTAAAAATTAAGCAAATTCTTAAACATTGGTAATTTAAGGGACATTAATTTAAGGGACAGTAAATGTTTTTTTGAAAATCGAATTTTTTGTGTGCGCATAAATCACATCATATACACTGTAAAAAATATTTTTATTTCTTCAAAATCTCCTCTTTAATTTTTAAACGCTATCTTCTCGAAGCAGGCTTTCTTAAATTGACGTGCAAGTTCGGGCGCAAGTTTGATGAGTAGTTAAAAATAGTATATTCACGGCTGGTGTCCAGAAAATTAAATAATGGTCCAAATCGCACGTAAATTACCTTCCGAGGCGAAGCCGAGGATGGTAAACTGCGATTTGGGTAATTCTTTATTTATGGACAAGGGTCGTATACGATTTTTCTTCGTCAGTAGCGAAAAAACACTTTTTTTCCGGGAAATACGTGCTTTCTGGCCGCTGACAAGAAAAATATATTAACATGGAACATGTTTATAGGGAGGGAGTACTTGAGAACTTGAAAATTAAGGGGGGAGGTTAAATTTGTCCTATTTAAGGAGGGTGGTCAAATTTGTCCTATTTAAGTGGGGGGTAAAATTTTTCCTATTTAAGGGGGGGGGGGTCAAATGAGACTTGGAGTAATTAAGAGACTTTGAAAAATCTAGACTTAAGGACTTAGGATAATACACGTTTATGGACTTAGAATAATATCGATTTAGGGACTTGGAATAATTCAGGTTTAGGGAATCAAAATAGTTTGGGTTTAGAATCTTAACAGCTAGTCAGGTGATAATTACTAATTATAAAATTAGAATATTGTATTGTAATCTTTTTAAGATTTGTATTATACTTAGTCCTCAGCTGGAAGTAAACATCTTCCATGCATTTAGGTTGTGTTTACACAGACCAGTTATAAGTTTTTTTGATGGGCTGACTTCAAATTTTTTTTTTTTAAAGTTCTCGAAAAGTTTTTACAGCTTAGGGCCGAACTTAGCTAAATTAATACCTGAATAAAAAATAATCTGTAATCCCCTCAAGGATGCACTGGCCAATGAATTTCCGAATAATGGTATATTTGCATTTCTACGAGGAAATACGTTTTATCAGCACTAAAAACGAAAAAAAAAAAAAATTGACTAGGCCGCGACTACCACCATGATTTTCTGGTAGTTTTTACCCTATAAAATGCAAAAAAACGTGAAAACGGAATCGGCAATAGATGCCAAAAAGATTTTGCCACTCATATGTCAAAAACCGTGTTTTTCGTATCTGAGCTACCCCAAATTTTCAAAATAACTTTTTAGGTAAATAAAATTTAAAAATCTAGATAAAAAAATCTGATTGCTAGGAAAGAAGCTTTCCAGAAGAAAAAAAATATTTCTTTTTACGATGAAACTTAGCCAAGTTATCGTTAATTTAAGATTTTCTACAATCAGATTGTCTTAAAAAAGATATTGAAAAAGCCTGTTTCTGAACATAAAATATGCATTATTTGCTTGATTATTATGGTTAAATACTTATTTTTTTTTTTAATCGTTTACTTTTTCTCTGAGTATTTATTTTCTTCAAGAAAAAAATCATTTTTCTTTTATCACATTTCAACTTTTAGGTCAAAAACCAATAAAAATCTGTGTTAAATAAATTTTTCTACTTACAGTTTTCAAAGGCTTCTGACCTATATACACATTAAAATTTTGTCAATAAAAAGGATTTCTTTCTTGAAGAAATTAATACTCTGGGAAAAATTAACTCTTTCCTGAGGAATCTCCCTAAATCGTTCTCTGTGTGACTTACATTAGTATGCGTGTATGAAGTAGTGCTATACAGCTATGTATAGTAACTAACGTTTAAAATTATTTTTATTCTTTAAATATAAAAATATTAGTTATTTATGAATGATTTATCAAATATTTTATTTTAAATAAATTAATATATTTAAGAAATAAAGTAAAATAAACTGCGTGAAGCGTGTATCACGTGACTTGTTGTGGGGGCAATTCCTCAGGAAAGAGTTAATCAATATTTTAAGAAAAATTATTATTTTACGATGAAAATCAAGCTAGCCATGCATATTTTATGTTCAGAAACAGGCTTAATTCAATAGGATTTCAATTATTTTTAAAACAAATTTCAGCAATAATATGCATAATATTTGCTCGATTTTCACCGTAAAATAACAAATTTTTTTTTTTTAATTATATTATTTTTCCCTGAGTATTCATTTCTTTAAGAACAAAATTATTTTTATTGAGAAAATTTCAATTTTTAGGTCAAAAACTGTGTTAAGTAAATTTTTCTACTTGCAGTTTTCAAAGGCTTTGGACCTAAAAATTGAATTATTGTCAATAAAAATGTTTTTTTTCCAGGAATTCCCAGGGAAAAATTAATCGATTAAAAAAAAAAAATTATTATTTTACGATGAAAATCAAGCGAGTAATGGATGTTTAAAGTTCAGAAACAGGCTATTTTCAATATAGAAATATCGTTTATAGTCAATTTTTGCCACTAAAAAATATTTTTTTTAGCACGTAGTACTTAATTTTTTAAATAATTTTTTCTTAATTTCTTACTTAATTTATAAAATACGAGTATCTAGAATTATCGTTTCTAAAGGATTTCTCTTTCTGATACGTACTTTTTTTAAAAAAATTTTTTTTTAATTTTTTACATAAAAAAATTAAAAAACACAATTATTTTTTTACTAATATCTGAAAATATTGTAACCGGTGATATTTTACAACCATTATGGAATTAGGACCTAATTTTTTTTTCAAAAATATTTTCATTAAAAAATCTTAAATTACTTTCTTTTTTTTTTTTGGAGGTAATACCTCATTTATTTCCATGATAGTACTAGAATCTGATATTTAATTATTTGAAAATTTGTTCCAAAATTTTCGATGAATAAAAAAAACTTTTAAAATTTAATAGAAATGTATGTAACTATGATTGCATGCTTGTAACCGGTGATATCTGTGGCATATTGAAGTATTAAGCTCATTGTTTGAGGAACCTTAGTGCCAGCTAGTTGGCAGGGTATTAATTTTTTCATTTTGTACCAAGAACTAAATTTTTTTCTATGAAAGTTCTAATACCTAGAATTATCGTTTTTATTCGTTACCTTCAATCTGATACTTAATTTTTCGAAAATTTTTGTCTCAAAAACTTTTCTTTAAAAAATACAAAAATCACTAATTTTTCTTTTCTTTTCAGATGTAGTATAATTTTTATCTATGAAAGTATTAACTTGATATTTTCAATTAGATAATTAATTAATAACTACGCCAACTATACCAAAAACTGTCTAACAGACATAATTAGCATAAAGAAGATTATGTACTGGTGTAGAAAAATTTACCTTTTCATTATGTGAAAAACCGAATTTTTTCCATGAGGTGTTAAACTGACAATAGCAAGGAAAGGATATGTTTTTCTTATGACATTATTTCTTGTTAGGTAAAATGGACCATTGAGAACATTTTGTTATTGCTAATTTCTCAAAATTTTGCACGATTATCGCCTAAAAGACCCAAACCATTGGATATCTGAGACTTTCTTCTAAAAAACTGTAAATGTAAAAAAAAAGAATTAAATAATATTTTATAGAATTAATTTAAATTTAAAATATAGATAAGTTTGTAATTAATATTTAAAAAAAACTCTTTACCAGCCCTTAAAAATTAGGCTTAAACTCTTACCAATTTTTTTTTTTTATTCGGATAAGTCAAACTGGAGATACCCTTTACACCGTCTTTTCTTGTTTTTTCTCCTTATTAAAAAAATTCCTTATTCACAGAACCAACATTTTTAACAAATCTTTAAAAAAAAGTTTCTGAAATTTCAAGGTTATCTATCCAGAATTTCTGAGTAAATCGACGCAGTCTACAACAAATTCTCTTATTTCACTAAAAAAATCTTCCTTGATTGAACCTCTGAAAATACTTCACAGAAAAATATATAATTTTTAATATTGTACCTATTAAAATGTAGCTAAATATATTTTTTTTGTATACATTTAAATATTTTTTTTTGCTGATAAAAATGCAACTAACTTTTTGGTTAAGTTTGTTTGTGAACATAGTTAATATCATGCTAATGAACTTGAACTTGGATATAAACAAACTTAACCAAAAAGTTAGTTGCATTTTTATCAGCAAAAAAAAATATTTAAATGTATACAAAAAAAATATATTTAGCTAAATTTTAATAGGTACAATATTAAAAATTATATATTTTTCTGTGAAGTATTTTCAGAGGTTCAATCAAGGAATCATAGTTACACACATTTCTATTAAATTTTAAATGTTTTTTTTATTCATCGAAAATTTTGGAACAAATTTTCAAATAATTAAATATCAGATTCGAGATATCGAGTAAAAACCATATTTTCAAATATAAGTACTTTCACGGAACTAAATGAAGTATTACACTAAAAAAAAAAAAAAATAATGCTGTTTTTTAATTATTTGGTTTTTTTAATTTTGAGAAAAAAAATTTGAAAAAATTCGGTATCAGATCCAAAAAATTACTATAAACGAACTTTCTAAAACTAGTACTCTCATAGAAATAAATTAGGTACTACGTCCAAAAAGAAAAAAAAAATTGGTGTTTTTTGTATTTTTTTGCAAAAAAAATTTTAGGAAAAAAATTAAAAAAAAAATTAAGTATTAGATTCGAGATATCGAGTAAAAATCATACTTTCAAATATAAGTACTATCATGGAAATGAATGAGGTATTACCTCCAAATAAAAAAAAAAAAAGTAATTTAAGATTTTTTAATGCAAATATTTTTGAAAAAAAAATTAGGTCCTAATTCCATAATGGTTGTAAAATATCACCGGTTACAATATTTTCAGATATTAGTAAAAAAATAATTGTGTTTTTTAATTTTTTTATGTAAAAAATTAAAAAAAAATTTTTTTAAAAAAAGTACGTATCAGAAAGAGAAATCCTTTAGAAACGATAATTCTAGATACTCGTATTTTATAAATTAAGTAAGAAATTAAGTATCAGATTGAAGGTAACGAATAAAAAAGATAATTCTAGGTATTAGATAATTCTAGATATTAACTTTCTTTTATAGAAAGAAATTAAGTACTACACCATAAAAAAATGATTGTTTTTTTTAAATTTTTTTATCAAAAAAGTTTTTTAAAAAAAATTTTAGAAAAATTAGGTATCAGATTGGAGATACCGAGTAAAAACGATAATTCTTGATATTAGAACTTTCATAGAAAAAAATTAAGTTCTTGATACAAAATGAAAAAAAATGATGGTGTTTTTTTAATTTTTTTATGTAAAAAATTTTTTTTTTAAATTTTTTTAAAAAATTTTTTGAAAAAGTACGTATCAGAAAGATAAATCCTTTAAAAACGATAATTCAAGATACTCGTATTTTCATAGGAAGAAATTAAGTACTACGTGCTAAAAAAAAAAAAAAAACACCGAATTTTTAGTATTTTTTAGTGGCAAAAATTTAAGAAAAAATTATGTATCAGATCCAAAAATTAACTATAAACGATATTTCTTTATTGAAAAAAGCCTGTTTCTAAACTTTAAACATCCATTACTCGCTTGATTTTCATTGTAAAATAATAATTTTTTTTTTTTTAATCGATTAATTTTTCCCTAGAAATTCATTTCCTTAAGAAAAAAAAACATTTTTATTGACAATAATTCAATTTTTAGATCCAAAGCCTTTGAAAACTGCAAGTAGAAAAATTTACTTAACACAGTTTTTGATCTAAAAATTAAAATTTTCTCAATAAAAATAATTTTTTTCTTAAAGAAATGAATACTCAGGGAAAAATAATATGATTTAAAAAAAAATTTGTTATTTTACGATGATAATCAAGCAAATATTATGAATATTATTGCTGAAATATGTCTTAAAAATAATTGAAATCCTATTGAATTAAGCCTGTTTCTGAACATAAAATATGCATGACTAGCTTGATTTTCATCGTAAAATAATAATTTTTCTTAAAATATTGATTAATTTTTCCCAGAGTATTCATTTCTTCAAGAAAGAAATCCTTTTTTATGACAAAATTTTAATGTGTAGGTCAGAAGCCTTTGAAAACTGTTAGTAGCAAAAATTTAACACAGATTTTTATTGGTTTTTGACCTAAAAGTTGAAATGTGATAAAAGAAAAATGATTTTTTTCTTGAAGAAAATAAATACTCAGAGAAAAAGTAAACGATTAAAAAAAAAAATAAGTATTTAACCATAATAATCAAGCAAATAATGCATATTTTATGTTCAGAAACAGGCTTTTTCAATATCTTTTTTAAGACAATCTGATTGTAAAAAATCTTAAATTGACGATAACTTGGCTAAGTTTCATCGTAAAAAGAAATATTTTTTTTCTTCTGGAAAGCTTCTTTCCTAGCAATCAGATTTTATTATCTAGATTTTTAAATTTTATTTACCTAAAAAGTTATTTTGAAAATTTGGGGTAGCTCAGATACAAAAAACACGGTTTTTGACATATGAGTGGCAAAATCTTTTTGGCATCTATTGCCGATTCCGTTTTCACGTTTTTTTGCATTTTATAGGGTAAAAACTACCAGAAAATCATGGTGGTAGTCGCGGCCTAGTCAATTTTTTTTTTTTTTTTTCGTTTTTAGTGCTGATAAAACGTATTTTCTCGTAGAAATGCAAATATACCATTATTCGGAAATTCATTGGCCAGTGCATCCTTGAGGGGATTACAGATTATTTTTTATTCAGGTATTAATTTAGCTAAGTTCGGCCCTAAGCTGTAAAAACTTTTCGAGAACTTTAAAAAAAAAAAATTTGAAGTCAGCCCATCAAAAAAACTTATAACTGGTCTGTGTAAACACAACCTAAATGCATGGAAGATGTTTACTTCCAGCTGAGGACTAAGTATAATACAAATCTTAAAAAGATTACAATACAATATTCTAATTTTATAATTAGTAATTATCACCTGACTAGCTGTTAAGATTCTAAACCCAAACTATTTTGATTCCCTAAACCTGAATTATTCCAAGTCCCTAAATCGATATTATTCTAAGTCCATAAACGTGTATTATCCTAAGTCCTTAAGTCTAGATTTTTCAAAGTCTCTTAATTACTCCAAGTCTCATTTGACCCCCCCCCCCTTAAATAGGAAAAATTTTACCCCCCACTTAAATAGGACAAATTTGACCACCCCTCTAAATAGGACAAATTTGACCACCCCTCTAAATAGGACAAATTTAACCTCCCCCCCTTAATTTTCAAGTTCTCAGGTACCCCTCCCTATAAACATGTTCCATGTTAATATATTTTTCTGTACAGTAAATCGGTGAAATAGTTATCGCCCGAACTTGCACGTCAATTTAAGAAACCCTGCTTCGAGAAGATCGCGTTTAAAAATTAAAGAGGAGATTTCGAAGAAAAAAATAGCTATTTGTTAAACAAGGGATGAAATGTAGATTTATGCTTTCTATGCAGTTGTATGCACGAGTGAGCGTAGCGAACGAGTACTGACAGCATGGAAAGTAAAATATCTACTTTTTATCCGGTGATCTAACACACAGTTTTTCATTAAAAGCGTAAGAAAGAACGCTTGCCGTGCAGAAAAAGGATTCTTTCTAACGCGTGTAATGAAAAATATTTTTTACACATACTTGATACTCTTGATACATATAGTGTAAAATCTGGTAATTACTATTGGGATTCATGATTAAACACATGCACGCGCGTCGGTGTAAGTAAGATGGCTACCCTAAGGTATGAATTAACAGTGTGCATATACCAAAAATTGATATTTTTAATAAAATGAATTAAAGGTTTTAAATTTTTACAAAAATAAAACAGTGTATATTAGAAATAGTATTGTCTTAATAAATTTATGTGTTTTTTTCAATTTAATATCTTTATTTTAACTATTAATGAACTATTTGTTACTTTTCCTATGTTATTCATGGAAAAAGAGTAGCCATGTTTTATACACATCTACGTGTGGAGGGGGTAAAAATGTAAGCATGAATTTAATCGTGATTCCCAATATAGGTAGTTACCTTTTTATCTCGGTAGTATAAATTTACTACCCAGATGTTAATTACCCAGACAAGAATTTTCACAGTGTATATGATGTGATTTATGCGCACACAAAAAATTCGATTTTCAAAAAAACATTTACTGTCCCTTAAATTACCCATGTTTAAGAATTTGCTTAATTTTTAAGAAAAATTTAAGCGCAGCAATCTGACAGTGTGAAAAACTATATTTTTACTTTTTTTGATCTTCAGAGATTGGAAATTTACTTTCACAAGAAAAAATGAATATTTTTGAGAGTCTGATAGGAGATCTGGTATAAAACTTTTTTTGGAAAAGATGGAGTTCTGATCGAAACTGTTAAATTGAAAATTTCACATCTGCAGTTAATAATAGCTGACTTTTGAGGTTCAGACTACATTTTCAAAAAATTAAAACGATCATATAATATAATTGAAAAAATAAATAGGTAATGCAATTTATTCAGATTTAAACTTTTATGGAGAATAATAGCTAAAAAATTTATGTTCTTTTATTTACAGAAATTTCTAATGATGTTACTAAACCAGCTGTAGTTTATTGATCGAAATAAAGTTTTAATAAATTGTCAATTTTTTTGTGTTTGTGTGCATTTCATTGATTTTTTAATAAATAAAAAAATGAAGAAAATACTAAATTTTTTTTATTTTTTTTCACCAATTGTCCGTAAATACGCCAAAAAGCAATTTTTAAGGGAAAAAAGTCGGAGCCGATGAAACTTCCTGAAATATTAATAAAACGTTTGGAAACGTTTTTCTACGGACATTTGAAACATTTTAAAGGCTTATTTCAAAAACGTTTCTAAAACTTTGGTTGTTATGCTTTTTTTACGTTAAAATTAACGTTAAATTTAATATTGGATTTGAACGTTTAATTTAACATTAAATTTTAACGTTAAATTTAGTGTTGAATTTTAACGTTATAAATTTAATGTTAAATTTTAACGTTAAATTTAATGTTGTATTTTAACGTTAAATTTAGTGTTGAATTTTAACGTTAAATTTAATGTTGTATTTTAACGTTAAATTTAGTGTTGAATTTTAAAGTTAAATTTAATGTTAAATTTTAACGTTAAATTTAGTGTTGAATTTTAACGTTAAATTTAGTGTTGAATTTTAACGTTAAATTTAGTGTTGAATTTTAACGTGTTAAATTTAGTGTTGAATTTTAACGTTAAATTTAGTGTTGAATTTTAACGTTAAATTTAATGTTAAATTTAATGTTAGAACGAACATTAAATTGATCAAAAAATTTAGTTGTGAAAAAATAGTAATGATGCTAAATTTTAGAAGCATCAGGGTAATTTCCATAATAAGTACAATTGGATTAGCAAAATTATGAAGATTTTTTTTCTTTAATTTTCTGCGATAATTTTAACGTTAAATTTAACATTAAATTAACGTTAAATCTACCTTAAATTAACGTTAAAGTTACCTTAAATTAACGTTAAAATTAACGTTAAAATTTAACGTTAAATTTTAACGTTAACTTTTGCACCAGGGTTATTTGAAAAAATATATTTAAAAAAAATAAATATCCCAGGCTAATTCTAGATATTAATAAATTCTTTAGCCGAATTTGAAAAAGTATCCTTAAAAAAAAATAACAGAAAATTCGCAAGGAAAATATAGTGTCAATCCCATAAAATATTATACTTTTTCAAAAGTAGGTAAAGTAAGTAATAAAATATATGTCGAAACCACTCCGAGACATTCATGGAATTCTAGTGGGAAATTTACAATGTGTTACTAGAAAAATGTATAGAATTTTCCCACTAGAATTCCAAAACTGCTCCGAGAGAGCCCGAATATCTACGAGCAATCCTGATTATAGAGAAAACAGAAAAATCTATCAACGAGAGAGGCTATTATCCGTAGGGAAGAGTTACTCGGATTTCGATGAAAATCTGTCAGTTTTGACTCGGTATACGAGTAGAAAACGAGAAGCTGTATATAGGGCGCCTGCATAAACTATTTTGAAAAATTAATTTAAGTTGGCATAAATGATTATATTAGGGCGAGGTAAAGGGAATCGCATTCTTTTTCGAATCAGGCATTTGATGCAACTAAGGGTCGCGACAAACACAGACGCGTTGCATTTGTTGTTATGAGTTTATTTTTTGGATGTAAAAAAAAAAGTTGTTTAAGAAAAACAGCAACAAACTACACCAATTTTTTTTTCTTACTATTTAATTATTTATAAATCCACTTGTTTTTTTAAATATTTATTTTTTTTTGCATCCAAAAAATAAACACTCAACACAAATGCAACGCGTTTGTCGCGACCCCTAGTTGCCTCAAATGCCCAATTCGAAAAAGAATGCGACAGAGTGCGTATATAAGTATGTATGAAATCATTTATGCCAACTTAAATTTATTTTTCAATAGAAGACTCGATTGCCGAGTGCTATACGAGCATATATTTTATATTTTTTTAAATTACTACTACAAAATTAAATAGGATTAATTTCATATGCTTTTTTTTATAAAAAATGATACAACTAATCCTAAATATTTTATCTTTAACATTATAAAGTAAACATTTAATTAATTAAAACAAAATATTATTTGATTCATGTGAATATAGTCTGCTGCTATGTGAAAGATTATATCGACACCATGCGTTTTTATTTTTGTTTTTTGTATCCTTCTTACTATGGGTAAACGCAGCTTGTGTGTCAAGTTTGTGTTCATTGGGTAGAACATAACTTAGAAAAAAAATGAATTTTTATAAATTTTAAATTAATTTTATTATATTGACATGCCTATAATTTTTTTTGTTTAAAAAAAGTTATGCATTTTAATGTTCAAAAACCTTCTTTTCTTAAAATAATTTTAATTTGACGATAACTCGACTAATTTTTATAGTAAAATGAAGGTTTTTTTTCCTGGAAATCTGAATTATTAATCTATTTTTCAAAATTCCATTTTCAAAAAAAGTTATTTTGATGATTTTAGGTAGCTGAGAAATTAAATACGAGATTTTTGATATATAAGTGGAAATATCTTTTTGGCACCTATTGCCAATTTCTGGTTCACGATTTTTTTTATTAAGATGGGTGATATCGATGTGCCTTCATAATTTTTTTTCTTCGATTTTGTACTGAACGAATTAGGCAGCAATTAAAAAATAAATCGCCATATACTATCTTCTTCAATGTACAGCAATACAATTTTAAAAAGGACTTATAAGCTAGGACTAATTGATAATAATCAATATTTTTTTAAAAATAATTTGTTTTTTTAAATTCAGAACCTTACTTTTTCAAAAATGAAATGCTGATCAATAATTATCATATTCAGTAGGAGTATCAAACACGTATAATTTTAAAAAAGTCAAATTTTTCCTAAATGGAATTTTAAATTGTAAAGATTTTTATTTTTGTTAATGACTCTTCTAAATAAAATATCTTACATAAGATATAATTTAAATTTATTCTAACTTTCAATTAGTTCTACCTTTTTACAACTTATTGTTATCTACTTTTGAAATCAGGTTAAAAAAGATTTAATTTGCATCATTGTAAAGGCTGTATATAAGTCTGAGAGTTATTTTAAAAAGTTGGATTTGTGATCACCAAAATCTTAAAATATGATTCCAAAAGTTTAAGCTCATCAGATTGGTTGTAAGGGCTAATAACAAATGAATAAAAATTACATTATTTTTAATCAAACTGAAAATTTTAGTTTCATAAAAGCCTCAATAAATGGTACCAGTTCTTAAAATAAGTTTTATACCCTAAAATCATTAAAAATCTTATTGCTTTGATGATTAATGGCACTTAACTTCACCAGGTAATCTACAACTTAAGCAACTTTAAAAAAAAACGCCCAAGCGAATATATATTTATTAATATGTATATGTATATAAATACACTTTTTAAAATTTATGCACTTATTTATATATAAAATTTGTAATACACTGGCATTAAATATTTTTTTTTGCCATAAAATTGATTTAAAAAACTGATGAAAAACTATAAAACTGGTGTTTCAATGGAAGTGTCTTGATAGAATGTTTTTTAAAAAATTTATTAGTTTTTATCACGGAAAAATGACGTGATCCAGTAAACTTTTTTTAATAAATTTAGCAAATGTTCAATTTTCTATAACTGATTACACAATTTTTGTTGTAAATCTGTAGCTTTTTGTAATATAATAAATTTTAAAAAGCATAATTACTCAACAACCTTCAACACCTTTCCTATTGCAATCGTTTTATCTGTAAAAAAGAAAAAGAAATGCAATTTATTTAATAGAGAAAATAATTTTTAATTAAACAGAATGTTAAAAGTTTTCAAGTGCTTCATTGTTTTAATTAAGCAGCACAGTTTAAGGGCATAGTAATGTTTAACAGTGATAAGTAGAAGAGAGTGCAATAGACTCTGATCAGGTATGGATTAAGTTTCAATGTCTCGATGTTTATTTTTTTATTTCAGATCCCAGCTATTGAGTCCGACCCTTCCCCACTCCAAAAGAAAATTGGAGCTGTGAAACGGCAATTTTTATAACTTTAGGTCCGGCTTGAATTGAAAAATTTTGCATAATATATAATAATTAACATTAAAAACCATTTTTTATAATTAAAATAACCACAAATAACTATTTAAAACATGTATTTTAACAATTATTTTAACAATTCAAAAATTAAAAAAAAAGTATAGTTTAATATTGTTTGTTTTCAATTCAAGCCGGACCTAAAGTTATAAAAATCACCGTTTCACAGCTCCATTTTTTGTTTGAAGTAGGGAAGGGTTGGACTCAATAGTATAATAACAAAATTTTTTCCAACCAATTACTTTAAAGTTTTGGTTTTTATACATGGGCCTACTTTTTTTTTTTTTTTGAATTTCTCTATGCTCTAACTATACTTCCTTTCTATACTTAAGAAGTTAATACTTGTTAACCTGGACCGCTCAATTACTCTAATAGTTAAATTTAATTTTCTTAGCAGTAAATTAAGGGTTCACAGCAAACAGCTTTTAAAAAAAATTTGTGATTTTTTGTTTTACAAAATTATTTTGTTTTACAAAATTTTACAAGATTTTTTGTTTTACAAAAAATATGCCAAATGATAAAAAAAATTTTTAGATGCAAATATAATATGTCGTTGGACTCTTAGAAAAAATTTTTTTTGAAACTTATGCATGTGTAACATTAGTAAATTCACATTTCACAAAACTACTTTTTGCAATTTATCATTTTTTATTTTGCTTCTGATGATAATTTACGTACAGTCTGGGCAATTATTTATTTCTTTGGTCACAGGTCTTGAAAAACTACTTATATATATATATATATATTACACACACATATATATGTATTTAATACATATTATTTTAGTTCAGGCTATAATAATACGTTTGTAGAATATGTTGAAAAATGACTGATTTGATGAATGATTTTTGGTCAATTGATTTTTGAAAAGAGTCAAAAACCAGGAGAATATATTTATATATTTATGTAGAAATACATACATGAGAGTAGAAAATAAAAGAGTTCTAAGACAAAAAATTTGCCTTATTTTACTCTCTAAAAATTTTTTTTATTATTAGCCTCCTTTTTTGTCCAAAAAAAATTAGAAAAATTATTGTTTCTAAACGCACAAAGTGTTAGGCCCATTAAATAGCTTTAGAGAAAAATAAAAAGAAAATCATGTTTTAAAAATTGCTTACTTTCATCTCTAAGTGTGAATCTTCCCATTTGAGGAAACAGTTTAAATTTTTCAAGGCATATGACTCCAGCACATTCAATTCTCATGATAGCAACTTGGTCTTGTTTAACAAACCTTGGTCGTGTTTTACTTTTTTCTCCACTTTTTTTATCCACTAAACAAATTAACGTTTTTACAGTAACTTCTTCTGCAGCACAATGAATATGCATCACAGCACTGTAACCAGCGCAAATGATGCTTTTATGCTCTAATATAACAACTTGGGCATCAAATACTTTTCCTGTCTTGATAGGGTTACTGCTATCACATAAAACAAAACCTGGACTTACATCTTCTTCTTCAATGCCTTTTAATTTAATTTTAACATTTTCACCAGGACCTACAGATGTTACTTCTTCATCATCAGACCATAATTGATCTACAACTACAGCAGTCTAAAACAAAACATTCATCATTCAAATTTTTTGATTTCAGTTAAAGTTATAAATAATTAGTAACTAACTCTATTGGGCATCACCAATAATGAATGTCCTTTTTTTGCTTCTCCAGCTTCAACTTTACCCATAACTACTGTTCCCATATCCTTGTATTTATCAACAATAGGCATTATAAATGGACCATTACTTTTTCGATTTAGGGATGGAAGAGAGTCAATAAATGGAATAAAAGCTGGTCCTTTATACCAAGGGCAAAGTTCATCTGGAATATTTTCCTTCAAACCTAAACCTAATTGCCCAGATACAGGCATAAATGTTAAATCCTTAGCCGGATTAAAACCTAATTTACGTAGATAGGGTAATATTTTATCTCTGCAAAAAAAAAAAGATGATACATAAAAAAAATTATTAAAATTATAAAATTTATCATTCATTTACGCACTTGCATTCATTGTATCTAGACTCATCCCATTCTACTGTAGTGTCATCCATTTTATTAACTAAAACAACAAGATGCTTTACTCCTGCTGTTTTAGCAAGCATAGCATGTTCTCTGGTTTGCCCTCCTCTATCAAATCCAGTTTCAAATTCTCCTTTTCTTGCTGAAATAACTAATACAGCTAAATCAGCTTGTGCCGCTCCACCAATCATATTGGGAACAAAACTTTTATGACCAGGTGCGTCTAAAATAGTAAAATGTTTTCTTTCAGTTTCAAAATAGGCTCTACCAACTTCAACAGTTTTTCCTTTTTCACGTTCTTCTTGATTTGTGTCTAAGGCCCAACTTAAATACCATGTTTCTCTACTTCTTTCTTTAGCTTCTCTTTCATATTTTTCTAACGTTCTTTTATCAACCATACCTGTTAAGGCCATTATTTGTCCACCAATAGTTGATTTTCCAGCATCAACATGACCTATAAAAACTACATTAACATGTTCTTTTTTACTTTTTGTATCTTCTGCAATTTTAACAATTTTTTTCTTTGGCACCTTAACAACCATTTCTTCATCTTCATCATTTTCTATTTCAACCTGTTGTAAAAATTTATATAATTATTTTTTATAAAAACAATTTTGAAGAAACATTTAATATAGTACACAATGCTATTGAAATAATTACATACTTCTTCATTTTCTGGAGTTAAAAGTGGATCACCATCAACAGCAGCTTCTTCCCATGAATCTGCAGGTTGTTGTTCAGGGCTTATACTCATTGGTTCACTAATTGATAAACTTGTTGGTTGTATTGCTAATTTTTCATTAATTGGAGGTCCTTCATTAACTGTTAAGACAGGGTCTGGTGGAACTATTGGTATATTAGTATCTGAACAAATTTATATTTAAATTCGTTATTATTATTAATATAACATAAAACATAAAACTTATTATCAAAACGGTTTTGTAAATTATTAATATATACATATACATATATGTATATTATAAAAGCAACTAAAGTTTCTAATTCTTGCTTTTATTATCTTCTAAAATTCTAAACAAACTTAAAGTTAAAATGTAATACAATTAGAGCGATTATTATTAAATTAATTTTATTATACATTCTTAATAGCAATTCAAGTTTACAAATAGTTTCAAATCAAGGTTATAAACAAAATAAGAAGAGTAAAGTGGGAATTAGATTAATATGAATAAAGAAAAATCTTATAACGAACCATGTGAAGTCTCAGGAGTTGTAGGATTTAGCAAAACGTCATCAGAATCGGATGCAGCAACATTATTTTCAGCATTTTCGGAGCAACCGGTAACAGTTTTATTTTGTGTCGATGTTGAATTAACACAAAATGAAGGCACAAACTCTGCAGCATTAACATTTAATGTTGAAAATTTGTTTTCTACTGAAGATTTCTCCTGTTTTGATGAATTTGTTTCACCGCAATCTGCTTGTTGTTCCCATGAATCCGGTGCCACAGTGTTCGCCATATTTTATCGTTTAATCGGCACACCCAATAAGATTTTAAAGGTTAATTTATATTATTATGATTTATTATTTTAAACGATAAAAAATCGCTCTTTTAATTTTAAACTATCAAAATTTTAAAACAATAAATGGTCACTGTCAGAGTGAAAAAAAAATTATGCAAGCTTCACGTACACTGCTCCACGTATAATGAACTAACAATGACATTACACATAAGTTTTACGTATATATACACTACATTGATCAACCTCGTGGAGTTTCGATTTCCAAATAAAACTCGTGGCTAGCATGAAAGTGTCAGCGAATTACAAGCGTAGTAAAATTGATTTTGCCATACCATCAAATTATTCCGAAATTCGTGCGCCCAGCGCTAAGGAGTCATGTGCACAGCGCGAGAAACTTCTCGCGCAAAAAAATCATCCTGGTTTACCATGCTAGTTTACCATCTGGTTTTTCAGATGGTTAACCAGATGGTTTACCAGATGGTTAACTACCAGGTATTTAAAAAAAAATAATAAGATCCCAGGATGAAAATGAACCTTGCAGGTAGAAGCGGATACCCTGGGGGTATAATTTTCAATTTTTCGACCCAACATATTTTCCGATTTTCCAAAATGGCGGACAATAAAATTTAAAAGTATCAACTTTTAACTTTACAAGGGGGTTTTTGAGGGTGAGAAAAATGAATTTAGGGTGGAAAATATTCAATTTTTCGACCCAACATATTTTCCGATTTTCCAAGATAGCGGACAATAAAATTTAAAAATACAACTTTTAACTTTACAAGGGGGTTTTTGAGGGTGAGAAAAGTGAATTTAGGGTGGAAAATATTCAATTTTTTGACCCAATAATTTTCCGATTTTCCAAGATGGCGGACCATAAAATTTAAAAATATCAATTTTTAACTTCACAAGGGGGTTTTTGAGGGTGAGAAAAGTGAATTTAGGGTGGAAAATATTCAATTTTTGGACCCAACATATTTTCCGATTTTCAAAGATGCCGTATCAAAAAACTTAAAAAAACCCCCTTGTAAAGTTAAAAGTTTATATTTTAAAATTTTATTGTCCGCCATCTTGGAAAATCGGAAAATATGTTTGGTCGAAAAATTGAATATTTTCCACCCTAAATTCACTTTTCTCACCCTCAAAAACCCCCTTGTGAAGTTAAAAATTGATATTTTTAAATTTTATGGTCCGCCATCTTGGAAAATCGGAAAATATGTTGGGTCGAAAAATTGAATATTTTCCACCCTAAATTCATTTTTCTCACCCTAAAAAACCCCCTTGTAAAGTTAAAAGTTGATGTTTTTAAAATTTTATGGTCCGCCATCTTGGAAAATCGGAAAATATGTTGGGTCGAAAAATTGAAAATTATACCCCCAGGGTATCCACTTCTACCTGCAAGGTTCATTTTCATCCTGGGATCTTTTTTTTTTTTTTAAATACCTGGTGGTTAACCATCTGGTAAACCATCTGGTAAACCATCTGGTTAACCATCTGAAAAACCAGATGGTAAACCAGCATGGTAAACCAGAATGGTTTTTTTTGCGCGAGTTATCCTAACCCAAGTTTAGTTTTGTGTAACTCAAGTTACAAAAGATAAGCAATTAACACATATTAGCCTCAAATGACAAGTTTTATAACTTTGATTTGCCAAAAAGAAAATATTAATATTTGTAATTACAATAAATTAAGATTGAAAGTCCAGTATTTTTAGATTTTATGTCCAGGATGTAACAGAAATCAGAATTAAACTTAAGTTTATGCGTATACTAAACTATAGTAAAGTCGCAATAGTCGGGCAAGAGAACAAATTTGAAACGGAACACCTTAGCACCGGGCGCAAGAATTTCGGAATATATACTCTGCATGTAGCAGCATTAAGAATTAGGAAAGCTCTAGTAGTGCCATCAAGTGATAGTATATTGAAGATGAGTGCACGGAGTGAAGATAGCGGTTTCTGCTATTCCGGCAGCAGTAGCTGCTACTGCTTTTGCCGCAACTGCTGAAGTCTCGAGATTAGCAACAGCAGCGGTTGCTATTCGAGACGTCTGCCGTAGCTCCAGTATCTAAATTATTAATTTTAATGAACCATTTTCTCATTAATATTTAGAATGAATATTAAAAATTTTAATGCTTACATGATTATATTTATTTTTATGTTAAAATAATTCAATTAATACTAAAAAATCTTTATTTTTATGTGATTATATTTAAAATAAATGTTTATAACCTAAAAATTGAGGAAAAAATAAATATAGATTTCGATACTGCTGCTGTCGCGAATAGCAGTGCCTGCCGTTGCTAATCGCAAAGCAGCAGCTACATCGGAAAAGCAGTATCAGCTGCTGCTTTCTTCGCTTCGTGTATTAGGAAAAATTTTTTTATTTTTGCTACATTAAATAACAGTCGTGTGATCAAAATCTGCTCATTGAATTATTCGTGTTTTGATTGGTCGCGCTGATTTTGTTATGCCATGATATGATTCATATTTTTTATTGAGCGCTAGCGGTGAAAGATACAACCCAGCCATAAATTCTCATATGTTATAACATACGTTAATAAAATATGTTTAACTTGTATTTTATCAGGATAGCCCGGCCACACTATGACTAAGTTTACAGGCGCTGCAGTTTAGGTAAAGTTAGTTAAGATAAGTCAGTTTATTAACTTAACTTCGCTTTAAACTAACTGCGAATTCAAATATTATGTGAGAAATATCATTCATATCTTTCTTGGGGGTTAAATAGGCCTAAAAAAATTATCAATTCCTAAAAGAAAACATAACATTAAGGAAAAAAAATATTTTGAAATAGGAAAGAACAGTGCAATATAAAGAATGACATATTTAGGAGGTAAAAGGGGTTAAAAAGGCCAAAATCACCCTTCGGAAGGCATAAAATAGCATTTCTGACTTCATATTTGAAATATACGACACAAAAAACCTATCGGCACTCGCCAAAATCGAAAAAAAATCAAGTCTTAAATTTGTCGGAAAAATCTGGGGGAAAATGGGGTGAAAATGCCCCCCTTCATTTCCGCAAAATTTCCTTCCGGCGTTTTTGTATTAACATCTTCCCGAAGCGAATGCAAAAGGTTTCAGGTCGATTTGACCTTTTTCATAATTAGGTAGAGGTTTGGCCTTTTTTTAACAGATAGCCCCGGACTATAAATAATTATTATTAACTAACTCGAAAGTAATTTAGGTAAAAAAGGAATAATTTATAAAAATTTATAAACAGTGTAAGTTTGTAAATAAGTAATTTTTATTTATATTTAATTTTTTATCAACAACATAAAATTAAAAATAAAATAAAAAACCAATGACCAAATTTTATGTTACTTTATGCTATTTTCGAACTGCAAAAGAAAAAAATATACAAACATATTGTCATACTGATGCTGGCCACATCGGTAAGACATTGGACTTGAAATAGTAATAGGTAAAACTCTTGCTATTTCGGGATTGGGTTCAAATCCTCGTCAAGGCAAATTTTTTTTTTTTTTTTTTTTTTTCTTTTTTTTTAATTAATTTTTAATTAGTAATAATTATTTAAATAAATATTTTAAAAAAATTGTAATTAAAAAATCTAATTAAAATTATAAAAAGAAAAAAAAAAAAAAAAAAAAAAAGTTTTATATCACCTGTTCAATCAGATGTGAATTTGACATGGTTGTGCTTCCTGATATATCACCTGATATACCATGTGTCATGCAGCATGACCTATCTCCTGCCCTGCTTCCCGCGTTTTTGGGATTGAGGGGATTCTTCGATGGGTCTTTGTCGATCGCAAGTGGGAAGGAGGAAGGTATAGTGGTAAGGAACGAATTCAAAAATGCTGAAGAGTAGTTGACGTCGATCTCCACGTGGAGCCTACTTGGAAGCAACTTGTTCCGGAAACGGAACGAAAATAATCAATGAAAATTGAGAAAAATATGTCGTAATGACAAGCAATGAAAAAGCTAAGTAAAAGAAATTTTTTGGTTTGATTTTAAGGAAAAAGCTTAATGTCTCAAAAATTTTATTCGTAGTTTTAGTTTAAGAAAAGAGCTTTATAATAGCATTTTTTTTCTTTATCGGGTTTAGGAACAGAAAAGTTGTCTATTTTTGAAGGTTCTCTTACCTATATAAATGACTAGATAAAAAGGGTTGAAATACGAAAGTATAAATAAAAAATGCATTTTATTTTTGCAGATTTTTTTTTATAAAGAATAATACTAGATGAAAAAATTCACGTTGAGTAAAAATGACCTATTAAATTGCAAAGAAGTTAAAAATCTAAATAGCAGAATACAAGATAAAATACAAGTTTTTTTTAATATACATAAAAAAAACACGTGAATATTTTTTTTAACGGCATGAATTGTAAGAGAGATAGAAATTAGATTTGATAAAACGAAGAAAACCGAAGTTAATCGAAGGGAGATGCAAGATATTTTTTTATATACGCATAGAAGTATTTAGTCGCACAATGTTTTTTTTTATATGTGTTATACAATGAGTACGATGGACCTATAGTATAGTTACACAGTAGGTACGATGAGTGTATAGTATAGTCGTAGAATGTATTTTTTTATATGTGGTAGTCTACGATGGGTTTATATAGAAAGAAGCGCACGGAAATATAAAAATGGGAAAAAGTAAGTATAAATAACAGTGATTATATTTTTAATAAATACAAGTAGATTTAGAGGAGTGTAAAATATTTTATTTTTTTTTAGTATTAAACTTTTACAGCAATATAATTTAATAATAATATCACATTGGTTTTATTAATAAGATATAAAAAATTAATGAAAATATTTAAGAAAAAATTAAACTTAATAAATTATAGCTGTAAAGAAATTTTTTTGTTTTTTTTAAACAAAAATTGAAAATTAAATAACAAAAAGAATCTTTGGGACGGAAAATGTTTTTTATAAATGCACTCTTTTTGGAACAAATGTTAATAGATAAATTTTTTTTTTTAAACCTTATCAAACGTTAATTTTTTTTTTTTTTAAATAAATTTTTTATTTCTCAAACGTTAATTTATAAATGTATAATATGCGAATGTTTAGGGCAAATATAAAACTTTATGGTAAAAGTTTTAGTATTTTAATTCAGAATGAGCAAAGACATAAGCCTAATGTGAAAATTAATAGTAGTAGTAGTAGTAGTTTATTCTTGTCAAATTATATACATAATTGTTACAAGCTTAAAACAGTTAATACAGTTTAAAATTTAAATTACATGAAAAATTACATAAAAAAAATTACATATTTTGAAATATTAAAGACTTATTATTAATGACTTAAATAAGACATTATATTTATTTGTTTTTAACTAGACTCTATCTTAGCAACACCATTTCTTCCTCTTTTATTTATTTATTATTATTATTTTTTTTTTTCTTCGCACACTTCAATATCTTATTATTATTATTATTATTTTTCTTTTTTGTCTTCTTTATTTTTTATTTATCTAAATCATTTAAAATTATGTTTACAAATTTTACTAACATTTTAATTTTTTCCTCATTTAATCTATTGATAATGTAGAAAAAAAACATTTTCCATCTCACTATTTTCAATTTCAGGTACTAATTCATATCTATAACTGTTACATCTTTGACAATATATCATTGAGTGGAAAATGGTGTTTCTTTCTGCACATAATTCACAATATTCTTCTTCATTTAGAGGATAACTTTTAATCTTTGTTGCAATACGAGGATTTTATATATTTATTTTTCTTATTTGAGCTAATATTCTTTTAAAATAAAGTGAAACTTTCAAATTCAAATACTTATTGTTAAAATCACTCTTAAATAATATAGGATATACGTTGAGGAATTTATTAGTTTCAATCTTCAGGATGTCCTTATTTCTACTGCGTAATCTATAAAATCCTTAATTAGGCTGTCTTTCTCTCTTAGGAATAAACCTAAATTTAAATTATCAAAAATATAACTTTTGTTTATTTTTACCAAGAAAACTTTTTTAATTTGACTAACCCAATTGTACTTTCCATTTAATTCATCTGACTCAGCGAAAACTATGAGTCTTTTTAGACATATTTTAGGAATTCTTTCATCTTTCATTTCAAGAATTTTTTGAATAAAATTAAATACATTTCTGAAGATTACAACTTCCAAACTCTCTATGTTTATTTCATTTCTAATTACATACCCAGGTGTATTATTAGGTAATAACAGTAATTTTCTAAAAAAAATGTTTTGTATTTTTTCAACTTCTATAATATATCTTAAACTCCATATTGGAGCAGCATACATGACTGTTGAGAAAACAAGTTATATAAATAATTTTTTAATTATATCTAAATTAACATATTTTAATCTATTTATTAGACTTAGAGTAGGCTGAATTGCACATTTGCCTTTTTTGGTAAAAACCTTACTTGCTTTATCAAATAGGCCAGAATGCGTAAATGGTACACAAAAGTATAAATATTCTTTGTCAAAATCTATTTTTTGGTTTTTATATAAGAGAGGAGGGAGTCTTTTGATAGAGACATGGCCCCCTTTTTGAAACTTTAAAGCTTTTGTTTTTGTAATATTTACTACTAATAATAGAATAGATTAAGGATAGAATTAATAGAACTAATAGATTCTTGTCAAAGTAATCCTCTAGTATTTTTACCAATCTTCTAAATAATACAAACGTATCCGCGAAAAATATCATGTCGTCCGCAAATGCTAGCATAATTATTTCTACCATATTATTAATCGACACTCCTCTCGAACCTTTATCATTTAATAAAAATTTTTCTATATCATGCAAGAAAAGAGAAAACAATAAAGGACTGAGAGTTTCCCCCTGGAAAACACCAATGGTCATTGGGCATTCATCCGAAACTCCCTCCTTACTCTTTACTACCACATTTGCTTTACTATATGGCTCATTTTCATTTTTTTTTTGCAAAAATGGATTTCAAGAAAATAATATAAAAATCTTGTTTTAGTGCTGTAATTTTTAGAAAACATAAAGTAAACATTTTTTTTATCAAAGGATCAACTTGTCATTATCATAAAAAGTTAGTAAAATTAAAAAGTTTTTATTATTGTGCTTTTATCCGATTATTTCTTGAGATATAAAAAAGTATTTTTATGCTTTTGTGAATAAATACGTAATTTTAGGTCATATTTTAAACTAAAATAGCATCTAAAACATTAATTTAAGGTTAAATAGCTGTTGGTACATCTAAAATTAAGTGAAATACAAACTTTAAGAAAAAGGAAATAAAAATCTATGCACTTATTTTGCTTAAAACACCAAGTTCTTAGTAGGAATGGTAAAGGCTTTTTTGTCATATTTTAGCCAGAAATTTTTTTTTCAACTTAAATTTATGTTAATTTTTATGGTGTATGGTCAATAACTTTTTGAAATACAAACTTTAAGACAAAAAAATTTGTCAATTCTTACTTCAATCGGTATATACGACCATGTGACACTATTTTTGCAAAAAAAAAATGAAAATGAGCGATATAAGTCTATTAATATATTTATTATTTTATGGCTTTCACCTATTTGACTTAACTTGTTCCATAGTATTTTATGGTTTACTGATGGGAAAACAGATTTTAGATCAACAAAATGGGCATATAATCTACCTTTATTCTTATTTAATTCATTTTGAACCATAGCATTTAGGACAAAAACGTGATCATGCGTACCTCTTTTTTCCCTAAAACCTGCTTGCCACTCAGGAATTTTATCATTCATCTCAGCCCATTTATATAATCTTTTATAAATAATTAGAGTGAATATCTTAAGTATAGTATTTGCTAGTGCAATTGGCCTAAAATTTTCAGAGAGGTTTATATTCTCTATTTTATATAACATTCTATTAACTATTTTGGCCTAAGAATCAGGGACTTTTTCTTCCTTTCTAATGTTATTAAATAACACATATAAATACATGATCCATTTTACCGGTAAATTTTTGAAAAATTTATTAGTAATTTGATCCATACCAGGTGCTTTATTTAATTTCCATTTCTTTATAGCATCTATTATTTCACTTATTGTTATTTTATCATCTAGCTCCTGGCATGGGTTACCACATAGCAATTTATTATAATTATCTACGATTCTTGGGGGAAATAAATTCATAAAATATTCATGCCAAATTTTGAGATCAGTATTATTATTATCACATTTATTTATAAACATATATAAATTTAATTTTTCCCAAAATTTTTTTGGATCTTTGGCCTTACAGATCATATCAACAATATTCATATTATAATTTTCTTTTTTGTTTTCAATAAGCTTAAAATAGTTATTTTTTAATTTATTTAATTCTATCGTTTGTTTTTCAGGATATTTTAAACTTCTTAAATATTTAAAAAATGTCTCTACATGTTGTTTGAGTTCAAATTCTCATCAAACCATGCGTTCTTTTTATTATATTTATTTTTTTCATTATTATATTTAATCATTCCCAAATCCCTAGCAATATCACTAATTGTAATTGTAATATTATTAGCCATCTCATTAATATCTAAATCAATTAGACCGACATTTGGAGAATGCTGCATGCTATCACAAAAATCATTTTCCCTACTATCTTTCCACTTAATAATCTTTTCATCTTTTTTTTCTATTTTAAAAATCAACTCTATTTTAATTTTGACTATTAAATGGAAATAAGCAGGTTTAGTTATAATGTCAAGAATTCTGAAATCTACAATTAAAAATAAAGCTGAAAAATTACACAATACTAAGTCTATTACAAATTTTCCTTTTGTACGAACTGATGTGAAATTCGCCGGCTGGTCTTCTGGAAATCTACCATTTGTAATGTAGAGATTATTTTTTTCACAAAACTCAAGTAACTCTCGCCCTCTTTGGTCAACTTTTTTATCTAGGCTCTTTCTTTCTGCAGTGAATAACGTCATCGATGGTAATTGTATAGGATCTATTTCACCTTGATCAGCAATTCTTGCATTGAAATCACCCCCGATAATCAAGTATAAATCTTTGAATCTGATATATAAATTATTTATAATACCTTCTACCGTATAGGAGCCGGTTTTCGATCAGAAGTCACTTTCTTATACCTAGCTGTATCTTTATTTGTTGAAAAATATACTTTAAAATTAATAATTGGTGTTAAATATTGTTGCATTTGTTTAGGAAAACCCTATATTTTATTTTGCTAATTAAAAAAATATCAAATATATTGATGGATAATTAATAATTTACATTTATTACAAGTGTGCAAGGTAAGGTAATTTAGATAATGCGAATTTTATTTTTGATAATAGTATCATTTTGATCGAATTAATTTTCGATAATTTGAAAATCGCTAAAACAAAGTTAAAATCGCGCGCGTTTTAATAGAATTCTTATAGGTATAACTAATACCTATTTCTTAACTCCCTCTTAACTTCTTTTTTCTTGTTTTTTTAATATAAAATACCTATAATAAGAATAAAATATAGTAAACAACAGATGAACTACACTCTTGTATAATCATGTATTTTAAACTTTTATTTATTAAAATTTGCTTTTTAATTTTAATTAACGAAAGATAATAGTTGATAATATAATGTTTTTAAAACTCAAGGAAACAAAATAGGCGCCTTATGTAAGCAACCAGCTGTAAATGTTCAGTTTGCGCGCGACTTTATTAGGGGTCGTTTACCTGTTTAATTATTTGTGTATTTAAAAGTAAAAACGACATAAATTTTATGAAAAAAGTGTTGGAATATAGTTTTTATATATTTTTAATATTAAAATAAAGGTTTTTTTTTCATTTCAAAGCGTGTATACGTAATTTTTATTAAAATCAAAGCATTTACGAGCATTTATTGTGTTATAAACAAAGTGATACATAAGTATATAAGTATTTTAAATTGTGTTTATGTGTGTTAGTTTATTAAATATTCTATTAATTATTATAAAATATAGTATAAATAATGTAATTATGACAAATTTAGTGTATTATTATTAAATAAATATCATTTAAATTAAAAAAAGTGTAATTAAATTGAAAATATCGAAAATACCCATACGTGTAAAAAAGTTCGGATTCGATTATCGATATACCTATTTAAAATAAATTTGCAATAAATAAGTGAATATAACCCTCTCCCTTCATTTATTAAAGCATCAGAACGTAATTAAAAGCATTTTTAGTACTCGGCATAGAGTAGGTATCCCTAAAACTCGATTTTAATAACACACGAGATTTGGTGAAAACGATGAGAAAAATCTCCTAAGGTTGTACAAGAGAGCATTTTTCTTATTTTTTTTATTAATTTAAGTTGTTTTTTAATATTGGTAACGTAGAAATTAGTTCTTTAGGGTTTATAGTTTCATAATAAAACTCGGTTTTAGATAAATTATGCATACTTTTTTATATAAAAGCTAATTTGCGTGTATTTGATCGAAAGCCAATACGTTCGAAAACTGGCTCCTATACGGTATTTCCTCTAAAATTATTTTTATATTAGTCTTATCATTTATGTACGTAAGTCCTATTACTAAATTCTTATTTTTTTTAATATAATTATCACTTTTAAATAAAATTTTTACATTCTTATACCTTCTTTCATTATATAAAATGATTAAACCCCCACTCGCTCTACCTCTTACAGCTGTTTTCTTCGCAACATTCTCAATCATACTATACTGTTTTGGTATTGGTAACTTGTCTATGCTTGTATGCCATGTCTCACTTATACATATTATATCGACGTCCTGTACTATATCTTTTAAATCTGAGAAGTTATAAATATTTGTCACGTTCCAGTATAGTATACGGGTAGGAGGGGGGATTCGCTGTTATTCCATTTCTTTTTCTCTATTTTGCTCCCCGTCATCAAAAATTTCTTCTATCTGAGTATCCTGACTAAATACTTCTGTATCTTTTATGTTTTTAGCATTAAAATAGTTACTTATTGTTCCGTAGGAACTATTCGTGTTAATAACTAAATAAATTTCTTATTACAATTGCTTATATTTTAGACGTGTGTCAATTTATTCTTACATTTATTTTCAGAAATATGTTAATTTGTATTCCTTTTGTTCTTATAATTTTGAAATGTAATGTCAAAATATTATAGAGATTGTATCAATAATACCGGTTCTTAACTTATTATGAATTCAAGCGCTCAGAACATGTGGTCCACGCAGGAGAGAGGGGATGGCGCGGAATCTCAGATGACTCGACATTATGCCTTTAAATATACTTTCTCTATAATATTAATTAACGGATTAGTAGAAATTATTGAGTCATTAGAAAGTAAGAAATAGAACGACTTTTGGTAATTTTGTATCTACGAAGGGGAGGAGGCAACCAGTCTTCTCTTGTGTCTTGCAAGAAACACATAATAAATGAACCATTTTTATAACGAAATAAATTAGTTATCATTTCACACACCTATCAACATCAAATTAAATCCATCCTTTTAGCTAAGCGTGGATTGTAATATCTGCGAACGCGAATATCTTACATTTTATGGTGCCTCCAGAGAGAACTTTGTTCAAACTTTGCAATTTTTAATAACAGTATCGAGATATTAATCAAGTGTAGTGCAAGTGCAAGAGAGGATACAAAATAAAAACTGTATCGAAAATATTTCGATAATTCATAGTGTGATTTAAAACGAGAAATCATTTACGGTCTTTATTTCGAAAAATACTGGATACACACAAAATTTTTTTTTTAAATTAAAATATAGGAAAAACACTGCCAAATTATTGGTACTACAGTTCTTTAAACAATGCAAATATTCATATGAGTTAAAATTTATTACTATATATTATAAAAATTCAGCTGAAATTTTAGAGTATAGTTTGGGATGATAAAAAAGTCCCTCAGCCAAAGTTTTAGTCCTCTAGCACCTCATGGGGCTGAAATATGTCTGTTTAAAGGTCCAAAAATAGCCTGATTTGGGCCATTTTCAAAATTACGCTATTCCTTTGAATTTACTTCAAATTTTATCTTATTGGTCACATTTGAACTGGTAAAAGGTCTATGTTTGCGAGAAAACAGGGATATTTGTTGATTTCACCACGCTTTCTTTATATGAAAATATTAGTAATTTTTATATTATATTTTGTCATTGTTGTTTGAATTTATAATACAGAAAGAGTGGGGATTTTGATAACTTATGCTTGTGTGTATGTATGTGCACGCACGGACCCGAAAACGTGCGCCTTTTTTCAGAGCTCGCTCTTCTCTTGCGACCGGCATGCAAAGTACACGTTTATATTGTTCCTTAAAAAATTAAGTATCTTTACAATAAATCATTCATCTTTTTAAAAGTGGAATTATCAAGTGTTTTTATTCAGTCTAATCTTTCCTTTTATTAAAATCTTATTCCTTTAAATCTTTATTCAGTCTAATATCCCTTTTCTATAAAATCATTAATAAAATACAAAACATTTTGGTGCCGAAACACCCGCTTATAAGGCAGTGGTTGAATCGGAAGAACGTTATTTTAAAAAATCGTCGTAGGAAAATTATCATAAAAATTCTTTTAGTAAAAATTTCGGAGAAAATAATAAAGAAGTGAAAATTAAAAGTTAAAAAAAATAGTGAAAGGTTAAAAAATTAAACGATAAAGTGAAGATAAAATTAAAAAATGAAAACTAGTGCAGTGACGCCATGTGCTCCTTTTTTCTTTTATGAATTTTTGGTCGCGACAAGACTTGAATTTTAGGTTATGGTGTTTTAAATTTATTATTTAAAAATTCATAAAATTCATGGACGTTCTGTCGCATTGCAGGACCTAAAATTCAATTTATAAAAATAAAAAAAAGTGGAAATCGTTTGGAGTCGCCATTTTCCTGTTCATACAAGAATTTCTTTTTCGTCAAAAATCTGAAAAAGAAGGAAATCACGTGGTCAGGAAGGTTGGATTGGCAGCACCACTGGTAACATACATTGTATCGTTCTATATTTACTTGTGTACATAATAGGTTGTGCGAAAGAGTGAGAAAGATATATTCAAAACTTTCTGAAAGAGTGAGAAAGATGTATTCAAATTTCTCTTCTTTACGCTAACCTTTATTCGTCAAAAATTGTCATTTCTTATGCGTGCCGGCGCTCTTAAAATTTATGAAATTTAAAATCTTTTTTATTTATTCATAAATATATTTAATAAATTTAAATTAAAAATAAATAAACATTAATACAATTCTTTAAGCAAAAAAAAAATAAGTTGTATTATTAAAAAAAAGAAAAAAGTTGTATTTTGAAAAAAAAAGAAAAATTTCTTTTACTATTTATATTAAATCTAATAGCGTTATTCTTATTTTCATGAAAAATCTCTCACGCTGGTTTATCTTTGGTGGAGCTGATCCGAGAGAAAATTGAACAAGGTGGACTCATTACACGCTTCATGACCAACGTTGAAAAAACAGCCAAAGCTGAAGAAACATTGGAATTCTTTACATCAAGAAAATCTTTATTGGAGAAATATTTTGAAGAATCTCTTTTTTTGTTGTTTCTGGAGGAATACGTTGGATGTTAAAATCGAAACTTTAGCACCGCAAAAACCTGTTTATGAAAATCACGGGGCTCATCATAACAAAACCAGAACACCTCAATTTCATTTACCAAAATTCATTATTAGATATCTTTTTAAGTAAACTGTTTGTATAATAACATGTCGATAAATTATAACTTTAATTTATCTTGTTGTTATGAATCTTTATTAATTTTTTTTTTTATATTTTCATGAAAAAACTTGATGCGGTACGTGGAGCTTGCTTCTATCTGCATTTTTCTAAATTTACTGGACTCGATGGATGTAACTTGCCTCTTGGACTTTCTAAAAATTTGGTATACTTCTGATCTTACGCTTATTTTTGGACTACTATCCAGATTTAATCTTTTATTTTCTTTCAAATACGCTATGATCTTCATCCAGAGGTAATGTAAAAGCTTTTATATTACTTTTTATTCATCAAATCTATTACCAAATATTTATAAATCCAAATTCTTCGAATTCTTTACCATTTTTATTGAATTCTGATTTTTTTATTTTGGTTCTTTAACCAAATGACTTTGAAAAATGTAGAACAAGCTCCTCGCTTTCATTTTAATCAAAACTTCGCTAAGTAAAGATTCACTTATATTGTTTTGTCTAATTGTATATAGTCTAATCTTGTGACGTGAAAAACCTTACTTAAAAATATGATACATATTAAAAATTTATATTTAAAATAAAGCTCTTAACTAAAATTTATCTTTCACGACAATTCTGCATCTAGAACTTAATTGAAAAAACTTTGAAAGATTTTCTACTTTTTTAATTCATCTAATGAATTAAACTTTATCTTATTTCAATTCAAGCATGAACTTTGATCAAACTTTCTAATAAGTTAAAGTTCTGAAGATTTGTAATTTGATTTCTTATTGAAACTTAAAATTCTTAAAAAAAAAAAAAAAAAAAAACTTTTTGAAAAATCTAAAAAACTTGAAAAATCTTAATTAATACATTGAAAGCTTTATTACGTCAAAAATCTTTGCATTTTTTTTGTTGTCTCTGGAGGACTTCCATGAGTAAGGTTGCTTCTAACTGTTAAAAATTCTTTATATCATATCGTTTGTCTGATTACTTATTTATTTTAAACCAAATAAATTATTTCTTTAAAAATTCGCAAAATTCTTTATTAAAAATCTAAAAATCTATAAAATCGTTTAATAAATTGCAGAAAAATAAAACTCGTGTTGTTTGTCAAAATCTGTTTTGTCAAATTCTTCGTGTAATGTTTTATAATTTTAATAAATTTAATAAACTTGAATTCATTTATGCTTAGCTGATACAAATGGATTGACTCGTTATCAAATCTGGTTTAAATCAACATCAGAACGTATCCTGATCAAACAATGCTTATTGTTCACTTTCAAAGGTCCAAAATCAATGGAATATCAATGTGGGACTCGTTTAATACAACGATCAATTCGTATCAATCATCGTGCACATCAAGTCGCAAAAAAGAAGTTAAGCATCATTTGAACATTCGTAACAAAAAATCTTTTATAATTTTTTATTTAATAAATTAATTCTTTTATATGTGTAATCGTTATGTAGTAGTAATATTTATTTCTTGTTTGTAATTTACATAAATTGTTACAAGATAATATAGTTTAAATAAGTAATTAATACAGAATCTTTTACAAAAGTATTTCTAATATTTATAATATTAATAAATTAAATAATTGAAATTGAAATTAGAATTAATAGTTTCATAAACATGTATGCATATGTATATATATAAGTATATATATACATATATTTTTATATCTTATATAAAATTCTCCTCTTTTCTTATTTTTTTTCTATTATATATATCTATTATATTTTTTTCTTTCTTTCCTTTATTTATTTATCTCTTTATTTTCATCTTTGATTTTATATCTTTTATATTTTATCTATGCGTTTTTTGCACTTAAAATAATGTATATAAACTTTTTAGCTTTTGGTTCATTTAGGTCATTCAATAGTTGAAAGAAACTATTATACATTGTACTATTAAAAATATCTGGGACTAATTGTCCCCTGTAATTATTAAACTTTTCACAATTTATTATTGAATGGAAAATAGTATCTCTCTCACTACATAAATGGCAATATTCGTTAATGTTCAAGTTTTGTATTTTATCTTTGGTTAAAAATCTTGTGTTATAATTATTTAGCAGTCTTAATTGAGCTATTATCTTTTTTTGGTGTAAAGGTATTTTTAAATCTATGTAGTTAACTTTAATTTCATTTTCATGTAACATAGAAAGAGCTGGTATATAGTCACATTTAAATATGTCTTTTTTGTCAATTCTTTTAGTATATTTACTATATTCTTCTAATAGGTTATTTTTTTCTTCTACTATTATATCTAATGTGATATTATCTAAGAAGTTTTCTTTATTTATTTTTTTAAGAAATTTAATTTTTATTTGATTTATCCAATTATATTTAGTTCCATTTTTTTCTGATTCGTTTTTAGATAAATGTAACAGCCTTTTAAAACATATTTTAGGTAGTCTATCATCTTGCATTTCAAGCAATTTTTGAATATAATTTAATGTTAGCTTAAATATAACACAGTCTATTTTTTCTATATTTGTTTCCGCCCTTATTGCATAACCCGGGGTATTTTTTGGTAGTGACAATAGTTTTTTAAAAAATAAATTTTGAACTTTTTCTAACTCATCCATATAATTTAGACTCCAAATTGGAGCTGCATATAGGACAACTGATGTAACTAATGCTCTAATTAGTTTCTTACATGTATCTAGGTTGACCGAGTGCATTTTGTTTATGATATTAACTGTTGGTTGGGTCGCTTTTCTACCTTTGTCTAGAAAGTAATTTGATGCTTTTTTAAATAGCCCCGATTTTTTAAACGGTACACCCAGATACACATAAGAGTCCACAAATTCAATTCTTTCTTTATTGTATTCTAATGGCTCTAATTGTTTCAATATACTGTTGCCGCCTTTTTGGAAAAGCATGGCTTTAGTTTTTGATATGTTTACAACTAATTTATTCTCATAAAAGTATTTTTCTAGAGATAATATTATCTTTTTGAATATCACGTAAGTGTCTGAGAAGAATACCATATCATCAGCAAAGGCCAATAAAATTACCTCCCTCAGGTGATTTATTGATACTCCTCTTAATTCTGAATTTTTCAACAAAAATTCCTCCAAGTCATGCAAAAACAGCGAAAACAATGTTGGGCTTAAGGTTTCACCCTGCAGCACACCTAACGTTATTTCACAAGGATCAGATGATCCTTCATTGTTTCTAACTACCATATTTGCTTTACAATATAAATCCCTTATTACTTTAATTAATTTATGGCTCATACCAATTTGGCTAAGTTTTTTCCATAGTATTTCATGGTTTACAGAGGGGAAAGCGCTCTTCAGGTCGACAAAGAGAGCAAATAGCTTACCTCCTTTTCTTCTTAACTGATTTTGTATCAGCGCATTTATTACAAAAATGTGGTCGCTAGTGCTTCTCCTTTCCCTGAATCCCGCTTGCCACTCTGGGATCTTTTTATTTTTTTCAGCCCACCTATTTATTCTACTGTTTAAAATGCTTGTAAAAATTTTTACTATAGTTACCACTAGCGAAATTGGCCTGTAGTTTCCAGGATCATTAATATCCCCTTTTTTATACAACATTGTAACTATTATTTTACTCCAAGAATCAGGGACCTTGCCTTCTTTTAAAATTTTATTGAAAAGAATGTAAATATAATAAATCCAGTTATCGGGAAGATTTTTAAAAAATTCATTTGAAATTTTGTCATAGCCTGGCGCTTTATTATTCTTACATCTTTTTATTGCTGAGATTATTTCCGTTACCGAAATCTCACCATCCAGTTCGTCATTAGAATGGCTGTCTGTGATTAATATTTCAAGGTCCGTAATCCTTGGGGGGAAACTATTTTTAAAGAACTCATGCCATGTTTCTAAGCTTATATTATTTATATTAGTTTTTTTTCCTATTCTAAATGGCTTAATATTTTCCCAAAATTCTTTGGAGTCCTTTGATGAGCAAATTAAAATAGCTAATAATTCATTATAGATTTTTCTTTTGTTTTCTATAAATTTAAAATATAAATTTTTTATTTTATTAAATTCCGCTAATTCAAATTCTGTAACATTATTTTTTTTAACATTTAATAAAGTTTTACTGACTAATTTTTTCATATTGTAACACTCCAAGTCAAACCATGGGGATTTTTTATTAAATCTAACCTCACCTGTGTACATTTTAACTTGCTCAGCTATTTTTGTTATGGTATCACTTAAATTTATTGCCATACTATTTATATCTAAATTAACTAGCCCTACATTTGGAGAGTTTAGCATACCCTCACTAAAATCTTCGCTAAACTTTTCCTTCCATTTGATACCTTTTATTATTTTATCTTTCTTTTCATTATAGTGCCTAATTTCTAAGGAAACTACTAAGTGACCCGACTTACATACATCATTTAGCACCTTAAAATCTATTATATATTCTAGAGTCATAAAATTACATAAAACTAGGTCTATTACTGAACACCCTTGACTGTCTATAAATGTAAAGTTGCCGGGACTGTCCCCTGGAAATCTTCCGTTTGTTATGTGCAAGTCATTGCGCTCGCAAAATTCCAGAAAGGTGCGCCCTCTCTTGTATATTTTATTATCTAAGCTTGTTCTCTTAGCGCTGTACAAAGATTCTGCTTCCATCCTATCAAGGTCGATTTCGCCTTCTTCTGCAACCCTTGCATTAAAGTCCCCACCTATTACTAGTCTTGGATTACTATATTTATTATATATATTTGAAATAATTTCTTCTATTTCATTTAATATTGGGTCTATTTCTTTTAATGGACTAATGTACACTAGACCCACAATAATAAAGCTATTGTTAATTGGTATTTTAACAAAAATATAGTCATCATTTTTAAATAATGTTTTTACATCTTTGTAGAACTTCTCATCATACATAATAATAAGCCCCCCGCTCGCTCGTCCTCTTTCGGCTTTTTTCGTTGCTATACTGTCTATTATATTTTGTTTTGACGGCAATCGTAATTTCTCTGTTTCCATGTGCCACGACTCTGATATACACACTATATCGTTCTCTCTCATGCTTTCTTTGAAATCATAAAAGTTTTTTACACCTGACACGTTCCAAAACAAAATCCGAGAGGGACGAGTTGGCGTATGTTATTGTTTAATTTCATGTATTTCCTCTTCACTATTATTATTATTACTATGAATAAAATAATCATTTATTGTAGTTTTTTCTTTCTTTTTTTCTACTTTATTTATTTGACCTGGCGAAGAACTAGCAGCTCTTTTTTTTGTTTTTTTAACTAATTTTGTCTCTAAATTTACACTAACATTCTCCAGCTGTTTATCTTCTTTTTTATTTTTTTCTTTAATACTCACTAATACTTTTGTCGCTTCTTGGAGGTCGTAACTTTTATTCTCGATCTGAATCTTGCTATTTATTATTTTCGCATCTATATTATTTGCTTTCAATTCGTTTTTAATTTCTTTCATTTTGTTATACTCTTCTCTTTCTGCCTTAGATAAATCATTAGCTATTGTTATATTAAATTTTTTTCTTAAAATAAATGACTTTTCAAAAAAGTCTTTTTTGAATTTTTGGGACATTAATGTTACTACAACAGGTCTTATTCCGATTTTGGGGCCTATTCTTTTAACACTTTCAATTAATCGGCTATCTATCCCCACCTGTTGTACTATGTCTGCTATTTTACCTAATAATTCTCTATTATTTTCATCTTTATTGTCTATCACATTGTAAAAAATCACATTTTTCACCCTGAGACTTGCCTTTAAGGCTTCAATTTCTTTTTTTATGCTTATTATATCACTATCAACTTTCTTTTTATTTTCACTATTTTCAAGTTTTATTTCTTTGATTTCTTCACTATTTTTATTTGCTATTTCTAGCACTTCTTTATTTCCCGTCTCGTATTTTTTTACTGTCTCTGTTAAATTTAGGATTAATCCTTTTAATTCGGTATTTGATGTTCGCGAATCATCCATTTTGGGACGCTTTATTTAATTTTTTCTTATGTCCTTAATTATTATTAATTATTTATTTATTATTTATTTATTTAACTGTTAATTTTAATAATAAGTCCTTTATTTCTTCATTAGACACATACTTCTTATTTATTTACTTTATTTATTAGCTTTCGCGCGAAATGTCTATAACCTAATCTACATAACCTTAAATTTACTGACTTTAATTTTTTATTTTTTTAACCCTTTTTAATTACCGCAGTTGCTTACCCACATTTTCACTTTAACTTTAAACTTTTCTTAATATATTTTAACTATTATTTTCATTTATAATTCAGTTTTTCTTTAAAAATTATTATTTTTTACTTAGTTATTCCCGCGCGCGATGCAACCACCGCCGTTGCCCCCACCAATCTCCTCTAATCGTTATGTATGTAATTTAATTTATTTGTATTTCGTAATCATAAATGTTTAACTAAAAAAATCATTTAATGCTTTAAAAAAATTGTACATAGACTTTAAATCTTAAACAAAAAATTAGTCATTTAACTTTTTAAAAATCAAAGCAAAAAATATAAAATCATTTTTATTAACTTTAAAATATTGTAAATTAGTTTAAAATCTAGTCATAAAAAATTGTAAAAATTTAAATTCTTTTAAGCAAATTATGTTTAATATCAATTTCTTAAATAATTGATATAATTAGTTTTCTATAAACTAATTAACTTAACAGAATGATAATTCTTTTTCAAAAAACGTAACTTTTTTAAATTAAAATCTAGAAGCTCAAGTTTCAAATTAATTAAATAATCTTTTTTAAAATTTCATTCTCGCTTTTAAGATTTTAAACTTGAATTTTGTTCTTTTAATTTATTAAACTAAACATCATCTTAAAAATATGTTAGCTTTAACTTCATTAAAAATTATTTGTTAAATTATCATTCTGACTTTTCCACTTATATATACTTGTAAAAAATGTAAAATTACAGAATGCATGAATGAATGTTCGACAATTAATTTAATTAATTTTAAATTAAAACAACTCTTTAAAATCAAAAATTTGATTTCTTAAATCTTCAAATAAAATAAGTTTAATTTGTAATTTAGATTCATTAGCTTCATCGAAAATTTTGTAAACCGCGAATTAGTTATATCATTTATAATTCATAGTTTTATCAATTCAAAAATAAATTCAAATTAATTCTTTTTTTGCTTTTGTTAGTCGCATTTGCGACGGCGGGGAGTATGTTTGCGAGAAAACAGGGATATTTGTTGAATTCACCACGCTTTCTTTATATGAAAATATTAGTAATTTTTATATTATATTTTGTCATTGTTGTTTGAATTTATAATACAGAAAGAGTGGGGATTTTGATAACTTATGCTTGTGTGTATGTATGTGCACGCACGGACCGGAACACGTGCGCCTTTTTTCAGAGCTCGCTCTTCTCTTGCGACCGGCATGCAAAGTACACGTTTATATTGTTCCTTAAAAAATTAAGTACCTTTACAATAAATCATTCATCTTTTTAAAAGTGGAATTATCAACTGTTTTTATTCAGTCTAATCTTTCCTTTTATTAAAATCTTATTCCTTTAAATCTTTATTCAGTCTAATATCCCTTTTCTATAAAATCATTAATAAAATACAAAACAGTCTACATTAACAAAAAAATTTTAGCTTATTTCAAGGCGTCAATTTTTTATTATAATTTTTATTATTATCATGTTGTTAATGTCCAAAATATATATCAATGCCAAAAAAATTGACGAATTTTCTTATCGCTTTTCATAGTATTCGATTTGGCACTAATTTTTACGTATTCTCTGAAATTTTTATTCAAAACGGAGGTATCTTTAAAATGTTATAAAATATTTTTAAAGCTGGTAAAAAAATTTGTTTCATTATTTTATTTTTTATGGTATTTTTAATCATTTATTTGTGGGTCTGTGTGTATATTATAATGTAATTTATATTCTATTTTAAAATGTAATTTATGCGTACTTAGTTAAATTTTTATTATAAACGTACGTTTCTTTAAAATTAAAAAAAAAAAAATTGATGTAGTTGAAATAATGTTTGGTTTTTAAAAATAATTATAATAAAAAATAAGACAAATTCAAGAAATTAATGATATAATATAATATTTTTCGTTAAAAAAATAAATTAGTTAATATTAGTTTAAATTACATTTTCTACATTTAAAATTTTTTTTAAAAATAAAATATAGGAAAAACGCTGCCAAATTATTGGCACTACAGTTCTTTAAGCAATGCAAATATTCATATGAGTTAAAATTGTTTACTACTTTTTTATCACCCCAAACTATACCCTAAAATTTGAGCTGAATATATATGATATAAAGGGTATCAGGCAACTCGTAGTAGGTAGAAAAAATTGTTCGATAGCTATAGCCACTATATAGAGAGCGCGTTAACTATAGTATAGTATAGCAATATATATTCTTTGAGTATAGTTAACGCGCTGTCTATATAGTGGCTATAGCTATCGAACAATTTTTTCTACCTACTACGAGTTGCCTGATACCCTTTATATCATATATATTCAGCTCAAATTTTAGGGTATAGTTTGGGGTGATAAAAAAGTCCCTCAGCCAAAGTTTTAGTCCTCTAACACCTCATGGGGCCGAAAGATGTCCGTTTAAAGGTCCAAAAATATCCTGATTTGGCCCATTTTCAAAATTACGCCATTCCTTTGAATTTACTTCAAATTTTTTCTTATTGGTCACATTTGAACTGGTAAAAGGTCTACATTAACAAAAAAATTTTAGCTTATTTCAAGGCGTTAATTTTTTTAGGCATTGATATATATTTTGGACAATAACAACATGAAAATAATAAAAAATCAATAACAACAACGGGAATTAGATCAGGTGGGGCGGAGCCCCCCCTCTCACCTATGCTAGTATTTATATATATATATACACATAAAACAGCCGTCATGGCCTTACTCTCCGCAAGCAGAGTATAGACCGTATAAAGATGTCGATACTTTCTTTCGATAAATTCAAGGGACTACTAGCCTAAATAAAATTTTTAAGTTCTACGAATGAATTTATGTAAGCTACAATCTTTTCGTATACGCATTTATATTTTATAAAATCACTGAAACTAAAAATTTTTACTTAAATTATAAAATTTCATAGTGCACATCTCATGAAATACGCGAGATATCTGCTGCATGGCTTCAGAGCACAAGACGAATTTTATCCATTTGAAGAAAACGTGTGGAAAATATTGACGTGAGAATTGATTTAAACCGTCACCATAATTGCTCAGTTAAGTCAGACAATTCAATCTTATCACCGTTTTATCAATTTTATACGTATTTCACAATATAAATATTAGAATTTAAATGAATTGTATTTACGCATTAGAGTATTTTAGTCATAAAATTCCACAAAATGAACGCAACCCGATCATAATGTTAATTAGGCTGGTAATTCCTTGAGGGTATTTACATAATCAATCTCGAAAGTACAACGCCCTTCAATACGGGGCACTCAAAAAGACAAATTTTATCGATAATTTTCTTTTTTTTATGTTATTATTAAACAGAAACATCAAGAAGATAATAAGCACGACTTACACGAAACACCATCAGCCTTACCAACCGTTGTCATAGCAGTATTCTCGACCTTTGGGGGGCGAGGGAACGGCGACTCACGCTTCAAGTATATATCAAAGTCTGCAACATACACCACAAAGGTCAGCAAAGCTTTCGATACCGTTAACAAGGTAAGGTAATCTAGTTAATATAAGACCCAACAATTTTAAATTTCAATAACTCCTAGACTAGATTTCCTTCTTTCATTCTCATTTTACCAATATAACATGCAAAACTCAAATGAAATAGATACCATTAAACAAAAACGTAAGGCGTTAAAAGCTCAAATTACAATTCTAACTAAATTCGCGGATAAAGATAATATATCTAGCGAGCTAACGAATTTACGTCTCCGGTACGAAAGATTACGGGAATTGCACAATAAATTTGAGGATTTACATATCCAATTTCAAATTATCGACAACAATGACGCGCACGAAGCAGAAAAAGTAACAAACGATAATGTTTATTACGCCTTGAGCTCACGAAGGGAGAATTTGATTAGCCCGCCAATAACCGCCAGAAATACGGGGCCACCCAGTACCGTGGTTTTATCAGAAGCATAAACTCAGTCCGTGACTCAGGGCAGACGTATTAAATTGCCTGATTTTGCATTACCCAAATTCTCTGGTAAACAAGAGGAGTGGGCCTCTTTTAAAGATATCTTTAAAGCTGTAATTGACGAGGATAAAGAACTTGGAACAATAAAAAAGATGTATTACCTAAAATCATCCCTAGTCAGTGATGCACTGGCCAAGATTGATAACTTGCATACGGCAGCCGAATATCCTCTCGCTTGGGAAATATTAGAAAAGGCATATGAAAATAAGCGATACCTTATATCTCGGCACTTAAATTTATTGCTTGATTTACCAGCAGTAACTAAAGAATCGGGAGAAGAGCTTGGTAGGCTTGCGGATAAGGCCCAGCAGCACGTTCAGGCGCTTACGTCCTACAAAATAGCTTTGAACCCCGAAATAATAGTTGCTATTATAGAGAGAAAATTGACAAATTCGATAAACGTAAAGTGGGAAAAGACCTTAAAAAGACACGAATTTCCTTCTCTAGAATCACTCAACGAATTTATATATGCGGCTGCAGCCCGATTATCGATACGTAGTAAGTCTACATCTAATTCAAATATTCAGTCGAAAGCAAACACGCAAGAGTCCCAAGGGCACAAAAGAAAATCTTACCATCGTACCTTTTCTCTACAGGAAAAGAAACCGCGGCTTGATGAAGGCGTGGGAAAGACATCGGCGGTCAGTAATTCCAAAAGTCCTTGTAAAGCGTGCTGGAAACTAAATCATCAGCTTTTCCGGTGCGACGTCTTTCTGGGAATGAATGTGGACGAACGCTATAAGCTTATAAAAGAAGCACACCTGTGTAGAAATTGCATGCAGGAAAGGTCGGTCATGACTGCCCATATTCTACATGTAAAAAATGTGATAAAAAGCATAACACTTTGCTACATAATCCACGTTTTGAGCGTAAATCAACCAGCAAAGATGATAAAAAAGAATGACTAGCCGTACCGGAGGGCAGCCAATGCTTTACAACGTTTTTGCAATCACTATCGTTAAAAATCATTATGAGCGCAGTATTAAAGGTTTATAAGAATCACACTAACCCAATTCAGGCTAGAATGTTGCTGGATACGGCCTCCACAGCAAATTTCGTAACTGAGTCTTTCGCACGTTCTTTAAATTTAAAGCTTGAGAAGTACCCGATGTCTGTCGGTGCCTTAAATTTAATGGAAACGGAAACAAAATACATAGTAAGAATAAAATTTAAATCTATTCATAATGATTTTGAAATGGAGCAAGAATTTTATACCATACCTTCCATCGCTGATTTTATTCCTACGGATCCAATACCAAGGGAAAGAATAATGGGTAAAATTCCTAAAAATTTAAAACTGGCTGATCCTCGATTTTAAGTACCCGCGGGTATAGATATGCTTTTGAGCTGCGGACCTATAATGGCATTATTATCGATTGGGCAATATCATATCTGTGACAGCGAAACAGATTTAATATTGCAAAAAAACTAGACTAGGTTGGGTCATAGGCGGTGGCATTAACGTTCAAGGTAAAGATAAACGCATAATATGCCAAGTATGCAGTCTAGAAAGGGCGGTTTTGAAGTTTTGGGAAACTGAAGAGCTGAGTGAGAAGCGTGAAAACGTCCCTAATAACTCTGAAATAGAAATACATTTTAAGGCTACATATAAGCGGGACGAGAACCGAAGGTTCGTTATTGCCTTACCATTCAAAGGGGCGTTCAGCACTTGGGAGAGTCACGAACGCGCGCGCTCAAACAATTGCATTCTCTCAAAAAAAGATTTGAGAAAAATCCCGAGTGTGAGAGCAGGTACGACAAGGGCATGCATCAATATATTGACTTCGGGCACTTGCAGACAATACCAAGTCATATTCACGATAACGGTTACCACATGCCGCATCATGGGGTTGAGAAAGATTCTAGTTCTACGACTCCTTTAAGAGTGGTTCTGAATGCTTCGTGTCCAACAAGCACGGGTGTGTCGCTCAACGATTTACTGATGAATGGCCCCCCGATACAAGACACTACGTTTGCTTTGCTCGTCAGATTCCGCTTTCATGCGTATGTAGTCACCGCGGACATTGAAAAAATGTACTTGCAAGTATTAGTACGCCCCGAGGATCGCAAATATCAAAGGTGTTTTTATTACTTAAACGATCAGTTGATCACCCTGCAATTTAACACTCTTGTCTTCGGGCAAGTACACGCACAATACGTAGCAGTACGGTGCATTCAACAGCTGGCTCTGGACGAAAGACACGACTGTCCTATTGGTGCCCGGGCGCTGCTAAACGATCTTTACGTTGACAACTTACAGTCAGGGGCAGACACAATAGCCGAGGCAGTTCAAATAAGGGACGAAACAATTGAAGTATTGAAACGTAGGGGTTTCAATATAAGACAATGGGCATCGAACGATCTAAGAGTTCTTATGGGATTACCCAAAGACAAAATTGGTGCCAAATTAGACTTAGATAAAGAAAATCTTATAACGGCTTTAGGAATATTATGGATAGCGAAAACTGACCGATACACATATGCCGTTAAACAAATAGTAGTTGATCAAAAGGTCACCAAACGAAATATTCTATCGGAGATAGCGAAAATCTACGACCCCTTAGGATTAATAGGGCCTGTATCTCTTTATGCTAAACTTATCATTCAAAATCTATGGAAAACAAAATTAACCTGGGATGAGTCCGTGCTATCGAGCATCTATAATGACTGGAAAATATTCTGCGATCAGCTACCGTATTTAAACGAAATTGAATTCCCTCGTCGCGTTATATCATCGGGCGCGAGTGGGATTGAAATTCATGGGTTCTGTGACGCTAGTGAGCGTGGATATGGAGCTAGTTTATATATAAGATCATGTCTCCAAGGCTAGTTCTCGACGCAATTTCTTTGCTCAAAATCTCGCGTAGCGCCCTTAAAATCTTTAACTATACCACGTCTTGAGCTAAATGGAGCCAGACTGCTGGTAAAATTATTATCTGAGGTAAAAGACTCCATAACAATAAATATCCGAAAAATTTACTTATGGACGGATTCGATGATAGTACTTCACTGGCTGAGAAAGCCACCATATCTATTGAAAACCTTTGTGGCAAACAGGATATCTTATATCCAAAGTAACACTGATATCCAGTGCTGGGACCATGTAAAGTCCGAAGATAATCCAGAAGACATGGGGTCTCGCGGACAACTACCAAAAGATTTTCTTAAAAATAAATTATGGAAGGAAGGTCCTGCGTGGCTCAAGTTGCCAAGTAGTAAATGGCCCAAATCTGCGTTAAAGGAGATCCACGAAATTCCAGAACTTAAGAGGGATGTGTGTTTGGCGACTACAATTTTAAAGAACAGCATTTTCACGCGTTTCTCGAGTTACTTAAAATTGTTCCGCTCGCATTGTTACATTTTTCGAATGCTAAAAAGACATATAGAAACCCTTTACAAGGGGAATAAGTGCATCAATGTATGCATAAATGTGTACATTGACACCTTAGAATAAATAAATCAACATATGTAATTGTTGAAGGCTTCTGCCAATCTTGGTGTGCCCACGTGCAAAAGAGGTAAACAATAAATACAAAAAAAAAAAAAAAAATACAAATTATAACTCTGATCAACTCATGATAAGTGGTTATACTTTGATTAGAGCTGATCGGGTTGTTAGTAATGAAAAAGGTGGGCTTGTTGGTGGTGGCGGGGTTGCTGTGTATTTTCTCACTTCATTAAACTATAAAATTTTGCATACATCAGTCACAAATGATATAAACAAACCTGACTTTTTAATACTTGAAATTTTTATAGGCACTTCAGTACTATTATTTTCATTCGTCTACCGTAGACCAGGTGGCAGTACCCTTGATGATTATGGGGGTGTACTAAGTGACTTTTTATCAGTCAAAGAGTACACCCACATACTTCTTATGGGTGATTTTAATTATGATATCTCTCATGACGTAAAAGGTCTTCCCCTTCTGGAATTTTCGCAGGATCTTGGCTTGCTTATCTGTCCAACAGATTTTACACATTCATCATATGATGGAAAGTCAAAAATTGATATTGTAATGACCAGGACCCTAGCGAATGTTTCAGATTGGCAATTAGCACCGGCGCCACTATTTGCAGGTCATCATCCCATAAATTTTTCATATAATTTTCAGAAACAAGCATTACCTCCGCGATTTAAAATAACTCGTTCATTCAAAAAATGTAATTTCAATCTATTAAATCATGATTTAATCTGTAATATATCTAATCTAGATCGTTCAGATCTATCAGATCCATCAATTATTACTGATGCTTTCTTGACCTCATGTAATAAAATACTAGATAAGCGCTCCTGTTTTCAAAAATGTGATAACTAAACCAAAGACGTTAGAGTTAGAAGATAATTTAAAATTGAAATTTAAAATACGGGATAAACTTTATAAAAGGTATCTAACTACAGGTGATGAAACCTTTTTAACTCAATTTCGTAAAATGCGTGTAGATTCAAAAACTGAGGTCAGAAAAAGGAAAGATGACTATATTAAAAATAGTCTAGATAATTCTGCAAATTCTTCCACTCTATGGCGAATTTTTGACTCCATAGGACTTACATCCACTACTAATACCTCTCCGCTACAATTTTTTTCTACTCAAGAAATAAATATTTTCTTTTCTAATATAAATAAATCATCACCATCCTGTGTCATATTACCACTCTTTTCTCATCAAATAACTTTAAATACTACATTCTCACTAACACCAGTAACTTCTGATCAAGTATCTAAAGCAATTATAAAAATAGTTTCTAAATGTAAAGGTCAAAGTACAGATGGTTTAGCATTCGACATTATAATGATTCTATGAATATTTTATTGTACTATATAACCTTTATATTTAATACATCAATTACCACCTCCTAATTCCCCAATGTATGGAAAAGAATATTTATATTTGCTTTAAGTAAAATACCCCGCCCACTATCTCCTTCTGATACACGTCCAGTTGCAAACATGTCGCATTTGGCAAAGGCCTTGGAGAGATTAATCGTTGATCAGGTTGTGGCCTACTTAGGGACCAATAATCTCATTAATACACACCAATCTGGTTATAGGAAAAATTTCAGTACCCAAACAGTATTAATTAATCTCACTGATACAATACGTCGTGGTGTTGAATTAGGCTTAATAACAACCCTGTTGATGTTTGATTTCTCGAAGGCCTTCGATACAATTGACCACAATTAGGCTATTTTTTATTGCAAAGGTTATATGAATTAGGCTTTACTCATCATACCCTGCAATGGTTTTATGATTATTTGCTTTTTCGTCAGCAAGCAGTTATGGATGAAAATGGCAACCCAACTGAGTTTATTACGATCAGTTCAGGAGTGCCTCAGGGCTCGGTTCTTGGACCAATACTATTTTTAATCTATATGAATTCTATAATCTATATGAATGTATTACTTATTGCCATTCTGAATTGTTTGTTGACGATTTACAAATTTATATACAAAGCAAAGTTTCCTCTTATGACACTGCATTAAATAATATGCAGAGTGATGTTAATGCTATTGTAGATTGGACAAAAATAAATCATCTAAAATTAAATCCTAATAAAATTAAAATCATTAATTTTGGCACAAATTTTCAATTAAATAATCTAAATACATATTATGATTCAAATATTCCCCCAATAACGGTTTCAAGTGTAAACATACTATATTCAACTTCCGTTTTAAATTTAGGAGTAATTTTAACTCCAACTTTAAATTGATCACAGCATATTATGAAATTGTCAAAAAATATTCATTATACATTGCATCGTTTACGATTGAAATCAAGATTACTTTCATATGAGCTTCGTAAATTATTGGTATCTTCTTTAATCATTCCATTCTTTGATTATTGTTGCCTAGTCTATGATGTACTTGACGTTGCTCTTGCAGATAAAGTAGAAAGGATTTTAAACTTAGCAATACGATTCATTTTTGGTGTTGGTAGATATGAGCGTGTATCAATTAACCCATTAAGAAATCAATTAAATTGGTTAACAGCAAAAACTCGTAGAAAATATTTTAGGCTAGTACTTGTACATAGCCTAATAACAACTAAAAGGCCGCCATATCTCTCATCACAATTTAAAGAACCTGAAGAGGAAATCAGGCGTTCACAAAGAAATCTTCCTGACACTTCCTTATCAGATTTCCTGCCTCTCACTTTTTCCCTTCCGTCTTTTTATAGAAAAGATTTCTATATAAATTCTTTCTTTATCACAGCCATTACAGAGTGGAATAGTTTGCCATTTACATTAAAAGTGTATACATGTATTGATACATTTAAACTGCATATTATGAAATACCTTCTTTACCTTCAAAAAACACCTGTCCTAAAATCGCGATGATTTAACAAATTTATTATTAAGATTAATTATATTCATTCATACAATAATAATGTAAATAACATTAAAATAAGATCTAATTATATTCTTGAATTATTAATTTTTATTAATTTTATCAAATATTATTTTTGTAAATTCAATTTAAATTTTTCATTTTTAAATTTATTATAAACTAAATATATATTTTGTAAATTCAATATACTTTCATAAAAATCTGTATGTACTATGTACAAAAATTATATTGTAAACTTTTGTAAATTGTAGCGCATCGGCCACGCCTGCGCCTAACAAATTCTAAATAAATAAATAAATAAAATACGACATCACGACGAAACAAACTACCATTATGGATTGCAAGCGACCTTTTATTCAGTGCGGCATCGGTACTGGTTATTAGACGGGCGTAAACAGGTGCGTAAAATTGTAAGAAAATGCGTCACATGTCGACGGGCTAAGCCGGAATTCTCTAAGTATCAAATGGGAAATTTGCCTTCAGTGAGGGTAACTAAGGCGCGTCCTTTTCTGAATGTCGACATAGATTATTGTGGCCCTTTCTATATAAAGGAGAGGAAATATTGTAATCGAACTCCACCAAAAAAGGTCTACGTTTCGGTATTTATATGCATGGTCACGAAGGCCATCCACCTAGAATTGGTGGAAGACATGACGTTCGCTTCCTTCATAGCAGCCTTAGATAGGTTTGTGGGCCGCAGAGGATATCCCAAGCGGGTCTATTCGGACAACGGTACTAATTTCGTTGGGGCAAACAAAGAATTGAGAGAAGTATTAAAATTAGTTCAGTCCGAGGATCATAAAAATTCTATCGATAGGTACGCTGTAGATCACAATATTGAGTGGAGCTTTAATCCCCCTGCGACTCCGCACTTCGGTGGTCTATGGGAAGCGGGCGTGAAATCTTTTAAACATCATCTGAAGCGCGTAACTAAAAATCTAAGTTTTACTCTGATTAAAATTCAAACATTAACTATTAAAATCAAAGCCGTGTTAAATTCTCGCCCACTCACTCCTATGTCCAACGATCCCAATGACGTATCCTGCCTAACTCGTGGTCACTTTCTCATTGGTGAGTCATTAACGGGTCTACCAGAACCTAGCTACACCTAAATTCCAACCAATAGACTATCGATCTGGCAACATCTTACTAAGCTCAAACAAGACTTTTGGAATCGATGGCATAAAGAATACCTAAACGAGCTAAATCAAAGGTCAAAATGGAAGTCTGGAGGAGAAATAATTAAAATTGGAATGCTGGTCATCCTCAAGGACGAAAATCTTCCACCTATGCGATGGAGCTTAGGGCGGATTATCGAAGTCCATCCTGGATCACACGGAATAATACGGGCTGTTACAGTGCGAACGTCGACCAATCAACTGAAGCGTGGCGTGAAGTCCATAGCTATACTCCCAGTGGACGAGGAGCCTGCAGATAACCAAGAAAGACAAGGTCAAACTGTTGAGAGCAATCCTCTCAATGTTCCGTAGGAACTATTCGTGTTAATAACCAAATAAACTTCTTATTACAATTGCTTATATTTTAGACGTGTGTCAATTTATTCTTACAATTATTTTCAGAAATATGTTAATTTGTATTCCTTTAATTCTTATAATTTTGAAATGTAATGTCAAAATATTATAGAGATTGTATCAATAATTCCGGTTCTTAACTTATTATGAATTCAAGCGCTCAGAACATGTGGTCCACGCAGGAGAGAGGGGATGGCGCGGAATCTCAGATGACTCGGCATTATGCTGTAACCTTTAAATATACTTTCTCTATAATATTAATTAACAGCTTAGTAGAAATTATAGAGTCATTAGAAAGTAAGAGATAGAACGACTTTTGGTAATTTTGTATCTACGAAGGGGATGAGGCAACCAGTCTTCTCTTGTGTCTTGCAAGAAATACATAATAAATGAACCATTTTCATAACGAAATAAATTAGTTATCATTTCACACACCTATCAACATCAAATTGAATTCATTCTTTTAGCTAAGCGTGGATTGTAATATCTGCGAACGCGGATATCTAACACTTATTTTTGGTGATGAGCTTGCACGTCTTTTTTTTGGTTTTTTTACTTGGGCTTTGTTTTGCTGTTTTCCCTCTACTTTGTCTTTATTATTTTCTATATCTTATTTATCCTTTGCTTGTGAAAATCCTCCAACATTTTTACTGCCTCATCATAATTACACACTTTATCTCCTATTTGCAACTTTGAATTAAAAATTTTACTTTCAATATTAACTTTTTTTAATTCCTCTCTTATTGTTTTTAATTTATTAAACTCTAACCTCTCTGCTTTTGATATGTCACTGGCTATGGTAATATTAAATTTTTTATTGAGTTCCTCACTTTTTTCAAAAACTTTCTTCTTAAGTTTTTGCGATGTTAAAAAAACGATCACTATCCGTGACCCTCTAGTTTCACCTATTCTTCTTACTATTTCTACTATATTAATATCTATTTCGACTTTTCTGAGCACTCTTAATACTCTTTGGTATACATCTTTGTTATTTTCCGACGTGTCATCCATGTTATAAAGAACTAAATTTTTCATTCTATTAAAACTTTTTATATTGTCAATCTCTCTCCTTAACTCACTAATTTCTTTTTCTAACTTATTTTTAGTCTCATCATTTTTATTCTTTATTATATCAATATTTTTTTTATTTTCTTGCACATCACTAATTATTTTAGAATTCACTTTTTCATAGTCTTCAACTTTACCTGTTAATTTTAGTAATAAGTCCTTTAATTCCTCATTAGACGTACCTATTTTATTTATTTACTTTGTTTACTAACTTTCGCGTGAATTGTATATAACCTAATATACATAACCTTAAATTTACTATCTTTAGTTTTTTCAATTTTTAACCCTTTTTAATTAACATAGATTTTTACCCACATTTTCACTTTAACTTTAAGCTTTTCTGAATATATTTAAACTATTAATTTCATTTATTGTTCATTTTTTTTTTTTAAATTAATATTTTTTACTTAGTTAATAACGCGCGCGATGCAACGACCGTCGTTGCTCCTATTCATCTGAATATGAAAATTTAAAGAAAAGAATTATAGCCAAAGAACAATATCTTGATAATGATTGTAAGAATATCAATAATAACAATAATATTATTTCTATCACGTATATGTGATATTGTCTTCAATGTATTCATACTAACTTATTTAGACAAGTTTTAGGTAAAGTATCTAAATGTATATGACTTATGGAAGACTGCAGATAATCAAAGCGAGACAAAATCATCATTAAAAATTGAGGGACAGAAAAATTTAGAAGAGAAAACTCTAATTTTAAGCAAGCATTAAATTATAATAAATTTTTGCATTTTTCAATCTAAAAGTTTTTTTTTTAAATTTAGAATAAAAGTTTTTTATTATTTGTATGTATATTATATATTCAATTATATATGTAAGGAATTAAAATTATATTGTTTAGATTTTAATTATATCTATGCTAACAGAGGTTTTCTGCATTTTCCCTCTGACACCGGCGAATGTCGGCATGGTTCCAAATTAAAGACGGCTGCAGACGCACATACCTACCCAAATCCTTATTCATATAAAAGTTTAAAAATATTAACTTTTATAAAAATGTTAAAATTAAATTATTATAGATATGTATATATTAAAGATTAAACAAGTATAAAAAAAAGTAATTATATATTATATAAATGAGATATAGTCATTAGAAATTTAAAATGAAAATAATACAACAAAATATATATAAAAATTTGTTTATAATAAAATAATAATAATAATAATTGCAATTAAGAAAGTTATGTTAGCACTATATAATAAATAAATATGTAAAAAAAATTTTATATGAAATAGAAAATAAAAAAACACGGGTTAATTTTGTATAAAACTCGGTTAGGACCATTCCAGGAGAAATGGAAGGCAACCAGAGGTGTGTTGCGTAGGCATAGCATGGGAAAAATATTATATATACTAGCTGATTGGCCTCGCGATGCTCGGCTTAACCAAATAAAAACTCTTGTGCATTAATTTTTTTATATTTTAATCATATGTATAATGCGGTACGCATTACCCCTCTCCCCTCAATTTTCATAATAAATTATTTTATGTTATATTTTAAATAATCGCGCCAGAAAATAGATAAAGTAGGTCGCTTTACAGTTTACACTGATAGCGCCACTAGTTTCAAAAAAGAGAATTTCTCTTTCTTCTTGGATTAGCGCTCGTCCGGACCAGAGCAACAGAAACTTACAGATGTATTTTATAATAGTTTTTCAATTTATTTAAACAATTGTTATTTATAATTATCATATAAACAGTTAGCTAGTCATTTGTATACGTAAGATCAAGCTAGTTATTTCGTATTATCCAGAAATAGTGAAAATTAGCCATGTGTATAAGGCTTAATAACACGAGGTTGGTGTAAGCAAATCCTTGCAAGGTAAAAGTTTATTGTTATCGAATTATTATTAATATGTGATCACAAGCGTCGTAATAATATATTTATATTCATATTAAAATTATTAATTGTTATTCTTTATTAGAGTCACGCGTTTAATTTTATAGATTAAATTAGATAGTTTTGAAAAGCCATCGCAGGCTATATTTAATAGACGAAATAATTGTATTAGTATGTTTGTATGTGTGTGCTATATAGTGACGTCACGTAGCATAAATTAAATATTATACAAGAAAAAGTTATGGCACGGTAAGCCACGTTATTTATACCATGGCAGACTGCAGCTGCCCACAGTATTGTAATAATTTTATAATCATCACCTAGTTTATCTTTTTCAATAAAATTTATATATTTTTATATTACAAATTAGTTAAATAATTCTATTTATTCATATTTACCTAAGCTTAAAGTTACCCTTTTCCCATAATTTACTCTAAAAAATATAATTATTAATTCATATCATTTATTTCATTATATATGTAGTTAATTATAATAAATTTAATCATACATGATTAAAATGCAATTTAATTTTATTTAAAAATGAATGAGAACAGAATTAATTTTATACTTCTAAAATTAACAAAAAAATTTTATAATTCATATTAAGAAAAAGTTACATGATTATTTATAAATATTTATAACTAATGAGGTATATTTTATAACATAAATAATTATTGATAATAAATAATAATTGAAAATAAAATATAGTAATATGCAGTTTTTTTAACAAAATTTGTAGTTTTTTTCATACTGTAGACAATGAATATTTGAATATTTTCAATTTTCATACACATCACAACTGATATTGTAGACAATCAATATGAATATGACTATAGAATGAAATTTTCATAATTTTTTATTGTTCATAAATAGGACAGGCGATATCCATTTCACTCTATGGTGAAATTTTTTTAGCTTTTTCATAAATAAAACAGCCAACAATATAGATTGAAAATTTTGAATTTTTTTCATAATGTAGACAGCCAATATAAATTTTACTATTGAGTGAAATTTTTATATTTTATGTTTTTTCATAAATAGTATAGCCGATATCCATTTTACTCTATGGTAAAATTTTTGGTGTTTTCCATATATAAAACAATATAGATTGAAATTTTTGCTGTTTTTTTATATTATAGACAATCAATATGAATTTTACTCTATAGTGAAATTTTTTGGGATTTTTCATATATTAAAAAGGTCAACAATATAGATTGAAATTTTTTCAGTTTTTTCATATTGTAGACAATCAATATGAATTTTACTATCGAGTGAAACTTTTATAATATTTTTTATAAACTTTTATAATTTTTATAATGTTTTCATAAATAGGACAGCCGATATCCATTGTACTCTATATATGGTGTAATTTTTGAGTTTTTTCCTATATAAAACAATTAACAATATAGATTGAAATTTTTGCTGTTTTTTATATTGCAGAGAATCAATATTCAATATTAATTTTACTCTAGAGTGAAATATTTATAATTTTGGTTCCTCATAGAGGACCCATTGTTTTAGGTAAAATGTTTATTTCTGATTTTTTGACATATACGCACGTTTTGAGACCTCAGGATGCTAAAAAACCAGTTTTAAAAAAAAGTATGCATGTGTGTGTGTGTGAGTGTATGTATGTATGTATGTATGTAGCACTGTCACCGGTGATATTTCACAACCAGTATGACATTAAGACCTATTTTTTTTATAAAATTTTTTTCACCAAAAAATCTCCAGGTACTTTTTTTTTTTTTAATTTGGATGTAATACCTCATTTTTTTCCATGCGAGTAAATTTTTGTAGTATTTTCATATCGTAAACAGCCAATATGAACTTTACTATACAATTAAATTTTTTAAATTTTTGTTTTTTTTATTCTTAGGACTGCCGATAACTATCTTATTTCATAGTGAAATTTTTTGAGTTTTTTCATATATAAATAGCCAACAATATAGATGGTAAATTTTTTAGTTTTTTCATATTGTAAACCACCAATATGAATTTTACTATACAGTTAAATATTTTTATTTTTTTTTTCATTCTTAGGACTGCCTATATCTATATTATTACATAGTGAAATTTTTTTAATTTTTCATATATAAAATAGCCAGAAATACAGATTGAAATTATTGTAGTTTTTTCATATTGTAAACAGACAATATGAATTTTACTATACAGTTAAATTTTTTAAATCTTTGTTTTTTTTATTATTCTTAGGACTGCCAATGTCTATATTATTTCATATTCAAAATTTTAATTTTGAGTTGACGCTTTTTTTTTAATTTTAGCTCACGGCACAGAGTTACAACTGTTTAAAGCTAAGAAGTACAAAATTTAAAAACTCAAAAATTGGGCATTTTCTTCACTTCATATCTTAAAATGGTTTGTATCAAAATATATAAAAAACAAAATGCATTGTATTTATTAAACGCTTTTCTAAAGCCGATTTTTTTTGTTTTTTATTTAATGTATTCATTAAAAATAAATAGCAAAAAAAAGACTCAGAGTCCGATTTACTGAATTATTGGGTTCATCCATTGAAATAATAGTATTGAATTTAGCAGAAACTATACTTCACTTTAATTTTTTTTCGAAAAGTGTCCTGTTTTATAGAAAAAATGTAATTTCAATTGTTTTTATGCAATAATAGCATTAAATTATTAGAATTGAATTTAGCAAAATATACCCAACCTAAATGTTTTTGAATATTGTCCTATTTTATAGAAATCTTGTAATTTCAAATATTTTTATGCAATGATAGCATTGAAATATATGTATTAAATGTAGCAAAATATACCCCTTTTTCAATTTTTTTCGAATAGTAGCCTGATTTTTAGAAAAGTTGTAATTTCAATTGCATTGAAATATTAGTAATTAATTTAGCAGAAAATATAACTCACTTTAATTTTATTTCAAAAATTGTTCTTTTTTATATAAAAGTTGTAATTTCAAATGTTTTTATGCAATGATAGCATTGAAATATTAGTATTGAATTTAACAGAAACTATACCCCACTTTAATTTTTTTTTCGTTAACAACTTAAAAAGATAAACTCATATTGATTGTCCACAAGTTGTCGGGTGTGTATTTTGTATTTTTATATTTTTGAATTTTTTATTTGTAAAAATTGTATTTTCAAATATTTTTATTGACTTTAGCAGAAACTATACGTCATTCTAAATTTTTTTGTAATAGTGTCCTATAAATTTTGTAATAGTGTTTTATATAAAAGTTGGAATTTCAAATATTTTTATGCAATGATAGCATTGAAATATTTTTATTGACTTTAGCAGAAACTAAACGCTATTCTAATTTTTTTTCGATTAGTGTACTGTTTTATATAAAAAATGTAATTTCAAATATTTTTATGCAATGATTGTATTGAAATATTATTATTGACTTTAGCATAAACTATCCGCCATTCTAAATTCTTTTTAATAATGCTCTGTTATACATAAAAATTGGCATTTCAAATATTTTTATGCAATGATTGCATTGAAATATTTTTACCGACTTTAGCAGAAACTATACGCCATTCTAAATTTTTTTTGAATAATGCTCTTTTATATATTAAAATTGGCATTTCAAATATTTTTATGCAATGATTGCATTGAAATATTTTTATTGACTTTAGCAAAAACTGTACGCTATTCTAAATTTTTTCTAATATTATACTGTTTTATACAAAAGTTGGAATTTCAAAAGTTTTTATGCAATGATAGCATTGAAATTTTTTTATTGACTTTAGCAGAAACTATACATCACTTTAAATTTTTTTCTAATAGTGTCCTGTTTTATATAAAAATTGTAATTTAAAATGTTTTTATGCAATGTTAGCATAGAAATATTTTTATTGACTTTAGCAGAAACTATCTGCCATTCTAAATTCTTTTTAATAATGCTCTGTTATACATAAAAATTGGCATTTCAAATATTTTTATGCAATGATTGCATTGAAATATTTTTACCGACTTTAGCAGAAACTATATGCTATTATAAATTTTTTTCGATTAATGTCCTGTTTTATACAAAAGTTGTAATTTAAAATATTTTTATGCAATGATTGCATTGAAATATTATTACTGACTTTAGCAGAAACTGTACTCCATTCTAAATTTTTTTGAATAATGCTCTGTTATAAATAAAAATTGGGATTTCAAATTATTTTATGCAATGATAGCATTGAAATATTTTTATTGACTTTAGCAGAAACTATCTGCCATTCTAAATTTTTTTTAATAGTGTTATGTTTTCAAAAGTTAATATTTCAAATATTTTTAAGCAATGATTGCATTGAAATATTTTTATTGACTTTAGCAGAAACTGTACTCCATTCTAAATTTTTTTGAATAATGCTCTGTTATATATAAAAATTGTGATTTCAAATATTTTTAAGTAATGTTAAGGTTCTTTACCAGACAATTAAAATTACGGTATTTTGACAGATCATTTTTCGTGGTAGCTTAAATCAGTAAATAAAAAAAAAAGTACGACAACGTCGCACAATGTTTGTAGGCACGCAATTTTATTTACATGATTATTATTATAATATTATGCGTGTATTTTAAACGTCGACGTTGTCACCTTAAAATTTTCATCGGTTTTTTATTTTTTCTTATTAAAATATCTTTTATAAGAAAACCACAATTTATTTAAAAATCGAATAGAAGTTTCTTCAACAATTAATTTACTTGGTGCAATATTAAAAAAAAAAAATCTATTGTTCAGTTTCGGCGTTGACAGCAAATAAAAATCTCAAACCCGTGTTTTTTGACTCGGCTCCTATGCTTGCAATGTATAAGAATTCAACTTTGGAGCTTTGTATCTCCTAAACGAAAACCACAATTTTCTTAAAAATTTATTTTTATGTGTATTATTATAATATGAAGCCCCTATAAAAATTTTAGCGATTTCTATTGTCGTCTAAATTACTGGTGAACTACCATAACATTGAAATATTTTTATTGACTTTGGCAGAATCTATACGTCAATCTGAATGTTTTTCGAATAGTGTCCTGTTTTATACAAAAGTTGGGATTTCATATATTTTTATGCAATGATTGCATTGAAATATTTGTTTAGAATATTTTTTGAATTTATTGACCAAATATTGACTTTAGCGGAAACTGCGCGCTATTCTAAATTTTTTCTAATAGTGTACTGTTTTATACAAAAGTTGGAAATTCAAATATTGTTATGCAATTATTGCATTAATATATTTTTATTGACTTTAGCAGAAACTATATGCCATTCTAAATTTTTTTGAAAAGTGTTGTGTTTTTTTCAAAAGTTAAGATTTCACATATTTTTATGCAATGATTGCATTGAAATATTATTATCGACTTTAGCAGAAACTGTACTCCATTCTAAATTTTTTTGAATAATGCTCTGTTATATATAAAAATTGGGATTTCAAATATTTTTAAGTAATGTTAACATTGAAATATTTTTATTGACTTTGGCAGAATCTATACGTCAATCTGAATGTTTTTCGAATAGTGTCCTGTTTTATACATAAGTTGGAATTTTAAAAGATTTTATGCAATCTAATGATAGCATTGAAATAATTTTATTGACTTTAGCAGAAACTATCCGGCATTCTAAATTTTTTTGAATAGTGTTGTGTTTTATACAAAAGTTAACATTTCAAATATTTTTATGCAATGATTGCATTTAAATATTTTTATTGACTTTAGCAGAAACTGTACGATATTCTAAATTTTTTCTAATAGTGTACTGTTTTACACAAAAGTTGGAATTTCAAATATTTTTATGCGATTATTGCATTGAAATATTATTATTGGCTTTAGCAGAAACTGTACTCCATTCTAAATTTTTTTGAATAATGCTTTGTTATATATAAAAGTTGGGATTTCAAATATTTTTATGCAATGTTAACATTGAAATATTTTTATTCACTTTGGCAGATACTATACGTCAAACTGAATGTTTTCCGAATAGTGTCCTGTTTTATACAAAAGTTGGAATTTCAAATATTTTTATGCAATTATTGCATTGAAATATTATTATTGACTTTAGCAGAAACTGTACTCCATTCTAAATTTTTTTGAATAATGCTTTGTTATATATAAAAATTGGGATTTCAAATATTTTTATGCAATGTTAACATTGAAATATTTTTATTGACTTTGGCAGAAACTACCCTCGTGGAAAAAAAAGAACATAATATCCCATAATATCCCATAATATCCCATAATATCTCCATTTTTTGGCACATAATATGAGATAATATGGGATATTATGGGATATTATGGGATAATATCTCATAAATGAGCAAAAAAAAAAATGAAAAAAAAAGTAAAATTATCATTAGAACATTAATATTAGGATTGATAGGCAATATAGGTGGCAGTAATAAAAAGTTTATTAATATAATTATATTCTGAAGGCAAAATTATTTAATTTTTTTTTTTCATTTTAATTTTATTCTTGCTAAGATACTTGATTAATTATAATTATAAATTTGTTAAAAAGTTTAAAATAATTTTGTATTTAGGACAAAGAAAATAAAATTTTCTTTTAGATGAACAATATAATTTGTACATCAAATCTACTTCGCACGCTAGGTTTTTGAATGAAAACTTAAAATTTTTTTACAAGAAAACCGAAAGAGATAATAGGAAAATTTTTTTGTGGTGAATAAGTATACTAAAGTAGTATTAAAAAAATTTTGTTTTATTCATTTTTATGAATGTAAAGTTATCCGCCAGAGAAATATATTCTATCGGCCAGAAGCCTTTCTAGAAGGGGCCATTATTATGGGCCTCTTAACTATATCTTTTAACTCGAAAATAAAAAATATGTAAATAATTGTTATTTTACAATTTAAGTTAAAACTGGGGGTTTTTTGGGGCGCTGAATCGATATTTTTGGTCAGGAATGTGAAAAAACGTTTGCGTTTGCGGGAAACTCGGAAAATAGGTGTTTTTTCATTCTGAAAAGTGAAAATCGTAAAACATTATTTTATTCAACTAAAAAACGGTATCTGGGGGTTTTTGGGGCGCTGAATCGATATTTTTTGTTAGAAAATTGAAAAAATGCTTTCGTAATCGGAAAATCGCAAAACAGGCGTTTTTTTATCCTAAAAAATTAAAATCATAAAATTTTATTATATTTGGTTAAACAACGATTCATGGGCGTTCTTTGGGGCGCTGAATCGCTATTTTTGGCCAGGAATGTGAACTAAAGTTTGCATTTGCGGGAAATTTGGAAAATAGGTGTTTTTTTATCTTGAAAAATGAAAATCGTAAAACTTTATTGTATTCAATTAAAAAAATTTATAACTGGTTTGTGTAACTACACAACCTACGAGCATAGATCATGTTTACTTATAACACTGATAATAATGTATCTATTGTGTTCATAATATCAATATTTATATCCAAATATTTATATTTAAATTTTTATTATAGAAATCATGCTGCTTAGACATCAAAGTGAACAAAATTAATTGCATTTTCAAATTATTATTGTTTTTCAAATAATATGAATTTATTTTTTATAATTTTTACAGTAAATTCTTTTAAAATTCTGCACCGAAGGTCCCTAGGAACTTTTGCACCAAAATTCTTTAGGTACTTCTGCACCATAGGTCCCTAGGGACTTCTGCACCAATGGTCGCTAGGTACTTATGCACCAATGCTCCTTAGGTACTCTGCACCCTAAAAGGTCCCTAAATCGAAAATATTTTAAGTCTTTCACCCCCCCCTAAAAACGTCAATTTTTGACCCCCCCCCTAAAAACGTCACTTTTTCACCCCCCCCTCCTGCTGAGCCTGAATTTTTCAAATACCCCATCCAATGAACATGTTACATGTTAAAACGGTCTCTAGGGATTTTTTGAGACGCTAAATCCATATTTTTAGTTAGGAAATTAAAAAATGCTTTCTTAATTTGAAAATTCGTTAAACAGGCGTTTTTTTATCCTAAAAAATTAAAGTGATAAAACTTTATTATATTTATGGTTAAACGACGATTCCTGAGGGAGGTATGAAGATTTGAATAACAATCGTAAAAAACGCAATTTTTTTTCATGGTATTTTTTCAAAAAAGTATAGAAAGAATAAAAATGTGTTTAAAATTTGGAGAAAATCGGACAAAGGAATTTTGATTTAGAATGGTAGCCGTTTGCTTTTTGGCACGTCAAATTGAAATGATACATATATGCATTTAAATTTTTAATAATTAAATAAAAAATTTTTCCATTCCAAATTTTCGTCCAAAAATCTAACGCGTGAAGTAGTTACTAAGTATGTTCCATTAGGGTTATTCACAAAAAAAAAGTGCTCCAAAAATATTCTTTCTGAAGTATGTTGAAGTTAAGGTGGCAAAATGATCCCATACCAATTTTCAGCTCATTTGAGAACGATTTAGGGGTCGCACAAACCCAGAGTAGCTCTCAAACGGCTGTCTAACGCCGACAATTGGTGTGAACGACAAAATTTTTTTTCAAAATACGTTTTTTATACTACCTCATATGTTCTCGGTGTCGCTAAACTCGAAAATGAGCTCCTCAGACTCCGAAAATGCATTAAACACCCTTAAAACTCCAAAAACACCCCTTTTTTACCATAAATTTTTGGATTTTATAGCGAGAATCGTATTTATTCGGAACATCTGGATCGTATTAAATTACAATGGATGACTTAAATATGTTGGAAAAATACCGGAAACTACTTCCATTTATTCCAACGCGCCTTCTTGGCCGAGAAACGCAGGTCTCAATTCTATAACAATGTTATTGGGTTTTTAGGCAATTTTGCAAATAACGCTGTCATATTGCAATTCTACCAAAATACTACCGTTTGGTCTCATTTTTTTTGTATAAGTGCTACCTTTCATTTGTTGCTAATACAATTACCATACAATTGCTGCTAAAATTGTAATTTTTGATGAAAATAAGTCTTATTAGTCTCCAACATTTTGTACTAGTTTCAGGTTTCGAAAAATTTGTCACTTGTTCATTTTGCTTTAGACCTTTCGGAGAGAATTGAGACTCTTTTTTTTAAATTATCGTATCTGGTAAACAAAAAATCGAAAAAGAATGAGTAAAAAATTTTTCAAAAATTAGAGCTTTTACAAAATTTTTGAGACCTTTATGACTCATTTTCATCAAAAATACAATTTTTACAGCAATTTTAAAACATATTTAAGTCATCTATTGTAATTTACGATCCAGATGTTCCGAATATTTACGATTCTCGTTTTAAAATCCAAAAATTTTTGGTAAAAAAGGGGTGTTTTCGGTGTTTTAAGGATGTTTAAGGCATTTTCGGACTCTGAGGACCTCATTTTCGAGTTTAGCGACACCGAAAACATATAAAGTTTTACGATTTTCATTTTTCAGGATGAGAAAACGCCTATTTTCCAAATTTCCCGTTTTTTCACGTTCGTGGCCAAAATTAGCGATTTAGCGCCCCAAAGAACCCGCAGGAATCGTTATTTAACTGAATATAATAAAATTTTATGATTTTAATTTTTTAGGATAAAAAAACGCCTGTTATGCGATTTTTCCGATTAAGAAAGCATTTTTTCAATTTTCTAACAAAAAATATCGATCCAGCGCCCCAAAAAACCCCCAGATACCGTTTTTTAGTTGAATAAAATAATGTTTTACGATTTTCACTTTTCAGAATGAAAAAAAACCTATTTTCCGAGTTTCCCGCAAACGCAAACGTTTTTTCACATTCCTGACCAAAAATATCGATTCAGCGCCCCAAAAAACCCCCAGTTTTAACTTAAATTGTAAAATAACAATTATTTACATATTTTTTATTTTCGAGTTAAAAGATATAGTTAAGAGCCCCTTCTAGAAAGGCTTCTGGCGGATAGAATATATTTCTCTGGCAGATAACTTTACATTCATAAAAATGAATAAAACAAAATTTTTTTAATACTACTTTAGTGTACTTATTCACCACAAAAAATTTTCCTATTATCTCTTTCCGTTTTCGTGTAAAAAAATTTTAAGTTTTCATTCAAAAACCTAGCGCGAAGTAGATTTGATGTACAAATTATAATGTTCATCTAAAAGAAAATTTTATTTTCTTTGTCCTAAATACAAAATTATTTTAAACTTTTTAACAAATTTTTAATTATAATTAATCAAGTATCTTAACAAGAATAAAATTAAAATGAATAAAAAAAATTAAATAATTTTGCCTTCAGAATATAATTATATTAATAAACTTTTTATTACTGCCACCTATATTGCCTATCAATCCTAATATTAATGTTCTAATGATAATTTTACTTTTTTTTTCATTTTTTTTTTTGCTCATTTATGAGATATTATCCCATAATATCCCATAATATCCCATATTATCTCATATTATGTGCCAAAAAATGGAGATATTATGGGATATTATGGGATATTATGGGATATTATGTTCTTTTTTTTCCACGAGGGTATACATCAATCTGAATGTTTTTCGAATAGTGTCCTGTTTTATACAAAAGTTGGAATTTAAAAAATTTTTATGCAATGATAGCATTAAAATATTTTATTGACTTTAGCAGAAGCTATATGCCATTCTAAATTTTTTTAAAAAGTGTTGTGTTTTTTTCAAAAGTTAAGATTTCACATATTTTTATGCAATGTTAACATTGAAATATTTTTATTGACTTTGGCAGAAACTATACGTCAATCTGAATGTTTTTCGAATAGTGTCCTATTTTATACAAAAGTTGGGATTTCATATATTTTTATGCTACGATTGCATTGAAATATTTTTATTGACTTTAGCAGAAACTGTACGCTATTCTAAATTTTTTCTAATAGTGTACTGTTTTATACAAAAGTTGGAATTTCAAAAGTTTTTATGCAATGATAGCATTAAAATATTTTATTGACTTTAGCAGAAGCTATATGCCATTCTAAATTTTTTTAAAAAGTGTTGTGTTTTTTTCAAAAGTTAAGATTTCACATATTTTTATGCAATGTTAACATTGAAATATTTTTATTGACTTTGGCAGAAACTATACGTCAATCTGAATGTTTTTCGAATAGTGTCCTATTTTATACAAAAGTTGGGATTTCATATATTTTTATGCTACGATTGCATTGAAATATTTTTATTGACTTTAGCAGAAACTGTACGCTATTCTAAATTTTTTCTAATAGTGTACTGTTTTATACAAAAGTTGGAATTTCAAATATTTTTATGCAATGATTGCATTGAAATAATATTATTGACTTTAGCAAAAACATTACTCCATTCTAAATTTTTTTGAATAATGCTTTGTTATATATAAAAATTGGGATTTCAAATATTTTTATGCAATGTTAACATTGAATAATTTTTATTGACTTTGGCAGAAACTATACGTCAATCTGAATGTTTTTCGAATAGTGTCCTGTTTTATACAAAAGTTGGTATTTCAAATATTTTTATGCATTGATTACATTGAAATATTTTTATTGACTTTAGCAGAAACTGTACGTTATTCTAAATTTTTTCTTATATTATACTGTTTTATACAAAAGTTGGAATTTCAAAAGTTTTTATGCAATGATAGCATTGAAATTTTTTTATTGACGTTAGCAGAAACTATACATCATTTTAAATTTTTTTCTAATAGTGTCCTGTTTTATATGATAATTGTATTTTTAAATATTTTCATGCAATGATTATGAAAATGAATATTTATGAAAATTAATATTATTATTAAATGGAATTTTAAATATTTGTCTGCAATAATTGCTTTAAAATGTGTTTTTAATTTCAAAAATTTTTATGCAATGATTGCATTGAAATAATATTATTGACTTTAGCAGAAACATTACTCCATTCTAAATTTTTTTGAATAATGCTTTGTTATATATAAAAATTGGGATTTCAAATATTTTTATGCAATGTTAACATTGAAATATTTTTATTGACTTTGGCAGAAACTATACGCCATTCTAAATTTTTTTTGAATAATGCTCTGTTATATATTAAAATTGGCATTTGAAATATTTTTATGCAATAATAGCATTGAAATATTTTTATTGACTTTAGCAGAAACCATACGCCATTCTAAATTTTTTTGAATATTGTTGTGTTTTAGACAAAATTTAAGATTTCAAATATTTTTATGCAATGTTAACATTGAAAAATTTTTATTGACTTTGGCAGAAACTATACGTCAATCTGAATGTTTTTCGAATAGTGTCCTGTTTTATACAAAAGTTGGTATTTCAAATATTTTTATGCATTGATTGCATTGAAATATTTTTATTGACTTTAGCAGAAACTGTACGCTATTCTAAATTTTTTCTAATATTATACTGTTTTATACAAAAGTTGGAATTTCAAAAGTTTTTATGCAATGATAGCATTGAAATTTTTTTATTGACTTTAGCAGAAACTATACATCATTTTAAATTTTTTTCTAATCGTGTCCTGTTTTATATGATAATTGTATTTTTAAATATTTTCATGCAATGATTATGAAAATGAATATTTATGAAAATTAATATTATTATTAAATGGAATTTTAAATATTTGTCTGCAATAATTGCTTTAAAATGTGTTTTTAATTTCAAAAATTTTTATGCAATGATTGCATTGAAATTTTTTTTGTATTTGTCTTGTTTTATAAGAAAATTGTATTTTTTTATTGACTTTATCAGAAACTATATACCATTATAAATTTTTTTCTAACAGTCTCCTGTTTTATAGAAAAGTTGGAATTTCAAATATTTGTATGCAATAATTGCATTGAGAAAATTTTTATGTAATGATTGCATTAAAATGTGTTTTTAATTTCAAAAATTTTTATGCAACGATTGCATTGAAATTTTTTTTGTATTTGTCTTGTTTTATAAGAAAATTGTATTTTTTTATTGACTTTATCAGAAACTATATACCATTATAAATTTTTTTCTAACAGTCTCCTGTTTTATAGAAAAGTTGGAATTTCAAATATTTGTATGCAATAATTGCATTGAGAAAATTTTTATGTAATGATTGCATTAAAATGTGTTTTTAATTTCAAAAATTTTTATGCAACGATTGCATTGAAATTTTTTTTGTATTTGTCTTGTTTTATAAGAAAATTGTATTTTTTTATTGACTTTATCAGAAACTATATACCATTATAAATTTTTTTCTAACAGTCTCCTGTTTTATAGAAAAGTTGGAATTTCAAATATTTGTATGCAATAATTGCATTGAGAAAATTTTTATGCAATGATTGCATTAAAATGTGTTTTTAATTTCAAAAATTTTTATGCAATGATTGCATTGAAATTTTTTTTGTATTTGTCTTGTTTTATAAGAAAATTGTATTTTTTTATTGACTTTACCAGAAACTATATGCCATTATAAATTTTTTTCTAACAGTCTCCTGTTTTATAGAAAAGTTGGAATTTCAAATATTTTTATACAATGATTGCATTTAATTATTTTTTTAATTAGATATATTTTTATGCAATGGTAGAAATTAAATTTTTTTTAAAGAAATAAAATATAAAATACTTAAAATAATATAAAAAATGGATATCAGCTGTCCTAAATATAAAAAAATAAAAAATTCAAAAAATTAGACTCTAATTCGTTTTTTTGACATTTCTCTTTAATGAATGAATGAAATTAAAAAAAAATAAAAGTGGCATTAGAAAAGAGCTTAATAAATACAAAGAAACTTGGTTTTTACATTTTGATACAATCCATTCCGAGATCTGAAGTGATGAAAATGTCCACTTTTTGATTTTTTTAATTTTGAAGTTCTTAGCTTCAAACAGTTGTAACTCTGAACCGTGAGCTCAAATTAAAAAAAAAAAAACGTCAAATCGATAGCATTTTTTCCTAGGAATAATTTGCACTAAACCTCGTTTCAAAAAACCTCTTAGATCCTGAGAAAAATCAGTTTTAGTGAAAAAAAATGAAATTATTTTGCGTTTTCGACTACTAACTTCTGATATTGATTTCTCGAAATCATTTAAAATTAAAAAAATTAAAAAAAGGTCTGGAGATATTTCTTTAAATATTACTTTAAAACCACTTTCATGTATTTTCGTCCGTACAATTCTCCATAAATGCGTGTCCAATAAAATCAAAAATAGTCAATTTTTTAAATTATTTCATTTTAATATATATAGGATTTTTGTAATATTATATTTACTATGTTTAATTTCGTGGAAGATGAAGAAGTAAAACAGATAACTAATAGAAAAAGAATAAAAAACAATATGTGGGAATGGTATTTACGAGCTTATAGATTAAAAGTCAATGTGACGTCAAAGGGCAACCTTTGAACTTGGTATAGAAGACGCCTTCTACAACATAAAAATTCTTCTCATACAGTAGCTACATTCTTTCACACGGTTTAACGATTATAAGCTACTGTCCAGGGATGTCGCGAGACACTTGTTTTGATACACTTGGCTAAGACACTTGTTACTCTAACTTTCGTTTGATCGCATTGCATATTATTGGGATCTAGCGATACTAGCATCTTGTACTTATACTTATATTATGGAACCTAGAGTATTTTCAATAAACAAACAAGTTATATTCAACTACTTTGGTTAATTTATTTTCCTCTACAATAAACCAGCCTAAAAATAACTTTAAGGTCCGAATATAAAGAGTCCTCGTATCACCTGAGAATAAAATTTGATAATCTGTCAATAAAACTTTTTTTTGAACTCGAGTGCCTATTATTTAGTGTACACAAAAACGGTCATTTTTCACCCAGCAGAATTTTTTTTTATAAGAAATTGCGTTAAAGCCGATTTTCGGCCACTTTTTTTTTTTTACTACATTGTGCAGTGTCCGGGAAATATGTGCTTTCTGGTTGTAGACCAGAAAAAAAATTTTTATCCATTCCATATTTTTTTCATAAGAAAATATACATTTTGCATAATATTAATTTAATAATTTACATTAGTTAATTGATAAGAAAATACAATTAGCTTGTATAAGTATCTAAGCCTAACTAGTTTGGCCCACTAGTTATGTTACGAGCGTCTGGATCGAGAGATCCGGGTTCAATTCCCGCCAGCCGCGGTGGGCAAGTTTTTTTTTTTTTTTTAATTGCCCTATATATTTCTGTATAGTTAAATTTTTTATTTATGTAAAAATTTAATTTTTATTAATTAATACACATTTTAATTTATTTAAAATTTTATTATAAATTTTAATATTAACTTTTTATGTTAATTTTTGATATAATTTTTTCATGTTAAATTTTAATGTTAACCCATCGTAATAAAACACATGTTAAAACATATGTTATTAATTTATGTTATAACGTATGAGAATTTATGGCTTGGAAGAAGTTCTTCAGTCTCATACGCTCGCGTGTTTATTAATTTTTATTATCTTTTAAAATACTTAATTATTAAAAAAATTTTGTGTATTTATAATTATAACTAGCTGATTGGCCTCGCGATGCTCGACTTAACCAAATAAAAAATTTTGTGCATTTATTTATTTATATTTTGATCATATGTGTTTAGTTATAATAAATTTAATTATACGTGATTAAAAAGCAATTAATTTTGATTTAAAAATGAATGAGAACAGAATTAATTTTATACCTCTAAATTTATTAATAAAAAAATTTTATAATACATTTTATAAAGTAAAAGTTACATTATTATTTATAAATATTTATATCTAATGAGGTATATTTTATAAAATTAATAATTATTAATAATATAAATAATAATTGAAAATAGAATATTAATACGCAGATTTTTTAACAAATTTTGCAGTTTTTTTTCATATTGTACAATTAATATTTAAATTTTCTATTTTCATATTCATCACAACTAAAATTGTAGACAATCAATATGAATTTTACTATACAATGAAATTTTTATAATTTTTGTTTGTTCATAAAAAGGACAGAAGATTTCCATTTTACTCTATAGTGAAATTTTTTGGGTTTTTTCGTCTATAAATCAGCCAACAATATAGATTGAAAAATTTTATTTTTTTTCATAATGTAGACGGCCAATATAAATTTTCTTTAGAGTGAGATTTGTATAATATTAAGTTTTTTCATAAATAGGACAGCTGATATCCATTTTACTCTATAGTGAAATTTTTTGGTTTTATCATAATGTAGACGGCCTATATGAATTTCACTATTGAGTGAAATTTTTATAATTTTATGTTTTTTCATAAATAATACAGCCGATATCCATTTTAGTCTATGGTAATATTTTTAGGATTCTCTATATATAAAACAATATGCTATTTTCTTATATTGTAAACAGTCGATATGAAATTTACTCTAGAGTGAAATATTTATGATTTTTTTTTGTTCATAAATAAGACTTTTCATATATAAAACAGCCGACAATATATTGAAATGATTGAAATTTTTGTTGTATCTTCATATTGTAAACAGTCAATATAAATTTTACTATGCAATAAAATTTTTTTAATTTTTGTTTTTTTTATTCTCAAACTGCCGATATCTATCTTATTTCAAAGTAAAATTTTTAGAGTTTTTGCATATATCAAATAGCAGACAATATAGATTAAAATTTTTATAGTTTTTTCATATTGTATGAAAATAAATATACATGAAAAATTCAAAAAATTTAACTTTGTAGAAAAAATCACATTATCTGTCTACAACATGAAAAATCTGCAAAAATATCAATCTATATGATCGGGTGTTTTATATATAAAAAAACTCAAAAAATTTCATTAAATAGAAAAATGGATATCGGCTGTCATATATATGAAAAAATAAAAAATTTTTTAAATTTCACTAAATGGTATTCATTAATTTTCTCTTTATTGAAAGGATTTAACCAAAAATGCATACTTTTGTTCAAATGTTGTAATTTTAACTATTTTTATGCAATGATAGCATTGAACAATTAGTATTGAATTTAGCAAAAACTATACCTCAGTTTAATTTTTTTTTCGTATAGTGTCCCGTTTCTTAGAAAATTTGAAATAATAGTTTTGAATGTAGCAGAATATATACTATTTTTAAAATTGTAATTTCAATTCTTTTTATGCAATGATAACATTAAAATATTAGTATTAAATTTAGCAAAATATACGCCACTTAAATGTTTTCGAATTCTGTCTTGTTTTATAGAATTGTAATTTCAAATATTTTTATGCAATGATAGTATTGAAATATTAGTATTGAATTTAGCAGAATATAAACCGCAAAAATATTTCCGAATCGGATCCTGTTTTATAAAAATGTTATTACTTCAAATGTTTTTATGCAATCATAACATAATTAAAAAAATTTCTTTCGGTCGTTAAATATATTTTGGTCGTTTATAACATGAATAATCTAAAAATATTTATCTTAGAATTTCAGTGCTTCTATATTGTTGGCTAATTCATATTGAAAAAAAAAAATAATTTAGATGTCGCGTCGGCTGCCCTAGTATGAGAAAAAAAAAAAAAAAAAAAAAAAAAAAAAAAAAAAAAAAATTACTGCATAGTGAAATTCTTATTGGCTGTCTACAATCTGATAAAATTTCTAAAATTTCAATTTAAACTGTTGGCAGTTTTACGTATCAAAAAAACAAAAAAATAAAATATAGATGTCGGCTGTCCCAAGTATAAAAAAAAATTTTTTAAATTTTATTCCGTCGTAAAATATATTTTGATCGTTTATAATATGAAAAATATAAAAATATTTATCTTAGAATTTTAGTGCTTCGATATTGTTAGCTAATTCATAATGAAAAAAAAAAAAAAAAAAAAAAAAAAAAATATTTTAGATGTCGGCAGTCCTAGTTATGAAAATATTAACAAAAAAAAATTACTGCATAGTGAAATTTATATTGGCTGTCTACAATCTGATACAATTTTTAAAATTTTAATTTAAACTGTTGGCAGTTTTACGTATCAAAAAAAAAATAATAATAAAATGTAGATGTCGGTTGCCCTATGAATAAAAAAAAAAAAAAAAAAAAAAAAAAAAAAAAAAAAAAAAAATGGCTTTAAGTAGTTTTTTGCTATTTCTCTTTAATGAATGCGTTAAATAAAAAACCAAACAAAGTTCCTTTAGAAATTCTTTTAATAAATATAAAGCAATCGGGTTTTTACATTTTGATACAATCAAATTTAAAATATGAAGTGATAAAAATGACCACTTTTTAAGTATTTAAATTTTGAATTTCTTAGCTTTAAACAGTTGTAACTCTAAACGGTGAGCTCAAATTTAAACACAAAAAACGCCAAATCGATAGCATTTTTTCCAAGGAATAATTTGCACTAGCTTTTCTCAAAAGACCTCTTAGATCCTGAGAAAAATCAGTTTTAGTGAAAACAAAATAAAATTTTTTGCCTTCTCGACCACTAACTTCTGAGATTGATTTCTCGAAATCATTTAATTATTTTTTAAAAATAAAAAAATCGGTTAGGGGTATTTCTTTAAGGATTAATTTAAACAACTTTCATGTATTTTCGTCCATACAATTTTTCATAAATGGATATTGAGTAAAATCCAAAATAATAAAATTTTTCTAATTATTTCATTTTAATATACTAGTATTAGACGCGCGTCGCACGCAAAATGATTCAAACTTTCAACCTTAATTATTTTCTTGAATATCAAAATTTATTCTTACTTTAATATTATATATTATATTATATTATATATTATATTATATATTATGTTGGCCCAATAAACACTATTTTCTCGCGATAAATGTAAAGGCATATTTTGTTCGCTAGAATCTAGCTTTATGATCGTAGCTATGGCGCACGCGCTATAGCAGCAAGTATTGGTAGCAAAACTTAGCTCTATGCTCGCAACGATTGCTTACGCATCTGAAGACCAATATCAGCGGGCATACAAAAAGCATCAGTTGGCATTAGTTGCTCAATAAGATTTAAAAATTTTTCTTACATAATGTTAGCATATTGTCAACATTCATATATGATGTTAAATATTTTAATAATATCTAACTTAACGACAGTTTAACAAATTAAATATAATATAGATGTCATCAATCACATTCTTTTTACATAAAAAGAAAATTATAAAAATAAAAAATTTAGTTAACATTTTTACATTTTTTTGCAATATGCGTATTTCAAAATAGATATTAGATATTACTAATTTTTAAGCATACATGTGGATAATAATCGCAAAAAAAATGATCTCGAATTTTGTCAATTTAACAGGCAAAAAATTAATTTGTTTCTTTTTTTTTTGTTGTAATTTTAAAATTTTGTCAATAAAATACTATAATATAATAAATATTTTTTTGGGAAAAAAATAATTTTAATATACAACGGGCGGTTACTGAAAAAATTGCAATGGTGTATTTTAGTTCGGATTGCAAGGATTATATTTATATTTTTTTCAGACAATATAGAACCATAGAACTGTTCAATAGAAATAAGTTACAATTCAGATTTTATACTGTGGCTTGTCAGCGACGATTATTTTTTTTTTTTTTCGTATTCTCTAAGTCTGCGGACTTTATTTTCAAACAAAACAAATCCTGTTTCTTGTCAGCGGCTAGAAAGCAAGTTTTCCCGGTCATAACGCGATTCGAAAATATGCGTTTTCTTGCCACTGTCAAAGAAAAATGATGTTTTTCCCTTGTCCGTAAAAAATTAATGCCTCAGATCGCAGTTTGCCATTTACGTGCGATCTGGACACTCTTTACGGCCTAGGATTAATAGTACCTTAATAGTATTATCTATGTTACACCCCATTTGTGAAATTGACCAATTCACGAACTGGTCAAGTGAATTGACCAATTCTTGAACTGCTAAATGCTAAAAAAATTAAACTGACCAGTTCATGAACTGTGGCCTTACAAAAATAATATTATTAAGTTAACAAATAACAAATTTGAAAATTAAAAATATCCAAATATTTATTTGTATATCAATTTTAGGAGGACTGTCCCTAGTTTTCCTCCAGGGCCGTACTGACTATTTTACTCTTTAGTTATTGTTAATTTAAAAAATGTATTGTAGTTAATTAAATAAATATGAATGATTACTTACCCTTTTTTATTATTATTTGATGATTTCTTTTTCAAAGTTAAGGAATGATTTTTATCTTTAAAAAAATTGTTAACGCTTATTTGAAATTAATTACATTTTATTTAAAACCAACTAAAAAAAATTACTTTTAAGTGAGGAATTCACAATATTCAAATATAAAATTATTAAAACTTAAACTTTTTAATTTTGTTTAAAATAAAATAAACTTATAAATATTTTTAAGAACTTAAACAAAACTCAAAGTTAAACTTTAGCACGAGTATTCGTGTATCTGGTTTGAGCTCAAAAAATAGAAGGCCCCTACCAGCTTAAACCTGACTATTTATGAAAATTTGATAAGAATAGTCTAGTCCCTTACTTTCCAAAATCTCCAACGCGCTGAACCCGATATGTCAACCTTCTATTGGTTGATAAGTTTCCCCAATAGTCAAAAATTCCTTCCTAGTGAACTATCCAATTCTTATCAATACTAGTTTCTCCCACATAAAAATAGAGTGGGAAAAATGATGACTCGGAAGATCTTCCGATATTCAGGGTATATTTTTAAACTGATAGCGGCTAATTTATGTATTTTTAAAACAAAAGAGCTCATTAGAATATTATGTACACTGTAAAAAATATCGTGAAAAATATAACTTTAACTTCCCGTTTTTCATAGAAAAAATTGGCGAATGGGAAATAAAACTCTTTGTGCAATTAGCAAAAATGAAAAGAAAAATTTTGAGATTCGAAAGACAAAAGAGATATCACGCTGTGAAACAGTTAAGATTGGAAAGATATATTTTTTTGGGTCTCACCCTGGTCTCAGCGGGATAAATAAAAACTTTTTCTTATGTATACAATTTCAAAGTTTTTCTTTTCATTTTTGCTAATTGCACAAAGAGTTTTATTTCCCATTCGCCAATTTTTTCTATTAAAAAAACTGATTAATTATCAATTTAAATCGTAAAAATCGGTCAAGAATTGACGCTGATATCAGCAAAACAAAAAACTTTGTCCTTTTGATTTTAACCCTCTACATTGACCAATTTTTGGCGGATTTTTGCGATTCAAAGTTCTTTTTAGGCAGATTAATCGGCACATTTCATATGGTAATTAAAAATTGCAATTTTTTTAAAAATTTGCAAATTAATTTTTATTTCTCATACCAGATGTTATAGCATGAACGAATAAATTAAGAATAAAGAGAGGCGAAGAATATTATTTTTCTTATTTTTAAAAATTAAAACAATAGCAAAGATGCCATTAATGATCATGAATACGGGTTAAAACAGTGAAACACAAAAGATGAATAGATTGCACCTGTCCGGATTTTCAAACCGTTATTACTCAGATATCGATAATTCTCTACATTAACAAAATATGTATTTTTAATCTACAAATAGTAAGCTAGCAATTAAAAAAAAAGGAAGCCGATACGAAAATTTGTTGATGAGATGAAGGCCTCTTCTCCTCTTCGCCTCTTCTCGAAGCCCATAAAAAATTTGCGAATAGAAATATTTAAATTTTCAAAATTGTATCATGCACAAGAAGGGTGTATTTATCACTGGTTAAATTTTTGTCGAAATCGGATGATTCCTTCAACTCTTTTTTCGGGTCTAAAGTCATGGAGTGAAAAAAAATTTCTTAAACTTCTCGTTTTTTTATTTGTTTTTGCAATAAAATCACTTCTAGAATATTTGCGTTAAATTCCTTTGAGATTAGAATAAAAATATGTTTAAATTTTTAGAAAAATTTTATTTCATTAAATTATCTTTATTTTTGGGGAAGATATTAATAAATACCTTGATAGAGGTTCGCATCTTTTTCAAACCGATAGTAGTTTGTTACAAGATAAATGTCGAATCACAGTGTGGAATATGATGTAACTTACATATTTAATAATCAAGCTTTGCACGAAAAACTGCAAAAGCTTAAAAATTGATGTTGCACAAGTGCAAATCTACAGCTAAAAGGTTAAAATAATAATAATAATAATAATAAAAATAAATATTAGAATCCTCATAATATTTCCATTATCACAAAAATAATAATTGTATATTCTATCAATGCTCGCAAAATTGAAGCATATAGAAACCTGACATTAGATTATAAAAGTTAACTTTAACTATTATTCACGTAGATGAAATAATAACGTTTTTAACAGCAATTTAATTTGATAATATCAACGTAAAAAAAAATATGGGAAAAAATGAAATGCAATGGTAGACTTCAGTATGGACTTCAGGGGGTCTAATATTAAGGCCTCGATGCGCTTTAATATTAATAGTGTCTTCATAAATAATTTATGTTAATTATAAGCGTGTGACATTTTTTTTAAATTAAAAAATATACACATGTTTACCATAAAAGTTAAAAGTATTTATACAAATTCTAATTTAAAAGTATGCTTTTATACACATTAAAAAAAAATGTATACAATATTACTACCGTTTAGTAATTTGACTACAAGTTAGTAATATTACTACTAAAAAATAGTAAATTTACTACAATGTGTACTAATTTTACAACTATAGTTGTAATTTTACGATTTCGTAGTAATATTACTACAAGAGTAGTAAAATTACTACAATTTGTAGTATAATCAAAATTTATTTAAACATTTTTTCACGACTAAATATAACTTTTAGAGTTTGTAATAATAATGAAATGTAAAATTTTCTATCGTATAATATATTGGGTTTCGCTCTGGTCACATTAACAAAAATTATAACTTTACGATCTAATTTTACTGAATTCTATTTATATGTCAAGGAATATTAATCTAATAAAAAATTTTAAATACGAATTATTATGTGGCATGTTTACTTAAAATGAATGATTGGTTTTAGTGAACAAATTAATGTAATTATAGCAGAAAAATGATAAATTTTTAAATGAAATTGGTCCTTTAGGCTCAAATATAAATTACAAAAAAAATTACAAAAAAAAACATCAGGATCAGGTCGTTAAGAGGATTATATTAATTATATTTTATAATTATATTTTGATTATCATATAATCAGGTCCTAATTATATTTTAATTTATACCTGATTTACTGTTCTAGTAGTAAATATTACCTCGAAATCGTAAAATTACGTATAGTAATATTGTGTACATTTTTTTTACTGTGTGATAGAAAAAAAATAGCTGATTGCAAAAAATTTTGAATTCTCTAAATTGATTAAAAATTTTTTTTTACAGACGTTAACAAAGTTTTGAAAATTAATAATTTTTTTATATTTTAAAAAATAAATATTATTTTTTTTCATTGTTCTGAGATAAATAAAATTTGGATTTTGAATTGATTTTGAAAATTCGACGACTTTTTATATTGGAAATAAAAAAATTTATAAATACCAAAAAACAATTTTCTTTGTTTGCACAATGAAAACTCGACGGATTTTCAAAATCTAAATTTTGTTTATTTCAAAATTAAAGCCAATTTCATCCTATTTTAAATATAATTTTCAGTTATCTTAAAAAAAGAATTTAATATTTCTTAAAAATTTTAGACTGAGAGCAGGGTATACGCCATTACTTCTTATATATTATTTGATATTACCCTTCATAAGAGTTACTTCACTTTATACATACAATATGTAGTAATGCCCTTTTTCGGTGAAAGGAAGCAAGAAATTCGGGTAACTAAATATTTTGATCAAATGATACCAATTTAGTTAGTCAGTAATTTTATGGGTATTTCAACTCCTTCACAAGAAATTTACAATGGATTTGTGATTGTTTTCAGTTTATATTATTTTAGGTTTAAGTTTATATTATGGCGATTCAAGTTTTATTAATAAAGGTAAGTAAAAAAAAAATGATTATGCTTTTCTTTTAGGAATAGCTTATAATTATTAGTTTTAGTTCATATTAAATGCACGTGTAAATTTAAATTTTTAGTAATAGTCATTCTTTCACCATATTATTGTTGCGTAGGCATAGTATGGGAAGAATGTTAATATGTTTTTGTAATATTATATTTAATATGTTTAATTTCGGGGAAGATGCTTAGTAAAAGAGATCACTAATAGAAAAATAATAAAAAACAATATGAGGGAATGGTATTTACGAACTCATAGATTGAAAGCCAATATGAAAAAAAACATCTCTGACGTCAAAGAGCAACCTTTGAACTTGGTATAGAAAACACCTACGACGACATAAAAATTCTTCTCATACAGTAGCTACATTCTTTTCACACGGTTTAACGCATATAAGCTACTGTCCAGGGATGTCGCGAGACACTTGTTAAAGCACTTCATTAGAATACTTGTTTGGGATCACTTGTTACTTTAACTTTCGCATTACATATTATTGGGATCTCGATACTAGCATCTTGTAGTTATACTTATATTATGGAACTTAGAATATTTCAATAAACAAACAAGTATATACAACAAGTTTGTTTAATTTATTTTCCTCTACAATAAACCAGTTTTAAAATAACTTTAAGGTCCGAATAAAAAGAATTCTCGCAGAATAAAAATTCTCTGAGAATAAAAATTTAATAATCCAGCAATTACGCTACAGATTATTTGGAGGCTTCGGAGGAATATTCGGTAGTGGAGGAAAATCGAAAAATTTTTTTTCCAACCAACAAAAAAAAAAAATAAAAAAAAATTTTTTTTCGGTCAAAAATTTTTTTTTGAGAAAAATTTGAAAAATATATGTATGGAGGATTCATAAGACGATTTAGCAGGGAAATATTTCAAGGAAAATTATTCAACAACGAAAGAAAATCAACTTCAAGGAGAAGATAGCATAACGAGATATTACTACACAATACGGAGCAACGGCTAATTATACAACAGCGAGGAGAAATTAACAACTATATATTACTGAAATCTTTCAAAGGAGCAGCGAGGAAAGTTCTTTATTTACGGATGTACAGCAAATCGATTGCAGTTCCATGTATTAATCGAGGATTAATTGGACATCTAATTACGGAAATATTTGCTCAGCTGTTGGAGGATTTGATTCAATAGGTCACGAGGAAGTAAGATGGAGATGGAAAAAGTAGGAGAAATTTTTATAGCAGCTTCGTAAGCTAAGTATATTTTACATATTATATTTTTTTTCGCATGACATTTAAGACAATACTCGATTTCGGCGTTAAATTAATTTTTTTTAAATAAGGATTTAAAATAAATGCTGTTCTTAAACTTAAGAAAACATTTGAAATTAGTTTGTTGAAATGATTTTTTTAAAATTAATTTCGTAAGATAAAATAAAAATAATTGTTATATGCTAAGAAATATTATTGAAGTACTAATGAAAAGAGTTATTAAAAATATTTAAATTTTTTTAAATGTATAAATAAGTAGCAATTATTATCAAAAAAAAAAGACAGGTTATTGTCCAAATATATAGTATATTATGAAATAATTTTTAAAAAAGAAATTAAATACATTCATAAATAAATTTATAAAATGTATGAGTATCGGGATCCCCAGGAGAGTGATTTTTCAGACGCTGAAGATGAAAGTTTATCTTCAAAATTCGGTAAAATATATAGAACTAATAGCGAAAATAATTTATTCACTGCAATAGAAAATAAACAAAATAAAGAATCAGTTACATTAGAAGTTGATAAAGCAGATAATTTGAGTAATTATCCAAACATTAATACAGGTCTAAGTGTTTCAAAATCAGTAGAAAATAATACAGTAGGTTGAGGTAGAGGATTTATTAGAAGTCCTATATTAAACACAGTTAAGGGAAAAAATAAAGTTAAATTTAAAAATCCAAATCCAAATTACTTATTACAAATTGATAATGATCAACAGAAATCAACATTAATTGATAGGTCTATTTATTATTTAGAAGAACCTACATTAGGTATAGGTAATATTCCATTAAATGCGGCGTTGACTACGATTCCTAGCTATGATGGACGCCCTGAAACACTTAAAGCGTTTGAAAAAGTTTTTCATTTTTTTTTTTTTTTTTTTTTTTTTTTTTTTTTGAATCTTGCATCAGCCATGGAGTGTTTGCGGGCCTTAAAGACCCGCAAATTTCCATGACCACTCAGTTGTACAAAGTGTACAACTGGGAGACCGCCGGCGAACGCGGTCGCCGGCTACGCCCCAGATTCTTACTGGATAAACACACTTTAAACCCCCCGCGCTTGTTTGTCCCAAACCGGAACTCCCTTTTCAGGTATAACTTCAGTTTGGGACGCGCAGCCTAGGCAGCCGGCCGCTGCCTTCCCCCCTGCCTAGGGGCAGGAGAGCTCTCTACGATAGAAAGCCCTCCTCCTTCTTTTGCAACAAGGTGGTCCTTACGTACTCTGCTACTTTGTTCCAGTTTTCGGAACTCCGTAGCGTTTCCGGGACCACCGTCTCCGGCCTCCAAATCGGGAAGGGCGGGCGCCCCCTCGAGTAGCGAACACATTCGAAGAATGTGTGCTCTACTGTATCATCCACGCCCGGACAGTGCAAGCACTCCTTTGTTGCCACCTTATGCCAATGCTTCAACATGACACGGAAGTACCTGTGTCCAGTTAAGAACTGGGTAAGGTAGAAATCCACCTCCCCATGCTGTCGTCCCATCCATGCCTGCAGGTCTGAGATCAGTCTGCGCGTCCATAGGGCATTTTTCTCTTGGTTCTTTTTCCATCGCTTCTTCCATGCTTTCATAGAGTTGAAGCGGGCGCGAGTGGAAGCCATTTCGCGCTCATCCACGCTCTCGTAGATGAATTTCCGCTCCAACGCTAGCAGGTCAATGGGTATCACCGAAGCAACAACCTGGATCGCCTCTAGAGATACCGTGTGGTATCCGCAGGCGATCCTCACTGCCGCTTGCCTCTGTACCGACGATATTTTTCGTTTGTACTTGGCAGTTTCTGTGGTCTTCGCCCAGACTTCTGATCCGTAGAGCAGGACAGAGTTGACGACTGACATCAGGAGCCTTCGCTTCACTGGTTTGGGTCCCCCAATGTTGGCCATGAGCCTTGACAGGGAGGATGCGGCCGACGCTGCCTTTTCACACGACCTCTGAAATTGCTTCCAGAAGGTCAGCTTGTTATCAAGCTGAACTCCCAGGTATTTCACCGATGTTTTGGTTCGGATCGTGTGAGGGTTTCCGCCGTCGTCGATAATTACATCGAAGTCGGTGGGAACCCTTCGACGAGTCAGCAGTACGATCTCCGTTTTTGGGATCGCAAGCTGGAGCCCGTGATCGCCCATCCAGAGGTTGATCCGTCTCATGACTAGATTCAACCTCTCCTGGGTCACTTCCATGTCCCTGCCAGTTATGGTCAGGGCCACGTCGTCGGCGTACCCGATCAGGGAAACTCCTTCCGGGAGGTGGACGCGCAGCAAGCCATCGTAAAAGGCATTCCACAGGTCCGGTCCGAGAACCGAACCTTGCGCGATGCCTGCACTCAAAACCCTTTCACGCCTTCTATCGAGCGTGTCATAGAGCAGTCTCCGGTCCCGCAGGTAATCCTTTAGTACATTACCCAGATACCTGGGTATCCGGAAATCGTACTCGAGGGACCGGATCATGTCATCCCACCTGGCTGAGTTGAAAGCGTTTTTGACGTCCAGCGTTACCAGAAGGACGTCCTTGCGAATTGCAGGCCGCCTTTCCCTCTCAGCCTCTACGGTATCCACGACACTCCGAATGGCGTCTATCGTGGAATGCCCTTCACGAAAACCATGCTGCTCCTCGGAGAGACCACCGCCCTCCTCGATTGCCCTTCTGAGCCTTGCCCGGAGCAAGCTCTCCATCACCTTACCAATGGTATTTAACATACACAAAGGTCTGTAAGATGATGGAGAGTCCGGGGCTCCCCCCTTGCCCTTGTTCAAGAGCACGAGACGTGCCACCTTCCACTGCTTTGGGAACACTCCAGCCACCAAACACGCATTGAACATGCTTAACAGGATACCAGGGATTACTTTGACCGCTCTTTTGAGCACTTCCGCCGGTATCCCGTCCGGCCCAGGCGCCTTGCCATTTTTCATGGCCTTTATGGCCTTGACCATCTCGCCTTCGCTGAACAGCGGCACCTCCTCCCTGGGTGTTACCTCTACCGGGTTTTCCTGGATGGGCCTCTCAGGGAAGAGAGCACCAATGATCCGCTCGGTCAACTCCGCGTCCATCATGTTGTCAGTCCCCCGGTTCAGCTTGCCCATTACGACTTTGTAACCTAGACCCCAGGGGTCCTATTTTACGTCTTCGCGTAATGAATGCAGACATCGAGCCTTAAAATCGAGTTTGAAAAAGTTATTAGGGATATATTAGCTACGTATGGCAAGCAAAGCAAGAAATGGATTTTAAATACTATTGGGGGAAAACTTAAAGGTAGAGCGAAATTAGCATATGGGGGTATTGCACCAGCATATGATTTGGTAGAACAGTTACTACAAGACTTAAAATTATTCTTTGGGGGAATACAAGATGCAGACACAATTCGATTAGAATTACGTCGTTTAGAGCAAGATTTTGATGAACCAGTGTGCGATTATGCATTAAGAGTTCAAAATCTAGAACAAAGATTACTCTCACTTTATGATTCATCAGTAAGTATGACTGTAGAAGAAAGAGAGTATCAAAAGAAAAGAACAAAGCTTGAGTCATTAGAATGTTTTTTATATGGCCTTAAAAACCCTCCAGAGTACAGTAGTACAGAGTAAAAAACCAGGAAATTTACGAGAAGCAGCAAATATAGCAGTAAACCTTGAGGGAAGGTCTAAAGTTTTGGAAAGACATGAAAATTGCTCTACAAAATCAAATAAATATTATGCAAATACCTCAAAGAGATTCAAATTATTTTGAAGAGTATGAATCTGACGCATCAAATGATTCTTCGGTAGATTTAAATAAATTATGGGCATTATTGGCCCTGTTAGCGGCAAAAGTAAATGTTACATGTACAGTAAAAGCAGAATGTCCTTATTGTAAATGCCCTCATGAATTAAAATCGTGTCCAAAATTTTTTAAAGCAGTAGAATCAGGGGAAGTATCAATCGAAAGTAATATATTGCAAACGGATAGACCTCAAGAACAATTTAAATTTACTCAATTTAATCCATATTTTCCTTTTTCATTCTGGACAAATTCCCAAAATAATATAAATCAAATGTTAAATTCAATGTCTGATAATATACAACAAAAGTCAAAATCCTTATTACAATAACTCAATGCCTAATTTTAATTATAATGGAAATTTCAAAAGGCCTAATAATTTTAACAATAATTATAGAAATGATTACAGAAGAAATAGAAATTATAGAAATAATAATAATTTTAATAACAGATTTGATCCTAATAATCGTTTTCAAAATAAAAACCATTTTCAAAATAACTTTGGATAAAGAAATAATAATACCTTTAAAAAATATGTATGCACAAAATTCTGACAGCAAGACATTTTGTAATGATGATAATAATGATAATTTTAATAGCTGTTATGCCTTTAAAAAATATAATAATAATAGTTATGAAAATGATAATGGATACGAATCTTTTCATTCAAGTATTCACAGAAAAAATTATACTAATTTCAATATTAATAATAATAAACCTCTCTCACAAAAGAGACAACAATAAATTAAAAGAAGCTCAAAATTTAAACTAGTTGATAGCTTGGTTTTAAAACTTAGCGAATGGGAAACCGAGCATAATAATAAGCGTTCTTATATAAAAAATATCCCAGATAATTCAAAATTTATAGCTTCGGTAAAAATAAATAATGCAATTTTTGGAAAAATACCTCCCATAGTAGAATTACAATGTAAGCAACTGATCTCAGGATCAGGAACCTTCTATGTGGATTCTGGAGCTCAAGTTAGTTTAATTAAGGAGTCCGCATTACGGGAACAAGAAATTGTTAATAAAAGTACAATTATTAAATTAGTAGGGTTTACAAGTCAAGAAAGTTTGACTCGGGGTACAATAACTTTGAATTTAATGGGTTGCAAATGTTTATTTCATGTTGTAGCAGATGATTTTTATCTAGAATCAAACGGACTTTTAGGAATTGATGCATTACAGCGTTACGAAGGACAAATTGATATGGGGAGAATGAGATTACAATTTGGTCCTTATATATTTCCATTTTTGCATGGGAAAAGAATTTTTATTCAACCAAAATCAAGAAAAAATATTTATGTAAATAAAGCAAAGATAAAATGCGTTAATACTTCAGAGGAAGCAGTTAGTTTTCAAGACGATAAAACGCCAGAATATGAAATTGATAAAATTTTATATATAACCACAAAATTTAATAAAGAAAAGGTAGTGAAAAGAATTTGTAAATCATAAAAATATTTCAAGGGAAGAAAATATAGAATTAAATCAATCCAAACTAAAATTAAACAAAAAAGTAACTAGGGGACAACTAGGAGGAAACTTTAACTCTAAATCAGAATCGAATGTAATGTTATTTAATAAAAATAGAGAAAACAAAAAGAAAAAAGCTAAAAAGAGGCTAAGATGTAAAGAAAAATTTGACGATTCAGATTCTGACTATATATCACCAAAAAGAAGAAAAATTATAAACAGCAAATCAAAAATTTTAAAGCCTTTAACTCGAAGAGCAACGATGCAAGCATCATTAAATTTAAAACTAGTTTTAAAAAATATTACTAATGAAAAAATACCCTTAAAAAGAGAAAATTGTAGACTAAGAAAAATTTTACCAAGGATAAGAAGTTCAGAAAATATTTTAAGGCCTGAGTCAGAAGCAAGAAATTCAGATGTAGAAATGAATACGAGAGACTTATTAGAGCTAAAAATGAGAAAAAATGAACTTGGAAAAAGTTTGGAAAAAAGTATTATAAATAAACAAAATGAAATAGAAAATATAAATGGATAAACTCAAGTAAATAAATCTGCAAGAAATATAAATATTGAAGAAATAGATAAAATAAATAAAGAAATATATAATAAAATATATGATTATTTCAATGCAACTAATATAAAATACAATAATAATAAAGAAGCTTTATCAAAATCAAGTGAAGAGTCAATATATAGAAATGTTTTAATAGGTATGCAAGAAAATGAAAATAATAATAAAAATATTAAAATATTAGAGGACCCTAAAGGTTGTATAAAGCATATTTCTGCTGGTAAATGTGCAGAGGCGTATAAAAATTTTAGAACAATATTAAAAGTTAAGAATATAGAAAACTTTTTATTTCACAGTTTGTTATTATATATGGGAATTAAAATGACTTTTAAGGAACTTAAAGATAAGTTAAAGAGGAGTAAATACTTAGAACACTGTGAAAATCCTAATAGGACGTATAATATTTTAAATACGACTAATGAATACGGAGATACAGATGTAGTATTTTGATTTATGAAAGAATTTAAGAAAAATATATGTGAATACTTACAAAACATAGTTGCGGATAGTGAAGAAAAGAAAAATATGAATTATGCTCATATAGAAAATAAAAGCTCAGATTTTATACATCTACATCTATCAAAAAACCATTATACACCGCTAAAAGAAATAGGCGAGAAAGATAAAAAAAGAAATGGACAAAATAAACATAGAAAATGAGGTAGGAATTCAAGAAATAAATGCTCTAGAGAAGTTAAATTTTCCAAAGAATAGAGAAAATATAGGGAAAATACACTTAAAAAGACGTCCTTGCAGAAAGCCTCCATGGAATCTCAAAATAAAAAATTTAAATACAATTAAAATTTAATCATAGTTTTAGGCAAATATTTTACACGATGTTTATGATAGTAGTATATTAGTATAGGTAATACAGTCAGGTAACATTATCAAAATAAAAATGATATTAATGAATATACAAATTTTTGATAAATCGCATTAAGTTAAAATTTTTTTTTCGTAATAGATAACGCATTAAAAAAAAATATAATTAATAATTTTTTTTGGGGCTATGAATTTCGAAACATAAAATTTTTTTTATATTAAAAATAAATTTAAATTTTAAATATTAAATAATTTTATTATTTTAAATTATTTTTTATTATATGTTAGGAGAGGCGTAAAATATTTGTCAAGTAAAATTTTAAATTAAAAGAGTAGAAATATAACTTTAATCATTTGGATGGTATTTCGTACACAATAAAAGTAAATACAAGTAAAATGTAATATAATATCATATAGTATAAAATAAAAAAATATGATTGGGTTTGAAAAAAAAAAATGGAATTATGCAAGTTTTTTTTTTTTAATCATTAAATTTATGAAATAAAAGTAATTAAATAAATTAATAATTAATATACAAAATTTTTTTAAAAATGGGAGATTAATCCAGCAATGACCGATGGTTGAGAATTTTAGATTGATTTTTGTTTTTCTTCTCTGTTCTTTAGATCTAAGTTTTTCTCTCTACCCTTACATATAGAATTTAATAATTTATAAAATATTAGATAAGGTTGTTTTGTTATTCGTGACTGAGAGTTAAGTATCTAATTCTTTAAATTTGATCTACTTATAGCTATAAAAAGGAATTTGAATATAGAATGACCGGAATGGATAGGCAATGTAAAAAATTAATAAACCAAGCAATTGTATAATTAAAAATGAAACTATTTTTTTTTGGTTTCCTTTAAGGAATATTAAAGTTTGAGAAAAAAAAATGCACATTTTTTTAAGTCAGTAGTCAATACTCTGACAGAATGTGATAAAAATTATATTCCTTGTTAATCAATTTTAATAAATTGAAATTTTATTAAAATAAGAAATACAGTACTACGTACCACAATTGTTAAGAGTGGTGTAGTAATAAAATTGTTTACCTGGTAGTCATTTATATATGCCAATTTTACATTTTGGACATTTTTTTTGGTTTCAGTAGCTAATGTAGAAAAAAAAAGAATAGGAGACGAGACTTTGAGTCGGGACGACATAATTTACCTTTTTCTTATGAAATGTACAATTAAAATTAAAGTACATTAAATTTTTTTTAATATGTGAGGTGTAAGGGGTGAAAGGGGGGACAGAGGCATGTGAACTTGAAATTTTTGAAATTCAGTTCGTGTCGAAAAGGAGTAGATAAGTGAAATTAATATTAGTCTTTGGATCAGTAAAATAAAATCATTTCTTTTAACGAAAAAATATATAATAATAGCATTTATTGCTGGATGAATACTTACTTTTTTGGCATAGAAACATTATTAATATAAATTATATTTTATATAAACTTGCATATTTCTATAAATAAATTATTCAGTACCTTTCTCAAATAAAGAAATAAATAAATTAAATTATAAAAGGGAGTAAATTCTGTTTTCTCGTTTTTTTTTAAAGGCAACCCAGAGGTGAAAAAAAAACGAGAAAACGAAACGAAATTTTTTTTGGGGTTTTTGTTTGTTATAAAGACGAAAAAGAAATAATGATATTTTATTGCAAATTTATATGGTAATTCTTACAAGTTTTTTTTTTTTTAATCTTGAGAGGAAAGCTTAGTAACTCAAAAATTTTTTTGGCATAAATTTGAAAAAAAGCTTCAAAATTAAAAAATTTAATTTTTGTTTGAAAATTAGGAAGAAGCTTAGTAAAAGAAAATAACAAATTAGAACGTGACTTTTACGAGCATAATTTGTTGTTTATTAATTTCTAAAAAACATTAATCCAACGTTTCGATTACAATGTAATCTTTTTCAAGGCTGGAATATTATATGACATTAGTTTACAAAAAGATATACATAGAAATTTTTTTACAAAAAAACTTACAAGATGGAATAGTTATTCACAAAACTGTTTTAAAAATATCATAAAACGTTGTGATATGCATAATAACTATGCGTGACATAATTGAAACAATGACTTTAAAACAGATTTAATTATGCATATATAGTCAAAATATGATTAAAAAATATAAAAAAGAAATAAATAAAAATTAACCTACGTATAGTAAAATATAAAAATGTGAATATTGCAAAAACAATAAATAGTACATATTGATAATATGAAAATTACTAATTTAGAAAAAATGTAATATTTATAACATTAACTTATAAAAACTCTATTGAAAAACAATACGTTATTATGCTTTTAAATAAACTACAATGTTTTGATTGTTATTATTGTTATTATTTTATTCCGTCAGCTGTGAAATTATCATAATGATGGTAGAATCATACACCTATAGACAAAGATGACTATAAAATACAAACTACTAATAAAACTTATAAAAACTCTATTGAAAAACAATACGTTGAATCATTCAGAATGAGCAAGACATTAGCCTAATATGAAAATTTAAAGAAAAGAATTATAAAAAAAAAACAATTTCTTGATAAGAATTGTAACAATATCAATAACAACAGTAATATTATTTCTTTCGCGTGTATTTATATTGTCTTAAATGTATTAATACTAACCTATTTAGACAAGTTTTAGGTAAAATATCTAAATGCATATGATTTATGGAAGACTGCAGAGAATTAAAGCGAGACAAAATCATTATAAAAATTGGGGACAGAAAAATCTAGAAGAAAAAACTCTAATTTTAAGCAAGCATTAAATATAATAATAAATTTTTGCATTTTTCAATCTAAAAGTTTTTTTTTTAATTTAGAATGAAAGTTTTTTTTTATTATTTGTATGTATATTATACATTCATTTATTTATGTAATGGATTAAAATGATATTGTTTAGATTTTAATTATATCCATGCTAACAGAGGTTTTCTGCAGTTTCCCTCTGACACCAGCGAATGTCGGCATGGTTCCTATTTAAAGACGGCTGCAGACGCACATACCTACCCAAATCCTTAATCCTTACTTATATAAAAGTATAAAAATATTAAAATTTATAAAATATTAAAAATGAATAATTATATATATGTATATATTAAAGATTAAACTAATATAAAAAAAAAAGCAATTATATATTATATAAATAAGATATAGTCATAAGAAATTTAAAATGAAAATAATGCAACAAAATAGAGAAATAAATATAAAAATTTGTTTGTAATAAAATAATAATAATAATAATTGCAATTAAGAAAGTAATGTTGGCAATATATAATAAATAAATATGTAAAAAAAAAAAAATTGTTATATGAAATAGAAAATAAAAAAAAACGCGAGTTAATTTTATGTAAAACTCGGATGGAACCATTCCAGGAGGAATGGAAGGCAACCAGAGGTGTGTTGCGTAGGCATAGTATGGGAAGAATGTTAATATGTTTTTGTAATATTATATTTAATATGTTTAATTTCGTGGAAGATGCTTAGTAAAAGAGATCACTAATAGAAAAATAATAAAAAACAATATGTGGGAATGGTATTTACGAACTTATAGATTGAAAGCCAATATGAAAAACAACATCTCTGACGTCAGAGAGCAACCTTTGAACTTGGTATAGAAAACGCCTACGACAACATAAAAATTCTTCTCATACAGTAGCTACATTCTTTTCACACGGTTTAAGCTACTGTCCAGGGATGTCGCGAGACACTTGTTAAAGCACTTCATTAGAATACTTGTTTGGAATTACTTGTTACTTTAACTTTCGCATTTATTTACTTATATTTATTTATTTATATACTTATATTATGGAACTTAGAATATTTCAATAAACAAACAAGTATATACAAGTTTTGTTAATTTATTTTCCTCTACAATAAACCAGCCTTAATAGAAGATTCTTAGACATTTATAAATGTCCAACCTAAAAATGTTTCTATTTACATGCTAGGGGATGGGTAAATATTCTTTACCGCGTCTAAGAATTTTTTTTTATTCGTTGAAGACAAAGAATTTAATCATTTTTTATACAGGTACTCGTGTAAAAAGATCAAATTCTTAAAAGACTTTTGAATTCTGAAAATGCGAATGCAGCGATAAAGTTTAAATAAATATTGGTGATGTCAATAGTATATGATTTATAGAGACTATCTGCTTCTCTTTCTTTCTTTCCCTTTCCTAAATATAATTTCTATGCTTGGAATATACCCATTACTTACTTTTCAATAAGCGTGTTTTTGTACCTTTTTTTTTGTTTCAAAGCCGTGGTGGTATGAGAAAATTCAAGGACACACTATTATGTCCTTATGCGCACGCGCATTTTCAGAGTCCGAAAAGTCGTTTGGAATTTGATTGTTTACACGTGTAGTTGTGTATAAATAATGATGTAATTCTTTGCCTAAAATGTATAAAATAACTTTAAGGTCCGAATAAAAAGAATTCTCGTACTGAGAATAAAAATTTAATAATCCAGCAATTACGCTACATTATATTCTCAAATCCTGCTAATATTAAAAAAAAAAGCTTTCGTTAAACTATTGTTTTCCTTTTCTATTTTGCAGGCAGATGCATTTGTATTTTGTTTACATCCTAACTTTTTTATTTTTTTCTTTATCTAAAATGTATTGTTTTTATTATTCATTTTTCCACATAATTTTAAAGGTATACAAAAAACCGTTACTTACAGTATGACGCCAAATGAACCCTAAATAATTGTAGACACAAATTAGTGAATCCATGTGAATAATATCAAATAATTTTTTTTTTAATATAAGTTATATAAAAAACATGTTTAAAAATTACTTAAGAAAAAGACATCAAAGATTTTTATTATATAATACAAAAAATAAATTTATGTAAGAATTTTAAATTATACAATTTTTTGACCTTCAAACTACAAGGGAAATTCTTAAGAGGGGAGAAATTTTAAATGTTTTTAATTACATTTTTTTCTTCATAGATTATTTTTTAGTTATTACTTAAATCTTGCTGCTATAAGTACAAAATAACTTCTATATTACATTATTTTTTTTTGACTTATAAAATATTGTAATTTTTTTTTTTTAATAGTTCTTTATATTTTCTTTAATTATTAATTAATAATTGTAACCTAAAAGTTGTATTGGCTTGTGATTTTATTTTTTCTCTTTATAAGTTTTACATATTAAACATTTTTTAAATATTTAAACTATGGTAATTAGTGAAACTTTTCCAAATAACGATTTTTAAAAGTATCAATTTTATAACAGTGATTTTAAAGTAAAAAAATTTTAATTAAAGTTATTAAAAAGTGGATACATTTTAATCAGCGATTGTCGTAACAAGATTGTCTCAAGAAATTTAGAAGGTTGTAAGATTTCATTATAAGTATACATATATTTTTAATTTTTATTATATTAAGTATAACAATTATTGATTAAAAGAAAAAAAGAAAGTAGATGAATGTAAAAAAAGTTTATTAATAATTTAAAACTTATTTTCCTTGTATATTTAAAAATAGTATGTAACATGAAAATTTAATATTCATTTTAAAATAAAAAAGTACTATGAGCAAAATTAGATAAAACAAAAAAATACTTGCGAAATTGTTGGATAGATTAAAATGAAGAAAAAAATTTCTTGATAGTGAGAGATCAAAATTTATTTAACGAGATTGAAAATCTTTTCTATATTGTAATATGATAAATTTAGCTATATAAAAATGTAAAATTTATATAAAAATGATAATAATTTAATTAATTACAATAAATAAATTACCTCTATCATACTACAAACAAAAATTTATTAGATGAGACTCGCGGTATAAGAAAGGCTTGGTTTAATAATAATAATATCGAATTGCCGTTTCTTATTCCGCGGGTTCAGAGGGGATCCGTTATAATAAATATAGCACAAATATAAAATATTATAACTATCACGGAAAATTCAGGAGGTATCTGAATTCACTATAAAAGAATTATGTAATTATTAAAATAATAATAAAATGATTATAAAATTTTCATAAACTTACCCATATATATTAAGGTATTACATTCTAAGAATCGAAATAATAAGAAAAAACTTATAACCGGTTTGTGTAAACACAACCTAAATGCATGGAACATGTTTACTTCCAGATGAGGACTAATAAGGTATAACACAAATGTTACTCAATATTATAATACAATTTTCCATTTTTAAAATTTGTAATTATCACCTCACTAGCTGTTAAGATTCTAAACCCAAACTATTTTGATTACCTAAACCTGAATTATTCCGAATCCTTGAACCTGAATTATTCCAAGTCCCTAAATCGATATTGTTCTAAGTTCATAAACCTGTATTATCCTAAGTACTTAAGCCCAGATTTTTCAAAGTCTTTTAAAAGTATTTTATTTATTTATATATACTTACCTAATTATCCTAAGTCATATTTGACCCTCCACCCCCCTTTCATCTTTGGTTTTTTTAAAATATAGACTTTGGACTTTTAAAGAATTCAAAAAGCGTAATTTCTTATCGTAAATTTTCGTATAGGATTCGATTCCGGAAATCTTATATTTCAAAGATCTATAAAATGCCTTTTTGATTTTTTCACAAAAAACTGGTTTTTCTCATGATATAATATGAGGTTTTTTAACTCGAGCTTTGGTAAAAAAACGTATTTGGAAAAAATGCCATAAGATTTACGTTATTTTTCTAATTTGTAAATTGGATTCTGGAAGTTTCGCTTGAAAAAATGCGAAATTAACTTGTTCTTTGAGCTACCAAATATTTTTAAATTCCATGTGCCTAAATGAAATCCAAACTATTTGCATGCTTTCTGCACTCGCTCGTGCATACAACTTCATTAAAAGCCAAAATTAATATTTTATCCCTTGTTTGATAAATAGCTATTTTTACGAAATTGTTTTCTCAATCTCCAATGGAAAAAAAGCACATAAAAAAATTATGTATTTCTGCAAATAAAAAATAGAAAAAAAATTATTGCGTTTTTTCAATCCTTTTCAAGCTCTCATATTTATCTTATTCAAAAAAGGATTTTTTTTTCGCATTGGCGTCTCATGAAAATCTAAAAGCGTAAAAGAAAAGTTTAACCCATTATTTGCGAATGAAAATGATTTTTATATGAAATTATACGATATGAAAAGTCGTGTTTTGAATTTTTAATTACTTTAAAGGTCGATATCCTGAAAAACTATTTACCAACAAAAAGTACATGTGAAAAGACAAATTTTAAGGCCAATTATATGAAAAAAACACGGTTTTTGAGAAATTCATATTTGAAAATTCCTTTTAGTTTTTCCGACTTTTCTTGAGATTTTTCCGAAAAACTAATGGTACAGTTTCGGATTCTGCGAAAAATTTTACATACCCCCCGATGTTGAACATTATTTTTTAGCTGTATGTAGAAGGATGAAAAATTATAAGCGAAAAATTTTTTCAGATTTTCAGCAAACAAAAAAAAATCGAAAAACAGCTGCCATTTCGAAGCCATTGAATCTAGCACCTTAAAAATTAGCATGGTATCATATTTTCACATAGCAAAATCCAGTCTAATGGGTTTTTTAAAGATCCCAGATTTTGGCCTGCCTTTTATGTTAGTCACACTAAGAATAACTCATATATATAATGCGGAATAGCAACACGGGCGAGTTCTATGTATCATCAGTGCCTCGATCAGTGCCGAAACACCTTTTACATAACCTAGTTAAAAAGTAATATTTTCTGACTTGTACGACCCAACTTTTTGCCTTTTTTGCCCTTTTGTTTTATAATGTTGTTCTGAGCTTGTTATAAAAACGTAAGACCGGTTTATGCCTATACAACCTAAATGCATGGCACAAACTTGCTTTTGCTAAGTGCTGGGTATAGTAAAAAAATATTACGTAATAACACTATTGTTATGAATCTCTAAATTAAAATAGGTAATTTTCCAATTCCTAAAGTACCTCCTCTCTCTATAGAATATTTTAGATATTTGGAATAATAAAATAAATTTTTCTTAAGCGATAGAAAAATATACTGTTTCTGTGAAGAGAACCCATATAAATTTATCCGTAAGCTGTGTCTACCGGAATTTTGGTTTGGAATGAATTAAAAATCTTAAAAAAATTTTAAAGCGTAAAATAAAAGCAGCTAAAACCGAAATATTAGCAAAAAACTTATGACCGGTTTGTGTAACTACACAACCAACGAGCATGGAACATGTTCACTAATAACTAACACTGATAATAAAGTATCTATTCTGTTCATAATATCAATATTTATATCCAAGTATTTCTGCACTAAAGTTTTTTAGAGACTTCTGCACCAATGGTCCCTAAGTACTTCTGCACCAAAGGTCTTTAGGGACTTCTGCACCAAAGGTCCCTAGGTACTTCTATGCTTCCTAAGTACTTCTGCACCAAAGGTTTTTAGGTACTTTTGCACCAAAGGTCTTTAGGTACTTCTGCACCAAAGGTCTTTAGGTACTTCTGCACCAAAGGTCTCTAGGGACTTCTGCACCAATGCTCCCTAAGTACTTCTGCACCAAAGGTCTTTAGGGACTTCTGCACCATAGGCCCCTAGGTACTTCTACACCAATGTTTCCTAAGTACTTCTGCACCAAAGGTCTTTAGAGACTTCTGCACCCTAGGTACTTCTGCACCAAAGGTCTTTAGGGACTTCTGCACCAATGCTCCCTAAGTACTTCTGCACCAAAGGTCTTTAGGGACTTCTGCACCATAGGTCCCTAGGTACGTCTACACCAATGCTTCCTAAGTACTTCTGCACCAAAGGTCTTTAGAGACTTCTACACCCTAGGTACTTCTGCACCAAAGGTCTTTAGGGACTTCTGCACCATAGGTCCCTAGGTACTTCTACACAAATGCTTCCTAAGTACTTCTGCACCAAAGGTCTTTAGAGACTTCTGCACCATAGGTCCCTAGGTACTTCTGCACCAAAGGTCTTTAGGGACTCCTGCACCATTGCTCCCTAAGTACTTCTGTACCAAAGGTCTTTAGGGGCTACTGCACCATAGGTCCCTAGGTACTTCTGCACCAATGCTCCCTAAGTACTTCTGCACCAAAGGTCCCTAAATCGAAAATATTCTAAGTCCCATTTGACCCCCCCCCCCCCTTTAAAAAGGACAAATTTGACCCCCCCCCCTTAAAAAGGACATATTTGACCCCCCCCTTAAAAAGGACAAATTTGACCCCCCCCCTTAATTTTCCAGTTTTGAAGTACCCCCTCCCTATAAACATGTTCCATGTTAACAATATTTAAATAAAAAATTATTATTTATTATGTTATTTACTTGACTATCCGTTCGCGCTCGCTCTCACACAATGGAATGCTGGCAGTAAAGGTGGAATGGTGACCCGAGGGGACGTTGGACGCACCGCCTTATCATCGATTTGGAAAGCTGGATGAACCGTGATCATGGGGAGGTAGACTTCTACCTCACCCAGTTCCTAACTGGTCACGGTTATTTCCGCGATATTCTTTTCAAGTAGCGCAAGGTGACATCTCCGGAATGCTTGCATTGCCCGGGCGAGCTGGATACCGCTGAGCACACCTTTTTTGGGTGTCCTCGCTTCGCTGAAGGGCGACCGCCCTTCGATGAATGGAGGCCGGAAGGAGTCGTCCCGGAAATGCTGCGCAGTACCGCTAACTGGTACAGTGTAGCAGAGTACGTACGGGAGACACTGATGAAAATGGAGATTAATTCTCGTAGGAAACTCTCCTCCTTTATTGACAGGGTATGGCGAAGAAATGCCTTGGCTGCATTGTTTCCGGACCGAAGTAGTACCTAAACAGGGAGTCCCGGTCCGGATTCTATGATATTGTCATAAATGCAGGAGGGTGGGGAGTTAAGTGGGTATAGTTATTCCTCCTCAGTAATACTGAGTATCTGGGCAACCATAAATTTGAGGTTGAGTCCCACATAACCATACAGTACGCGGAGTATGGTATGCGTAAATGCATTCTCCTCGTCCTACGAAAAAGGCCCCTTCTTAAAGGGGCACAAAAAAAAAAAAAAAAAAAAAAAAAAAAAAAACACTTGACTATTAATTTAATTAAAATTATACACAGGGATATTCTTAACCTAAAATTTAATGGCGTAATTTCCGCTGAAATACACGACGCGAAGCGATTTTATGAGTTATTTAAGAGAGAATAATTCGATAGGGCAATTTATAACCAATTTAATACAAAATAAGTAATCTAATTTAAATTTTAATAATATGCATATAACAAAAATAAGGGAAGGCAGGATAAAAGGAATAAATGCGCAATAACTTCGATGATTTGAATTATTACTTCAATTGATACCTTAATCCTTCTTCTTCGTGACGTCACTGTAAAATATAATAGAATATTGATACCAAGCTTGTAATTGAAATCGAATAATATGAAATGGCTAATCTTCAATTGTATTTAATTATAATGTCCAAAATGACAATAGGCGCTGCCTCGTGGTTGATAAAACTCCAAGACGTCAAACCATATAAAATCCAATACAACTTTTAATAATTCGCCAAATTACTCCAAAGTTCGATGCAGTCAATAATTCATACTTCAATATTGTCGCCACTTATTAATAATTTTATTTTAAATAGAATTTCTAAAATTATAATTTAAACTTCAAAAAATTTTCAAATAAACTTTTATAAAAATTTCACGTGATGTGCACTGATTAATGGCCAAACACGTTCTGTCAGTATCTTCTTTTTTAAGGGAAGTAAAAAGAAGTAAGTTAACAGAAAAGGAAGTATAGAAAAAAAAGGGAAATACAATAATTCTCTCGAATTGATCTCTCTCTCATTTATCGATACTCGCGCGATATGATTTGATGATCGTAATGTAAGCATGCGCCATCTTAAACGCGACATCACTCATACAAACACACATCTATTTATCGCACGAAAATACAATTTATTTAAATAAAATATTCATATTTTTAATATAAATTTTAAATGTGATGATTCGGGAATAATATTAAAGAATTTTTAATAAATATTATTTACCCCAAATTTTGCCATACTACTATGTAAAAAGACTTAACCAATATCTTAAGCCAAAGGTGAATAATATAATAGTAAAACCAAAATAATTAAACTAATACTAGAAAATAAGGAATCTTATAATTAATAAATAATTTTAATTTTTATCAATGAACAAAATAAAACTAAATAAAAAAAAAAAACAAATATTTCCCTGTAGAAAAAATATTATAAAATAAATAAAAAAAAGATTACATGTATTAACACTAGTAAATAAGACGCACACATATACGCTAATATAACAAGTTTGATTAGTTCAAGTAGGATTTAGTATTTTTCAGATGATTAAAAAAAATGTAAGATCAATTCGAATACGAACAAGTTGCAAGAGAGACTTAAGAAGTTGCCAAATGGTAAAAATCTTATGTGCGGTTGCCATATGTGCTATTGCTGATATAAAAAAATACCTATAATACCTATGTATTCGCAGACAATTTTGTACGTAAGAAAGTGATAGAAATATAAACGACTCAAGAAAAAAAAAGCAAAGGTCAAGAGTAAAAAAAATTAAATAGCGTGAAATCACAATTTTGTTATGCATCTTATATAGTACGCTAACACAGTAGAGTGTCCACGAGGAGGAAAGGGAGAAGAAAGTCAAAAGCGCAAAAGCAAAAACCAGACGCGCACGCGACTTAACTCTTATCCTACCGACAATGTTTTGTTTAAAACAGAAAAACAATACTCCTAATAAAATATGTGTTAAACGAAATACCCAATAATTTATAATAAACAATGTAAAAAAAAAAGAGAAATGATTACCTAATGAAAGTAAAAAAAATTTTAATTTATTAAATTTAATAATTCTTAGAACTAAGTAAATAAACAAATAAATAATTACAGACCTTACTTAAATTACAAAAAAGTAGCATTAATTTTCCCGATAAATAAACACAACCTTCAACGACACAATCTAACGCCGGTATCAACACAAGATTTTGCTCACCCCCCACAACATGTTGATTTTTCGTAAGTAGCTTATAATGGAAACTTCAGGGAAACTTATGTTTTTCCGAAGCGAAATTTTATATTTTTTTAAACTGCAAAAATATATTGAAAAATTCTATAGCAAATTTAAAGATTTTAAATACATGATACACCTCAAATCAACAGCAGGCTTTTAATAAAAATATATTATTAGTGGGAATCTAAAAACCGAAATAATAAGGATCTTAAAGGACTTAAAGTTTCCATTTACAGTTTTTCGAGACTGCGAAAATGTACTGAATATATTTACACAAAAAATAAAAAATAAAAATAAGCCTTTCCCCAATTACAGATTAAGCCTTTAATACAATATTTTTAAGTAACGCTCTGCAACAAATTTATATTACAACGAAATTTTTATAAACTTACAATCAAATTTCAAGGGAAACAAACGGAAAATTGGAGTTCAAAATAATATTTTTAGAACAACGAAATGGTAAAGAACAGTTACAGTACATTTCCGGTTCTAAAAATACCGTAAAACACCTTATCTCACGAGTAGGTCTATAGAAAATTTTAACATTATGATAACTTCAAAATTAAATTTCGTGAAAACTAAAACAAATGGCAAAACTCTAATGCACATTTTTAGAACTCCGAAATGGTATAAAACAAATTCATAAAAAAATTATCCCAAAAAACATTGTACATGCCCAGATAGGCACAGTAGCCTTTAAATTCTTTTCTACTGATGTACAAGAACAAAACGCAACAGACCTTACGCTATAAGGAAATATTTTAAATTTTATTTCCATCCTCGAAAATGAGACTCGAAAAAACCGAGATTAGCCGAGAGGCAACGGAATTTTTTTTTACGTATAACCGCATGGCATATTTTTACACATATTTTGCTTATATGCATAACCGTACGGCATATTTTAGGTATATTTTTTCTATATATGTAACTACTCAGTGTACTTTATTTCTTTATTTATTTATTATAATAAATTAAATAAACTTTATTTATTTATAATAATAAATTCAACATCAAATTTTTTCTCTGTCCCAGCGTAAATTATTTTTTCTCTGTCCCTTTTTATAATAAATTCAGCATAAATTTTTTTTCTCGTCCCTTTTTCATATAAAATAATTTTTTCTCCGTCCATTATTGCGCTTGCATTTTAATACCATCAAAAGCCTATTTCAGAGCAGAATATTTGAATTTTTTATTCGTAGTACACATAAATTATTTTTTCTTTAGCACACCTAAAAAGTTTTTTTTTTATATAATTTTTTTTTTATAAATTCGTATGTCTATAGCAATTGACTAAGAATTAGTTTTTTTGAAATTTTTTTTTTTAATAAATCATCCCTTCCAGTTGTTGGAAAATAATTTTAATTCAATTTTTTTTTGGAAGGATAATTTTATTTTATGCCTAGATACATTTCAATCAATAAATAAAAAAATTTTTTTTATAAACTATAAAACGAAAGAAGACTTCCGACCTAAATTTAATAAAATTTCATTTAAATAAATTTCTTTTAACAAATTATTGATAAAATCTTTAAAAAAAACTTGTTCAACAAACATAAAAAATTTCTGTGTAATATACGAAGTATTCAAAAATTTTTTACAAGAAACAATAGAATAATAACCAAGAATTTCAAAAGCCCGCCGAATACACATAATTTTTTATCTACTAATAATAGTACGCCATATTTTTCAAACCAACTCTCTCTATCTAACTTGTTCACAGAATAACAGTTAGCACTCAAGAATATTTTGGTTAGCTTTATCTGAAGGTCGTTAATAGAGGCGCTCGCTCCTCAAAGCTAAACCACGAGTATGAAGAGGATATATTTATAACATATATATCAAAATATATAATATGTATCTATCAAAACTAGAAAACTTATACTCTGAATAGTCACTTTCTCTCCCAAAAAATAAACTTGACATTCCATATAAAATAATTTTACATTCCCTTCCAAAAAATATTTTATGCTCTTTCCGACATATTTTTTCATATAAAATATTTTATGCTCCCTCCGACATGTCTTTTCATATAAAATATTTTATGCTCCCTCCTACGTATATTTTCATATAAAATATTTTATGCTCCCTCCGACATATATTTTCATATAAAATATTTTATGCTCCCGCCGACATATCTTTTCATATAAAATATTTCATGATCTCTCTAACATATCTTTTCATATAAAATATTTACACCCCCTCACAAAAATAACTCCATCATGCACACATTAACAACAACTCAAATTCATAACAAAAACATAACCTAACTATCTGACGAAACTATATGTTACCAAACCTTATATTTAACCATCATAATAAATTAAACCTTATTAATAAATTTAATTTTCGACCTCAAAAAATGAGTAAAACTTACTGGATTTTCCATTTTTCTTTTTTCTTTTCTTAAAATAAAACTTCCTTTGATAACACAAGCAAACAAAGTCACGTTTTCACCGTTAAAGCAGAAAGAAAATAACAACAAATAAATTCAGGTTGGTAGCCTTGTCGCTATAACCAACTTTAAATCTAACCGCAAATTTCAAAACAAATTTAAAATGATTAAAACATTAAATATTTATAAACAAAATACTACTATCACCTGTATAAAAATTATACATTATTTAACAATTTTAAAACAAATTTAAAATTTATTACATTAAAATTGACCTCGTAGCAGCAAAAAGTTGAACCAAAAATGAAAATATTATGCAAAATATAAAATATACATCCCAATTAATATTTTATAACAATCACAACAAATTTAATCTAAACTTAACTAAAATCTACTGAAACTGACTTAGAGTTAAATCTTAAACCACAAAAACCTAATTTACTGTTCTACATACCCTCTTCTACTATAGTTTTTTTTTTTGTAAATTGATAAAATACCAATTTTTATAAACACATAACTCTAATAAACATATACGATAAAAATTACGATCTAATTAATAAAACTACGAGTATATATAATAATTCGGGAACAGAATCACTGGGGACTGGGATAGATTTAAAGTATATAATTCAAAGAGCAAAAAGCTATTGGAATACGATTATATTGAAAATGAAACCATGATAGACACAGACAATAATTTTCTAATAATGACAACTGCAATTTTTATTACCATTCTAATATGGAGCACACGCACGGGAAGCTGGTGCATTGTTGGATCAAATTGCTCGCGAAGAGGATGCAAATATCCTCTTACTAAGCGAGCAATATTACAACATGAACCACAAGTACTGGCTTTCCGATGACACTGGCTGCTGCGCCATATGGCTTCGAGGCAGAGCCCAAACGTCTCTTACCCAACAAGGGAAAGGGAATTGCCACGTCTGAGCCAAGTGCGGGGAGACAACTTACATAAGTTGCTATCTCTCCCCAAACGACAACACGGCAGAGCTGGCTACAAAGCTGGTCAACATCGAGAGCACGGTCCAAACGGCGACTGGCGGCGTCATCCTTGGTGGAGACTTCAACGCCAGGGCTCTGGAATGGGGGATGCCAACGACTAACCTCAGGGGACGAATGGTGCTCGAAATGGCCACTAGGTGCAAACTAGTGGTCCAGAATAGAGGCAACAGGCCCACCTACGAGAGGCCGGGTTGGGGTGTCTCTATCCCAGACATAACCTTCGCTACAGAAGCTGCGTCCGGGAGAATAGGCGACTGGAGGGTGATGGATGATCAATACAATGGTAGTGATCATCATTACACCGCCTTCCGGGTACTGGAAGGAACCTCACAACGACCTCCGTACAAGAGGCGCCCCTTGGGTTGGAACGTCCCAAAAATGGACGAAGACAGATTCGAGGAGTATGTTCGAATCGAGTCAGCGTCCATCCCCGCTTGGCATGGAGGGGCCACAAGTCCCCATGAGGCTGAAATCTTAGTTAAGAAAGTAACGTCTCTATTATGCGGGCCTTGTGATTCCTCGATGCCTCGCCGCAGGCCCTGGAAAGGGAGAAAGCCAGTGTACTGGTGGACTCCCGAAATAGCTGAGCTTCGGAAGGAATGCCACAGGACACGACGAAAGGCGCAAAGAGCACGGGACAGACCTGAGGCCGCCGTTCTTTCTCAGAAACATAAGGACGCCAAACACCGGCTGGCCAAGGCCATCCGTCAAAGCAAGGCTCGATGTCTGCGTTCATTACGCGAAGGTGAAACAAGGACCCCTGGGGCCTAGGTTACAAAGCCGTAATGGGCAAGTTGAACCGGGGGTCCGACAACATAATGGACGCGGCGTCGACTGAACGGATCGTCGGTGCTCTCGGGTGGTGGTCTCTCTGAAGAACAGCATGGTTTTCGTGAAGGGTATTCCACGATAGACGCAATTCGGCGTGTCGTGGATACCGTAGAGGCTGAGAGGGAAAAGCGGCCTGCAATTCGCAAGGACGTCCTTCTGGTAACGCTGGGCGTCAAAAACGCTTTCAACTCGGCCAGGTGGGATGACATGATCCGGTCTCTCGAGTACGACTTCCGGATACCCAGGTATCTGGGTAACGTAATAAAGGACTACTTACGGGACCGGAGACTGCTCTACGACACGCTCGATGGAAGGCGTGAAAGGGTTTTAAGTGCAGGCATCGCGCAAGGTTCGGTTCTCGGACCGGACCTGTGGAATGCCTTTTACGATGGCTTGTTGCGCGTCCACCTCCCGGAAGGAGTTTCCCTGATCGGGTACGCCGACGACGTGGCCCTGACCATAACTGGCAGGGACATGGAAGTGACCCAGGAGAGGTTGAATCTAGTCATGAGACGGATCAACCTTTGGATGGGCGATCACGGGCTCCAGCTTGCGATCCCAAAAACTGAGATCGTACTGCTGACCCGTCGAAGGGTTCCCACCGACTTCGATGTAATTATCGACGACGGCGGAAACCCTCACACGATCCGAACCAAAACATCGGTGAAATACCTGGGAGTTCAGCTTGATAACAAGCTGATCTTCTGGGAGCAATTTCAGAGGTCGTGTGAAAAGGCAGCGTCGGCCGCATCCTCCCTGTCAAGGCTCATGGCAACATTGGGGTACCCAAACCAGGGAAGCGAAGGCTCTAGATGTCAGTCGTAACCTCTGTCCTGCTCTACGGATCAGAAGTCTGGGCGAAGACCACTGAAACTGCCAAGTACAGACATAAAATTTCGTCAGTACAGAGGCAAGCGGCAGTGAGGATCGCCTGCGGATACCACACGGTATCTTTAGAGGCGATCCAGGTTGTTGCTTCGGTGATACCCATTGACCTGCTAGCGTTGGAGTGGAAATTCATCTACGAGAGCGTAGATGAGCGCGAAGTGGCTTCCACTCGCGCCCGCTTCAACTCTATGAAAGCATGGAAGAAACGATGGAAAAAGAACCAAGAGAAAAATGCCCTATGGACGCGCAGACTGATCTCAGACCTGCAGGCATGGATGGGACGACAGCATGGGGAGGTGGATTTCTAACTTACCCAGTTCTTAACTGGACACGGGTATTTCCGTGTCATGTTGAAGCATTGGCATAAGGTGGCAACAAAGGAGTGCTTGCATTGTCCGGGCGTGGATGATACCGTAGAGCACACATTCTTCGAATCTGTGCGCTACGCGGAGGGGCGCTCGCAATTCCCGATTTGGAGGCCGGAGACGGTGGTCCCGGAAATGCTACGGAGTTCCGAAAACTGGAACAAAGTAGCAGAGCACGTAAGGACCACCTTGCTGGAGCCCCTAGGCAGGGGGGAAGGCAGCGGCCATCTGCCTAGGCTGCGAGTCCCAAACTGAAGTTATACCTGAAAAGGGAGGACAAACAAGCGCGGGGGGTTTAAAGTGTGTTTATCCAGTAAGAATGTGGGGTGTAGCCGGCGACCGTGGTCGCCGGTGGTCTCCCAGTTGTACACTTTGTACAACTGGGTAGTCATGGAAATTTGCGGGTCTTTAAGGCCCGCAAACACTCCATGGCTGATGCAAGATTCACATATTTCCCTTAAAAAAAAAAAAAAAAAAAAAAAAAAAAAAAATATGGAGCATACTGTCCGCGTATTGTCTCGAATGTAGGGGTATTAATCGTTTTAGACAAATTACATATGCAGCTAATACAGACAGACAACCAGATATAATACAAATTCCAGTAATAGTCAGGACATCACAACGCCAAAAACGCAGACAAACAATCAACCACAAGAAGCTCTTCGCATCCTAGAAGTCTTTACTTTTCAAGAGACAACTTTGTCACCTACATAAAATAAAATCCAACTTTGAGTACAAGCAAAAGAAACTCCAACATATCATTTCCCATAATAATTTCCATAATTTTTTTTCCTTTTCATTTAATCAATCATAAAATAAGCAATAATTTTAATAATCAAAATATCATATAATTAATATTTACTAGTATTAAAAAAAATTAGAAATTAATAAAAAAAAATTAATTAAAAATAAAAATATACAAAAAATTTAAAAGTCAAACAAAAACATAAATTCGAACTAATAATATTTCTGCGTACCGATAAATTCATTATAATCAGAAAATTATTAAATGCACTATAATTTTTTCCTATTTCCTTAACAATTTCAGTTTATATTCTTTAATTTCTCTAAGTAATAAAAAAAATTTTTACAAAAAACAAGTTAAAAAAAAATTATATCCATATATAAAAAATTACAAACAATCAAACAAAAAAGTAAAACCTTGTCTTAATTTTCTTCTTAAGTTCCTAAACACTACAAAATAGTAATAATAATGATTTACAAAAATTACTATACAAAGTAGAAAAAATTCCTAGAATTTCATATGTTGATAATAATCCGGAAATTTAATAAAAAAAAAATAATGAAATATTGATAACTGTAAGTTTTAATAATTATCTAATCACAAGTAATTGTAACTTTCAGTGTAGGACTCATAAAAATGTATTTTCAATTCCTCTCATTTTTCAAAACACGAAAAACTAACAGGGTCAATATTTGTGAACTGTATATGACTTTGCATGGGCGGGTCTCGAAATGTACTCCAAAGTATGTTTGGTTGAAAGTATATATAAAAAAAATAATTTACCCCAATTTTTAGCTTTTTAGATCCAATCCTCTATTTTTTACAGCGATTTTTATTTTTTTGAATTTTTTGAAATTTTTAATTTTTGAGAAATTTATGTTCATTAACTTTTCTCAGAAACGCGCACTTTACAATAAAATTTTTTTTCTCTATAGTATCCCATAGGAAATTTCCCGTAGAATTCGATTCTGGGGCCCAAATTTTTTTTTGAACTGCGCATGCGCGAGAAAATCAACTTTCTTGCTTTGCCTTTTCTAGCTTATATGCCTCAGCTGCAGACAGCTCAACTTTCATCCTGTTGGCCTCAAATTGTATGTTTTTTCATATACTTTCAGCATAAGAAATCATTTTTTTGGGTAAATTTATTTTAAAAGAACTAAAATTGAAAAATAGCGATTTTAAAAAAATCATTGCTCACAAATTTTGAATTTTCCGCCAAGTCACGTAACCAAATGAAAATCTGAGAGAAAAATCGGATTCAGCGGAAAATTTTACATAATGATACCAATTTTTGTCTTATTTCATTAAATAGTTTCTAAGATATCCCATTTTAAAGATAAAGATTAAAATTGACTTTTTTTAAAAAAACCCTAAAAATGGGACTCTGACTTTAATTATCATATCTGTTAAACAAATAATTATAAAAAAACGAGTTAAAATTTTTTGGAAACTAAGGGCTTGTAAAAAATTTTTGAGGCCTATAGAACTCGTTTCTTTTAAAAATTAGAATTTTGGCAGCAATTTCAAAATTGGTCATTTTTGGGTAAGAATAGGGATTTGGTTTATTGACTATCACCATGAGAGAATTAACAACAAATAAATGTGGTGTACGGTAAATAAATGTTGTTACGTATGCCGAAAAAATGAGACCAATTGGAAGTATTTTGGTTCGCTGGTGAGGTTGCAGCTTTGTATTAAAGATTATGAAAAAAATCCTATTTTATAACATTGTCGTATTTTGTAGCTATTCTATCTTGTTTTCAATTTTCCGAATTTTCTGTAACGCTATAGAAATAAAAGAAATAGCAAACTACTAAATAACTACAAAATACCACAATGTTATCAAATAGGATTTTTTTGTAATCTTTAATACAAAGCTGCAAACTTGCCAGTTAACCAAAATACTTGTAATTGGTCTCATTTTTTTGGTATAAGTATCACCATTCAGTTACCGTACACTGCAATTATTTGTCGCTAAATCTCTCATGCCGATAGTCAATAAACGCAATGACTATTCTTACCCCAAAATGACCAATTTTGAATTGTTGCCAAAATTCTAATTTTTATAAGAAACGAGTTCTATAGGCCTCAAAATTTTTTACAAGCCCTTAGTTTTCAAAAAATTTTTACTCGTCTTTTTATAATTATTTGTTTAGCATATATGATTAAAGTCAGAGTCCCATTTTTAGGGTTTTTTAAAAGAAGTCAATTTTAATCTTTATCTTTCAAATGGGATATCTTAGAAACTATTTAATGAAATAAGACGAAAATTTGTATCCTTATGTAAAATTTTCCGCTGAATCCGATTTTTCTCTCAGATTTTCATTTGGTCACGTGACTTGGCGGAAAATTCAAAATTTGTGAGCAATGATTTTTTTAAAATCGCTATTTTTCAATTTTAGTGCTTTTAAAATAAATTTACCCAAAAAAATGATTTCATATGCTGAAAGTATATGAAAAAACATACAATTTGAGACCAAAAGGATGAATATTGAGCTGTCTGCAGCTGAGGCATATAAGCTAGAAAAGGCAAAGCAAGAAAGTTGATTTTCTCGCGCATGCGCAGTTCAAAAAAAAAATTTGGACCCCAGAATCGAATTCTATGGAAAATTTCCTATGGGGTACTATAAAGAAAAAAAATTTTATTGTAAAGTGCGCGTTTGCGAGAAAAATTAATGAACATAAATTTCTCAAAAATAAAAAATTTCAAAAAATTGAAAAAAACAAAAATCGCTGTAAAAATTAGAGGATTGGATCTAAAAAGCTAAAAATTGGGGAAAATTATTTTTTTTGTATATGCTTTCGACCAAACATACTTTGGAGTACATTCTGAGACTCGAAAATCCAAACTGTATACACTTCACAAATATTGATCCAACAAAAATCAAAGAATATATAACAAAAAATAATAATAACAATAATTTAGGATAATCATGTAATTAAAACTGGTTGTATATTAGCTGTTTTCCATGCAACAGGAAAATATGTATTGATGATTAGATTACTAAACAAAATTATTATATTTTTTAAAAATCTTATTAGGAAGTCTTGAAAGTTTGTATGTGATACTTGTAAAACGAGTGTCAATTTTATTGTCTAATATAGAGCATAATGCTTTATTATTAGCATTAAATACTGGAGTAGCTAGTCTTTCTTCTTGGATGTGAGAAACTTCTTCCTTTATTTGATTTGCAGCCTTAGTGACTAAATTAAAAAGAGTTATAGCTGAGTCTGAGTGCCTTCTCTAACAACATAGCAAAAATATTTGCCAAAACATTTTTTAATCATTGTTGGGTTATCCAATATAAAGGCTATTGCCGGATAAATATAGTGATTTGGCCCCCCTCCCTAATCTCAAAAAAATTATTTGCACCCGAAAAGTATTATAAAAACTAACCGATCGCCGTTGGAATTAGCTTCCTAGCCCATATTAGCCGCCCTTAAACCTTAAAAAACCTTAAAAATCGTGTTTTTTGCGTTTTTTTTTGTTTCTCCGCACTGTGTTGAGCTATTAATCTGAAAGTTGCGTAGAAAAAAAGGGCACAGAGTGTATTTTCAATCTTCATTGGTTTTAGACCTTTGAGACCATTTTAAGACCCCGAAAATTTATTTTTAATTTTCGAAAAATTGGTTTTTTGAGCATAAAAAAAAATAACCAGCGTTAAATTTCTTCAAACTGACCTAAAAAGTTGAAAAAAAGTATATTTTACTGATATCAGTCTTGTCCTAGAGGGGGAGCTCATCTCCACACCTTCAAAACTCAAAAAACGCGTATTTTTGCCTCTACACGATTAAAATGCAATAGAATTGGAAAAATTCGTTTTGGAACCTCCCTAAATCTTTTTGAGCATCTATTTATACGTTTTAACTAAAATATATTTCATTAATTATTGTTTATAGACCCTTATGACCACTCAAGACCACCTTAAGAGCCCAAAAATTGATTTTACATTTTCGAAAAATCAGTTTTTTTGAAATTAAAAAATTATACCTGCCTTTAATTCTTTCAAATTGGACTAAAAAGGCAAAGAAAATTATTTTTTAACGATATCAGTCTTGTCCTGGAGGGGGAGCTCATCCCCACCCCTTCAAAACTCAAAAAATGCGTTTTTTTGCCCCTACACGATTAACCCATTGATTCCTAAGAAGAAACTGCATTTGAAAGAGCTGTAAAACCTATTCCATTTAGAGCATTAGACTCAAATTAGTAAAATAAAACACAAAAATTTTCAAAATGGCGGACATTTATAAATAGCGGACTAATATTGTTGCGGCCAATAGCTATAATAGAAGATACTTAGACATGGGAAAGAATATTACTCATTCTCGAGCGTATAAATATAAATGTTTTTAGGTTGGCGGCGTTAGCCGCCATCCTAAAAATATTTATATTTATACGCTAGAGGATGGGTAAATATTCTTTCCCACGTCTAAGTATGTTTTTTATAAATTAGTGATAAAGAATTTATCATTATTAAATTCTGACAATAAAACGTCAACCCCATAGCACCGCTGTTAATAATATACGTTCAATCCCCTCTCCTAAATATAAAAACTATGCCTAGAAAGCGATCGATAATTACATTCTTAACTTTTGAATAAGCGTGTTTTTGTACCTTTTTTTTTGTTTCAAAGCCGTGGAAGAATGTGAAAATTGAATAATAAAATATTATATGCTAATGCGCACGCTTATTGCAGGATTTAAAAGTACTATAAGAATATGATCTTTTCCACGTGTAGTTGTGTATACATAATGATATAATTCTATGTTACTAATTTATAAAATTATATTTTTCTATTTTTTCATGTTGAATATTCGCGGTAAATAATGTTTTACGTGATATTGTAATTATTTGATTTATCGGCCCCCCGTTTTAGGGCCCCTTCTCTCACGTTAAACTTTCACCGGCTCTATAAAACCGATTCATGCTCTCATTCTGTGGTCGCGTCGGCGGTCGCGCTCGTAAGACAATTTTAGTCATGCACCGCCCAGCGTATTAAACATAAAGTTATCATAGAACTAAAAACAGTGCTTAAATTTAATTTAATTAATTCAAATCAATTCATTTTTCTTTAACGCCAGCGATCAATAAGGCTGATTCTAGACGGAGCGCTGTTATACGTGCGGTTAGCTCAAATCTGTAGTTATACCTGTGGTTAGATTTTGTTGCCAACCTATGCGTCAGACCTACGCGAGATAGCTTCCTTATCGATGAGAAGTTAATTTAATTATTTTCTGCTCCTAAAAATACGTAAATAAAACTTTAGAAATAAAGAATAAGAAAAAAAAATAATAAGTTAAATTATTTTGTATTTTTATGTAGTATATAAAAATAATTTTAATATTATTATGAATAATATTATAATAATAAAAGTATAATATAACTTTTTTTTCATATAAATAAAAAAGAGTAAATATAACTTTTTCAGTTTTATTTACGTATTTTTAGGAGCAGAAAATAAATTAAATAAACTTCTCGTCGATAAGGAAGCTATCTCGCGTAGGTCTGACGTTTAGGTTGGCAACAAAATCTAACCGCAGGTATAACTACAGATTTGAGGTAACCGCACGTTTAACAGCGCTCCGTCTGGAATCAGCCTAACTATATTTATACAGTCCACTAATCTAACATTTAATTATTTGTATATAATACATTCAATAAGTGCGTTTTAATAATTATTTTATTATTTTAATCACGTGTGAATTTATTTATAAACCCAAACCAATTTTCCTACAATTTCCCCAAATATTTCCTCCAAAATATTACAAATATGGTGGTCAGAAAAACTTAAATTTTGATATTTTTTGATAAAAATTTGTGTGAATGGTATTTTTTTGGGTGCTAATTACGAATATATAGTTATTTATCAAAAATTTTTAAATGGCGGAACCAATATGGCAGTTTCAAAACTCAAAATTTCGAGATTTTTGACGATTTTAAGCCTGAGCAGAAACTGTAAGTTATATAACCATAAAACCGGTTTCAGTTAGGGCATTTAAACATTTTATGTGGAAAATATAAATTTTTTTCGAAAAAAATTCAAAATGGTAGATAAAGATGGCGGACACGAAAAACTAAATTTCGTTATTTTTTGGTCAAAATTTGTGTACAGGGTATTTTTTGGATGCTCATTACGAAGGTCTATCTATTTTTCAAAAACTCAAAATGGCGGATCTAATGTGGCTACTGAAAAATGCGAAATTTCGAGATTTTTGACGATTTTGAGCCTGAGAAGAAACTGTAAATAGTATAAGCGTAAAACCGGTTTTATTTAGGGCATTTAAACATGTTATATGAAAAAATGAAAATTATTTATTAAAATTCAAAATGGCCGATCAATATAGCGGACACAGAAGAAACTTACAGTTTCTTCTTAGTCTCGCCATTTTGAGTTTTTGAAAAATAGATAGATAAATAAATATTTTTTCACATTACATGTTTAGATGCCCTAAATGAAACCGGTTTTATGGTTATATAACTTACAGTTTCTGCTCAGGCTCAAAATCGTCAAAAATCTCGAAATATCGAGTTTTTCAACGAACATATTGGTTCCCCCATTTAAAAATTTTTGATAAATAACTATATATTCGTAATTAGCACCCAAAAAATACCATTCACACAAATTTTTATCAAAAAATATCAAAATTTAATTTTTTCTGACCACCATATTAGTCCGCCATTTATAAATGTCCGCCATTTTGAAATTATTTTTGTGTTTTATTTTACTAATTTGAGTCAAATGCTCTAAATGGAATAGGTTTTACAGCTCTGTCAAATGCAGTTTCTTCTTAGGAATCAATGGGTTAATCGTGTAGGGGCAAAGAAACGCATTTTTTGAGTTTTGAAGGGGTGGGGATGAGCTCCCCCTCCAGGACAAGACTGATATCGTTAAAAAATAATTTTCTTTGCCTTTTTAGTCCAATTTGAAAGAATTAAAGGCAGGTATAATTTTTTAATTTCAAAAAAACTGATTTTTCGAAAATGTAAAATCAATTTTTGGGCTCTTAAGGTGGTCTTGAGTGGTCATAAGGGTCTAAAAACAATAATTAATGAAATATATTTTAGTTAAAACGTATAAATAGATGCTCAAAAAGATTTAGGGAGGTTCCAAAACGAATTTTTCCAATTCTATTGCATTTTAATCGTGTAGAGGCAAAAATACGCGTTTTTTGAGTTTTGAAGGTGTGGAGATGAGCTCCCCCTCTAGGACAAGACTGATATCAGTAAAATATACTTTTTTTCAACTTTTTAGGTCAGTTTGAAGAAATTTAACGCTGGTTATTTTTTTTTATGCTCAAAAAACCAATTTTTCGAAAATTAAAAATAAATTTTCGGGGTCTTAAAATGGTCTTAAAGGTCTAAAACCAATGAAGATTGAAAATACACTCTGTGCCCTTTTTTTCTACGCAACTTTCAGATTAATAGCTCAACACAGTGCGGAGAAACAAAAAAAAAACGCAAAAAACACGATTTTTAAGGTTTTTTAAGGTTGAAGGGCGCCTAATATGGGCTAATTCCAACGGCGATCGGTTAGTTTTCATAATATTTTTCGGATGCGAATAATTTTTTTGATATTGGGGAGGGGGGCCAAATCACTATATTTATCCGGCAATAGCCTTTACCATTTACTTTATTGATATTTCTTAATTCATGATTAAATAAATTTGTCAATAATGAATCATCTTCAGGGATATGTACTATAGAAATATTTAAGCTAGCTTTTCTTCTAAATAACCCATTTCCATTTGAAAAGAATGTTGTTTAGTCCTTTTGGGAAATATTTTCCATTTTTTTTATAACTGATTGAGATTTTATATTTGTTTATTCCTTTTTTAAGGAGACATTTATATCAATTATAATATTTTTCAAATTAACGACTAGATTAGAATTTCTGTGAAATACATTTTTTTGCTTTATTAAACTGACTTATAACCCATGATTTATCTTTGTGAAGCTTATGAGTAGTTGAATTATTGTATAACATAGATGTTGGTTTTGGTTTAAATGTAGGAGCGACTTTATCTATCACTGATTTGATTGAACTATTTATTAATTCAATATTTAAATCTATTTCGAAATTAGGTAAATTTCTATTATGTGGCAATACTACAGTATAATCTTTATCAATCTTACTAGAGAATTTTTTCCAATTGGTTTTTTTTAAAGTTTAAAGGATTCATCTACATGAGAGACACTTATTCGGCCGCTAGCTCTCTATATCCCTATTTCTTCTTTCGATTAGCGAAGCATTATTTTGATTGATTGATTATAAGTTTTATTTATACAAAATGGTACAAAAAAAGAGAATTACAAATTGATTACAACAAAGATACGTGCTCGCATTATTTTAAAACTAGTAAATAGATATATTAATTTTATAAAAATTGTGTAAAGAATGCATTGTATAGGTATACAGAGTTAGCTAGAAAAATAAATGAATTTCGTAAGACAATAGGGGAGAGGGGCAGGGACAGGGACAATTTTATTTTGTTCACTTATAAAGAAATCCACTATTTCCTTTTAAGAAGTAGTATCTCCTTTTTAGTGATAGTACTAGTTTTAGAAATATACTTTAGTCAGTTTTTCGAATCTGAAACTTAATTTTTTGAAATTTTTTTTCTCAAAAATTTTCACAAAAAGAAATAAAAACAGAAATATTTTTTTTGGTATTGAACGTATCACCTAATTTATTTCTATAAAAGTACTAATATTTGAAAATATTGTTTTTACTCGATATCTCGAATTGGATACTTAATTTTTTTTTTAATTTTTTTTTCAAAATTTTTGGCATAAAAATTAAAAAAACAGCAATATTTTTTTTCTTTTTTGAAGTAGTATCTAATTTTTTCTTATGAAAGTACTTATATCGAGAATTTTTATTTTTACTCGATACCTGCAATTGAAAATTTTTCTCTCTAAATTTCTTACACAAAAAAATTAAAAAAATACCAATATTTTTTTTTTGGGGGACGTAGTATTTAATTTTTTTCTACATATGTGCTATTATATGGTATTATCATTTTTACTAGGTTTTTTTTTTTTTTTTGTCAAGGGAATCTTGTGAATCTTGCATCAGCCATGGAGTGTTTGCGGGCCTTAAAGACCCGCAAATTTTCATAACCGCTCAGTTGTACTAAGCGTACAACTGGGAGACCACCGGCAAACGCGGTCGCCGGCTATGCTCCAGATTCTTACTGGATAAACACACTACAAACCCCCCTGCGCTTGTTTGCTCCAAACCGGAACTCCCTTTTCAGGTATAACTTCAGTTTGGGACGCACAGTCTAGGAAACTGGCTGCTGCCTTCCCCCACCTTAGTGACAGGACAGCTCTCTACGATTGAAAGCGCTCCTCCTTTTTCTTCAACAAGGTGGCCCTTACGTACTCTGCTACTTTGTTCCAATTTTCAGAACTCCGTAGCATTTCTGGGATCACCGTCTCTGGCCTCCAAGTCGGAAAGGGCGGGCGCACCTCCAAGTAGCACACACATTTGAAGAATGTTTGCTCTACGGTATCTACCTCCCCCGAACAGTGTAGGCACTGCCGTGTTAACACCTTGCCCCACTTCCTCAACATGTCACAGAAGTATCCGTGACCTATTAAGAACTGGGTGAGATAGAAATCCACCTCCCCATGTTCGCGTCCTGTCCAAGCCTCCAGGTCCGGAATTAGTCTGTGCATCTACTGGCCACACTTGTCGCTGTCCCATCGTCCCTGCCATGTAATCATAGCATTGGAGCGGGCGCGGGTGGAAGCCACTTCGCGCTCCTCTACACTTTCGTATATGAATTTTCGGTCCCATGCTAGCAGGTCAATGGGAAGGACACTAGCTATCACCTGAATCGCCGATTGCGATACTGTATGGTATGCGCTGGTGAACTTGAGTGCCACTTGCCTCTGTACAGAGCAGATCTTATGCCTGTACTTCTTAATTCTGTATGGTATGCGCTGGTGATCCTGAGTGCCACTTGCCTCTGTACAGAGCAGATCTTATGCCTGTACTTCTTAATTCGGACGGCGTTCGCCCAAACTTCCAAGCCGGATAGCAGAACAGAGTTCACCACGGACATCAGGAGTCTTCGCTTTCCTAATTTGGGCCCCCTTATGTTATTTTTACCAGGTTGAATAGAACATTTGTTATTCTTAATGAGGAACCATAGTGCTAATTGCCTGGCAGCGTTTTTTAAATTAAAAAAATTTTTATTTTTCGCGATTTCAAAATTTACTAGGTTATTACTCAAACCTTTTGTCATTTCACCAATTGAAAAGGAAGTAAGTTCAAGTAATTCTGTAAGACATTTGATCATAAAATTTTTCTTGAAATTCCAGTCACAGTTACCCAAATGAATCTTCTTTATTTTTGAATTTAAACTTAACAAACATTTACCTGAAATAATTAAATCATTTAATTTAATAAATGAATGAATGATATCAAGGAAAAGATCATTTTTAGTTTTTCTTATGACATTATACTTCGTTAGATAAAGTAGACCATTAAAAACATTTTGTTATTGCTAATGTGGAACCATAGTGCCAATTACTTGGCAGCGTTTAAAAAAATTTTTTTTTATCGCTAGGTATTTTAAAAATGGCGACGAAGTAAGCATCTAAAAAATTAAGGCTAAATCAGCGCTCCTGATATTTCTGCTCCACGTGATCTGAAATAAAAAAAAAAAGAGAATGTTAATATTCTATTAATATTCTATTAATATTCTTATTAATATTCTATTAATATTCTATTAATTTTCTATTAATATTCTTATTAATATTCTTTAATTAGATACTTTTAAATAGGCATTGAATTTTCTCCAAATTTTTATTCGTAGCACAATGCCTCTATAGTTAGATATGAAATCTATTAAAAAAAAATTTTGAAGATACCATGCCTAGATTTTCTGAAACAAGGGGCGCTGATTTTGAACAATGTGTTTACTTACCCACCATTTTTAAAAAAGCTTGTAGTTAAAAAAATTCAAAAAACTGGTTCGTTTTTTCACATAACGAACGATCATGGAAAATGTTCACTTATATTAGTTTTAAAGTATAATATAATCCCTAATTAATTAATGAAATCGGTCTTTACGAACAAATGATGTTAATAATTTTTACTACAAAACGTGGTATACATTTAAATACTCAACGTAGTAAATATCAAACATTTTTATAGAAAATTATTGAAAAATTTATTTATCAATTTTTCAAGAATTTTTTACATCTAAATATTGTGTGATAATTTTATAAACACAAATTAATTAAAAAAAAAAAGTTTCAATAAATATTTCTCAAAATCGAAAAAAATTCCAGAGCCGGTGGGATTCGAACTAGTGAAATCGCTTGTTCAAAAGGTCCGATTTTTAATGGTTCAATTTTTGAGGTTTTCTTTAATTGTCGGAAAAAATTTTCCTATTGTTAAAAATTTTTTATTTTTTTAAATAAAACTTAAAAAAAAAAATATATTATAATTTTTAGATACGTACGATATTATACGATAAAAGCTCAAGATATTTCATAACCTTGTCATCTTGTTTATATTCTTCGTATTTAAGAACTATGCCTAAAATTCAGTTTTGTGTATCATGCCAATTTTCTTGGGGGGCTGCCTTCACAGCACGCCCAAGACTTAATTCTACCACAGCAATCTCCGTATCTGATTGTTCTATTTGAATATTTATAAAAAATGAATACATATCTGGATAATGTTTGCCAACAATCAACCTAAACTTATTGTGCTAACCTTCACTACAGTTGTTTGTTTTGTATTGGCCTTCAATAGTTCCTGCGTATTGATTGCATATTGGTACCGGGTATTTTGGCGGAACTGTCTTCCTTTACCTGGTCGACCAATCACATCTGTTTCTTTTACATATTCAGATACGGGTTCTAAATTTTCTGGAATAAGTTCTTCTAGTTCAAGAAAAACTTCTTGAACATCTACAATTAGAACAAACGCTAAAGCCATTAAAATATAAGAGTATTTTTTGATCTCACGATTTTCAATATCTACATATTCAGTTTGTAATCCTTTTTCTTGTACTTTCCTATAAATATTTTGAGTAAAGTGAAAAAAATATCTAGAATTAAGTGCTTCAGGAAAAATTTGTCGACATGCATTGATAATTGCAAGCTCGAAATCCCCCATAATTCTTAAAAGCATAAAAATGACCATTAGAAAAATTGGATTAGGAAAAATGTGCGGATATTTATAAGATTAAATTAAATTAAATTAAATTAAACAACTAATGTAAGAAAAACTTTTTAATTATTGTTACTGTAAAATCATATTAATTATTTATATATAAAGATTTTTAGCCTGAAGATGGTATCAATGATACTGAAACGTTGCATCAAATTAAATAAATAGATATATTTTTCAAAAATAAATTTACTCGTTGAAGTCAATTAATTATCATATTTTAAAAATCATACGAGTGATAAGAGATAGCCATATATACTAGAAAATAAACAAATTAAAAAATAAAAAAAAATAAGGTTTATAAACTTCATTTGCTGATTTCTTGGAGTTTCCTTATTGTTAGTCTTGGAGCTTGCTTTTGTTAACTCTAATTGTAAAAATAAACTTCGAAACCAGGTAGCTTAAATTCTAAGATCCATAACTCTAAAACAGAAACGTGATCAGAATTTGTTCCTCAATTTCATGTTTTCTGGATTACCGATAAAAATGCCTTACGGTGGAAATACGAAATTCTAGTAAATTTACGATTTCGTGATAAATTTACTAAAAAAATCATAATTTTAAAACAAAATTGTGAAACTGAGATTTTTATTGTATTCAAAATTTTGCAGTTTTTATAGAAAAATTTTATGCTGAGATAGTTTATTTTTGAAATAAAGATTTTGATACCGTTATGAAACCATTTTAGGCGACAATCAATTCAGTTATAAAAGATTTAAATATGTATAAAAATAATATTATATTTTGACAATGAATTACAAGAAAAAAACAATTGTAAGCTAATTTTAAAAAGAATCAAACTGCAACATGAATTCTTCTTCAGTTTGTATGCTATAAGTTATCGTTATGATTTGATTGACTTTTTAAACACTGCGCTTCGAGAGCCCTCAATCTTTCTAATCTTTGAATTGGATCTGTAAACATTTTCCCCTCTTCAGTAATGCCAGCACGCTGTGATTCTGCAAAAAAAAAAACAAAGTGAAGTTATTATTAGAAACAAGCATAAACAAAAATATATAACAAAATTAAAAAGTAAAAAGTATACATCATTTGATCACGTCATCATAATAGAAAAAGATCCAGTTTGTAGGGGGAAGAAATCGATTCCTTGTGGACAAGATATCTTAAAGCGTTTACATAGATTGCTTTTACTTTTAAAACTTACGTTATTTTCAATATGAAGAAGAGTTAATAAATTTTTCAGCCTAAACTGATTATTTTTAAGCCATGTTTATTATAGTATTTTGTACAAACAGTAGAAATAGAATCTTATAAATGTCAGCTGCGCAATTTTCATAACCTTCATGTAAAAATTTTTGAAGACCATACAAATGCAAAGTAATACAAGATACTGTTTTATTAATTATTAATTAGTCGCATTTTCTTAAATTACTGATTACTAATTGCTTAAACTGTATTCGTCGTGGTAGTTGAACATACAGCGCCACCGAATCGGTACTATTGAGAATAGCCAGAGTAAATCTTAAACTTGAATTCGGTGGTGCTGTATGTTCACCTACCACGACAAATAAAACTGTTGTAAAAGTATTAAAATGCAAAGAAAAGAACAAACAAAAATATTATCAAGTTGGTTATCACGCAAGACTACTTAATATTTTAAAAGTTACTTCTAATTTTTTTTTTATTTTCTGAAATTATTATGCCTTTTGCAGCCGTGTAAAAAAAAGTTAGTTCACCACAATTTGAATTGTATATATTATATATCTTAATCCTATCCTATCCTATATATATATAAATCTTTAATTTTGTATGTTTGTCCGAAATGGGTAAACTTGAACGCGATATAAGTTAGAGACGCAGGGTTTACGGCAAAAAACGGCAAAAATTACGGGTCAAAACATAGGCTAAGTTTCGTTTCGATTGATAACGACAAAAATTTTTTACGCTGAAAAAACTGAATTTTCAAGAAAAAAATTTTTATCAAATTTAAAAAAAAAACCAAAAAAACAAAAAACCGAGGAAAAATTTTACTATCAAAAAGAATTTCATTCGATTCGGGTATATTTTTTACGTATCCACCTAAATTTTCAAGCTAATCGGCTGGATCTGTCAAAAGTTAGAATCATTTTTCAAAAGTTATAAAAGTTTAGGACTAATCCTATATCCTATCCTATCCTATCCTATCCTATCCTATCCTATCCTATCCTTATCCTTATCCTTATCCTATCCTATCCTATCCTATCCTATCCTATCCTATATATATATAAATCTTTAATTTTGTATGTTTGTTTGTTTGTCCGAAATGGGTAAACTTGAACGCGATATAAGTTAGAGACGCGGGGCTTACGGCAAAAGACGGCAAAAATTACGGATCAAAACATAGGCTAGGTTTCGTTTCGATTGATAACGACAAAAATTTTTTACGCTGAAAAAACTGAATTTTCAAGAAAAAAATTTTTATTAAATTTAAAAAAAAAACCAAAAAAACAAAAAACCGAGGAAAAATTTTACTATCAAAAAGAATTTCATTCGATTCGGGTATATTTTTTACGTATCCACCTAAATTTTCAAGGCGATCGGTTCGATCTGTCAAAAGATACAATAATTTTTCGAAAATTATAAAATTTTAGGACTAATCCTATCCTATCCTATCCTATCCTATATCCTATCCTATATATATATAAATCTTTAATTTTGTATGTTTGTTTGTTTGTCCGAAATGGATAAACTAGAAAGCGATAAAAGTTAGAGACGCGGGGTTTACGGCAAAAGATGGCAAAAATTACCGGTAAAAACATAGGCTAGGTTTTGTTTTGATTGATAACGACAAAAATTTTTTATGTTGAAATAACTGGATTTCCAAGGATAAAATTTTTATCAAATTTTGAAAAAAAACCTAAAAAACTGAAAACCGAGGAAAAATTTTTTTATCAAAAAACATTTTATTCAATTCGGGTATATTTCTTACGTATTCACCTAAATTTTCAATGCGATCGGCTGGATCTGTCAAAAGATACAATAGTTTTTCGAAAATTATAAAAGTTTAGGACTGACATTATATATATTTCTAATTTTTATCAGCCACTGATGTAGTAACTGAATATAGTAACTAAAAGAAGCTTGAACAGCTATTATCAGACAGAACCCTAGAATGGGTATTCGAGGGAAACAACGAACACTTGTGGATCCTATGGAAGGGTAGCTAAGCTTTGTATTGCTGATTACTAATTATCTGTCTGGGTTCATATGCCCGTAATTTTTATGATTTAGTAAATTTTAGATAATACTTTGTGTAAAAAAGATTATTTTACAAAATATAGAGTAACCTAAAAAAACATATTTTTGGAAAAATAAAGCCGCAAGGGGTCCAGGGGGGCGCAGCCCACATGGTGGCTGCCGGGGCGAGCGAAGCGAGCCGGAGGCAGCTAGTACTATATATATTTGAAAATTTATTTGTTTGTCTGTCTGTCTGTCTGTCTGTCTGTCCACTCATCACGCAAGAACCGCCAAACCAATTGGCATGAAACCGGTGTCAAAATAAAGATAAAAAGTCTGCGGGTGACATAGGCCCTATATTTTCTGATTAGCTGTCGTAGTTTTTGAGATATTTAATTTTTAGTATTTTTGAACTTCATAACATTTTTTAAAAATTTTAACAAAAATTGAAATATCTCGAGACTATCGAAAAATTTAGCTGTCGCACTTCATAGTATTCATTTCAGCACTAATTTTTACGTATTCTCTGAAATTTTTATTCAAAACGGAGGTATCTTTAAAATTTTATAAATTATTTTTAAAGCTGGTAAAAAAATTTTTTTCATTTTTTTATATTTATGGTATTTCTAATCATTTATTTGTGGGTCTGTGTATATTATAATGTAATTTATATTCTACATTAAAATGTAATTTATGCGTACTTAGTTAAATTTTTATTAAAAACGTACGTTTCTTTAAAATTAAAAAAAAAAAAAATAAAATTTTTTACTATATCTTAATACTATATATATTTGAAAATTTATTTGTTTGTCTGTCTGTCTGTCTGTCCACTCATCACGCAAGAACCGCCGAACCAATTGGCATGAAACCGGTGTCAAAATAAAGATAAAAAGTCTGCGGGTGACATAGGCCCTATATTTTCTGATTAGCTGTCGTAGTTTTTGAGATATTTAATTTTTAATATTTTTGAACTTGATAACATTTTTTAAAAATTGTAACAAAAATTGAAATATCTCGAGACTATCGAAAAATTTAGCTGTCATTATATTATAATGTAATTTTATTAAAATGTAATTTATGCGTACTTAGTTAAATTTTTATTAAAAACGTACGTTGCTTTAAAATTAAAAAAAAAAAAAAAAATTTTTTACTATATATTATACTAGCAAAAGTTGGAGTGTCACATTTCCTTCTGTTTGTTTTGCTTCAAAAAATCATTTTTCATTGCAAATTTATAATTATGCAAACACATTCAGATTTTTCGAATGAGACTCAGTCCCTCCTGTTAACATTTACTTCAATAGTTTTCTGTTGCTTAAAAAAATCATGTTTCTCTACAAATTTATAATTATGCAAAACACATTCAAACTATTCAGAGCAGCGTAGGTGAAACATTAATGAAAAATTATAGGTTCTGATTGATTCTCTAGTTATAATAGAGAAAATAAAAAAATTTAACTTAGTACGTATAAATTAGTGCCAAATTAAGTAATACCAATTGTGACAGTAAAATTTAATCATATTTTTTAGGTATTTAACATTTTAAGCAAATTTACAAAAAATTTTATATATCCTAAAAATAGTGAAAATTGAATATCTCCAAAAGTAAGAAAGCTGAGTCAGAAAACTATAGCCTATGTTATCCGAATACTTTTATTCTTTATTATGACACTGGTTTCATATCAAGTGGTTCGGCGGTTCTTGAGTCATTAGGGTACAGACAAACAGACAAACAAACAAATATATAATATAGAATAATATAATAAAAACAAATAATATAATATACTATACCTTAAATATTGAGTTGAATATATATAATATATAGTAAAAAATTTTAAAAATATTTTATAAAATTTTAAAGATACCTCCGTTTTGAATAAAAATTTCAGAGAATACGTAAAAATTAGTGCTGAATTGAATACTAAGAAGTGCGATACCAAAATTTTTCGATAGTATCGAGATATTTCAATTTTTGATAAAATTTTTAAAAAATGTTATCAAGTTCAAAAATACTAAAAATTAAATATCTCAAAAACTACGATAGCTAATCAGAAAATATAGGGCCTATGTCACCCGCATTTTTTTTTCTTCATTTTGACGCCGGTTTCATGCCAATCGGTTCGGTGGTTCTTGAGTCATTAGGGTACAAACAGACAAACAGACAAACAAACAAATAAATTTTCAAATATATATAGTATTAAGATATATATATAGACTAGCATAGGTGTGCTAGATAAAAAAGTCCCTCAGCCAAAGTTTTAGTCCTCTAGCACCTCATGGGCCCGAAATATGTCTGTTTAAAGGTCCAAAAATAGCCTGATCTGGCCCATTTTCAAAATTACACCATTCCTTTGAATTTACTACAAATTTTATCTTATTGGTCACATTTGAACTGGTAAAAGGTCTACATTAAGAAAAAAATTTTAGCTTATTTCAAGGCGTTAATTTTTTTTGACATTGATATATATTTTGGACAATAACAACATGATAATAATAAAAAATCAATAACAACAACACCGGGAATAGATCATGGGGGGCGGAGCCCCCCCTCACACCTATGCTAGTATTATATATATTCAACTCAAATTTTAGGGTATAGTTTGGGGTGATAAAAAAGTCCCTCAGCCAAAGTTTTAGTCCTCTAGCACCTCATGGGCCCGAAATATGTCTGTTCAAAAGTCCAAAAATAGCCTGATCTGGCCCATTTTCAAAATTACACCATTCCTTTGAATTTACTACAAATTTTATCTTATTGGTCACATTTGAACTGGTAAAAGGTCTACAATAAGAAAAAAATTTTAGCTTATTTCAAGGCGTTAGTTTTTTTTGACATTGATATATATTTTGGACAATAACAACATGATAATAATAAAAAATCAATAACAACAACACCGGGAATAGATCAGGGGGGGGGGGCGGAGCCCCCCCTCACACCTATGCTAGTAATTGTATATATTACTAACAGAATAAAAATCTATTGAGGGAAACTGATCAGAAATTTTAATAAGTTTATCAAGAAACTGAATAAATTCAAAGTACTGTCATATTGATTCAATTTTATTCGTTTTAGGAAAGTTCATAGCAGTACTTTCAAATATCATTGTCTCTTCGAAAATTGTTGACTTACTCTTAACAGAATAAGTCGTTAATTTTTTATTATGCAGTTGGCATATTAAATTTCAAGTATGTTTTATCAGCAGCATAATATCTAATAATTTCCGGCTATTAATAACATAATAAAAATCTATTCAGGGAAATTCATCAGAAATTTTAATAAGTTTATCAAGAAACTGAAAATATTCAAAGTACTGTCATATTGATTCAATTTTGTTCGTTTTAGGAAAGTTCATAGCAGTACTTTCAAATATCATTGTCTCTTCGAAAATTGTTGACTTTTTCTTAACAGAATAAGTCGTTAATTTTTTATTATGCTGTTGGCATATTAAATTTTAAGTATGCTTTATCAGCAGCATAATATCTAATAATTTCCGGCTATTACTAACAGAATAAAAATCAATTCGAGTGAAATTTATCAGAAATTTTAATAAGTTTATCGAGAAACTGAATAAAGTCATAGTACTGTCATGTTGTTTCAATTTTATTCGTCTTAGGAAAGTTCATAGCAGTACTTTCAAATATCAGAATATCCTTGATCTAATGGAAGAAAAGATAGGCGAGATGACACATCACATGACTTTCAAGCAGCAAAGCATAGCCGCTGTTGTAAAGAATGGTATAAATGATATGAAGGACAAAGTTACTGCTCTCAAAGCAATAAGAGATCAGCAAGTTAAGGAGAAAAATGGAATTGAGCAGTTATTTAAAAAACATATAACAGGCTCAGTGCTAAAGAAAAGAAAGCGAAGCGAAAACGCTGAGACTGCAGGGCTAGGAAGCGAACATGCTAAGAGAACTGCTGCGGGAAAATCACCTCAAAAGATTAAGTAGCTGCTCAGTAATGATGGTAGATATAGCGACCCATGAGAACAATACCTATACTCAGTTGCAGATACAGCCTGAAACACAGCAGAGCACCCCGGGTGGAAATAATACAACGCATGATACGGACCGTAATAACGAACCCTTTCAAACGGCTGTAAACAAAAGGAAGAAGAGGAAAAAGGGGAAAAAAGAAGGTAAGAGAGGTCAGGACGGAAACTAAAAGTGGCCAGTAGCTACGCAAAAGAAGACAATCCCAAGAAAACGGGAGCGAGCTGTAGCTATTAAACTGCCTACAGGTAGAACATATGCTGACGTCTTGGGAACTTTAAGGTCTCAGGTGCAACCTGAAGAACTTGGCGCAAAAATAAGATCGGTGCGAAAGACGAAGACGGGCGATGTCCTGGTTGAGCTGAAGGAACCTAGTGATAAAATAGGTTTCTTCTCACAAGAAGTAAGAAGAGTATTGGGTGTGGAGGCCAGGGTTAGGGATCTTGCTCCTAAACGAGTTATACAAATACTTGACTTGGACTGTCTCACCCAGTCAATAGACGTTCTAAATGCCATTAAAAGCAAAGAAGAACATACTGAGATAGCAAGGGTGACTATTTCTAAGAGCAACGCAAGAGAACAGAGAGCTGCTTACGTTGACCTCGATGAAAGAACCGCCTTCAAATTGGTCCGCATGGAACGTATCAAAATAGGATGGATGAACTGTAGGATAAGGCTAAAAACCCCATTAACCCGTTGTTTTAAATGCCTACGTTATGGCCATTTTGCTACAAAATGCAATGGACCAGACAGGAGAGCGAAATGCTACAAATGCGGAGAAGAAGGACATAAGGCAACTGACTGCACAGCGAAGGCAAGGTGCATGCTATGCTTGGACCTTGGGCTAAAAGGCAAAGAGTTGAAGCACGACCAAGGTGCAAAGGAGCAAAGTGTGAAGCGCTACGGAGGGCTCTGTTGAAATTAAGAAGCGGCGCAGACGCTAGCAAGTCGAATAATGTTAAAGGTGCTTCAAGGTAATGTGCGGCGAAGCCCCCTAGCAAGAGACATTATATATCAACTTGCTAGAGAAAAGTCGGCAGACCTCCTCATCATAAGTGAGCAAGGGGTCCGACCAAGCTCTCTGAACTGGTTTAAAGATGAGTTGGGTACTGCGGCAATCTGGGTAGTGAATCCAAGAAAGGTTCTAGTACAGGAAAAAGGCGCTGGCAGAGGCTTTGTCTGGATTAAAACAAATGGTGTTACCTACATAAGCGTGTACTTAACGCCAAATGAGCTTAGGGAGGACACTCTGAGGAAAATGAATAGTTTGGAAGATACTATAAGAAATATGACTGGTGAAATTGTAATGGCAGGCGATTTCAACGCGAGAGCTCCAGAGTGGGGTATGTCAGAAACGGATGCAAGAGGAGAGGACATACTTGACCTATCTGCCAGGCTCAATTTGGCTGTGCTAAACGTAGGTAACACTACTACTTTCAGAAGGCCAGGCTACGGACAGACCATCCCAGATATATCGTTTGCAACAGAAAATTTGGCTGCCAGGATTACTGATTGGCAAGTACTAGAGGACTTCTCAGCGAGCGACCACCAATATATTTCTTTTGAGGTGCATGATGAGCGGCTGCTGACACGAAGAGACGAAGCACAGAAATGCTGCGGATGGAACATCAAGCGGTTAAACCGCGAAATTTTGGTGAACACGCTTAGAAGAGGAGAGACTGCTATCCTAGGGAAAGCAATTAGACCAGGAAATACTGACGATGCAGAGGATGTCGGTAACCCACTCCATACTACTGTATGGTGCAGAAGTATGGGCCGACTGCATAAAGAAGGCCACTTATGCGTCTAAGCTTACGAGCTTGCAGAGGCAAGGAGCCCTGCGAATCTCCTGTGCCTATCGAACAGTGTCGTTGGAGGCAGCTCTAGTCATTGCTGGGGTAATCCCGATAGACCTGCTGGCTCTTGAGAGACAGTATATCTATCTGAACAAAGAGAGGGAAGGTTACTTCGCGCCAGATCAGCCTAAGCGATTGGCAGGAACGTTGGACCGACTACGCGAAGAGCAAATGGACCAAGAGGTTGATAGGAGAGATATCACCCTGGATAAATAGAGGGCATGGGGACATTAATTATTTTTTGACCCAATTCCTAAGCGGACATGGACTTTTTTGCTCCTACCTCTTTTGGATCCAGAAGATGAATAGTGCGGAATGTATATACTGTCCTGGCAAAGACGACACGCCGGAACACACATTCTTCAAATGCGATAGGTGGGCTGCTAAAAAGTTTCAATTAGAAGCTAACATCGGTCAAATCACACCTGAAAATGTGGTTGGCCTGATGCTTCAAAATGAAGAAGTATGGTCCGAAATTGGCCAGTACGTGGAGTACATACTCCGCACCAAAAAACCTGAAGTCCAAGGTATAGGCTAATATTAAGACGTATTGCGGTTATCCTGATGACTGCAGCTGTTGTACTAACATACTATCATCCCTGCAGTTACTCTTGATACCGCAAGCAATAGTAGATGGTAGGATAATTTTTATTTATTTATTTATTTATTTATTAACCTTCTTTTTGATGATAATGAGAATTAACGTATATTTTTAGCTAACATATATTTTATTAAAGATGACAGTACATAAAGACGAAATTTCAACCAGATGGAATGACGGAGTCCTTAACCAGACTGGCGAGTCAGTGGATGCAAGTCAAAAGATGGAGTTCATGAATAGAACTAAATGGCCTTGAACCTGTCCTGAAGTAATGTGAAAACGGTCCCGGGATAGGCTCGCATAAGGTAGGAAGGGAGTGGAGTTTTAGTGGGTATAGGCAAAGTAGGTCGAGTCCCACATAACTGTCAGTTCGGATGCTGAACAGTATGCGTAATGCATTTCTCCACTTCCTACGCAAAAAAAAAAAAAAAAAAAAAAAAAAAAAAACTTTCAAATATCATTGTCTCTTCGAAAATTGTTCACTTACTCTTAACAGAATAAGTCGTTATTTTTTTATTATGCAGCTGGCATATTAAATTTTAAGTATGCTTCATCTGCAAAATACTTAAAAGATACAGAAATTTGTATAGATGCAATCTGTCAGGTTACTCTGTTCAGGTTTTACCTAAAATAAAAAATCAATACTTGAAAGTTCAAGGAAATATAAAACAGAACACCTATGAGTATCAATAATTTTTAGTAAATAACTTTCGAACAGACCGTTGCATTTCAAAGTACTGCTATGAACTTTCCTAAAATGAATAAAATTGAATCAACATTACAGTACTTTGACTTTATTCAGTTTCTTGATAAATTTATTACAATTTCTGATGAATTTCCCTCAATAGATTTCTGATATTAATAGCCGAAAATTATTAGATATTGTGCTGCTGGTGAAGCATACTTAAAATTTAATATGCCAACTGCATAATAAAAAAATAACGACTCATTCTGTTATGAGTAAGTCAACAATTTTCGAAGAGACCATGATATTTTAAAGTACTGCTATGAACTTTCCTAAAACGAATAAAATTGAATAAGCATGACAGTACTTTGCCTTTATTCAGTTTCTTGATAATCTTATTAAAATTTTAGATGAATTTCCCTGATTAGATTTTTATTCTCTTACTAATAGCCGAAAATTATTAGATACTATGCTGCTGGTGATGCATACTTAAAATTTAATATGCTAACTGCATAGTTAAAAAAAACAACTTATTCTGTTAAGAGTAGGTCAACAATTTTCGAAGAGACCGTGATATTTGAAAGTACTGCTATGAACTTTTCTAAAACGAATAAAATTGAATCACCATGACAGTATAAATGACTTTATTCAGCTTTGACTTTATTCAGTCTCTTGATAATCTTATTAAAATTTCTGATGAATTTCCCTCAATGGATTTTTATTCTCTTATTAATAGCCGAAAATTATTAGATATTATGCTGCTGGTGAAGCATACTTAAAATTTAATATGCCAACTGTATAATAAAAAATTAAAGACTTATTCTGTTAAGAGTAAGTCAACAATTTTCGAAGAGAACATGATATTTTAAAGTACTGCAATGAGCTTTCCTAAAACGAATAAAATTGAATCACCATGACAGTACTTTGACTTGATTCAGTTTCTTGATAAACTTATTTTACCTACTTTCTGATTGGTCGAGAGCTGAAACAATGGCTGGCATCCAGCTCTCTTAATATTCACCAAATTAATAAATTTTTAAATTCGCGGTTTCCCCCATCATGGATTATTTTTTTAATTTTTTTTTTTTAATTCAGTTTTTGGTTCCTCAAAGAGGAACCATTGTGTTAGGTCAAAATTTGATTTTCTATTTTTTGGCATATAAGCACGTTTTGGGACCCCAGGAAGCTAAAAAACCTGTTTTTAAAAAAAGTCTGTATGTGTGTGTGTGTGTGTGTGTGTACGTATGTGTAATCGGTGATATTTCACAAATATTATGGAATTAAGACCTAATTTTTTTTTCAAACATTTTTTCACCAAAAAATCTCGAGGTACTTTTTTTTTTTTTTGATTTGGATGTAATACCTCATTTATTTCCATGAAAGTACTTATATTTGAAAGTATGGTTTTTACATGATATCTCGAATCGGATACTTAATTTTCTGAAAATTTTTTTTCTAAAATTTTTTTCACAAAAAAATACAAAAAATACAAATTTTTTTTTTCTTTTTGGACGTAGTACCTAATTTATTTCCATGGAAGTACTAGTTTTAAGAACCTTCTTTATTGTTATTTTTTGGATCTGATACTTAATTTTTTCAAAATTTTTTTTGTCAAAATTAAAAAAATAGAAAAATTAAAAAAAATGCAATATTTTTTTTTTTTTGGGTGTAATACCTCATTTAATTCTATGAAAGTACTAATATCTGAAAATATTATAACTAGTGATATTTCAAAACCATTATCGAATTAAGACCTAATTTTTTTTTCAAACATTTTTTTATCAAAAAATCTCAAACCCCCCCCTTTTTTTTTTAATTTGGATGTAATACCTCATTTATTTCCATGAAAGTACTTATATTTGAAAGTATGGTTTTTACACTATATCTCGAATCTGATACTTAATTTTCTGAAATTTTTTTTTCTAAAATTTTTTTCACAAAAAAATACAAAAAATACAAATTTTTTTTTTCTTTTTGGACTTAGTACCTAATTTATTTTCATGGAAGTACTACTTTTAAGAACCTTGTTTATTGTAATTTTTTGGATCTGATACTTAATTTTTTCAAAATTTTTTCTGTCAAAATTAAAAAAAAATAAAAATAAAAAAAACTGCAATATTTTTTTTTTTTTGGTGTAATACCTCATTTAATTCTATGAAAGTACAATTATCTGAAAATATTGTAACTAGTGATATTTCAAAACCATTATCGAATTAAGACCTAATTTTTTTTTCAAACATTTTTTTATCAAAAAGTCTCAAACCCCCCCCCTTTTTTTTTAAATTTGGATGTAATACCTCATTTATTTCCATGAAAGTACTTATATTTGAAAGTATAGTTTTCAAGTGATATCTCGAATCTGATACTTAATTTTCTGAAAATTTTTTTTCTAAAATTTTTTTCACAAAAAAATACAAAAAATACGAAACTTTTTTTTCTTTTTGGACGTAGTACCTAATTTATTTCCATGGAAGTACTAGTTTTAAGAACCTCGTTTACAGTAATTTTTTGGAATTGATACTTAATTTTTTCAAAATTTTTTTTGTCAAAATTAAAAAAAAATAAAAATAAAAAAAACTGCAATATTTTTTTGGTGCAATACCTCTTTTAATTCTATGAAAGTACTAATATTTTAAAATATTGTAACCAGTGATATTCCAAAACAATTTATTATCGAACGAATACCTAACTTTTTTTTCCAAAAATTTTTTTATTAAAAAAATCTCAAAATACTTTTTTTTTTTTTAATTTGGATGCAATACCTCATTTATTTCCATGAAAGTACTTATACTTGAAAGTATGGTTTTTACTCGATATCTTGAATCTGATAATTAATTTTTTGAAAATATTTTTCTCCAAAATCTTCGTTACAAAAAAATACATAAAACATCAAATTTATTTTTCGTATTTGACATATCTAATTTATTTTAATGAGAGTACAAGTTTTAGAAATTTAGTTTATAGTAATTTTTTGTATCCGATCACAATTTTTTTTTTTATTTTGATATAAATTATAACACACAAGAAAGAGTGATGGAAATCTTGCCTCTTTTTGACATCCTTGGATTATTTTGCTCGTTGCTATGTTTATTTATGTATGCAGCTTAATGAAATTATAAACAATAATAAACAGCCTAAAAATGTGGCTATTTTTTTTATTACAAAATATTATTATTATTATTATTATCATTGTTGCGGAAGATTGGTCAAATGCAAGAAGTACACTGAGAAAATAAATTATAAGAAATTATTATAAATTCTGGTAAAAACTCCTATCTTTTTATAATAATTGAGCGAATATTTGTAATTTTCGCATCGTTACCAACCATTTCTTTTATAAAAAAAAATAAAATTAGCTTTTTTTATATTTCTCTCTTTTTAATTATGCAAAAATGATTTAAAATCCATTAACGCCGGCGCGACCAATCCATGAACGCTAGAATTTTCACTTTAATAACAAAATGATCTTAATAATCTACTTTACCAGCTACTAAAAACGAAAAATGTATGTATAATTGCATGGTTGTAATCAATAATATTTTTTGTAAATTAGATTACAGCCCATTGTTTGAGGAACCTCAGTGCCAGCTAGTTGGCAGGGTATTTCTTATATCGTAGCAGGGCTTTGGTTTTTAAATTTAACTTTAGACAATAATATTTTATTTACATTGTGCAATTTATATGTTATTCCTTATCGACATTTTTATTTTTAAAAGTGGCTCTTTAGTCTGTAGTGTCACACTCTTTAGTGTCTCTTTAGAACCTAGACCTATTCTATGCCTTCCAGCGGCAAAAAAAACGTTTAACGTTTGGGTTCGCATTCAAATTTGCAGCCATAAGCTTTTAAGAAGGTTTATCCGCTAACAAAAATAATGACAGAATGTAATAAAACGTCAATAGTATTAAAATTTAAACATTTTTGAGCTAAAATCGACTTATTTTTACCTATGTATTCATTTTTTATGAATAGAATAAAAGTGGTAATTTAACATTGCACTTACGGGAAAATTTGTTTAGGCTTTATAAAAAGTAGGGTGCTAATGACACAGATAAATGAAACTTAATAAATCTGATAAATAATTGCTTAAAGATTACATTCCCAATTAGTTTTACATACTTTATCGACTTTATTTTTGTAAATTTAATAAAAAACACACCGTAACATAACCAAAAAGTTCATTATTTTAATTACGTTTTTTTAAATTGTATAATACAATGAGACTTTTTTTTGTAATATTCTTGGATTATTAATGGTTTTTATAGTTTCTTTTCAATTAATAGCTTCTAAAATAAACTAAAAAAAAAAATTTATGTCGGTAATCGTAATTTTTGCGAAAATGTAGAATCAGCAGATAAACCTCCTTAACCCATTAAGTCCGAATGCCATTTTTACGTGTCGATTTGTAAACCGCTTCAAAAAATATGTTATATACTACAAATTATAAATAAATCATGGTCCCTTAAGTAAAAAGAGTTGCTTTTTAAGAATCCGAGGTCAGATTTTTGATTTAGACTTCTGGAAAGTCAGTACAGCGGGTCAAAGTTGGCCAAAATTATAAAAAAAATGTTTCGTAAAAGCCCTGATTATTATGTTACAAAACGCTATTTAATGTTTAGAACTTATATTTTTACCACGAGAAAAAAATTTAATTTTGGAAAATGAAAATATAATTTTAAAATTTGAGGCTTCTATTGAGTTACGATGTTTTAATCGAATTTTTAAGCATTTTTTGACCAAAAAATGCGATGTGTAGACGGTTAACGTTAACCGATTTTGCCCAAACTTGTCACTGGTCATTTTTTAACCAAAAAAATTACTTTAGGCACCCAAGATAAAAATAAAAATTTTCGCTTTAGGCTAATGCGCATACTTAATAAGTTTGTAATTTGTATATAAGTATATACTCTTTAGATAATTTGTCTGAAGCAATGCCTAGAATTTCTTTTGCAAATGTTTACTTTTTAAATAATTTTATTAGGATAGTTCATTAATAATTTCATTGATTTTTAATTTTAGAAACTAAATTATCAATTTATTTATAATAAGAAACTTTAATCAGGCTGCAAACAACAAAGTTAAAAGTCAGATGCCCACAATGAATGAATTTTTCTATTAGAACTTTCAGAAACTAGATAAAGCAAAAGAACCGCTATGAAATTTAATCATTATTTGTTTTTGAGTACGTTTATTACCAGTAAAATCGCTTTAAAATATTTTTTTGGTACTTGAGGTTGGGTATCGTTTTTTATATATTTAAATAGTATTTTCCATCGTTTAGTAGTTTTTTAAAACATTTTGCAAGCCTTGTAAAAAATTAAAAAGCTGAAAAGTCTATATTCCCATGTTATTTAAATGGGATTTTATGGTATGCGTAAATGCATTCTCCTCGTCCTACGAAAAAGGCCCCTTCTTGAAGGGGCCCAAAAAAAAAAAAAAAAAAAAAAAAAAAATTTAAATGGGAAAATTGAGGTGCTTACAGGCACGCTTTTTTGAAAAGCAAAAGCAAAGTCCTTGGAGCTGGGGACTTCTTATGGCGAAAGTTCACGAAATAACCCGGGGAGCAAAGTTTTTCTTAAAATTCCAAATTTAGGTCCACTCTAATGCATATTTATTATTCGTAATAAAATTAACTGAGCCTAGAAGACACTTATTTTTGGCGAAGAAATCTAAAACAGAAATATATTTTGGATAAATTCAGGATCTTCAGCTAATAAAATTATAAAGAGATTACCGATTGGCCGGAATAACTTTAATATTTAATCTTGAATTTGTGTTTTTCATTTGTCATGGTAAATATTAATTTTCAGAAAGTGATCTCACCCCAACATCAATTTTGGGTATATCAGGGGTGGAATTTTTGTTTTTCACTGCACACTTTAACCTAATTTTTGTTTTTCGTTTTTTAGTATGTTATAGTTTTCTGTCATACCAACTTCATTTCAATAACAGTACATCGGTATAATAGAAAATCACAAAATATTAGAAAATGGAAAACAAAATTAAAGTTAGTGCTTGCAGTGAAAAAAAAATTCCACCTCAGGAACCTTAAAACGGTAACGTTATAAAGGAATTAATAATTCACTAAATACTATAATCTTTTATCTTGAACATGAAATCAGATTTCCCAATTTTCATAATGTTGGCGTACCAAAAAACAAAAAAAAAAAGCAAATTTGTACATTGCCTGGAAGGGTTATTAGATTGTATAGAGAGTTATTCAGATATATAGAGAGTTATTCAGATTTAGAAAAACTTTCTTATTGATGAACATTTTCATTTTTTCAACCCAACATATTTTCCAATTTTCCAAGATGCAGGCCAAGAAAACATATAAAATAACTTTTTACGTTCCCTGGGGGTTATTGAGGTTGATAAAAACTAGTTTACTTATAAAAATTTTCATTTTTTTACTCAAAAATATTTTCCGATTTTCCAAAATGACAAACACAAAAAAATATGGACATGGAGTCCCTATAGTACTAACAATAATCTGAACCAATTGAGTTAATGGTCAAAGAAGAAAAATTTGCGATGAAAAAGAAATGCAGGATCGTTTTCAGCGGTCCAACAGACAAACGCAACTGATAGAAAAACTATAAGGGTCGCTAAATAAAGGATAAAGTTGCTTACTGCGAGTAGCTGAACTACTATTGGTGAAAACAGTTCGCGGGATTTGTTTTATGGACTATAAATTCATATATTTGATAAGACTGTCATAAAAGCTCCACAAAATAACCTGAAGTGACCTGTTGTGGGCAACTGGATTTTGTGTGGTAATAGCGTATACTGAAATCGTATCAGTGACTTAAAAAACATAAGTAACCGATAAAAAGTCCAAAAAAGTCCTAAGATATCATCCAAAGTTGCCTATTGTGGGCAACCAGACCTTTCGCAGTAAAAACAGATGCCGGAATCGTAATTAGCGACCCAAAAAACATAAGTCCCCTTGAGGAAATTCTTTTTTTGCGTCACAGGGTTTTGTTTCCCTTGCTTCCCTTTAAATCGGGTTTTTTTACCTTCAGGCTCAAGATTCAACCGTAAAACCTCGACCAATCGAGCCCCGGCTTAGGATAAACTTATTTTTTCACAGAATACAAACTTTTAAGACCAGGAATCGTAATGAGCGACCCAACAAACATAAGTAACCGATGAGAAGTCCTTAAAAGTCCTAAAATATCACCCAAAGTTGCCTATTGTGGGCAACCAGACCTTTCAAGGTCAAAACGGATACCAGAATCGTAATTGGCGACCCAAAAAACATAAGTCGCTTTGAGAAAATTCTTCTTTTACTACACAGGGTTTCGTTTCCCTTGTTTCTCTTTAAAACGGGTTTTTTGACCCTCAGGCTCAAGATTCAACCGTAAAACCTCAACCAATCGAGCCCCGACTTACGGCAAACTTATTTTTTCATCGAATACAAACTTTTTAGACCCCCCCACCCCGCTCAAATTAAAATTTTCACTACAATCTAGTATAAAAGGTATGCAAATATTTAAAAAAAGGGACAAATAGGCATATTGTGAAATTGCAATATTGTGATAGGTCAAATTTCGATTTTTGATTTTTTGGCAAATAAGCACGTTTTGAGACCCCAGGAAGCTAAAAAACCGGGTTTTAAAAAAAATAGGTGTGTGTGTGTGTGTGTGTGTGTGTGTGTGTGTGTGTGTGTGTGTGTGTGTGTGTATGTAACCGGTGAAATTTCACAACCATTATGGAATTAAGACCTAATTTTTTTTCAAACATTTTTTCATCAAAAAATCTCAAACTACTTTTTTTTTTTTTTAATTTAGATGTAATACCTCATTTATTTCTACGAAAGTACTTATATTTGAAAGTATGGTTTTTACTCTATATCTCGAATCTGATACTTAATTTTTTGAAAATTTTTTTTCCAAAATTTTTTTCACGAAAAAATACCAAAAGCACCATTTTTTTTTTCTCTTTGGACATAGTACCTAATTTATTTCTATGAAAGTACTAATTTTAGAAAGTTTGTTTATAGTCATTTTTGATTCTGATACCAAATTTTTTCAAAAATTCTTTCTCAAAATTAAAAAAACAAAAAAATTAAAAAACCTGAAATATTTTTTTTTTTTTTTGGTGTAATACCTCATTTAATTCCATTAAAGTACTAATATCTGAAAATATTGCAACCGGTGATGTTTCACAACCGTTATGAAATTATGACCTAATTTTTTTTTTCAAAAATTTTTTCACCAAAAAAGCTCTATGTCCTTTTTTTTTTTAATTTGGATGTAATACCTCATTTATTTCCACGAAAGTACTTATATTTTAAAGTATGGTTTTTACTTGATATCTTGAAGCTGATACTTAATTTTAAAAAAATTTTTTTCACACAAAAATAAAAAAAAAATTATTTTTTCTCTTTGGACTTAGTACCTAATTTATTTCTATGAAAGTACTAGTTTTAGAAAGTTCTTTTATAGTAGCTTTTTGGATTTGATACCGAATTTTTTCAAATTTTTTTTCTCAAAATTAAAAAAACAAAAAAATTAAAAAAGCTGCAATATTTTTTTTGTTTTTAGTGTAATACCTCATATTGTAACCGGTGATATTTCACAACTATAATGGAATTAAGAGAGAAATGTATGTATGATTGCATGGTTGTAATCGGTGATATCAGTAGCATATTGAAGTATTAAGCTCACTGTTTGAGGAACCTTAGTGCCAGCTAGTTGGCAGGGTATTTTTTCATTTATAAGTGAATTTTTTTTTATTCACGGTTTCGTAAAGAGATATTATTGGTTAGAAAGGAAATATTGGTGTAGAATTTCAGGTTATAAATAAATCTCAAAAACATGATAAAAAAATTAGTCAAATGAGAATTACTATATAGGGTAACTGTACTAGAGCTCGGCCACCCCCCACTAGTCGGCCACCTTGCTCGTATTTGTGTAATTAATAATTATTTTTTTAAATAAATTGAAAAATAAAGTTAGAATATTGTTCTTATAAGTATTAATAATATTTGCGAATCAAAATTTTTGCTTTTGAACAAATTAAAATACAAATAAAAAAATAAAAACAAAACCATGCTCTCAGAAGAGCACTTTTCTTACGATTTGCTTTATGACTCGTGCAACGGGCCGACTACTGTTATTATTGAAATTTCTAATATTTTCTTTGTATGCGATGGGTAAAAATGCTATTATTATTAATTTGTATCATATTAAAATAGTTTATTACACTTAATAATTAAAAAAACTGTAAATATTAAAGAATAATTAATAATTAAATATACGGTCGACCACTGGCTTCACTTTTTTCACGATTTTTAGTAGTCGGCATGTTCTAAAAACTCTTGTCACGGCAATATTTTTGACTCTATTTGTAAAGTAGATTAGTATTTATGCATTTTTATGATATTTCTTTAAAATTAACAATAATAAAACAACTTTTTTATTAATTAAAATAGTTTTTAAAATACTTAAATCTTTTAATGTATTTCATATATGCTGCTTACTGCGCAGGTGTATTTTAAACTAGAGGGCGGGGTTCGGCACTAAATTTAAAAGTTATTTATTAAGTAAATATTATTTTGTTATAAACATAATAATTTTTAATGCTAATTTAAAAAATAAATTAACAGTTTTATAATTAAATATGATTAATTTTATAAAAACAGGTTTTTTTCAACAATTTTTTAAGAATATTCTAAAAATCATCTGTAGTTCGGTGTATGAATCTGAGCGGCCGACCACTAATGTAAGCTTAGGTCGACAACCGGGGTTGGGTGGTCGACTACTAGTGGATATGCTGTTTTATTATTTTTTTCTTTTTATTAGCTAAACTATGTTTAAAATTTAATTTTTCAAATTATAATTAATAACTATTAGGTATAAACAATGAACTAAATGCATTAATTCGGCAAAAAAAGTTTATTTAGTATATTTAAAGTTAATTCAAAGTTCACGGTGCGCTTAAGTGGCCGACTGCTAGTACACTTACCCTATATCAGTATGTAACCCTTTAATTTAATAAAAATAGAACAATTAATTATGCGTTTTATTCATACGGATTAAAGTTTCATGTACTTATTACTTGTATTCATTAAAAATTTTATTAAATTTAATTTAAGTGTTTAAACCTGAACTAAAATAAATTTATAGTTTAAGAAAAATCTTATGTTATATTATCAATTTTAATCTAGTAGAAGAAACTTGAAAAATGTTTAATAAATATTTCCTAGAAAATAAGCATGTGCGTTTAACTTTAATTAAAATATCGGTCATATAAATTATTATTTCAAAAAAATTTTATCCATAAAAAAAATTAACATTTAATTTTTTTCTTTTCTAATAATATACCCATCGTATTTCTGTTGGGCGGCTGAAATGTAACTCAAAATGTCACAGTAGTTTATCATGAGCAAATAAATAATATTTTAAATTTTTATTTTTTTTACTTCATATTAGTTAATTAATCCATTAACGCCCAATCGACACATACAAGCCATTTGAATTTTTTTTAATGAAAAAATCGATATTTTGAGCTAAAAATGTTACCCAGTAGGTAATCGGGGCTGCTCTTTTCATTTCCGAAGTCCGGTTTAACGTATAGCCCCTAGAAATCGTGATGTCATCCCTTAAAAGTGGGGTAATTTTTTTATAATTTTTAGACGTCATTAAAATTAATATAATGGGCAAAAAAAATATTTCATGGCATTAAAAACTTCATATTGAGTCCGACCCTTCCCCACTCTAAAGAAATTTTTATCGCTCTCATTGGCAGATTTAAATTCCGGACCTAAAGTTACAGAAATTTCCGTTAACAGCGCTAATTTTTAAGTTATGTCATTGGTGCCGGACCTAAATTTAAACAAGGAGTGGGGAAGGGTCAGACTCAATGGGACTATCAGGATCACAAAAAAAAATTAATGCATACCAATTTTTTATTCAACCCCTTGAATGGGGTAAGGGGTGAATTTGTAGCATAAAAGAAAAAATGAATATTTTGGGCTAAAATTGTCATCCAGTAGGTGTTTTTGTCCACTATTTTCATTTCTGAAGTCAGTTTTTACAAACAACCCCTAGAAAATAAGATATCACCCCCTAAAGATAAGGTAAATATTAGTACATTATTTTTTCGATGGCTTGTATGTGTCGATTGGGCGTTAATGGGTTAATAGTTTTTTTTTTGTTAATTGAATTACAAATTAAAAAATTTAATTGAATACAAATATTTACTTAGATACTATTTTAAATATAAACAAATAATTTATACTGTACGTTAATCATATAAATTTTATTTAAAAATTTTATAAAATTCATTAAATTATGTTAGTGTAAAGTAATTAGAAGTACAGTTAACCGACTAATTGTATATCAAAAAATTTTATTAAATACAAAAATATTATATAGGTAAAACTAGTAAGTCATTAGTAGTAGTAGTATTTATTTCTTGCTTATAATTTACATAAATTGTTACAAGAAAGTATAATTAGTACAAAAAATTTAAATTAGTACAAAATACAAAGTCTTTTACAATAGAATTTCTATTATTTATAATGGTTACAAGATTGAAATAAGTTGTTAATACAAAATTTAAAGTATAAATATAAAAATTATTTAAAGAACATGTTTTGATTTTAAAGTAAAAAATGTATGATTTTAAATTTAGATAAAAATTCTTCAGTGTTTTCTTCTATTTTCTATTATTTTGAATTTCTTTGCTTTTTTTAATTTTTCTGTTTTCAATATCTGTTGACAAAGATCACTAACAATTACATATGCTGGCACATCACTGCACTATTTTAATTTATTTCTCAAAGAATTCCTTCCTTTTTCTATCGGTTGAGGATGTGACAGCCTTTTTGCTACTGCTTGTGCTGTTTTCATGATATGTATCTGTTTATATTGCTGTGTATTTACTATTTTAAATTGCTGTTCGCTTACAATTTCACTTCTTTTCATTGTAAATGTGTGATGAGAAATTTATAAGTTACTTACTCTTTTTTCATTTCTTCCTATATATGAAAATTGCCATTTTCCCCTTTACTATTATAAAATTATCTGGATTTCTCCCTATTATTATTATTATTTTTTTTTTTTTTACTATTCAATATATGAATATATAAAAAATATATTTTAAGCAAAAAACGGCATTTTCATCAGGACTATTTTTATTACTGTTTTTATTACTTATTATTATATCAAATGTTAGTATATTTTAAACTCTTGTTTTAAATACTATACTTGATCTATACAAGCCACATTTCTAACCTAACTTTTTCTCAACTTTTTTCTTTCTTTTAATTTTGATTGAATTTTAATGCTGGAGTTTTTCTTTTATTATCATTTATTTAGTAAGTTTTATTTTGACACTTTTGACCGATTTTTTTGGTATTTTTTAACTTTTTCTGTAAATAATAACTATTTTTACACGGAGCTATTTTATAACGTGACTATGCGCTTTCGCGCCCATACCCCTCCCCTAGTAAGTCATTATAAATAAGGAATAGTCTGACTGAAGATATGAAGAATAAACAAACATGCGTATTATTTATTATTTTCATATTTTTAAATTTCATTGTATTTTCAAAAATATACCTTCCTCTCTCTTCAACATTAATAATATTTTTTTTCCAAGTGGGTTGATTACATTTTTTGGGAACAAAAAAAAGAAACCTTCAGAAAGCGTTTTATTACCCGAGGAAGGATTGGCTTTGCCTCAGATAGTAATTAAGGTACAATCTAAGCCTTTTTATTTTGATCCATTATTCAAAAATGTACTACTATCCCCGCAGAAAAATGACATAAGGTGAGTTAGTTTGTGCAAAACGGGATGTATTAATGCATATAAAATTTATACATTTGCAATAATGCAATTGAACGCATATATTGAATCTATATTACATTATATGCATAAAAATCCCAAAAAAACATTTACATGTAAAGTTACGCAAGTGCCTTTAAGTTTTGTCACTGCTTATTTATTTTATCTAGTATTTTATTAGGTAAACATTCTATTATCACTATTATTAAACACTGTGAAAGTTTTGAGATCTAAAACAAAACTTTACGCAAGTTATGTGGGCTGATTAATAAAGAAAAAAAATAATATTAGGCTGATTCCATGTGAAACGTACGTTGACCTCCAGATGGGGTCTTTCGATTGGGCTGTAACTTTGCACAAGTGATTATATATATAAAATGTCCTCGCTCCCCAAATTTTACATCGTAAAATCGTTTCTAGTCGCTTCTGTGAATTTTTGAAAATTGGGACCGATTTTAAAGCTCTCAGCCACCAACTTTTGCTTCATTATATAAAAGCATGAAGAAATTGTTAAAAATATTATTAGAAAAACGGTTTCGATCGGAAATTTCCCTGGCTATCCGAATTTCTAAACCGTTTTTTAAAATTTTCACGTGGAAACCCGGAAAATCGGAAAATGTGAGCCGTACCGTCTGTAGCTCATAACTCAAAACTCGTCACTTCAAATAACTTCAAACTGGGAGTGGAGACTGAGTATTCCATATACTTTCACCTGATATTAATATGAGACTTTTTATAAGAAGCTATTCAAGTAATTCTTAGTGAAAATGACCTAATACGAAAACGAATGTCAGAAATTTTGAAAAATCAGATTCGGCTGAATTTAGTATGTTAAAATATTACACCTTACCAATTTTTATGGTTCTGGATTAAAAAATTTTGAAATAGCAGCTGTTTTTTGAATTAAAAATATTTTCCAATTTTTAAAGAAAATCTAAATAAATTTTCTTTTTTAATTTTTTTACACTCTGAACAGAGCTCAAAAACTATTTTCAACCATAGGAAATAGCTTAAACTTCTTACTGAGAGTCATTTCGGCTGTCAGTTTTTGGAAAAACATCGAGAAAGCTGAATTAAACTAAAATTATAAAGAAATTTTTTTTTTAATATGGATTTTTAATTATTGTATTTTATAATTATTTGTTTTTTAACTTTTTCAAAACTAAAAAGGTTAAATACCCAGAAATAGAAATTTTAAAAAAGAATTAAAATTTTCTTTTTGAAAAACAGTAATTTTAAGTGCAACAAAAAAGAAAAGAGTTCCCAGTGTTTGAAAAATCCACATTAAAAAAAAAATTTCTTTAGAATTTTAGTTTTATTCAGCTTTTTCGATGTTTTTCCAAAAACTGACTGCCGAAATGACTCTCAGTAAGAAGTTTAAGCTATTTCCTATGGTTGAAAATAGTTTTTGAGCTCTGTTCAGAGTGTAAAAAAATTAAAAAAGAAAATTTATTTAGATTTTCTTTAAAAATTGGAAAATATTTTTAATTCAAAAAACAGCTGCTATTTCAAAATTTTTAAATCCAGAACCATAAAAATTGGTAAGGTGTCATATTTTAACATACTAAATCCAGCCGAATCTGATTTTTCAAAATTTCTGACATTCGTTTTCGTATTAGGTCATTTTCACTAAGAATTACTTGAATAGCTTCTTATAAAAAGTCTAATTTCGTAGAATTGACTATATATATATCAATAGAAAAGGTTTAAAGGCATTAAAAAATAATTTATTTTATGATAAATTTTACATATTCTTCGGTTCTGCCTAAATTTGCATATAAATATAGCTTTTTTCGCTAAATTTGCATTTTCAAAATCGGAAAATTTCACTAATTATCGTTATAACTTTTCCGTATGTGAAAATACCCATACCCATATTAATATCAGGTGAAAGTATATGGAATACTCAGTCTCCACTCCCAGTTTGAAGTTATTTGAAGTGACGGGTTTTGAGTTATGAGCTACAGACGGTACGGCTCACATTTTCCGATTTTCCGGGTTTCCACATGAAAAATTTAAAAAACGGTTCAGAAATTCGGATAGCCAGGGAAATTTCCGATCGAAACTGTTTTTCTAATAATATTTTTAACATTTCTTTATGCTTTTATATAATGAAGCAAAAGTTGGTGGCTGAGAGCTTTAAAATCGGTCCCAATTTTCAAAAATTCACAGAGGCGGCTAGAAACGATTTTACGATGTAAAATTTGGGAAGCGAGGGCATTTTATATATATAATCACTTGTGCAAAGTTACAGCCCAATCGAAAGACCCCATCTGGAGGTCAACGTACGTTTCACATGGAATCAGCCATTACTTATTAAGTAATTGATTTATTATTAATATATATGGAATTTAAAGTACCGGACTAAACATTCTATTATCACCAATTTTTAACACTACGAAAGTTTTGAGATCTAAAACAAATCTTCACGCAAGTAATGGAGGCTGATTAATAAATAACAAAAAATATTAATTATAAAATTTTAAGATCTCATAGAAAAAAAAAAAAAATTTCACTTGCCAGGTCTACATAAATAGCCGCTTCCAATTTAGTCCTGTCGCCAGCAATGCTATTTAATGCCGTAAAATAGCATAAAAGTTCCATGGAAAAAAATAGGTGGTATTTATGTTTTTTGACCCACTGAACACGAATCTGGGGTCCGTTTTGCGAATTTCGTGGTCAATTTTTTGTTATCAAGAAATTATTGCAAAATTGGCCAATAATTTGTTAATAAAAAAAAATTGACCACGAAATTCGCAAAACGGACCCCGGATTCGTGTTCAGCGGGTCAAAAAACATAAATACCACCCATTTTTTTCCATGGAACTTTTATGCTATTTTAGGATTTTATGGCATTAAATAGCATTGCTGGCGACAGGACTAATTATACCTGGCAAGTGAAATTTTTTTTTTTTTTTTATGAGATTTTATAAAATTTTATAATTAATATTTTTTGTTTTTTATTAATCAGCCTCCATAACTTGCGTGAAGTTTTGTTTTAGATCTCAAAACTTTCGTAGTGTTAAAAATTGGTGATAATAGAATGTTTAGTCCGGTACTTTAAATTCCATATATATCAATAATAAATCAATTACTTAATAAGTAATATTATTTTTTTTCTTTATTAATCAGCCCACATAACTTGCGTAAAGTTTTGTTTTAGATCTCAAAACTTTCGCAGTGTTTAATAATAGTGATAATAGAATGTTTACCTAATAAAATACTAGAAAAAATAAATAAGCAGTGACAAAACTTAAAGGCACTTGCGTAACTTTACATGTAAATGTTTTTTTGGGAGATCTCATTCATTTCACATAAGTATATTTCAATAAAATAAAAAAAATTTTATTTTAATTTTTGAAGTTTTTAGCAAAAAAAATTTTTTAAGAAGATCTTAATTATTTCGCTTAAGCATACATAAATTGTTAATTTTAATTGACTCTCAATAAATAAATAAATAAATTTTAAAATCGTAGCTTCCCCTTTCACGGATTTTTTTTCATTTTTAATTTTAATTTTAAATAGTAGTGTCCGGGCTGTAAAAAAATGTTAAATTTAATTTTGATGAACACATTGAATTATTTAATTTAAATTCAATTTATTAATATTTTCAGATATTTTATTTAAAAAATAGAGAAGTGACTAAAAGTTGCATCTGATGTGTGTCTTCTAACAAATATTCCTTTTTGTTGATATTTTATTGCTATATACTTTACCAAAACAAACAAATATTTTATCTCTAAAATACAGTAAAATAGCCTGAGAAGTAAATATACATTGAATCATTTGAAAAAATTTTATTATCAAAAAATAATGAAATTTAATTGAATAAAATATTTTTAACCATAAAATGTATTATTTGTTTTCTATTTTAAGCCTTGTAAAATATTACCCTCTTCTTTTTGTCTTAAAAGTTTTTATTTGAATTATTGTTTAAATTTCAATATACTTAAATTATTACATCTCTTGTACCGGTATAAAATTTTATAAGGAAGGAAAATTCTTGGAATCTCCAATATTAATAACCAAAGGTTCTAATGATGGCTTACAAGAAGTAAAACTAGTCCACATTTTTTATCTACTCCATTTAAAAATTTTTGCCAGCAAATAATAATGATATAAAAACATTTGTTATCTACCGATATAGAGAAAATGAAATCTCTAATATTTTAATAACCAAATGAGATAAAAGCTTGAAATTTTCTCAAAAGATTCTAATGATGACTTGCAAGAAGTAAATCTAGTCCTCATATTTTATCTGATTTAGTTTATAATTTCAACAGAAAAAAGTTCTGTTTTAAAAGAATTCCTACAGATATAGAGAAAGCGAAGAAAATGAAATCTCTAATATTTTAATAACCAAATGAGATAAAAGCTTGAAATTTCCTCAAAAGATTCTAATGATGACTTGCAAGAAGTAAATCTAGTCCTAATATTTTGTCTGCTCCAATTTATAAATTCACAAGAAAAAAATTTTATTTTAAAAACATTCTTACCTACCGATATAGAGAAAGCGAAGAAAATGAAATCTCTAATATTTTAATAACCAAATGATATAAAAGCTTGAAATTTCCTCAAAAGATTCTAATGATGACTTGCAAGAAGTAAATCTAGTCCTAATATTTTATCTGCTCCAATTTATAAATCCACAAGAAAAAAATTCTATTTTAAAAACATTCTTACCTAACGATACAGAGAAAGTAAAAAAAAATGAAATGTAATAATTATAATAACTTAATGAGATAAAAGCTTGAAAATTTTAGAAGTATTTAACTGTAGTGGGTAGAAAAACAAGGACTACTTTTTCTTCTTCATAGCCATTATAATAATCATTTGAGAAAATTGAAAGCTTTTTTTTTTATTTGATTCTTAAAATATTATAGAGTATTCATTTTCTTCAGTCTTATAATATCAGTAGTGTTTTTGAAACAAAATTTTTTTTTACTAAAGTAATAAACTGTAGAAAATAAAACAAATTTTTAAATACATTTTAAAAAATAAATATTTCCAAATTTTGAAAATCATAGAATACACACATCAGATACATAATCAGATATAACTTTTAGTCACTTCACTATATATATTTAAACAATATATTTTTACATAACTTTTTTTTTAATTAGGAAATATCAAAATATTAATAAATTTAATTTACACTAAATAATCCATTGTAAAAAAATTAAATCATCAAACATTTTTTTATTTTTATGAATCATATAAACAATAAGCACTGGGGTTTCATTAGGTTAGTTTTCTATCTTAATATAATACACCGTGACGGCCCGTGACTGGACGAATGAATTTCCATTTCGGAGTTTAGTTTAATTAAATTAAAATACGATAATAAAAAGGAAAAAAGGCATATAATTTTATTTTGTATAATAAAGAAAAATGAAAACATTAATTATATATAATTAACTTATATACAATAATAACTAAAACGAAACAATTTTATTAAATAAAATCGAACTATTGAACGACAAAAAATTCGATAAAAAAATCGAACTATATAAAATTCGATTTTGACTTTCGATGTATATTATAATATTAGAGAGAGATAGAGGAAAACCGGCGTATATCTAGGGTCACGCGGGCACTTGCGTCCCGGGGCGACCGCCCCTGTAGAATATAGGGTTCTGTACTTTCGCGTTACCCGGGGGGAGATATCCCGAATTAATTTTAATTCGATAATATTAAATTATATTAAATTTTATTAAATTCTATTAAATTTCATTGAATTATATTAAATTGAATTGGAAAATTCACCGAATTCAATTTAATAAAATTTAATAAAATTTAATAAAATTTAATTAAAATAACTAATACCTAAAAAAATGCTTTAAACAGGCTAAAATTGATGTTTTAATCAGGAGGGTTGAAATGGACTTAGTATAATTTTGATTTGTTCACCCCCCAGGGAGGCAACTACTCCATAATTAAAAAAAAAATGAAACTTTATAAAATGTTCTTTTTTGCACTTTTCTTCTTACAAACAAAATCTAACAACATTTGTACTACAAAAAATCATCCCTGTCGCCAGGGGGTGAAAAATACCCCTAAATGTAAAAACATTCATACAAAAATTTGTAAAATCTTGTTTTTTACACTTTTTTTCTTAAAGAGAAACGAAAAAGTAACAAAATTGGTAGTAAAAAAAATTTTGCCCGACCCGGAAGGTGAAAACTACCCCTAATTTAAAAAAAAATGAATAAAAGGTAATAAAATTTTTTTTTGGAATCTTTTCGTCTCACAAATAGAAAAATTAATATTTTTAGTATAAAACATTAATCCGTCCGCCAGGGGGTGAAATCAACCTCCAAATATAAAAATTAATATAAGTTATTTTATACCGAATTTTTTTAATTAAAAAAATTTATTATTGAAAATTTAAAAAAAAATTTTTAAATTACAAAACTAATTCATAAAAATTGAAGTCACTGTATTTAAATTTCAAGCAAATATTATCATTCATTAATAGAAAATAGAAATTTATATCAATTTTCCATTTTTTTTAAATATTTGGTGGCTTTCAATACTATAACCCCTGGAGTGGGGGGAAGGCTAAATTTTTCTACTAAAAATGTAGTTAGTTTTTCGTTTATTAGACAAAAAGTTTTAAAAAAGAATCTTTTTTAACCTTTTTTTTATTTTTTTTTAATTTAGGGGTATTTTTCTCCACTTGTGGGGGGGAGGGGGTAATTTATTATACTAAAAATGTAGTCAGTTTTTTGGTTGTAAGGCGACAAGTTTGAAAAAGAAAATTTTATAACATTTTTTTCATGGTTTTAAAATTTAGGGGTAGTTTTCACTCTGTATATTTAGCCCTTGTATCTCAATTTTGGTACATAATAAGAAATTCCCAATATATTAATAATTAATTATATTCTTAATTAATCTTAAATTATTCTAGAATTTGTTAGACAATTTTAGCTTAACTTTTAAAATAATGCAAAAAAGCACCTAAAAAGGGGAAGTATTTGCTTTTTTAAGGGTTTAGCCACATTTTCTATGGAATTTTCACCCCTGATTTGTATTTTGTCATCCAAAAAACATATTTTATACCTAAACTTACCCTGGCTATACATTACCCTATGAAAAAAATCTTTGATCTGCGCAGATCTGTAATTTTCTTTAAAAATAATATTTTATTGACCAGAATTGGAGCTGAACTTAATTTTTTATTGTTTCAAATTATTTAAAATAAATAAAACAATACAAATTATTTTGATGTGTAACAATTTTTTTATTTCACAATATTTTACCAACAAATCCGTTGGCCTCTTTAAGTGATCTGAATACAAAAATTATATAATTTTTTCTTAATTACTAATGAACAATATGAGAATTTAAAAAAATTTTTATATTAACAATGTGTCAAACTTACATAAAAATACTTGTGGCCTAATTTTTTTTTCAAAAATTTTTTCATCAAAAAATCTCAATTTGCTTTTTTTTTTAATTTGGATGTAATAACTCATTTTTTTCCGCGGAAGTACAAATATCTAGAAGTACACTGGCAGAGCGCTGATACGAATGACGCGCCTCTTTAGTGTGTGCCATTCACTAAACTTTTAATGCATTAAACGCATTAAAATAATGCCTAAAAGTTACAATTCGGTCACGTGAGGCTATATTTAAAATTATAACTGCACAGACGAATATTTTTAATAATTATGATTGTTGTTAATAAATATAACAATTAATATAATGGAAATTAAAATGAATGCACGAATTTATTAGTAAATATATACAAAACTTAATTAATCCTAAGATAATGCTGTAGAAATCATATACAAATTAATAATTTAACTTATTGCTATAGCGGCCTAACGCAAATTAAATAAATATTCGCAAAATATTATTTATTTTATTATTTAAAAAAAAAATTTTTAACATATAATGATTTACTCGCCATCAAAGGATTTCATTGCCAAAAAAATTATTGCAAAATTAGCTAGAAATTTAATTGTTTAAAATAATTTTTAAATAATTTAAACAATAGATAATTTTTCATAATATAATAAAATGAACTTTTGAGCAGTTTTAACCATTTTAAAGCTGATATTAGATGTTTAAAACTTGATTTTGCTTAATTTTTTGGAAAATTTTGCAATAATTTATTAATAACAATCATTATGTTAAACTTTTTTTAATAATTATTTTTTTTAAATAATTAAAATATATATTTTGCGTATATTTATTTATAATTTATGCGTTAGGCCGCTAACAATAAGTTAAATTAGTAATTCCTACAGTATTATCTTAGGATTAATTAACTTTGTATATATTTACTAATAAATTCGTGCATTCATTTTAATTTCAATTATATTAATTGTTATATTTATTTACAACAATCATAATTATTAAAAGTATTCGTCTGTGCAGTTATAATTTTAAATATAGGCTCACGTGACCGAATTGTAACTTTTAGGCATTATTTTAATGCGTTTAACGCATTAAAAGTTTAGTGAATGGCACACACTAAAGAGGCGCGTCATTCATATCAGAGCTCTGCCGGTGTATCGCTTTTACTCGATACCTTGAATTTTATAATTAATTTTCCTCAAAATTTTTTACACAAAAAAATACAAAAAACACCAAATTTTTTGTCTCTTTGGACGTAACACTTAATTTATTTCTATGGTAGTTCTAGTATTAGTAACCTCGTTTATAGGAATTTTTTGGATCTGATACTTAATTTTTTCAAAAATTATTTCTCAAAATTTAAAAAAAAAAATAAAAAAAGCTGCAATATGTTTTTTTTTTTTTTTTTTTGTGTAATATCTCATTTGATTCTATGAAAGTAATAATATCTGAAAATATGGTTTTTATACTCTATATCTCGAATCTGATATTCAATTTTTTGAAAATTTTTTTCTCAAAATTTTTTGCATGAACAAAATAAAAAGAAACAGCAATATTTTTTTTCTTTTTGGACGTAGTACTTAATTTTTTTCTAATAAAACTAATATCTAGAATTATTATTTTTACTAGGTAAAAGAGATCATTAAAAACAATTGTTAATGAGGAACCATAGTACCAATTACTTGGCAGCGTTTTTTTGTATAATTTGGGTACCTTTTTAATATTGGATATATTTATAATACAGTTTATGATAACTCGTAATAAGTCGATGAAATATTAAGAATAATCAAATTAGGCGTTTTTAAAATTTGTTATTAAAAGCACTGAAACATTTCTTGACAGGATGAAAATTCATAAAATCCCTTATAATAAACCATTTTTTTATAGGATTGCGTTCCTTGAATTCCCTATGTACCGTGGATAGCCAATTTTTTAATTTTACAGATCTGTACAGATATGAAAAATGAAAATTACAGAGATCAAACGCAGATCAAAAATTTTTTTCACAGGGTTTTCAACCATTTTCGCAACTTGACTGGACTACTGTATACAATATATAAACAATTTTAATTATAAAATATTATTATCATCAATAATTATGTTTTTTTAAATTAAATAAGTTTTTTACAGTTGTTCTCTTAATTTTGAATTATCTGGATTGTAAAAATAAAAAAAAGGGCTAGCTTAAATATATTATTAGTATATAAGATTTCAACAGATACCGTGGTCGTGTGGTCTAAGTATCGAGTCTAGTATGTGAAACGTTCTGGGTTCGAATCCAAGAAATATTATTTTTTTTTTTTTTAATTTTTATTATTAATTTAATAAATTTAATAAAATTTAATAGAATTTAAGAAAATTTAATAAAATCTGATAAAATTTAATAAAATTTAATTGAACCTAATTCAACGAATTATTTTATAAAATTTTATTAAATTTTATTAAATTTTATTAAATGCATTTAATAAAATTTAATTAAATTTAATTCGGGATTTTTCTTTTTTTTAATAAAATTAGCATTAATTGGCAAAAAACTGGAAATTAAAAAATAAAAATGATAGCCTTCATACAAAAACACATCTATACACACATTTTACATATATATATACTCATATGTTCAAATTCAGTCATTGTTGACTAACTTATCACATTAATATTTAATATCTTTATTTAAAGTTGTTGATACGTCCAAATAAATTATTAAAATTAAGTGATAAGTGATCCTTGTTGGACCAAGAGCAATAAAAATACAAATTATTTTTTACCGACGTTTCGTCATCGAACTGATGACCTTATCAAGGAACCTTTATTATAAAATTCATATATAATTTACAATGAGCTATAAATTTAATTAGTTACAAAATTTATAAGCTTATCAAGTAGGTAGTTATCACATATTTCTAAAATAAGAAATACAGTCAAAAATTAGGTAGTACATTTTATAATTATAAATATTTAATTATTATATTAGTAACATTTTTATATTAATAAAATTTAGATTTATTTTAGCTTATAAATTTTGTAACTAATTAATTTTATAGCTCATTGTAAATTATATATGAATTTTTTAATAAAGGTTCCTTGATAAGGTCATCAGTTCAATGACGAAACGTCGGTAAAAAATAATTTGTATTTTTTATTGCTCTTGGTCCAAAAAGGTCGTATTATCACTTAATTTAAATATCTGTATGCTAAATTTAAAAAAAAATGTACTGTAAATACCGATATGTAAATTGACACATGCACAAAAACATACAAAAATAACCACAAATGTAAGAGAAGAACAAGAGTTATACAAAAAATCCTTATACTCTTTATCTATGTACTTTTAAAAAGTAGCAAGCATATAAATTTGTTTAATTATCTTTTTTTTAATTTTTTAATTGTTTTACAAAATTCTTTTAACACACCTACAATAGTACACACGTACCCCTAAAATTAAATTTTGATGTTAATTATGGTTTTTTCAGCATATATTAATGTATATATATCATCTAAAAACATTTTTTTAGAAAATTTTCATGTAATTGTCCCATTTTAATGCAAAATTTATAAAAAAAAAATTTTTCTTTTTAAAAAAAACGGTATCTTATCGTATAATATATGAATATATACGAAAACCTACAAATTCCATGTTTTAAAATTTATTTTACGTTTGAATTACTCTAAAGCCAAATTTTCGAGTCTTTATAGCCCACTGTGTGCCCCGTGCGTGGTTCGCGTGGAGTTTATTGTTAATGTTAATGTTAATAAATAAGAAAAAAATTAAAAATTCAGTATATTTTGAATAAAAATAATTTATTGAAATATGGGATATGGGCCCAATTATGGGATGCCAAAATGTGGGGTTGCCCAAATGTGGCGTGCCCAAATTTACCATGCACAAGTGATCCATGACGGCGATATTTTTGTTCAAACGACAGTTCCTAGGACTGGTATCATTGAAAATGATTAATTTTTTTTTTTAAATCATCCTTGGTAAATAGGCTGTTATTTAAGCGGGGCGGAATTTTGAATTTCATAAATTGATGATGTCAGATTCAATACGGCAGATAAAAAATTGTTACAAAAATCAAAAATTTTCCAAAAAAAGATGTAAAATGAATAGCTAAGATAATTAATGATGTTTTTTAATAAATATTGTTTCTAAATTATCAATATAAAATTTATTTAATTAAAATTTTGTAATTCAATATGCCGGAACCATATGGCAGATGTAATTCAAAATAAACATTAAGTAAATAAATTTCTAAGAAAGTTATTTTTATAGAATTTTTGAGTATGCTAATCCCAAATTTGATAGTAACATTTTATTTTTCCAAATTCCATTATGGCGGGTCCAACATGGCGGCAATCAGTTTCGTCTGAATAGATAAAAAACATAATTTTCTCTAAAATGGTTTGTTTGAGTGCTAATTAAATTTGTTAGAATTTTTTTGAATTACTGAACATAATTAATTTAAAAACAAAATGGAGGATTCAATATGGCAGATATAAAAATCCAAAAAATATGAATGTTTTTTCAAAAAATGATAAGTGCTTATTAGTTAAGAGTTTTTTGCTCACTAATTATGCTTGTCATGTTTAAAATTACTTTCAATATAATATAAACTTGGTAATTTGTAATATAAGATGGCGGAATCAAAATGGCGAAAATATTTGGTAAAAATCACCTGTAAGTAATTAAGTCTTTAAAAAAATTGTTATTTGGGTTATCGAGCATGCTGGATCAATATTAAATTCTGATATTTTATTTTTTAAGCTAACATAAAAAGAATTTAAAATATTATACTTAATATTTGAGCAATGGAGAAAAACAATATTATTTAAATTACAAAAAAATTGTTTAATAAATTTTTGCCACATTTTAATTTTAGAAATCTCCTGTTAGTCAAATATCTTTTTTTTTAAATTAGAACTTTTTGCATAAGACTTTACAGAAATAATCATAAAATATTATTTTTTTAGTGCAATGTATTTTATAAATTTTACAATACAACAATAACAGCATAATAATAATGAATGCTAGTACAGAAGATACTCTAATAAAACTAACAAAGCAAAATTAATTAGTTATAGTCTTCTTTTTTTCTAATTAAAAATACACGAATAAATTACTATTTTTCATTAACAAACATATTTTTTTACAAATTACTTTAAAATTGAATTTTGAGTGACACATTATATATTCGAAATATATGGATCTGATGAGACTTGAAAATAACGCATTATATCTTCATTAGTTTTTGTTGCAGAATGTTTTCGTGTATTATTTTCTCGAACTCTTTCAAAATCTTTATTTTTCGCTTGAGCTTCTTCTGATGACTGGCCAATGGGAATAAAAAATGAATTTCCGATCCATGAATTCGAATCATATGGCATGAGGGGGGCATGGGGAACCATTTATATTCATCAACGTATATTTTAGCAGTATCATCTCAGTATTTTTTAAACTCTTGAACCCGAATAGATTTATTAGATGTAATTGTTTGTATTATTACATTATTTCTTTTAATAAAATCCTCAAGAATCTTGGTAATACTTGATACTTTACTATATTCTAAAAAAAAATTTTCTGGCAACATTACCATCATTTGTGTTTCCAGCACCTTGTTTCACACAGTCCACCAAAATACCCAATTGATCTCTTATTTCAATCTGTATTCGCTTTTTCTCAATCTTTATAATTTCTTTTTCTGCTGCTGTTAATTTCTGATAATCATTTTTTATTTGTAATTTATATGCCAAATGAAGTATCCATTCCATGAACCTAATCCAGCCATGAAGTGTAGAAAGAGCATATTGATATGATTCTAAATTTAATTTCTTTTTTCTAACAATTTCCAGGTCATTTATTTCTTTAGGAAGCGCTCCACACACTGTACACCTCTGAGATAATTCCTTTTCTGTAAGAACTTGACGTGTTTTTCCGTCAATCATTATACATAATAAAGTATGATTGATTGTTATCGTTTTTCCTTTGAGACATATTTTAGTTGGTTATAAATCTAAAGTTATTTAGTTGGTTCTAAATCCGCAATTTGTTGTTTTAGTAAATTTATTTCTTGAACTATATTTTCTTGCGTTTCTTTCTCATAAGCAAATTTAATCACTCTGCAATACTTAGTAGAGGATGGATTTTTATTTTTCCAAAATTGAAAATCAGATGACTCTCTATTATTTACATTTAAACAAAGGCGGACGATTCCAAAAATGATAGCACTATTATACTCAAGGTTTTTAGAATCCAAAAACGCTTGCTTAAGCTGAGTGAAACCTGAGGTGCCATCGGATCCATATTTTCGATATCATACTTTCGATTTCTAGTATTGTAACTATTCTTTCTGCTGTATAATTTAAAATATCTTGCAACTTTGTAACGCAGCCAGTCTCTGATATATCGAATGCTGGACAACGTATCATTTTAGCTGCACTTATTTTTTTATATCCAGGTAAGGAGTAAAATTTTTGTTTATGAAAAAATTTCTGATAACCTCATATTGAAACTTAGTTAACTTGGCATCAATAAATAAAGCTAAGATTTTCGACATATTTTCATTACCATGTAAATCTTTTGTATCATTAACTTCCTCCTCAACCATATTTTCATGAGACAATGAATTCATTGTTTTTATTTTTTTCTGGCAAGCTTCTAATAAATCTGTTACAGCAATTTGTTCGAAAATATCGCCTAAGCGTTCTTTTTTAGTACTTGGACTAACTTCATAATAAGGTTCCAAGTTTTTACTAATAATTGATTCTTCTAACCATTTTTTATTATTTTCATTAAATTTAGTTTCATTATACATTAATTTTTTAAATCGGTTACTTAAAGCTTTTAAGAAATACTGTCTAAGGTTTATATTTACAGCATCTAACATATCAACATCTAAATTGTAATTTTCTTTGAGATATTCACTGATAACAGATGAACAATAGTTTTTCGATTTAAAAAGGATTTGTGTTAGTTCACTATTTTTAATGTTCCAATCCATATAAGAATAATAAAAGAATAATTTTAACTAATTAAAATTTAAATTGAAAAACAGCTGGAGAGCAATAATATGTAAAAAATGAGATATAAATTGTCAAATTTTTTTTCACACAGAAATAAAAACATAATCTTTCACAAAAAAAATAAATATACTTATGTTTATATATATTTACTATAAATAGTAAGTATAAATATATTACAATAAGCCAGATATGATCAAAAAATTTTATATTTTGTTATTAACGGATCCGATCTCTTTAAAAAAATTTCTTGAGATATATAATGTAATAGATAAAGTTTATTGAAAAAATTTATTAATCGGTCACTACATATACATTATACACACATATATTTTTCCTTATTTAAAAACTCTTTTAAATTCAGTTAGAATTAATATAATAAAAATATTTAAATTAAACCTTATAGTTTGTTTAATTATTTTATTACTAAAATTATTATTAACTCTAAAATATAAAGTTTTTTTAATAAAATAATATTTACTCTACTTGTTAAGTTAAAATTGTTTATGATTCTATTAAGCTTCAGCAGCTAAAATATAAAACCAGTGTTGCGAAATATCAAAATGAAAGGGTCAACTAATTATCGCTGCTATTATCTTGCTAAAAGCAACTTTGCCAAATTTCCAGATTTTAAATAAAATCCTTTTTAAATAAAATTGCCAAAAAATTAAATTATATTAAAGTGAATAAAACACAGTAGACAAATTAATTATAGATTATAATAAGTTTTAATGATAAGAGCAGTCTATAAGTAGAGTAGAACATAAGCATTAACAGTCAATTTTTTTTTTTTAAGTGGTCCTTGAAAATAAAAAAAGCTTAAAAAAGTTGCATTATAGTTCAACATAGAACTGACAGAAAACAAATATTACACAAATTTACTTTAAAAACATAACATAGGCCATAATTTAATGAATAAATAAAAACATTAAACCAAACACAATCTCATAGGCCATAGTTTAAAGAAATAAACTTTACCTAAAAAAATTAAACCTAAAAGAACCTCATGGGTCAGAATTAAAATAAGACCAACACCTACAAATTGTAGAATAACCTAACATTAACTCATGGGTCTCAGTTTAAAGAAAAAAACTATACCTAAAAACATTTTATTTCTTAACCTAATGGATTCCATTAGTTAATTTTATTATTATGTTAGTTTTAATGTTTTTAGCGATACTTTTATCCTTTAAACTAAGACCCATCATGTTATGAATTACGGTAGAGCTAATTTGGTTAAATATTCAACTAAAAGCAATAATAAAAGATAAAAATATTGTAATTATAATACAGGTTAAAAAAATTAATTAAAATTCCATTAAAAGTGAATTAATTTTATAAGCAATTTTTTATGTATTACTTTATTTGACTCTGAAGCTGAGGAATTACAAATTATAAAGATTGGGTAATTTCATTCAAATCAATAATTTTTCAATTTAAACTACCTATGGGGTGTATAATTAATAACATTTTGAAATATGACCCATGAGGTTATGTTAGGTTTTAAACCTAAAAACTAAGTTTTTAGGTGTAGTTTTTTTCTTTAAACTATTTCCCATGAGATTATGTTAGGTTTAAAGTTTGTATGTATTGTTTTTATTTTAATTCTGACTCATGAGGTTATGTTAAGATTAATGTCTTTAGTTATAGCTTTTTTCTTTGAACTGTGAACCGTTATGTTACGTTTAATTTTGTTAGGAATAATTTTTTATTTAATCTATGACCCATCAGGTTATGTTAGGTTTAATGTTTATAGGTATAGTTTTTGTCTTTAAATTATGACCCATGAGGTTATGTTACCTTCTATTTCGCCATCTTGTACTATAAATTACAGAAATTATATTAAATTCTATGTAACTATATACTTGATAAACATAGTCAGTGAGCAAGAAAATCTTAACTAATAAGCACTTCATAATCATTTTTTGAAGAATTGGATTTTTATATCTGTCATATTGAATCCTCCATCTTCTTTTTAAGTTACTTTTTTTCAGTAACTAAATAAAATTTTAATAAATTTAATTAGCACTTAAACAAACCATTTTAGAGAAAATTATATATTTTTTATCTATTCAAAGACGAAACTGATTGCCGCCATGTTGGATCTGCCATAATGGAATTTGGAAAAATAAAATATTACTATCAAATTTGGGATTAGCATACCCAAAAATCCTATAAAAATAACGTTCTTAGAAATTTATTTACTTAATGTTTATTTTGATGAATTACATCTGCCATATGGTTCCGCCATATTGAATTACAAAATTTTAAAATTTTAATTAAATATTGATAATTTTAGAAACAATATTTATTAGAAATCATCATTAAATATCTTAGCTATTCATTTTACATCTTTTTTTGGGAAATTTTTGATTTTTGTAACAATTTTTTATCTGCCATATTGAATCTGACATCTTGAATTTATGAAATTCAAAATTCTGCCTCACTTAAATAAAAGCCTATTTACTAAGGATGATTAAAAAAAAAAATTAATCATTTTCAATGATACCAGTCCTAGGAACTGTCGTTTGAACAAAAATATTGTCTAAGGCGCCACTGTGCGGCGGTGGAGGCAGCGTTTAGAATTTTATAATATAGAGAGATAAAGGGTTATTTTATTATAATATTTTATAAGTAAATTAATTATAATATTTTATAATTAAATTAAATTATTTTAATTTACTTTAAAACGAATATTTTATTCATATTACATATTTACATTTTTTATCGATGATTTCATTGTCGATAATGCAAGGTAGAGTCTCCACGTAATCCTTTGGTCCGATGCCAAAGGATATGCGTAAGATGCATTCTGCACTCCCACGAAAAAAATACACCCTGATGATGGAACTATAATACAAGTTCCGAAACGCGTCAGTTTTAACGTTAAATAGTTTACGAAGTCACTAGATGGATTATTAAGGTAAAATATATAATCTTATTTTGTGACTTAGACACTAATATCATGTTTTTCAAACTCGATGATTTAAAAAAAAAAAATATGCAGGAAAGTCGGGCTCATATTGCATAAATCACATACGAATATTATATATCTTAAGGTACATTGCTACTTGGCGCGCCCGCGACATCAAGCAAAATCCGCAAATTAGTTTACAGGAAAACGGGAAGAGATAATGGAAAAATTTTTTGGGATATAATAAATGAACTAATAAAGTATGTAAAAAAATTTTTTTAAATTAATTTTTATAATTTTTTATGCGTTTAAATTTTATTTGAAGTTCAAGATTTTCGCCGGAAAGAGCTGCTGGTACCCAAGATAAAAAATGTTTGGCAGCACCGAGAAAAAAAAAATAATTATAAATTACATGAGTATGGTTATCGTGTGAACTAAAATTTTTAATTTTCGCCAAAAAAAAAAAGTTATTAAAATTTTTTAAAAAATTTCGAAAAAAGTAATTTTTTTCTCTACGTTTTTTGCTTAAAAATATCGAAAAAATAAAAATTTTTGCAATATTTTAGTTCACACGAAAACTACACATTTGGTAAGTTGTGTACCAAATTTGGAGTCGATCGGACTAGGTGGTTTTGATTTATCCTGGGTACCCGGTGCAAAAAAGTAGTTTCGAGAAAAACGCGTTTAAAGTTTTTAAGCGTGTATATATTGAAGGGCGGGGGATCTATAAAAGAAGATTTAAAGTATATAAAAAAAATTTATAACCGGTTTGTGTAACTACACAACCAACGAGCATGGAACATGTTCATTTATAACATTGATAATAAAGTATCTATTGTGTTCATAATATAAATATTTATATTTAGATTTTTATTATAGAAATCGAACTGCTTAGACATCAAAATGAACCAAATTAATTAAATTTTCAAATTATTACAGTTTTTTAAATAATATGAATTTATTTTTTATTAATTTTTACAATGAATTCTTAAAAATTCTGCACCAATGGTCCCTAGGTACTTCTGCACCAAAGGTCTTTAGGGACTTCTTCACCAATGCTCCCTAGGTAATTCTGCACCAAAGGTTTCTAGGTACTTCTGCACCAAAGGTCTTTAGGGACTCCTGCACCAATAGTCCCTAGGTACTTCTGCACCAAAGGTCCCTAGGTACTTCTGCACCATAGGTCCCTTGGTACTTCTGCACCAAAAGTCTCTGAATCGAAAATATTCTTAGTCCATTTCACCCCCCCCCCCTAAAAACGTCAATTTTTGACCCCCCCCCCTAAAAACGTACATTTTCACCCCCCCCCCTAAATACGTCAATTTTTGACCCCCCCCCTAAAAACGTCAATTTTTGACCCCCCCCCCCCCTAAAAGCGTCAATTTTTCACCACCCCCCTAAAAGCGTCAATTTTTGACCCCCCCCCTAAAAGCGTCTTTTTTCACCCCCCCCCCCCTGCCGAGCCGAACTTTTCAAATACCCCATCCAATGAACATGTTCCATGTTAAAATATTTCGATCGATATAAAAATTTTTTTTCATATTCTTGAATAGTTTTTCAACGGAAAATAAACATAAAAAAATTTTGACCCGAGAAATTTTTATGAAGTAGCAATGTACCTCAATGCATAAGTTTGTGAATTATTTTTCAATTTTTGGAAGCTAATTTGAAGCTCAAACAATATTATAAAAAATTAATAAAAATTTTTTTTTAAACTGATAGAAAAATCACTATTACCTGCAGTAAGTTTCTCATTTTGTACTGAAACTAAATTTTGATTTTTTCTTGCTAAATCTATATTTTTTAGACCTTTTTCTATAAAATCTTGAAAATACTGATGAGATTTGGCTAAAAACGGTTGAACATCAGCTTCTGGATACTGAAGTTTAAAATCATACAGTTGAGATAACCCCTGAAATTTTTTATATTTTTAATTTTTATTAAATATTTGAGTTTCCTATGTAGACATTTTCAAAGCAAACTTAACCAAATCAAATCTTCAAGTCTTAAAATTTGTGTTAATTTATTTTTTTCTGAAATTTCTACTAAAAATATGTCTCCATACCAATTTTAGCTTCTAAGTTTCAATTATCAATTTTTGACATCTCTATAACATGTGACCATTGTTTGTTACAACAAAAATTTGTTTTTTTGCTTTTAATTTGAAATTAAAGATAGTTTTCCGATTTTTTTTATTGATAAATAAAATAATAAGGTAATATGCGAAAAAAAATCGCATCTTAAATTTTTAGCACATAAAGAAATTACGAGTACCACGTAGGAGGAAAAATATTTTTTTGCATTAAATAATAAACAAACAGTAAAAGACATACAGAGACAATAAATGACACAATTTCATTTGCCTCTAGTAGTTCAAAAACCATCTCTGTCCTCTCTCTCTCTCTCTCTCTCTCTCTCTATTTTTAAAAGAAACCTTTCAAATTAAAATTTATTTTGTTTTAAAATTAAAAATTTATTTTTCAAAAAAATAAAACCTAATTTCTAAGATCGAGTCATTAACCCAGTTTGTTAATATAATAAAACATTAACAAGCAGGCACTTTATTCTACGCTCCCGAAAACGAACAAATATCATCATAAAAAATAAATACATTGAAACCAACAAAATAAACCTAAATAAATTCATTAGTCTCTTGTTATTTATTCAATACTTTGCTTAATTTTTAATTCATGCATCGACAAAAAATCTCAAGTTGATGTTAACCGGGTAATATAGAAATTTGCTTATGAAATTTGCTATTAAACGGTTTATGTGAACTTGATTTGATGATATACGAGATTGAAAAAAATATCTTAATGACTTTCTTTAACATTATACTTTTTTGAAACTTAAAGAATCTAACTTCACTTTGCAAATTTATCTCTTGTAAAATAAATTTGTACAGAAAAAAAAAAATAAAAAAAAAAAAATATTTTACGTTTCATTTGGTATTTTTATCATACTACTCAAAACCAGATTTGGTACAACTAATTAAAAAATTATATATTTATCACGCTAATTAATTACTTTTTAAAATGATTTCTTTATAAAAATTAATTTCTTTCAAATAAAATTTATATTCTTACTGAAAATATTCTATTCTACAGATGTATAACTACTGATAAAGTACTAAAATTTTTTAATTCTGAGGTATTTTTAATTTTATAACACGGTAAGTATCTTATCTTATAAATATTTGGAAATAAATTTTAAATATTTATTTTTACCATGCTATTCCAATTTTTATTTAAAAAAACCTTTTTTAATTAAGTTTTATCGCGAAAATCTAATCTAATTTCATGAAGCTAATTTGAGGATGTTTAAATTTTACCCATTTTGAAACAAATCATTTAATTCACCATAAATAGTAATTTTAAATTATCAGAATATTCCTCTCAATCCAGTATTACTCTCAAAAGCTGTCTTTACATAAATTTCATTCTGAATTTGTTTCCTTTTTTATATTTGGTTTAATCAAACAGGTTTTGAAAATTATTCCCTTAATTTAAATTACTCTATTACAAATTAGTCCATAAGGCAGATCAAATTTTTAAGTCTCTAAATACATATACTTTTGAGTTCCTAACTAGAAATTATTATATTTCTCTGAAACTAAATTATTCTTAGTTACAAACCCGAATTATTTTAGGTACCTAAATCGAAATTTTTTGAAACCAATTCACCTTTCCTCCTTTAATAGGACATATTTAAGCTCTTTTCTTTCCGTCAACTGCCTGCTTCACCAAGTGTCTCATAAAGTAAAGCATTTTTTGTAAACCATTAAACTTTAATGATTGATTTCCTTAAAATTGGGACCCTGAAATTCGACAAAATCGATTTTTCTCCTATAAAACCCGATTAAAAGCTAAAATAAATAGTTTCATCGGATTTCTGGAGAAAAAATACTAAGGGATATCAATTTGAACATAATCATAAACGCGATTTAATCTCTTAGAAAAACTGAAAGTTTTAAGATAATCCCAATTTTATGGAGGTCAAAAAAAAACTTTCGATAGCTATCGTGAGCTCAAAAATTGATGTTTTTATCTAAGTGCTACCAGAAACTTATTTTCTTTAATTATATTTTTGAATTCTGCCGGCAAGTTAGGAATCCCGGATACTTCGAAAAAGAAACCAATCTAATAAATATATTAGATATGGAGTGAATGACAAAAATTTTTTTTAAAATACGTTTTTTATACTCCATCATATAATTTTAATGTTGTTTAACTCGAAAATGAGGTCCTCAGAGTCTGAATATACCCACGGTGACCTGGAAGCGTTTTATTATGCGATCAAAATGGGAAATTCCAGTTGAGCAACGACGGTCGTTGCATCGCGAGCGTGAATAACTAAGTAAAAAATATTAATTTTTAAAGAAAAAATGAACTATAAATGAAATTAATAGTTTAAATATATTCTGAAAAGCTTAAAGCTAAAGTGGGTAATTAAAAAGGGGTTAAAAATTTAAAAAACTAAAGACAGTAAATTTAAGGTTATGTATATTAGGTTATATACAATTCGCGCGAAAGTTAGTAAACAAATTAAATAAATAAAATGGGTACGTCTAATGAGGACTTATTACTAAAATTAACAGGTAAAGTTGAAGACTATGAAAAAGTGAATTCTAAAATAATTAGTGATGTGCAAGAAAATAAAAAAAATATTGATATAATAAAGAATGAAAATGATGAGACTAAAAATAAGTTAGAAAAAGAAATTAGTGAGTTAAGGAGAGAGATTGACAATATAAAAATTTTTAATAGAATGAAAAATTTAGTTCTTTATAACATGGATGACCCATCGGAAAATAACAAAGATGTATACCAAAAAGTATTAAGAATGTTCAGAGAAGTCGAAATAGATACTAATATAGTAGAAACAGTAAGAAGAATAGGTAAAACTAGAGGGTCATGGATAGTGACCGTTACTTTAACATCGCAAAAATTAAAGAAGAAAGTTTTTGAAAAAAGTGAGGAACTCAATAAAAAATTTAATATTACCATAGCCAGTGACATACCAAAAGCAGAGAGGTTAGAGTTTAATAAATTAAAAACAATAAGAGAGGAATTAAAAAAGGTTAATATTGAAAGTAAAATTTTTAATTCAAAAATTGCAAATAGGAGATAAAATGTGTAATTATGATGAGGCAGTAAAAATATTGGAGGCTTTTAACAAGCAAAGGATAGATAAGATAGAGAATAATAAAGACAAAGTAGAATAAATACAGCAAAACAAAGCCCGAGTAAAAAAACCAAAAAAAAGACGTGCAAGCTCATCACCAAAGATAAGTAACTATTTTAATACTAAAAAAATAAAAGATACAGAAGTATTTAGTCAGGATACTCAGATAGAAGAAATTTTTGATGACGGGGAGCAAAATAGAGAAAAAGAAATGGAATAGCAGCGAATCCCCCCTCCTGACCCGTATACTATTCTGGAACGCGACAGGTATTTATAACTTCTCAGATTTAAAAGATATAATACACGACGATATAATATGTATAAGTGAGACATGGCATACAAGCATAGGCAAGTTACCAATACCAAAACAGTATAGTATGATTGAGAATGTTGCGAGAAGACCGCGTGCGAGCGTAATCCAAGGCTGAATCCAAATTTTAAAATTAAAATCCAAGCTACAACACGTCAAACCGCATAGATATACATTGAATAATCTATCTATTGGTAAAACAGTAGCATTGGTTAAGAATAAATTTTTTTTTGTATATAAAACAACATTAATAAAAATTCCTTTACAGTACAGTAAAATTTTCAATATATTTTTATCTTATATACAAAAATTACATTTCTTGAATTGTAAAAAATATTAAGCATTATAGTAATTTAAACTATAAATATACGAAAGATTGCTTTAAAATTTTGAAGGATTTTATATTTATACTATACGTTAGATAGTAAATGATACTATTGTTTATGATTCACTGGTAGTTGAAAGTTCTGAAAGGTTATAATTAATTAATGAAATGACTGCACTTTTAATCACTAATTGTAAAGGATTTATTAAAAAAGCATGTTATGCTAAAGACAGCCGTGCGAGCACTGAAGGTGCGTGCCGGCGTCTTCTCTCTCCCCTCTTACATGTATACACTTATACTATTTACAATACACATATACAGTGCGGAGCATTCTCCCGGCTTAATTTTTTATCCAAATAAAAAATTGAAAAAGAAATATAAAGAGAAAAAAAAAAACATTTTGAAAATATAAAAGTTAATTGAAGCAGAACTATTTACAGGTAACTGTATAAAAAAAAAATTGTTTTGCATTATTTTTTTTAAAATCTATATATACATGATTAAATATGCTATTTACATATAAATTCTTGACATTGATTAAAAAACATTTATATACAATAAAAAACAATGCATTTAATTAAGTAATAGTATTATCTGCCTTTTCAAGCAAAACAAATTTATGCACTGGACGCTTTAAAATTGGACCAGCTGTCTTGATTTCAACAGCCCTTGTCAATTCATCAGAACCCTCATAAATTTTTATTACACAACCTAACGGTCATTTTGAAGGAGGCAAGGTCTCGTTCGAAACCAAGACTATATCATCAACGAGTAGATTTCTACTAGTTTTTCTCCACTTGTGTCTCTCTTGTAAACTTTGGAGATACTCTCTCGACCATGACTCCCACCACTCTTGCAAAATTTTTTGGATTTGTTTGTACCTATCCATAGGTGGAATTTTAGAGTTAAAGTAACTCGGCTCATGTACAATGTACGAATTTGACTGGGTCAATATCAATGAGGGAGTTAATAAATTTCCATCAGTAGGATTGTCTGATAAAGGCAACATAGGTCGGGAGTTCAAGCAAGCTTCAATTTGCTTGAGCAGAGTATAGAATTCTTCAAAGGTCAGAGTGTGATCTCCCAAAACTCTACGAAGGTGGTGTTTAACCGATTTCACAGCAGCTTCCCAAAGACCCCCAAAATGCGGAGCCCCTGGTGGATTGAACGACCAGTTTGTACCTTCGCAGGCTAACTTAGCCTGAAGTTCCTGCATATAGCTTGTAGAGGCCATATATAGTTCCTTCAAAGCTTTGTCAGCCCCTATGAAGGTCGTTCCTTGATCGCTAAATAGACCAGTACATGGACCACGAGTTGAAGTAAATCTTCGGAAGGCCGCTATGAAATCATCACTAGCATAACCTGTGATCAATTCTAAATGTACAGTCTTGGTAGCCATACAAATAAAGATCCCGATATAAGCTTCATAAGTATCCGATCCACGACCTCTATACCTTAAAATTTTGTATGGAACAGCATAATCTACGCCTGTATTGAGAAAAGGTTTATCAGGACGCTGTACTCTACTTGGGGGTAGGATACCCATTTTCTGCTTGACAAGACTAATTTTGTATCGTATACACTAATGACATTTAAAAATATATCTCCTAACTAGATTTCTGCCATTTATAAGCCAGAATTCTTGTCTAAGAGTAGATAACGTGAGGGTAATACCACCATGCAAGGTTTTTTGATGAAAATATCTGATTAACAATTTGGCAAGAACACAATTTTTTGGGATAATCAAAGGGTGTTTTTGTTCATGAGTTAACAGAGAATTCTGAATGCGACCCCCTACCCTTAAAAAATCATCTTCAAGATAAGGATCTAGTTTTAAAATGTCTGACGATTTGTTTAAATTTGAATTATTTTTTAAAGCGACAATTTCATTTTTAAAGTGAGCTAGTTGAGTAGTATAAACCCAAAAGAGTTTAGCTGTTTTAATTTCAAAAGCAGTGACAAATTTTTTATTAATTGGTTCAGAAAAGTTAAACCAAGAACATTGAAAAATAGGAAATTTTGAGATAATTTCTTCAAAATTACTTAAATTATTTGATTTTAGTTTAAACAACTTTGAAACAAAACGTAAAACAAGAACAGTTACTTTTAATAAACGAAGAAGGTCTGAATACTTAGACACTAGATCCCAAATTTTATCAATTTTTGATTTTTCTACATGTGCAACGTGAGCAGTCGCCAAATTTACTGACTTGCTCTGAAAGGCATTTTTGTCTTTAAAATCTTTGTTCATCCGATCGTTACCCTCCCACCACAAAGAAAAATTTTGCAACAGATCTGGGGATATTCCTCTTGAAGCACAGTCTGCAGGATTTTCAGGATTCCTGACGTGGCTCCAAAAAGCTTCAGGAACTTTATCGTGGATTTTCGAGCAACGATTCCTAATGAAAACCGACGACCATTTAGAAGGATGTTCTTTTAATCAGTAGAGAACAACTTGCAAATCGGTGAATAAGAAAATTTCAAATGAAGGCAAATCCAAAGCTCTTAATAATTTTACAGTCAATCTACTTAACAATAAAGCTAAGCAAAGTTCCAATTTAGGGATTGAGTGTATAGGCTTTATTGGAGATACTTTAGATTTAGCTTGAAGTAGGCGAATTTCAGTTTTATTATTAAGAGTTGTTTTTAAATAAACACAGGATGCATATGCCATTTGAGAAGCATCACAGAAGCCAATAATTTCATATTTGGCATCAGGTATGAAGCCCAGCCAACGAGGAATGCGAATGGCATTAAGTGAGGTAAGCCCTTGATACCAACTCAAAAATTCAGCACTAAGAGATATTCTTAATTTGTCATCCCATTTTACTTTTTTAATCCAAAGCTTTTGCATAAAAGCTTTACCTGTTATTAAAACCGGAGACAAGTACCCCAATGGGTCATACAATTTAGAAATGCTAGATAACACATCTCTCTTAGTAATGTCGTTCTTGAATTGGTCAAGTTGGATATTAAAAGTGAAGTAATCTCCTTTAGGATCTCAATTAAGTCCTAACAAGGAAAAATAAGAGTTAGATTCATTTATACCAGCTTTAAGATCTTCAGGAAAATTTAACAAGACATCATTATTAGACATCCATTTGTGAAGCTCAAAGCCCCCACATTTACAAATATTGATTAGTTGTTTCTGTTTTTCAATAGCTTCTGGTAAAGAATAGCCTCCCGAAAGGATATCATCCATGTAAGTTTCAGAAGTTAGTACTTCTGAGCCAAGGGAATATTTTTCGCCTTCATCAATAGCTAACTGCCTAGTGAGTCTAATGGCATGATAAGGACTACTAACAGCCCCATAAGTAACAGTATTTAGTGAGTAAGCCTGTATCTTATCACTGCTATTTTCACGCCATAGAATCTGTTGATATTTACGATCCTCTGGGTGAATGAGGATTTGACGATACATCTGCTTGATACCACTGACAAAAACATATTGGTACTTCATCCAGTGTATCAATAGTTCAGCCAAGTCGGGCAATAAATTTGGCCCTGTATGCAAGAGGCTATTTAATAATATACCATCGTAATCATTGGCTGAACCATTGAACACTGATCGAAGTTTAGGTTTTAAAGAATTTTTTTTGAGAATGCCATGATGGGGAAAAAAATAATATAAAATAAAATCAACAATATGACCTATTTTTCCCATATGACCTGTGTCCTCATAATCCTTCATGAATTCAACGTACAAATTTTTTAAGATCGGATCAGCGAGAAAACGCTTTTCCATGCGCAACAGCATCTTTTCAACAATAGAAAAAAAAAATTTAATATTTTCAGGATCACGTTAAAAAGGCAAACGTACCATATATCTACCTTCGGGGTTTCTAGAATAAGTTCTGAGAAAATGGTCTTCGCACTCTTGCTCATCCGGATTAAGAAATTTTGAGGGCTCATCGAAGATTTCCTCTTGTCTCCAAAAACGCTCTAAATCGAAGGAAAGAGTAGATTCGGCGCCTGAAATCACCGATATGTTAGAAGCAGACCCAATGCCTGCATTACCTGAAATAACCCAGCCTAATTTAGTATTCATAGCTGTCGGATCATTCAGAGCACCTCTTCTAATCCCTTCTTCAATAATAGAAGCGTGGGTAGAGGCACTAAGTAAAATTTCGATTTGACCTCTCTTGTCGAAATTTGGATCAGCTAATAACAGTCCAGAAATATGATCTAATTCTTTACATCCTTTACTGGCTGTTGGTGAGTACGAAGATACCTTTGAAATGACGAAGGCTAAAACTTCAATTGAAAAGTCCGAAACAAAGTGAGGTTTAATATGGAGTTTAACCAATTTTTTACAAGTATAATTTTTAACGCCACCTATACCTAATATTGGCATATTAAGAGGCAAAAAGTTTAACTTTAATCTCCTGAATAACGATTTGCTGATAAAGAATGCTTGAGAGCAATTATCAATGAGTGCCCTTGCGAGGAATTCAGAACCATCTTCGTTAACAACTTTAACGATTGCAGTGGACAATAAAACGTCACGAGGATTTTGACATAAATCGACAGAACGGTTACATAAATTAACAGATTGTGAAACTCCAACATTAGACGAACTTGAATCATTATTTTTGCTTGTGGATCCCGTATCAGTTTTAGAATCCTTAGCTTTATTCTTAATTAATTTTTCATTGTGTAAAGTTGTATGGTGTTTGCCTTTACAAGCATTACACCGTTTTTTTGAAAGGCATTTAAAAAAGGTATGACTGCCAAGGCAATTAGTGCATCCTTTCAATTTCTTTATGCAATCATACCTTTTTTCAACTGATAATTTTTTGTAATCAGTGCAATTAAAAATTAAGTGCTCATTCTTACATACAGGGCATTGTAATTTAGAAGAATCAATTTGATTATGAAATACCTTTGCAGGAATTGTATTTACATTTGAGTTTTTGAGTGCATTATTATTAGAATTATTGTTTTTCATTTAGATTTATTTTAGTATTGTTTTCTTCTAAAGATTCTAGGATACTGACTTGAGAATCCACAAAAGAAATTAATTGGTTAAAACTTGGGGGTTCTGAAGCTTTTGCTACCATTGCAGCATTTGCGGCTGTCTGGGAAGTTAGCGATAAATTATTAAAGAAGTTTTCCCACTGCTTTTTCATTTCAGAGTCTAAGAGGGAAACTGCATGAAAAACAAGCCAATCGTCCAATTTATCGACAGGTCTTTCTAAAATTTTAAGAGCTGACAAAGGAGTGTTCAGACTTACTAGAATTCTTTTCAACTCAGATGAACTGGATTTGATCATAGGCTTTATTGAAAATAATGACGACATATGCGAATGAACCAACATCTTTTTGTTTTCATATTTATCAACCAATTTTTTCATACTATAGCAAAATTTTCAGTAGTTATCGGGTATGACTTGACAAGATTCTCGGCGTCACCCTTGAGACATGTACTAAGATGTCTCAATTTGGTGACGTCAGGAACATTGTGTTTATCAATGACCGAAGATTGAAAGACGTCCCGGAAGGATTCCCAGTCTTTATATTAACCAGAAAATTCAGGTAAATTTATTCAAGGGAGTCTCTCACTATCATCATTATTTGTATTTCTAAAATTAAAAACACGATGATTAACTTTACACGATGACACACTTATGTTATCACCTTCCTCTTCGAAGTGAGCATAAGCATTTTTAATTCTAGTAATTAATTAATCTTTTTGCAGAATTATGGAAGTCATGGTCCTGGACTAACCCCAAATAGGGAGTATTACTACGAATAGGGTATTTGCAATTTAGTACGAGCAATTGTACTCGTTTTTACAGAATAAAAAATAAGAAATTAAATTAAATTAAATTAAATTAAATTAAATTAAAACTTTAATTAAAGTTATAATTAAATTTATACAGAAATTGCAAATAACCTATCGTTACAAGAAAACTATTATCAAATTTCAAAATATCGTATAAAAAATATTGTTGAACTTAAGAATGCAAATAGCTTAAAAGAGAGCCAAATGAGCACCAGTTGAATTGCTAATTAAAGAGTATTTGAAACAAATTAAAACTGATAAGAGTATATTTAATTTATTATAATTTTAAAATCAAAAATAATTTAAAAAGTTTAACGACTAAGTAATCTAAAAATAGCAGCTCAATTAATGCTCGTGGACAAAATCAATAGCATATATATGCAAATATTATAATAAAGAATTAAAATATAAATCTACTGTTCGATGACAAGTCCAGGCCCGAAGGAGTTCACCAATTCAAAAGACCAAGAGTAGCTGAGCGGTTGAAAAGACCAAAAGAAGAAATTTCAAGAATTGAAGTGGTATTGTTTATGCGGGTGGTAATCCTTGAACTGGCAAGAGTTTGAATCCACCAAGAAGCCAAATCCAAGTTTTAGTACCTAAGTAACATCAATTGGATTAGAATTTTATAAAAAAAAAAAAAAAACACAAATTTTCCTTATTTTCTTTTTTTTTTTAAAAAAAAAACAATGTGATTATAAAATTTTATTTCATTATATTTTATAAATTAATTTAAAAAAGAACAAATATTATTTAATAATTGAGAGGAATAAAGTATAAAAACACATCGATTAAAAAGTAATGCACGAGCAAGACTATGAACTTTATTTCTCGACTGATTTTTAGCGTACATAAAAAAAAATTCGAATATCTCTATCTCTATTATTCGAACATTCTATCTCTTTCTTTTTTTTTTTTTTAAACACTTATATTATATCTTCTGTTAAACGTATTTAAAATTTAATAAGAAACACATGAGTGAGAGAGAGAGCATATTTATATAACAGAAAAAAAAATATGATATTTAAATTATGAATACAAGTTACAATTATTTTGATGCAAATTATATGTAATTTTTTGAATAATGAATAATTACATTGATAAAAATATTAATAATAATAATACTACTACTAATTAAATATTATAATTACTAGCAGTATTTTGTATTTTGATTTTAAATAATTTAAGAATAATTAGTATAAAAATATTTACGTATCTTTTATTTTAAGAGTAGTAAAAAAGTGAAGAATCAAAGAGTCGATGCATCGTGGTAGCCGAAAAAGTCCATTTAAAATTCAAAAATATGGCCGCTGACTGAACTGCTATAGCAACACACGAAGAGATGATGCGCCAAAAAGATTACGGAGAGGACCACGTGATCGTTGTCTTCTAACGATATGATCCCTGGTATATTTCTTGCAGAGACGATGACGTTAAAAGGATTTTGGTGAAGAATCACGTGATCGCCGTCTTCTTCATAAAATTTTGATTTAATGATTGTTGAAATTCTTTTTTTTTTTTTTAATTATCTTTTCTCTTAAAATTCGCCAAGTTGAATTTTAAAAAGTTTGAAATTCACCAGGTTGAATTTTAAAACGTTTGAAATTCGACAGGTTGAACTTTGAAAATTTTGAAATTGACCAGGTTAAATTCTATTTAAATTTTTTTTTAAAAAGACTGTCCGCCATGTTGAATTAATTATTGAAAAAATTCGCCATGTTAATTTTTTTTTTTTTTTTTTTTTTTTAGATGAAAATTTAATCTGGCCGAGTTTATTTATCTTTTTTCTGTTGAAAAATTCGCCTGGTTGAATTTTTATTCTAATTATTCTTTTGTACGTGGACTGTATCAAAATTTTTGTGCCGCACTTTGAGATTATTAAACACTTTCACCACTTATATTGAAATTATTTGAACTTTGATAATCACCAAATATAATCAGCACTCCAAAAAAAAAAATATTGTAATTTAACTGAAACAAATTAAAAAACACTGAAGTTGTAGAAATGTATCTGTTCTTGGCGTCTGAACGACCTTGTGCTTGGAGTCGTGTGATCTCGTTCAAATAATAATTGCACTATATTTTTTGAAAAATATTAACGGCTCGAATGACCAAATGTTTATGCTTCACTGGTGGTTGGAAGTGGTGAAAGGTTATAATTTATTAATAAAATGACTGCACTTTTAATTACTAATTGTAAAGGATTTATTAAAAAAGCATGTTATGCTAAAGGCAGCCGTACGAGCACTGAAGGTGCATGCCGGCGTCTTCTTTCTCCCCTCTTACATTTATACACTTATACTATTTACAATACATATATACAATGCGGAACAACTATAAAATAAAACACAGTGTCCAGTTACTATAAAAATATAGTAATTTTTAATGTAAAATATATGAATTTTTCCTTTTTCTTTTCCTGTGTGTACTAGTTTCAAGTTTCGAAAAATTTTTCAATCGTCCATTTTGCTTTAGACCTACAATAGACAATTCCAGCAGGTCTTTAAAATAGCTGGCCGGGTGACAAAGTCCCTATCGTAACTGATGACAAACATCGGCGGTCCTAGATCAGGGAAGAGGAGGTTGTTGATGACAACAGTCAACTACATCTTGTTCTACGGTACAGAGATGTGGGCGCACAATGTCCGCATAAAAAGTACTGCAACAAACCAAAGGCAGTACAGAGGCGGGGCGCACTTCGAATTGCTTGCTCGTACAAGACTGTATCAGAGTCGGTGATCCGATTTAGTGGCTCGGGTAACCATCGATCTGTTTGCCTTAGAAAGGCAGGCGATTTATAATCGTAAAGAAGAAGAGTGTGACGTAGCTTTCGTTCGCTCTTGCTTCCGCACAATGGAATGTTAGCAGCATAGGTGGAATCGTGACCTAAGGGAACGTTGGACGCACCAACTCATCATTGACTTGGAAAGGTGGATGAATCATGATCATAACTGGTCACGGCTATTTCCACGAAATGTTTTTCAAGTGGCGCAAGGTGGCATCTCCGGAATGCTTGCATTGCCCGGGCGAGCCGGATACCGCTATGTTACACACCTTTTTTGGGTGTCCTCACTTTGCTGAGGAGCGACCGCCCTTCGACGGATGGAGGCCGGAAGAATTTATCCCGGATGATTTTGCCATTGAAAAATGATTTTTTTTTTTTAACTCTTAAATTGAGACTTTTTTTTTATATTATCATATATGCTAAACAAACAAATGAAAAGGAATGAGTAAAAAATTTTTCTAAACTTAGAACTTATACAAAATTTTTGAATCCGTCACGATTCATTTTCATCAAAAATTACAATTTTAACAGCAATTTTAAAAATGGTCAATTACGGCTTACGGGGAATGAAAGGTAGAACTTATACGAAGAAATGAGACCAAACGATAGTATTTTGGTAGAATTGCAATATTACAGCGTTATTTGGAAAATTGCCTAAAAGCCCTATCTTATAACATTGTTATAGAATTGAGCCCTGTGTTTCTCGGGCAAGAAGGCGCGCTGGAATATACGGAAGGAGTTTTCGATATTTTTCCAAAATATTTTAGTGCCATTGTGATTTACGATCCAGATGTTCTAAATTTATACGATTTTTGCTATTTAATACAAAAATTTTTTGTAAAAAAGGGGTGATTTGTGCGTTTGAAGGTATTGGAAGCCATTTTCGGGCTTTGGGATGGTCATTTTCGAGTTTAGCGATGCCGGAAACGTATACAGAAGTTTAAAAAACGTATTTTGAAAAAAAAATTTTTCGGGTGTTAGCTAACCACTTGAGAGCTACCCTGGGTTTTTGCGACCCCTAAAACTTTCTCAAATAAGCTGAAAATTGGTATCATTTTGTCACCTAAATTTCAACATATTTCAGGAAGAACATTTTTGGAGCACTTTTTTTAGTGAACAACCCTAATACATATAGTATTGAGAATTCGATATTTAAAAAAAAAAAAAATCATACTCTGCGTTTCTTTCTTGCAATCGCAGTAAAAATCAATTTTTGAACCTAATTTTGAACAAATTTTTAGTAGTATATTCAGTAAAAATTATCTTAGAATTAATTTGAAGACTCGACCATTAGGTTTGGTCACATTTGATTTAAAAATACCTAAGTAAAATCATGCGTCGTTTATTGCACTTGAATTTTCAAACAAATTTTAGAAACTTAAAGCAAATGCTTCATATTTCAGGCATCAAATATTATTTTTTGCCCTCCCGGGCGTAAAACTCGTGTGTAAAGAATTTTCTGAACTCGTTCTACGCCTAGGTGGGCAAAAAATAGTGTAAGCACCATGGGCGAAATACTTTAGACACGAGCGTGAACACATATCACTCGTGCTAGTGCTCACGCTAGTACCGAAACTTTTACGCCCTTGATACTTAATATACTATTTAATTTTTTATTGCTTAAAAGGATTATGTAAATACAGATTCTGTAACTAGGGTATAAAAAATTGAAGTTATATAATAATTGACTTATAATAATGATATTTAAGTATAAATGGTAAAATATTTCTTTCAAATAAGAGATGTAAAAAAAAAGTTCCGTACATTTTTTCAGGACACATTTTTTCCAAAATTTTCATATGTAATGAGATTAAAAAAAAATAATCGAAGCATCCTTAATTCAGAAACAGGATCACATTATAAATCGCGAATGAGCGAATTTAAAATTTTTTTCTCAAAATCTTTATTATATGTTATTCTACAATTTCGTTTACCTTATTCTATAAGTCTCTGAAAATATGTCTTAACAAAAATACGTAAGCCGGAAAGAGTTTACGCAGTTACGCAGTTAAAATAGGTCAATAATGAATCTATGAAGTTAATAGATTTCTATTTTTTATTTTGATCGAGAAATTGTACGTTGTTTAACATAATAAACTTTAAACGTATTAATACTTTATAAACTAGAAAATTATATTGTAACATTAATATTATGTAATTATATCTGTACAATTATACATATAGTCATCCTAATGATAATATATCATCAAGACAATAATATTCTATAATCGTGAAAATTATATAAATAAAATTGGTTCAATAATACCAAAGAATATAATATACTACGTATGGAAAAACATTCTTTTGTTTTTTTTCCACCGAGTTGGCACAACAAATTATTGTTTCTGCTGCGAGAATACCGATTTTTTCTCAGGTCAAGCGCTATAGTACTTAAATTTATTAGTTGAATATTTGTCGGTATGGCGAGAGGGGGAAATAAAGGCCGAGACTAACTCCATCTAACATCTCATTTTTAATGAAAATTCGAGCGGAAAAAAAGATAAAAGAACTGTTGTTCTATTTGTAGTATTATTATATTCTTTGATAATACATATAATTTTCCTGATGATATGTAATCATGGCTATTATATTGAAAATTTCCTTCTATACGCACGTACAACAGAGTCGTATACTTTAGATGCTATTCGTCGTTAACACGGTCCCATATATTCAATGCTTTTGCCATGCAGTGGAGTAAATATTAAAAAAATCCACACGCTGCGAAAAAGTGACAATTTAGGCAAACGGGAGTATTTATATGTATGTATGTTACGTTTCGTTTAAGGAATGGGCCATTCTGCAGAATAAAAAATTTATCGGCCCATTTTGCGAAATAAAACGATCATCTTTCTATACCGCAAAATGGCCCAAAAATGGTCTCACTTCATGCAATGGGCAGATAATAAACGTATAAATTGAACGAAAGGATCACAGAAATGGGTCTAAGCTATTTTTTCCCAAAAGTACAACTAATGATAAGTCCATAACAATTTTTAACTCAAGTAGTTCAATTTTAGACTTTTTGCAGCCATTTTCGTGTTTTAGTCGGTTCAATGAATTTTGTGACAAAAATGTGCTCACTCTAACGCTAAAATTTTGTGCCATTGATACTTAATATACTATTTTTGTTCTAGAACTTGGGCTAATTGACGTGAAATTCCTCATATACTTAACAGTTAATAATTGAACATTATTAATTTAACTTAATAATTAATATTAGATCATATAAAAATATTAAATTTACATTAAAAAAAAAGTTATTAAGAAAAAGTTAAAAGGAAAATATTCTTTATACTTAAATCTGATACGTATATATTTATTGTAATAAATAAAAAAAAAAAATTTTATTAATTATAGTAATAATAAAAAACTTTTTATTATTGTTCCTTAGGTATCCAAGCCACTAAATTAATTATGATATAATTATTTTTATAAAATTTGTATAAATAATCATTTAAGACACAAATTTTGTAGAAAAAAATTTTTATTTAAACAAATTATATTAAAACTTTATTCCGTCAATGTGGACTTAATTAATTAAACACTGTAAAAAATTATTTTACATGACGCGTTTCAACAACATAGTTATCATCATCAGATGAGTTTAATCATATATAAACAGTTAATTTAATAGTAAAAAAGTTAAATAAACACATTGTATTATTTTTGAAGTGAAAACTTCCATAGCAACGTTATTAAAAAAAAAAAAATTTTATACTAGGCGTGTTTTTTTAAAAAGCGAGACGCTGGCCGAGGCAACGGCAACGCAGATGCAACGGCCGAGGTCTATATTACTATATCATACATATATATATATATTTATTAGTGCATTTATTTATTTTAATTATTTTTATTGTGTTAAAAGTTAATTTATAGTGGTTTATTATTTTGTTCCTAAATTTTATTGAAATTTTTTGAAGTGAAAACTTTTATTTTATTAATTTTCTTATTGCGTTAAAAGTTTGTTAAAAAATTTAAATTAAAAATACAAACATAAAGACAAAAAAAATGTGGTTCGTTTTAATTGAAATGCTGCGCAAAAAAACACGTTTAATAAGAAAATAGTAACAAAAATTTTCATACTTTCAGTTTTCACTTCTATAGGGCGTCCCGCGACGCGCTTACCAGGTTTTTTATTGATAAGCACATATTTATACACAAAGATCTCATTTTATATAAATTATTTAAGTTGACACTCGAGCAGTGTGCGTTACCCTGAGTTTAAAATTAAAAGTTTTTGAAATTGATATTTATTTGTATATATATATATATATATATATATATATATATGGGCATATCCATTACTTTTCATACAAAAGTGTGCGCACCCATGACTCCGATCGGGCTCAAATTTTCAGGGGTGGTTTGAAGTAATAAAAAACTCAGCCAGCCAAAATTTCAGCCATTTTGCAGTACGGGTTGCCGAGATACAAGCTCTAAAAGGTCCAAAAATAGCTGTTTTTAGCCAATTTTCAAAAATTTACTGGTCTTCAAGGATTAATCCAAAAAACATCCGGCTAGTCTCATTTTATTCCTTAAACTTTCAACTTTTACCAAAAAAATTTTCAAAAACTTTCATGGAGTTGATTTTTACTGGCATTGATTAACGTAAGATTCATTTTATCGAAAAATGCTGATTTTTGAACTTAAATTGTGACTCAGCATCATTAGCTTAGGACATTCGGTTGGTCTTATTAAAAGCGTCTAGCAAAGACCTTTCAAATGAGACCTTAAACGTTAAAAAAGCTCATCAGGAACTGGAGATATAAGCAATTGAAAGTTTAGTGTTTCCGAAAATATCGATTTTTTAACAATTTTAATCGTCTGCAAAATTTTTCTCTGGGCACTTTAAGGGCTGAAAATTTCAGGAAAGCTTCTTTTGATATTAAAAAAAATTCCCTAAAAATTTGGGCGATGGTATTGGCTTCTGTTCGTAGATATAAGACTCTGAAAATGTGTAATAATTGAACCAATATTGGCCAATAAGTGATTAAGGGGTCAACCAAAAAATTTTTCTTCTTCAATATTCGAATAGCCAGGGAAAAATGAGCTGATTTAAAAAAAAAATTTCTATTTTTGACCGAAAAATAAGCAAGTTATCATCATTTTAAGTTTTTTTCAAAATTTTTCCAAAAATCCCAATTCCAGGGTCATTATACAGTATTCTAACTTGAAATAATGATAACTCGCTTATTTTTCGGTCTAAAATAAAATTTTTTTTTTTTGAATTTGTCGAATTTTTTCCTGGCTATTCGAATATTTACTAAAAAGAAACTGTTTATATTCAAAATTTTTTTTTGGGCCAAAAACTACCCTAATACATTGACAAAATAAAGTAAGTTCAAAAGTAATTTGCCAAAAAAAAATAATTTTTGCAAATAAGAAGTTTCTTTTTTGTAAATATTCGAATAGCCAGGAAAAAATTCGACAATTTCAAAAAAAAAAAAATTTTATTTTATTATATTATTATAAAATATAATATCTAAAATATCTAAAATATACTTTTTTTAAGTATAAATTTACTATTATATGATGATGATTGCGTATTAATAATCATCTTAATAGTTTTAAGTCAATCTTAATTTGCATTAACAATTAAATTGTAATGAATACAATATGAAAAGTAGCTAAAAATTTTAAAAGTGTTTCTTCCTTGAAGTTCATCCTTAAAGGGTACTTTAGTACTGTATAAGTTATAGTTGCCTAAACTAGTAATGATAAGCTTTAAAGGTCAAACTTACTTTAAAATATCTAAAAAGTAAAGGTTATAAAATGAAATAATAATGAAAATGTATAAAATTGACACTAAAAATTAAAAGTGTAAGCCAATTTTTATTGGTTCTTCATGCTTTTACTCATAGCAAAATATTAAGAGAATTTATATTGAAAAATGAAGACAACTTGAAGCAACTACTTATATTTGGTAAATTTAATCAAATCAGGAAACAAAACCGTTAATGATTGGCTTCAAATTTAGAGTTAATTTATAATTGCAAATATATAACTAAGGTGAAGGTACTAAAAAATTTATGATTTAAAATTGACTCTTGGAGAAAATCTACCGTCTAATGATTTCTTCTGACAAATACTAATATTGCTAAAAAAAATGTTAAGTAAGCGTACTTTTACAGAATCTAGATTAGTTCTAATCTTTACCAGCACTAAAGTAATTAAGAACCGAAGAATTAAATATTAACAAGAGACGGGTGTATATCTAGAAATCCATAATACGCCTTCAGGAAATTTTCGGAAGCCTTTCGGCTATTTTCACTTAAAGTTGTCAAATTTGGAAAAAAAATTTGAATTTTCTCGCTAATGGGCACAGAATGGGGAAAATCTGACTGGAAATTCGAATTCCTTATCAAATTTTACAACGAAAACCTTTTTTTTTTTTATTTTTTACCGTTTCCCGAAGCTTTTTTACGGAACTTTCAAAAATGGTGGCTGAGGAGAGCAATTTTACCAAAAAACTTTAGAACAGCATAACTCTCTTAAAAATCTATAAAAAACCTTCAGATTTGGTGAGTCATCTAATTTTAAGTAGTTTTTTCGAATAAAAATAAAATTTTTTAATTCTGAGACCTCGCGTTCCATTTTGTGCTATTTATCCATGGAATTACCCTTGAATAAGTTTAGTTTACTCAAATAATTCTTTTATCGCTCGATAAAAAGGAGAGTATTTACAACGCAGTATGGAGAAAATAACAATTTTTTGCTCGTGAAGGTTGTTATTTTCTCAATTATTATTTTAAGTTAGAAAATTGTTTAAAAACCAAGACTTTTTAAGCAGAAATTTTTCTCAGGAAAATCTCTGAAACACTAAAAAGTCTTGTAAATTTTTAAAGAGCTTTAAAAAAATTAAAAAAAAAATTCCCTGCATTGGAGGAAAATATTTTCCAATGTTTAAAAAACAGGTAAAAATTTGAAAATTCTTGTTGGGTAAAAGACATTAAAACTGTGATTAAATTATAAAGAGAATTAATTAATAATTAGAAAAATCTTTGAAAGCAAATAAGATTTTTCAGATTTTCACCAATTTTTCCAATGTTGAAACATTTTTTTCCAAAGGAGAAATTTTTATTAATAAATTTTTTAAGTTAGGAAACTCTTTAAAAATCAAGAAGACATCAGTTTTTCACTGATTTTACTGCCGTACAAAACCTCTATATACAGCCCTGTATACAGTTTTTCACGGCAAACAGAAACTGTACAGAACTTTAATATTTCTTTTAAAGTAAAACACTAATTAGCACGTAAGAAATGGAATCTTTGGATGCGGAACATAGTCAGGGGCATTATATACTACTCAGAGGAGCAAAATAACCAAAAGGGATAAAATGGGAAATTTGACCCAAAATAAAATTTTCTGGTAAAAGGTGAATTCCGAGGGTAAAAATAGACTCTAGATGTAAAAAATGGGTAGCAAATGATAAAATAAATACCAACAGGGAAAATCAGTTATCTAGTGGCCCGTTTGGCACAATTAAAATCCTTATGTAGAGATAGGGATGGACTGGAGGGGTAAAAATTACGTCCAGAATGATAAAACAAATACCAACGGTTAAAATAATCCATCCAGGGGCTTCATGGGCCCAATCAGACAAAATGAAATTCTGATGTATAAATTGATCTGCAAGGATGAAAATGGACTGTAGGGATACAAAATAGGTCCAGCATAATAAAATAAATAGTACCAGATAAAAAAGGGTATCCAGGGGACTATTTGGCCCAATCGGGCAAAAATAAAATTCTGATGTATAAATTGATTCCGATGTATAGATTGATTTTGGAATAAAAATAAACTGTAGGGGTAAAAATGGCTCTATTGTTGTGTTTGGATGTGAATAAACACAGATAAATGAGGATGTTCGTATTCGGGTTTAGCCTGTTGGCTAAACTCATTTACTGGTGACAGGAATTTAAATAACTAAGTCCTTTTGTTATTATAATGCTGATTTATTGACTTATAAAGTGGCTGGCCGTGCTTAGATCTCTTAATAGCGGTAGAGAGATAACCTGAGTACAAGTTAGTTAGTTCAGTCAGTTCTGTATTTCAGTTCGTTCTGCTTGTCAGGAGCTTTTGTAAGAGCTTTTAAAGGGTTTACTCTATGGGAGTTGAGGAGGAGATCAATGCGTGTAATTGGCTTAACGCGGAAAATTTAGTGTCCTTAGTAACAGTGTCTCCAATCATTGGTAATTAGTCTGTCAATGCGCACGATGGGGGTGGCTTTATTCCCACCTTCAGTACTTCGTGTGAGGTCTTATTATGCACTTTCTTGCACGTGCGGTTTCTCGGAATGATGATGCTGATGGAGCATTTTTAATTATAATATCATATTATTTTATTTCTAATAAATCTGTCTAGACGTAATTCTTAGTATTTTATATTTAATCAATTTGTACCTAACGGTACACTATCATGATAAAATAAATACCAACGGTAAAATCAGCCATTAAGCAAATGAAATCGAGCAAAAATGAAATGCTGAAGTAGAAATTGATCTCCAAGAATGAAAATGGACTATATTCCAATTTCTAGAGTCCATTTTTTCCCTCAGAAATGAATTTTTACATTAGCGTTTTATTTTTGTCCGAATGGGCCCATTTAGCCATTTATGATTATTTTGTTCCTCTGAGTAGCGTATAATGCCCCTGACCATGTTTCAGTTTGAAAAAAAAATTACAGTTTTGCATACAGTGTCTGTATTATATTCAATTTGGTTTTCTGGGAATTTATTAATATGCAATAAAAAGTTACATCATAAAAAGATAATTTGATCGAAATAGGATAATTTAAATGTTTGGCTGAAACTAGAAATTAAAAATTAAATTATACTTAATAATCCAATGAAGTCAAGCAGATATCATTCGAAAATTATATTGTACTGACGTAGATATATTTCAAACTTAGTGTGCATTACAAAAATATGTCAAAATGGTTATCGTGGCAGTGAACACTAAATAAGGTAGATGTGAGAGGTTAAAATATTCTTTTGTTCCAATTTTTAATATAGTTCATATAATGTTAAAATAAGAATTCAAATGATCATATTAATATTCGTTAGAAATAAGAAAATTAAAATAATTGTTACAAGGAATTTTCAAGAGAACTGTATTTAGCACTTAATTTCGAAATTATAAGAATTATTGCCGTAAATTTTTGAACATAAATAACATTTTACATAGCCCCTGAACGGTCGAAATCTAAAAATATGGCAGTAATTCAGTTTTTTTATGGTGCCATGTAAGTTTCTAGTATAACAACTTTTTTCGAGCTTAGAACAAACTATGCTAAAATATTTATCTTATAATATTGCAAATTAGTATTTTAAAGTAAGAAATTTTAAATAAGTAATTACATCATTAACAAGATAATTATAGCAAAATAGGATAATTTTGATCTTTTGCTGAAACTAGAAATGAATAATTAATTTCTACTTTGTAATCCATAGAAATTAAACAGATAATTAAAAAAAATTATGTTATTCTGATTTAGATATATCTTAAACTTAGTGTGTATTAAAAAAATATTGAAACCTGGTTATCGAGACAGTAATAAGTAGATAAAGATTAAATTAATAATTAATGCCGTAGTTTATTGAACATAAATAAAATTTCACCTAGCCTCTGAATAGTCGAAATCTAAAAAAATGGCTGTAATCCAGTCTTTTTATAGTTCAATGCAAAGCTTCTTTATAATGTACATTTTTCTAGATAAGAACACACTTTGTTAAAACATTTAACTGAGAATATTTCATTAATTAAATAGAGAACCTAATTAGAGGGACATTCACAAATAACCAAAATTAAAGACATCGGCAAAATTTTTGGTTCAAGATTATAAAATTATAAAATTTATATAATTCTATCGTTTTCTGAGAATTTATACATTTTTAATAATGCTTTCTTGGACAAACTTGTGCTGAATCTGAAATGTACTCTCAATAAGGGTTATTTTATTCAAGAAGATATGCTTATATTTGCTCAATTTTTTTGTAGAACTTTTATGTTATATCCAAACTAGTATTTTAGATGGAAGAATTTTAAATAAAGAATAATTAATATAATAAGATATATGTAGGGAAATAGAATAATTTTGAACCTTTGCTAAAACGAGAAATCAATAATTAATTTCAACTATATAGTCCTAGAAATTAAACAGATAATTTAAAAAAAATTATGTTATTCTGATGTAGATATATCTTAAACCTTGTATGCATTACCAAAATATTATAACCTGTTTGCCGTGACAGTGACCATTAAATAAAGATTTAAATAAAAAATAATTCCGTAGTTTGTTTCACATAAATAATATTTTACCTAGCCTCTGAATAGTCAAAATCTAAAAAAATTGCTGTAATCCAGTCTTTTAATGGTTCAATGCAAATTTTCTCGTATAATGTACTTTTTTCGAGTTTAGAATACACTTTGATAAAATATTTAGCATAGAATATTTCATAAATTTGATAGACAACCTGATTACAGTGGCATTCAAGAATAACCAAAATTACAGACCTGGGTAAAGTAGTTGGTTCAAGATATTCAATCTATAAAAAATTTATGTATTCCTTTCGTTTTCTGGGAAGTAATAAATCTTATTTAATGCTTTTTTGTACTCAACTAAATTCAGCAAAATCTGAGATGTACACTCAATAAGGGATATTTTATTCAAGAAAATATGCTTATATTTGCTCAATTTTATTGTAGAAATTTTATGTTTTACCCAAACCAGTATTTTAGAATGAAGAATTTTAAATAAGTAATTACATCATTCAAATGATAATTATAGTTAAGGATAATTTTGATCTTTTGCTGAAACTAGAAATAAACATTTAATTTCTACTTTATAATCCATCGAATTTAAGCAAATTATTTGATAAAACTATGTAGTTCTGATATAGATATATCTTAAGCTTTGCGTATATTACAAAAATATTAAAACCTGGTTAACGTGACATTGACTAGTATATAAAAGTTTTATTTAAAAACTACAGCCGTAATTTGTCGCACATCAATAATATTTTACAAAGCCTCTGAATAGATGAAGTCTAAAAAAATGGCTGTAATCCAGACTTTTTATGGATTAATGCAATGAATCTCGTATAATGTACTTTTTTCTAATTATGAACACACTTTGTTAAAATATTTAACTGAGAATATTTCATTTATTAAATAGAGAACCAATTTACAGGGACATTCACAAATAACCAAAATTAAAGACATCGGCAAAATTTTTGGTTCAAGATTATAAAATTATAAAATTTATATAATCCTATCGTTTTCTGGGAATTTATACATTTTTTAAATGCTTTCTTGGACTCAAAAAACTTCAGCTTCACTTCAACTTCAAAAAACTGAGATGTACTCTCAATAAGGGATATTTTATTCAAGAAGATATGCTTATATTTGCTCAATTTTATTGTAGAAATTTTATATTATACGCAAACCAGTATTTTAGAGTGAAGAATTTTAAATAAGTAATTACATCATTAACAAGCTAATTATAGCGATATAGGATAATTTTGATCTTTTGCTGAAACTAGAAATAAATATTTAATTTCTACTTTTTAATCCATATAAATTAAACAAATATTGTGATAAAACTATGCAGTTCTGTTCTATAGTTATCGTAAACCTTGTGTATATTAAAAATATTAAAACCTGGTTATCGTGACATTGACCAGTAAATAAAAGTTTTATTTAAAAATTACAGCCGTAATTTGTTGAAAATCAATAATATTTTACCAAGCCTCTGAATAGATGAAATCTAAAAAAATGGCTGTAATCCAGTCTTTTTATGGATTAATGCAAAGCTTCTCGTATAATGTACTTTTTTCTAAATATGAACACACTTTGTTAAAATATTTAACTGAGAATTTTTTATGAATAAAATTGATAACCTGATTACAGTGACATTCACAAATAACCAAAATTAAAGTCTTAAGAAAAGAATTTGGTTCAAGATATTAATTCTATAAAAAATATATTTATTCCTTTCGTTTTCTGGGAATTTATACATTTTTTAAATGCTTTCTTGGACTCAAAAAACTTCAGCTAAATCTGAGATGTACTCTCAATAAGAGATATTTTATTCATGAAGATATGCTTATATTTGCTCAATTTTTATGTAGCAATTTTATGTTATACCCATACTAGTATTTTAGAATGAAGAATTTTAAATAAGTAATTACATCATTAACAAGATAATTATAGCGACATAGGCTAAGTTTGATCTTTTGCTGAAACTAGAAATAAATATTTAATATCTACTTTTGAATCCATATAAATTAAACAAATAATGTGATAAAACTATGTAGTTCTGATCTATATATATCGTAAACTTTGTGTATATTAAAAATATTAAAACCTGGTTATCGTGACATTGACCAGTAAATAAAAGTTTTATTTAAAAATTACAGCCATAATTTGTTGAACATTAATAATATTTTACCAAGCCTCTGAATAGATGAAATCCAAAAAAATTGCTGTAATCCAGCCTTTTTATGGATTAATGCAAAGCTTCTCGTATAATGTACTTTTTTCTAAGTATGAACACACTTTTTTAAAATATTTAACTGAGAATATTTTATAAATAAAATAGACAACCTGATTAACGTGACACTCAGAAATAACCAAAATTAAAGACTTCGGCAAAATTTTTGGTTCAAATTATAAAATTATTAAAAATATATATGTCGCAGTGTTATAGAATAGCTTGTATTATAGGCTATAATACGGATTATAGAAAAGTAAAATTTTTAAAATCATTACTTTTCTATGATACTGGAATTTTAAGTGTCATAGCCTATAATCCGTATTATAGCCTATAATACTAACGCACTTTTGTACTATAGAAAAATGAAAAATAAAATCGTTTTCATCATTCCGCTACCATTCAATTATTTATTTTTTATACTACCAACATAATTATATTAACTTACAATAAAATTTTTAATTGTTTTATTTTAATTTTTGATTTAAATATTATTACTATTTTATTTATTTTTACATGGACCACTAAAATGACAACGTGAATTACATAAAACCTGAGCTTTATAACATTGACATCTATTTATTGAACACTGCTTAGCGGAAGCTCTGCAATTGCATTTTTTGTACCCCTGACCACCAGAAAGAGATTGTTTAGCTGCAACTACAGCTGCTGCTAGTTAACATACTACTCATATATGAATCGTGGAAAACTTAAAGTTTGGATAATCAAAGGTTTATCAACGAAAATTTTCAGTTTTAAATTTTTAAAACGCTCATACAAAATAAAAATGTGAAAAACGTCTGGGTCGTTTTCTCCAAGTGTATGCGGTATTTTACTTAATGTTTCTTGTTCAGTTTTGATGAAAAAATAAGGTATCCAAAATATGAGTAAATTTTTTGGCTTCAATCAAGAGCTATTTAAATATGAGCCTCAAAATGTGAAAAACGTCCGCATAAATAAATAACACGTAGAATTTATTTTCATATTTGTAGCAGTACCACTTAATATACAGTTCCCGTGAGAAGCACCCATTTATATTGACCATTAAAAAGATAAATAATTTAAATTTATAAAAATAATCAAAATAAAACAATTAAAAATTTTATTGTAAGTTAATATAATTATGTTGGTAGTATAAAAAATAAATAATTGAATGGTAGCGGAATGATGAAAACGATTTTATTTTTCATTTTTCTATAGTACAAAAGTGCGTTAGTATTATAGGCTATAATACGGATTATAGGCTATGACACTTAAAATTCCAGTATCATAGAAAAGTAATGATTTTAAAAATTTTACTTTTCTATAATCCGTATTATAGCCTATAATACAAACTATTCTATAACACTGCGACATATATATTCCTTTCGTTTTCTGGGAACTTATAAATCTTTTTTATTGCTGTCTTGGACTCAACAAACTTTAGCTAAATCTGATATGTAATTTCAATATAGGCTATTTTATTCAAGAATATATACTTACATTGGCCCTATTTTTTGTTACACCCAAAATTATATTTTAGAATGAAGAATTTTATAGAAATAACCACTTACTAGATAATTATAAAGAAATAGAATAATATTGATCTTCTACTGAAACTACAAAGTAATAATTAACCGTTACTTAATAATCCAATGAAATGAAAAAGGTAATTCAAGAAAATTATGTAATTCAGATGCAGATTTTTCTTAATCGTAATGTGCATTACAAAAATAGTAAAACCTGGTTATCGTGACAGTGACCAGTAAATAAAGATTTAATTAAAAAATAATGCTATAGTTTGCTGAACATAAATAATATTTTACCTAGCCTCTGAATAGTCGAAATCTAAAAAAATGCTGTAATCCAGCCTTTTTATGGAATGCAAAGCTCCTCGTATAATGTACTTTTTTCTAAGAATGAACACACTTTGTTAAAATATTTAACTGAGAATATTTTATAAATAACATAGACAACCTGATGAAAGTGACATTCGGAAATAACCAAAATTAAAGAATTCCGCAAAATTTTTGGTTCAAATTACAAAATTATTAAAAATATATATATTCCTTTCGTTTTCTGGGAACTTATACATCTTTTTTATTGCTGTCTTGGACTCAACAAACTTTAGCTAAATCCGATATGTAATTTCAATATAGGCTATTTTATTCAAGAAGATATACTTACATTGGCCCTATTTTTTGTAGAAATTTTCTGTCACACCCAAAATTATATTTTAGAATGAAGACTTTTATAGAAATAACCACTTACTAGATAATTATAACGAAATAGAATAACATTGATCTTCTACTAAAACTACAAAGTAATAATGAACCGTTACTTAATAATCCAATGAAATGAAAAAGGTAATTCAAGAAAATTATGTAATTCAGATGCAGATTTATCTTAACCGTAATGTGCATTACAAAAATAGTAAAACCTGGTTATCGTGACAGTGTCCAGTAAATAAAGATTTAATTAAAAATTAATCCTATAGTTTGCTGAACATAAATAATATTTTACCTAGCCTCTGAATAGTCGAAATCTAAAAAAATGGCTGTAATTCAGCCTTTTTATGGTTCAATGCAAAGCTTCTCGTATAAAGTACTTTTTTCGAGCTTAGAACACACTTTGCTAAAATATTAACTGAGAATATTTTATAAATAAAATTGAAAACCTGATTACAGTGACATTCACAAATAACCAAAATTTAAGACTTGGGAAAAGTATTTGGTTCAAGATATTAAATCTGTAAAATATTCATTTATTCCTTTTGTTTTCTGGGAATTTCTACATCTTTTTTAATGCTTTCTTGGACTCAACAAACTTTAGCTTAATCTGAGATGTACTCTCAATAAGGAATATTTTATTCAAGAAGATATGCTTATATTTGCTCAATTTTTGGTAGATATTTTATGTTATACCCAAACCAGTATTTTAGAATGAAGACTTTTAAATTAGTAATTACATCATTAAAAAGATAATTATAGCGATATAGAATAATTTTGATACTTTGCTGAAACTAGAAATGAATAATTATATTTTACTTTGTAATCCATAGAAATTAAACAGATAATTTAAAAAAATTATGTTAGTCTGGTGTGGAAATACCCTAGATTTAGTGTGTATTACAAAAATATTAAAACCTGGTTATCAATACAGAGATAAGTAAATAAAGATTAAATTAGAAATTAATGCCGTAGTTTAATGAACATAAATAAAATTCCATCGTATCTATATTTTTCGTTTTCTGGGATTTCATACATCTTTTTTAATGCTTTCTTGGACTTAACAAACTTCAGCTAAATCTAACATGTACTCTCAATAAGGGTTATTTTTTTTCAAATATGCTTATATTTGCTCAATTTTTTTGTAGAACTGAAAACTTTGTTATCGTGACCGTGACCAGAAAATAAAAGTTTTTATTAAAATTTAATGCCGGAATATGTTGAACATAAATAATATTTTACTTAGCCTCTAAATAGTTTAAATCTAAAAAAAATAGCTGCAATTTAGTCTTTTTATGGTTCAATTCTATTCTTCTTTATAATGTACTTTTTTCTAAGAAAGAACACACTTCGTTAAAATATTTAACTCAGAATATTTCATAAATTAAAAAGACAACCCGTTTACAGTGACAATCACAAATAACAAAAATTAAAGACTTCAGCCAAAATTTTGGTTCAAGATTATAAAATTATTAAAAATATATATTTTTTTCGTTTTCTGGGAACGTATTAATCTTTTTTATTGCTGTCTTGGAGTCAACAAGCTGTAGCTAAATCTGATATGTAATTTCAAAATGGGCTATTTTTTTCAAGAAAATCTGCTTATATTTGCTTTATTTTTTGTAGAAATTTTCTGTTATACCCAAACTAATATTTTGGAATGAAGAATTTAATATAAATAATCACTTACTAGAGAATTATAGCGAAATAGGATAATTTTGGTCTTCTGCTGAAACTACAAATTAATAATTAACCTCTACTTAATAATTCAATGAAATGAAAAAGATAATTCAAGGAAATTATGTAACTCTGATGAAAAATTTTTGTACTTGAAGCAAGAAACATAAAACAAAAAATATATTAGGGGTCGTTGTATTTGTATTTATCAAATTTACGTCACTGAAATATTTTTGCAGGCATTAATGACTCTGGATTGAAATGCGAAAAGTTATAATTTTGTATCTTGGACTTGGGAGTGCTGAATAAGTAAATGAATTCAATTCTTTAGCCAATAATCTGTTAATAATATTTTAATGTCCAAAAAATCATATAATCACCTAAAAATTATGTAAACGTTTGTGGGCATTAATAAAAACTCACTAGTATTGTTTCAGGTTATGACTAGAAACCTATTCCGAATATTTAAGAGAAGTCCAAGAAACATCGAATAGTTTCCTTTGTAGTCCCAGAATCATAGAGAATAGTTTTCTGGTAAGTCCCAGAATAATTACGAATAGTTTTCTGGGAATTCCCAGATTCATTGCGAATAGTTTTATGGGAAGTCCCAGAATCATTGCGAATAGTTTTCTGGGAAGTCCCAGAATGATTGCCAATAGTTTTATGGGAAGTCCCAGAATCATTGCCAATAGTTTTCTGGGAAGTACCAGAACATGGCGTTAGAGATATATTTTTTCTGGGAAGTACCAGAAACTTGCTAAATTCCCAGAACCAAACATTATAAATATAAAAGTTCCCAGAACATGGCATTGTAGATATATATACAAATATACGTGTATTAATATTTGTATATAGTATATGTATATACTTGTATATGTATATATATATACTATCAAAGAACATAATATACTGCGTATAGAAGAATATTTCTAATGTGTTTTTTTCCGCTCGAATTTTAATTAAAATTGAGATCTTAGATGGAGTTACTCTCGGCCTCTATTTCCCCCTCTTGCCTTACCGAGTAATATTAACTAATAGGTAAAGTAAGTACAATATACTATGCGTAAGCACACTAGCGCTTTACTTGAGCTAAAAATGGTGCTGAGGTAACAAAACTATATTATTTGTTACCTCAACTCAGTGGAAAAAAACACATTAGAAATATTCTTCTATACGCAGTATATTATGTTCTTTGATACTATGTATATACTATGCTTTTGAATCGCGTCATGTAAAATAATTTTTTACAGCGTTTTATTTATTATTCCACATTGACGGAATAAAATTTTAAAATAATTTGTTTAAATAAAAATTTTTTTCTACAAAATTCGTGTCTTAAATGATTATTTATTCAAATTTTATAAAAATAAATTTATTATAATTTTTTAATATTAAAATTAACGAAATATCCTTTATAAAAACCAACTGCCCAGAATCGGGTAATAAGAATATGATTTGATGTCCCATTTCACAAAATGGTCATTTTAAGAATATTTTTCTAATATTTCGCGAAATGGACAGGTGACCGTATCATTCCATGCAACGGGCCGATAAACTTATCATTTCACGGAATGGCCTATTCCTCAAATGGAGCGTAACATATATATATATAGCATACTAAAAGGGCTTTATAATAGTAAGAGAGCTTTATATAGTATATAAGAAGTGATAGTATATAAAAAGAAGAATTAGTAACAGTTACTATGCGCAAGATATATGCTCCATCGATGGACTCGAAGTCTTCCTCCTTCATAAACTCAGGAAGCTATCAGTGGCGCAAGACTATTCTGACAATAGTCAACCGATGAATTTCTCGTTACGGACAGAAAATGCAACACCTATCAAAACTAATGGGACCAAGAAAATGAAAATTGATTTCAACTTTGGAAAGGGATATTACGTGGAACTTTTCTACAATATCTTAAAAAAATAAATAAAAACATAGGCCTACAAATACCGAAAATATTTATGCGAACTATTTTCGAACTCCATATCAGCCCCTCAAGCACCCCTAGTATCCGTAACTAGCCCCTCAAGGGATAAAAAACTGGTTTTTAGTAAAAAATTAAAACTAATGTAATTTTTTTGGTTTTTTTTTTAAGAAAAACTAAAAATATTTATGCAAATTTTTTTCAACCTTCGGTGAACCCCTAAAACACCCCTAGTATCGGTTATCTTACCCCTTTTTACAAGAAATCAGTATGTGGTAAGTTTGAAACAAGTATATATTGCAGAAATTTTTCTTTATATGAGAAAAAATATAAATCTTATTTTAATTTGCAGATTATAACTGTGATAGGAAACGCTTGGGTTCCAAATAGCATTTATAATACGTGCAGAACAATGTTATATCGCCAAACATCTAAAACCAAAACAAAGTATTTAATTGCTAAATGTCGGCTAAGTGGAATAAGTTTAGAGCTAACGAAGAATGCTATGTTTGCATGACAACATTTAATGGTAAGATAAACTCTAAGCATGTTAAATATTTAAATGCCATATAATTTACCCCGCCAACTTATAATCAGAGTTGGGAAAATATGACAGATATGGATTTTTTTCCATATCCATATTGCATATTTTTTCTTCCATATCATGTTAATTTCATATTTATATGGGTAAAAATTAATCATATATGGATTCCACGTATGAAAAATATGAAATATGGATATGGAAAAAAAATCCATATCTGTCATATTTGCCCAACTCTGCTTATAATAATGATGTTATAATTTCAGGTAATATTGAACATTCAAATGCAATCGTGATTCAGGTTATGGATGAAAGTAAAATGGATGTTAGTGAGGGTTCAGTAATGAATGAAAATTATATTAATGTTATGTTAGTGAGAATGCAACTTTTAATGAAAGTGAAATTGATGCACAAGAGTAAGAGAGTGACATGGATATTGATGAAAATTCTGAAGATTTTTGCAGTACGGACAGTGATTCTGAAATTTACGAAGAATATAAAAATAGCAAAAAAGAGTGACCTATAAGATCATGGAATCAAGCAAAATTAAATGGTATGCTTAGGAACTCAGGATTATCTAAAGATGCTGCAGAATATCTTGCTTCAGAACTTTAACATGATGGCTTCAAAGACAAAGAGTTTCTACATTTTTTTAAAAAAGAAGAATCTTTTGTGTATTGCACAAATGTCAAAGGTCTTATTAATAGCTTTGAGCCCGATATTTACAAAACTGAAAAATGGAGATTTTTTATTGACTCTTCTTTTACGAAGCCTAAAGGCTGTCTTCTTACACAATACCAATGTACTTGGTTCAATACCATTATCCAATTCTGTAAACATGTCAGAAGAAAATGAAACAATTTTTATTCTTGAAAAAATAAAGTTTGTGGATTACAATTGGAGAATCTGCGGGGGTTTAAAAATAATATCTATCTTTTTAGGGCAACATTAAAGGTTTTTTAAGTATTCATGCTTGTTGAGTATGTGGAACAGTTGCGATCGACTGAATCTTTATACAAATAAGAAATGGGCTATTAAAAGTTCCTTAATTCCAGGTAGATTCCTTAATACCACCTAACAATGTGCTTCTTCTTCCTCTTCATATAAAACTTGGTTTAATGAGGCAGTTCATCAAAGCATTAAATAAGCAAGTGAGTGAAGCATATAAGTATATACAGAAAAAATTTCCGAAAAAAACAGAGGCTGAGATTAAAGAAGGTATTTTTGATGGTCTTGTAATTCGCAAACTTTTTCGGGACATTAAATTCATAAAATGCATGGAAAATAAAGAGAAAAATGCTTAGGAAAGTTTTAAAAGTGTAGCTGAAAATTTTTTAAGTAGACACAAAAGTGACAATTACAAAGAGGAAATAAAAAAGTTGCTTTAAAATTAGAAAAATTTAATTGCCTGATGAATTTAAAATTGCACTATCTTGAAACACATGTAAATTATTTCCCGAGAAATTTATGTGACTACAGTGAAGAACAGTGTAAAAGATTCCACCAGAACATTAAGCTAATGGAAAAGGGATATGAAGGTAGGTGGTACGAAAGAATTTTGGCTGACTAGTGTTGGAGTTTAAAAAGAGATTTACCAGAAGACAGCGACCAAGAAGATAATGTAAAAAGGAAAACATACGAAAAAAAAAGAGAATACGTCATAAAAAATATAGGTAACATAATCAGATTTAAAAAAGGTATAAGGTTTTCTATAGTGGAAAACCCTCCCACCCCTAGGCAGGGTGAAGGCAGCGGTTTGCTGCTTGGGTTCCGCGTCCCAAACCGAAATTATACTTGAAAAGGGAGTCCCGGTTCAGGGTATAGAAGCGCAAGGGTTTTAACGTCTGTTTAACTAGTAAGAATTGGGCACGAAGCCAGCGACTGCATTCGTTGGCGAAGTCTCCCGGGTGTACTGTCTTTTTAGGCGAATTGGTAGTACACAGAATTTTATCTCGCCTATAAGGCCCGCGATCACTCCATGGCTGATGCAAGATTCACAATTCCCGGAGAAAAAAAATTCTGTCTGATTACGTATTTTTTTTAGCGCTAGTTTTTGTCTTAAGAAAGGTGATTAAAAGTACGCGAGGTGTGTAGAAGATAAGTCCGCACGGTCTGTTAGACTCCTAGTGCCTATTTAATTGAAATATCGATTATTATCAGTTGAAAAAACATTGTTTTTCATAACTTATTTGTTTGGAATATTTCTAGCTCAAAAAGCCTTATTTTACCTTAACACTACTTTTTAAAGTATTTTTTTTAATTTTATGAATTTTAATTTATTATTTTGTTCCTTTAAAATTTTTTATTAAATAAATTTTATCAGTCAATAAGGAACCAGTAAATTTTTTTCATAACTATTTTATTATAGTGATAATTTCGGTAGTCTAATTACTACTTTCTCAGACTATAATTTAACAGCAGGCTATAATTTTAAAATTCTCAATGTAAACAAAACATAAGATAACGTAGTACCACATGTTGATAAAATCATTTTTCCCGATAATATTTAAAACTTTTTTTGTCTCATTAACATAATTGAATTTTTATATACTAGTTTTAAATTTGACGAATCTTCCATCCTATTTATTGTATTATTGTTATAACATTGAATGTTTAACTTTTCATTAAATTTTCTTTTATATTTATGTGTTTCATAATTCAAAACTTCAACATTACTTAAATCAAAATTATGATTTGTAAGACTAGTATGTTTTGCTATAGCATTTTTAAAATTTTTTAAAATACAACTATGTTCATCTAATCTAGTCTGTAATTATTTACCACTTTCTCCAATATAACAAGCATCACAATCAATACAATTTATTTTATATATTGCACCTTGCCTTTTTTTGGATGAAACTTCATCTTTGCCTAACCATATCATATCAGTAAATCTATTATTAATTTTATTTATATGTATAAAATTTAATTCTTTGGCTAACTCATTAATTGCAGGTGTAACATATTTATAAAACAGTATTACAATTCTTGTTTTATTACAATCAGAACTTTTTTTACTACTAGCATTTTTAAATGTATAAAACCTTTAAGCAATTTTAGTCTTTTCTTAATTTTAATATCAATAAAACTGTCTGGATAATCATTAGCTGTCAAAAACATTCTTATTAAATTTCAATTGTCATTGTGAAATTGTGAATCAGATAATTTTATGCATTTGCCAACCAGACCAACACTATAGCCTTTTTATGTTATTATAACACCTATAGGGTTGTGTGAATTAAAATTTAAAAATCTGGCTGAATATGATTTTTTTCTAAACCAGTTAATATTGACAAAGTCGTCCTTTTCACTTCAATATCAAGAAAACTTTTATTAGTTTCTTTTTCAACAGTAAACTGTAAATGACTATCGAAACTATTAAAAACATTTTGAACATTTTCAATCTGATCCTCTTTAACAATTAAAAATAAGTCATCAACATATCTTTTATAAATCAAAACTTTGTCATTATTATATACAGGAGGTTTAGAATAATAATAAGCATTAGGATTAAATATGTTACTACTTTTTAATTTATTTAACGAATTGATTTCTTCAAAAACAATTTCAGCAAAAATTGGACTAGTACACGAACCAATTGGAAAGCATAGAGTTTGTCTATAATAGTTTGATTTCCATCAAACTGAAAGAAAGTAGAATTTAAAAACAGGTCAATCCCGTTTAGAAATTCGTGCTTACTTAAAGGTACATTATTTTCAATAAATTTCCACTTTTTATCTAGAAATTCAAATATTAGATTGTGTGGTAGATTAGGAAACAACCCAAATACATCTAAAGACATACAAACATAATCATTAGGTACTATATATTATTTTCTAATAGATTCTTAATTTCAAGATTATTCTTAACAGAAGCTACTGGTTTTTTTATTGATTTTGATAATAATTTACATAACCATTTATCAAAATCATAGAATGGACTATTAACTATACTAACAACTATTCTTAAGGGAAATCCTTTTTTGCATACCTTTGTCAAACCATATGTTCTTGCTAACAATGCAATTTCAATCCTAAACACGTCATTTTCATCAAAAACGCATAGTTTCACTCCAAAGGTCTACTAAGTTACTAATTCTCTTTTTTAGCATGGGTAAAGGATTATCATTTAGGGATACATAAGGTTTGACAAAGAAAGAAGGATTTCCCTTGAGAATAGTTGTTAGTATAGTACTATAACAAAATTTACTGGTTCCTTATTGCCTGATAAAATTAACCTTAAATTTATTTTTTAATTTTAAATTATTTAATACAATGACTTTTTTCCTTTAGCAAAATACTAAAAAAAACATATAACCGGTTTGTGTAAACAAAACCTAAGTGAATGGAACATGTTTACTTCCAGCTAAGGACTAAGTATAATACAAATGTTACTCAATATTACAATACAATTTTCTAATTTTATTATTTGTAATTATCCTGTTACTAGCTGTTAAGATTCTAAACTCAAACTATTTTGATTCCCTAAAACTGAATTATTCTAAGTCCCTTAATAAATATTATTCCAAGTCTCTAAATCGAAATTATTTTAAGTCCATAAACCTGTATTATCCTAAGTCCTTAACCCCAGATTTTTCAAAAGTCCCCTAATTATTCTAAATCTCATTTGACCCCCCCCCTTAAATAGGACAAATTTCACCACCCCCCTTCAATTGGACAAATTTGACCCCCCCCCCCTTAATTTCTTAGCTCTGAAGTAACCCCTTCCTACAAACTTGTTCTATGTTGAAATGGCGTTTTCAATGTGCTCTCTGCAATATGAAGCACTAGCTCTCGATTTTTATCTTAAATATTTAAAATAGATTCAATAACTTTGTTTTAGCTTGAAACTTCAAGTGCATCAACCTATGTGAATAGTATTTTATATCAAGTACTAACTTCTTGGGCATGATGTTTAGAACCTATTTTTTTGAATATTTCTGATAGTTGTTGTTGAGTGAATTTGGAAACGTGTTTTTGCGTATTTGAATTCTGATTATTGGATTTAGAAATCCCTTTTGATCCTGTATTCATTTCGTCTGGCTTAAAAGTCTAGAAAAAGAAAAACAAATGAAATTAAAATTGAAATTTTATGATAAAGAATCTTTGCGGAACTAACGGTGGTTCATATAAGTACGTTTACTTTTAATCTTTTAGCGATTCCCTAAAGTTTAAACTAATTATTATATTTATTCTTTAGCACGTGGTCATTCAAGTTTAAACATTATATTTTTGATATACAAGTCACTCGAGATAAATTAGAAAACCTTTTACATCTGTCTGTGACTTCGTTTTTTAATTTACTACCATACACTTTTCAAAATATAAATTCCATCATTAGGTGTGTAAATTCAATAATAAAATGATTAAAAATCGATACTCATATAAACATTAAAAATTTTTACTGATTTTATTATTGATTTTACACACCTGATGATGGAATTTATATTTTGAAACGCGTAAGAAAGTAAATTAAAAAACGAAGTCACAGACAGATATAAAATTTGTTTATTTCTAGTCGATCGTTCAAGTTTATTTAGTAAAATTTTCACAAGTAATAAATATTTTATAAAGTTTCCCATATAAATTCGAAATTTATATTTAGCATTCAAACAAAAACCAAATAGAAAAGAAAAAATAAATGTCCTAACCGAAATTAATCTTGTTAAATAATTCCGTAATTCGGATTCATTTGGGTTCTTAATTAGAGTTAAATGACTTAGTATAGTGCTTCCTTTTACTCTCGTCATACTATGTAACACAGTTTTAATTGTGCGCATTGGCGTATCTGGTTTTTTCTGTTTCTTCCACCAAGACGTTGGATAATCCTGAAATTTCATATATACAAATGTAGTTCGATAATTCATTTGATATGAAAGGCTAAAAATTTGTTAAAATATTACCTTGAAAAAATTATGAACTTCTAAAAGTATAATATCATAATTAAGATCGCCAGCCCAATTTGGAATTGTCTTTACAATTTTCCACAAACATTTCATTACTAGTTCTTCACACTTTAATAAAGTGTTTGAATTTGCTCTTTCATGTAATAATTTTATAAGTACACTGAAAATAAAAAAAAGATGTTTTTAGTTTTAATTCAGGATTTTAGTCAATATAACAGACTTGCTGAGCAACTACCAATTGTATTTTAAGCGTGATTGGTGTATTATGTACTCTTTTTCTTAAGAATATTTATAAACTTCTTCACATAAAAAATCGTGCTTAACCTTCAGCAGCACGGGTGGCTTCTGATGGATAATAAATAATTAATGTAATTGGTTATTTAAAATTTTTAATGATTGGAATTTAAAAGCCTTATATATTTGCTATTCCTCAAAAGCGTTAATAATAGGGTAGAAGAACCAGTGAATGACCAGTTTCACGTTTTCTTGAGCTCTAGCGCTTAATTTTTTATTATAAATAATATTTAAAATAGATATGTACTGTTAGAACTAATGTTTAAGGTCTAAAATATTACTTGCAGTTGTAATTTTTTAAACTACTCAACTAATTTTTAAATAATACACATATTTCTTCAATACCATAAAATTCACCAGTAATTGAAAGTTTACTCCTAGTAAATGACCGCTGAAAAACCAGTAAATGACTATTTTTTAATAATGCTTTTAATATCATTTACATATTTTAAGTATTCGACATTTACCGGATTTTCTGGTTTTCCAATATGGAGGACCCACAAACTCTAAAAATACCAAAAATTAATTACCTACATAAGATTTAAGGTTTTTAGGCTCAATAGAAACAAATTTTAGATGCAAATTTTCGTATTCGACCTTTACCATATTTTTTGTTTTTCCAATATGGCGAACCCAAAAACTCTAAAAACATCAAAAATTAAATTCTTTCATAAGATTTAGAATTTCAGGCTCAATAGAAACAAATTTCAGAATTTGAATTTGCAAATATATTTAAACGCGTTTTTCTCAAAACGAACTCTTCGAAAACGAGCCGCATGATAACAAAAAAACTACTCCTCCGATTTCCATTTATTTTTTTTTTAATCAATTCGTTATGAAATTTTACACAAATGTAACTACAATGAACCTAATCGGAGAATTTTTTTGGTCTCTAGGCTCCGTTTTGTGGCTAAAAATACGGTAAAATTTCGACTTTTTACTATTTACCTTCATAACTTTTTTAATTTTTAATATTTTTCATTGATTGTAGTGCAATTTATGCAAAAACTCATGTATTTTATAATGTTTTTTTTTTATTTCAGACGATTCTAAACCGAGTTATCATGCGGCCCGATTCGGAACTTTTTTTAGACACGAAATTCAGTGCCATCTCATCATATGTAAAAAAATAAAAAAAAAAAATTTTGCAAATATATTTAAACGCGTTTTTCTCAAAACGAACTCTTCGAAAACGAGCCGCATGATAACAAAAAAACTACTCCTCCGATTTCCATTTATTTTTTTTTTAATCAATTCGTTATGAAATTTTACACAAATATAACTACAATGAACCTAATCGGAGAATTTTTTTGGTCTCTAGGCTCCGTTTTGTGGCTAAAAATACGGTAAAATTTCGACTTTACCTCCGACATATTTTTATTTTTGAGAAACATTCATTATTTATTAATATCACTTTTTTTCAATTTATTTGTGTTTATAACAACATTACACAATTTTTCAGTTGCAAAAAATTATTGAAAAATTGAAAAATTTTTCGATTAAATTTTCCAAGCATATGTTACTGATATCTACTATGTCGAGTATTTAAATGCATACCACATTCAGTAGTAGTATTATTCAGTATTATTAACATCTTTGTTCGTAAAGACCAATTCTAATTTTAATTAATTTGTAAAAATATAAAGAACGATAAATTCTTAGATTTATTAAAAAAATGGCACTAGGTCGAAGAGTTGCCCTCTCAAAAATTAAGAAGATGTCAAAATAAAGCCGGTTGGTTGGCTCGGATGCCGTAGCTTAGTTGGCTAAAAGCGATTTCACTAGATATGAAAAGTCGTGGGTTCTAGTCCCACCGGCTCCGACATATTTTTATTTTTGAGAAACATTCATTATTTATTAATATCACTTTTTTTCAATTTATTTGTGTTTATAACAACATTACACAATTTTTCAGTTGCAAAAAATTATTGAAAAATTGAAAAATTTTTCGATTAAATTTTCCAAGCATATGTTACTGATATCTACTATGTCGAGTATTTAAATGCATACCACATTCAGTAGTAGTATTATTCAGTATTATTAACATCTTTGTTCGTAAAGACCAATTCTAATTTTAATTAATTTGTAAAAATATAACGAACGATAAATTCTTAGATTTATTAAAAAAAAATTTTATTATAAGTGTAAAAAATATCTGAAAAAAAATCTTTTTTTATGCAATAAACTTTCTGAGAAAATTAATCTGATAAATAACGTTATTTTCACTCAAAACTGGGAGAAGGTACCCTTAATGATCACGAATGAATGACTGCTGATGAATTTAAATTAAAAGTGAAACGGAGGTAATTTTCGATAAAAATATCTCAAATAATTATTTTTTATTTTTAAATAATATTCAATAAAAAAAATTTTTTAGTGGCATATTATTTTTCTAAATAGAATTTCCGAGTTTGGCCTATTTTTTATACTGTTCCTAAAAAAAGGCGTTTTTTCATAGTCTTTGAATAGCCTGATCATTATTATATTTTATTCGATTGCGGTAGACGCTGTGTTTAAAATAATTATATGAAATAAAAATTTATACATTTATTTATTAGATCGTGGATTAATATTAACTTCTTTATAAAATAATAAAATGTAAGAAATAATAATAGATGATTTAGTCATTCACTGGAGGCCGGTCATGCACTGGTTCATCTAGCGTATTTCCTTTATTGCATATGTGCAGTGTTATTAAATTGTTAATTCTGTAAACTGGAGCACTTATGATTTTTTTAATCATGTGTTTAGGAATATTTGATTTTAGGTTGTCTATGACTATATAAGGCATTTAAATTTCAATTATCGAAAATTTTAAATGACCAGTTAAATATTAAATCAAATTTCTTAAACATATAACATAGCAATAAACATAAACAATAACAATCTTTCTCTATAAAACTGAAATGTAACAGAATTTTGTCATCGATTTATTCTGGCGCACGCGCTGTAATGTTTTTGCAGCACTATACTCTCGCGCGTTATTTAATTTTTATTATTATGAATCTTTTAAAATAATTAATTATTAATAAAATTTTGGGTATTTTTCATTATAATTAATTATAAATAAGAAATATAATAATTTTCTCATAATACAATCTTCTAAAAATGTCGTCTTCGATTTTATCTAATTAATTGATTCATTTTTGCTCTGCAGTGCCAGCCGCGCGCTGTATAAAAAATTTGTAAAACAATTCTAAATATTAATTTTTTAATTTATTATCATAAACTGTCAAAATAATTATAAATTTTAATGAAAAATGTTTAAACTATAATAAAACATTACATCTGCAGATGCTACACATAACGCATGAAAACTCATTCGAGTATTCCGTCATCCTATTATAAAATTTCGCTGCCCAGGACAAATGAAAAATTGATTTCGAGGGTTAAAAAGGGTTCTGGCCTGAGGTGCATAGCACCGAGTGACAGTAATCAATATTTGCATCAAGATACAATGTATATTTTTTTCTTGAGATACATAAATTTTAAAAATAAAAATAATATTGGTTTTTTTATGATAATATATGAAAACTCATTGGAGTATTGTAACTGACTCATAAAGGGGGTTAAGGGGGGCGGGTCCTTTACAGACAAGAAAAAGAAGGGATTTTTGTTTGATTTTTTCGGTTAGAAATAATTAACTTAGACACATGAAAATTGTTGCAAATGAAAGATAATTTATTAAAGAATACAATTTCATTATTATTTTTTTTTTAATTATAGATGGCGCTGATGGTTGCTATTCCCGCGTAAGACCTTTTTTTGCTTGCATGGAGTCTAGCGGCTGCTAGGATCATCTTAAACACACGAAACTGAAAAATTTTATTTCTTTAATCATATATTTTCCATATGAATGGAGCAGAATTTTTATTTTTTCAAAATTTAAAAGTTTATTCAACTCCAAAAAAAAAAATACTAATTATTCAGTTATTTTTCTTTTCTTTTATTAATAAAAAAATTTTGGAAACCAATATTCAAATTCCCTTTCATACATATTCTTAGAAATATTATCAGTAACATTTACATAAATTTTCGTGTTGATTGGTTGAGTAGATTTTGAGCTACACTGCACGCAAGTTGAACAGACGTTTTTTTTCGGAAACAGCAAATTTCAACGCCATATTTAATTTATAAAAAAAAAAAATTATAAAAAATTGTATTTTTAAATAAATTTCCTTTCATTTGCAAAAATTTTGAAGTATTTAAGTTAATTTTTTCTGCCCGAAAAATATAAACAAAAATCCCTGTTTTTGCTCTTGTATGTAAAGGACCCGTCCCCCTTAACATAAAATTAATAAAAAAGCCTATAATTCGTGGTTTATGAGCCTTCCCACCTATATCGACCTTCCGTACAAGGGATCCGTAGGGGCCTTGTACTTCAGATACTTAACGATCCCAGCAGGGATCAGATGGTACTTAGATAATTTAGAAGAGACACCTAAATACATACAAATATGTATTTATGAAGTCTGACCTTAGGACGTGGGTGGTAATGTAAATATAAAATAATTGGTTTAAGATTACTTTGATATTTATTGAATATCCTCGCAAAAATGCACAGAGGTATACTATTTGCAAGAACGCCCTTGGTCAAGTTTGCCGAACCACTGAAACATCCCCTCTCTTGTATATCATTTCCCAGGCACGCACACTTGCACAAAGTTTTACTTGCAAAAAGTATTCCAGAATATTCTAGCAACTTCCAACATATCTTTAACGGCTTGGAAGTATCTTTTAAATTTTTTATATACTTAAAATTAAAAATATTTATTTTTTCTTTTTAATTAATATTTATAATATTTAATATTTAATTTTACATATAATTTTATTTAATTAAACAATGCCTTTTATCCCTCCGGGGCGGAGAGTTTTCGAAATGAGCAAAAATATGTATATTCCCTTATAGATAAGTGGCTAAAAAGTTCATCCTTTAAGTAAAATTTCATGCTCTTTCAGAATCTCACATTAGTTTTCACCTAAAACCCCTAAAAGTACCCTAAAAACTGGGGTGAAAGGAATAGATCAGGCATTATTAGGAAATGTTTGGAAAAATCAATGAAAAAAGTATCCAATTTTATTGAAAAATGTTTGAAAACAATATTTTTTATGTAAATTTAAGTAAACTTCGTATACGTTGAGGTCTCATACATTTTGGCCCTATTTACAACCCTCAATAGGTAGATAGGGGTGGTACTCCAGTCAAAATACGGGTTTGGTTGTATTATCTCTTGCGAAAACCAGATTAGCTATACTATATGTTTTTTGACTCGTTGAACACGAAAACTGGGGTAATTTGGCAGAAAAATTGGCTTTACCCTTAAATTTGTAAAAACTACCCCCAAAAAGGAGTTTTTTTTTACATATTCGCATTTTGACTACTCAGATTTGCACCATATGGGTTTTTTTGGATCACTGATCAATAATTTCGACACCTTTTTCATAATTAATTAAAATTTCACCCTTAAAATAGCTAGAACTCCTTTTTGGGGGTATTTTTTACAAGTTTAAGGGTGTTTACATATAGTAGAGCTAATCTGGTTTTCGTAAGTGGTAATACAACCAAACCCGTATTTTGACTGGAGTACCACCCCTATCCACCTCTTGAGGGATGTAAATAGGGCCAAAATGTATGAGACCTCAATGTATACGAAGTTTACTTAAATTTACATAAAAAATATTGTTTTCAAACATTTTTCAATAAAATTGGATACTTTTTTCATTGATTTTTCCAAAAATTTCCTAATAATGCCTGATTTATTCCTTTCACCCCAGTTTTTAGGGTACTTTTAGGGGTTTTAGGTGAAAACTAATGTGAGATTCTGAAAGAGCATGAAATTTTACTATTAGGATGAACTTTTTAGCCACTTATGTATAAGGGAATACACTAATTTTTGCTCATTTCCGAAACTCTCCGCCACGGCGCACAGTGTGGCAAAATGGACAAAAATCGCTCTTGGACTGAGTTTTTGAGCTATCAACTTGAAACCTGTTTTGAACGGCTTTAAAATAAGCCGAATTTCGTGCGTCACTGTGGATTTTTCAAATTTTTTATTTTTAAATAGCCTATTTTCACTACTTCAACCTATTTCTTTATCGAAATTTTTAATTCCTACATTTTTTGCTCTCTAAAACAAACGGGAAATTTTTTTGTGTTAATCCTGCATTATATACATAAAAATTAAAAAACATTTTGAAGTCAAAAAATATTAAATCATAATTTTTGCATATTATAGAATCTCGCATAAAATGCATTTTTAGTAAATAGGCTAGTTAAAAATTAATAAATATGAAACATCCGCAGTGAGACACGAAAGCAGGCTTATTTTAAAGTCGTTCAAAACAGGTTTCAAGTCGATAGCTCAAAAACTCAGTCCAAGAGCGATTTTTGTCCATTTTGCCACACTGTGCGGCGTAAATGAGTTAATTAGGATTAATATTATATCATCGTATCTATCTTATTATAAATCTAATTAATAAGTAATTTTATAACAACTTGTAAGATATGATTACATGTAATTATTTCTTAATTTTCTAAATTTGGTAAAAAGTCTCTATATCCCTAATTAAGGTATAAAAAGGGCTTTTTCACATTTTAACTTTATATATTTATAATCTTTGAATTAATACTAATTTTTATTTACAATTATATACTTTTATATTATTATTAATTATATATTATTCTAATTTAATTTAATTATATATTATTCTAAAATCTATTTACAAATTATTTACAACTCTTTAGTGAATGCAAGTAACCCTTTATAAAAGTTATTTTATTTTTTTTTTATATTATAATTTGATTAAGAAGTTACTTGTATTTCCCGTAAGGTACATCCCTCTGGATTATCATATATTAAATATTGATAAATCCATGATGGCTATTATATACATCGATATGACATAAACACACATATCGTTACTCGAGTTTTACCAACATATTATATCAAACCGTTTCGATACAGTCATGACCGTTTTATATTTATTTCTTATAACACCTAAACCTTGGATGTTACCGTATTTCGTCATCCAAGTGATAATTTCTCTGTCCAGGACAAAAGAAAAATTTATTTCGAAGATAGTAATAAATTAGTATTTGCATTCAGATGCAATATTAAATATTTTTATCTTGAGGTAAATTTCTATCTATCTATAAAAAACTCATGTGACATAATTTTTCGTTTAATTTATTCGTGTTATCATTAGTTGCGCTGATTATTTCATTATTTATTTCATTAGTTCTAATTTTTATTATCTTTTAAAATATTTAATTATTAATAAAATTTTGTGTAAAAAATACGGAAATAAGAAATACAATAATTATTTTATGATACAATCCCCTAAAAATTTTATCATCCTTATCTAATTGACCGTTTCATTGATGATCTGCAGTGTTAGCGGCGCGCTGAATACAAATTTGTAGACAATTTTAAATATTAATTTTTTAATTTATAATAATATAAACTGTAAAAATAATTATAAATTTTAATGAAAAATGTTTAAACTAATAGAAAATTAATTATATTTATATAATTAACAACATATGAATATTAATTCGATTATTCGTCTTCCTATTAAAATATTTTGCCGTCCAGAACAAAAGAGAAATTTATTTTCAGGGATGAAAAAGATTCTGACAAAATGTAATATTTTTTTCTTGAGATATATTTGAAAATAAAAATAATAATGGTTTATAAAAATTATGAAAAAAGTTCATTAATTGAAATTGACATCTCACTGTACAATAGTTTTTATTTGTGAAATAATCCACAGTTTTATTTCGATTAAACACGAAATATGATCTGAGGGGTTGGCGCGCTTCAGCGCGCAGGGGGCTTGCCCCCTAGTAATATAAATAATATCTAATGAACGTGTATTAAATTATAATTTTACTAAGCATATTAAAATAAATGTTTCACCGACCTTTAAAGCGTACGCTCAAAATGTCAACACAGTCTTTTTATGTGTAAATAAATATTATACTTATTAAACATTTTTTATACTTTTTATGCAATTAGTGTTATGAGTTAGTGTTTTAATATACTCTGATCATATAACTATAATACAAGTTCTTAAACGCGTCGGTTTTGACGTTAAATAGTTTACAAAGTCACTATAGACAGATTATCAAAGTAAAATATATAATCTTTTTTTTTGACTTTGAATATTAAGTTTCATTTATTCATTTTTACCTTCACTATAATAATTTATTTTTCAGGTAAGTATTAATTTTTTATAAAAAAAGAATAAATTTTTATTGATCAGCGGCCCAGGGACCTGAATGGACATAATCGGGATGCTCAAAAGGTGAAAATAGCAAAAACACACCTTTTAGGAGTAGTTTTGGCTGTTTTATGGGTGAAATATTGAATATTTATGAAAAAGGTGTCGAAATTCTTGATTAAAGTCCCACAAAACCATTATATACATATCCTGGATGCACAAAGTGCGAAAATAGCAAAAACACTCTTTTAAGGGGGTAATTTTAGCCAATTTAGGGATGAAATTTTAATTATTTATGAAAAATAAGTCGAAATTCTAAATCAGAGACTCAAAACACCCATATGGATATATCCTGGTTGCTCAATGAGCGAAAATAACAAAATCACCCCATTTTCAGGGGTAATTTTAGCCAACTTAGGGGTGAAATTTTAATTATTTACGAAAAAGAAGTCGCAATTCTTGATCAGCGACCCAAAAAACCCATATGGTGCAAATCTGAGCACTGAAAGTGCAACTATGTAAAAAACACTCCATTTTGGGATAGTATTTTGCAAATTTAGGGGTGAAGACCCCATTTCTTTACGAAATGACCTAGATTTTCGTATTCAGCGACCCAAAAAACAAATAGTGAAGCAAATCTCATGTTCGCCAGTAAAAATACAAACTCCCCCCCCCCGTATTTTGACTGCAGTATATACGCAAGTATACTAAAAAAAAACTTAAAACGCATTTTTCTCGAAATGCTTTTTTCGAATCGGCTTGCACTCTCTCTCAAAAAGTATACATCCGATTTACCTATTTTTTTTAAAATTATTTTAAATAATTAAATACGCATGGTATAAACCGACAAAAAAAAACAATTTATTTTGGACTTTTTATTTAGTTTATAAGGTCCAAAAAAACGGTTTTTTTTTTCATTTCATTAGCATTTTTTTATTTTTCAAACAAAAATTTTTTTGTTGGTTTAAACTCTTGGCAACCAATTCAAAAAACAACCTTTTTTGGTTTTTTTGTTTTTGGTAACCTGGAGTCGAGATATCGTGCAAGCCGCAAAAAACTAAATCAACTTTGGCGCATATCCATATTGATAAATGCAAAAAAAAAAAAATAATAATAAAATATGTTAATTTAAGTCTTGTATAATCGTGTAAAAAAAATTTTTTGATATTTAATAAAGTAAAAAAAAATACACGCATTTTAAAAAGCCACTTTTTTTCCAAAAACTTAAAACGTCCCTTAAACAAAAATTTTCCTAATATTTTCTTTTAAATTGTCAAATTAAAAAAAAAGTGCTTGTTTAAATATGAGAATTATGTCAAGATAGTCTACAATCTACATGTTAAATAGTATTATCCATCTAGGCAAAAAATTTTCAGAAAGAAAATAAATGAATGTTAATAACTTTTTTTTATAATGTGATGATAATTATAACCTACATATAATATTTTCATAAACTTAAAAAAGAGCATCCCGGAATAAGAAGGGATTTCCCGTTGGAATTTTTACGCCAGCTGCCCTCTGTAGGGGGCTAATTTTCAAAAATTCATAACTCTGAATCGAATAATAAAATAGCAAAAAGTGGTAAAAAAAAAAATTTAATGTAATATATTGTGTAAAATAATATGGATGTTATAAATAATATGGATATTATAAATAATAAATAATATTATTTACAAAATAATATTTTGTAAATATTAAGCTAAAACGAAAAGTGGTCTACAAGGTCTCATAAAATTGGATTTTCTATGCACTTTAATTTTATATACCAAAAAAAATTTTTGAAACACGTAAACCACCTTAAAATATAAAACAAACGAAAAACTTTAGTTAAAATTTTAAATTATCACAATTAGTGTTCAATATATCACCCATATTTAGTTTATTATTAAAAAGATATTGTTGCATCATTTGACCAGTACTGGGTTGAAATAATTTTTTTAACTAATTTTTAAAAAACAGTGATGTTTTTTATTATCTAGTTATACGTTTCGCCTGCTTTAAATACAGGTCTTATCAATAAATGTAAAAAATGATTAAAAATTATTAATAAAAAAAAAAAAATATATAAAAAATTTACCTATATAATATATAAAAAATTTATCAGAAAAAAGTTGTACATTTTTTATTATTATTTAAAATTATTTCTTGTGTTGGATTGCTATACATTATCACTTAGTTTTCATAACAAATAAGACTGTGTGTAATGGTGTGGCCGTTTTATTGCAAATCTATGTGGTTATGAGAGTTTAAAAAGTTTAATATCAATGACTGAAAATGTTGACTGTTAATATGTATTAATTTGTATGTGTAAGTTGATTCAGTGTGTTTATTGTGTGTATGTAAGAGTCATTTAAATTATTGGTGTCTTCTTTTAAGTTGATGGTTGGGTGATGTAGTTGAATTTGCATACTTTCGGATACCTTTCGTTTGCCCCAATTCGCTTCTTCATCTATGACTTCAGGTTTTTTAAATTTAAAAGTATGATGTAAAGTATTTGCATGTGTTGTAATCACAGCAGTTTTTCCTTTATTGTGTTCATCGATGCACATAAAAAGGGGTCTTTTTGTCTCACCTATATACATACTAGGACAATTATTTCAAGTGATCTTATATACTACTCCCGTTTTATTGATAATGTTATCTAATTTTCCTTTTTTGATGATTTTTCTCATATCCTTATTTAGAAATGGAATTACATGGTATTTTTGACTATCCAATATCTTTTTGATTCTTTGGTAGAAACCAAATTTGAATGGTATTCTGACAAATATTTTATTTCTATAGATGTTTTGTGAGTTTACAGTCCTTGTAAGATTGTAATCACAATTTTAAATAATTTCCATCTTTTATAGATGTACTTATTTAAAAATGGCAGTGAGTATTTATTAGCTAAAAGGATTTTCTTGACAATATGGAAGTTATCCTCATGGTATGTAGGGTCAGAAAGTATTAATGCTTTATCGGTCAAATTGTACACCATTGCAATTTTTTGATGTGTAGGATGACAAGACTCATAATGTAAAACTCTTCCTGAAAATGTTCTCTTATTGTACCAGTTGGTAGTGATAGTGTTGTTTTTATTGATGATAAATAGATGCAAAAAATTAAATCTATTACTTTCTTCTATTTCTACACAGTGAATTGTAGATTTGGATGATACTTATTGAAAATATCAAGCGAGTAGTCTATTTTCTGATTTGGTATACATAGAATTATGTCATCTACGTATTCTAAGTCATCCATCACGATATCAGCTAGTAATGATGATATTGCTGAACCCATCGGGGTCCCTATCAGTTGTTTATATGTAACGTTATTAAATGTGCTGTAGGTGTTATTATAAAGATATTTCACTGTGTCAATGATTTCAGAGTAAGGTATCTTGCATTTGTTATGAATTTGGTTGTATCTCCTGTCTAAGCTGTCTATGACCAAATTAAGTGGAATGTTAGTGAAAAGAGAGCTAATATCCAAAGATAAAAGTTCATGATTAAGTGGTATATGCAATCCATTGATTTTTTTGCAAAGCTCATAACTATTTTTAATATATGACTTGGGTTTTATTATGCATGGATATAGGTGGTAATGTAAAGTTTTTGCTATTCATGATGTGTGGCTATTGAAGTTGGGTACAACGGGTCTAACTGGTAAGATAGAGTTCGTATTAATATCCTTTATGGATATTATTTTATGATGTTTAGGAGGGAAATAAATGGCTGGAATTGATGTATGTGTTTGAGTAAGATCATATAGATTTTGGTTTGGTTTCAAAAAATCTTGATCTTTCCAAGAAAGAAACCTAACGCTGGCATTTTTTTTGCAACCTTCTCAAAAGAGTTTTAGTACGTCTAACTACTTGGTATACCTCTTTGTCCGATAATAAGGCTTCTGCGCTCCTAATATAAATATTTCTTGGTAAACACATCGTGGTATTGCCTTTGTCAACTGATGTGAACATAATATTTTTGTGATATTCTTATTAATTTAACCAATAAATTGGTTAATTTTAAACTAATAGGTACGTAACAGTGTTTCGCCATAGTGTATTAGGTTGGCTCGTCAGTAAACTCCTAATACACCTTATCTAGACACCGTTTAATTATTTAAAAAACAAAAAATATTAAAATTATAAAATTAATTTTTTTTAAAAATTTGTGTAAGTACTTGCCTCGCACATGCTTTCAAAACGACTAAAAATGCTGGCTTGTGTATACCGTTAGAAAGGAGAAGTTTAGTTTTCTCTTTCTAATTTAAATACAGCTGGCATTTTTATTCTATTAATTTCATAAAAATTACATTCAAAGTTTTATTAAATTTAATAAGGCTAAAAATAACACGAACTGATAAATCAGTATCAAAAAATGTCATAGCCTTATTTTTGAAAATAAATTTTCATCAAAATTTGCTTATGTTAAAGCTTCTAATCAATAAATAAAATTTCTGGTAAACTTCATTACTCAATATTTTCATGTATAAACATGAATATACAGAAATTTTATCTTTTATGACCAACGTAACCCAATTAAATGTGATATTCTTATTAATTTAACCAATAAATTGGTTAATTTTAAACTAATAGGTACGTAACAGTGTTTCGCCATAGTGTATTAGGTTGGCTCGTCAGTAGACTCCTAATACACCTTATCTAGACACCGTTTAATTATTTAAAAAACAAAAAATATTAAAATTATAAAATTAATTTTTTTTAAAAATTTGTGTAAGTACTTGCCTCGCACATGTTTTCAAAACGACTAAAAATGCTGGCTTGTGTATACCGTTAGAAAGGAGAAGTTTAGTTTTCTCTTTCTAATTTAAATACAGCTGGCATTTTTATTCTATTAATTTCATAAAAATTATTTTTGTTTCTTCTCAAAAATAAGCAACATTTGTTTACTTTTTTGTCAAAGTTTTTTAGCATAGGTGGTTTGTGCACGTTGTTATTTTTTGTCATGTTCATGCAGTTAATGATTTTATGCCGTTGTTTGCAAATTTCTGGGTTCCTACTCAAGATGTATTGGAACTCTTTGTGTTTTTCTGAATCAGGCATTTGTTGTTGATTCGTATTATCAAAGATCTCTCTAGCAGCTATGTAGAAAGAGCTCTCAATGTTTTTTATGGAATCGAGGACGTCTCGCTTATTTATACTACCAGGGAGGCTGAATTTTGGACCTAACCTGGCAATTTCGATGACTTCAGGTGGTAATTCGATATCTGTTATATTCAGAAACCATTTACTTGAATATTCATTCAACACTTCATTAAAGCTGTCATCATTCAGTATGCTATTGTTATTTAAATTATTAAATTTTTTGAATAATCTAGTATTATTCTTGAAATATATATTATTTTGTTTTTGGTTTTGTTTATTGAAAAAAATGTTTAACTTTACACTATCAATGTTGGAGTAAATTAAAAAATTTTTCTGGTAGTATAAATAAGCAAGACGTCCTCGATGCTATAAAAAACATTAAGAGCTCTTTCTACATAACTGCTAGAGAGATCTTTGATAATACGAATCGATATACGTTGAGAGATTTATTAGTTTGAATCTTCAGGATATCTTTGTTTCTACTATAATATATAAAATCCTTAATTAGGCTTTCTTTTTCTTTTAGGAATAACTCTAAATTTAAATTAATAAAAATATTGTTTTTTTTTATTTTAACCAAGAAAACTTTTTTAATTTGACTAACCCAATTGTATTTTCCATTTAATTTATCTGACTCAGCTAAAACTATGAGTCTTTTTAGACAAATTTTAGGAATTCTTTCATCTTTCATTTCAAGAATTTTTTGAATAAAATTAAATACATTTCTGAAGATTACAACTTCCAAACTCTCTATGTTTATTTCATTTCTAATTACATACCCAGGTGTAATATTAGGTAATAAAAGTAATTTTCTAAAAAAAATGTTTTGTATTTTTTTAACTTCTGTAACATATCTTAAGCCCCATATTAGAGCAGCATACAAGACTGTTTTGGTAAAAACATTACTTGCTGTATCAAATAAGCCAAAATGCGTAAAAGGTACACCTAAGTATAAATATTCTTTCTCAAAATCTATTTTTTGGTTTTTATATAATAGAAGAGAGAGTTTTTTGATAGAGCCATGATCCCCTTTTTGAAACTTTAAAGCTTTTGTTTTTGCAATATTTACTACTAATATATTCTTTTAATTTTAAAGTAATCTTACAGTATTTTTACCAATCTTCTAAATAATACAAACCATGTCATCTGCAAATGCTAGCATAATTATTTCTACCATATTATTAATTAACACCCCTCTCAAACCTTTATCATTCAATTAAAATTTTTCTATATCCTGCAAGAAAAGAGAAAGCAATAAAGGACTGAGAGTTTCCCCCTGGAAAACACCAATGGCCATTGGACATTCTTCAGAAACTCCTTCCTTACTCTAAATTGTTAGATAATAGAAAATTTATACATTTTTGAATTTATTTTACTATAAATTGTTCCATAGTATTTTACGGTTTAATTAAAAAAAAAAAATTTTCAGATAAGTTGAAATTCCCCTTCTTATGTAACATTCTATTAACTATTTTCGTCCAAGAATCTGGTACCTTTTCTTCTTTTATTAAATAGCACATATAAATACATAATCCAATTTCCCGGAAAATTTTTGAAAAATACATTAGTAATTTGATCCATACCAGGTGCATTATTTAATTTACATTTCTTTATAGCATCTATTATTTCAGTTAGTGTTGTTTTATCATCCAGCTCCTGGTATAGGTTAGCACATAGCAATTTATCACAATTGTCCATGATTCTTGGGGGAAATAAATTCATAAAATATTCATGCCAAATTTTGAGATCAATATTATTATTATTAATTTTATTTATAAACCTATATAAATTTAATTTTTCCCGATTAATATCTAAATCAATTAGACCGACATTTGGAGAATGCTCAACGCTATCACAAAAATCATTTTCCCTACTATCTTTCGACTTAGTAATCTTTTCATCTTTTTTTTCTTTTTAAAATTCATATTTATTTTAATCTCATCTATTAAATAGAAATAAGCAGGTTTAGTTATAATGTCAAGGATTCTAAAATCTACAATTAAAAATAAAGCTGAAAAATTACACAATAATAAGTCTATTACAGATTTTCCTCTTTGTACAAACAGATGTAAAATTTGCCAGCTGGTCCGCTGGGAATCTACCATTTGTAATTTAGAGATCATTTTTTCCACAAAATTCAAGTAACTCTGGCCCTCTTTGGTAAACTTTTTTATCTAAGCTGTTTCCGCAGTGAAGAAATTTGACACTAAATGATTGACCTCAAAAAAAAAATGTATCCTTATGTGGTCCATTTTTTTTCCTTCTTAGTTTTTAAAACTCTTGAACGTTTAAATTATAAACATTATAGAGATCTTTTTTTACAAAAATTTTTGCAGCATATATTAAAATGTTTAAAAAATATTTTTCTCGTCAGCTTTTTGGTTTAAAATCTTGTAGGTGGTTAGATTTTTTATGTCCAAAATCAAAATTAAAAATATCCGTGTAAAAGTCACTGGTGGTAAAATAGAATCGTATCTCGATCGTATCAAAAAAAATGTTTTTATATCTTATTCTGTTTGCAATTTTTATGCGTCAAAATTTTTTGATGGTTAACTTTTGTTGCGAACTGTCAGTGGAAAAATCTCCGGTGACGTAGTTTTTTTTTTCGGTGGTGTAAGTTGTATCTTCCATGGAAAATGCCACTGACAAAGAAAAATTATGTTTTGCTTTTGGCCGTGAAAAAATAATGTCCCAGATCGCAGTTTTTCAACCTTGGCTTCGCCTCGGATTGCAATTTACGTATGATCAGGGCTATTCTTTATTTTTGCAGCCTAGGGTAAAAGTATACTACCCATCGTATAATTTTTAAAATTATTTGTTTAGCATACTATTTCAAAAGTGAATTATTTTTTCTCTTGACATTTTTTTAAACAGAACTTTTCATTGAAAATAATGGCTTTTACGGAATTATTATATTCAATTTTCTATTACCTGACCATCCACTCGATACCTGATTAAAAACATTCTAACTGCATTTTATGAAATTTTACGTATGCTTGTAAGATTTAAGAGACAATAATTGAAAATGGGCAATCATAAAAACTTTCATAAGAATATGGTATATTTTATTTTAACTATTATTTTTTATCCATTTAATTACAAAGGGACTGTATAATAATTAAAGAAAGTTTATCAATTTTATCATTAACGAATATATTTTAACATCTTTATAGAAAATCATCTTTTTCCTTTATTTTTGACATTTTATAATTTTTAATTACCAATAATTAATCGCAATGTTTTCTTTCTATTAAAATAACTAAATTTGGCAAAATAACATTAACATTTATTAACTTTTACAGAACGCACTTATTTACCTGCAAGATAAATAGTAATTTAATTAATAAATACACTTTACCCATTATAAAAATTTAAACAAAAAATATTTTCAATTTTGAGTTTAGAAAATTTTGGAATTTATTATTTATTTCATACATTATATATACACATAGATATAATAATTATTAAATTAATAAAGTTTATTAAATTCATTAAATTCACCCATAACCCCTCAATTTGAATTAATAATGTTTATATTATTTTGAATTTAAAATTTTTTATGCGTATGTTTGTTTGCATTATTGTGAAAACCAATCAGAATGACTTTATTGCGATTACACCTAGCAACCGTTGCGATGAGCAATGTGTTTTTTAGGATAGGATATATAATAGTCACTTTTGAATAAAATTTCTACATTCTTATATCTTCTTTCATTGCATAAAATAATCAAACCCACATTAGCTCTACCTCTTACAGCTGTTTTCTTCGCATTATTCTCAATCATACTATACTGCTTTGGTATTGGTAACTTGTCGATGTTTGTATGCCATGTCTCACTTATACATAGTATATCATCGTCCTGTAACATATCTTTTAAATCTGAGAATTTCTAAATACCTGACACGTTCCAGTATAGTATACGGATAGGAGGTAGGATTCGTTATTATTCCATCTCCTTCTGTTTATTTTTTTCCGTCATCAAAATTTTCTTCTATCTGAGTATCCGGATTTAATACTTCTCTATCTTTAATTTTTTGGTAGTAAAATAATTACTTATCTTTGGTGATGAGCTTACGCGTCTTTTTTTTTTGATTTTTGTAATTGAGCTTTGTTTTTCATCTATTGTGTCTTTTTTATTCTCTATCTTATCTATCACTTGCTTATTAAAATCCTCCAATAGTTTTACTGCCTCATCATAATTGAGCATTTCATCACCTATTTGCAACTTTGAATTAAAAATTTTACCTTCGATATTAAATTTTTTTAATTCATCCCTTACTGTTTTTAGTTTATTAAATTCTAATCTTTCTGTTTTTGATATGTCACTAGCTATGGTGACATTAAATTTTTTATTGAGTTCTTCACTTTTTTCAAAAACTTTTCTTTTTAATTTTTGGGATGTTAAAGTAACGTTCACTGGCCGTGACCCTCTAATTTTACCTATTCTTTTTACTGATTCTACTATATTAGTATCTATTTCTACTACGCTGAACATTCTTATTACTTTTTGATATACTTCTTTATTATTTTTCGACGGGTCATCAATATTGTAATGAACTAAATTTTTCATTTTATTAATACTCTTTATAATCCCAATTTCTCTCTTTAACTCATTAATTACTTTTTCTAACTTTTTTTTAGTCTAATCGTTTTCATTTTTTATTATATCTATATTTTTTTTATTTTTTTCCACAACAATGATTATTTTAGAATTCACTTTTTCATAATCTTCAACTTTATCTGTTAATTTTAATAATAAGTCATTTTATTCATCTATAAACGTACCCATTTTATTTATTTACTTTATTTACTAATTTTCGCGTGAAATGTATATAACCTAATCTACATAACCTTAAATCTCTGTCTTTAATTTTCTTAATTTAATTTTCAACCCTTTATAATTACTGTAGATGATTACCCACATTTTTACATGAACTTTAAACTTTTCTTAATATATTTTAGCTATTATTTATTTAATATAATTTAACTATTATTTTCATTTATAGTTCTGCTTTTCTTTAAAAATTATTATTTTTTACTTAATTAATCACGCGTGCAATGCAACCACTGTCGTTGCTCAACCGGAAGTCTGTTTGTATAAAAGGACAGTCACTGAGTTTCTAACTTAAACATACATAACTAGTGTACTAAGAATTTTGCGTGCATGTGCGAATACCTGTATAATAGCTCTGTCCACCCCTCGATTTTCTCGATCAGATGCGATAATAAATATTCCAATATAAAATATAGGTAGGTTAATTATATAATTGTCGCGATTCAAAAGATGGTAGGAATAAAAAAAGAAAAAAAAATAAGCCCTGAAAATTAATTTTTTCTTTCGCTATACCTGAAATAATTTATCCTATGAAAGTCAAGAATTTTTACTATACGAATTTTGTAACATTTAGATACTGATATATTTTCATTTTACATTAATTACATTTTTCGTATAGTAATAATTAGTACTCAAACAAGTAATATACGCTCTTTGTATATGATTAATTCCATAAATATTAGACTGCCAAAAAAAAACTTTTTTAAGGTGCTCAAACATTCTTGACTGTCTTTTTGTAAAAAAAAAAGTTCTAAGTAAACTGCATCGAAAAACATTTAGTCGTTGAACAGAACCAAAGCGATTTCGATTTTTGAAAAATGGCTCAGGATCGTAGGGCGGGTGTAAAGCTGCTAAATTGAAAAAGCAGCATAAAAATAAAACTTCGGGGGGTATTTCGTAGTTTTTTTGGTCGCTGAAAACGATGAAATCATCATTTATTTTTAATTATTTTTTAATAAAGCAAAAAGTTATGAGCTAATTTCATTAGTTCAAATACAAAAAAATGGACAGCTTTTGGGTCACTAAAAATGCTAAAATTAATTATTTTTATTTATTCCTGACAGATTCAAAATTAGGAGCCAAATATTGTAGCTTGAATTTCCAAATTTAGCATTTTTTTAGTTAAATGGCTGTCAAACGTACAATAAACTTTTCTGAATCTCTAGAAAGGTAAATTATCATATTTTTGTGTTTTTTTAAATAGCGCAAAATTACTTGCTTCGATTTTTTGTAACAGTGCTACTTTAGTTCAGTGTTACGACAATGTTATAAAATAGGGTTTTTAGGCTTTTTTCCAAATAACGCTGTCAAACGTACAGCTGACAGCCATTTAACTAAAAAAATGCTAAATTTGGAAATTCAAGCTACAATATTTGGTTCCTAATTTTTAATCTGTCAGGTATTAATAAAAATAATTAATTTTATCATTTTTAGTGATCCAAAAAACAAGCGGAACGCCCTTTTGAAATAATTTTTAAAACATTTTTCGCCCGCAGCAAGTTTATGACGTCGAAAGCTGTCCAATTTTTCGTATTTTAACTACTGAAATTAGCCCATAACTTTTTGTCTTAAAAAAAAATAATAAAAAAAAAATAATTAAATCGTTTTCAGCGATCAAAAAAATTACAAAATACCCCACGAGGTTTTATTTTTATGCTGCTTTTTTAATTTAGCAGCTTTACACCCGCCCGACGATCCTGAGCCATTTTTCAAAAATCGAATACGCTGTGGCGCTGTTCAATGACTAAATATTTTTCGATGCGTTTTTCGTAGAACTTTTTTTTTTACGAATTGTCACCCTAACAAATCGAAAAAACGTTTTTTTTTTGGCAGTCTAATGAATATTCAGAGTAAGCATTAAAAACTAAATTTTATTTTCTACTACAAAGTGAAACATAATGCTCAATTACTATAAGAAGATTACTATATAAAAGGAGTTTTTACCAATATTTATAACAATTTTTCCTAATTTTTTTTCTCAGTGGAATTTCAGGACATTTTATTTTTTCATATAATGAAAAACAGCATTTTCACCAACTATTTTAAAATTCTAATTATTAAAACTTATAACCGGTTTGTGTGAACACAACCTAAATGCATGGAACATGTTTAGTAGAGTAAAGTTTTGGTTTATTTCTTATGTATGACTTAATTACATTTAAGCAGTGTATTATCATATCTCTTATTTATCTAAAGTAGTTTAACCAGAATCATCATTTTAATTGTTTAAAGTATTGATAAATATTGAATGGTTTAAAAATTAATTTACAGAATTATTTAAATGAAATTAAAATAAGATATATAATATTTTAAAAATTATTTTTTAAATTTCAATTAAATGTAATATTTAAAAATAGAGTAAAATAAGGAAATCCGCCGGTTAGCAAAATAAGCTAATCAAAATATATTATTATAGTTTATTAATATTAAAAAATTTTATAAAAATAATCATGAATAAATTTTTTATTTTATTTTAATTAATTTTAAAATTTTAGTTGCCGAAGTCAAAAATTTATTTATATAATGTCATTGAATAATTTTATTATTTTTTTATTATTTTTATTAATTCAAATAGTTTTCCCGTGTATTGTTTGAATATAGTAATTTTTTTTGGTTATATTTTTATTGTTTATTTTAAACTAAAATTTTATTGTAAAATGTATTAAGTTTTTTAAATTTTATTATAAATACAATTAAATTTTTTTTTGGCATATTTATTACATTAAAAATTTTTACATACATTTTTTGATTTAAAAAATTATTTTAAATTTATTAGATATATTGATTATTTGGATTATTATAAAAATTAAACCTTTATTTTAATGTGTATGAAGGTTATGTTTTTTTCGACTTCTTTAAAATAAAATTTTTTGAAATTATTATAAATATTTTGGTGTAGATGTAGATTGAATTGATAAATAAGGTAAGATAAGGATATTTTGATATGAATTTAATATATATTTTAAATAAAAAAATTTGTTGGTTATAGGATTTCTTCATAAATAAATTATTTATTTTTGGTTTACGAATTGTATTGTTCTTAAATTTACAGGTAATCTATATCTTAATTTTTAAATTATTATTATTAATTAAAATTTTTTTTTTTTATTTTAGTTGTCATTGTTTAAAAAAAATTATAGTATTTGGTATTTGGCATATTTTACACAAAATAATCATATATATTAATACAATATTTAGATTTAATGGATTTTGCATAATAATTGCATTTTATTTTTTTGGCATCAAAAAGTACTTAAAATTTTGATAATCAATTTAAACAATTTTTTGAAACAAGAAATTTCACCAGCAGTTGACATAAGTAAATAAAGGTATGATTAAAAATATATACGTAAAAAAGTTTAATAATTGTTTTTTCAACGGAGAAATAAAAATAAAAATTTTATTAAATTTATTAAAAAATGGTGTTGCTATATATGAAAATATAATATATAGAGTTTTATCTAAAAAAAATAGTTTAGCGAATTTGAATAATTTTGATTTAATCAATTGTAGTGATATTTAATGCTAAATTTTTAAATTTTTATAAAGATGTAAACAAGTTCTTTATGAGCTTAAAATTAAATAGCAAAACTTTTGGTAACATATCACAACTTTTTATGTTTTCAGTTGTAAAACGAAAAAGAACAAAAAAAAAATTGACTTTTTTTATTAAATTAAAACGGTTTTTTTCCTATTTTTTCTGAATAGTGGAATTAATTCATTATAACAAATTATCATATAATGTATTCAAAAAAATGAATCAATAACAAAATTAATTACTTGAGTATTTTAGAAGGAGTTTTAACCCTTATATTATTATTTTTTTATTTTATTTACTAGTTACTTTCGGCCTGCTTTGCTAGCCTTGGCAGTCATCAAAGGGGCTGCGCCCCCTGGACCCCTGTGAATTGATTTTCCAAAAATATTTTTTTTTTAGGTTACTGAATATTTTTTTAAAATAATTTTTTTTCTTCAAAGTATTATCAAAAATTGACTGAATCATAAAAATTACGGGTCATGAACCTAGACGGATAATTATTGATCAGCAATATAAAGCTACGCTACTTTACATAGAATCCATAAGTAAATTTTGTTTCTTTTCATTATCTAAGGTTTCATTGATAATAGTTGTTTAATCTTTTTTTAGTTATTGTATTCAGTTATTATTTTAGTGACTGATAAAAAATTAGATATATATATTATATTTCAAATAATTATTGTAACTTTTGACAGATTGAATCGATTATTTTGAAAATTTATGCGGATACGTAAAAAAATACCGAAAACGATTGTAATTTTTTTTGATAAAATTTCCCTTAGTTTTTATTTTTTTTGTTTTTTTTTTTTAACATTTGATAATAATTTATTTCTTGGAAATTCAGTTTATTCAACATAAAAATTTTTTGTTCTTATCAATCGAAATAAAACTTAGCCTATGTTTTAACCAGTAATTTTTGTCGTTTATTGTCGTAAACCCCGCTAACCTTACTTTTATTACGTTTTAGTTTATTCATTTCAGACAAACATACAAAATTAAAGATTTAATCTATATAGGATAGGATATAGAATGGGATTATATATATATTTATATAAGGGCATATTCATTACTTTTCATACAAAAATATGCGTACCCATGAGTCTGATCGGGCTTAAATTTGGTTTGAAGTAATAAAAAACTCAGCCAGCCAAAATTTCAGCCATTTTACAGGACGGGCTGCCAAGATACAATTTGTAAAAGGTCTAATATTTTTTTTAGCCAATTTTCAAAAATTTACTGGGCTTCAAAAATTAGTCCAAAAAACATCCGGTTGGTCTCATTTTTTTTTTGAACTTTCAAATTTTACTAAAAAAATTTCAAAAATTTTTAATGAATTGATTTTTACTGGTATTGATTAACGTAACAATCGTTATATTGAAAAATGATGATTTTTGAACTTAAATTGATCTAGCATCATTAGTTTAAGGCGTATCTCTCATTTCTTAAATTTTTTTTTTTTAAATTTTTTTATTCTTTTTTATTATTTATAAACCTCTTAAGAATGCACACATAAAATTTTGGAGAAAAAAAAATATGGTTTTTGAGATATTAAGATATTAATAATTTTATATCAATATTTTTTTATATTTTTTTTTTTTAAATTTAATTTTATTACATTATTTTATATTAATAATAATAAAAATATGAAAAGATACACACCAAACCTAAAATAGTTTTTTGTTACGCAGAAAAGATTGAATGTTTATTTAATTCTAACATAATGCTATTCTGTTTTTTAGTTTCAGCTGTCCTAAAGCGGCGAAATCATGGGAACCTTTTTTTTCAGACTATACTTTGACGCCCTCTATAATATGAACAAAATGACAAATATAATTTTTTTTTCATTTTTTTTAATGTTTAATAATAGTTTAATAATATTAAAAGAAAAGTTGTTAACTTTGATAATAATATGATTGAAATAAAATGATTTGAAAATTTTTTAAAAATCGATAAAAAAATGAGAGATACCCCTTAAGACTTTCAATTGGTTTTATTAAAAGCTTTTAGCAAAGACCTTCAACTCTGACCTTAAACGTTAAAAAAGCTCAAAATTTCAGGAAAGCTTCTTTTTTATATTAAAAAAAATTGTCTAAAAATTTGGGCGATGGTATTGGCTTAGATATAAGATTTTGAAAATGTGTAATAATTGGACCAATATTAGCTTATAAGTGGTTAATGGGTCAATCAAAAATTTTTTTTTTCAATATTTAAAGTTAGGGAAAAATGAGTTGATTTAAAAAAAAATTTTTTAAATATAAGCAATCTATCATAATTATAAGTTTTTTTTTAAATTTTTTCAAAAAACATAATTTTATGGTCATTAAACAGTATTGTAACCTGAAATAATATAACTTGATTATTTTTTAGTCTAAAATAAAAAATTTTTTTTTTAAATTGCGAATGTTTTCTTGGCTATTCAATAATTACAACAAAGAAACTTTTTATATGCAAAAATTATTTTTTTACACCAAAAACTACTTTAATACATTCACAAAATAAAGTAAGTTTCAAAGTAATTTGTTATAAAAAACCGATAGTCTCAAAATTAGGGGTGATGGATAAGATGTGTTCTTAAACTAATTAGAATTTATTAGAAGGTTGCCAGAGTGACCAGTTACTTTTAATTTAACTTTCTCATGATATTTTTCAAAAATTTTTACTAGAAGATCGCCAGAATGACAATATATTTTAAATTCATCTTACTTATTGAAATCTCTAAAAAATATTTTCAAATTCAAGTGTCAGATCATTTTTGTAGCCTTGTAGTAAAAAATTGATTGTATCATAATCGCTTGTGATAGATAAGAAGTGTATTTGATCAGTTATAAAATATTAGAAGGTCCCTAGAATGGTTATTTACTTGGCTTTCAAAAATGCTTTTGTTGAATTTCATGAAAAAAGTTGAATAAAGTTTTTGATCAATTTGAATACTTAGTAATAAAAAATTGGTAGTCTAGAAATTATTGGTGATGGATAATAGATGTTTTCAATCTAGTTAAAAATTACTAGAAGGCTGCCAGAATGATTAGCTACTTTAATTTTTTTTTTTTTTTGAAATTGACTAAAAAAATTTTTAAATTCAAGTAATAGATCTTTTTGTTGGCCATGTAGTAAAAAGTCGAGGGTTGCATAATTGATTGTGATAGATAAGAAGTGTACTCAATATATTTATAAATTATTATAATGCCGCCAGAATCACCAGCCATTTTAAATGTAACTTTCATTAAATTTTTCTAAAAATATTATAGCAGCTGATTTTATGATTATCATAGATAGATTAAACTTGCAGACAGAATTCGTAGTTAACTTTTATCCTTAATAGGAAAATATAATACCCTAACGGGTTTTTATGTTTTTTGTGTCGCTGAAAACGAATATGATATTGGTTTTTATCGTCTATTGTTCAGTTGTTCACAATAGGCAACTTTAGGTTAATTTTTGGGGTTTTTTTCGTATTCGGCATCGTTACTTATGTTTTTTGGATCGCTAAGTACGAATATTTAATCGGTTCTTACCGTACTTTTTTCAGTTGCCCATAATAGGCAACTTTAGGTTAATTTTTGGGGTTTTTTTTTTATTCGTAATTGTTACTTATGTTTTTTTAATTGAAGAGCACGAATATGATATCGGTTTTTACCGTCTTTTGTCCAATTGCCAATAATAGTCAACTTTGGGTTAATTTTGGGGTTTTTTCTGTATTTTTAAATGTTACTTATGTATTTTGGGTCGTTGAACATAAATATGATATTCGTTTTAAGTACAAATATTAATTTTTAACTTTGTAAGAAAGTTTTTGGGGGTTGGGAAAAAAATTTTTTTAATTGAAAAATTAATGCCTGAGCAAAAAATGTTAGTAAATAATTATGGCTTTATCATATTTTATATCCAGTTTGACGTGTAATCCTTGTAATATTTATAATATTGTTTAAATGGTTTGCTAAGCTCGAATATTTAATCGGTTCTTACCGTATTTTTTTTCAGTTGCTCACAATAGGTAACTTTAGGTTAATTTTTGGGTTTTTTTTTTGTATTCGCAATCGTTATTATGTTTTTTAGGTTGCTGAGAACGAATATGATATCGGTTTTTACTGTATTTTGTCCAATTGCCCATAATAGGTAACTTTGGGTTAATTTTTGGGGTTTTTTCTGTAATTGTAAATGTTACTTTGTATTTTGGGTCGTTGAGCACGAATATGATATTGGTTTTAAGTAAAAATATTAATTTTTAACTTTGTAAGAAAGTTTTTGAGGGTTGGAAAAAATTTTTTTAATTGAAAAATTAATGTCTGAGCAAAATATGTTAGTTATTAAATAATTATGGCTTTTTCATATTTCATGTTCACATTGACGTTTAATCCTTGTAATATTTATAATATTTTCTAAAAGATCGCTAAGCACGAATATTTAGTCGGTTCATACCGTATTCTTTTCAGTTGCTTACAATAGGCAACTTTAGGTTAATTTTTGGGGGTTTTTTTTTGTATTCGTAATCGTTACTTATGTTTTTTGGGTTGCTGAGCACGAATATGATATCGGTTTTTACCGTATTTTGCCCAATTGTCCACAATAGACAACTTTGGGTTAATTTTTAGGGTTTCTTTGTATTCGTAATCGTTATTTATGTTTTTTGGGTTGCTGAATACGAATATGATATCGGTTTTTACCGTTTTTTTTTCAGTTGCTCACAATAGGCGACTTTAGGTTAATTATTTTAGGTTAATTTTTGGGGTTTTTTTTGTATTCGTAATCGTTACTTATGCTTTTTGGGTTCCTGAGCACGAATATGATATCAGTTTTTTTAGATTTTATTTAAAATAATATAATTGGCATAAAAATATTTTATCGCATTAAAAACTTAAGTAATGCAATATTTATTTTAACTTGAATGAATTATCATTAATAGGTTTATGCCAATAAATTATGTAATTAATTAATATTTTTATTTTATGTGAATAAATTTAAATAAAAAATTTATATTTTTTTTCTATTTTTTGTATAATTAAGCGTCAATTAAAACAATAAAATGTCCATTGCCGGTGAATTAAACATAAATGCTTTACCCAATGAAATGCTTTTAGAAATCTTTATTTATTTGCCATTTTATGATAATTTCAATACTGTTTTTGTTTGTAAAAGATGGAATGCAATGAAGGAAAGTATAAGAAAAACAGCAAATTATTTTGATTTAAATGACAGCAGAATAAATAACATAATATCAAATAATTGTATAAATAGTACAAATGAAATTATTAGAATTATAAAACATTTTGGGAAATATTTTCGCACTTTAAAAATAATTCATGAATCTGAATTTATGAATTTTTCTGATATTAAACATATAATCATTGAATATTGTATAAATATTAAAATTTTAGACTTGGCAAATCATGTAATGTTAAATATGTTTGATGATGAATTTTTACAAAAAATATTTGAAAATAATAGAAGTTTATATAGCATTAATATAGATGGTTTGAGCATTGTTGGTTATAGTTTGTTAAAGATACCAAGTTATAAAATTACAGAATTAAGTCTGTTTGTATTTGAAGTTATTACCGAAGATTTTCTAATTGAATCAATTTCGGGGATGATTAATTTAAAAAAAATAAATCTTTTTTATAATAGTTGTTATGTTTATAATATTGTAGAAATATTATACAAGATAAATTGCAGGAGTATTACTGATTTTGCAATATATTTACCAGGAAATATTTCAAATCTTCCTATGCTTTCAAATTTTATATATAAACAAGAAAATTTAAAATATTTACAATTAACTGAATGTGTATTAAATAAAAAATTTTGGAATCAAATCGGTTGTTATTTTTTGGAACACATAATAAATATTCATTGTGATTTTGAAACGTTAAAAATTTTGCAAAAATTTAGGTATATAAAATCTTTATCACTTATTTTTACCGAAATCTCTGATGATTGCATTAAAGAAATAAGTGAATTTCAAAATTTAAATTTTTTGATTCTTGACATTGAATTAAAAAATAATTTATCAAACAATGGATTATTTGCATTGACTTTACTTAAAATAAAATCTTTATCCATAAGTTTTAAATCAAAAGTTGATAAAAAAAATATAAATAACTTAATTGAGAATTTATCTAATTTAAAATATTTGAGAAATTTGGAATTAGTTAATGTTGAAATAATTACTTTTAATATTAATTTTTTTATTGTTTATCAAAGCTTGAAGTATTAAATATTTCTGGTTCAAATATGTCACAATCTCAACTTATAAAAATTTGTTGTATATTAAAAAATCTTAAAAAATTAATTATTGTTAAATGCATTAATATTAATCAATCTATATTAACTAAAATTAATAATATTAAATTAAAACGTAAGGATAATTGTAAATTAAATATTTTACACAATTTTAAAAGTGAATTAGTGTATAATGAATATATTATGTGTATATTAGAATATTCAAATATCGTTACAACACAAAATTTTATTTTAATGTAATCTTTTATAATAAAAATAAATATTATTTTAAATTAATTTTAATTATTTATTTAATTGAAATATATTATACATAAAATTAATCAATTTTAGATAAGTGTTTATTATGGTAAAAATTGACGTAAAAAAATGTTTTTTAAAATTAAATAACATTAAAGGACAGAATTATTATAAAAAAAAAATCTTTGAATACTGTTACAAGATCGAAAAAATTTATTCATTCGGAATCTGAAGAACAAAAGTTTTTGCTATTTATTAATAGATTATCTAAACAATTATTTCCTTTTTCTAGAGATTACTTAAAAAAATTAATTTTTCAATATGTAGAACATTTTAAAATTAAACATAAGTTTTTACATTCTGGCTGGTGATGATTGGTTAAATAATTTTTTACAACGCAATAATTTGAAAATTAAAACTTTAAACATAATGAACAAAAGAAATATGAACAATAATATTTCCAAAGTTTTTGAAAATACGATAAATTCTACAATAAATTTTCATCGTATTAAAAAAGAAGATATTTATATTTTTTCTGGTGTGTTAGAATTAGATATTTCTACAAATTTTAATTATAACAATGAATCTTTGTTTGCACGTATACTTTTATGTTGTAATGGTATTGGAGATTTTATTAAACCTTTTATTATTTTTCCAAAAGAAGTACAAAACCTTAAATTTTTGGATGATACTATATTAAATATAATGTTAAGATCATTTTTGATTATTTTAATGAAGATATGATATTAATATTATGGTTACAACATTTTCAAAAATTAATTGAAACTAATAATAAAAACATTTTGCTTATAATAAATCATTGTAATAAATATATATGTGATTTAAATTTTATGGAAATAACTAATAACAAAAATATTTATGTTTTATATAATTCACAAAACATTATAAAAGATCCGATTGAATATATATTTGTACCAAAATTCCAAAAAGTTTTTTTAAAAAAATTAAAAAATCATTTAAAAAATAATAATGAAAATTATAGTTTACTTGAATTAATGAATTATTTTTTATATTCATATAAAAGTATAGTTATTGATAAGATTGATTCCAGCAGGCCTGTGAAAAGGCTGGCCGGGTGACAAAGTCCCTCTCGTGGCTAATGACGAACATCGGCGGTCCCAGATCTGAGAAGAGGAGGCTGTTGATGACGACAGTTAACTCCATCTTGCTCTACGGTGCAGAGGTGTGGGCGGACAATGTCCGCATAAAAAAGTACTGCAAGAAACTAAAGGCAGTACAGAGGCAGGGGGCACTTCGAATCGCTTGCTCGTACAAGACAGTATCAGAGCCAGCGATCCAGGTGGTGGCTCGGGTGATTCCCATCGACCTGCTTGCCTTGGAAAGGCAGGCGATCTATAACCGTGGGGAAGAAGAGCGCGACGTAGCTTCCGTTCGCGCCCGCTCCCGCACAATGGAATGTTGGCAGTATAGGTGGAATGGTGACCCGAGGGGACGTTGGACGCACCGCCTTATCATCGATTTGGAAAGCTGGATGAACCGTGATCATGGAGAGGTAGACTTCTACCTCACACAGTTCCTAACTGGTCACGGTTATTTCCGCGATATGCTTTTCAAGTGGAGCAAGGTGACATCTCCGGAATGCTTGCATTGCCCGGGCGAGCTGGATACCGCTGAGCACACCTTTTTTGGGTGTCCTCGCTTCGCTGAAGGGCGACCGCCCTTCGATGAATGGAGGCCGGAAGTAGTCGTCCCGGAAATGCTGCGCAGTGCCGCTAACTGGTACAGTGTGGCAGAGTACGTACGGGCGACACTGATTGGAAAAAAGGAGGAAGGTTTCCTCTTGTAGGAAAATCTCCTCCTTTATTGACAGGGTATGGCGAAGAAATGCCTGGGCTACATTGTTTCCGGACCGAAGTAATACCTAAACAGGGAGTCCCGGTCCGGATTCTATGATATTGTCATAAATGCAGGAGGGTGGGGAGTTTAGTGGGTATTGTAATTCCTCAATTGTGTATATCTGGGCAACCCCAGATACAAATTTGAGGTTGAGTCCCACATAACCATACAGTACGCGTGTATGGTATGCGTAAATGCATTCTCCTCGTCCTACGAAAAAGGCCCCTTCTTGAAGGGGCCCAAAAAAAAAAAAAAAAAAAAATAGTTATTGATAAAGAAATAGATTTTATTTTCAAAAATTATAATTTTGCAAATTCTAAACAAAAATGATTATTATTAATCTGTACAGAGCAAAGAAAATTCATGTAATATATATAACTTATAGATAGGTCTTCTAAAAGAAAAAGTCATGAAGATAACAAAACAGTTGAAGATAAACCAAAAAAAATTAAAAGTTTACCTTATACAAGCAATGAGATATTAGATATAATTTTTAAAAATGCTGATAAAACTGCGTAAATATTTATTATTATATCTTATAATTATATTGTAGAACAAAACCTTTTAAAAACAAAGCAAATAAAGATTTCAGAGTTTTTAAATTTTTAGTAAATAATAATAATGGTATTATAATACAATGTACTATATTTGATGAGGAAATTGAAACTTCAAAGCTGCTTTTTTTACCTTTTAAAGCTGGCATTAATACTCGATACCCTTTTTCTTCTAAGAGATTTATAACAAAGAAATCTAGCACTTGTAAAATTTTTTAAAAGCTCAAAGATTAGTATAAGATCGTTACTCAGTGAAGAATATTGTATATTCTTTACTTTAAAAATATTTAATAAGGTAATGTTTAATTTTAAATTTGGAATTATGTAAATAAAGTTTTTATAAAATTGTAAAATATTGTAAATTTTTAGCCTTGATAATGAAGACTGAAGGTCTTCGAAACGTTGGCAATTTATTGAAAAAATAAAGCAAATTGTTAGCTCAGAAATCAAATATTTTTATTTAATATCTTTGAAACCTCTATCTAAAACAAACACGTTTCCTGGTTTTAAAATACTACTTATTTCGTTAGGGTCTTTTAACAAGTGTTCTTATCATTGAAAACTGCAATTTTGATGTATAATATAGCAGCAGTACATATAGGAATAGTATATAATAAATTAAGCTATGAAGTTTAAACAAAGGGTCTGAGGGTCTAAAAAAATATAACAATTTTTTATTTGATTGAAAAATATTGCATAAATTTATATAAAAGATTGATCTAAAAAAGTTTATATATTGGTGATTCCACACAATATAATAAAAAAATTAAAATTATTAAGAAAAAAAATACAATACTTGTAATTTTGAGAGAAACAAGTAGAGTTTGAGGGTCTAAAAATAAAAGAAGATCGTATTTTTTAAAAATATATTATATTGAACTAAAAAAATTATATATATAGGATTTCCCATGCAATTTAGTAAGAAAAGTCGAAAGAAATTCAAAAATTTGAACTTTATCGTTCAAAATATGGGGTCTAAAGGGTCTAAAAATAAAAAAATAAGTTATATGATCAAAAGTATAATATATTTAACTAAAAAACTTTTTTATGGTTATATATATTGGATATTCCGTCAAAAAATGATAAAAAAACAAAATAATTGAAAAAAAATATTGAAAATTTGAAATTTTGAAGTGCAAAATATGTGGTCTAAAGGGGTATAAAGGTCTTTAATCTGTCTTATTATTAAGTTCCATTTAGAATACATATAATTTTTCTAATTTAACATGCATGCATTGGATTTTCCATGCGATATCGTCGAGAAAGCGGTAAAAAAACGATAAAAAAACGAGTTTTTTGGAATTTTCACTTGGTCGCACCGGGTCTAGAGGTCTAAAACTTTTTGGAAAAATTGTGTTTTTATGTTAGAAAAAATAATTTGAAATAAAATTTTGTGCAGCCCCGTTCCCAATATTTAATTTTGTAAAATAATTGATTTTTGAAATTTTTGAATTTAATTTTTGGTGGTCTAGAGTGGTCTAAAGTGGTCGTAGGGGTCCCAAAAATTTTTTGGTAAAAAATATATGCAATGGGACCATTTTGGCCAATTTTCAGGGTTTTCGGCAATGTCCTTCCAGAGAAAAAAAATTATAACCAAAAGAACAGGTTTTTGGACAGTTTTTTGGCCGTTTTGGTGGTGGGGAGGGGTAAATGGACAAACGGGCAACGGTAACCACATTTTTTTTACCACCAAAAACTTTTAAAACAGTTAGTTTGAAAATCCAAGAACAGGGGCATTTCACTTATCTTAACCCGACATACCCTTTGTGTAATGAAATGTTATGGCAAACTTTAAAATATTATCCATTAAACTTAGTAGTTATACAAAAAGATAAAATATTTTCAGATATATTAAACAAAATTGGAAATGGTTATAAATTAGAAAAATCAGAAATAATAATTATTGAAAATAGGTTTATTAATAAAAAAATTTTAAAAAAAATTACTTCAAATGTACGTTTATTTTCAAAAAATAAAGAAGTTTTAGATTACAATAAAAAATATATAAAATCTCGTGGTAAGGTAAAATATCAAACAGCTGCTGATACTTATTCTGGATATGAAGATAAAAAAAATTACAACAATTAAGAGAAATAGTACATAAAAAAAATTCTGCTATGACTGGTGGTTTACCGTACTTAATATCATTGTTAGAAGACTGTCCTTATTTATTAACAAGAAACCTTAATATACCTGATGAGTTAGTTAACGGATCTATTGGTTTATTGAAGTATATTGAATACGATAAAGACCAAAACATTATTAGGTTATGGTTGCAATTTCCAAATTCTAATATTGGACAGTTGACTAGATTGAAAAATAAAAAATATTATGTTAACAAACCACATATAAATAAACATTGGATACCAATTAGTAAACAAAAATTTACAATAAAATTTAATGATAAACATTGTAAATGTAAGCGCATTCAATTTCCTTTAATAGTAGCTAACGCAATAACAATTCATAAAAGTCAAGGTGGAACATATGAATCAATCGTTTATGAATATTCAAAGACATTCTCAACAACATGTTTATGTAGCATTATCAAGAGTAACAACTTTAAATGGATTATATTTGACAAATATAAATAAATATTTTAAATTTTATCATTATAAAGAAAATATTAATGAAGAATTACAAACAGAATTTAGAAGATTAAATAATCATATTTTACCAACAATTTTAAATCATGTTCAATATTTCTAAATACTGATTCTTATAAAGCATTAACATTTGTTTTATTGAATATACAAAGTCTATATGCACACAAAAAAGATATATTATGCGATGAAAATCTCACAACTCCAAATATAATAGCTTTAACAGAAACATGGATAGAAGGTAATCAAATTCAGTTAACAAACTATAGCTGTATTTCATATTTTAAAAGAGAAAACCAAAAAGCATCTGGTGTAGCAATTTATGTAAAACAATCATTTGTTCTATATAGTAAAGTACTTCACTTTTCAAATAAAACAAATAGACATCTAGAAATTGGAGACATTTGCGGAATAAAAATGTATATTAATAGTAGTGATATATATTTTATATTAATATACATATCTAACAATTCAACAAAACAAAACATTAAAAAATTTATACAAAAATATTTAAACATCTTAAATTCTAGTAATTATATATCATCAAAAATTATAATTTGTGGTGATCTAAATTTAAATCTAAGTTGTGAAGAGAATAAAGATTTTATTCTATACATGAAAAAAATATATAATTTGGAAATAAATACAAACATAAAAAAACCAACAACTTTAAGTGATACATGTATTGACATAATATTTTCAAGAAATATAACTTTAGATTTATTTAATTACATAACATATTTTACATTCCATAGACCAATTTTTGGCAAACTAAAATTATAAACCAATGCATTTTTATTAAATTTTGTTATATATTCATATAAACCTTTTTTTTTAAACTTAATGCTGTTCATTTTGTTAATGTCTAAAATAATATATCTTTAAATTGATCTTAAAATTAATTAAATTAATTTAAATTGGAAAAATTTGGTTCTTCTTTTTAAATTTAATAAATTTAACGCTTTTCTTTTAAATAAAACAAATTAGTATTTCCTTGCTACATTTGAATAAAATAAATTTAATCTTCCTTTATAAATTCGGATAAATTTAAACATAATAATATAATCGATAAAATAAAATTAATAATTTTATAAAATCATAAATCATTTTTAAAAAAATTAATTTTAAAATGAGATTTGATAATCATTGAATATGTAGCAAAAATCTATTTCTTTGTTTGACGCAAATAACAGTGGATTAGGTCTATTGGAGAAACCACTATAAAAAAAACGCGCTTAGTTATTTACCTCAAAGGTGGTGTGGAAAAAATAACATTAAAAATAAAACAATAAAATTGAAAATAACATTTTGAACTGTTCAAAATATGTTTTTTGACTATCAAATGACTTAAACAGTCAATTTTCATCACCGGGTATTTTGTTAAATCTATAACTAATATTATTGTCTTTCTTAAAAAGGACAAATTTGACCCCCCCCCCCCTTAAAAAGGATAAATTTGACCCCCCCCTTGAAAAGGACAAATTTGACCCCCCCCCCCTTAAATAGGACAAATTTGACCACCCCTTGAATAGGGCAAATTTGACCCCCCCCCCCTTAGAAAGGACAAATTTGACCCCCACCCCCCTTAAATAGGACAAATTTGACCCCCCCTTAAAAAGAACAAATTTGACACCCCCCCTTAATTTTCAAGTTCTGAAGTACCCCCTCCCTATAAACATGTTCCATGTTAAAAGCTCAGCAAGTATAACTACCTTTAAAAAATACAAGATTATTACCATATAATAGATGAATGATCAGAAAGATCAATAATTTTAAGTACGATTGTATTGATGACCCTTACATAAGCTTCAACATCATTTAATTTTTCAAGTTTATTTTCAGCCAAAAATCCTATCATCTGATCAACAAGATCCTTCAAATACTGCACTTGCACATTTTTACCTAGTATACCAGTGTCGTAGAACTGAAAATAAATTTATTTTTAAAAATTGTAATTTATTGTAATCAGAAAGTATAAGATTGTATTTAGTAATTAAAATGATTAACATTCCTAAAAAGGCTCAATAATGAGACTGAGCTCAGTCTCTTCCCGTGACAGAATGTCCAGTTTGTGAACACGATAACTCTTTAATCATATTGCCGATTGATTTCAAAATTTCACAGATGGTTTTAAATAAGACAAAGAAAAACTGATTAAATTTGTAGTTCATTTGATATGAACATTTAATAATAACAGCGAAAAAACTAACTCCTCATCAAAAAATTGCATTTTTCAAAATTTTGATACTGAAAGTTTCGTTACTTACAAATAAAAAAGAATGTTTTAACATTACCAAGAAGTTTTCGAGGTTTATAAAAATTTTTACGGATAAAATTTTTCATTTTTTTTACCCTAGCATATGTTCCGAATTTCCAAAACAGAGAATTAAACAGAAAAAAAACAAACAGAAAAAAATAAGTATATATATTTTATTATTTTTTGATTTTATTGACCTGTAATGGGCATAATTGTTAAATGAATCATATCAAATTAAATTGCCTTATCTCAATATGTGTATGTTTTAAATTACATCCCAGTACAGGTCAATAAAATTAAAAAATAATAATATATATAGAAAGAAATAACGTTTTACATTACCAAGGGGTTTTCGAAGTCTAAAAAAAAGTTTTCATTAACAAAATATTTCATTTTTCACATAAAACTATTGTCCGATATTCTTAGATATATCGATTATATTGGAAAATCGGAAAATATGCTGTAACAAAAATATGAAAATTTTCACTCAGAAAAACTTTTTTATTAACCTATTTGAAACAGTTGAAAACTTAAATCAATATGGTTCAAAGAGTTAGAGAGCTCCAAAAACCTGATATAAATGGATTAAATTAGATTTATAAATTTTGGATCAAAGAGCTCAAAAAACTTTATGAATATTTTTTTCTTGAGATAAATTTTGAAAATCAAAATTATAATGGTTTATTAAAATAATGAAAAAAGTTCATTATTTGTAATTAACATCTGACACAGTTTTATTGCGATTAAACATGAAATATGAGTTACGCTTTAACACGCAGGGGGCTTGTCTCCTACTTAGAAAAAAAATTATAAAAAAGTTTTTAAATTTGAGAGGAGTAGAATACACCTGAAAGGGTAAGATTATATTTTTAAAAAGTTATTTTTTGTAGCTGGTATCCAATTTTTCTTATTAAATAGCCCCACAAAATAAAGTTAAACTAAAAAAATTATTAATTAAATTTTTAGCCCATTTAATATGCACATTTAAGAATAATAGCGAAAAAACTAACTCCTCATCAAAAAATTACATTTTTAAAAATTTTGATATTTACAAATAAAAAAGAACTTTTCACATTACTTAGGAGTTTTAGAGGTTAAAAAAAATATTTAAAAATATGGAAAAAAAGTTTTCATAAATAAAATATTTCATTTTTCACATAATACTATTGTCTAATTTGGTGTTTTTTTATCGACCATGTTGGAAAATCGGAAAATATGCTGTAATAAAGACATGAAAATTTTCACTTAAAAAACTTTGTTATCAACTAAAATGGTTTAATTTGATTATTATTTTAATTTAATTATTGAATTTAATTTAATTTAATTATCAATTAAAATGGTTTTGTGCGAATAAAACTAAATTTTCATAGAATCAAAATATTTTAAAATTAACTTAAATCTATTTATATTAGGTTTTTTAAGCTCTCTGACTCAGTGAACCCTATTAATTTAAGTTTTTAACTGTTTCAAACCTTTTTTAGTACAAAACAACTAAAAATTAAAAAAAAACGCTATCAAACTATTGGTACTATGGTTCCTCGTTAGCAATAACAAAATGTTTTTAATGGTCTATTTTACCTTACAAAGTACAATATCATAAAAACTAAAAATGATGTTTTCCCTGATATTGTAAATTTAACAACTCATGGAGAAAACCAGATTTTTACATTTAAAAAACAGATGGTTTTTCTACACCAGTACATAATCTTCTTTTAGGATAGTGTTCCAATATTAGATGGATTATGGCGGAGGTATGTAAAAGAAACAAAAGAACGGCCATTAATATGCAATAAAGGAAATATTTTGAACGCTTTCAAAGATTTTGAAATATATAATGCATTTAATTAATCAATCATAATATGATAATCACAAATTTTGAATGACCAGTTACATTTTAAATCAAATTCCTTATACAATATAGCGATAAACATAAACAATAACAATAATAATATTAATATTTAATAAACGTGTTTAAAAATTTTTAAATTATTCTATCAAGCATATTAAAATAATTGTTTCGCCGGACTTTAAAGCGCACACTCAAAATGTCAACACAGTGTTGTTTTGTGCAAATAAATATTTTATTTATTATATTTATTAAACATTTTGTACTTTTTATGTAATTAGTGTTAAGTGTTAGTGTTTTAATTCACCCTGATGATAAAACTATAATACAAGTTCCGAAACGCGTCGGTTTTGACGTTAAATAGTTTACGAAGTCACTAAACGGATTATTCAGGTAAAATATATTATCTTATTTTGGACACTACAAACATGTTTTATAAATTTCCAAAATAATTCTAAAATGAATAAATATTTTAATATTTTATTTATTATATTTATTAAACATTTTGTACTTTTTATGTAATTAGTGTTAAGTGTTAGTGTTTTAATTCACCCTGATGATAAAACTATAATACAAGTTCCGAAACGCGTCGGTTTTGACGTTAAATAGTTTACGAAGTCACTAAACGGATTATTCAGGTAAAATATATTATCTTATTTTGGACACTACAAACATGTTTTATAAATTTCCAAAATAATTCTAAAATGAATAATCTTTTGACAATACAGAAGAAATACAATATTTGACAATAAAATATAATCTTTTGACAAAAAATTACAATCTTCAGCACCATCCACCAGATTAACATTTGTGAAGCATACCATTTAAAAAATTAATAAGTAATTAAAGAAATCATGCTCCCACGTTTCTAAGCAAAACAAAAACAACCCTTAATGAAAATAGTATCAAAAAGGTAAATGCGAAATGTAAGTTACTGAAGAACAATTAAGTTATAATAGTAACATGTTTAATTATTGAATAAAGAAGGCATTATTTTATGTTTCTCCCCCGCCAAAGAGAGAAGAAAACCAAAAAGATTAGTACTAAAATCAAATTTGCCACCCACCTCATTTTCAAGTATTTAAAGTTACAATTAACTTTGACAAAAGCTAATGTATAACAAAAAAAAAAAAATAAAAAATTATACGAAATTCAAAAACTAAAAAATTCTAATTGTTGACCCAAACGTGCCAAGGAATACACTTGAATATAAAATAAAATCCAAAATACGACATTTAAGTTGAGTAAAACGCTTTTAGGTTGATGACAAAATATAATATTGGATGATTGCAGCTCCCGAAAGAATGACTGAAGACTTCACTGGTAAACAAGATACTTGACGACTGTAGCAATTACCAACCAGATGTTATAGATTTAAGCCAGTATATAACCTACCGATGACACAATATATAATTAGTATGGCAATTTATGACAATTAGAAAAAAAAGACGATTTTATGAATTAAAATTTATCAATTGATCAATAGAAGATTTTGCTAATATTAAATAATTAATAATTTATTTGAAAGGTTGATCAATTGAAAAATATACTGAAGTTAGATAATTAAATTATACTTACGGCAAGGAAGATAAAGTGTCATCGGTAATGTTCGGAGTCCTGCAAGAGAATACGAACAAAACCATTCTTGCTGACCTTTTGCTCGATCAGCTCGCGGGCGAGACAGACTCTAGCGTCGTCTTGCTATCCGAGCCGCTTCACAATAGGAACCAGCAATTCTGGTTAACCGATGAAACAGGCCGGTGCGCTATATGGCTACGAGGTCGTGCTCAGACGCCTATGTCCCGACATGGAAAAGGCAACTGCCACGTCTGGGCAAAGTGCGGTGATACAATTTTCATTAGTTGTTATTTTTCACCGAATGACACTATTGGGGTGTTCACCGCAAAGCTGGCCTCATTGGAGGAAACGATAAGAGAAGTCTCTGGCAATATCATATTTGCTGAGGACTTAAATGCCAGGGCCGTGGAATGGGGAATGCCAACTACGAACCGTAGGGGAACGTTGATCCTAGAGATGGCCGCTAAAACTGATCTGGTGGTCATGAACTCTGGGAACAATCCAACCTACGTAAGGCCAGGCTTTGGCGAATCGATCCCTGATGTCACTTTTGCCTCGGCCGGGCTGGCAGAAAGAGAGGGCGGTTGGAGTGTGATGGATGGAGCCAATAGCAGCGACTATAATTACATCATCTTCAAAGTGCGTGATAGGTTCGTTAATCGGCCCCCGTACAAAAAGCGCCCACTAGGCTGGAATGCGTCAAAGATGGACGAGGACAGATTTGTGGATTATCTTCGCAAAGAGTTCTCGTCTATCCCAGCCTGGCATGGAGGACCGACCATCCCGCGAGAGGCAGAGACTCTTGTCAAGAGGGTAACTGCTCTTCTGAGGGGAGCTTGAGATGCCTCTATGCCGCGTAAACGGCCCTGGAAGGGTAATAGAAGCGTGTACTGGTGGAATGAAGAAATTGCGGAGCTTAGACGGGTATGTCACGGTGCACGCAGAAGACGGCAAAGAGCGCATGGCCGCCCAGAGCTGGCTACGCGCTCTGAAGAGTACAAGGAAGCCAAGCATAGGATGTCGAAAGCTATCCGCCTCAGCAAGGCGCACTGTCTTCGGTCCCTAAGAGATGATGTCAAGAGCGACCCGTGAGGCCTGGGATATAAGGTTGTCATGGGCAAACTTAAGTCCGGAAGTGACAACACGATGGATGAAGCAGCGACCAAAAAAATAGTGGACGCTCTCTTTCCGGATTATCCAAACCAACAACACCCTGCTTTGGATGTCCCGAGGGAGCAAGTTGCGCTATTTATCGAGGCGGAGATTCTTCAGGCAATTAGGTCAATGAAAAATGGGAAAGCGCCAGGACCAGACGGAATACCCGCGAAAGCTCTTAAGGCGGCTGCAAAGGTAATCCCTGGTCTTCTACTTGGCATGTTTAACGCGTGCCTCGTGGCAGGCGCCTTTCCAAGGGACTAGAAAGTGGCCCGTCTGGCTCTGATAAGCAAGGGAAAGGGTGAACCAGGATCTCCATCATCTTACAGACCATTGTGTATGTTAAATACCATTGGCAAGGTGATGGAGAGCATGGTCAGAGGAAGATTGCGGCAGACAATTAGGGAAGCGGGTGACCTAAGCGACGACAAACACGGCTTTCGTAAGGGGCGTTCCACGATCGGTGCCATCGAGCAGTTCGTGAAGGTGGTTATGAGGGCCAGACAAGTGCGGCCGGATATTAAACCGGACGTCCTGCTTGTCACGTTGGATGTGAAAAACGCATTCAACTCGGCTAAGTGGGACGATATGTTGCACTCCCTCATGCAGGTATTCAGAGTTCGGGATTATCTGAGAAATATACTCAGAGATTACCTCCGTGACCGATACCTGTGCTGGGACACGTTCGATGGCATAAGAGGTAAAGTATTAAGCGCAGGCATAGCGCAGGGTTAAGTTTTGGGCCCTGATCTGTAGAATGCCTTTTACGATGGCTTGCTAAAGATTGAGCTTCCGGATGGATGCTCCATGATCGGATACGCAGATGATGTTGCACTAACCATAACAGCTCGAGAGACAGAGGACCAGCAGAATACCTTGGATGAGGACATGCGCCTTATCAATAGCTGGATGTCGGATCACGGACTAAGACTGGCAGTTCCGAAAACGGAGATTGTCCTTCTAACCGGAGAAGGGTTGATACCATATTCGGCGTCAGCTTTGATGACGGAGGTAATCGCCTTATGATCCAGACCAAACCATCGGTCAAATATTTGGGGGTCTTCTTGGATAACAAGTTGACCTAAAATAGACAATTCCAGCAGGCCTGTGAAAAGGCTGGCCAAGTGACAAAGTCCCTCTCGTGGCTGATGACGAACATCAGCGGTCCCAGATCAGAGAAGAGGAGGCTGTTGAAGACGACAGTCAACTCCATCTTGCTCTACGGTGCAGAGGTGTGGGCGGACAATTTCCGCATAAAAAAGTACTGCAAGAAACTAAAGGCAGTAAAGAGGCAGGGGGCACTTCGAATCGCTTGATCGTACAAGACAGTATCAGAGCCAGCGATCCAGATGGTGGCTCGGGTGATTCCCATCGATCTGCTTGCCTTGGAAAGGCAGGCGATCTATAACCGTGATGAAGAAGAGCGCGACGTAGCTTCCGTTCACACTCGCTCCCACACAATGGAATGCTGGCAGTGTAGGTGGAATGGTGACACGAGAGGACGTTGGACGCACCGCCTTATCATCGATTTGGAAAGCTGGATGAACCGTGATCATGGGGAGGTAGAATTCTACCTCACACAGTTGCTAATTGGTCACGGTTATTTCCGCGATATGCTTTTCAAGTGGCGCAAGGTGACTTCTCCGGAATGCTTGCATTGCCCGGGCGAGCTGGATACCGCTGAGCACACCTTTTTTTGGATGTCCTCGCTTCGCTGAAGGGCAAACGCCCTTCGATGAATGGAGGCCGGAAGGAGTCGTCCCGGAAATGCTGCGCAGTACCGCAAACTGGTACAGTGTGGCAGAGTACGTACGGGCGACACTGATTAAAAAAAAGGAGGAAGGTTTCCTCTCGTAGGAAAATCTCCTCCTTTATCGACAGGGTATGGCGAAGAAATGCCTTGGCTGCATTGTTTTTTATTTTAACTTTATTTTAACATCGGTTTTATGTAATTTCGTTCATTAAACACAGGCACATATATAAATTATTAAAAATACCATAAAAAATAAAAAAATGAAAAAAATTTTTTTTATCAGCTTCGAAAATATTTTATAAAATTTTAAAGATACCTCCGTTTTGAATAAAAATTTAGGAGAATACGTAAAAATTGGTGCCGAATCGAATACTTTAAACTTGTGACATTAAAATTTGTCAATAGTCTTGAGATATATCAATTTTTTTAAAAATTAAAAAAAATTTTATTCAGTTCAAAATCACTGAAAATTAGATATCTCAAAAACTACGATAGCTACACAGAAAATCTATGGCCTATGTCACCCGCAGACTTTTTTTTTCATTTTGACACCGGTTTCATGCCAATTGGTTCGGAGGTTCTTGCGTGATGAGGGGACAGACAGACAAATAAATTTTCAAATATATATAGTATTAAGATATAGAACAAATGTTAATAGCTAAAATTCATCCGATAATTACAATTTATAGAATTTAAGGAAATCAATATTTTTATACTGGAAATATAATTAACTTTCGACAAAATATTGATGAATATATAAACAAATTACCTATTCATCCAAATAATTTACCACCTAAATTAATTTTTCATAAAAATACACCAAGTATGGAATTAGTGATTTAAAAGTGCGTGCTGAAAAAATAAAAAATGCACTTGAGTGTTTTAAACTCAATAATATTTATTACAATCATATAGAAATCGATGAAGATATTTTTAAGCAATTACCGAATAATGGAACCACATCTAACGAATTACAATCTTTTGACATTGATATAATAGAAAGTACAGAAAATAATTATAATAAATCAACTTTCAATCAACTTTATATATATATTTTTTTTTAACAACAAGAACATCTAGTTGTATATTATTGTAATTGCCTTCGGGCGTAAATAAAATAAAATAAATTAAATAAATAAATAAATCAAACAATTCATCTGAAATTTAGAATAACATGCTAAATGAATGAAATATACTAGATATATCTATTATTAATCAAGATCATAAGATAAAACAAAAATTCAATCTAAATTACCCAACATTAGAAAATGATCCAATTAATGAATTTACAACGGAAGGTTACATTCCCGCAAGCTTGTGCATTCCCGCAAGCTTGTGCATTCCCGCATTTATTTCCTCGAGGAATAGCAGACTTTTCACAAACTAGATAAATAAAAGTGACTTTACATCAATATTTCAAACACCTTATGAAATATAAAGATAAAAGATTCGTACAGGATCCAAGAATCAGATTTTTTTGTTTGAATACCGTTATGCGTCATGGAATGTTACAAAAAGCAGGAATTTACGTAAACAAATCGAAATTACAAGAATACACTGTAGAGCAATTAAAAAAGAAATTAGAAAATGATACAAAATTCTGGAAACATACTATAGTTTATTCTACTAAAATAAGGTCTACCAACAGATATTGGTATCTACGATGTGACGAACTTATTTGTTACCATGGTTAAACAGTGGAAAAAACTAACAATATTTTTTATACTTAGTGCTGCAGATCATCAATAGAATGAATTATATAAAATATTATGACCAAATGAGGATCCAAATACTATAAATGACAAAAGAAGAATTGAATCGATAAGAAACAATCCATTGATAGTCGGCCACTTGTTTAAGATTCGAATGGAAAAATTCATGAAACATGTAATAAAACCGTTATTTTATGTAACTGATTTTTAGTATAGATAGAATTGGCAGGTTTGAGGATCCCCACATATACATGGTATATTATGGTTAATAGATGCTCTATCATTTGACATACAATACAATAATTTATCAGAAGAAGTAATACAAAGACTTTGTACATATTTTAATAATTTCTCTTTAGCTATAAATCCAAAAAATGAAATAGGTCTATCTCATCCATCTCGAGAAAATTTCTATGATATAAATACAGATAAATTGACAGATGATTTAATACATTTACTAATTAGACTGCAAAAAAATTCCAAACATTGCTTACGTTATAAGTACAAATCAAACAAACTTACATGTCGTTTCAATTTCTGCAACCTCTAAGAACAAAAAGTTGCATAGACAACTCAGATGGTTATTTAAGATATCATCCAAAACGCAATGATCCATTATTGCAAAGATATAATCCTATTGTAACATCAATTTGGCGAGTTAATACAGATCTATCACCGATTGTTTCTGAACAAGCAGTTTATTATTACATCGCTAATTACGCGTTAGAAAGTGAAAAAGATTTGTAGAATTTGATAATTACCGAGGAACATATTTTTATAAAAATCTTTTTCCGAAAATTCCACTAACCCGAATGACGAATAATAAAATATAATGCAACAGAAAACAAATTCCACTTATGTTATCTTATTCGATAGCAATGCAAAAGTCACAAGGACAAACTGTTCTTAAAATATTCATAGCTCTTTTCAGTTTTATCCATCGAGATATAGTACCTGGAGAGAGCACTCCTATCTTAGCGCGAGTGAAAATATTTGTATTAAAAAGAAGTTAAAATTTTTGTACGCTTCATCTCTTTTTATTTACTTGTTTATTCATTCTACCCTAGAGTATAGGGTCCCCGCCTTATAAAGCGCCAGCGCGCGGCCGCGTCTAAAGTTACTTTTCACAGCTGATCTCTATATTCTGTTATTAAAAAAAACTTGTATAAAAAAATCGGAGTCATATGAAGTTTGAATTATAAAATAAAAAATTGAAAAGAGATGCCAAGAAGTTGTGGTGTAAATAATTGTCATTCAAGGGACGATTTCAAAATACCTGAAATTAAATTTAACCCATTGCCTTCCCTAGACATTTATAGAAAAGAATGGGTTGAAATTTTGGAAAAGTACTACCAAAAAATTGGAGTAAAAAAACAAATTTAAGTTTGTAGTAAACATTTTCAAGAAAGTGATTATGTTAAAAATGGTTCTACAAAAAAATTAATTAAAGAAAAGTTTCCAAAAATTTTTGAAAAAGCTGAAATTAGCAAGTAAGTATATTTTTTGTAAAATGCAGTTAATTAAAAATTAACTTTTTTATATATAATATACATATTTCGGTTTATTTTTTATTAAAAATGGCTTGAATTCATTTTCTTTGAAAAGTACATTAATTTATTTTATTTTAATTTAGAACTAAATTTTGAAAATATTTAATAATTTCACAAAAAAAAGAAATAGTAACGGCTTTTTTACAGAAAAATCAACATAATTTTGCAACAACAAAAAAATCGATAATGAGCCACATATTAAGTTATTGCATAAAAAATAACTTGAAATTTTATTTTTTATTAAAAATTATAATAAGTGCATTGATGTGCCATTTTAAATAAATAATAAGATTTTTTTCCATTTTTTATAGCAAAGTTAATCAGGTGGTCGAGCAAGACCATACAACAAAGCACAAACCAGTGCACTCCATTTTGGTTCAAGAGGCAGCTGAAAAAGATGTTATGCAAGAAGAAGCTATCATAGACAAATGTAAGCCTTTAACAGCTCAAAAGTAAGCTTTTTTTTAAAATTAAGTGAAATTAAAGATACTTAATCCAGAGAAATAGTAATATGCTTTTATTGTTTTCCATCGTTTCCAGTTTTCCTGACCAAGAAATTATATCGAGTGTACAGAAAGATGTTGATGAGTCTTACAAGTTAGTATTTGAGTATTTTTTTATTTATAATTTTGTTTTTTGCTTTATTTGTTTTCAATTTAATTTTGGTATTCTTGAAATAATAAAAGATACTCAAGCTGGATTGCAGGCAATGGAGGCTTTATTGGAGAATGAGAGAAAAAGGCACCAAGAAAAAATTGAGGAAATTTTAAATTTAGTTAATGGGGAACGATTACAGAGCAAAAAGGATAAGAAAAAAATGGGAAAGAAAATAGATATTTTGAGGCGTCGTTGCGACAAAAAAAATCAAACTATTAATAGTTTAAAACGTTCAAATGGTAGATTGCGTAAGAAAGTTATGGACTGGAAGTCAGTTGCTAGTCAATTAAAAGGGAAAAAATTTATAAACGATGAAATTAGTCAAACTCTTCAGGTAAAAAACGATTTTTATTTGATTTATTTTTATTTTTATTTTTATTCATTCTTATTTCAATTTGACCGTAGAAAATAATTCCCGCTCAAGAACTGCTGCGATTGCTTAATAGTGAAGGAATGGTTAAAAGCTTAACGCAAAATCGGAAAAAATTTGCTTATAGCTTATACTTTTGTTCATCAAAATGCTATAACTATGTTAGGGAAAGTATATTAAAGTTTCTGCCGCATCCGAAGACCATTTAGAGATGGTATAAACAAATAAATGTTGATTCTGGAAATAATAAAGCAAGTATACAACCAGTTAAAAATAAAGTTTCTCGAGCAAAATATAAAATATATTATATATTATTAGAATAATATTTTATCGTCATTTTTTGTTAACGTCAAAGAAATAAAAAATAAAAATTAAATTAAAAATTTATTTTTAATTTAGAAAAAATTTATTGAACTGCTGTTAATGCGATACACGCTATGGGCGACTCATTAACAATTAAGCAGTTTAATATTATTCATTAAATTACATTAATTTGTATTTGTGAATAATAATATTAGTCCGTAAAGACCGATTAATACTATCTATCATATATATAAAATATATTGTAATTTGGTGTTTGGTGAAATGGCATTAATGAAAAAAGTAGAAATTTTTAACGGCCGGGTATTTGGGTTAATTGATATAGGCGAAGAGTCTAAAAAAGGTAGTGCTGCATGCAATGTATACGTAGGTATGTTGGTTTGTTTAAATGGAATTTGGAAAATTTCGATTTGTACGTATTTTATTAATGACCTTACGGGTCAAGAAAAAAAAAATATTGTTAATGATGTGTTGACTGTACTTGATGGTACAGGACTAACCGTAATAGGCTTAACTTCAGATGCTCCAAAATCTAATTTTACTATGTATAATTTGCTTGTAGCAGATTTAAGAGTACAGGGGGTTAATAAATATTATTTTAATCATCCAACAACTAAACAAAAACTTTATGTTATGTTACATGCTTGTCACAGCCTAAAAAATATACGCAATTCTTTTGCGAAGACTGACCAAATTATGTATGATAGTGAGGGAAGAATAATACATTTTTAATATATTAGACGATTAATCGAAATCTCTGATTTTCACGATGAACTTTATTCACTTTGCCCACAAGTTAATTATTGATCATTTAATGTGGTTTAAAAATAAAATGAATGTTAGTATTGCTGCTCAAACGTTAAGTAAAAGTGTTAGTACAGCTCTTGACTATTGTAGAATAAAAAAAATTAATGGGCCTGCATATTATATGTCACCTGACGAGATAGAACCACATAAAATAAACTAGTCTATTGACTATTTTAAAGAATCTGAAGGAACTGCGAACTTTTGTTCAAAAATGAATGAAGCTTTTGATATTTTGAACTTAAGATCTTTATTTATAAAAGATCCATCAAAACAGAGTATCAATAGTAAAAATATTGATGAAATAGAGAAAAAAGTAAAAATTCTAATAAAATACATACAAGGGTTGACATATTTAAATAATAAAAAAGTTATTGATGGCGAAAAACGTGCAGGTTTCGTAGGATTCATTGCGACTTTAGAAAATGTTGTAGAAATCTATAAAAATTATATTAAAAATAACCAAGATGCTTATCTTTTAACATTTAAGCTTAGCCAAGACCATATTGAACTTTTCTTTGGCGCTGTACGAAGACAAGCTGGCAATTCTGATGATTCCACGCCTAGAAATTATATTTATATATATAAACAATTTCTGCTTCATGCAGATATAAAGGCTCCGAAAAGAGCAATTGCATTGCTATCAAGCACAGCTGATAAAAATATCCGAAACAGAACCAGAAAAACTTGATGACACGGAATTAATTAAAGTTAGGGAAGAAACGGGTAAGAAATATGATGTCTTGGGCAACGAATTAATAAAAAATGACAAAAAAATTATCCTTACTTTTCAAAATTAAAACTTTGTAAATCCTATAATAACATATATAGAAGGATATATTTGTCGAAGCATTTCTAGATCTGTAAGATGCAAAAAAAATGCCCATTTTTCCTATTAAAACAATCTACAAATGAGACTTTACAGGGTGGCCACGGAACTGAAATTTTAAAATTCCCTGACTTTCCCTGACTTTCCAGACTATTTTTTTAAATTTTCCAGTACTTTTTTAGTGTTTCGACAAAATTTTACATACCAAATCCCCTGACTTCCCAGATTTTCCTATAGACAAATTTTAGTAAATTTCAGACATTTTCTTTTTCAAAATTTAATATTAAATTTAAAGTTGAATCAGGTGGATAAAAATAGCATTTTTCGATTTAAGATTTCTGTAAACCGATATCGATAGCATATGCTTCTGGAATGTTTAATTCTTATAGCCATTTATTAAGTTATATGTCCCTTAGAATTCAAAAACAAAAATTTTGAAAATTTATTGACTGCAGATGGAGATATTAGCACTTAAAATTCCCTTCATTTTTGAGCTAATAAATTAATCAAGACTTTTTTATAGTTTCTGATTTTAAAAATCTTTGAATATAATATTTAGGACATTATTTAGCATCGATTCACTAAAAAAAAATTTTTTATGTTCTAAATTTTTCCCCGAATAAATTGATATTTTGAAAATTATACGTTAGGTCCAAAATCAAAAATCTTGAAAATATTTTATATTATTCTTAGAAATTGAAATTTTTTTTAGTGAATCGATACTAAATAATGTCCGAAATATTATAATCATAGATTTTTAAAATCAGAAGCTTTATAAAAAAATCTTGGTTGATTTAGTAGCTCAAAAATAAACGAAATTTTAAGCCCTAATATCTCCACCTGTAGTTAATAAATTTTCAAATTTTTGTTTTTGAATTCTAAGGGACATATAATTTGATAAATGGATATAAGAATTAAACATTCCAGAAGCATCGATTTCCAGAAATCATAAATCAAAAAATGCTATTTTTATCCACCTGATTCAACCTTAAATACCCAACTAAAACTCCCTTCTAAGTAGTTATTAAATGAAAAAATTTGTTAATTTTTATTTAAAAAAATAAATTCCAGAAATAAGAAATTATTCCCTGACATTCCCTGACTTTCCCTGACCTAAAAAAAATTCCCTGACATTCCCTGACTTTCCAGAATTCCAGAAATGTGGACACCCTGCTTTAGAGTCATATTCTCTAATAGATATTAAAACGAGAGGTGGTCTTCAATACTCTTCAAAAGATGTAATTGAAATTTTAAAATAACTGAAAAATATTTCCAAAATTATTATACAACAAAAAAAGGAATTTTTAAGTCACTTTCACTTCACTGCATAAAAGAAATACCAGAAAATATATTGCGCATTGATCATACTTTTGCCTACCTAAAGAGTAAATTTGAAAGTTAAAAGTTTTTTTACTCAAAAGTTTTTTTAAGTAAATTTGAAATTTCAGCAAAAAACCATAGATTAATAGTAATAAATAAAATAATTAGTAGGTATTTAGAACTAAGAATAAATAAATATCAAAAGGCCAAACAACGCCCAATAAAGAAAATTAGAAGTATATACAGTAAGTTATTCCATTAAAAAAAAAATGGATTAATAAAAAAAGTTAAAATTTTTTTATATATAATATTAATATGATTTATTTTTGTTAATATTATCACTATATTAACACAAAAAATACTTTATAAATATATATTTATTTATATTTATTGATATACTTCCTTTGACAAAATATAATTGTATATTTATTTTAAAATTTTATATAAAATTAACTTGTTCAGTAATTTAAAAAAATTTTTTTTGTATATATATCTATTTGTATCAATACAAAAAAAATTTCTAATTTTGTAGTTAAAACGAATAAAAAAGTTTTTTTAACTAAACCATTTTTTTTATTTGTTTCCTATAAAAAAATTCAAGCAAATGCTTAAAAATTCAAAAAAGCTTTGACCTTTTTTTTAAACAGATGCCCTGTCTAAAATTTTTATTTAAGTCATCTAGTAATTTTTTTTATGCCATTATCAAAAAAATGCAGCTCGCGATTCGTAAAAAGAGAAAGTAATTACGATAAAAAGAGAAAGTCCGGTCGAATTTTTAATATACGTTTTTAGTGTCCACCCACACTCCTCTGCGCTATCTCCAGGTACTATGGTTTTTTATGGTTTTATCTGATGAATAACTAAATTTCACAATTAATGTTAAATAATCCAAAAAAAAAAACTGGTTAAAATATTAGATTAATTAGGATAACCTCACTGACGAATGGTGTGTCGATTTAAACAAAAAACTGCTGACTTCGTGGAATTTTATATTTTAATGACCAATTTTTTTAACTCTTCGTCTAATATCCTGTGCTTATGGAAACATGCTACTATTTTAAAGCATTCTTTAAGCAAAATCCATAATTAGAGGTACTCAGCACGCAGCGTGAACATAGCGGAATACCACCAACTCAAAACCAAAAAATTTAAAATATTAATTAAAATGATTAATATTTATTATTATTTATGCAAAATAATTAGGAAATTAATCCCTCTGCCACCACGGTTTCAGTTGCCTACAACTTACAATTTAGGAACCACTGCATGAGAATGCTGTTATTATTTTCAGTTTTTTTTCACAAATTTTCAATAACTTATCCAATGCTTCCTTTGCAGTCTCACATGCAATTAATTTCAACACTTTACTTCCCATAACCGACCCTCCCGTAATCGGACCCTCCGATATCCGGATTGGTCTTCAGGATATTTTTTTTTTTTAATTTTAAATTTATGAAAATTAAAATTTTATGAAAAAAAAATTTTTTATAAACAAAACAATTGGCTCTTTTCATGGCCAAAAATTTATAAAAAAGAAATAAATAAATAAATAAATTATGGTTTTTATATTTTTGATTGTAAAAAAAAGATTAAAATATTTACAGTTTCCTTAGATAAATAAAGAGAAAAAATTTAATCTTGTTAAAATAAATCTTATCCTACTCATTTATTAAAAAATTGAAGTTGCTCCCGTATCCGTATAATTCTAATATCCGGACTACTAGTGATTTTAATTGATCCGGTTATGGGAGGTTCCACTGTATTCCTAATAATTTTAGAAGATATTTTTTAAATATGGAATGTTGGTACTATAAGATTTATGTTACGTAATTTGAGGAAGCTTGTGTCGTTTCATGTTGAAAATATCTCATTGCTGCTCAGTGAGTAACAAAATTCCAAATTTTGATTTTAGATTTTTTGAAGCACGTTTTGGGACCTCAGGAAGCTAAAAAACTGTTTTAAAAAAAAGTCTGTATTTGTGTGTGTGTGTGTGTGTGTATGTATGTAACCGGTGAAATTTCACAACCATTATGGAATTAATACCTAATTATTTTTTCAAAAATTTTTTTATAAAAAAATCTCAAAATAATTTTTTTTTTTAATTTGGATGTAATACCTCAATTATTTCCATGAAAATACTTATATTTGAAAGTACGATTTTTACTCGATATCTCGAATCTGATAACTAATTTTATGAAAATTTTTTTCACAAAAAAATACAAAAAATACCAATTTTTTTTCTCTCATGGATGCAGTACTTAATTTATTTCTTTGGAAGTACTAGTTTTAGAAATATCGTTTATAGTAATTTTTTGGACCTGATAATTAATTTTTTCAAAATTTTTGTCGCAAAAAAATACAAAAAACGCCAATTTTTTTTTAATTTTAGGACGTAATACTTAATTTTTTCCAATAAAAGTACGAATATCTAGAATTATCGTTTATAAAGGATTTCTCCATCTGATACGTAATATTTCGAAATTTTTTTTTCTTCTAAATTTCTTACGAGTCTTTCTTTGCCAAAACCGCAATGGTGGGCAGGTCGGGTCATCGGATGGGCCTCAAATTTTTCCCATGTTTTTATAACATAAAGATAGGAAAATCCTGAAATTTTCAGCCTTCTAGGTCTTAAACAGCCCGAGTTATGGCCAATCAAATTCATTAGGCGGCTCTCGACCGGCGTTAGTGCTTTTCGGGAAAATGGTTAAAAATCATAAATATAAGCTTGAAAAAAAATTCTGAAACAGCATATATGTTGGGAAACCTTCAGTAAATCCATTTCTGCCATTATTTTTTCGGAAAAACCCCGGGAAATTCCGGAAAATGGGAAAATGCGTTTTAAGAAAAATCGCAATATCTCATTTGCCGCCATTTTTTTTTTGAAAATTTTTTTTTCAAAATTTTTTTCAACCGAAATCCCATCGATCTGTATGAAAAAAAATTTTGATTTCGGCCATTAAGGTCGATTTTAGCCTGTTTTAGAATAATTTCACATTTTCAATACTTCTTTATTTAATTTTCCGTAAGGGGTTAAAATAATTGACTTTTTTGCTTTCAGAATCTAATAGCCAGGGAAAAAGTAGTCCTAAATAAAAAAAAAAATTGCTCTTTTCGATGAAAATTAACCGAGTTATGGTCAAGTAAAGATAGTGTCACAAATTACCATTTTTATACTAATTCCAATTTTAGGGTCCATAACGACATTATAACTTGAAAAATGCATAACTCGCTTAAATTTTATCGTAAAAAGAAAAGCTTAGGATTATTATCGAATATTTTTTCCTTGACTATTCGTTTATCCAATAAAAAAATTAATTTTCTTGACAGAAATTTATTTTTTTTGATAAAAAATGATAATAATCAAAAACAGTCTTTAACATGTTACATTAGTTTTTGACCAAAAAAAAACTTTTTATTAACTAAACTAATTTTTTTCTTGCATAAAAGAATAACCAAGGAAAAAATATTCGATAATAATCCTAAACTTTTCTTTTTACGATAAAATTTAAGCGAGTTATGCATTTTTCAAGTTATAATGTCGTTATGGACCCTAAAATTGGAATTAGTATAAAAATGGTAATTTGTGACACTATCTTTACTTGACCATAACTCGGTTCATTTTCATCAAAAAGAGCAATTTTTTTTTTTATTTAGGACTACTTTTTCCCTGGCTATTAGATTCTGAAAGCAAAAAAGTCAATTATTTTAACCCCTTACGGAAAATTAAATAAAGAAGTATTGAAAATGTGAAATTATTCTAAAACAGGCTTAAATCGACCTTAATGGCCGAAATCAAAATTTTTTTTCATACAGATCGATGGGATTTCGGTTGAAAAAAATTTTGAAAAAAAAATTTTCAAAAAAAAAATGGCGGCAAATGAGATATTGCGATTTTTCTTAAAACGCATTTTCCCATTTTCCGGAATTTCCCGGGGTTTTTCCGAAAAAATAATGGCAGAAATGGATTTACTGAAGGTTTCCCAACATATATGCTGTTTCAGAATTTTTTTTCAAGCTTATATTTATGATTTTTAACCATTTTCCCGAAAAGCACTAACGCCGGTCGAGAGCCGCCTAATGAGTTTGATTGGCCATAACTCGGGCTGTTTAAGACCTAGAAGGCTGAAAATTTCAGGATTTTCCTATCTTTATGTTATAAAAACATGGGAAAAATTTGAGGCCCATCCGATGACCCGACCTGCCCACCATTGCTGTTTTGGCAAAGAAAGACTCTTACATAAAATAATTAAAAAAATACCATAATTTTTTTTCTTTTTGGATGTAGTACCTCATTTTTTTCCCATGAAAGTACTGATATCTAGAAGTATCGTTTTTACTCTATATCTCGAATCAAATAATTTATTTTTTGAAAATTTTTTTCTCAAAATTTTTTTCAACCAAAAATAAAAAAAATACTAATTTTCTTTTTCTTTATGGACGCAGTACTTAATTTATTTCTGTTGAAGTACTAGTTTTAGAAATATCGTTTATAGTAATTTTTTGGATCTGATATGTAATTTTTTCAAAATTTTTTTCTTAAAATTTTTGTCGCCAAAAAATACAAAAAACGCCAAATTTTTTTTATTTTAGGACGCAGTACTTAATTTCTTCCTATGAAAGTACGAATATCTAGAATATTCATTTGTAAAGGATTTCTCTATCTGATACGTAATTTTTTGAAATTTTTTTTTCTAAATTTTTTACATAAAATACAGTGGAACCTCGATAATTCGAACCTCTATAATTGGAAATCCTCTAAAATTCGAAGTTTTATTTTTGCCGCTTGAATTTCCTATACTTATACATGTAAAAATTTCTTCTATAATTCTAACTTCTTCCTCTATAATTCAAAGTTTTCGCTTAAATTTTACTTAAAAATTTTTTTTAAATTTAAATGATAAAATTCAATCTTTCCCTTACAAAATGATTATAAGAAGATTATTATAATATTTTATAATTATAAATTATAATAATAAATAAAATTATTTTTAAAATTTATCATGACTCGCGCGCATTACAAAACGCTTACTTTTGAAGACAAAAAAAAATGTATTTTAGAAGTGCTTGAAAATAAGCGTAAAAAAAGTGAAATAGCCCAAGAGTTTGGAATTCCGCTTAACACCTTGTCTACATATTTAAAAAAAAAAAAGAAAAAATTTTCGAGTCTGCTTTAAAACACAATAAGAATAGAAAAAGATTAAAAAAAGGTGCTAAAAATCCTAAAATTGAGAAATGTGTTGTAAATTGTTTTACTCAAGCTCGCGATCAAAATATTCTCATAAGTGGATCCATTCTTAAAGCCAAAGCTGAATATTTTGGTGGACAGTTAAAAGAAACAACTTTCAAGGGCAGTAACGGCTTTTTTGTTTTTTTTTTTCAAAATCCTCTATAATTTGAAGTTCTCTATAATTCGAAGTTTTAGCTTACCTCGTGAGTTTCGAATTATCGAGGTTCCACTGTAATTAAAAAAATACTATAATTTTTTTTCATTTTGGACGTAGTACCTCATTTTTTTCTATGAAAGTATTAATATCTAGAATTATCGGTTTTACTCGTTATCTCCAATCCGATACCTAATTTTTCAAACAATTTTTTGTTGTTAATTTTTTACATAAAAAAATTAGAAAAAAACAATTATTTTTTTTTTTTAGGACTTAGTACACTCGCCTTCATTAATGGCTTAAAAATTAATTCCACAATAATTATATGCTTTAATAAGGGTCGACATAGTTTAATTTTTTTTTTTTTAATTTTTATATTTATAAACACGTGTTTATTTTTAAATTTTAATTAAATATAGTTTTTTAAATTTATCAATCAAATGTAGGTTTGAATTAAAGAGAAAAATTTGCTGATTAAGAGCAAATTTGATTTTTTAAAATTGAGCAATTATTTAAGGAGTTAGACGCAATTAAAGTTTATCAAATAAACATTTTTTCAAATGTAATAACAAAAAATTTACAGGTTACCTGAATACATTAATTTCTTTTGTTTTACTTTTTTTTTTTTAATAGAAACTTTGTTATTATATTTGAAAAAATGTTTATTTGATAAACTTTAATTGCGTCTAACTCCTTAAATAATTGCTCAATTTTAAAAAATCAAATTTGCTCTTAATCAGCAAGTTTTTCTCTTTAATTCAAACCTACATTTGATTGATAAATTTAAAAAACTATATTTAATTAAAATTTAAAAATAAACACGTGTTTATAAATATAAAAATTAAAAAAAAAAAAATTAAACTATGTCGACCCTTATTAAAGCATATAATTATTGTGGAATTAATTTTTAAGCCATTAATGAAGGCGAGTGTACTTAATTTCTTTATATGAAAGTATGAATATTTAGAATTATCGTTTGTAAAGGATTTCTCTATCTGATACGTAATTCTTCGAAATTTTTTTTTCAAAATTTTTTACATAAAAAAATTAAAAAAACACCATAAATTATTTTCTTTTAGGATGCAGTACTTAATTTATTTCTATGAAATTACTAATATCTAGAATTAACGTTTTTACTAAGTATCATTTTTATTCCTCAATTTAAACATAGCAAAAATTTTTTCTTTATTCCTGTAGCTGGTGTAATTATGTCTTCAAGATATAACTACACCAGCTACACCAAAAACTGTCTAGCAGACATAATTATCATAAAAGAAGATTATTTACTATTGTAGAAAAGTCTTCTTTTTTTATGTAAAAAATCTTATTTTTTCCATGAGATGTTAAACTAACAGTATCAGGGATAAGATCATTCAAAGATCATTCTTAGTTTTTCTTATGACATTATACTTTGTTAGGTAAAATAGACCATTAAGAACATTTTGTTATTGCTAATGAGGAACCATAGTGCCAATTACTTGGCAGCGTTTTTTTTTTTTTTGATGTTTTAAACAACATAACCACAGTTAAAATGATCATAGAAAGTCGTTAAGGAACTAAGCATATGTTTTGATAATGAGTGCCATAAAAGAGGCTTTTTTGCTATTTTCTCACTTTAAGTGTCTTGATTTGGTCCATATAGGTTTTATTTTATTTTAATATAATATTTCTTTTTATTTTACAAATTAACAAGACATTTTTAAATCAAGAAAATTGGCACAAATAAAAGGAGTTTTTGCTATATTCATACATTTCCCCCCCAATATTTTTTACTGTTCAAAAAGTTTGAAAAAATTTCAAAGGCTATTGCCGGATAAATATAGTGATTTGGCCCCCCTCCCTAATCTCAAAAAAATTATTTGCATCCGAAAAGTATTATAAAAACTAACCGATCGCCGTTGGAATTAGCTTCCTAGCCCATATTAGGCGCCCTTAAACCTTAAAAAACCTTAAAAATCGTGTTTTTTGCGTTTTTTTTTTGTTTCTCCGCACTGTGTTGAGCTATAAATCTGAAAGTTGCGTAGAAAAAAAGGGCACAGAGTGTATTTTCAATCTTCATTGGTTTTAGACCTTTAAGACCATTTTAAGACCCCGAAAATTTATTTTTAATTTTCGAAAAATTGGTTTTTTGAGCATAAAAAAAAATAACCAGCGTTAAATTTCTTCAAACTGACCTAAAAAGCTGAAAAAAAGTATATTTTACTGATATCAGTCTTTTCCTAGAGGGGGAGCAAATCTCCACACCTTCAAAACTCAAAAAACGCGTTTTTTGCCTCTACACGATTAAAATGCAATAGAATTGGAAAAATTCGTTTTGGAACCTCCCTAAATCTTTTTGAGCATCTATTTATACATTTTATCTAAAATATATTTTATTAATTATGGTTTTTAGACCCTTATGACTACTCAAGACCACCTTAAGAGCCCAAAAATTGATTTTACATTTTCGAAAAATCAGTTTTTTTGAAATTAAAAAATTATACCTGCCTTTAATTCTTTCAAATTGGACTAAAAAGTCAAAGAAAATTATTTTTTAACGATATCAGTCCTGCCCTGGAGGGGGAGCTCATCCCCACCCCTTGAAAACTCAAAAAACGCGTTTCTTTGCCCCTACACGATTAACCCATTAATTCCTAAGAAGAAACTGCATTTGACAGAGCTGTAAAATCTATTCCATTTAGAGCATTGGACTCAAATTAGTAATATAAAACACAAAAAAAATTTCAAAATGGCGGACATTTATAAATAGCGGACTAATATTGTTGCGGCCAATAGCTATAAAATTATATTTTTCTATTTTTTCATGTTGAATATTCGCGGTAAATAATGTTTTACGTGATATTGTAATTATTTGATTTATCGGCCCCCCGTTTTAGGGCCCCTTCTCTCACGTTAAACTTTCACCGGTTCTATAAAACCGATTCATGCTCTCATTCTGTGGTCGCGTCGGCGGTCGCGCTCGTAAGACAATTTTAGTCATGCACCGCCCAGCGTATTAAACATAAAGTTATCATAGAACTAAAAACAGTGCTTAAATTTAATTTAATTAATTCAAATCAATTCATTTTTCTTTAACGCCAGCGATCAATAACTATATTTATACAGTCCACTAATCTAACATTTAATTATTTGTATATAATACATTCAATAAGTGCGTTTTAATAATTATTTTATTATTTTAATCACGTGTGAATTTATTTATAAACCCAAACCAATTTTCCTACAATCTCCACAAATATTTCCTCCAAAATATTACAAATATGGTGGTCAGAAAAAATTAAATTTTGATATTTTTTGATAAAAATTTGTGTGAATGGTATTTTTTTGGGTGCTAATTACGAATATATAGTTATTTATCAAAAATTTTTAAATGGCGGAACCAATATGGCAGTTGCAAAACTCAAAATTTCGAGATTTTTGACGATTTTAAGCCTGAGCAGAAACTGTAAGTTATATAACCATAAAACCGGTTTCAGTTAGGGCATTTAAACATTTTATGTAAAAATATAAATTTTTTTCGAAAAAAATTCAAAATGGTAGATAAAGATGGCGGACACGAAAAACTAAATTTCGTTATTTTTTGGTCAAAATTTGTGTACAGGGTATTTTTTGGATGCTCATTACGAAGGTCTATCTATTTTTCAAAAACTCAAAATGGCGGATCTAATGTGGCTACTGAAAAATGCGAAATTTTGAGATTTTTGACGATTTTGAGCCTGAGAAGAAACTGTAAATAGTATAAGCGTAAAACCGGTTTTATTTAGGGCATTTAAACATGTTATATGAAAAAATGAAAATTATTTATTAAAATTCAAAATGGCCGATCAATATAGCGGACACAGAAGAAACTTACAGTTTCTTCTTAGTCTCGCCATTTTGAGTTTTTGAAAAATAGATAGATAAATAAATATTTTTTCACATTACATGTTTAGATGCCCTAAATGAAACCGGTTTTATGGTTATATAACTTACAATTTCTGCTCAGGCTCAAAATCGTCAAAAATCTCGAAATATCGAGTTTTTCAACGACCATATTGGTTCCGCCATTTAAAAATTTTTGATAAATAACTATATATTCGTAATTAGCACCCAAAAAATACCATTCACACAAATTTTTATCAAAAAATATCAAAATTTAATTTTTTCTAACCACCATATTAGTCCGCCATTTTGAAATTTTTTTTGTGTTTTATTTTACTAATTTGAGTTAAATGCTCTAAATGGAATAGGTTTTACAGCTCTGTCAAATGCAGTTTCTTCTTAGGAATTAATGGGTTAATCGTGTAGGAGCAAAGAAACGCGTTTTTTGAGTTTTCAATGGGTGGGGATGAACTCCCCCTCCAGGACAGGACTGATATCGTTAAAAAATAATTTTCTTTGCCTTTTTATCAGTTACTGATATCAGTAAAATATACTTTTTTTCAACTTTTTAGGTCAGTTTGAAGAAATTTAACGCTGGTTATTTTTTTTTATGCTCAAAAAACCAATTTTTCGAAAATTAAAAATAAATTTTCGGGGTCTTAAAATGGTCTTAAAGGTCTAAAACCAATGAAGATTGAAAATACACTCTGTGCCCTTTTTTTCTACGCAACTTTCAGATTTATAGCTCAACACAGTGCGGAGAAACAAAAAAAAACGCAAAAAACACGATTTTTAAGGTTTTTTAAGGTTTAAGGGCGCCTAATATGGGCTAGGAAGCTAATTCCAACGGCGATCGGTTAGTTTTTATAATATTTTTCGGATGCAAATAATTTTTTTGAGATTGGGGAGGGGGGCCAAATCACTATATTTATCCGGCAATAGCCTTTCAGTGTAAAATATTAACTTGTTATACATAAATCTCCGAAAATCGTTATCAGCGACCCGAAAAACTTATACGGATAAAATCTAGACACTCAAAGTACGAAAATAGCCAAAAAAAACATCTATTTAGGGCCAGCATTTGCTAACTTGAGAGTAAAATATTAATTTTTTATAAAAAATCTCCAAAATTAATGGTTAGTTAAAATTAAAAAATTAAAAAATTAAAGTGCCGGATTTAGACTTTTAGAGGCCTGTAAGCATCTAATGTAAATAAAATTTTGTGGGAGCCCTTTCTAATGCCTTAAATTCCAGTAGGCCAGTAGATCGTTCCTATTGTGACTGTATGTTAAATTAGGTACTGTCGGCAATCCAAAAACTCATATGGACTAAATTTAGAAACTAAACGAATAAATTCAACAAAAATACCCCTTGTAAAAGAGTAGTTTTTGTAATTTTAAGAGTGTAGCACACATTCCTTAAAGAAAATACATATAAATTCATGATCAGCGACCCATACAACTTATAGTCATCCAGAGCTGATGATGGCCAGTAACTAACCCCACCCCCCGTGGTTTGACTGGAAAACTTGATCAATTAAAATACAAACGCTCTGTAAAAGGGTCGAGGAATTGTTTTTTAAATCTACTCTTCCTAAAGCAATGTATAAGAATATTAAAGTTTGGTTACAATTGAGAGAATAGTGCCTTATACATATAGATACCAATATTTTGAAAAAATTGTTATATAGTTACAAAATAAAATTACAGTCAAAATTATCATGAAAGTAGTCCTAAACCCTTTGGATACGAGCGTATTTCCTTGTTGTAATGGATAAGTTTGTAATATTTTTAATTGCATTATAACTGAGCTAACAAATTTATCTTCCTTAGTTTGTAATATATTAACTTGCGAAGATTTTAAATATTGTTCCATCGTATTTATTGATTGTATAGCTACTGCTAGATCTAAGCTTGCCATACCAAGAATTGTTCTTTCTATACTGTCTTCCACATTTATTGAAGTATTTATCGATACTGGTAATGTATTTTCTGTATTGGAGGATAGCAATTTTGGTGGTGACATGGGAATTAATCTAAAATAAAAATATATTTTTGAAATTAGTTTTTAAGTTGGAAATTTAATGAGCATCATAAAAAAAGCAAATTTTTAGATAAAATTCATTAATCTCCTGGAGAGCATACAATTTTAATTACAGCTAATTTAATTGCAAATATATTTTCATTTAATTTCTTTCGCAACTGCTTAATATTATATAAAACTTTTGTTGTTAAATTGCTACTCATTTCAAATTTAATAAAAAAATTGATTTTCAAAATATTACCTACGAAGATTAAATTTTTTTTTATCTGCTTAGTAATGGAGTATAAAGAATATCAAATAATTTTTTTTATGGAGTCTTAATTTAATATTTTTAATTATTTGCTTAATGATTTTAATAACTATGCTAGTCAAGAGGCCAGCGTATCATTCCGTATGCACAAAATCCGATTGAATGTTTAATTGATAAACACCAAGCAGATTATAGTTTTTTGACCCGCTGTTTCCGAATATGCAGTTATTATTACTCTCAAACTGTTGCGTTCACTGCTTGATGTCTTTTAGAGGGTAAAAACGCTATTTTTCAAAACGCCCTAAACGCGGTTGTTGAAGCCATCCATGATGCTATAAAAATGAGGTTTAAGTTTCTGCGTAATGAAATTCCTAACAAGAAACTTGAAGATATTGAAGTAATTTGTAAAATAGCTTTTTTTTTTAAATAATCAAATCGGAAAAATTCGGTTTACATTCAGATAAAACTATGGCTGATGATATAATAGAATTTAAGAAAACAAGATTAAATATAAAAAGTAAGCTAGCTTTAGATATTTCATAAAATAACTGGAACAAAAAAAAATATATTTAAATCGATAGATTCAAAAGAAATTAAAGATTTTAATATCCTTACTATTGAGGAACTAATAATATTTTTTACTGTATCCTGCCATTTGATACAAGTAGTTTATTTCTTGGCAGAAATCGTTAATGATAATGATTCAATTGAAGGTGAATTTTATAATAATCAAGGTCGTTATATTCTTAACTAAGATGTTTAGTATCGTCAAATAAATAGTAAAGTATATTAGTGTTTAGTAGAATACATACCCTATAAAAATGAAATCAGAGAAATAAAAGACTGTTTCTGCGTATAAATTAAAGAAAAAAGAATTGTAGGTACTTGTGGTCATTTAGCATTAGTAATATTTTTTTTAGTTATGCTTGATTTGAATCTAAAATTATTCGACCTGTTGAATATATTAAACAAAAAAAAAATACGAAGAAACTGATGAAAAAATAAACGATTTCCAGGTTTCAAAAGATTACAAAAATATTTTTGGAAATCGTGAGGATGACTGCTTTTTTGGGAATTATCAGAAATACGATAATACTGATAATTAAATATACGCAAATTTATCTTTATGATTAAAACTTTTATTTAATTTTATGAATGCCTTTTTACTTTCTTCTAGAATTATAAGAATTTTTATATACTGATTTAATTGGAACAATCATATTTAAAAATATTGAAATTTATAAAAATTATTAAAATTAAATGTATTGACAAAAAATAAAATAATATATTTTTTAGTCTATAATTTATTCAAGACTGCTAATTATTAATTTTTCTTCAAATCTTTTTAAGATTTTACTCTACCTTTAATGTAAAATTATGGACAGTACGGTAATGTTCAACAAATAATATACATATGAATAAAAAATTTGTTGTGTTCTTCTGAACATGCTCGAAAAAAATTCCAATTTTTTAATTTTTTGAATTATTTAATTATCAAATTTTGAGCGTCTGGTGTAAGGGAAAGAGCCTAAGAAGGCATAATGCCAAAAAATAAGTTAGATTCTCTATCAAACAAGACCAGGTAGGTAGAAAAAAAAATTATAACCGGTTTGTGTAAAAACAAACTTAATGCATGGAAAATGTTTACTTTTAGCTGAGGACTAGGTATAATACAAATGTTACTCAACATTACAATACAATCTTCTAATTTTATAATTTGTAATTATCACTTTACTAGTTGTTAAGATTATAAACCCAAACTATAATGATTCCCTAAACCTGAATTATTCTTAAGACCCTTAATCAATATTATTTCAAATCCCTAAACCTGAATTATTCCAAGTCCCTAAATAGATATTATTTTAAGTACATAAACCTGTATTATCTTAAGTCCTTAAGCCCAGATTTTTCAAAGTCTCCTAATTATTCTAAGTCTTATTTGACCCCCCCCTTTAAATAGGACAAATTTGATCCCCCCTTAAATAGGACAAATTTGACCTCCCTTAAATAGGACGGATTTGACCCCCCCCCTTAATTTTAAAGTTCTGAAGTACCCCCTACCTATAAACATGCTCCATGTTAAAAAAAATTGAAATGTCCAAGAGTTACCCACTAAACTCCAGTAGATAAAATCGTCCGTGCGAATGGGTAAATCAGTAGGTTTTACTCATTTACATTGGGTAAAACTAGGTAATTTACTCAATGCGCTGCCGAATGAAAAAATGAGACAGCATTTACTCATTACAATAATGTTACGTATCATAAGGTTTTTCCGGGATACGTAAATATAAATATCAATAATATAAGTTTATCCTGGAGATATGAGTGCCCCAGGTATTTTTATACTTATATAGTTAGGTTGATATATAGTTAGGTTGGTGTATAGATATAGTTGATCCTGTGTTCTTAGCTGGATGAACCTAACCTGAGACTAAGTTTGTAATTACAGAAAGAACTGTCACTTTATGAAATAATTATTAGCCACTATGATTTAGTATAAGTTTAAATAATATTAGTCTACAAGTCTAGTAACTAGTACTACAACCAAAGGTGGTATTCTAATAAGCGGTGTTACTCTAATTAACATTTTGGGGGCCAGAAGGGGCAATATAGAATCTAATTTGAATCTGTCCATATTGTGGGATTTTGGGAGAGACATTCAATACATCTCATCACATCCAATTAGCAAAGGCGTCTTTACTTATTTCTGAAAATCGCAAGGTGGGATTTATGCAACTTACATTGCATAAATCTCTCCTACACTACGCCATAGCTGAATTTTTTTTTTGTTTCATTTATAGTTCTATTGTACTAGATCAGCCTCAGCGGAAAAACTCCTGCGGGTTCTTATTCAAAAAAAAAAATTTGGTTGTAAGCTTTTGCTGGATAAATTAAATGCCATGGGCGTTCGGGGACTAGCTTATGATATCTATCTTGCTATCTTGTTATCTAGCTATCTTGCTCACGGCTGGCTTGAAAGATTGGTTTATGTAAACGTCGGGCACTTCGGATTTTATAGCGGGAAATGAATGTTCAACCTATTAGGGATCATACTTTTTTGGATTTAAATCTTTCACCTAGCTTCTTGCGAGTTATTTGACAAAACGTGTCTCTCGAGGGAGCTAAAAATGAGCCAAAATTTTCCCTGCTTGGATCGGGCTGAAATTTTAAAGAAAGGTTGGTTTTTCGGTCCCCAGAAACATTATGAAACCCGTTTTTCAAAATCAGTCATCCTTTTCGATATATTTATCAATATGTCTCCCATTTAAAATACATGGAAAAAGCCATTTAGTAACAGTTTTTCTTATTTTGCTTCACAATTTTAGTTTGACCAAGCACCAAACTAAGGAGAAAAGTTTTTTTTAACATTCATTATATATATATATTATATACATATAAATAATTTGGAAAACACCAATCCTCTTTATTATGAAGCAGGCATTTGAATGAATGATAAAAAAAACTTTTCTCGTTGATTCGGTGCTTGGTCAAACTAAAATTGTGAAGCAAAATAAGAAAAACCTCTACTAAATGGCTTTTCCCGCGTATTTTAAATGAGAAATATATTGATAAATATCTCGAAGATGATGACTGTTTTTAAAAAACGGGTTTCATCATGTTTCTGGGAACCAAAAACGCAACCTTTTCTGAAAATTTCAGCCTGATCCGAGCAGGATAGTTACAGGATAGTTACTTCACCTTTGCTCAAAAATATTCAATGCTTCCCAAGTCATTTGAATTAGCAGTCATAGAAAACAATACAACAATAAAATGAAATAGAGTGCAAAACACAAAGTATCTAGAAATCATAATTGACTAGTACATGCGCTGGAATAGACAAATTTCTGAGCAATTAAAAAAACCAGATTTATTATTTTTCTCTTTTTTATAAGCTAAAATACATCCTAAATTATAATCAATTAAAATAATGCACTATGCCTCATTTCATTCTATTATGTCCTATGGTATTTTAGGATGGACTGGAGATAATATTAATATTATAAATAAAATTTAAAGAACTCAGGATAGAATAATTGAAATTATTAATTTACTCAATTTAAATTGTCATAATGATTTTATATTAAATGTCAAACAAACTTACTATTATTTTTCTACTAAGAAAGAAATTGTTTACTTAAATATTGTATTTAAACATTTGTGATAGTACTAACAATCGCAACATCATATTAGAAATTCCAAAAAAAAAAAATTAAAAAAATTGGACAAAAGATTTGCTAGTTGATGGGAATAAAAATTTTTAAGACTTCACCAAATAGTCTTAAATTACAAAATATCACACTAAAAAATATCATAGTAAAAGTTGGTTGTATAAATTAAAGATTAATCCATCAAGAATGTAAATTATTTTAATTTGTTCATACTTAATTATATGATGGTATATTTAGTGTATATGCGTGTATTATTCAAGTACCTGATAATTTAATTAGTAATTTAAAATCATATTTATAAAAATACCTTTTAATTATTATTATTATTGTTTGTTTCTTTTTTCTTAAATTTTATATAATTTTTTATCTTACATCTAAGTTTATTTTATGTGGAATTTTGGCCAAAGGTCCATGTACAGACACATGTCTCTATACAGCTGTGATAAAGAATTTATTATTCTTTCTTACAGCTTGTAAATTTATACCTTAGTTAAATAAATAAATAAATAAAAATAAAAAATGAATAAATAAAGGAAATGTAATTTAAGGGGTAAAAGGGTTAAAAATAGGGGTACTTTACTCCATTATTTATAAGTTTCGGTATCAAATTTGAATTTAGTGTCCCGAGTAGCATACTAGATACCTTTAAAGACCAAAATAAAATGTTTATTAAGAAATTGTAAGTGGCAAAAAAGGTTAATATAAGGGTAGTTAATTATCCAGCATCAGTTCAAATAACATTTATGACATCATTTTTTATTTAAGTGGCTTAAAAAGCCTACTTGACCTCTTTAAAATAAAAAAATAGTGTTTTTAAAAATTAATGTCTAACTCTGTGTTTATTAATTGTGTCATGCATAAAAATTATAGGACATTTCTCATTTTACAAAATTATTTTTCAATAGAAATTGTGCTGAATCCGATTTTTGTCGCTTTTTGCTACTTTATTTTACATAGTGCGAAGGATGTTCCACAGAATGTTACGTCATTGAAGGAAAGAACCCCAGCTATCGGGAGTCACTGGCTGTTACAAAGAAAAAGTATATTCAAAAATGATTTATGAATGCACCTCGACTCACGGATCAATTGATGCAACAGATTTCTTATGAAAAGGTGACAAGCATCCTCTTACTAAACAATCAGTATTACAATATGAGACAGCAGTACTGGTTTTTCGATGACACTGCTGCTTGCGCGATATGGCTTTGAGGTAGAGCCCAAGAGCCCCTGGCCTGACAAGGAAAAGAAATTGTCACCTTTGAGCGAAGTAAGGGGAGACTTACTAAGTCCATATGCTAGCAAGTTACTGTTTTTCCCCAAACGATTCGAAAGAAGCTTTTACTGAAAAGCTAGCTTGTATAGAAGAAATGATTTACAGCGTCTCTGAAAGCTTAATTCTTGTTAGAGGCGTTAATGTTATGGTCTTGGGATGGGTAATGCTCACGACCAATCGCAGGGGCCGAATAATACTTGAAACGTTCATCAAATGTAAACTGGTGGTTTGGAATAGAGGCAATAGAGAGGCACTTCAATCCCCGATATAACTTTTGCCACAGAAGGTGCATCTCGAAGGATCGGAAACTGGAAGGTGACGGATGATTATACACGAAGCGATCATAACTATATCGCCTCTCAGTTTCTAAAGGGGGTTTTGCAACGAACTCTGCATAAGAGACATTCCTTCGGGTCGAATGTCCCAAAGATGAACCATGATTAATTCAAATAATATCTTTGTTTTAAGTCATCTTCCATCTCGGAATGTATGGAGGATCCATAAGCTCCCGAGAGGCAAATATCTTAATAAAGAAAGATGTAATGCGGTTTATATTGCCGCATTATAAAATTTTAGGATTTAAAAAGATTTAGTAAAATACACGCATGTATATAGAAATATATTAATTGATGTTTGTAATTAAAACGATTGCCTAATCTTGGGCCTTAAAATAAAGGAGAAGAGGAGAAGCTTGTGACCACTCTCGAATGACAAGTTTATTCTTCTTCTCATGGATCTTAATTAGAGTAGATCTCGGAGAGTTGCATAGGCTATAGTTTTAAAGTTATTAGTATAAGGTTAAAGTTAATAGTATAGAATTAAACAAAGTTATTATATTTATATTCGTGGACATCAAAATAGTGAACTTTAAGTTACCTAGTGAATAGTTTAAAATAGTTAATTTTGTATGTTTAAATCAACAATTTTATATTACATATTTATAAGTTTAAATTAAAGGTATTGGTATCAAATATTATTTTATATATTATCCTAAACTCAAGGTCTCAGTGAAAATATATAACCATATAAAAAATTTCTTTATGAAGCTTGCGATGCTTCTTTGTCTCGCTGAAGACCATGGAAGTGGAAAAAGACATTTTTAGTTTGATTTTTGAAGTGTACAGAATATAAGCACTTTTGGAATACTTGGAAAAATTGAAGCATATGCTAGGCGCAACGTAAGCCGCTGGATTAAAAAATTTCTTTAAATTAATTTTTGGAGTATAATTACTTAACTGATTAAAAATTTATGTTTAATATAATTATTATTTATTTATTTTACGTCTGGTATGAAATTACGATTATTAAATAATACGACCTTTCTAGACAATTATTAATGAACACATTCTCGTCCTGAAATATATACTCGCCAATACCCTCCGTGATATGTGTTATAATATTTACTCTCTAAATACATTGTCATGTTTGATGGCGAATAATCATAGATAAACGAGGATATTCTTATTCGGGTTTAGCCTGTTGGCTAAACTCATTTACTGGTGACAGGAATTCAGATAACTAAGTCCTTTTATTATTAAAATGCTGATTTATTGACTTATAATATGGCTTGCCATGCTTAGATCTCTTAATTAGTGGTAGAGAGAATCCTGAGTACAAGTTAGTCTGTTGATTCCATAGTTTATCTGTTCTCTCGAAGGAACTAAATGGTCCCAAGTTCTGCCGGTCAGGATATCTGCTAGAGCTTTTAAAGGCTTACACTTGAGGGAATAGAGGAGAGGGGATCCGCGCGTAATTGGCTTAACGCGAAAATTTTGTGTTCTTAGTAACAATGTCTCCAATCATTGGTAATTAGTCTGTCAAGGCGTATGATAGGGGTGGCTTTATTCCCACCTCGAGTACTTCGTGTGAGGTCTTATTATGCACTTTCTTGCACTTGCGGTTTCTCGGAATGATGGTGCTGATGAAGCATTTTTAATTATAATATATTATTTTATTTCTAATAAATCTGTCTAGACGTAATTCTTGGTATTTTATATTTAATGATTTTTTACCTAACGGTACAACATCAAAAAGTGCAGTATTAAATTCAGTAAATTCATTATGATTACCATCTTTTATATTTTTTTAATACTAAAATTTTTTTCTATTAGGAAAATCCCAAGTAATTTCGCCTCTTGGCTAAACAGTGTAAGGCGTCATCAGTATGATCACTGTTCAGACTTAATCATAAAAGAATTCTTACTCTCACCATAGCTCACAAAAACCATCTGGCCCATTAGAATAAGAAAAAATGTCATACAAAAAAAAACTATATGAAAATAATTTTTTGAAAAAAAAATCAAATAAAATTTATCAAATTATTTAAAAAAAAAAATACCTATTCCTCTATTGCGTGAAAACAAAAAAAATTAAACTAATATTTTTTAACGAAGTTTCTGAATTTAATACTACATTGTCTGATATAATAAGAGTGTAAATTTTACATCACACATCAAGACGAGTATTTAAGAATCTATTTATATTAACAATTATTTGGAAATGTCATATTATTTTTTATCATAATTATTATTTATTTTTTTTTATTATAATTTTTTTTATTATTATTATTCAGTTTATTTGCCATGACAAAAATTTAGTATACACTCATTTACAATTGAAATATAAATTAATACAATATATGATACAGAAATAATGTTTACAATTTGTATAAGATTTTAAAATACAATATATGATAAAATTGAAAATAAAAATAATATTCATAATTAGAGTAAATGTTAAAGTAAAATAATTCAAATAAAATCAAATTAAGGTCAACAACAATCTGACACTAATAATTAATTGATAAGTATCTATATATCTATATAACAATTGCTATAACGTCAATAAATCTATAAGTAAATAAATAACAGTCAATAATTATATTTAAATAACAGTAAATAATAAATATATAATATAATATATAGTCAATAATTAATAGAATTAGTCAATAAAAATAGTCAATAAATTAATTAAATATGGTAAATAAAGTATAAATTAAAATAAGTAAGTGAATAAAGTAAATTAATAGTTATTTATTATCCAGACTAAATAAATATTTTTTAATGCTATTTTTAAACTGGTTATATGATGGGAGATCACGTATGCATGGAGGAATTATATTCCAAAATTTAGCATATTTAACTTGAAAAGATTGTAAACCCCAATTGTGTATAACGGAGGGTATATCCAGATCTTTACGTGGTCCACGAGTTGGTCTGTCTCTTTTGTATGGTTTAAATAGAGGTAACAGAAAAGGGGGTTGTTTCATACGTATTATTTTATACATAGTCAATGATACAAAATAGTCCATGCGCGTGGTTATTTGCATCCAGTTAAGTCGTCTCCTGTAAGGAGTAATATGCTCCTGCCGTTTTAGACCGAAAATATATCTAATGCTTGAGTTAGAAAGTCTCTGGAGCTGGTCAGTCAGCTGTTCAGAAATATCAGAGTAAACAACACTACAATAATCTAAATGCGGCATCACTAGTGATTCAACTAGACGTTTACGGAGATTTTGAGATGTGCAGGGCCTGATGATTCGAAGACCATAGAGTACCCTATTCACTTTTTTGGTGACCTGTTGAATGTGAGAACGCCAGGAGAGGGTATTATCAAGTATAACACCAAGGCAGGTAACTTGATCCACAAATTGGATACAGTCACCATTCATATTGAGATTTATTTTTGGTATGTCTAGCATTTTGAATGTTTTTAAGGATTTACAAGATCCGAAAACAATGGCCTTGGTCTTTTTAATATTTAAGGATAAGCCATTTGCTTCTGCCCATGACACCAATATTTTTGCTGACTTTGTTAATTGTTCTATGCCCTGCTCTATTAGATGTAATGGTGTTTGGACATATATATGAAGATCATCAGCATACAAAAGCCTGAAAGTGCTATGCTCATCCAAGTGATCCTTTAGATCATTCATGTAAATACAAAACAGGAGTGGACCAAGTACTGAGCCTTGGGGCACTCCTATGTTTATATTACGATATGAGGAAGAGGATACTTTGGAGGCAACACACATTGAGCGACCACTCAAATATGACCAGAACCAGATTAATGATGACTTTGAAAAGCCAATCACCTGAAGTTTTTTAAGAAGCTTAGATGGTGAAACATTGTCGAATGCCTTAGAAAAATCAAACTGCATTAGCAGGGTAGCTAGCTTCTTTTCCTTACCCAGGCGTATATCATCAGTTAATTTAATTAAAGCAGACTGAGTACTGTGGTATTTGCGAAAGCCTGTTTGATATATATCCATAACTTTTCTTTTATTCAAGAAGCCTACCACCTGATCATGAGCAAGCTTTTCCAAGACCTTCGACAAGAAGCATAAGAGAGATACAGGGCGAAAATCAGAAGGAGTCGATGGTATAGGTATTTTTTTTTATTGCTAGAACTCTAGACTTTTTCCATTCTGCTGGGAAAATACCCTTCGAAAGTGAGGCATTAAATAGTTTGGTTAGGTGCAAGGCTATTGTTGGAAGCGCCTTGGCTATGACACTTTGAGGAATTTCATCATCCCCTTTCGCCTGCGAACAAAAATGAGAAACTACAAGGATGACGTCATTTGTAGACACCTCTTTGAAAACGAAGCCCTCTTGTGAAGAACTGTTAATGATGTTTAACGGCAAGGAAGAATCTTCAGTAGCAGAGATGGAAATATTTGAAAGATACGAATTTAGTTCTTCAGGGGAAAATCCATGAAGGGCATCATTGATTGTAGGGATGAGTCCAAGACTCTTCATTTCCTTCCAGAAATTCTTATTGGTATCAAGAGTGCCACAAATGCGGTTATGCATATATGAGCAACGAGCATTCTCTGACTGTTCCTCATATTCATTTGCAAGCAATAGAAACTCATTTAGAAATTTTTTAGAGCCTGTTCTATGGTATCTTCTACTAGTGGCATCACGCTTTGATTTTAATAAACGAAGTTCTGAGTTGAGCCAAAAAAATCTGATTTTCTCAGGTTATTTAGCATTTACAAAACTAGGGAGCAATCCCCCTGCGCGCTGAAGCGCGCTAACCTCCTCAGATCATATTTCATGTTTAATCGAAATAAAACTGAGGTTTAATTCACAAATAAAAACAATTGTAGAGTGAGATTTCAATTTCAAATAATGAACTTTTTCCATGATTTTAATAAAACATTTTTATTTTAATTTTTAAAATTTATCTCAAGAAAAAAATATTGCATTATTGACCCTTGGTGCTACGAACCCTTTTCATCCCTCAAAATAAATTTTTCTTTTGTTCTGAACAGCGAAATTTTTTAATAGGATGACGAAATACTCGAATTAATTTTCATATATTTTTTTTTTCATATATTTTCATATATCGTTGCATGTACAAATATAATTAATTTTCTATTAGTTTAAAAATTTTTTATTAAAATTTAAAATTAATGTTTATAGTTTATATTATTATAATAAATTAAAAAATTAATATTTACATTTATCTACAAATTTATAATGTTAGCGCGCAGCTAACACTACAAAGATCAATGAAACTACCAAATAGATAAAGATGACGAAATTTTTAGGAGATTGTATAATAAAATAATTATTGTACTTCTTATTTCCGTATTTTTTACACAAAATTTTATTAATAATAAAAGTATTTTAAAAGGTAATAAAAATTAGAACTAATAAAATAAATAATGAAAAAATCAGCGCAACCAATCACTACCCAAATAAATTAGACGAAAATTATATCACATGAGTTTTTAGAGATAAAAATTTACCTCAAGAAAAAAATATTTAATATCAGATCTGAAAGCAAATACTAATAGCTATCTCTCGAAATAAATTTTTCTTTTGTCCTGGACGGCGAAATTTTACAATCGGATGACGAAATACTCCAATAAGTTTTCATATATTATCATAAATAAAAACCAATATTATTTTTATTTTAAAAAATTATTTCAAGAAAAAAATATATATCATATCTGAATGCAAATATTGATTACTGTCCCTCGGTGCTAAGCACCTCGGGCAAGACCTTTTTCCTCCCTCGACATTAATTTTTCATTTGTCCTGGACAGCAAAATTTAATAATAGGATGACGAAATCGAATCAGTTTTCATATATTTTATTATTTCGCTCCTAAAGATGTAATCCTTTATATATTAAAATGAAATAATTTAAAAAATTAATTATTTTTAATATTATTCAGCACTAATTTATGAAGAGCTGTATGGACCAAAATACATGAAAGTTGTTTTAAATTAATCCTTAAAGAAAAATCCGATTTTTTTCATTTTAAAAAATAGTTAAAGGATTTTGAGAAATCAATCTCAGAAGTTGATGATCGAAAAGGTCAAAAATTTTATTTTTTTTTCACTAAAACTGATTTTTCTCAGGATCTAAAAGGTCTTTTGAGACAACCCTGATGAAAATTATTCCTTGAAAAAAATGCTATCGACTTGACGTTTTTTTTTTAATTTGAGTTCTCGGTTTGGAGTTACAACGGTTTGAAGCAAAGAAGTTTAAATTTAAAAACTCAAAAAGTTGTCATTTTGTAAAAAAGTTGCCACTTGATAACTTAAAATGGATTGTATCAAAATGTAAAAACCCAATTGCATTCTATTTAATAAACGAATTTCTAAAGGAACTTTGTTTGGTTTTTTAATGCATTCATTGAAGAGAAATAGCAAAAAAACTATTTAGAATACATAGGACAGCCGACATCTAAAATATTTTTTTTTATTTTCTCATAACTAGGACTGCCGACATCCAAATTATTTTTTATTATTTTTTCATAAATATGACTGACGACATCTAAATTATTATTTTTTTTTCATAAATAGGACAGCCGACATCTAAAATATTTTTTTTTTTATTTTCTCATAACTGTGACTGACGACATCTAAATTATTTTTATTTTTTTATTTTTTCATAAATAGGACTGCCGACATCTAAATTAATATTTTTTTTCATAAATAGGACAGCCGACATCTAAAATATTTTTATTTTTTTTTTCTCATAACTAGGACTTAATACAGTAGAGGAGGTAAATTTTTTTGTAAAATGAAGGACTAATTTTAAGCAAGTCAGATCAACTTGAATTTTTTTGGAATTTGTTCAGAAAGGTGTCAAGTTCAGAAGTAAACAACTTTGGTTTGTGGGCAAAGTTCCAAAACGCTGTAAAATTTGGCCAAACTGTTTTTTTAGCCCGAAATAAATAAATATTCAATATCTCGGGCAATATTAAATAAATTTTCGTGAAAATAGGTACCGGGGGGTTTTTTGGGTCACTGATTACGATTTTAATGTCAGAACTTTATGAAACACCCTGTAAACAGTAAAAACTACCCTTTTTTAGGGGTTTTTTCAAAATATTTTGGAATTAAAGCTAAGATTATCAAATAAATGCCATTTTTCAGAAAAATGATTTTTTTATATTATGCACCGAAATTGAGATATGAATGTTTAATAATACGAGTGTTAAAACAACCCCTATAATAATAATAAATACAAAAATCATGACTTTAGATAATTGTTTTTGTATTTTAATCAATTTTTTGAAAATATTTTTTCTTATATTTACTATTATAAAACGAATCAATGCCCTCCCCTCCCCGGGGGTGAAAACTACCCCTAAATTTAAAAAAATGAAAAAAACGTAAGAAAATTTTTTTTCTGCCACTTTTCGTTTTACAGCCGAAAAAGTAACAATATTTGCAACCCCGAGGGTAAAACTACCCCAATCTCTATTGGCCCTATCGGGTATTTATTGTTTACGTTTTTATTTTCCATAAAATTTAAAATTTACACAAAAAATACACTTATCTTTGATTTTTGTACCTTTTTTATAACTTACTTTTATTTTGACAGCTATTTGACTGCTGTCAAAAGTCGGAATTAGAAATTTGACAGCAGCATTTCATTGACTTATTATTTAAACATACGGTACTGTACGAAAAATTTTCATAAAACTTAAAAATAGAGGGACCCAATGGATTAACTATAAAAATTTTATGTAATTGCTGAAAAAAAACAGGATTTTTGACCATAACTTTTTTTCGGCTAATGATAACGAGATGTACAATGAACTATTTCAAAGCTAAGGTTAACGTCAAGATTTCATGTCATATGCAACATTTCAATTGGATGAGCCATTTTTTTTTTATTTCGCCCGAAAAAAAGAGCATTTACCGCTATAAACATAAAATAGGCAATTTTAAACGGCCAAATCTGCTTACAGATGACACATTATAACAAAAAATTGAAATACAAATAATTTGGAATAAATGCTAAAAAATTTGGCTGTTTAAAATAAAAAATGTTCACGCTGCTGGCCTAAAACTGAAAATGTTTTAAAAAATACACGATTTTACCCAACTTTATCAGGCCAAAACATAAACAATAATTACCTGATAGGCCCAAAAAAGGCTGGAAATATTTAGGAACAAGTTTTCTGACTTTTCACCAAAGGATTTTTTTCCAAGCACCGTAGCCCAGATGGCGCTAAAAAATTGGCATGAAAAATTTTGGAAAAAAAATTATTTTGCCCATAACATTTTTTTTGCTTTTTTTAAATGGTTCTAGGTGGTCTCAAAATTTTCCAAATTTTATTATCTTGCAAAATGATATGAATCATTTTTTTTGTGAAAGCAATATTTTTCCAGATATTTACGCCAGAACGATCCGGTTGCTTCATTTTTCGTTAAACAACCATTTTCGTCATATCATATCTCCTTTAATATTAATCGTACAAAAATTAAAAAAAAATAAATTTATTTGTCACCTAAAATACTTTGTATTAGTAAAATATAATTTTTTTTGTAATACTACCAGATTTTCAGTAAATTTAAAAAAACTTTAAAAAATTTAACATTTTTTTGACAAAAATCACACTTTTCCTTTCGCCATTACTCGAAAGGGGTTCATTTTTATGAAAAATTGTATTTTATGTTTTGATGATAAAAAACGATAATTTATCGATTGGTTAAGCTTTTTTTTTTAACCCCCCCCCCAAGAAGTTTCAATTTCCCCGCCCCCAGCGCTTTTCCCCACTATCGGAAGTTGTTTACTTCGGTACTGGATACCTTTCTTAGCAAAGTTCAAGTTACTTAAAGTATCTGCTATCTGTTTATAATTAGTCCTACGAGATTTTACCTCCTTTCCTGTAGTAACGCCGATTTCCAAATTATTATGTGTATATGTATTCTGTATCATAACATACATGAAATAAAAAAATTAGTAACATATTGAAACATCTTTCTTTTTGTACAAGGACCTAAAAAATCATTACTGGGCCCTGACAGGGGCCTTATGTTATTTTTTGCCAAAATTTGTATGCAAAATTAAATTTTTCCAGATCAATCAAATTTAAATGAAAATAGTTGTCTTATCTGTTTCAAATTATAAAATTGGGCCCTGTGAGACCCATTTGGTGCTTTCGAAACCAGAAATTTTCTTTTGTCGTCATGTTTCCTCTATCATGACATGCACAGATTAAAAAAATTAGGAACATCTCAAAACATCGTATTTATTCGTACTAGGACCTGCAAAATCATTTTTGAGCCCTGACAGGGGCCTTATGTTTTTATTTTAGCCAAAATTATGTGCATAATTAATTTTTTCTTCATCATTAAAATTAAAAAAAAAAAGTTATTTAATCTGTTTTCAATTTTAAAATTGGGCCCTATGAGGTCCTTTTGATTATTTAGGGCCCAAAATCTGCTTTTATCATCAGATATCTCCCACCAAAACTTACATGCATTCAGAAGAATAGGAAAAATTTGGAATATCTTTTTCATCATAAAAAACCTTAGAAAATCGATTTTTGGGCCTAAATACAAAAGGGCCTTATGTTTTTTTTTTGGCCCAAAACGTATTTGAACGCCAAATTTCCTGCGAAATCCGAATTTAAAATAAAAAAATATACTTCCCATTTAAAATTTTAAAGTTGGTACCCGCGGGTCTTTTCTGTGCCTTAGGACCCAATATCTAATAACGCCATCAGATGTCCCCCTCAAAACCCTGAAACTTTTGTTCCAAACATTTTTTTCTATTTAACTTAGTTTTCAAGATATTTAGGTGTATCTTTTAAAATGACTCACCCTGTATATGTTTTAGATACATATCATGAAAACAGCACCTGCGATTGCAAAAAGGCTGTCACGTCCTTAACCCATTAAAATAAAAAAAGGAATTTCGGTTTAATAGGAATTCCTTGAGAAAAAATTAAAATAGTGCAGCGATGTGCCAGCATATGTAATTGTTAGTGATCTTTGTCAACAGATATTGAAAACAGAAAAATTAAAAAAGCAAAGAAATTCAAAATAATAGAAAATTGAAGAAAATACAAGAAATCGATCTGGAGAATTTTTTCTCATTTTAAATTCTTATATAATTTTACTTTAAAATCAAAACATGTTCTTTAAATAATTTTTATGTTTATACTTTAAATTTTGTATCAACTTATTTCAATCTTGTAACAATTATGTATTTAATTTGACAAGAATAAAATGACTACTACTACTACTACTACTACTACTATATATATGTTTTAAAATTAATTAATACATGAAAATTACTTAATTCTTTTTGTATACCATTTCCTGAACAGTCAGCATGCAGCTGACTCTAGGATCTTCAATTTAATTATATGTGTAATTGATTGATTGTATAATGGTTTTAAGTAAATCAATAAATAAATATATAACAGAGCATTATTTCGTGAAAACATAAAAAAATTTAATTTTTTTTTACTAAAACTGATTTTTCTCAGAATCTAAGGGGTTTTTTGAAATGAGCTTTAGTTCAAATTATTCCTTGGAGAAAATGCTATCGATTTGACGTTTTTTTTTTTTTTTTAATTTGAGCTCTCGGTTCAGAAATACAACTGTTTGAAGCTAAGAAGTTTAATTTTAGAAACTCAAAATGTTGTTATTTTCGCCGCTTAATAACTTTTAACTTAATAATTTTTTGAATTTTTGGTTTTTCATGTTTTATGGGACAGCTTTCATATTTTATGGGACATTTATGGTTTTCCATAACGTTTTTTTGGCTAATTATAATGAGATTTACAATGAACCATTTCAAAGCTAAGGTTATCGCCGAAATTTCATGTCCTATGCAACATTTCAATTGGATCGGCCATTTTTTTTAATTTCACCCGAAAAAAAAAGAGCATTTACCGCTATAAACATAAAATAGGCAATTTTAAACGGCCAAATCTGCTTAAAGATGAAACATTATAACAAAAAATTGAAATACAAATAATTTGTAATAAATGCTAAAAAATTTAGCTATTTAAAATAAAAAATGTTCACGCTGCTGGCCAAAAACTGAAAATGTTTTAAAAAATACACGATTTTACCCAACTTTAACAAGCCAAAACATAAACAATAATTACCCAATAGGGCCAAAAATGGCTGGACATATTTAGAAACAAGTGTTCTGACTTTTTACAAAAGGATTTTTTTTTCCAAGCACCTTAACCCAGATTGCGCTAAAAAATTGGCATGAAAATTTTGGAAAAAAAATTATTTTGCCCATAACATTTTGTTTGCTTATTTTAAACGGTTCTAGCTGGTCTCAAAATTTTCCCAAATTTACCATTTTGCAAAATGATACGAATCATTTTTTTTGTGAAAGTAATATTTTTTCAGATATTTACGCCAGAACGATCCGGTTTCTTCATTTTTTATGAAACAACCATTTTCGCTATGTCATATCTCCTTTAATATTAATTATACAAAAATTAAAAAAAAATAAGTTTATTTGTCACCTTAAATACTTCATATTAGTAAAATATAATTTTTTTTGTAATACTATCAAATTTTAAGTAAAATTAAAAAAACTTTAAAAAATTAAAAATTTTTTTGGCAAGAATCACACTTTTCATTGCGCTATAACTCGGAAGGGGTGCATTTTTATGAAAAATTGCAATAAATGTTTTTTTGTTACAAAATGATAATTTATCGATTGGTTAAGTTTTTTTAACCCCCCCCCCCCCCCGCCAAGAAGCCCCCCCACCCCAGGGCTTTTCCCCACTATCGGAAGTTGTTTACTTCGGTACTGGGCACCTTTCTTAGCAAAATTCATGTTACTTCAAGTATCTGCTATCTACTTATAATTAGTCCTTCGAGATTTTACTTTACTGGAGTAAATTACCTTTACTGGAGTAAATATATACACGGAAAAAAATTCTAAGTTGTATTGACAAATAACTTTGTTGAAATATGCCAACAAAGTATTTGTTGAATTGTCATAGTTACTTAGTTGATTCAAACAGAGTGAAAATTTTGTTTAAAAAAAATTATTTTTTTATATTTTTTTATGTACTTTTATATATTTATTAATTTAAAATCTGTTAAAAAAAATCGAAGAAAAATTTTGACTGCTACTGGGATCGAACCGAGTACCGCGGCTTCCGAGACAGCGTGATTATCCATTCTGCTAACAGGACACTTCGATTTAATAAAAAAATTTTAAGTACTATATGTTACAGATAATAATTTTCGAAATTATATGCAGAGTAAATTATGCATACCCAGTGAAATGCATATTTAAAAATAATAGTTAAAACTATCATAAATAATTTTTAAGAAATTCAACATTCAATTCAACGTTTAATCTTTCCATTCAACAACTTACAATACTAATCATATTTCAGTAACGTAATACGTTCAGTTTGTCTTATAATTTTTTTACGTGTACTATTCTCAAAAAATTTCATCAAATAAGAAAATGGATATCGGCGGTCTTCAAAATATAAAAATAAAAATTTTTTCTAATTTTATTTTATTGAAAAAGTCATATTGGCTGTCTTTAACATGAAAAAAACTTCAAAAATTTCAATGTATATTGTCGGGTGTTTTACATATGAATAAAATCAAAAAATTTCATTAAATAAGAAATGGATATCGGCTGTCTTAAAAATTCAAATCAAAAATAAAAAAATCCCCTGAAAGTTTCTTTAAACTTTAATTTAAACTAACTTTTATGTATTTTCGACCATTCAATTATTCATAAATTGATCTGTAATAAAATCAAAAATATTGAATTTTTTGCAATCTTTCATTTTAATATATATAGGATTAATATGTAATTAAAGAAAAAATTTTTGATATGTTTTCTTCGATACGAAAGATTGTAGAATTTAATTATAAGATATATTTATATTTTCTGTAATGATTTATTTTTAATAATTATTAATATATTATAAATTATACCTAATTTTTTATTATTATTAATACATAATCATTTAAAAATTTTTTTGTAAATAAAATTAATGGTATAAAACTAATTGTGTTTTTGAAAAAATTTTTGAGTCAAATTGAATTACTTATTAATCACACATGATTAAATTTATTACAATTAATAACATGTGATAAAAAGATTAAAAAATTAATGCAAATGATCAACAAAAAAAAATTAGAAGAATATGAAATTTAAGATTTTAATTTATTATTGACTAAGAAATTCATCATTGATTAGCCACATTTTGATAAATAAACAAAAAATTTAATTCTATAGAAAAATTCATATTGATTGTCTACAATATCAGTTGTGATGTACATGAAAATAGAAAATATTCAAATATTAATCGTCTACAATATGAAAATATTAAATTTCTTTTTGCCCTCCCGGGCGTAAAACTCGTGTTTAAAGAATTTTCTGAACTCGTTCTACGCCTAGGTAGGCAAAAAATAGTGTAAGCATCATGGGCGAAATACTTTAGACACGAGCGTGAACACTTATCACTCGTGCCCGGCTTCGCCGAGCACTCGTGTTAGTGCTCACGCTAGTGCCGAAACCTTTACGCCCTTGATACTTAAAATACTATTTTAATCGGGTGTAACTAAATTTATTGCAATTAACCAGATATTATTAAAATATAAAAAAATTAATGCACAAGATTTTTTACTTGGTTAGGCCGAGCATCGGGAGGCCAATCAGCTAGTGTTTTTTTAAAGTTTAAACATTTTTTATTAAAATTTATAATTATTTTGACAGTTTATAATATTAAATTAAAAAATTAATATTTAAAATTGTTTTATAAATTTTTTATAAACACGCGGCAGATACTGCAGAGCAAAAATGAATCGATTATGATAAAATCGAAGACGAAATTTTTAGAAGATTGTATAATAAAATGAGAAAATCATTATATTAATTATTTATATTTAATTATAATGAAGAATACACAAAATTTTATTAAAAATTAATTATTTTAAAAGATAAACTCTTTCCTGAGGAATTGCCCCCACCACAAGCCACGTGATACACGCTTTACGCAGTTTATTTTACTTTATTTATTTAATATATTAATTTATTTAAAATAAAATACTTGATAAATCATTTGTAAATAACTAATATTTTTATATTTAATGAATAAAAATAATTTTAAACGTTACTACATAGCTGTAGTACTATTCCATACTAATGTAAGTCACACAGAGAATGATTTAGGGAGATTCCTTAGGAAAGAGTTAACTAATAATAAAAATTAAATAACGCGCGAGAGTATATGTGACAGAGAACTTCTTGTATTCTATACCGCTAGCACCCAATAAAAAATATAATTCACGCGCATGACAAAATCTACCAGACCAATCAAAACACACCAACATAAATCGAGGAACAAATCTGATCACGTCTCTCCTTTAGAGTTATAGAACCAAATTTTTTTGAAAATCTAATTTATTTTTGTTTTAACGTCTGTAGTAATATCTAAATAAATAATGGCACTTGACGACCTTAACAAATTAATTAAATGAAGGTATGTTAAATTAGAAACTTAAGAAGTCAAGTTTCAATTTCGCTCAATGTTTGGATTCATAATATTTATAATATTTGTTATAACATTTTTAATAGTCTATTTAATTTTAGAAAAATTTAAGAGAATTTTTTGAAAGAATACAGATAAAAAAGTAATATGATTTGCGGGCATAAAAAAGTAATATTAATTTTTTTGAGGTATCAATATCAATTTTTGTGCCACGTATATATATGTTACCGTTAAAGTCCGCTCTCCCGATAATGTTAACATTAACCAGTTAAAGTTAACTTTAGCGAAGCGTTTTCGTTAAAGTCCACGAAGACGATTAAAATGAATAAAAATACAACATTAACGGGTGTGTATACGATAAAGTTAACTTTAACCAATCCTTGTCAGTTAAAGTCCATGAAAGTGGTTTAGCATTCTAAAAAAAATTTGTATTATAATATATTATATACTACTCTGGCTATAAGGCATCCAAGGATTTAGGTTAGGCTACTTTTTTAAAAATGCATTTCTTGGGACCAGTAATCGATCCTAGTTATAACACGCCCCTAGGGTTAGGTTAGGCTATTTTTTTTTAAAGGCATTTTCACGCAGTAAGGCATTCCCTAGAATTAGGGCAAGGTGGGCTTAAGAACCCATGCGCAAATTTGTAAACAATACTGTGACAATGCCTTAAAAAAAAATAGCCTAACCTAACCCTTGGGGTGTCTTATAACTAGGATTGGTTACTGATCCTAAGAAATGCATTTTTAAAAGAGTAGCCTAACCATAGAGATGTTTCACAATATCTTTATGAGCCTAACCTAAGCCCTGAGAGTACCTTATAGCGATATAATACAAACTCGAACTCATCAAACCGCTTTCATGGACTTTAACTAACAAGGATTGGTTAAAGTTAACTTTAACGAACATGATGCCGCTAATGTTATATTTTTATTCATTTTAATCGTCTTCATGGACTTTAACGAAAACGCTTCCCTAAAGTTAACTTTAACTGGTTAATGTTAACTTTATCGGGAGAGCGGACTCTAACGGTAACATATATATATATATATATATATGTAGATGGGCATATCTCAGCAAATGGTTACAATCCTAATTTTTTAGAATAAATTGCATTTACAAAGCACAATAATGGCATTCGGATAGCAGTTTAAAAAACAATAAAAATTAAGATTTTCTTTGCGTAACTTAGTTTTAAGCTACGGCGTTCAATAAATAAGACTTTAAAATTTGATGATATATTTAAAAAATAAAACTATTTCTCATAAATACTTGAAAAAATAAAGAGATACATTAGAGTAAATTTCATTTTTTATACCATGTTAACTTTTGATTTTTTTGAAAAATTAAAGATTTAACTTTGGGTTTAACACACTGCGTTAAGTTGACTAAGCTCCCTGAAATCTTAAATCTTGTTGCCAATATAAAACATAAAATTTAGTTATATATCAACACTATTTAAACGAATTTTATATTTTTACATTTTAAATGGTTTAAGTTTGCAAAAAATTTCGAATTTAATCAAGAAACAAATAAAACCTTTCAAATTAGTTTTAGGATTTTTTTTTCAAAATGTACAATTCTTGAAATATAGTTATTAATGATCGATGAAGTAAGACTGACGACAACAAAATTTATATTTTCTATGTAAAGTACAAGAATCAAATCAAAAACACATATCCTTTTAGCTCTAAGAAATAAATATACAAAACCCTTTCATGTTTATTATTTTTATAGGTTATTAGTAAAGAAATTTTCTAAATTTTGCGATAAATTATATATAAAAAAGACATTTTTGTATAACACGTATTAAGTTAAGCCATGTCGTTTTTTTTAACTGAAACCTAATAATATTTCGCTTAAGATGGCAGGTCGTACCCGAAGGAAAAAAGGTGTCTTTTTCTGAATAGGTTTTCGGGTAGAAATAATTAAGAAAATTTTTTCAAAATTGGCACTTTATTATAAGTTGCTAAACATTTTTTTTTCATAATGGCGAAGAGTACAGGTGCTCAAAGTGAGGCCTCACTTTTTATTGTGTACAATATAACTCAAAAATAATTGAGATATCTTTCTAATTTTTTGGCTATACTTTTAAAATACAATTATCTTATGTATTGATGGATTCAAATTTCGGAAAATGGAAAATTGTGAAAATTATTTAATTTAATTTAATTTTTTTGCAGTAATTAAATAAATTATTAATTTATAAATGCTATTTTATAAAAAGGCAAATAGTTTTACGTCATTTTCTCTGTATCGATAAAAATACGAAAAACTTAACTAGATTACCAACAAAATATTAGGGCTTCGAATCTCTTCAACGCCGATATTTCATAATAATTAACGAAGTTGAATAAAAAGTTGAATAGAAAAAAATTATGCACTAAGATTATCCAAAAATAAAAATTAAAAAAATAATTAAAAATAAATAAAATTAGGGTTTTTTCTATTTTTGAAGGGGAAAATTTTTTAGATAAAAATTTTCGTAACATCAAATACACTTTGACTTAGTGAGCAAATTGATTCGCTCTCTGAAGTTGCACACAACACATTTTTACGTACAAGACTTGATAAAGCACTTGACAACAACCGCGACATTTGGCGAAAAATGAGACAATTAGGATTGCTACCTACCCCTCGCAGTGATCCTCATTGATTTTCTCCGGATGATCTCAATGTTTATTTTGCCGGAGTCTCAACCTTAATAACAGTAAATATTTATGAAACTAATGAGTTGATTACTTCAACATCCAGTGATAAGTTTAGTTTTACTGAGGTAACCTTAAAAGATGTAATTCTGGAAGTAGCCCATTTCTCATCACAGACTACTGGTAATGATGGCATACCTCATAAGATAGTTGCAAAGTCACTTCTTGTTCTTGGCCCACTTTTGGTCAATCTCTTTAATGCATCTCTATCAGATGGGCCTTTCCTACGGCTTGGAAAAAATTACTGTTACTAGCTATTAAAAAGACTTCTGTTTCATCTACACCATCAGATTTCCGTCCTGCTGTTCTCCTTTGTTCCTTGACAAAAGTACAAAGTGAAAAACTAGTACATGATCAGATAACCAATTATATTGGACAGAACAAGTTGATTGGCCCATTACAGATTTCAGACCATACAGTAGTACAGAAACAGCTTTACCAAAATTAACAGAGGACATTAGGTTTGGTAAAAGTAAAAGATTAGTAACGATACTACTGCAGTTTGACTTCAGCAAGGCGTTTGACTCCGTAGCTCCTTTAAAGTTAATAGTCAAATTAAAATGGGTTTCTCAAAGTACTTGCTTGTGTCAAATATGGCTGTGGATCAAATCTTGTCTCCAAGGTAGACAGTTTCAAGTTACTACAGAGACATCCTCCTATAATCCCCTTGGAGTCAATCATGATGTTGTACAGGGATCAGTACTGGGCCCCCCCTTGTTCTCCCTCTATATTAATGATGTTAAGCAACATCTAGATGCAGACATCCATCGTCTTTTATATGCTGACGACTTGCAAATTTATGTATAAGTTTCTCCTGTGGAAATAAATGACGCATTACAAAAACTTTCATCAGCGTCCAATAACATCAATATTTGGTCCAAAAACGTATCCCTGAGACTTAACCTGAAAATGACAAAAGCTATATATTTTGGCACTAGCCATTTTGGCTAGAAACTAAATCTACTTGGTGTGGTTGTAAATGATGGAGTCACTGTACCTTTCACTAGTGAAGTTACAAGTCTGGGAGTAATTCTAGACATATTTCACCTGTGAGTAAAAAAGTTAATAGAGTACTTTACACACTTCGATTTATTAGGCAGTGCACAAACGAAGATTTACGAATTAAACTTATACAAGCAATATTGGTACCCCACTTAGATTACTGCTCTGTTTTATACCTAGACTGATCGACAAATCTGAAAGACAGAATACAAAGATTGAGTAATACATGTTTAAGATATATCTATGGATTTGGCAGCGACACACGTATTACTCCTCCAAGAGACAAATTAGGGTGGTTGACCACTAATAATCGTAGGTTATATTTTACATCCATCATTATATATAAAATTCTTCTCTTTCGACAGCCAGAATATTGGACTCACATTTTTAAAAAGTACATTCCTAAAGAAACAGCCAGAGGTGAGTTAATAACACACAGGTTGACTAAATCCAAACCTGAAAAGTGGCGTGGGGACCCCTCATTCCAAGTACAAGGAGAAAAAGCTGAAATTCTCTCCCTTCATAAATACGATTCCTTCCTTCGATCAACTCCTTTAAAACAAGTTTATTTAAGTACTTGAAAAGTTCTAGTCATACATATAAAGTTTCGGTCTTTTAACAATATTTTATCAGGACTGAAATGCATTAATGTTACCAAAAATTCACTATTCTTTCACTATATGTTACTTATAGTTGCTATGAGTAAGTATATATATATATATATATACTACTAGCAAAAGTTGGAGGGGGGGGGCTCCGCCCCCCCTGTGTCACATTTCCTTCTGTTTGTGTTACTTCAAAAAATCATTTTTCATTGCAAATTTATAATTATGCAAACACATTCAGATTTTTCGAATGAGACTCAGTCCCTCCTGTTCAGATTTACTTCAATACTTTTCTGTTGCTTAAAAAAATCATGTTTCTCTACAAAATTATAATTATGCAAACACATTCAAACTATTCAGAGCAGCGTAGGTGAAACATTAATGAAAAATTATAGGTTCTGATTGATTCTCTAGTTATAATAGAGAAAATAAAAAAATTTAACTTAGTACGTATAAATTAGTGCCAAATTAAGTAATACTAATTGTGACAGTAAAATTTAATCATATTTTTTAGATATTTCACTTTTTAAGCAAATTTACAAAAAATTTTATATATCCTAAAAATAGTAAAAATTGAATGTCTCCAAAAGTAAGAAATCTGAGTCAGAAAACTATAGCCTATGTTATCCGAATACTTTTATTCTTTATTATGACACTGGTTTCATATCAAGTGGTTCGGCGGTTCTTGAGTCATTAGGGTACAGACAAACAGACAAACAGACAAACAAACAAATATATAATATACAATAATATAATAAAAACAAACAAATAATATAATATACTATACCCTAAAATTTGAGTTGAATATATATAATACTAGCAAAAGTTGGAGGGGGGGGCTCCGCCCCCCCCCCCTGTATTGCATTTACTTCTGTTTCTGTTGCTTAAGAAAATCATTTCACTGCACATTTATAATTATGCAAACACATTAAGAGTTTTCAGAGGAGATTCAACCCTAGTTCTGTCCCCAGTAAAGTTATAATTATTAATTACGGAAAATTATTTGAAAAGGTATTTGAGAGACCCAAAGAAAATTTATTTTTTATGCAATCGACGTGTTTCTCCCGCACGAACAGAATCTATAGCATTTTAGTCTTAATATCTCGTGTACTATTTTGTTAATCTAGACTTAGAGACTTCAAGACCTATTATGAATCATGTTAGTCAGCTAGTGATTTCATAATTTAAACTTCGCGTTATTAACTGGATATGCAATTTTTCCGGTAATTTTTGATCTAGAGAATTTAGGACCTCATAATAAAAATTTATCAAATAATTTTCAGAGGGGCGTCTTTATAGTCATAATAGTTTGTAGCGTAAACAATATAAATTGCAAATAATACAGTCATTTTTAAATAAAAAATCGTACATTTGACTCCTGGATATGCAAAATCTAGTTTTTCAGAGGGTTCTAATTTTTCGTTAATGATAAACTCGATTAACTAATTTGTAAAAAAATTAATTTATGATACAACAATCATGTTTTTGTTTTCTGAATAGTAAAGAATCTATAAAATTTCCTAAATTTTTCTCTATTTTTTTTATTTTACTGCAAATTATCGAAAAAATTTTTCAGACTTCAAAAAAATTTTACACATTTTTAAAGAAGCGTCCGTTTTTTATGCAAATATAAGTGAATACGTATAAATTAGTGAGGAATCGAGTAATACCAATTTCGACAGTAAAATTTTATTTTATTTAGAAGTTATTTCACTTTTTAATCAAATTTTCAAAAAATTTTATTTTTTCCAAAAATAGTAAAAATTGAATACCTCCAAAAGTATGGTAACTGACTTCCAAAACTATGGCTTATATCACCTGCTGACTTTTTCTCTATATTTTGACACTTCATTTTGACATTGATTCAACCCTGGTGATGAAACACATACAGACACAGACCCACAAATAGATGATTATAAATACCACAAAAAATAAAAAAATTAAAAAAAATTTTCCGGCCAGCTTCAAAAATATTTTATAAAATTTTAAAGATACCTCCGTTTTGAGTAAAAATTTAAGAGAATACGCAAGAATTGGTGCCAAATCGAATACTACAAAGTTTTACAATAAAATTTTTCGATTGTCTCAAGATATTTTAATTTTTGTTCAAAATTTTAAAAAATTTTATCAAGTTCAAAAACACTAAAAATTGAATATCTCCAAAAGTACGATAGCTGAATCGCAAAACTATGGCCTATGTCACTCGCGGACATATTTTCTTTAATTTGACACCGGTTTTATGTAATTTCGATCACTGGTTTGACCCTGATGATAATACACACACACAGACACACAGACACACAGACACACAGACGCACAAATAAATTTTCAAATATATATAGTAGTAAGATAAGATAAGATAAGATAAGATAAGAAAGATAAGATAAGATAAGATATAGTAAAAAATTTTAAAAATATTTTATAAAATTTTAAAGATACCTCCGTTTTAAATAAAAATTTCAGAGAATACGTAAAAATTAGTGCTGAATTGAATACTATGAAGTGCGATGCCAAAATTTTTCGATAGTATCGAGATATTTCAATTTTTGATAAAATTTTTAAAAAATGTTATCAAGTTCAAAAATACTAAAAATTAAATATCTCAAAAACTACGATAGCTAATCAGAAAATATAGGGCCTATGTCACCCGCATTTTTTTTTCTTCATTTTGACGCTGGTTTCATGCCAATCGGTTCGGTGGTTCTTGAGTCATTAGGGTACAGACAAACAGACAAACAGACAAACAGACAAACAAACAAATAAATTTTCAAATATATATAGTATTAAGATAGTATTAAGATATCTTATCTTATCTTTCTTACTACTATATATATTTGAAAATTTATTTGTGTGTCTCTCTGTGTGTGTGTGTGTGTGTGTGTGTGTGTATTATCATCAGGGCCAAACCAGTGAACGAATTTATATAAATCCGGTGTAAAATTAAAGAAAAAATGTCCGCGAGTGACATAGGCCATAGTTTTGCGATTCAGCTACCTTACTTTTGGAGATATTCAATTTTTAGTATTTTTGAACTTAATAAAATTTTTAAAAATTTTTAACAAAAAATAAAATATCTTGTGACAATCGAAAAAATTTACTGTCACACTTTGTAGTATTCGATTTGGCACCAATTCTTGCGTATTCTCCTAAATTTTTATTCAAAACGGAGGTATCTTTAAAATTTTACAAAATATTTTTGAAGCTGGCCGGAAAATTTTAAAAAATTTTTTTACTTCTTGTGGTATTTATAATCATCTAATTGTGGGTCTGTGTGTGTATGTAAATGTTTCATCATCAGGGTCGAATCATTGTCAAAATGAAGTATCAAAATATAGAAAAAAAGTCAGCGGGTGACATAGGCCATAGTTTTGAAACTCAGTTACCGTACTTTTGAAAATATTCAATTTTTACTATTTTTGGAAAAAATAAAATTTTTTGAAAATTTGCTTAAAAAGTGAAATAACTTCTAAATATGATAAAATTTTACTTTCGGCACTATTCTATACGTATTCAGATAAATTTGCATAAAAAACGGACGTTTCTTTAAAAATGTAAAATTTTTTTAGAGTCTGAACATTTTTTTGATTTTTCATAAAAAATTTTCTTTAATTTGCAGTAAAATAAAAAAAATAGAGAAAAATTCAAGAAATTTTATAGATTCATTACTATTCAGAAAACAAAAACATGATTGTTGTATCATAAATTAATTTTTTTACATTTAGTTTATCGAGATTATCTTTAACGAATAATTGGGCCCTGTGAAAAACTAGATTTTGCATATCCAGGAATCAAATATACGATTTTTTATTTAAAAATGACTGTATTATTTGCAATTGATATTCTTTAGGCTACAAACTATTAGGACTATAAAGATACCCCTCTGAAAATTATTTGATAAATTTTTATTACGAGGCCTTAAATTCTTTAGATCAAAAAATACGGAAAAAATTGCATATCCAGTTAATAACACGAAGTTTAAATTATGAAATCACTAGCCGGCTAACATGATTCATAATAGGTCTTGAAGTCTCTAAGTCTATAGAATACCAAAATAGTACACGAGATACTAATACTAAAATGCTAGATTCTGTTGGATTCCATAAGAAATAAATTATCTTCGGGATTAGAAATAGTCTCTCCAATACCTTTTCAAATATTTTTCCTTAATTAATAATTTTAACTTTACCGGGGACAGAACTAGGCTCTTCTGAAAACTCTTAATGTGTTTGCATAATTATAAATGTGCAGTGAAACATGATTTTCTTAAGCAACAGAAGCAAAAGTAAATGCAATACAGGGGGGGCGGAGCCCCCCCTCCAACTTTTGCTAGTATACTATATATATATATATATACACAGCGTGTCAGGCAACACGTAGTAAGTAGAAAAAATTGTTCGATAGCTATAGCCACTATATAGACAGCGCGTTAACTATATTCAAAGAATATATATTTCTATACTATACTATAGTTAACGCGCTGTCTATATAGTGGCTATAGCTATCGAACAATTTTTTCTACTTACTACGTGTTGCCTGACACGCTGTATATATATATGGGCACGTCCAGGGTAGAACGACCAGCCGAAAAATAAAAAATAAAAAAAAATTTTTTTTTGTGTCACTTTTTACCTGAGATTTGTGAAACCGCTGCTATTTTAGACTTCCTGATGCATTATTTTGATATACAGCTGCTCCAAAGTTGGATTTTTTCATTTTTTTGATTTCAGCTGCCCAGTTCAACCTAAAATAACTCTGAACCATTTAACTTTTTATATATACATATGATTGGGAAAAAGTTTTATTTTTACCTGGACTACCAAAAAAAAAAAAAAAATTTCCATTTTAACACTTTTCACTTTTTTTCCTCCTCGACGGTAGCTTTCAAACATCAAGAAAATTTGTTTCGCCAGGATTTTTTTCAACTTTTTTTTTCTTAAAATTCACTTCAAAGGGTCTAATTAACATCCTGAAAGTCCTGAGATGTGATAGGCAATGATCGGTCCACAATCTTAAATTTTGGTTCTTCCATTTTCCTAAAAATCCATAAAAATGATAAATATTAAAGCGTAAAATTATTAAAATACTAAATTTAACCTTACCAAATGATTTCTTCTGTTAAATCTTCACTATCAGGACCACATAAACATGTTGTAACATATCAATAGGATCATCTAACATTTCTGATGCTAAAACACCCAAGATCAGCCTCGCGTCAGCATCCAAAAATAGAAAAAAACTGAAAAAAAAATGATTCAGGTTAAAAATAACTACAAAAATAATTATAAACTATTAAAAAACACTGAAAAATACTTAAATTAACTTACCAAAGATGTTTATAAGCAAATTAGAACTTTAGAACTCCATGCTGACAAAATCTGGAACCTGGAAAAAAAGTTAAACAAAGAGATTAATTCTTAAATTTTTAAAAAAAGTTTCATAAAAAAATTTTATACTTATCTGATCTCTATTTTCCTGGTGCAACTTCATCTTCTTGATATAAATTAGTACCTGAAAAAAATAATTAACAATCATTAACAACAATATGTGTACATTATACCAGTTTTTTATAAAATTGAAATTGAAATTATAGCAGAAGACAAAATATTGCAATCAAAGTCTCCTCCTCATGGGAATTAAAAGAAACCAAAAAGAAATTACTTTATCATTTGTTGGTTTCATATTTTTTTTTATGCATTCCTGCATGAGGAGATTGCAATATTTTGTCTTCTGCTACAATTTCAATTTTATAAACAACTGGTATAATGTACACATATTGTTGTTAATGATTGTTAATTATTTTTTTCAGGTACTAATTTATATCAAGAAGATGAAGTTGCACCAGGAAAATAGAGATCAGATAAGTATAAAATTTTTTTATGAAACTTTTTTTAAAAATTTAAGAATTAATCTCTTTGTTTAACTTTTTTTCCAGGTTCCAGATTTTGTCAGCATGGAGTTCTAAAGTTCTAATTTGCTTATAAACATCTTTGGTAAGTTAATTTAAGTATTTTTCAGTGTTTTTTAATAGTTTATAATTATTTTTGTAGTTATTTTTAACCTGAATCATTTTTTTTCAGTTTTTTTCTATTTTTGGATGCTGACGCGAGGCTGATCTTGGGTGTTTTAGCATCAGAAATGTTAGATGATCCTATTGATATGTTACAACATGTTTATGTGGTCCTGATAGTGAAGATTTAACAGAAGAAATCATTTGGTAAGGTTAAATTTTTTTTTTATAATTTTATGCTTTAATATTTATCATTTTTATGGATTTTTAGGAAAATGGAAGAACCAAAATTTAAGATAGTGGACCGATCATTGCCTATCACATCTCAGGACTTTCAGGATGTTAATTAGACCCTTTGAAGTGAATTTCAAGAAAAAAAAAGTTGAAAAAAATCATGGCGAAACAAATTTTCTTGATGTTTGAAAGCTACCGTCGAGGAGAAAAAAAAGTGAAAAGTGTCAAAATGGAAATTTTTTTTTTTTTTTGGTAGTCCAGGTAAAAATAAAACTTTTTCCCAATCATATGTATATATAAAAAGTTAAATGGTTCAGAGTTATTTTAGGTTAAACTGGGCAGCTGAAATCAAAAAAATGAAAAAATCCAACTTTGGAGCAGCCGTATATCAAAATAATGCATCAGGAAGTCTAAAATAGGAGCGATTTCACAAATCTCAGGTAAAAAGTGACACAAAAAAAAAATTTGTTTTATTTTTTATTTTTCGGCTGGTCGTTCTTCCCTGGACGTGCCCATATATATATATACTTACCTACTTATTGTAGCTATGATACTACTAATTTTGTTTCTTGCTATTCTATGTGTTATAATTTTTATATTATGTTATTATACTATGCTATGTTATTTTGTATCAGAAATTTTGTATTTTTCAAATAAAGAGACTATTTAGATTTACATTTACAGTTTTTTTCAAATTGGTCTTTTTTATTATAAAAATTTTTACAAAATTTTACTTTTAAGAAAAAAAAAATTATTTCTTTATGGAGTTTAATGAAAAGATAGTAAAAATCTCATAAAAGAGGTCAATAAAAAGTTAAATTTTAAAATGGTCATATTTTTTATTAAAAAAGTTAATTTATAATCTATATTAAGAAAATTAAGTGCATATTACCTTAATTATTTATTAATTTTTCATTTAATTAGGTGGTCACGATTTGGTATCTAGGAAAATAAGTATTCACCAGTTAGTGACCACTATATTTTAATGTATTTTGACGTTATACATATTGTTATTTTTAACTACAACAATGTTAACAATGTGAAATTTTTAAAAACGTGTTTAATTATTATTATTAAAATTAAGTTGTAAAAGCTTTATTAATTATTTAAAAATATTTATTTTCACAGTTAAATCATTGTTTTCTAAATTACAAGTACCAAATATAGAAATAGTAGAAAAATTATTAAAGTGAAAAGTTATTAAATAGTGTATTTGTATATTTATAGTGCAATAAGTATAATAAAATTATAGTTCTTTTTATATTAATCAGTTTTAAACAAAGTTCATTTGATTGTCATCGAGTACTGAAATGCCATGGTTAACTATTTTAAGATGTACAAAAAGTGGTATATCAAGTTATAATGATTTAAGGTAACGGATCGAATTGGATTTTTTAAAAACTCAAAATTTTTTAAAATTTTTTTTCTAACTCTTTATAACATGAAAAATTCCCTCCTAAAATATTTAGGCAAAATTCTGCTTTATAACGATGTTACACGACTCTAAATCTTCGAAATACTTAAGAAATAATACACAAAAAAAATTTCAAACGCGATTATCTCGAAACTACCTTTTTTCAATATGCGGATAGTTAATCTCCGGATTCGCTGGGCCGATTTTCAAAAACTTAAGTGCGTTCTCTTTATTAAAGTATATTACAGGGCAATCTACCATAAAATAATAAAAAAATTAATTTAAATATGTCTTTACCAAGCTTAACAGGGTAAAAAAACGTCCATTTTTACAATTTTTTTTTCTGGCTTTCCCATTTTTTTATTTTTTGGGTTTTTTTTCTATTTTAGGTGGATTGCCCTGTAAGACTAATCACTTATTAAGAATCTTTTTGATTTTTTTGTTTCGGACATGCCAATCCTGAGATTAACTATCCGCAATGGACCGCATGGATTTTCAGCACCCTCTATAAATATAACTAATTATAAAAATTAAAAAAAAAAATTTTTTATGTATATAAATACCTCATTAATGAATAAAAAAAATTTTAAACTTATAACTAATAAAGGGGCTGAGAAATTAAATAAATAAAAATGTCTTCAAAAATGCCTTTCTAATTCGATCCGGTACCTTAAGCTCATCTGAATTTCATCAAATACTAATATATTATTAAATTTAACTAAAGTTAATGATAAAATAGTATTCGATGAAATTTAGATCAGCTTAAACCATCAAAACTTAATATACTACTATCCATATAACTCAAAATGGTTAAACATGGCATTCCAGTACTCGATGAATTACAAGGGCTCAAAATTGTTGTACCAAAATTTCAATTATCAAAAACAGTTAAAAATAGTAAGCTAGTAGTGAATGTGTACTACAGATGAACCCCAATTATCAATGTTCACTATAAAGCAATAAGCAAAGAACCTGAAATGAAGAACAAGTTTACTTGTCAAACATAAGGTACTTTGATGCTGGATAATTTGTAACAGTTCATATATAATATGTCTTCTGTAAGTTCTAAAATTCATAAAACAATAAAAAATTATGCCAGAGCAAAAAAAAAAGGACAATTAATAAAGTTGACTGTTTCTTTGCAAAAATTAGACTTTTAAATTTAACTTTTAAAGTAAGAAAATAAGGATTTGTATCAAAAGCAACATAAAACTAACTCACATAATGAAGTGAAAAGAATTAGACTTTTTGGTTCTTAGTTTCTTATAATAAAGTGAAAAATATAACTTAGTATGAGTTTTTTTTAACAATATCTCTAGGTTATATGTTACTTTTTTTATTATTTTTTTTTTTTAATTTTTTTTAAATAAATTAGACTTCTAATAATTAAAACTTACTTTTTAATTTAATTTAATTTCATGTTTTGACAATTTTTTAAAAAAATATGAAGTTTTTTATTTCAATATTTATAAATAAAATAGTCGTCACTAATTGGTGATTCATTGGTCATTGATTGGGGTCTGTGGTCACTAATTGGTGAACTAAGAATTTTTTGTTTTAATTTAAATTAAAATAAAATAGAACTTAATTTTTTACAATATAATAGCGTTTTTCTAGTTAAAATACTACCAAATTTTCAAAAATAAAAAAAAAAATAGAAACTATTCATTAAAAATGTTTATTTATTTACACTTAAATTTGCTCTTTTTGAACTGTGGTCACTAACTGGTTCAATCACCCTACACTAATCATGTTTTCATGCATGTTATTGTGTTCTGAATACTAAAGAATCTAGTAATTTTTTTGGATTTTGCTCCAGGCTGATTATTTTTCCGCAAATTACAAACAATTTTTTTAACTGACTTCAGAAGATTTATACAAATTTTTAAAGAAACGAAAGTTTTTAATAAAAATAGTACATATAGTAGAGTACATATAAATCAGTGCTAAATCAATTAATACCAATTTTGACAGTAAAGTTTTATCATATTTATAAGATATCTCTAAAAGTATGTTAATTGGGTCACAAAACTATAGCCTACGTCACCCGGAGATTTTTTCTTGTCACCGGTTTTATATAATTTTGTTCATTGGTTCGACTCTGATGATTAAGCGGACAAACACTCACAAACACACAGCCAAACACAAATAAATTTTCAAATATATATAGTAGAAAGATTTTTATATTTGAAAAAATATGTTGAATCTAAATTTTAATTAATTTTCGTTTTTATAGTTTAATGTTAGAATATCTCAAACACTGATGGTCAAGTTAGCCTTACGTTAAAAGAAGGCTGTTCAGATTCATATACCGAATTTAAGAGTACTTCTACAATATTCTTTGAAATGTTTTTGAAAAAAGTGGTTTTATAAAATAAACCCTTAAAAGTCACACATGGCTTAGACCACTTTTTAGACACATGAGGTTTTTTTGACCCCATCCGTTTTTTTTATTTTATTTTTTTTTTTTTTTTTTTTTTTTTAGAATAATCTATGGGGTTTCTAGATTAATTCTGGTATTTTGGAACCATTTTCTTTCTCTATAAAACTGAAATGTAACGAATTTTGTCATCGATTTACTCTGGCGCACGCGCTGTAATGTTGTAACAGCACTACACTCTCGCGCGTTAAATAATTTTTATTATTATTGAATTATAATCGAATCTTTTATTAATTAATAATAAAATTTTTAGTATTTTTCATTATAATTAAATATAAATAAGAAATATAATAATTTTCTCATTTTATTATACAATCTTTTAAAATTTTCGTCTTCGATTTTATCTAATTAAGGTTGTTCCCGAGAGAATTGATCGACTATAGATTTTGATAAAACTTTTACAGGAGCTTTATACTGTAATAATACACATAAAAATAAAATTTGAAGTAATTTGTCGGTTTTGTATAGGAGATATAAAGCTCCAAAGTTGAAAACTTATACATTGCAAGGATACGAAATCGGGTTGGAATCATGCGTTAGAGATGCTTTTTTTGATTGCAAGGCGAAAGTAGACTATAGATTTAATAAAAAAACCAGCTTATTATTAATTAATTATAGAAGAACTACTTATTCAATTTTGAAGATAATCGTCGGTTTTATAAAAAAGAAAATGTAATTAAAAGTTAAAAAAACGGAAGATTTTTTCAACAAATTTTTTATTCGGCATCATTGCTATGCTAAAAGCATAGAATTATATCTATATTATGTGAAAAATAAAAACGTATGTGTATAGCTATATATACTAATATATTCTGTGCGGAGTTGCCAAACTTTTTAGCTCTACTTTATCGATGTGGAAACTGGCATGTCACTGTACGGTATTTTACAAGTCACTCGGGAAGAACCTTAATCGATTCATTTTTTCTCTGCAGTGTCAACCGCGCGCTGTATAAAAAATTTGTAAAACAATTTTAAATATTAATTTTTTAATTTATTATTATAAACTGTCAAAATAATTATAAATTTTAATAAAAAATGTTTAAACTATAATAAAACATTATAACTGTAGATGCGACATATATAATATATTTATTATATATTATTCATATATTATATACATATATAATATATGAAAACTCATTCGAGTATTTCGTCATCCAAGTGTAAAATTTCTCCATCCAGGACAAAAGAAAAATTTATTTCGACGGATAGTAATAAATGTATTTACATTCAGATCGATATTAAATATTTTTTTCTTGAGGTAAATTTCTATCAATCTCTAAAAAACTCATGTGACATAATTCTCATGACATAATTTTTCGTCTAATTTATTCGTGATTGGTTGCGCTGATTTTTTCATTATTTATTTCATTAGCTCTAATTTTTATTATCTTTTAAAATACTTAATTATTAATGAAATTTTGTATAAAAAATACGGAAATAAGAAATACCATAATTATTTTATTATACAATCTCCTAAAAATTTCGTCATCTTTATCTAGTTGGTTATAATCGACGGGTTATCAACGTCGTATAGAACTAAATTTTTTACTATATTAATATTTTCTATATTTTCAATCTTTCTCTTCAACTTATTAATTTCCTTTTTAGACTTCTTTTTGACTCATCATTTTTATTTTTCATTAAATCTATATTTTTTTTATTTTCCTCCACATCACTAATTATTTTAAAATTACACTAAAAAAATTAGACTAACCAGAAGTATTTTGGTTCATTTTTGAGGTTGTAGCGTTTTATCGAAAATTACCAAAAAAACCCTGTTTTATAAGATTGAGCCAACATGTAAATTTGCGTTTCTAGCCCCAAAATTCCCTTTGGAATGTATGCAGGGCTTTTTGCATGTCTTTACAACATATAAAAGTATGTTTTCAGTAAAAATTAGCTTTTAAAAAAGCTTTTTGGATTTTGTAAAAATTTGTATAGCTAAAAACCCAAAATTCCCATGTTATTTAAATGGGAAACTTCAAGTGCTCGGCGGCACGGGCTAAAAAAATCGAAAATCAAAATCCTTGGAGCTGGGGGTTTTTTATGACCAAAATATTCGAAAAAAATGGGGGGAGCCAAAAAATATCGAAAAATAAAAAATAAGACCCAGTCTACTAAATATATAACATATTATAAATTATTCTAAATCCCAAACCTTGATTATTCTAAGTACCTAAATCGAAATTATTATATGTCCCATTTTACCGCCTCCCCCTACTTAAATCGGGCAAATTTATCCATCACCTTTAAATCGAGTATATTTGATTCCACCCTTAAATCGGAAAAAATTGACCACCTCCCTTAAATCATACATATTAATTCCCTCCCCTTTTATTTTTAGATTTTTAGGGCACCGTTTCCCAATAAACATGTTCCATTTTAAAATTTTTAATGTAGCTTGAAACCATATTTCTTACGAACCAAGAGAAGTTTAAAAAAACCTAATATTGTAAAAACTGTTTCATAACTTACGGAATAGGATGTGATCCAGTCATAGTTTCTATTGTTTCATTTAAATCCATAGTAGGTTCTAATAGTTTTGGAACTCGGCATTTTACAGGAGCATCAAGTTCAATTTTTTGTAAGAGTTCCATGTCAAGACCAAATGGACCTTCTACCCTGAGTGTTTGATTTTGCTGCAATTTAATACTAAAAAAATAAAATTAATAAATAAGTAATTTTTGTTTAAACATTAAAATTTATCAATATTTAACTTTAATGTAGTATTTCAAATAAGGAGCTTTTGAAATAATTACATCTTATATAAAAAATGGGGTAGTCGAATGTGTTATGTTTGGTGGGGTCAAATACGCCATATTCGGGGGGGGGGATGAACTTGAAACTATTTCGATAAATAGGTATTGAATAATATGTATTTTAAAGAATAAAGTTATTCTTTTTTAGTTTATAAACTTAAAATTATAAGGCTCCATGTCAGTTGGTTGTTCCCAAACCGGTTGTAAGTTTTTTATTTGTAATTTTTATAAAATAAATTATGGATCTTCTGGGAATTAAAATATATAAAATTAGTCTGGGTGAAGCATGTGTTAGAATTCTGTACTCAAGTTTTATCCTCGCAGGAAAATGACATAAGCAGAGTTAGTTTGTGTAAAACTCTGTATAAATGTATATAAAATTTATAAAGTTGTATTCGAAATTTCATCAGAATATTCACTTATTTTCTTTTTCTCAAAATGTCACATCGGACAAAAAGTAAAGCTATTTTAGAGAATATCACATCAAAAATATTGTTATTAATAATCTAAACAATGTGTTACAATTATTAATATTTAGGTATACTCCAAGCCTTTTTTAGATAACTTAAACTATATTATAGAAAATTAAACACAACACTTATTTATTTTTTTTTAAACTTATGATTTATTTTATTCTTTATGTTTATATAATAACCGTCGTATGTGGACTTAATAAATAAATATAATTTATATAATGACGCGTTTCGGTATTTTAAATACCATTCTCAGATTCTAATTATTAATTATTAAAAAGCGGTTTGTGTAACTACACAACCAACGAACATGGAATATATTCACTCATAACAGTAATAAATCCAAAAACCGAAATTACAATAAATCCTGAAATATATACTATCCTAAGTCCATAAACTTAAAGTATTCTAAGTTGTTATTGTTATCAGGGCCTGATCAGGTTCTGACTCCCACTTTAAATTATTCTATATCCCTAATTTGAAGATATTCTAAGTCCATTTCACCCCCCCCCTTAAAGCGTCACTTTTTCACCCCCCCCCCTGCCGAGCCAAACTTTTTCAAATACCCCATCCAAAGAACATGTTCCATGTTAAAAACTTTTTTATTAATTATGTTACAAATTTGCATATTATAGGGTTCTGCACTTTCACGTTATTTATGCTTATAAATGGAAAATACTAATGTATATTTATTATATAAGTATCAATATTGGTTAATTAGTAAGATTCATTCAAATTATTCTGATTGTTGTAATTCCTCATTTTTAAAAATAACTACATAATATATTTTTATACATTAATGACATTGAATACTATCATTATTTACACACAACTACACGTGGAAAAGATCAAATACCAATAGTAGTTTTAAATCCTGCAATAAGCATGCGCATTAGCATATAATATTTTATTATTCAGTTTTTTCATTTTTCCACGGCTTTGAAACAAAAAAAAAGGTACAATAACACGCTTATTCAAAAGTTAAGTATGGGTATTATTGATTTTTCTAAGCATGGTATTTATATTTAGGAGAAGGGATTGAACGTATATTATATACAGCGGTGCTATGGTGTCCCGTTTTATTGACAGAATTCAAAAGTCCTATAGAAATTTGATCTTGTTACACGTGTACCTGTAATAAATATTGATAAATTCATTATCATATAATGAATAAAAAAACATACTTAGACGCGGTAAATAATATTACCCATCCTCTAGCATGTAAATATAAATGTTTTTGGGTTAGTGGCGTTAGGCAATATTCTTTACCATGACTAAGTATCTTCTATTTTTAAATCATAATTAGAAAAATTATATACAAAATACAATGATTATATATTGACATTTAATATGAGATTAAAATTAGTCTGAGTATATATTAGAGTCTTATATCCCTGCAGGAAAATGATCTAAGGTGAGTTAGTTTGCGCCTTATTGATTTTATGAATATATATAAAACTTAGGGTATAAATTCCCAATAAGCACCTTTTCGAAGTTAAAGTGTTCTTGAAGAGTGCGTGAATGTCGGTTCTTCAAGTGAACGTGAAGAACTCTTCAGGATCGAGATGATAATTAAATAAAAAATTAACTTTTAGCTTTACAGGGGGGTTTTTTAAGACAAGAAAAACGAATTTCTGGAAGAAAATATTTGTTTTTCGACTCAAAATATTTATCGATTTTCCAAAATGGCAGACCGAAAAAATTTTGAAAATAAACTTTTAACTTTACAAGGGGGTTTTTTAGGGCAAAAAAAATGAATTTTCGGTGGAAAATATTTATTTTTCAACACCAAATATTTTCCGTTTTTCTAAGATGGCGGAACGAAAAACTTGAAAAAATGAAATTTTAGCTTTTCAAGGGGGTTTTTTAGGGCAAGAAAAATGAATTTTCGGTGGAAAATATTTATTTTTCTATCTAAAATATTTTCCGTTTTTCCAAGATGGTGTAAATAAAAACTTTAAAAAAATGAAATTTTAGCTTTTCAACGGGGTTTTTTAGGGCAAGAAAAATAAATTTTAGATGAAAAATATTTATTTTTCAACCAAAAATATTTTCCAATTTTCCAAGATGTTGAACCGAAAAACTTAAAAAAGGAATTATTAACTTTACAAAGGGGTTTCTGAGGACAAGAAGAATAAATTCTTTAATGAAAAGCTAAAAGTTCATTTTTTTCAGTTTCCTGTCCGCCTTCTTGGAAAATCGGAAAATATGTTGTTTGAAAAATAAATATTTTCCACCGAATTTCATTATTCTTGACCTAAAAAAACCCCCTTGTAAAGTTAAAAATTTATATTAAATTATTAGTTATTTCTATTAATCGCCCATATTTTCTAATATATATATATTATTATTTTGATTTCATTGACCTGTACTGGGCATAATTGTTAAATGAATTATATTAAATTATATTGTCCTATCTTGATATGTGTATGTTTTCAAATAACATCCCTTTTTTTATTAGGACATATCATGCGGCAATATTATATAATTTTTAAATTCATTTAAAAATTATTTTTCAAAAATACGCGGTTGTTAATGTAGGTACAGAAGGTACCTGCAGCGCTTCGATCAGCACCAACATATAGATCTCCTCAGTGTGGCTGAGTGTGTTGGTGTGTGCCACAGACGCTGGTGTATTACGTCTTTAATTTTTCTTATATAGTGAACGAATGCCTATTTTATCACTTGCGAGATACTATAGCCATTCGTTCCCTATATATGAAATGAATGGAATGACCGGTTGCGGGTCTACGGTCTATTCAATATTAAATTATTAGTTATTTCTATTAATCGCCCATATTTTCTAATATATATATATTATTATTTTGATTTCATTGACCTGTACTGGGCATAATTGTTAAATGAATTATATTAAATTAAATTGTCCTATCTTGATATGTGTATGTTTTCAAATAACATCCCTTTTTTTATTAAGACATATCAAGCGGCAATATTATATAATTGGATGTTATTTGAAAACATACACATATCAAGATAGGACAATTTAATTTAATATAATTCATTTAACAATTATGCCCAGTACAGGTCAATGAAATCAAAATAATAATATATATATATTAAAAATTTATTTTTTTAAATTTTTTGGTCCGCTATCTTGAAAAATTGGAAAATATGCTGGGGTGAAAAAATAAAAAATTTCATTTATAAAAATGTGTTACTCAACCTTTAAAACCGTCTGTTATGTATAAAATTCCATTTTTCATGCTTTTGGTCCGCCATCTTGGAAAATCGGAAAATATATTAGAGTAAAAAATGAAAGTTTTCTTTAAACTTATGGTCAACTCCCCGCGGAGCTGAGTCAACTAATTTTACATCGGTTAAAAGAATGTTATTAAGTTTATCAGTATTGAAAACAAGTCTTTCAGCTCCGTGTTTTTGTTTATATTATTATTTGTTCTTATTATAATAAAGAAATGGAATTTCCTGAAAAGTATTTATTTTAGTATTAATTATTATTTTCAAATATGCATTTTACTGGATATGCATAATTTACTCTGCATATAATTTCGAAAATTATTATCTGTAACATATAGTACTTAAAATTTCATAAAATATAATTGCTTATATATAAAAAAAAAATTAAAAAAAATAAATAAATAAATAAATTTTAAAAAGTTTTTTTAAAATAATTTTGCGGGAAAAATTTCTTTAAGAGTTCTTCACGCAATCTTGTAGAACCGACATTCGCGTATTCCTGAAGAGTTCTTGAGGAACAGATTTTAAAAAAAAAGTCTTAAAGTGTGCGTCAAGTTCTCTTCAAGAGTTTATTATGCTTATTGGGTTAACTTGTAATAACTTGACAAATGTAAGAAGAAGAGTAAACTTTATTTTTCTTTTAGAAAATAATATTATATGATAGAAGGAGACAACAATATAAAATTTGTTATAAACAAAAATTTTTTTGAACAATATGAAGATGTCATCGGGAACAAATAACAATCTGAAAAAAAATTCATAAAAGTTAATGGGAAGTAACCGAAAAAACAGTGTATATTTTCCAATGCTACAGACAGACAACTCAAGTTAAATAAAAGCGTGTAAAAATATATCAGAAAATCTAAATTTTTGCTATACTTATTCAAAATTATTTTATTTCCATACTTACACTTCATTTTCAGTTTCTAATAAATTAGATTCTTCTTCACAATCTTCTTCGTAATTTACTTCAAGTACTTCATTACTTTCATTTGTAGAAATTAAATTTGTCGGTGGCACAATTTTACTGGCAGATATTGTAGATTTTATAGGTTTATTTTTTGCTGCGCGTTTAATTCTTTCATCTAGTAATGACTGATCCTTTTCAGATATCTAACAAAAATTTTCAGAATAAATAATTAAATAAAAGCTAGTGAAAATTAATTATTTGATTAAATTAGAAATGCATTAATATTTGTTTAGGAATCACTTTAAATTAAAAAATATATTTTTTTAAAACAAAAAAATGGATCTTTTTTGTTCCCCCCCCCCCCCCACCAAATTGCTAAAATTTTTGCTGTAAATTGCTAAAAAACACTTAAATGATGTTAGCACTAAGTTTTGGGTCAGAAAAATGCAAAAACAATTTTTTTTTTTTTTTTTTTTTAAATAAAAAATGTAAAAAAATTATTTTTGTAACAAAAGTTTTGAATTTGCAAATATTTGTAGATATTTTTTATCATTATTTTTACGTGAGCTCTTATGAATAGTGATTTTTGTAGTGGGGGCTTTGCCCCCTCGACCCCAAAAGTTTAGCTTATTCTAGGGGTAGGTGCGAATGCAGCATTTGGGATAGGTTATTACTAATTATTTCTTTAGTGGGGGCGAACCATATACCCCAAATATACCCCAACGGGGGGCTTCGCCCCCTGGACCCCCAAAGTTTAGCTTTTTTTAAGGGTAGGTGCGAGTATAGCATTTATGGGTAGGTTGTATTTTGGAAGCAGGCAATTATCGTTTCAAAAGTTTGTATCACAATTTAAAAAAAGATTAGGTATATCTTTGGTTTAAAACGACAGGAACATATCAAACCTTACAGAAGACGACTTAACTGGATGCAAATAACTACGCGTATGGACTATTTTGCATCGTGAACTATGTATTAAATTATACGTATGAAACAACCCCCTTTTCTCTTACCACTATTTGAGCCATAGATAAGAGACAGACCATCTCGCGGACCTCGTAAAGATCTGGATATACCTTCTGTAACATGCAATTGGGGTTTGCACTCTTTTCAAGTCAAATATGCCAAATTTTGGATTAGATAATAAATGAACATTAATTTACTTGTTTTTACTTTATTAATTTATTAATTTATTGTCTATATATTATTTACTATTAATTTAAATATACTATTGACTTGTTATTTATTTACTTATAATTTTATTAACGTTATAGCAATTGATATATATGTATATATGAAATTTATTTATTAATTTTAATTATTTATTACTGACAGATTGTTGTTGACTTTTAATTTGTTTCAATTTTGTTTCAAAAACTGTGTTAAGTAAATTTTGCTACTTATAGTTTTCAAAAGCTCTTGACCTAAAAATTGAAATTTGGTCAATAAAAATGATTTTTTTCATAAAGAACTGAATTTTCAGGGAAAAATGCATCGATTTAAAAAAAAGAAATTATTATTTTACGATGAAAATCAAGCTAGTAATGCATGTTTAAAGTTCAGAAACAGGTATTTTTCAATTTAGAACTTTAATCTTTTTTAAGACAAATTTGAGTAAAATCTTAAATTGACGATAACTTGGCTAAATTTCATCAGAAAAAGAAAAGTTTTTTTTTTCTGGAGTTATTTTTCCCTGGCTATCAGATTTTTTACCTATTTTTTTAAATTTTATTTATTACCAGAAAATCATGGTGGCAGTCGCGGCCTCGTAAATTTTTTTTTCTTCATTTTTGGTGCTCATAAAGAGTACTTTCTTGTAGAAATGCACATATGCGCATTTATACGAGAAAATACGTTTTAAAAGCACCAAAAAAAAAACTTACGAAGCCGCGACTACCGCCCTAATTTTTTGATAGTTTGAACCCTACAGGATGCGAAAAAAAGTGAACACGAAATCGCCGATTGAAACGAAAAAGATTTTTCCACTTTTCAAAAATTTTTCGTGAAAAAAAAGTGTGGACTATTATTTTTCTTTCTCAGAGACAGTAAATTTAAGTAATTATTTAAATATTTACCAGCATTGTCAAGCCACTTTAATCGTCGTTTAGCGTCTTTGGATGGGAAACACAAAAGTTTTCTATTCTGTTTGTTATTTTTACAATTTATATATGAACAAATTGTTGATCTCAATTCGGCTTGTTTAGGCATAATGTGTTAACTAATTATTACCACCTCTTTAAATTAAATTTTTGAAAAGCACTCTTCTTTAAGTTTTATGAAACTTTAATTAAAATTAAAAATTTTTTTTTTAATATCAGTTTCTAAAGAAATCTTAAAACTTCTGCTGGAAAATCCAGAGAAGAAATGATTTAATATTTAAGTCAAATTTGTTTACGTAAACAAGATAATTTTAAAGGATTTTTTTTTATAGATAACGAATACCCCTTCTTTACTACTTTTTAAAAATGTATGGCAACGACGGATAACAATATATTTAATAATAATTCTCATACTTAAAATTTATTTTTTATTTTATTCTTTGTAACGTTCCTACTTTTATCAATGAAATTCGCTTGAAATAAAGAGCATAAAGATTTTTTAAACAAGGAACAAATTATTAGTTGCAAAAGTAGAACCCCATAATTAGTCTCGTAATTTAAAACATAGTTTTGCATGTAATGGGCAAAAAACCATTTTCTTAGGTTAGAAAATAGGCTTGTTTTGCTCCAAATATGTAAAAATCTGTTTCTAAAAAAAATTAAATTTTAAGGGTTGAAAAGGTGAAAATAAGGGTGTACACCCTTTTCACTTAATTTATAACTTTAGATTCGGATTTAGTGGCCCATTATACCAACTAGATCCCAGAAGAATGAAAAAAATCGGATTAAAAAAAAAATTTAATTTTATGGTTGAAAGGGTGAAAATAAGGGTGTTACACCCCTTTCACTTATTTTTTGACGCTAAATTTGGATTCAGCGGTCCAAAATACCTACCAGATTCCTTGAAATTTACAAAAAAGGTGATTTTAAACTTTTTGGGTTCATTGGGGGGAAAATCCGGAGGGTTTTTCACCCCGTTTAAAATCCGGAATTTTTCTTTTTCCGGAATTTATTCATTAGGTTTCCCTGAAAAAATTCCACTAGGTTTCAGCTAAAAAAATTAATTTTCGCAGGATTTACAGTTTTTACTTTATTTAATTAACCCAGGAGCCCAGACTTACTAATAATATTGTTTGCTTTAGTTGTTTTTATCTAAAAAAAAAAATTTTGAAAATATAAATAATTTATAAATAAATTTTTATTATAAAAAAAATTATAAGAACAAATGATTATGAAAAAAGATTTTTCAAGTTTTGGTTTTTACCTCTGAGTCAGGGGGTAATAAAAAATTATTGAGACAAAGAAGAACGAAAAGATAATAAACAATAGATTTTATAAGGTGATTTTGAGTGTCTTTCTTTTTTTATCTTGTTTTTGAAGCCTATGCGTTCTTTTTTGTCTTACCTATGGGAAACATTTTTATGTTGACGATGTAAGTAAACAGTAATCTGTGAATAAGTATAATTGTGTTTTTATTTAGATTTTTAAATTTTATAATTTTAAATATTTCTCCATGATTTCTCTTCTACAGACCCCGGTGTTCAGGTAAATGCCGATAGTTAGCGCTATATTTTTTACTTATACTTGTCGCATTTAAAACAAAGGCATCGGAGATCTGTTAAAGTAATCTGTGATTAGTACTTTCATACAAATAAATTAAGTTCTACGTCCAAAAATATAAAAAATTATTGTGTTTTTTTAATCTTTTTATACAAAAAATTTTGAAAAAAAAAATTTCGAAAAATTACATATCAAATAGAGAAATCCTTTAAAAACGATGATTCTGGATATTAGAACTTTCCTAGAAATAAATTAGGTATTACGTCCAAAAAGAAAAAAAATTATTGTATTTTATTTTTTTATTAAAAAAAGTTTCAAAAAAAAAAATATCGGAAAATTACGTATCACATGAAACAATCATTTGAAAACGATAATTCTAAATATTCGTACTTTCGTAGAAAAACATTAAGTACTACATCCTAAAAAAAAAACAAAATTGGCATTTTTTATATTTTTTAGCGGCAAAAATTTTGAGAAAAAAATTTTCAAAAAATTAAGTATCAGGTCCAAAAAATTACTTTTATAGAGGTTCTTAAAACTAGTACTTCCATGGAAGCAAATTATGTACTACGTTCAAAGAAAAAAAAAAATTGGTGTTTTTTGTATTTTTTTATGAAAAAAATTTTGGGAAAAAAATTTTCAAAAAATTAAGTATATATCAGATTCGAGATATCGAGTAAAAACCATTCTTTCAAATATAAGTACTTTCGTGGAAATAAATGAGGTATTACATTCAAATTAAAAAAAAAAAGTACCTCGAGCTTATTTGGTGAAAAAAATTAAAAAAAAAAAATTAGGTCTTAATGTCGTGTTGGCTGTGAAATATCACCGGTTACAGTGCGACATACATACATACATACATACATACATACATACATACATACATACACACACACACACACACACACACACACACACACACACACACACACACACAGACCTTTTTTTAAAAACCGGTTTTTTAGCTTCCTGAGGTCTCAAAACGTGCTTATATGCCAAAATATCGAAAATCAAAATTTCACCTATCACAAAGGTTCCTCTATGAGGAACCAATATTGCTGTTTCTTTGTTTTTTTTATGCAAAAAAAATTTATAACCGGTTTGTGTAACTACACAACCAACGAGCATGGAACATGTTCACTCATAACAGTAATAAATCCAAAAACCGAAATTACAATAAATACTGAAATATAAATTATACTAAGTCCATAAACTTAAAGTATTCTAAGTTTTTGTTGTTATCAAGGCCTGACTCCCACTTCAAATTATTCTAAGTCCCTAAATCGAAAATATTCTAAGTCTATTTCACCCCCCCCCCCCTAAGAGCGTCACTTTTTCACCCCCCCTAAAATCCTCAATTTTTGACCCCCCCCCCTAAAAACGTCAATTTTTGACCCCTCCCTAAAAGCGTCAATTTTTGACCCCCCCCCCCTTCCGAAACAAATTTTTTCAAATACCCCATCCAATGAACATGTTCCATGTTAAAATTGCTTTTGCTTATGCAAAAAAATCTTTTTATAGAAATTGCCAGCTTCGTAGCGCGGTAGTATAAACTCTATATTTTTGCTTATAAAAGTTAAGCAAAGATGAGTGCGGTTGGTATCCGGATGGGTGACCGTCTCGGATTTTCGTGTAGAGTTTGTACTGACGTTATACGCTGTTTGGTCAGGATCGTGTTTTCGACATAGTGTTTAAAAGAAAAATCGAACACTATGTAGAAAACAATTAAAAAAAAAAAAAAAGTATTTTGAGATGTTTTTAATAAACAAATTTTTGGAAAAAAAGTTAGGTATTCATTCGATAATTGTTTTAAAATATCACGGGTTACAATATTTTAAAATATTAGTACTTTCATAGAATTAAATGAGGTATTATACCAACAAAAAAAAAAATAAATATTGCAATTTTTTTTATTTTTTTTTTTTTTTAATTTAGAGATTAAAAATTTTGAAAAAATTAAGTATCATTTCCAAAAAATTACTGTAAACGAGGTTCTTAAAACTAGTACTTCCATGGAAATAAATTAGGTACTACGTCCAAAAAGAAAAAAAAGTTTCGTATTTTTTGTATTTAAGGAATAACTAAAATAAATTTTAGGAAAAAAATTTTCAAAAAATTAAGTATCAGATTGGAGATATCAAGTAAAAACCATACTTTCAAGTATAAGTACTTTCATGGAAATGAATGAGGTATTACATCCAAATTAAAAAAAAAAAGGTGGGGTTTGAGATTTTTTGATAAAAAAATGTTTGGAAAAAAATTAGGTCTTAATTCGATAATGGTTTTGAAATATCACTAGTTAAAATATTTTCAGATATTAGTACTTTCATAGAATTAAATGAGGTATTACACCAAAAAAAAAAATAAATATTGCAATTTTTTTCTTTTTTTTTAATTTAGAGATTAAAAATTTTGAATAAATTAAGTATCAGATCCAAAAAATAACAATAAACAAGGTTCTTAAAACTAGTACTTCCATGGAAATAAATTAAGTACTACCTCCAAAAAGAAAAAAAAAATTGGTATTTTTTGTATTTTTTTGTGAAAAAAATTTTAGAAAAAAAATTTTCAGAAAATTAAGTATCCGATTCGAGATATCATATAAAAACCATACTTTCAAATATAAGTACTTTCATGGAAATAAATGAGGTATTACATCCAAATCAAAAAAAAAAAGTACCTCGAGCTTTTTTGGTGAAAAAAATTTTGAAAAAAAAATTAGGTCTTAATTCCATAATATTTGTGAAATATCACCGATTACATACGTACGTACGTACACACACACACACACACACACATACAGACTTTTTTTAAAAACAGGTTTTTTAGCTTCCTGGGGTCCCAAAACGTGCTTATATGCCAAAAAATAGAAAATCAAATTTTGACCTAACACAATGGTTCCTCAAAGAGGAACTAAAATAAAAACTCCTTTGTTACAAAAGTAACTGAACCAGCTAAAGCACGAAAATGGCTGCCAAAAATCTAAAATTAAACCATTTGAGCTAAAAATTGGCATGGAGACTTTTCATTAGTTTTACTTTCGTGAAAAAATAGTTGAAACCCATTTCTGCGACCGTTTAGTTCAACTTGGGCCCAATTAGCGTGAAATACCTTTTATAAATGTTCTCTTTATTCAATTTTAATAATGAGGGTCTAACCCGTGCGTGTTTTGCATGTAAAATGTAATTTCAATAGTAAATAAATAAGAAACAAATTAAAAATTTAATATATTTTCAAAAAAAATTTATTTATTAAAATATTTATGTGATTATTTTAAATTTAAATTTATATTCAAAAATGGTTAGCGATTTTATTTAACAAAAAAAAAAATTGAACAACTTTTCTGAACACCTTACTTTTTGGTGTTAAATCTATGTTAAATAAAATGTAAAATTTTATTTTTATCTGATATTGAAATGTATGTTTTATTATTTTTTACCCAAATTTATCATATCGTCTAAATTAATTAAATTTTTATTTTATTTTATTACAAATATATAACTTAGAAAATTTTAAAGAAGGAGAAGAATTAATCACAAAAAGCTAATTTATTATATCAAACACAGTAATTGAAATATAATATAATATTGAGAGATGTGGTGCCCAATTACGAGATGCCCAAATATACCATGCCGGAATATAGCAATACATGGTGCCCAAATGAACTTTGTCCAAATACAGCAAGTCAAGATGTAGGGTTCCCAAATGCACCATGTCGGTGGCAAAATTTAATAATATAGAGTAATTGTATTCAAAATATTATTTAGTTTGCGGAGGCACTAGGCAAAATGTTGCAAAATGGTGCAAAATATTGCAAGATATTTAAGTATTAAATACATGTTTTATTTATGAGTAAATTTAAATGAAGTGAGTGCGATTTGTATGGTCGGGTCTTCAAAACTGCCCCAAAGTGTTTTTTTCTGAAAGTACTACCAAAAATAAGTAACCTGCTCAATTTTTAGCCTCCCAGAGCGAAATCTCGATTTTTGGCAACCATTTTTGTGTTTTTGACTGTCGTAAGTAAAAAGAGTCATAATTTTTTTTATTAATGCTGTAAAAAACTCACATTATCATGAAAAATTTTTTCCTTTTAGGTCCGGATAGGAAATTTCCCTGGCTATCCTATTCCGGGGTCAATTAGTGAAATGCCTATTAGTGAAAAATCTTCTAACCAGGCTTAAAATTTTCCTTAAACCTTATATTTTTTGGCAAAAAAAAAATTTCGATGGGACACTGCTTTTTGGGAGCTCTAGATGAAAAAATTGCAGCTTTCAAAAGATCATTTTTTACAAATTTCAAATTTTCCGCCAAGTCACGTGACCAATCAAAAATCTGGATTCCGCGGGAAATTTTACATAAGTATATATCTTTTCATGTTTTTAAGAGCGTTTATGTTAAGCAGCGAAATTTTAATTTGAAAGATTAAAATATCTCCTTTTTTAAAGGAACTAGGGAGCAAGCCCCCTGCGCGCTAAAGCGCGCCAACCCCCTCAGATCATATTTTATGTTTAATCGAAAAGTGTTTTAATTCACAAATAAAAACAATTATACAGTGAGATGTCAATTTCAAGTAATGAACTTTTTTCATAATTTTAATAAACCTTTTATTTTTAATATTAACTTTTATTTCTATTAATCTTTTATTTTTATTTTCAAAATTTATCTCAAAAAAAATATATATTGCATTATTGGCCAGAATCCTTTTCATTCATCAAAATAAATTTTTCTTCTGTTCTGGACGACGAAATTTTTTAATAGGATGACGAAATACTCGAATGAGTTCTCATATATTATTTATGTCGCATCTACAGATGTAATGTTTTATTATAGCTTAAACATTTTTTATTAAAATTTATAATTATTTTGACAGTTTATAATAATAAATTAAAAAATTAATATTTAAAATTGTTTTTCAAATTTTTTATACAGCGCGCGCGGCTGAAACTGCAGAGAAAAAATGAATCGATTAATTAGATAAAATCGAAGACGAAATTTTTAAAAGATTGTATAATAAAATGAGAAAATTATTATATTTCTTATTTATAATTAATTGTAATGAAAAATATCCAAAATTTTATTAATAATTAATAAAAGATTCAATAATAATTCAATAATAATAAAAATTATTTAACCCATTAACGCCTGAAATCGACTTTTGCCGTATCTGTACTTCGGCTACGCGTATCTCGGCGAGTTTTTTTTTAATTAACATAAAAATTGGTGTACCACTATTTTTGAGTATGCTCTTTCAGAATCTGCCAAAAAAATTTCGAAAAATTATGTTTTTCATGCAGATTTCCAAGAGATAAAAAAAAAAATGACGTTTTTTTTAAAGACTTTTTTTAAAAAACATGAGTTTTCGACCTGAAGAAATTTTCGTAGATTATTGCAATAGTAAAAAAGAGTGCAATTTTCGATCAATCTTTCCGTCTACAACCTGCAGAAAAAAAAATTTTACCGTTTCCGGGCAAAAATTTGGTCCCAAAAAAGTGCATTTTTCCAAAAAATGAAAGTTACTCTAGTCAATATACGGGTTTGGTTTTATTGTCACTAGGTCTCTCAAGATTCGGTTTAGTAGGGTTTTTTGGGTCGCTGATCACGAATATTGAGGTGTTTTTTATAAAAAATCGGGGTTTCACCCTTAAATAAGCAAAAACTACCCCTAAAAAGGGGTATTTTTGCTACATTTTCTCTGGCTGTCATCAAATTTCATCTAGTATGGTTTTTGGACGCTGATCACGAATTTTGGGGTCCTTTATTTAAGAAATCGGTGGTTCACCCTTAAATAAGCAAAAATTACCCCTACAAAGGGGTAGTTTTTATACTTTTGCTCTGGCTCTTATCAGATTTGGTCTAGAGTGGTTTTTTGGGTCGCTGATCACGAATATTGAGATATATTTTATAAAAAATCGGTCCTTACCCTTCAATAAGCAAAAACTAAAGGGGTAGTTTTTATACTTTTGCTCTGGCTCTTATCAGATTTGGTCTAGAGGGGTTTTTTGGGTCGCTGATCACGAATATTGAGGTATTTTTATGAGAAATCGGAGCTTCACCCTTATAAAAAAAAAAAACTAGTTGATTCTTGATAAACGTCTACCTCCTCGTGGTAAGAATCGGGCAACAATGATTTTGAAGCGCATCATTGGCTAAAGACGTGTAAAAAATCCTACTAGACCAAATCTGATGAGAGCCAGAGCAAATGCCGCGATAAGGGGGTAGTTTTTGCTGATTTAAGGGTGACGCTACAAGTTTTTATGAACATTATCTCAATATTCGTGATCAGCGACCCAAAAAACCCCTCTAGACCAAATCTGATAAGAGCCAGAGCAAAAGTATAAAAACTACCCCTTTGTAGTGATTACCCCTTTGTAGGGGTAGTTTTTGCTTATTTAAGGGTGAACCCCCGATTTCTTAAATAAAGGACCCCAAAATTCGTGATCAGCGTCCAAAAACCATACTAGATGAAATTTGATGACAGCCAGAGAAAATGTAGCAAAAATACCCCTTTTTAGACCCCTAAAGTAGGGTAGTTTTTGCTTATTTTAGGGTGAAACCCCGATTTTTTATAATAAACACCTCAATATTCGTGATCAGCGACCCCAAAAACCTTACTAAACCGAATCTTGAGAGGCCTAGTGACAATAAAACCAAACCCGTATATTGACTAGAGTAACTTTTATTTTTTGGAAAAATGCAGTTTTTTGGGACCAAATTTTTGTCCGAAAACGGTAAAATTTTTTTTCTGCAGGTTGTAGACGGAAAGATTGATCAAAAATTGCACTCTTTTTTACTATTGCAATAATCTACGATAATTTTTTCAGGTCGAAAACTCATGTTTTTTAAAAAAAGTCTTTAAAAAAAACGTCATTTTTTTTTTTATTTCTTGGAAATCTGCATGAAAAACATAATTTTTCGAAATTTTTTTGGCAGATTCTGAAAGAGCATACTCAAAAATAGTGGTACACCAATTTTTATGTTAATTAGAAAAAAATTCGCTGAGATACGCGTAGCCAAAGTACAGATACATCAAAAGTCGATTTCAGGCGTTAATGGGTTAACGCGCGAGAGTATTATAGTGCTGTTAAAACATTACAGCGCATGCGCCAGAGTAAATCGATGACAGACATTTCAGTTTTATAGAGAAAGATTTTTTTATTTTTTAAATTATACCAAATTATACCAAATTATTCAACATTTATCAGAAAATTCTTTATTATTTCACTGTTTTAACATGAAAGCTCTAAAAAAACAGAAAAGATATATCCTTATGTAAAATTTCCCGCGGAATCCAAATTTTTTGTCAGATTTTTTATTGGTCACGTGACTTGGAGGGAAATTTGAAATTTGTAAAAAATGATCTTTTGAAAGCTGCAATTTTTTTATCTAGAGCTCCCAAAAAGCAGTGTCCCATCGAAATTTTTTTTTTCCAAAAAATATAAGGTTCAAGGAAAATTTTAAGCCTGGTTAGAAGATTTTTCACTAATAGGCATTTCACTAATTGACCCCGGAATCGGATAGCCAGGGAAATTTCCTATTCGGACCTAATAGGAAAAAATTTTTCATGATAATGTGAGTTTTTTACAGCATTAATAAAAAAAATTATGACTCATTTTTCTCACATTTTTTACGACAGTCAAAAACACAAAAATGGCTGCCAAAAATCGAGATTCCGCTCTGGGAGGCTAAAAATTGAGCTGGTTGCTTATTTTTGGTAGTACTTTCAGAAAAAAACACTTTGGAGCAGTTTTGAAGACCCTACCATACAAAACGCACTCACTTCATTTAAATTTACCCTTATATAAGCGCTATCGGTGAATAATTTTAATATTTCTAATAATAATATACTTCAGAAATTTTTTTCCTTTTCGTACAACAAGTATTTTTTCATAAGAAATTATTAATGTCTTTTTTTTTTATAAAGTGTATGTAATTAAAAAAGAAAAAGAAGTAAAAGGTATCGCGCGTGTATCATACTATTTATATGCATTATAGCTTAATTAAATAAAAGTAAGTATAAAGTAAAAAAAGCAATGAATTCTCTTGACGTATACAGACACACACAAACATATCTTATTTTGTCAACACAAATGGCATCGTAACTTTGTCCATAGATAATAAAAGCAATAAAGTATTTATTTGAAAAAGAGATGGCCTTCAACTTTAAAATAAAAGACTATGGCTTAGATGCATTTTGTGAGTATTGCTTTAAAGGCAAAATTACTAGGAAATCATTCTCGAAAAGGACAAAAACTAAATCCACAAAAATATTAGAAATAGTGCATACCAATAATTGTAGTCCTATTAGACAAAAAACACTTCGTGGGAATATATATTTTTTAACTATAGTGTATATTGTTATTTCTATTTATTGAAAGAAAAATCTGAGGCACTGCTAAAAGTTAAAGAATTCATTGAATTCACTAAAACATAATTTAATAAAAAACCTAAAATAGTGCGCTCAGATAGAAGAGAAGAATATGTAAATAAAATATTAGAGTTTTATTTGAAAATTGTAGGTATTAAAGTGACATATATACCCGAGCCAAACGGAGTCGTGGAGAGAAAAAACGGATCTCTTATCGAAATGCCAAGGTTAATTTTTATGGATGCTGGTAGTGATAAAAAATATTGGGTTGAGGCTGTATTAAAAGCACGTTGGTTGCAACACAGATTACCATAAAATGCATAATTCTACTAAATTTGAACAAAGATGACATAAAAAGCCTGATTATGAAGGGTTGCAACTTTACAGCATTCGATGCTACACCCATTCTAAAAGAAAACATTTCAAGCTTGATGATAAAGCAGAAAAGTTAATATTTGTGGGATACTCTAAAGAATCGGAGGTTTATAAATTATTAGACACTAAAACAAAAAAATAAAAATTAGCAGAGATGTTATATTTGATAAATTTTAAAATAAAAACGAAGGTAGTAAAGTTTGTTTTAATAATAAAAAAAACTATGAAAAAATTGATGAAACTGAAGTTATTATATTTTATGAAAAAATCGAAAAGTTAAATAGCTATTGTGAAAATCGCTAAAATTTGAAAGATAAAAGTTTTGAATTAGCAAACTAAGAAAGTTTTAGTGAAAATATAACAGATTGTATTAGTAAAAATTTAAGACAAAATTTAATTCAATATTTAGGTGAAAACTTTAGTAACAATTGAAGCACAAACGAAAACAAAGAAAAATTTTAACTTTCAAGCTTAAATATAAATGCAAAAGTTAATCAATATTGGAACAAAAATTCAAATAAAAAAAGTAAATGGAGAAAATAATAAAGTACTTAAAAATTATAATTTTTAAAGTCAACGAACTCTCGACCGTTCAGAAATATCAAATAAAGGTAATTATAATAAAAGCGCAAATTTAATATATAGAGAAGATCAAAAACAGTTAAAAAAACCCATGAAACCCCAGATAAAGAAAAATGGATTCAAGTCTTGAATAAAGAATATAATTCTATAATAATAATAATAATACATGGACATTCATTGATGCTTCTAAAAATAAATATATTGTAAGTAGGTGTTTCAAACAAAGAGAATTTCAAAAGGTGAAATAAGACAATACAAAGCAAGGCTTGTAGCTTATGGTTTCTCATAAAAGTGTGGTACTAACTATGATAAAGTCTTTACAACAGTCGTTAGACATACTATTTTTAGAAGTATTTTTACTGTAGTGGGAATGAAATAAATGACCAGAAAACACTATAATACATAAATTACATTTCTCAATGGAACTTTAAATGAAAATGTATGTATGTATTAACCAGAAGCTACAATCAAAATAAAGGTAAAATTTGTAAATTGAATAAAAGTATTTATGCAGCAAGCTAAAAAGCGTGTAATGATACGTTCAATACTGTACTAAGAAAAAAATTTGTAAAATGTAAAACAGATCCTTATTTATAAACAAATAAGTTTAAAATGAATTTATTTATATTTGACAAATTTAGACACATAAATGTGTTTTATGATTATAACGAACAAGGCCATTAAGCACAGAAACACTGAAAATTTCTTCCTATATACATACGGACCCGTATAGTTTTTGGTTATGTATAATATTGTATAGAATACGGATGCGTATACATCTCAGCCGTTGATAAGGGTGGACCAATTACTAACCCATATACGTTTGAGCCGCTTAAACTTGATTCTGATACTTAATTATGGTGTATAAACATTACCATAACTTTTATATGAAAATTCGAGAAGATCACCCATTTATGTATCAACCGCGCTTAACTCTGCTTAACGTTCAAAACCAAACATACCGAGATTATATAAAGTTGGTTTAAATAAAACATTAAATAATTTTAGAAAAAATCATACTTGTCCAATGAGCTTGTAAACTTTTTCTCCTTCTAAAAAATAGGCTTGTACAATGCAATTTAATGCAGCATTTCGAACAGAATTATCTCGATCTGCAATTTGTTTGGCGACTTCTTTTAAGGCAGCTGACGGAGAAGGTTGACAAACAGATACACCATAGTTTTCAATAAGAGAACCTAACTGATCCAAGCATTCTGAAAAAGTGAGTTTTATATTTTATTTTAAGTGCATTATATTTTCTTATTAATTTAAATATTTGTTTTATTCTTAAAACTCTTAAAAGTAATTTGACGTTTTTAAGCTTTTTTTAAACCTTCTATATTATTGATACTACATAAATAATAAAACCGTAAATTATTTAATATTAGTATAATAATTAAGGGTCGTTTTACCTAAATATGTAAAAATTTTAGCTGATTTTCGAGGTAGGATTGTGAAATATCGGATAGAGATTGAATCAAATTTTTTTTATTGTTTACAAATACACGGAAAAAAATTCTAAGTTGTATTGACAAATAACTTTGTTGAAATATGCCAACAAAGTATTTGTTGAATTGTCATAGTTACTTAGTTGATTCAAACAGAGTGAAAATTTTGTTTAAAAAAAATTATTTTTTTATTTTTTTTTTAAATCAATTATTTTTTTTTGATAATTATTTTTTTATATTTATTTAGGTACTTATATATTTATTAATTTAAAATCTGTTAAAAAAAACCGAAGAAAAATTTTGACTCCTGCTGGTATTGAACCGGGGACCGTGGCTTCGAGCGTGGCTTCCAAAGCAGCGGCATTATCCATTCTGCTAACATGACACTTCGATTTACATATTTCAGTAACTTATTACGTTTAGTTTAGTTTATTTTTTTTACGTGTATATTAAAGTTTAAAAAAAAATTTTTTTTGTTTTTTGTGACGTCATTTTTGCGTGAGAGAGGTGTACCTGCGTCGCTGAAAAAAAATAATTTCTAAGTTCTGTACAGGATATCTTGACTTAGGATAATATTAAAAATAAAAAAAAAAAAAATTGGTTTAAAACACGTACTTTCGGGATGTCGAGTTCTTTCAAAAAAATTAATTAGGAACAAAATGGCGGCTGCACAAAGTTAAAATGAAAAAAAAGCCTATAATTTTCGGGCAAAAGCCGCACAAAAAATTTTTTGGAAAAAAAAATTCGTCGATATCCCGAAATTAGCACATTTATTAAGTTGCTCAGTCAGTTTAAAGTAAATCGGTGCAGAAGTTATCGCGAAATCGTGTACAAACTTTTAAAAACGCTGTTTCGAGTAAAATGACTTTCATAATTTTTTCGGTACTTTTAATTATTAAATTATTTATTTATTTTTTTATTCTTTAGAGAAATTTATAAAAAAAAACTGTAGATCAACAGTATTAAAATTAGGCAAGTAGTTTTAGAGAAATCTTTGTTAGAAGGTGCAAAAACATGGTTTTCTAAATAAGAATACAAATTTTTTTTCGCGAGAAATTGGCGTCATAAACAATAGTGAATATTAGCAAAATTTGCCCATAATTTCTATCAGTGACCAGTTCCTACATAATTTCTAACTATTTAACCATAGTTAGAAGATAATTAAAATAATAATAGAGCCATACCGTTAAATTTTATAAAAAGCACGTTTAACGGTGCGAGAAAAACAGGCCAAAATAGGGGAGGATTTAAAAACAAATTTTTTATATACTCTTGAGACATATATAAAGTAATTAATAAAAAAAAAATCAAATATCAAAAAAAAAAAAAATTCAGGTAAAACAACACAGCTGGAAGGGAAGCTAAGTTCCAAATCCGGGACGGACCCGTATAACTAATTTTATAATCCGTACGGATCCGTATTACGGATAATAAACTGATCAGTATGTCACGCTTTTTTTCATCAGTAACTGATTACGCGTGCGCACAAGTGGTTATAATATTTTTTTATTTTAGTTTTGTTTTTATAAGGTTATGCATTTTGCTTTATAATTAGAAAATAATTAGTATCTTATCAAAGAAAATAAATACTTTTTTATAAAATTTTCAATTTTTCACACTAACGTATTTTCCAAATTTTCCAAATTTTCCTAGAAAGGAACTTTCAACATTACTGGAGGATTTTCGAGGTTAAGAAAGGCGCTTATATTGATAAAAATTTTCAATTTTTCACCCTGACGCATTTTCCAATTTTCCAACTTTCCAAGATGGTGGACCAAAAAAAAATCAACATTATCTGCGGGTTTTAGCGGTTAAGAAAAACGTTTATATTGATGATGATTTTCCAAGATCGCGGAAGGAAAACTATGAAAAAAAAGAAGTTTCTACAATACCCGGGGGTTTTGGAGATGGAGAAAAATGTTTTTATGACAGAAAATTTTCATTTTTTCACCCCTAAATATTTTCCAGTATGGCGGACCGAAAAACATGAAAGAAGGAGCTTTATACATTTCCTGGGGGTTTTCGAGGATGAGATTAACGGTTTTTTTGATGAAAATTTTCTTTTTTTCATTACAACATATTTTTCCAAGATAAAATTATAGATAAAACTTAATTTTTTCATGTTTTTTCTTCCGCCATCTTGGGAAATTGGAAAATATATTGGGGTGAAAATATGAAAATTTTTATCCCGTAAAAACGTCAAATACTTAAAGTAATGTAGAAACTTCCGTTTTTCATGTTTTTTTACCAATATCTTGGAAAATCGGAAAATATGTTGGGATGAAAAAACGAATTTTTTATTCATGAAAACATTTTTCTTAATCTCCAAAATCTGCGGGTAATGTATAAACTTCCTTTATTTTATATTTTTCCTTCCGCCATCTTGGAAAATCAGAAAATACGTTAAGGTGAAAAATTGAAAATTATCATCAATATAAACGTTTTTCTTAACCGCTAAAACCAGCAGATAATGTTGATTTTTTTTTGGTCTGCCATCTTGAAAAGTTGGAAAATGCTTGAGTGTGAAAAATTGAAAAATTTATAAAAAAGTATTTATTTTCTTTGATAAGATACTAATTATTTTTTAATTATGAAGCAAAATTCATAACCTTATAAAAACAAAACTAAAATAAAAAAATTTTATAACCACTTGTGCGCATGCGTAATCAGTTACTGATGAAAAAAAGCGTGACATACTGTTCAGTTTATTATCCGTTTGGCGGATAAGTCCCGGACCCCCAAGTAAGTTTTAAGGATTTCATTTCTACATGGGAAACCTTAAGACGAGACAAATAAAATGAAAATATAATCTTTGAAAATTTATTTATCATTTCAAGCAAAGACTACATCCGGATATGTACGATTATCGTCGAATTTAGACCTCTAGGATTAACATTTCACTACTTTTTAAGAAAAAATTTTTGGGGTTTTTTAAGGTCTCTTTAAAACGTCGAAATATTCAAAAATCGGTTTCTTGAGTTTAAAAAAAATATACCATCATCAATTTTTTTTGTAGTCCTGATAAGTTAAAAAATAATATTTTTAAATTCTTAGAAAATCTCCTGGCGGGGAAACCACTTTCTAAAACCTTAAAATTCATAATCTTCTACCACAGCTTATCCGCGCTTTTTTAACTGTTATGAAATAATTTTATTTTAAATAGTTTACAAGAATTTAAATGTATTTTTTTTTTAGATATTTTTACTAATGCGGTGATTGTATTTTATAAACTATTCGAGCAAATAAGAAATATATGGACATTTATACGATATTCGTTATCGAAGACTATAGTTTTTTTGAGCATTGAAAAGACAAAAAAATGTAGCTAATAAAGCATGGGAAAAACTAAATTTTTGGGTAATTTTAATATTAAATAATTATTTTCTCAAATTGAAATAAAAGGATGTAGGATTAATAGTTAAAAGAAGACTTAGTAACTTGTAATAACTATTTATTATAGATGCTTATAAGTCGGCATCTAGGCAGATACTCAAGAAAAAGTATATTCAATAAAAGGAGAAGAGTGCACACACACAACACACACACACACACACACACACACACACACACACACACACACACACGATATGATAATTTTTATTTTTTAGCAATTTGGCATTTTAATAACTAAATTTTTTGTGCTTCCACTTACCACAATTTTTTTTCGTTATGGAATTAAAAAAAAAACTTTATAGTTAGTAAATCAAATGTCCATTTTTTGCCAAAAATGACCAATTTTAAAATTGCTATTAAAATTGTAATTTTTGATGAAAATGAGTCTTAAAGGTCTCAAAAATTTCAATTAAGCTCTAAGTTTTGAAAAAATTTTTACTCATTCCTTTTCAATTGTTTGTTTAGCAGATATGATAATTTAAAAAAAGAGTCTTAATTTAAGGTTTTTTTAAAAAAAATCATATTTTATCACTATCTTTGTCAAGTCATATCTCGAAAAGGTACAAAGCAAAATGGACGAATGAAAAATTTTTCGAAACTTGATACTAGTACAAAGCATTAGAGGCCTATAAGACTTATTTTCTTCAAAAATTACAATTTTAGCAGCAATTTTAAATTTGGTCATTTTTGGCAAAAAATGGACATTTGATTTTCTAACTATAGCAACGAGAGAATCGGTGATGAAAAATTGCGGTTTACGGCGTTCGAAAGGTAGAACTTATACAAAAAAAATGAGACCAAACGTTAGTATTTTGGTAGAATTGCAATATGACAGCATTATTTGGAAAATTGCCTAAAAACCCTATCTTATAACATTGTTATAGAATTGAGCCCTGCGTTTCTCGGCCAAGAAGGCGCGTTGGAATAAACGGAAGGAGTTTTCGGTATTTTTTCAACATTTTTAAGTCATCAATTGTAATTTATAATCCAGATGTTTCGAATATATACAATTTGCGCTATAAAATCCAAAAATTTTTGGTAAAAAAAGGGGTGTTTTCGGTGTTTAAGGGTGATTAAGGTATTTTCGGACTCTAGGGACCTCATTTTCCAGTTTAGCGACACCGAAAACATATTAGGAAGTATAGAAAACTTTTTTGAAAAAAATTTTTGTCGTTCCCACTAATTGCCAACCACTTGAGAGCTACCCTGGGTTTGTGCGACCCCTAAATCGTTCTCAAATGAGCTAAAAATTGGTATGGGATCATTTTGTCACCTAAATTTCAACATACTTAAGGAAGAACATTTTTGGCGCACTTTTTTTTTTAGTGAACTACCCTAATATACATATATACACAACATTTTCCACCGCAATTTATTAGTAAATTGTAAAAAAAAGGAAATTAACAAAAATTATATTAAACAAAAGTTTTTTTTTTTGATGCAATAACGAAAAAAAATTGTGGTAAGTGGAAGCACAAAAAATTTAGTTATTAAAATGCCATGTATATATATATTATAAAAAGAGTGTACTTTATTTTGTGATAAACAAATAAGTAATAATAATAATAATAATAATAAAAAATTGCTAAAAAATAAAAATTATCATACTTTTTGATTAATATTATGTCTAATAGTAAAAATTTGAATTTTTCTAAAATAAAATACATTATGAATTGTTTTGACATTATATAAATTAACGAGAATAAAAAATAAATTAATAAAACAGTTACAAATAACAATTTAACAAAAAAAAATTTTTAACTAATAAAATTAAATATATTTTCAAATAAATGAATATTTAAGATTTAAAACATTTTTGATTGAACTTATACTTTCAAGAGTTTAGAAATTATTATCTTTCTCATTATTTAAAGTATTTAATAGAATAAGTTTGTGAATTGTACGCTTTAGCACTGTTGACACTGTTTTGAATTCCACTACTCTGACTAAATCATCAGGGCCTTTGAAAACCTGGATGACTTTAGCCAATGGCAATTTCGAGGGTGGCATCGTCTCATCCGAGATCAACACTACGTTATTAACATCACTATTCTTATTCTTTTGCTTTAGCAAGCATTTTTGGCGCTCTTGTAGCGTTCGAAGGTACTCCGTTGACCAACAACGCCACCAACTCTGGAGCCATTGTTGTATCCACTTGTATCTTTTCACAGGTAGAATTTTTATATTCTCACGGTTAGATTCAGGCTATATATACGATTCTGATTGTGCTGGAATTAGGGAGGGCGATAAAAACACATTGTCTGAAGGGTCATCGGTTAAAAAGCGCCCTACTGTGAATCAAATCCTATCTCTAAGACAAAAAATTACAAGTCACCCCAAAAACTTCTTCCTCTGACTCTCTTGGAGTTAATCTTGGTGTTCCACAATGGTCTGGGCTGGGTCCCCTCTTTGTTTTGTCTTTATATAATATTAGAATTAATAAAAATTTATAAAAAAAGGTATTATTTACTTTATTCAATAAAACTATATATAAATTAGTATATAATACTGTATGACAATAAATATTGTTTTTACTAAAATTATTTTTTTTTTCATTTATTAAAATTTTATTTATATCATGTTAGGACGATATTATATCGGATTTCGAGACGAGAACGATATGAAACCGATACCGATACTATAAATTGTGACGCGAGCTAGCAATGAACTAAAAATATATAATGGTTGCATTGATTGCACAACCTACTTTACACAGTACATACGTGACACCACAGATGGTGCCACACATATCTTTTTACTTTATTTATGCATACACATACATAACACACAAATACATGTACACATAAACCATACTTTAATAATATATACAATAATTATAATTTCTATATTCTAACACTCCCACTGAAATTAACAATTATTGTATCAAAACAAAAATAATTACTTTTACAAATTCATAGACAAAAAGAAACATAAATTATTTTAAATGATTTTAAATACTTCAACTTATTGTCTCTATTGAATTGTAAGTCTTTTCACTAAAAACACCTATAGCAGACCTCAAAAATTCAAAACGCTTTCTGCTAAGAGGTTTTGTAAATAAATCAGCTTGCTGATTTTCAGTATTCATATAAACTAAATTAAACAATTTCTTATCATACATATCTTGAATAAAATGATATTTAACATCAATGTGCCTAGTTAACTTATTAAATTGAGAATTTTTAATCATATTAATAGCACTTTTATTATCTACACATAGCACTGGTCTTTTTACACTTGAACACAAACTATATATTAACCTTTTCATCCACAAAGTTTCTTGAATAGTTGTACATGCTGCTACGTACTCTGATTCTGCTGTTGACAAAGCGACTGTGTTTTGCCTTCGAGAACCCCATGAGACTGGACTGCCATTGAACTTTAGAACATAACCAGAAGTAGATTTCCTTGTGGCAATGTCTCCTGCAAAATCTGAATCACTAAATGCTTCCAATTTAGAACTAGTAGTATTTGCACTAAACACAACTCCAAAATCAGCTGTTCCCTTAATATACTTGAGTATCCGCTTTACAGCATTCCAATGTGCTTTTGTTGGATTGTGAGCATGCCTACTTACTGCTCCCACTGCAAACATGATGTCAGGTCTTGATACTGTTGCCAAGAAGATAAGACTCCCTACAGCTTCTCGATAAGGACAATTAATTGGTTTGCTATTATGCTCGTTGAACATGGAGATGTTTTGGTAGGAGTCAGCTGGTACGCTGACTGGATTTGCATCCTAAATCTTTCTAAGACTCTCTTCGCATACTGCTTCTGCTTTGCTAAAATAGAGCCATCTGGCAAATAACTTAATTCTATCCCCAAAAACATACTGATTTTACTGTCAGTAATTTCAAAGTTCTGCCTCAAATAATCTATTAATTATTGAATTTTCTTCTTATTCTTGCATGCAATAAGACCATCATCTATATATATAACTAAAAATAACTTTTCATTATCATCTTTATCTTGAGAAATGAAAACACATGGATCTGCTGGACTTGCTTTTAGGTTAAATTTCTTTAAGCACTGGACAAACTTTTTATTCCAGCATCTGGAAGCCTGTTTCAAACCATATAAGCTTTTCTTTAGTAGACATACCTTATCGACTGGAGATTTATTAAAACCCTGAGGTTGGTTCATGATTACATTGGACTCTTGGAGTTCTCCATGGAAAAGGCTGTCTTGACATCAAATTGCTTCAGATGCATTTTCTTCGCTGCTGCCAAAGCCAGCAAAGTCCTTACAGATTCATAGCGAGCTACTGGGCTGTAAGTTTCTTCATAGTCTATGCCAGGTTTTTGCATGTAACCTTTAACTACAAGTCTTGCTTTGTACCTTTTTGATCCATCCGCTTCAGTTTTAATTTTATAGACCCATCTATTATTCAAAATAGTTGTATTTTTAGGTGCTTCAACAAGTACCCAAGTTTTATTTTTATTTAAAGCTTCTATTTCCTCTTTCATAGCTGCTTTCCATTTATCTGCTTCATCACTTTCTACAGCTTGTTTAAAATTTGCTGGTTCAGTTTGACACAGTAGTAATTCATGCACATGCTCATAATCGTCCAACCAGTGTGGTTGCTGAATATGCTGTCTGTTTCTAAGATTATATCTTCTTTCTGGATTCTGATTATTAATTTCTTGATTAATATTTTGATTATTTTGATTTTCTAAATTTTCATCAATAATATCAAAAATTTCTTGTTCTTCAAATAAATCTGCAAAATCTTCTGGAATTTCATCATAATTATTTTCTACTGGTAATTCTGCAACATCAGGTTGAATATTATTATCAAGAGCCTCTTCTTGAATATTTTCTTGAATAACTACATTTTCTCTTTCTGGAACATTCTGTTGAATTGCTTCAGCATTTTCAGGTCTTAAAATACACTGAAAAATACAATAATCTTCATCTATTTCTTTCTGATTATCTTGACTAACATCAGAGGTAAGTTCTTCTTTAATTTCAACATTTATTTGTTTTGAAATTTTTCTTGCTCAATCTAATAAAACTTTATAAGCTTTTGATTCTTCAGAATAACCTACAATTATACCGGTTTTGCCTTTTGGATCCAATTTTAGACGTAGCTGATCAGGAACTTGAACGACAACTTTACTACCAAATACTCTTAAATGGTAAATATTACATTTATTAGTTTTATTGAACCAAATTTCATACGGAACCTTTGTAGAATTCTTGACCTTTCTTGATCTGTTCAAAACATAAGTTGTAGTATTTACCGCCTCAGCCCATAGATACTTAGGTAGTCTCTTGGCAATCAACATGGTACGAGATGCTTCTGCTAAAGTACGAATCTCTCGTTCAGCCTTCCCATTCTGTTCTGGACAATACTGGACTGTTCTCTGATGTACTATACCCTCCTTGAAGGTTAGATTCTGAATCTGCTTGTTGACAAACTCCAAACCATTGTCCGTCCTGAGAATGTTCACTTTCTTGCCCGTTTTTTTTTAAAGCGGAGTAAATAATTCTGCAAACAGGCGAATACTTCACTTTTGTGCTTTAAATAATATACCTTGACATATTTTGAGAAGTCATCCTTGAACAATAGAAAATATCTGGACTTGCCCAAAGAAGGTACTTCCATAGGCCCACAAACGTCAGCATGAATTATTTCTCCAACGTATTTAGTAACACTTTTACTAGCTGGAAAATGATTACGACGAATTTTTCTAAGTGCACATGCATCACAAAAAGGTTTACTGTCACATATTTCACTAGAATTTTCTTAACTTGTTTATAATTTTGATGAGACATACGCTCATGCCACAGTATTAAATTATGTTTAAGAGTATTGTTTATAATTTCATTGTCCTTTAAAACAACTAAACTGCTTTCAATATTGACTTTAAATTTCATCACAAAAATTTTTCTTTCCACAGATTTTTCACCATAGGCAACGATTTCTTTTTTGTTATTATAAATAACACATGAATTATTTTTTGATTTCACTTCTAGATTTTTATCTAAGACAGCACCCATGGAAAAGAGATTAAATTGAATTTCAGGGGCAAAAAGTACATTGTCTAGATGTTTTCTTTTCCATTCTTGTTTATTATGAGCTAGTATGTTTATTTTACCTTTCTTGTAAGCATAAACAATGCTTCCGTTACCGATACGAATTCTTACAGGTGTTGGTAAATCTTCGAGTTCAGTGAACCATGAAACTTGCCCGCTCATGTTAATACTAGCGCCAGAATCGAAAATCCATTCGTCTGCTTTAGTCTTGTTGCTAACTGCCGATACAAACCCGGTCGATACAAATGTTTCACATAAAAGACCATCTTCACTACTGTCGCTGTCGTCGCCAATATTGTTGCCGCTCTTTTTGGTGTCTTGACGGTTCTTAGAAGAATTTTTATTTTGGTTTTTCTCACTGTTTCTATGCCAACAGTTTGAACTGATGTGACCTTTCGTATTACAGACATAACACGTGAAATTTGCGTGTGGGTTTGATTTCCCACCTTTGCCGCCTTTCTTGAAATTTTTGTTGCCACCCGATTTCGAATTCTCGGAAGTTGCCTCTCTTGAATTTTTATTACCAGACTTGTTTTGAAACTTATTCTTAGAAGTACTTGAAGCGAATAAGGCGCTATTTTCCACACTTGTTTGATCTTTGTTGGAATTGCGGGATTCTTCCATCATAAGTCTTGAAGACAAATTTTCGAAAGTTCGCTGATCTGGACTGGCTGATTCCCACGCGGAGACAAAATGCTGTAAATTTTCAGGAAGTGTCATGAGAACTTTTGTAATCATCATACTTTCTGAAATATTTTCTCCTAATGTCCTAAACCTATGACACAAATCTTCGACTTTTGCTATATGCGTGGCCATGTTATCACTTGGATTTTTCTGTAGACTAAACCACTGTTGTGAGAGCATATGTACACTCGTCTCCGTTTTGCTCTCGTAGATGCCGAGCAATTTATCCCACATTTCCTTAGAATTTTCACAATTAATTATATGCAACATAGGTTGCCTATCAACAGTTGTGGCAATTAATTTTTGTGCTAAATTGTCCTTTTTGCACCACTCTTTGAGTTCATTTTCATAAACTGCTACAGCAGCTACGTGGGCTGCTCTAGCTGCATCATCCGCACCTTGCTGTAAAACCGGTGGCGAAGGCTTAACCGAAGCACCAGTAACTACACCATAAGCATCGTGTGAATTTAAAATAATTCGTAATTGGAATCTCCAGACACCCCAATTTTCCGAATTTTTTAACTTTGGAATTTTAAATAATTCATTTTTCATTTTGACCGTAAAATAATGCACTTTTTGCTCAAAGACTTGGCTTTATTTAACGAAAAAACAGAACATTTCACACTCTTTAACTAAGTCTCACTTTTCAACCAATGCTTGGCCCATAATCTATTAGGATTTATTTATTAAATAAATAAAGAAGCTGATTAGGTTTAAGAAAAGTAATTAGTAAATTTATTATAAAAGAAATATAATATAAAATACAATAAAGAGTATTTGAATTAGGTGCGCTCGTGACGCGAGCTAGCAATGAACTAAAAATATAAAATGGTTGCATTGATTTCACAACCTACTTTACACAGTACATACGTGACACCACACATGGTGCCACACATATCTTTTGACTTTATTTATGCATACACATACATAACACACAAATACATGTACACATAAACCATACTTTAATAATATATACAATAATTATAATTTCTACTAGCTGATTGGCCTCGCGATGCTCGGCTTAACCAAATAAAAACTCTTGTGCATTAATTTTTTTATATTTTAATCATATGTAGTTAATTATAATAAATTTAATCATACATGATTAAAATGCAATTTAATTTTATTTAAAAATGAATGAGAACAGAATTAATTTTATACTTCTAAAATTAACAAAAAAATTTTATAATTCATATTAAGAAAAAGTTACATGATTATTTATAAATATTTATAACTAATGAGGTATATTTTATAACATAAATAATTATTGATAATAAATAACGATTGAAAATAAAATATAGTAATATGCAGTTTTTTTAACAAAATTTGTAGTTTTTTTCATACTGTAGACAATGAATATTTAAATATTTTCAATTTTCATACACATCACAACTGATATTGTAGACAATCAATATGAATATGACTATAGAATGAAATTTTCATAATTTTTTATTGTTCATAAATAGGACAGGCGATATCCATTTCACTCTATGGTGAAATTTTTTAAGCTTTTTCATAAATAAAACAGCCAACAATATAGATTGAAAATTTTGAATTTTTTTCATAATGTAGACAGCCAATATAAATTTTACTATTGAGTGAAATTTTTATATTTTATGTTTTTTCATAAATAGTATAGCCGATATCCATTTTACTCTATGGTAAAATTTTTGGTGTTTTCCATATATAAAACAATATAGATTGAAATTTTTGCTGTTTTTTTATATTGTAGACAATCAATATGAATTTTACTCTAGAGTGAAATATTTATGATTTTTTTTTTGTTCATAAATAGGACAGAAGATATCTATTTTACTCTATAGTGAAATTTTTTGGGATTTTTCATATATTAAAAAGGTCAACAATATAGATTGAAATTTTTTCAGTTTTTTCATATTGTAGACAATCAATATGAATTTTACTATCGAGTGAAACTTTTATAATATTTTTTATAAACTTTTATAATTTTTATATGATTTAATATAAAATAATTATTTAAATATTTATAATTTAATATTTTATAATATTTAATATGCAGTTTTTTTAACAAAATTTGTAGTTTTTTTCATACTGTAGAGAATGAATATTTGAATATTTTCAATTTTCATACACATCACAACTGATATTGTAGACAATCAATATGAATATGACTATAGAATGAAATTTTCATAATTTTTTATTGTTCATAAATAGGACAGGCGATATCCATTTCACTCTATGGTGAAATTTTTTGAGTTTTTTCCTATATAAAACAATTAACAATATAGATTGAAATTTTTGCTGTTTTTTATATTGCAGAGAATCAATATTAATTTTACTCTAGAGTGAAATATTTATAATTTTGGTTCCTCATAGAGGACCCATTGTTTTAGGTAAAATGTTTATTTCTGATTTTTTGACATATACGCACGTTTTGAGACCTCAGGATGCTAAAAAACCAGTTTTAAAAAAAAGTATGCATGTGTGTGTGTGAGTGTATGTATATATGTATGTAGCACTGTCACCGGTGATATTTCACAACCAGTATGACATTAAGACCTATTTTTTTTATAAAATTTTTTTCACCAAAAAATCTCCAGGTACATTTTTTTTTTTTTTAATTTGGATGTAATACCTCATTTTTTTCCATGCGAGTAAATTTTTGTAGTATTTTCATATCGTAAACAGCCAATATGAACTTTACTATACAATTAAATTTTTTAAATTTTTGTTTTTTTTATTCTTAGGACTGCCGATAACTATCTTATTTCATAGTGAAATTTTTTGAGTTTTTTCATATATAAATAGCCAACAATATAGATGGTAAATTTTTTAGTTTTTTCATATTGTAAACCACCAATATGAATTTTACTATACAGTTAAATATTTTTATTTTTTTTTTCATTCTTAGGACTGCCTATAACTATATTATTACATAGTGAAATTTTTTTAATTTTTCATATATAAAATAGCCAGAAATACAGATTGAAATTATTGTAGTTTTTTCATATTGTAAACAGACAATATGAATTTTACTATACAGTTAAATTTTTTAAATTTTTGTTTTTTTTATTATTCTTAGGACTGCCAATGTCTATATTATTTCATATTCAAATTTTTAAGTCATTTCATATATAAAACAAAAGAGCTTCGGTGCAAATTACTCCTTGTAAAAAATGCTATCGAGTTGACGCTTTTTTTTTAATTTTAGCTCACGGCACAGAGTTACAACTGTTTAAAGCTAAGAAGTACAAAATTTAAAAACTCAAAAATTGGGCATTTTCTTCACTTCATATCTTAAAATGGTTTGTATCAAAATATATAAAAAACAAAATGCATTGTATTTATTAAACGCTTTTCTAAAGCCGATTTTTTTTTGTTTTTTATTTAATGTATTCATTAAAAATAAATAGCAAAAAAAAGACTCAGAGTCCGATTTACTGAATTATTGGGTTTATCCATTGCAATAATAGTATTGAATTTAGCAGAAACTATACTTCACTTTAATTTTTTTTCGAAAAGTGTCCTGTTTTATAGAAAAAGTGTAATTTCAATTGTTTTTATGCAATAATAGTATTAATATATAGGTCTTGAATTTAGCAGAATATACTCCACTTAAATGTTTTCGAATTCCGCCGTGTTTTATAGAAATGTTGTAATTTCAATTATTTTTATGCAATAATAGCATTAAATTATTAGTATTGAATTTAGCAAAATATACCCAACCTAAATGTTTTTGAATATTGTCCTATTTTATAGAAATCTTTTAATTTCAAATATTTTTATGCAATGATAGCATTGAAATATATGTATTAAATGTAGCAAAATATACCCCTTTTTCAATTTTTTTCGAATAGTAGCCTGATTTTTAGAAAAGTTGTTATTTCAATTGCATTGAAATATTAGTAATTAATTTAGCAGAAAATATAACTCACTTTAATTTTATTTCGAAAAGTGTCCTTTTTTATATAAAAGTTGTAATTTCAAATGTTTTTATGCAATGATAGCATTGAAATATTAGTATTGAATATAACAGAAACTATACCCCACTTTAATTTTTTTTTCGTTAACAACTTAAAAAGATAAACTCATATTGATTGTCTACAATTTGAAAAACATCTAAAAATTTAAATACAAGTTGTCGGGTGTGTATTTTGTATTTTTATATTTTTGAATTTTTTATTTGTAAAAATTGTATTTTCAAATATTTTTATTGACTTTAGCAGAAACTATACGTCATTCTAAATTTTTTTGTAATAGTGTCCTATAAATTTTGTAATATAGTGTTTTATATAAAAGTTGGAATTTCAAATATTTTTATGCAATGATAGCATTGAAATATTTTTATTGACATTGGGCTGTTTCACAAACCACGTAACGCAAATTTTTCCGTTTTCGCGATACCCGCCTACTCAAAAAAGCGTTATGTTACGTTTTTTTTCTCCCCTACCACCCTTAAAAGCGTTACTAACGCAAACTAATTTTAAAATATTTTATCACAAATATTTTTCTTTTACACACACCTACCTTGACGGCGTTACGTGGTTTGTGAAAGAGCCCATTAGCAGAAACTAAACGCTAATCTAATTTTTTTTCGATTAGTGTGCTGTTTTATATAAAAAATTTAATTTTAAATATTTTTATGCAATGATTGTATTGAAATATTATTATTGACTTTAGCATAAACTATCCACCATTCTAAATTCTTTTTAATAATGCTCTGTTATACATAAAAATTGGCATTTCAAATATTTTTATGCAATGATTGCATTGAAATATTTTTACCGACTTTAGCAGAAACTATACGCCATTCTAAATTTTTTTTGATTAATGCTCTTTTATATATTAAAATTGGCATTTCAAATATTTTTATGCAATGATTGCATTAAAATATTTTTATAGACTTTAGCAAAAACTGTACGCTATTCTAAATTTTTTCTAATATTATACTGTTTTATACAAAAGTTGGAATTTCAAAAGTTTTTATGCAATGATAGCATTGAAATTTTTTTATTGACTTTAGCAGAAACTATACATCACTTTAAATTTTTTTCTAATAGTGTCCTGTTTTATATAAAAATTGTAATTTAAAATGTTTTTATGCAATGTTAGCATAGAAATATTTTTATTGAATTTAGCAGAAACTATCCGCCATTCTAAATTCTTTTTAATAATGCTCTGTTATACATAAAAATTGCCATTTCAAATATTTTTATGCAATGATTGCATTGAAATATTTTTACCGACTTTAGCAGAAACTATATGCTATTATAAATTTTTTTCGATTAATGTCCTGTTTTATACAAAAGTTGTAATTTAAAATATTTTTATGCAATGATTGCATTGAAATATTATTATTGACTTTAGCAGAAACTGTACTCCATTCTAAATTTTTTTGAATAATGCTATGTTATAAATAAAAATTGGGATTTCAAATATTTTTATGCAATGATAGCATTGAAATATTTTTATTGACTTTAGCAGAAACTATCCGCCATTCTAAATTTTTTTTAATAGTGTTGTGTTTTCAAAAGTTAATATTTCAAATATTTTTATGCAATGATTGCATTGAAATATTTTTATTGACTTTAGCAGAAACTGTACTCCATTCTAAATTTTTTTGAATAATGCTCTGTTATATATAAAAATTGTGATTTCAAATATTTTTAAGTAATGTTAAGGTTCTTTACCAGACAATTAAAATTACGGTATTTTGACAGATCATTTTTCGTGGTAGCTTAAATAAAAAAAAAAGTACGACAACGTCGCACAATGTTTGTAGGCACGCGATTTTATTTACATGATTATTATTATAATATTATGCGTTTATTTTAAACGTCGACGTTGTCACCTTAAAATTTTGATCGGTTTTTTATTTTTTCTTATTAAAATATCTTTTATAAGAAAACCACAATTTATTTAAAAATCGAATAGAAGTTTCTTCAACAATTAATTTACTTGGTGCAATATTTAAAAAAAAAATCTATTGTTCAGTTTCGGCGTTGACAGTAAATAAAAATCTCAAACCCGTGTTCTTTGACTCGGCTCCTATGCTTGCAATGTATAGGAATTCAACTTTGGAGCTTTGTATCTCCTAAACGAAAACCACAATTTTCTTAAAATTTTATTTTTATGTGTATTATTATAATATGAAGGCCCTATAAAAATTTTAGCGATTTCTATTGTCGTCTAAATTACTGGTGAACTACCATAACATTGAAATATTTTTATTGACTTTGGCAGAATCTATACGTCAATCTGAATGTTTTTCGAATAGTGTCCTGTTTTATACAAAAGTTGGGATTTCATATATTTTTATGCAATGATTGCATTGAAATATTTGTTTAGAATATTTTTTGAATTTATTGACCAAATATTGACTTTAGCGGAAACTGCGCGCTATTCTAAATTTTTTCTAATAGTGTACTGTTTTATACAAAAGTTGGAAATTCAAATATTGTTATGCAATTATTGCATTAATATATTTTTATTGACTTTAGCAGAAACTATATGCCATTCTAAATTTTTTTGAAAAGTGTTGTGTTTTTTTCAAAAGTTAACATTTCACATATTTTTATGCAATGATTGCATTGAAATATTATTATCGACTTTAGCAGAAACTATATGCCATTCTAAATTTTTTTGAAAAGTGTTGTGTTTTTTTCAAAAGTTAAGATTTCACATATTTTTATGCAATGATTGCATTGAAATATTATTATCGACTTTAGCAGAAACTGTACTCCATTCTAAATTTTTTTGAATAATGCTCTGTTATATATAAAAATTGGGATTTCAAATATTTTTAAGTAATGTTAATATTGAAATATTTTTATTGACTTTGGCAGAATCTATACGTCAATCTGAATGTTTTTCGAATAGTGTCCTGTTTTATACATAAGTTGGAATTTTAAAAGTTTTTATGCAATGATAGCATTGAAATAATTTTATTGACTTTAGCAGAAACTATCCGGCATTCTAAATTTTTTTGAATAGTGTTGTGTTTTATACAAAAGTTAACATTTCAAATATTTTTATGCAATGATTGCATTTAAATATTTTTATTGACTTTAGCAGAAACTGTACTCCATTCTAAATTTTTTTGAATAATGCTTTGTTATATATAAAAGTTGGGATTTCAAATATTTTTATGCAATGTTAACATTGAAATATTTTTATTGACTTTGGCAGAAACTATACGTCAATCTGAATGTTTTTCGAATAGTGTCCTGTTTTATACAAAAGTTGGAATTTCAAATATTTTTATGCAATGATTGCATTGAAATATTTTTATTGACTTTAGCAGAAACTGTACGCTATTCTAAATTTTTTCTAATATTATACTGTTTTATACAAAAGTTGGAATTTCAAAAGTTTTTATGCAATGATAGCATTAAAATTTTTTTATTGACTTGCTAGCAGAAACTATACACATCATTTTAAATTTTTTTCTAATAGTGTCCTGTTTTATATGATAATTGTATTTTTAAATATTTTCATGCAATGATTATGAAAATGAATATTTATGAAAATTAATATTATTATTAAATGGAATTTTAAATATTTGTCTGCAATAATTGCTTTAAAATGTGTTTTTAATTTCAAAAATTTTTATGCAATGATTGCATTGAAATTTTTTTTGTATTTGTCTTGTTTTATAAGAAAATTGTATTTTTTTATTGACTTTACCAGAAACTATATGCCATTATAAATTTTTTTCTAACAGTCTCCTGTTTTATAGAAAAGTTGGAATTTCAAATATTTTTATACAATGATTGCATTTAATTATTTTTTTAATTAGATATATTCTTATGCAATGGTAGAAATTAAATTTTTTTTAAAGAAATAAAATATAAAATACTTAAAATAATATAAAAAATGGATATCAGCTGTCCTAAATATAAAAAAATAAAAAATTCAAAAAATTAGACTCTAATTCGTTTTTTTGACATTTCTCTTTAATGAATGAATGAAATTAAAAAAAAATAAAAGTGGCATTAGAAAAGTGCTTAATAAATACAAAGAAACTTGGTTTTTACATTTTGGTACAATCCATTCCGAGATCTGAAGTGATGAAAATGTCCACTTTTTGATTTTTTTAATTTTGAAGTTCTTAGCTTCAAACAGTTGTAACTCTGAACTGTGAGCTCAAATTAAAAAAAAAAAACGTCAAATCGATAGCATTTTTTCCTAGGAATTATTTGCACTAAACTTCGTTTCAAAAAACCTCTTAGATCCTGAGAAAAATCAGCTTTAGTGAAAAAAAATGAAATTATTTTGCGTTTTCGACTACTAACTTCTGATATTGATTTCTCGAAATCATTTAAATATTTTTTAAAAATTAAAAAAAGGTCTGGAGATATTTCTTTAAAGATTACTTTAAAACCACTTTCATGTATTTTCGTCCGTACAATTCTCCATAAATGCGTGTCCAATAAAATCAAAAATAGTCAATTTTTTAAATTATTTCATTTTAATATATATAGGATATTCTAACAGTTTAAAAAATAACGTCGATATCGATACGATACGGTACTTACGTTGGCACTAACGATCGTGATCTAATATCGTGCAGCATTACGACCGCCTCAAATAGCAACCAATTTTTGCCATGCCACTTCGGCGGTGTTTATTAGAAGTTCTAGCTTAACAAACAGACTTTTAATTTTATATATGAAAAGGGTAAATTTTGTATAAATGAATTAGACCTGTGACGAGGTAACGAGGCAACCTCGTTCTCGGTGTACGAGGCAATAACGAGGCGAGATCAAAATTTGAAATTCGCGTTTAGATGAGGCGAGACCGAGAATAAATTTTCCAAAATCTTACATCACTTCGCCTCACCTCGCCTCGCCTCGTTAAACCTCGTAATTCTTTTTTTACCCAATTTTTACCAAGACTAGATTGCCATACCCCTTGGAACAGCACCTTAGAAATGCTAAGAATTTTTAGGGAGTTAAAATCAAGATATTAAGAAATAAAAATTTTTATTTCTTTATATCTTAATGATTTATATATTATCGGTTATACGACAACTATAATGAAACGCGTTAATTCCGGCTTCACGATGTTTAATAGCAGGCAATAATGCCATAAGAAAAGCATTTACAACTTTCAATTATTAACTAAGTTACAATTAAATAGTTTTATTATATGTAATTTATAAAACCTAAATTAAATATTGATAAATAGAGAAAGATTCATGCATTTTTTAGTATTTCTGTTTTTAAGCTATGTGACCATTTATGAACACAAATTTCTTTTACTACCAACTTAATTTGAAAATTTTTTTGGATTATGAAAATAAGGGTGATTAAGATGTGGTCTTAAATTTTGTTACATTTTTCTTGTAAGTATTCAAAAACTGACCGGGGGAAATAACTAAAGAAGGAAAGTGTTTAATGCTTTTTCTCTGTGCTCTATTATTTTTTTATTCTTATGCTTGAAAAAAATTTTCTAAAGGATGATATTTATAAATGTTTTAAAAATTTTGAAATATCACTTCATTATAAATGTGCTTTAAATGTGTAAAATATATTTTTAATATGCATTATACATGCAATTTTATAATTTTTTGAAGCCTTGATTAAAATTTTTTGATTTTATATTATTCAAGATTGTACCTCGCTTAGAAACGAGGAATTCTCGGCCGAGAACGAGGCGAGGTGGGTATAATTGTACTAGTATTAGGCGCGCGTCACGCGCAGAATCATTTAAAACTTTCAAACTTAATTATTTTCTTTTAAATACCAAAATTTATTTTTACATTAATTTTTTTATTGATATCAACTACTCAACTAACTAACTAACCTCAAAAATAATAAAAACGCAGTCTTTTTACCCAGAAATTTTTTACGTAAAATGCACTCACACATTTACAAAAAAAAAATATTTTGAACCTCAACTTGAGGTTTGTTTTGTTTGCTTTTTTGCACTCTGCACTAAATATTAAAATTTTTTTACTTTATAAGATTTAAATGTAATTTAAAAAAAAATTTAATTATTATGTGTGAAATCTTTAAAAAAAAGTTTTTGAAATTTCAAGGTTATCTAACCAGAATTTGTGGGTAAATAGACGCAGCCTAATAAAAACATAATATAAACAATAAAGCAACTAATTTTAACCTATTAACAATGAAATTTGTATGACCCAATCAGAATGACTCTTTTAGAAATTACAATGAACATAGTTACCGTATAGATGACTAACTCATTTTTAGGATAAGATATTTACCATTTAATAATTTTATTTATTACTTATTATATTATTACAATAACTTATGCTTTTTAATGAATTAATTTGGACATTTTATTTTGTTTCACCCATTTGGATTAAAAAAAGGAGTAGGGTCTCTAAGGGCTGTTTTTGGCCCAGTAACTATGGCGTGTTACTCCCGCCGTTTACCCGCGCTTTTTTGAATTTGTTCACGTTGACATTCAGAGCACTGGGCAGAAATAAACTAAGGTGTAGGGATGAGCAAATGATATAAGTGACATTTATATACTACTAAAATCACTTTGCAACTCTTCTAAATCAAAATGAATGATTGCACTGGGTGGTGTTAGGGGAGGGGTATGGAGAGGGGAAGGGAGGGGGAGGGGTCCGTTGAGGGTGGAATTGTTTTTTTTGGACTTAAGCATTAAAAAAAAGCCGTTTCCAATTTTTTAAAGTAAAAAATAAAATGGGCCAAAAACAGCCCTTAGAGACCCTACTCCTTTATAACGGGTTTGCATAACTACACAATTAACGAGCATGGAACATGTTCACTCATAACGGTAATAAATCCAAAAACTGAAATTACAATAAATCCTGAAATATAAATTATCCTAAATCCATAAACTTAAAGTATTCTAAGTTTTTGCACTTATCAGGGTCTAATCAGGCCATGACTTCCACTTCAAATTATTCTAAGTGCCTAAATTGAAAATATTCTAAGCCCCCCTTCCCTTTAAAAACGTTACTTTTTCACCCCACCCCTGAAACGGTCAATTTTTCACCCCCCCCCCTAAGAACGTTAATATTTCATCCCCACCCACCTAAAAATGTCAATATTTCACCCCCACCCACCTAAAAATGTCAATATTTAACCCTCCCCTGCCAAGCCAAACTTTTTCAAATACCCCATTCAATGAACATGTTCCATGTTAATATCGGTTATTTTATATAAATAAGGTGAATTTTTAACAACAAATTTTTCACTTTTATGTAATTTATTACTTTTCAAATAATAATAATAAGAAAAAAAATAATATAACCCTATATACTTTTTTTGGAATATCAATTTTCGACTAATGAAAAAAACACATGAATTTTAATTTTTACAAAAAAAAAATAATTTAAATTTAGGTTATATGGGCATATCTCACCAAGTGGTTATATTGCATATATGAGGGTTTTAATGAAAATCCATCTTTCTGTTTAAAAAAAAAATTATTGAAATTTATTTATATATATTTCTTCTCAAGCCTCAAGAAATTTTTTTGCCTTATTTCGTTAATTATTATGAAATAACAACCTTGGAATGATTCGAAACCCTAATATTTTGTTGGTAACCTTGTTAAGTTTTTTAAATTCTTAACATTACAGTGAGCATGCCGTAAAACCATTTGCCTTTTTATAAATAGATTTTGATAAATTAATAATACATTTAATTTCTTCACATAATTAAAACAGTGTGCTCCCTTTCTAAAAAAAATTCTGCCAGCCAAAACATTGGTAACCACGTTTTCAAATAAATACGATCAAAGAAAGTTTTTTAAGCCACAAATGAATGCCGTGAACAATTTTTATTTCTAACTATTGTGAAAATTCTCTACAATGTTTCACAATTTTAAAGCGATTTGAGAAAAACTGGTGCCTCCAATAATTTAGTAGATATCGACACCAAAAGAATTTGTTGTCGATGCGTAATTTTGATACTAAAATCACATTTTTTAATGGCACTCGTTCAATTTTTAAAAAATCTTCGCAAAATCTTTTGTGATTTATGTAAAATGTTATAAGATTTCAGTTAAAAAAAACGGCATTGCTTGATTCAATGCGTTGTATGTATAAACCTCAGTTTTATATAAAATAATCGTATAATTTAGAAGCGTTGTTTACCAATAACCTAAAAATAACAAACGTGTAAGAACTACCTATATTTCATTCTTAGTTCAAAAAAGATGTTTTTGATTTGAATTTAGTGCTTTAAAAAAATAAATAAAATTAGAAAATGATTAGCCCAAAGAGCGTGAAAAAAATATGTAGTTGTAGTAAAAAAATTATGTAGTTGTAGGTCATACTTAGTGGATCATTAAAATCTATATTTCAAGAAAGATACACTTTGAAAAAAATCAAAAACTCTAAAAAAATGTTTCAAAAATCATAGAAGGTGCACTAAATGATTTAATAAATTATAATAAGATAATGCGATCATATTTTAACCAGTGGCGGATTCAGAAAAGGGCCTAAGGGGGTGGGGCGCTTAAGCAAAATTTTGTGTGTTTTCTTATGAAATTTGTATAAAAAAACAAAATTATGAACAAAAAACATGCATTTTTTGGAGCTCAGGGGAGGCAATTACCCTTACCACCCCCCTTTTGATCCGCCCATTTTAGCAGTAACTTTAACGTTAACTATATTTTAAGCTTTATGTGAGCAAAGCGAGGAGCAATGAGTTAAAGATTCAGGGAGCTTAGCCTAACTATGCCTATAGCGCAGTCTGTAGAACATTTAATTTTTTGTTTATAAAAAAATTGAAAATTCTTATTATTGGTTTTTGGAGAGAAATAAAATTTATTGTTATATACCTCTATATTTTCCAGTATTTTTGAGAACTAATTTCATCATTTAGTAATTATAACCTAAAAACCTAATTATACCTAAATATATTTTTTAAATTAAGAAGTTCATTTATCAAACGCCGTAGCTTAAAATTAAGTTACGCAAAGAAAATCTTAATTTTTATTGTTTTATTAAACTTCTGACCAAATGTCATTATTGTGCTCTCAAAAATAAAATTTATTTTATAAAATTAGAAATATAACCACTTGGTGAGATATTGCCCATATATTTATTTTTTCTGCAATAAATAAACATTACAAACACTATGAATAATCATACATAAATACACAACGATTATTATTATGAGTCGGTATTAGTAGCCAATCAGAACGCTTTTATTGCGATAACAATGTACAACAATGTACATAGCAAAAACAAAATTTGTTCCTCATTGAGGAATCAAAAAAATATTCCAAATATTTCCCTTCTATTTTTATATTTATTGAGTATATTTGTAATGCCCATTTTGCCCCACGCAAGCGAGCCGAATGCAATATATTTTAAATTTTGAATAATATTGAAGTTAGGAATAAGTAAAATTTAAAAGTGAAAGTTAATTAAAAATATCTTACCAGTACGCTGCCTGGCGTTTTTGGATTTTAAGCCTTCCATTACGTAAGAAAATAATTTACTTACGGGATATACTAATGCAATTTGTTTAAACAAAGCTCTAACTCCATTGCGTACAGCATCTTTAGGATCACCAATCTAAAATATATCCAACATATTATAATGTATCATTGCAAATAGATGTTAGCAAACTTTTTTGTCACAAAAATAATTGAACACATTATTTTTTAACACCTAAATTTAAACACCTCCAATTCAAGCAAGAAACAATATTTTTAACAATACTTTTTAAACAATATTCATCAAAATCTACTTAAACTAAATAGACGCGAATCAAACCTTCCATAATTTTTATTCCACTTTTCACTTAAAGCATCCTCTTTCTAAACTCTTTACGCATCCATCAACTCGTTACTTTTTATCCTAATATCTTCCTTTCTCTCCCTATAATCTCCTATCTCTCTATAATCTTCCTTTCATCTAAATTTTAATTATTTTAGCTAAAATTGCAATTTTTTGTAGACTTTATTAATGTGTTAGCAACTTAAAATACTTTTCTAATGTACTAGTACGTTTTGTGTAATCTTGTACGATAATCATATTAATAAAAAAAAAAAAATAATTAGCAGAAAATAGCCTTAGCAAATACTTTTGTATGTAACTCCTGGGCGTAAAGCTCGTGAGTGAAAATTATCATGGAATTTTCTACATTCGTTGTACACTTAAGCGGGCAAAAAATATCGTAGGCAGCATACGCGAAAAACTTTAGGCACTAGTATGAACACATATTGCGCTCACATCAGCGCTAATATTTTACACCCTTGATACTTATTATACTATTTTAATGAGTTTGAAGCGTTCAATTTGGGTGTTTAAAAGTGTTGTATTCAATTTTTTCTATGTCAATATGCAAGTGCAACAATTAATTTTACTTTAATAATTAAATAAGGAATAAAAGATGCGGCTTCATTTTCTAGCATGTGATATTGTTCTTCTATAAGTATATTGAATACTGTTTGCAGATAATCTAACCCTTTTAATAGAACTGAAGGATTAGTGTCAAAAAACCTTAGTGTTAACCATTTGAGAATCAAATCTAAATTTGACATTAATGCCTTGTTATTTGTTGCTAAATCCTAAAATTAAAATATTATAAGCCAAATTTAAACAAAAATTATTTTTTAATTTTACCTTATTTACCTCAGTTAAAGATTCGATGGCCTTAAGGTGGTAACGAAAATCAGAATGAAACATATTAGACATTAAAGTTTTATTTACATTAGCTGTAGTCATCAATTCTTTTAGCAACTCAACAAATTCTTCTCTTGGTGTTGTGAAATTCCACTTTAATACTTTAAGTTTTTGTTCATCTATTACTCTTTGATGTTTTAAATTATTAACTACAAGTAAAGGACTAGTATCAACTTCATCATCTTTACTTTTACGAGTACTGTTTGGCTTTGTAGATCCTAATCCTTTAATTTTTGTTGAAGACTTAGCTGCCTTAATAGCACCACTACTTTTAACTGTTTTATTTACTTCATCAATGGCTGGCGTTTTTTTTGGTAGAGGTTTCACTGGTAAATTTGAGCGCACTTTATCTAATACAATCATCACAGAATTTTTTGATCCTGGCTATAAAATATCAAGAACAACAATTTATAAAAATATTTTCTAAACATGCATATCAACGACTATTTTTTATTTTCATTAGAAAAATAAATATATAATAGTTAAAACGCCCATCTTCTATATGCTAACTTTAAAGGTGTTATTAAATTTACAATTGTAGTTATAATTAGTTAAATGAATTTTTCGTTATACAGTTAATTATTAATAAATTTATAACCGGTTTGTGTAACTACATAACAAACGAGCATGGAACATGTTTACTCATAATAGTAATAAATCAGAAAAACCGAAATTACAATAAATCCTGAAATATACACTATCCTAAGTCCGTCCATAAAGTATTCAAGTATTCAAAGTTGTTATTGTTATCAGGGCCTGATCATGTCCTTACTCCCGCTTCAAATTATTCTAAGTCTCTAAATCGAAAATATTCCAAGTCCATTTCACCCCCCCTAAAATCTTCACTTTTTCACCCCCCTTCCACCCCTAAAAACTTCACTTTTTCAAACCCTCTGCCGAGCCAAACTTTTTCAAACACCCCAACCAATGAACATGTTTCATGTTAATTTAATAAAGAATACCTCTTTTTATTTTATAACGTATTAATTGAAGCATTATACTACGGCCACGGGTGTAAATATTATTAAAAGATTAAATATAAAAAAATTATAAAACAAAATAAATAAAAATTTAAATATATTAGTTTCCACGCGCCAGTTGAATGATATCTCCAGTTCTGATAATAGTCTTGCAGTCCTGCTGGTTTTCCTTAAGCGAATTATCTTTGGAAGTTATTCTCCGATGACGTGGACGCGGCGTGGAGTAAGTTTTTTCAAATAATTTTTTTCCGAAAAAAATATTTTTTTCAAAAATTATTTGATATTAACTAGTATATTAGGCGCGCGTGGCGCGCAGAATGATTTAAAACTTTCAACCTTAATTATCTTCTCTTTATATTTACTTTAATTTTTTTACTGATATCAACTACTCAACTAACTAACCTCAAAAATAATAGACACATAATATCATCAATAAAACAATTAATTTAATAATTTTATTTATTACTTATTATATTATTACAATAACTGATGCTTTTTTATGAAATTATTTGGACATTTTATTTTGTTTCACTCATTTGGATTAAAAAAATGTATAACCGGTGTGTATGGAACATGTTCACTCATGACGGTAATAAATTTAAAAACCGAAATTACAATAAATCCTGAAATATAAATTATCCTAAATCCATAAGCTTAAAGTATTCTAAGTTCGTGTACTTATCAGTGCCTGATCAGGCCCTGAATCCCACTTCATAAAGGAGCAAAAGGTAAAGAAAAACCCATTTGATATATTTCCAGAATACTTTCTAACACAGAAAAAACAAGCTATTCAGTATATGAAAAGAAAATCTTGCAATATATTACGCAATTACAATACTTAGAGGGTATTTATTTAAACATTTTTGGGTATACTAAGATCATAAAACAGCTACACACCAAACCTAAAAGAATTTTTTGTTGCACAAAAAAGATTTAATGTTTATTTAATTTTTTAGAGAGGAATTATTTTGAGGTAAATTCTTTTAAAAAGATTTATTTTTGTTTTAATTCTTTTTGAATAGAATAAATAAGGTAATAAAGATAATAAATAAAAAATAAGGTCAAACTATTATTGGAAAAAGGTGAAACAATATATACGACAAAAAATTAGTTTGTGCTTAGCTGCCAACTAAATAAGACTTCACGCCACAGAACAAAAGTTCCACTAGCCATTACAGAATGCCCAGGAGCAGTGTATGAGAGATGTTCAATTGACATTGTTGGACCTGTACCTGAATTAGAAGATGCAAACAAGTATAAATTAACTATCCAATGTCACTTGAGCAAATTTCTAACAGCTGCACCAACCCGAAATACCAAAAACCAAACAGTGTCTACGGCCCTAATTAATAATTTTATATCCATATTTCCATGCCCACAAGTAATAATTAGCGAACGTAGCTCTAATTTTGTTAGTAAACTTATGCAAGCAGTAGCAAAACGTTTCAAAATTAAACGAATTACCACGACAAGCTATTCCCCAAGCTCAAGTACAGTGGAACGCCGGAAAATATAAAGACTGGACAAAATATATTTCATTAGCAACATTTTGTTACAATACTACTATAATTAATACAACGAAGTACACACCCTACGAAATTGTTTTTGAAAAACTAGCTAGACTTCCTAGCGAAATACCCCTTAAAGAGTCAGAAAAACTACCTAAGTATAAAAATTATCTAGTAGACCTTGTAACAAGACTTACGAATATCAAAAAAGTAGCAAATGAAAATATGTACAATGCAAAATTAAAATCAAAATTTTTTATTATAGAACATTAAACGATGTCAATTTTCAAATAGGGGATACAGGACCTTACCAAATAATACAAAAAACCTCAAATCATAATTACATAATTTTGCAAGAGGGTACAAATGAGGAACAAACAAACAGTTTATGCAAGAAGACTAAAAAAACTATAATCCTATCAGTCAGCATTTATTACCCTCTATCACTCGACTTTAAAAATTTTTTTTATGCAACGTGTGCATATCGAAGGCTCCTATGAAAAACTGGCTATGTTGTTTTTTTTTCTAAGGAAGGCGCCGACATAATATACGTTGTATACATAGTAAGATATCGGGGCCTTCGTTGGTGAAAAAAGATACATAGCCACTTTTTCATAGGACCCCTCGATATGTAAAAATTATACACACATTTTAAAATATACATTACACTTGTAAATATTAATATTAAATTTTATATGTTATAGGAACAATGTTTTGGAATTTTTTCATTCTTCACTAATTTTTAAGTTATCAACTTCAGAATTACTGCTAGGTTTCGACTATGGAACTCCATTAAACAATATTACGACAATTTTGCTATGATCAATTCCGGATTGTAGTATAAAAAAACCAAAAATCGCCACTGAAAACGCCTACATAGGGGTCTTACAACTAAAAGAATATGAAAAAATAAAAATTTTTCAATATTTAATTGAGATCCCTAGAGTCGTCCAGAGCAGACGGATGGTACAAATACGTAAAACCAGTAGAAAATTCAGAAAATAATTATATTTACGATGTCAGTGCAGAAACATGCAAGAACATACATGAGACACAAAATTTTCATATATGATAATACACACGTAATTAGTAATTAAAACTAAATATATTAAGAACCGTTTCAATATTAAGTAAATAAACACAATAGACACACAATATAAAGGTAAATCATAAAATTTTTTGCACACGTTAATGAAATACCATACAAATGTATTTTTTTGACCCTAGTATTCAAAACATAAATTAAAATATTATAAATACGAACGTGGCAGTAAGTGTTAAAAATATTATATAATTAAAAAATATATATGGGTCAATATTTGTGAAGTGTATACAGTTTGGATTTTCAAGTCTCAGAATGTACTCCAAAGTATGTTTGGTCGAAAGTATATATAAAAAATATAATTTTCCCCAATTTTTAGCTTTTTAGATCCAATCCTCTATTTTTTACAGCGATTTTTGTTTTTTTCAATTTTTTGAAATTTTTAATTTTTGAGAAATTTATGTTCATTAATTTTTCTCGCAAACGCGCACTTTACAATAAAATTTTTTTTCCTTATAGTACCCCACAGGAAATTTCCCGTAGAATTCGATTCTGGGGTCCAAATTTTTTTTTGAACTGCGCATGCGCGAGAAAATCAACTTTCTTGCTTTGCCTTTTCTAGCTTATATGCCTCAGCTGCAGACAGCTCAATTTTCATCCTGTTGGTCTCAAATTGTAGGTTTTTTCATATACTTTCAGCATATGAAATCATTTTTTTGGGTAAATTTATTTTAAAAGCACTAAAATTGAAAAATAGCGATTTTTAAAAAATCATCTTTCACAAATTTTGAATTTTCCGCCAAGTCACGTGACCAAATTAAAATCTGACTGAAAATTCGGATTTAGCGAAAAATTTTACATAAACATACCAATTTTCGTCTTATTTAATTAAATAGTTTCTAAGATATCCCATTTTAAAGATAAAGATTAAAATTGACTTTTTTTAAAAAACCCTAAAAATGGGAATCTGACTTTAATTATCATATCTGTTAAACAAATAATTATAAAAAGACGAGTAAAAATTTTTTGGAAACTAAGGGCTTGTAAAAAATTTTTGAGGCCTATAGAACTCGTTTCTTTTAAAAATTAGAATTTTGGCAGCAATTTCAAAATTGGTCATTTTGGGGTAAGAATAGGCATTTGGTTTATTGACTATCGGCATGAGAGATTTAGCGACAAATAATTGCAGTGTGCGGTAACTGAATGGTGACACTTATACCAAAAAAATGAGACCAATTGGAATTATTTTGGTTAACTGACAAGTTTGCAACTTTGTATTAAAGATTACAAAAAAATTCTATTTGATAACATTGTGGTATTTTGTAGTTATTTAGTATTTTGCAATTTCTTTTATTTCTATAACGTTACGGAAAGTTCCAAAACTTTTCCAAAAAGAGGGTCTTTTGTAAAATTTCTCGAGGAATCCGAAAATTTTGTCAAAATTTTCATTAGGTAACTAGAAAATTCGGAAAATTGAGAATAATATAGAATAGCTACAAAATACGACAATGTTATAAAATAGGATTTTTTTCATAATCTTTAATACAAAGCTGCAACCTCGCCAGCTAACCAAAATACTTCCAATTGGTCTCATTTTTTCGGTATACGTATCAACATTTATTTACCGTACACCACATTTATTTGTTGTTAATTCTCTCATGGCGATAGTCAATAAACCAAATCCCTATTCTTACCCAAAAATGACCAATTTTGAAATTGCTGCCAAAATTCTAATTTTTAAAAGAAACGAATTCTATAGGCCTCAAAAATTTTTTACAAGCCCTTAGTTTCCAAAAAATTTTTACTCGTCTTTTTATAATTATTTGTTTAACAGATATGATAATTAAAGTCAGAGTCCCATTTTTAGGGTTTTTTAAAAAAAGTCAATTTTAATCTTTATCTTTAAAATGGGATATTTTAGAAACTTTTTAATGAAATAAGACGAAAATTGGTATGCTTATGTAAAATTTTCCTCTGAATCCGAAATTTCAGTCAGATTTTCATTTGGTCACGTGACTTGGCGGAAAATTCAAAATTTGTGAAAAATGATTTTTTAAAAATCGCTATTTTTCAATTTTAGTGCTTTTAAATTAAATTTACCCAAAAAAATGATTTCATATGCTGAAAGTATATGAAAAAACCTACAATTTGAGACCAACAGGATGAAAATTGAGCTGTCTGCAGCTGAGGCATATAAGCTAGAAAAGGCAAAGCAAGAAAGTTGATTTTCTCGCGCATGCGCAGTTCAAAAAAAAATTTGGACCCCAGAATCGAATTCTACGGGAAATTTCCTATGGGATACTATAAGGGAAAAAAATTTTATTGTAAAGTGCGCGTTTGCGAGAAAAATTAATGAACATCAATTTCTCAAAAATTAAAAATTTCAAAAAATTGAAAAAAACAAAAATCGCTGTAAAAAATAGAGGATTGGATCTAAAAAGCTAAAAATTGGGGAAAATTATTTTTTTTATATATACTTTCGACCAAACATACTTTGGAGTACATTTCGAGACCCACCCATGCAAAGTCATATACAGTTCACAAATATTGACCCATATATATTTATTTATTAAGTATTGCGTATCCTGATGTTTTTTCGGGATACGTAAATATAAATATTAATTATATAAGTTTATCTGCAGGCATGGATGGGACGACAGCATGGGGAGGTGGATTTCCACCTTACCCAGTTCTTAACCGGACACGGGTATTTCCGTGTCATGTTGAGGCATTGGCATAAGGTGGCAACAGAGGAGTGCTTGCACTGCCCAGGCGAGAAGGATACAGTAGAGCACACATTCTTCGAATGTGTTCGCTACTCGGGGGGGCGCCCGCCCTTCCCGATTTGGAGGCCGGAGACGGTGGTCCCGGAAATGCTACGGAGTTCCGAAAACTGGAACAAAGTAGCAGAGTACGTAAGGGCCACCTTGTTGAAGAAAAAGGAGGAGGGCTTTCTATCGTAGATTGCTCTCCTGTCACTAGGCAGGGGCAAGGCAGCGGCCAGTTGCCTAGGCTGCGCGTCCCAAACTGAAGTTATACCTGAAAAGGGACTTCCGGTTTGGGACAAACAAGCGCAGGGGGTTTAAAGTGTGTTTATCCAGTAAGAATCTGGGGCGTAGCCGGCGACCGCGTTCGTCGGTGGTCTCCCAGTTGTGCACTTTGTGCAACTGGGCGGTCATGGAAATTTGCGGGTCTTTAAGGCCCGCAAATACTCCATGGCTGATGTAAGATTCACATATTTCCCATAAAAAAAAAAAAAAAAAAAAAAAAAAAAAAAAAAATTATATAAGTTTATACTTTGTCAATTACTTAAATAACTGATAACTAATAAGATTTGATATATAACTTTACTTTATTTCAAGTAACTAGTATTATAAAAGGTAGATCTATAATGAGTGGCGGTTCTCTAAATGAATGTTAGTACTTTAAAAGAAAGATGGTTCTTTAAACGAATGTTGGTTCTCTAATGAGCATTATGGGTACCTCAAGAGCAATATATAATCTAATTTGAAGCTGCCAATATTGCGGGTTTGTGGGAGAGAGCTCCAATACAAAAAAAAGTTAGTCTCGTCACGTCGAATTAGCTGAGGCATCCTTAATTATTTCTGAAAATTGCGAGGTGGGATAGATTGCTACTGTGCCAGATCAGCATCAGTGGAAATGCACCTGAGGATTCCTACGTCGTCTGTGACGTTAATATGAATATCGGATGTAGGGTTAATTATTTATATATATCAAATGTTAGGGTATCAATTTGGACCTACCATACGTAATAGAAGTGTATTAATGAAAATTTTAAACATTAAACTTAAGTAATAATAACTTTTATAAATTATTTTACAGTAATATTAAATATTTCTATGAGGCAGTCAGTTAAATTCTAATAAATGATATTTATATAAATTAATGTATATAGAGACTTCTCTACAATTGTACAATATTTGCAATTTTTGTATGAAAATTAAATAAATTGAAGTGGTGTTTCTTTTAAATAGCAACATTTAATCAACTAATGTAGCCATGTTTTATTTATTTATTTTTTAAATTACTACACTGACAGTAGTACGGGGAAGCAGATATACCATTCGGGAAAGAATCTTCCCTTGAATTTGTATAAAATCTCTTTTATGTTATTTGAGCGCTTTTATCTTAAAATAAGAAAGATACCTCCCAAAATACCTTCCGCCGATAAAGAAGATTGCAGTTTTTACTACTCTAATTCTATTATTTAAAAATTTTGGGAAGATTCTTTCCCATTTGTTTTCATCACTTTATTGAGATCTTGTTCAGCAACCATATCAGTGGTAGTCCCGTTATAAGGTTTTTCAGTTCATCTAACTGTACAGAATCCTTCAAGCACAAATTTTTTATACTCTTTAACTATTGTAACTTGTTTTTCTGTCAGAACATTTTCGGAGCTTTAAGATTCCTTATGCCATTTTCCAGGCGCACTAAATATTCTGCCATAACTTGCGCATATATGTGTCCTGATTTGGCATAAAACATATGCCCAGCTGCGTGAAAATATAGCAAGATTTGTCTTAAAATTTCTATTTGCCAATTAATTTTTCCCATTGTTTCAAATTTATCAAAATTTTTTAGTAGAACGATCATTCGCAGATCCTGAACCCATAATTTTGCAGTTGGGCCTCTATTTTGAATTTCAGTTAATTTATCATGAAATTTAGTTGTGATTAACGTCAACGCTTCTGAATTTATAATTGTTTCATAGAATTTTGGCTTGGGCGTATAAACTGCAAAAATTTGCAAATAATATTATCGGAAAATAGACTTCTTCCTGATTATAACGCATAAAAAAAAAATAGAAAATTCCTATTACTTTTGACGTAGCATGCGTTCAAAGATTAACGTCTTAAAAAAAAAATTAAAATTCTTTTGGCTAAATTGGCCTGTACAATGGAAATTTGCAAACCAAATAAAAAATTAATTGAACCATTGAAAATAACGTTAAATTTTGCTTTAGAATCTATTTGTTAGGTGTTTTTTTAAATTTTCCTTTTATTGTTTATTTAATGCAGAAAGTCAATAATATTCAAAACAAAGCTTTTTTGGGACTTTGCCCAGGTATCTAGGTCTAATTTTTACATGTAATTTTGTTAATTGTAAAAAATTTTTTTAAATAGATTTTGAAAAGGTCCCCGAACTAGTAAAAACGTCAATTAAATAAACATATTTGTACTCTAAAAAGGCCAATTATTGAAATTTGATAAAATTTATTAATCTGTAACTAAATAAATGTAAAATTAATTAATATTTAAAGTAAATAAACACACTGGCTCGTTCCAACATTTAAATCTTGTTTTTCAAATGAACTCTTTTAGAAAAGTTAATAGTTCCTGTTATAAATCAAGACAGTGAAGAGAAAGATTGAATTATCTTATGATATTTTTAAGTAATTATATCAAAACATATTTATTTTAATTTATTTATTGAACCTTCTTTTCTAGAATTCCGCGATATTTCGATATAATATCGATATCGTATCGATATCGTCTAAATTTTCAAGACAATACCAAGACAATACTGATGTCCTATTTTCGATACGATATCGATACCAAAGAGGTCGATATATTGGTGGTATTGGTATTGGTATTGGTTTAAAAAAAAAATAATTTTTTTAATATCTTTATTTAGAAAATATAATTATTTTAAGATCTGGACCAAGAATTTAGGCAAATGAGTTATATGACCAAATAAAAGTTTATATTCTTAGGGATGGTAAATATTCAGATGCTTCCTTAGACCAGATGTGTTTCCATTTTTCATTTTTACATTTTTTTTTACTTTTCTATCACGACATAAATTACAAATTCCGATTTTTTCACCAGTTTTATCTTTAGAGTACAAAAAATACGTTTTGTAAGTAAGTTTATTACCCCCAGTATTAATTTCAGCCATTAAACACTAAAAATTTTGGTAAACAAAAAGATAAACTATATTTTCAGTTACAAAAAACACTTTGAGGTTACAATAAATTTAGATAAAAGAAAAATAAATACATTGAGGTTATGGATTTATTGATAAAAAATAATCAGCATTTAAAAATTTAAAATTTTAAAATTCGATATTTCGATATTTACCAATACCGATACAATATTAAGCTCTGCAATACCAAGACCAATATGGCCCAGACCGATATTTTCAATACCAATATCGATATTAGTCAAAATATCGTATTGTCTTGGTATCGCGGAACTCTATTCTTTTCACAACTTGTTTTTGTATAATAATTAGACGACTAGTTTCAGGAATAAATTCTAATAATTATATTACTATAATATTTGTATATCGATTTATGTATACAGTCAATAAGTGACTGAAAAATTAAAAAAGCTTTATTTTGAAGATTATTGATTTTCTGCATTAAATAAACAATAAAAGGAAAATTTAAAAAAACACCTAACAAATCGATTCTAAAGCAAAATTTAACGTTATTTTCAATGGTTCAATTAATTTTTTATTTGGTTTGCAAATTTCCATTGTACAGGCCAATTTAGCCAAATGAATTTTAATTTTTTTTTTTAAGACATTAATCTTTGAACGCATGCTACGTCAAAAGTAATAGGAATTTTCTATTTTTTTTTATGCGTTATAATCAGGAAGAAGTCTATTTTCCGATAATATTATTTGCAAATTTTTGCAGTTTATACGCCCAAACCAAAATTCGTATATACCTGACCCTGATTTTGTGAAATTTGCACTATATACTATTTTACTATGAAGACCTTTCTATTACAGACTCAAAGTGTTTTGCGCCTGCGTCACTAGCTTTAAAGAAGAGAGTTCTTAATGGCGCTGTGTTTGTGGATGCATAAAACAATAATAAAAAAATAAAAAATAAATGTTAATTGGATCAGACTTAATGAAAACAAAAGAAAATTGATCATGTAAGTAAATATATGATTATCTATATTTATTTTATTAATTATTTGTAAGTTACTTTAATAGAATTAATAATGTTTTTAAAATTTTATTAATTTTAAAGCACGTTTTTTTCTGTATATATCCTTATAAATAATTAAATTTTTTAATAAAAACTTTTTATTTTTATTAAGTAAACATAACTTTAAATTTTTAATATCTATATTTATTGGTTTTACGTATATGTTTATTTATTGCAAACAGATGATTATTACAACGTGTTAAGAAATTATTGTTTTAATTTAAGAAAAATACAGATGGGTATTCATTGACTGTTTATTTCTTGATTGTATATTAGTCAAGAATTTGAATACAATATATTTTATAACTTTGAATATTAATTTTAATTTATATTGCAGTTACAACGATGGATTTTCAAAAAACATGTTTCATATGTAATAAAGAGTTACTGGAAGATACAGTAACAGATTATAACGGTCTGACAACTTTGAAAACATCAAGTTATGAAAGAGGTGATGACCTCTACAATGTTTTAAAAAAAGTGGAGTCTGTTACAGTATTCGGTAAATTCAGGAAAAGATATATTTTAAAAAGAAATGTAAAATTCAGCTAATTAAACTTATTACGAAAAAATGCCGTTGTCAATCTTCTTGCTTTAAGAAGCTCCATAAAAGTAAACGATAAAATAGTTACAGTCGATCCAGTATTTTTATTTCAAAGAATGTCTAGAGTGACAAAATCAGAAGCAGAGCTTAAATATTTTTTCACATTTAAACTTGCTCTCTATCCCACATCACTTTTTCTAGATGGTCTAATGAGAAAACCTACAAAATCAGATTTGTATACGCATTTTAAATCAGGTCACTTTGACCAACATATGGTTGCTATACAATCGGCGGAGGAATGCTTCTGCATAGAGTGAGATGGGATTTTGGAGCAATATATAAACAAATCATTGACAAATGTGTTGCTTGCGTAAGGCAGAGATATGGAAATGATGTAGTCATAGTTTTTGATGGGTACGATAATGAACATAACAGTACAAAAGCTTCTGAACATAATTGTCGATCAAAAAACAATAAGTCTTAAAGTAAACTTAAAGTAAAATAAGTAAACTGCAATAAATGGACCAATAATGGTAGTAGCAAAAATAAATGGACCACTAATTTTTGTGAAAAATCTGATTCTAAAAATTGGGGAAAACGAAAAAGAAATAAATAAATAAATTGGAAATGCCTTTTTTTGATTTTACGATTTCAATAAATATTTTATATTTATTATTTACTGTTTTGTTATTTAAATCCTCTTTTTTTTTTTTAAAATAAATATACTGTTGATTATAATGATAATCTTATCAAAAATGAATCGTTCTTTGTTAGAATGTAAAGTAAATATCTTCTAAGGGTTTTTATTGCTTTATCAGCAAAAATGAAAAAAAAATTTTTTCCTTGTTATTTATATTATGTGTCAAACTATGTAATGAATTCTTTTTCTGTTTTTATGCAATTATTGTTTATAGTTTAATGGAAAAAGAAATGTATATTAGCTCAGTGCAAAAAAAAAATTTTTTTAATTTTTTATTTTTTTTAGTTACTTATTATGAGCGTTATATTTATTTATTTTTTTTATGGTAAAATATTGTTAGAAGCAGCAACAGCAGCAGCAGCAGTTTTCTACGCGTAGCGCATTCAAACCGCTTGCATAATTTTCAGCACTGATTAAGGATCAAGCTCGCTTCGGCGTACAACTCCCCTCCCCTCCACGGCTGCGCTAGCAGTTTTGGACGCTGCGCGAGCCAAATTAAGCTTGTAGCAGCAGCAGCAGCAACAACAGCCGTTTTGATTGCAAGCGCGTTTACGATAAGACTTTCGGTGCTTAACACCGAAGATTTTGCACGCTTCCAACTAAAAAATGGATCAATTTTATCGCGCTTGGAAACATCCGTGGACTTGTATGATTAGTGGACCTACAGGTTTGCATTTGAAATTTTTTTTTTTTTTTTTTAAATCACAATCTAACTTTGATTTCTTTTTTTTTTCTTATTTACGCACGTTTACGTCACGTCGTCCATTAAACTACGTTTATGCGAAAACGAAAAAGGCGCTGGAAAAACAATTTTCATAAAAAATTACCTCGACTATGTCGACCAGCTTAACGATCCACCATTCGATCAAATTTTTCTGTACTACTCCATCTGGCAGGATACTTATAAAAAATTAGGCGCAAAAATCGAGTTTCGAGAAGGTCTACCCGATTCTGCGGAGTACTTGCGCGACACAGACAAGGCGAAACTTTTGATTATAGACGATCTTTTGATCGAGTCTTCGGATTGCGATGACATTTTAAATTTATTTACCAAAGGCAGTCATCACGGTAACCTGAGCGTATTTTTCACCACGCAAAACTTGTTTCACAAGGGCAAAAATCATCGAGATATTTCTTTAAATTCGAATTACTTGGTGTTACTTAAAAATCCGAGAGACAAGTCACAGATACGTTATTTGGCTCATCAATTGTACCCTGAAAACCCACTCTTTGTACAACAGGCTTATCTGGATGCCACCACCAGACCTCACGGTTATCTTTTAGTTGATCTCAAGCAATCGACTCCCGAAATTATACGATTCAGAGCAAATATTTTTCCGCACGAAAGTGTCTACTAGTCGGTTTACGTACCGATAAATGCATATTCATCCGGGGCAAAGAAAAGGAAAAAAATTCCTCCCATGTCCTCAGTCATTTACGTATGATGGCGACGAAAAGACGCAGTAATAGCAGCAGCAGCAGCTGTACCAGTAAAAAGTGCCCCATATCCAAAAAGCACGCAAATATTTTGAGAGCATTAAATCACCTGGAGAGCAGACACAGGCTCGTTTTACTCAGTGCTGCGGATCACGATCTCATCAAGTGTATATGCGGATGCGCGTTAAATATTTTGAGAGGCAACGTACCGCTTAAACCAGCTGAAAAAAATCGCCTCAGAAGACACGCCCGATTACTGAGATTACTGACTGCCGAGCGAAAAGGTGACAAATTCAAAGGTAAAAAACAGTTACTTGTGCAACACGGCGGAGGTGCCTTCTTGCCTGCTCTCTTAGCACCAATCATTACAGCTGTACTGGATAAGTTTCTTTTGACTCGACTGAGTAATAAGTAGAAAAAAAAAATGGATCACGCTGCTAAAATGATTCTCGTCCCAGCCGGTGCGGCTATCGGTGCATCGGCACTGACTGCCGGTAACATTGAAAAATTGTCACCCTGTCGTGACGGTGACATGTTTCAAGAAAATAAAAAAAAAACAGTACAGAAACCGGGAACGTTTGAAAGCAGGCTTAATGCAGAAATGGCCGATATTTTACAGTCAGACAAGGAGGAATTCGAAAAGAGCATCTTGTACAACCAGGTTTTTCAACGTTTTTTACAACACAGAGCAAGCACGAGCGTTGACCAAAATTTAAAAGACGAAAAGTTACAGCACGAGGTCGAAGAAATTAAGGCAGCGCGAAATTTTGACGACAATATCATCGAAACGATACCCAAGAAATTTCAAGAAAAAGCCAAAAGTTTTTAAATGTTTGCACGAAAAGTCTCTTCTGTCGAGTGGGATCCGGAAGGTAAAGTACGCGTGCGCGGAATACCACTCCCTGGTGCAAATATAGTGGATTTGGTAAATGACGCTATGAGATCTAGAAAAAGAATCAGAGCAGCGGGACGAGGTCAGTTTTGCGCTGCACTTCGAGCTGCAGGTCTACCCGAAAATTTTGTTGGAAACAAAGAATTTTGGAGAGAAGGAGTTGTAGTTGCACCTCATTCTGCTTCTTTTTCTACTTCTTCGGCGTCGCATTCGATTTTAGCGTCTCCGCTGCACTCGGCGAGTACACCACTGCGCAAAAATAAAACGTTTGCATCGGTAAACGATTCGACTTTCAAGGACGCTCTCGACGCAGGAAATTCGTCACCAATAGACTCTGCATCGTCATCAAATACAAGTCCAACAGCAACAACAACAAAGCCCAACAAAAGTTTGAAAAGAAAAAAAAAAACTTAACCAGAGTGTTCCCGGACGTTCGTCGTCGTCGTTTCGTTCACCAGCTAATTCACCGCTAAAACAATGGAGTCGTATCAAGTAAAAAAAAAACCAAGAAGCTGGTGCGCCTCCCGCATTTCAGCAAGAAACGGAAAATCCAATCGAGATTGCAGTTGAACCTATAGGTGTAGGGGAGATTGATTCTTCCGACCAAAATAGCATTCTTGACGGACTTATTGATTTATTGCCGTTTGAAATGCATTTAAACGGGTACGAGTTTTGCGGAGTTGGAACGCATCTTGATGAGCGTTTGCAACAAAATAATCACGGGATAAATCCGCTTGACAAAGCGTGCTTACAACATGACAAGGATTACTCGAAGAACAAAAACCGGCGTAAAGCCGATCGAGTTTTAGCTGAGAAAGCATTTTCCCGCATGTTGTCCTTCGACGCTGAACCAGACGAGAGGACTGCCGCGTTAGTGACAGCCTGCTGTATGGTTTCAAAAATTATTTTTGAGAAATTTTTCGATCGAATTCAAAAAGCTATTGGTTTTAATAAGAAAATAAATTAAAATAAAAATACAAAGAATGAAAAAGTGATAAAAGAGAAAAAGAAGCAGAATACGATGAAGAATCAAAAGCTCATTGTTAACGAAAAAGCAAAAAAGAAAAATATAACGTCAGTTAGTAAAAATAATATTAATAACAAGAAGACGAAAAATAATGATAACAAAGTCAAGAATGGAAGGTTCATTGAATAAATTGTATTACGATCCAGAGCAACCTCCCTCGTTCGCTGGGGCTCAATATTTATTGCAAAAAACAAAAAACAAATTTGGCAAAGATACAAAACAAAAAGTAAAAAATTGGTTGAGTGAACAGGACGCATATACATTGCATAAATCGGTTAGAAAAAATTTTCCTCGACGCACGTACAGCGTGTCAAATATTTATGACTGTTTTGAAACTGACTTGGCAGATTTTCGTTCGATACATTCAGGTACAAAGATGACTCCTGCTAGTGTGAACTTACATAACGCCGACATTGCCCGCTCCAATCTGGCAAAAAGGTATACGCGGTGCAATGAAAAAAAAAAAATCAAGAAAACACCAAAATTTAGCGTTGGTTCAGTGGTACGCATCAGTCGTGCTCCAGACATTTTCCGAAAAGGTTACGAAAGTGGGTGGACATTAGAATTATTGAAAATTGCACGCGTTTCCACTGCAAGGCAACCACCAGTGTACACTTTGGAAGATTTGGACGGTGAAATTATAGACGGAATTTACTACGAGGAAGAACTTTGTCCTGTCGGGAAAAACTTGAACGAGGCTGCATTTGAAATTGACGAAATTTTACAAACAAAGGGTCAAGGTAAATCTAAGAAATACCTCGTTAGTTGGCGCGGTTATCCTGCTAAATTTAACTCTTGGATTTGGGCTAGTGATTTGATTGATATCTAAACTTGGGGAAGAATCAATTTTCTATTGTACTACCGAGCAACAGCAGTATGCAAATTTATACCAACAGCATGACAACGCATTTTATCACGTACCTACCAAAACAGATTGATTTAGCTGGCGAGTGGAGCGTGGCTTTAACAGAAATTCAAATACCAATGACTATGCATCACGTCAAAAATAATTCAAAAGACACGAGAGTTGCGAACGAAATTAAGCATTTCTCCGGAAACGATAAACAATTTCCAGAGGATAATGCAATTGTAATTCAACCTCGATTTCCGAAAGCAGTCCCGAAAATTGTTTCGCATATTTGTCCCGGTATATTTGCAAACATTCAGGTACTTTTAGACGAGCTAAACTTACTCAGATCTGTACGACCGCATTTTGGCTTCACGAGCAATCGCGGAGGTTATGTCTTTCGGAAATTTCTGAAAAAATTAGAAACATTTTAGGTTTTGAGAAAAGTACGTACGAGCTTCGGGCTTCAGGAAAAGTACAAGTTACAGCTGAAAGACAGCCTAATTTACTCGCTAATATACCTAACATGCTGATGATATATTCAGATATCCTGGAGCCATGGGTTACGGGAGACGTGTATACACCTCTCTTGAGAAGCGTTTCACTCGACTTTGAAAAGTACATTTACGGCTCTGTAAGGGTAAAAAATTTTTCACCACCATCTTATGTACCCTTGTTGTGCAATTCATTTAGGTCAATTGAAATTGATTTACGTGACCAGTTTGGGTCACTGGTGCCATTCGATTCCGGAACGTTGACAGTGACGCTACATTTCAAACGCACAGACTAGAAGATGGCTCATTACATCGATTATTTCAACAGCCAAATAAGCAGCGGCGGAAGCCCTATGCAGACAGGTATAAATCGCGTTTATATCGGTACACCGTATCAACGAGGAAGTGGTATAGGCTCTTCTCTTGGCGGTTTATTTCGCAGTATTTTACCTATATTTACCAGAGGAGCAAAAGCTGTCGGTAAAGAAGCTTGGCGTACAGGTATCAACGTTCTGTCAGATGTCGCCCTAAACAAAGCACCGGTCAAGGAGTCTCTTCGCGCTCATGCACGAGAGTCTGTCGATAATTTAAAAAGAAAAGCCGAAGATCAGCTGGATAAGTATTTAATGGAAGGTTCGGGTTATAAGTACAAGCATCCTGCTCTCAGCAGTCATTTACTGAACACGCTCGGTATTTTGAGCACTAAACATCGTAAAAAACAGAAAAAAAAAATATCGCAAAAAGTAAAAAAAGAACAAAAAAAATTCAAAGCTCAAGTCTAAAGTTTCGAAAAAGAATCCAAAAAAAAACAAAGCACAGCAAAGAAAGAAGAAGAAAAATCGAGTGAGTAACAAGGTCATTGATATTTTTTCAGGATAATTGAAAAGTTCAAAATGGCGTTTCTACATACTCACTCGTGCAAGTCTCTCAAGAGCGAGCTGGAATTATTTACAGTACCTTCAACTTAAGTAACGATAGAATCGAGTCACTGGGTTCATTATAAGCCTATAGCAAGTTTATCAGATGATTGTCCGATAGAATTTAACATACCCGGGAAAACCGAGGAATATATCGACTTGGCTCACACTATGCTCTATTTGAAAGTTTCAATAAAAACCGATAGCAAAACCGAGGGAGCAGATGATGCACTTCAAGCTCAAATAAAAAATGTGGGACCTGTAAACAATTTCATGCATTCACTTTTCAGTCGAGTAGATGTATCGTTTAATCAGAAACTTGTTACGCCACCGTGTAACGGTTACGGTTACAGAGCGTACATTGAAAATTTGCTAAATTACTCTTCGGATGCAAAAAATTCGCATTTACAGAGCGTCTGTTGGTACAACGATACTGCTGGCTTTATGGATGATTTAAAAGATAGAAACATTGGTCTAAAAGCCCGGCGTAACTTTCTGAATGGAAGCAAGAGCATAGATATGATTGGCCACTTACACTGCGACGTTTTCAATCAAAATAAACTTCTTCTAAACGGCATAGATTTAAAAGTGAGACTCATTAAAGCCCGGCCGGCTTTTACAATAATGGACGAGACGGGTACCTTCTACGTACACTTTGAAGAAGCTACCTTACAAATTCGCAGGGTTAAGATAAGTCTCGGTGTGCTAATAGCCCATGCTAATACACTGTCAAAAACAACAGCCAAGTATGATTTAACAAAAGTCGACGTTAAATCAGTCGCTATATCTCAAGGAATTCTCAGTCATTCAATAGACTCTGTCATTATTGGTCAAATACCTAAGCGTATTATTCTAGGATTTGTAACAAACAAAGCTTATAAAGGAGATCGACGAATCAATCCCTTCAGCCAGTTTTCATAGGGAAAAACTCTGCATACGTAGAGGCTTATCATACTCTATTTAGCGGTACCGGTGTACATTTTCACAATCAAGGCAACTTCATCAGCAGGCTGTCTTACCCAAATGGCTATTGCCTTTTTACTTTCGACTTAACCCCTGATCTATCAGCTAACAAGGGTCACTGAAACCTCGTAAAACACGGAACCGTGCGGATAGACGTACGTTTCGCAAAGGTTCTTACTGAAACTATAAACTGTATAATTTACTCCGAGTACAATTCAATATGTGAAATCGACGCCTCTCGTCAGTGTTACATCGACTTTAGCGGTCTATCAACGTTAAAAAGGTTTTTTTTTTTTATCATGGATATAGTCATTGATGTACAATTTTTCATGGGAATCGACGGACTTTTACTACCTAAGGAGGTTGCCGTATTTGCACTAAATGACGATTTTTTATCCCACTGGATAATAAAACCTCCATACAATTCTACAAAAATATCATACAACTCCCAACGACAAAATAATTGGTTAACCCACAACCACCACGGATTAAATTGGTTTCACGGAGACATAACTGGCGAAATTTTGACGAGAAATTTACAGTCAATATCAAAAAAAGCAAGAAAAGTTTACGTACGTGGTCGCGACAAGCTAGTATTTCTACACAAAATCATAGCAAACGAAGTCATAAATTTAGAGTTGGAAATCAATCGTCCATCTTTCCAAAATTTACCACGGAAAAATTTATGTTGCATACAGCATTCAATAAAATTCAATCACGAGAAATACAGCTGCGCACTTAACAATGCTCAACGACTAAAGGTTTGGTTAAATCAAAATTTGAAAAATCTATCTCATGGGGTAAACACAGTAGACGCATAAAAATGAACAGCTTAGAAATTTTGGGATTTATATCTAAGATACCCTCCCACACGGTTGGAGTATTTCCAGCTGACAAGATACCTCGACTCTGAACAAAGCCTGTTGCTTTTGTGTTCAACACCCAAGGCAATTCACTACCTGGTCAGCATTGGGTAGCCGTTTACGTTAATGGCAGAGGACATGGTTTATTTTTTGACAGCTATGGATTAGCACCATACGTGATAAATCACGTCAGACGTTTAAGAAAAAACTACAAGCGATTCACCTGGAATACAAGACAACTTCAAAGTGCATCATCAAATGTCTGTGGTCAATTTTGCATCATGTTTTTGCAGTACATTTATCGCGGATTAAAAATGAAAGATTTTTCAAATAAATTTACAACAGACTTAAAACTAAATGACAGAATAGCTGCGCATTAAGTCAACAGACTCAAACGGAATGCAAGATATAAAATAAATCGTAGAAACCACGCTTTTAGTCATTCGAACGAGTACTTTGGTAAAGGAATAAGCAGAGGCCTGAGATTACAAAATTATAACTGCAAAACACTACCATTTTAAATTAAAAAAAAAAAAAATCATCATGGCCTGCTCAAACCAAAATTTGCTGCTTTTATCTTTTTACGGCATCAACAAATCTTTTACGAAAAAAGTTGACATCGGTTTTGGATTGGATAAGTCTGAAACTGAATTTGAATTCGTTTTTCGACTATGCGCAACAATTTCAATTTTGGGTATTAGGCTCTCGACTATGACGGCTTGCAGTCCTTACGCTCATATTTCCAAAAAATCGACGACTACTTTTGCGGAAAAATATCAGAGGATAACTTAATTGAAGAAAACGATTTCACCATTAAATTTACTCACTGTTATCAAGAAAAAGGAATAGAGATATCTTACGAAGATACCCAATCTGATAATAATAATAAGAAATCAAAAGTGTGTTTAATTTTGCAAAAAGTCAGTTTTATCGCTTTAAAAAATATAGTAAATTTCATGAATTATAAGTTTCAGCTTTTAAATTCAAAAACCGATTATCTATCTATGTTACAAAAAAAATTCATCAGTTATTTAATCGATTGTTTGAACGAGAGTGGAAAAAAAATTATTTCACAAATAAACGCTAAAGATGTGAGACAAATCTGCGAACGTTTTGACGAAAAGGTTAGCGAAAATTTACAAAATCAAATGAACGAAGAAAAAAAAGACACAGAATGCAATTTAAGTTTGGAATACGCTCATCTCTACTTAAAAGAACTTTCTGTTCTTCATTTCAATTACTTGATATCTACACTGAATGCTGCATTTGAATAGTATAATCAAATTTGCATATTAATTCTCTAATAATATTTTTCTTGAATTTTACACTCTTAAAAAAAAATTATGTATTATGTTTATACATGTTAACCAATGTATCTAATTTTAAGTACGATTATAAACCTAACTTTTGTAAAATTATTGTAATCCATGATTTACTTTTTTTATAATAAATATAAAAATTATATGATAAAAAAATCTTTAATTCATTTCAAACAAACCTTGCCTTATCTCTTTGAAGAAAAAAAGCAAATTAGTTTCTTGTTACACTTAAATCAAAATTAAAAAAATAATTTAAAAATTTAATTAAGAATGACCAAATTTCCAACAAAAAAAAAATAATTTTAAATTTATAAAGAAAAATTACAAAAAATTAGAGATTATCTTAAAAATATAAAATTAACAAATTTAAAAAAAATGTTTAAACTTATAGGAAGCAAAAAGCGTCGACGATGCAATTTACAAAAAAAAAAAGAGATTATTATAATTATAATTATCAAATAAAAAAAGGTGAGGCATCATTTCACCCCCACCGGGACGTCAGAGTTTAGACACTCATAGCAAGGTCAGAGAATACATGACAAATCACCAACACATTCATATATGTCTATTTCGTATTTTGCTGACGTCTGCGGTCTGGCCACAGTGGTACTATTACTACTATAATTTGTGCCTGCTTTGACAATGAATCCCGAAATTGTACACCAATTGAAGTTGAAAAATGTGCCGAAGATGATATACTATTAGAGCAAAATAATGAATAAATGTGGAAATAAATATATGTTTTATGTACTTGTATTTATTTTGCAATAAATTTTAATTTTTTGAAATAAATTTTTGCTTTAAATTCTTATTCACCACTTGAAATATCACATCGTTAACTCCAGTCAATATACGGGGCGGGGGGGGGGGGGTGTATTCTGTGTTTTTGCAAATTAAAGGGTGAAGTTCCAATTTTCAGTATACAGGACCCTGAAGTTCGTGATAGCGACCCAACCCTGAATTGGGACACTGAAAGCGCAAAAATACTCCTTTTATTTGCTGTATTTTTTGCAAATTTAGGGGTGAAATATTAACTTTTCATAAGAAAGTACCCGAAATTCTTGATCAGCGACCCCAAAAACTCATGTGGACCAAATCTGGACGCTCAAAATTCAAATACACCAAAAACACCCCTTTTTAGGGTAGTTTTTGCAAATTTAAGGGTGTTACGCAAATTTCTTATATAAAAGACCCCAAAATTCGTGATTAGCGACCCAAAAAACCTATAACAGACCAAATCATTTTCCCCGTACGGAGCTGGATTTTGAGTTTTCCATATATGTATAGTCCAGGCCCTTCAGGCAAAATATTTGGGATCAGTTTTTTCATGTTCTATTTTTCTGATCAAGACGTGTCAGGACTTTTTGGATGGGGAATTTCATAAGCTTTTTTTTTATTTGAAAAAATTTTATGTATCATCAACAGTTTCAGAGAAATTTCAAAAAAACTGAAAATGTTGACCTTTGACCTTGATTTTCCGAAAATTCTTAATCGCTGGATATGTAACCTCGACTGTTTTTTAAAGTATACACTATTACGAGCATTATAAAAAAAAATTGTCCCATTTAATAATTAATAGGGGGTTTGGTGTGTTTTTTGAATCCCTCTCTTGGACTATTTAATAAATATTATGATAAATAAAGAGCGTTAAAAATCATATTTCTAACATCGTTTTTACTTGATACTTCCAATTTGATATTATCTTTGGCTGCAAGGAAAAAAGACACATCTTAAACTTTCAATTTGTTGAATAAAACGGCTTTAAATTTTTTGTTTCTTTTTTTATAAACTATTAAAAATTCATATTTTACATTACTTTTTTTTTCTTTAACAAATATTTCTTAAAATTACTACCTTAACTTCGGTGTATCGGACCCAAGCCCGGGACCTTATAGGAGGAAGAAGGAGAGTAGTTCATGTCTTATTGGGGCAGTTTCTGGATGCTCTGGACGCATGGGATCCAAAATTAATAACCATAATAAAAACCCAAACCAAAACGTTAGTAATAACGGAAACTCTTATGGAATTCTTAAAGAAATACCTTAGGCGAAACAATTATTGATTCACTGAAAACTCCTTCCCATAAGCCCGGGATTCACAAAGAGCTTTTATCGGCTCTGCAAGACCCCTAGCCTCGGTGTTTCAATCGAAAATACTGGCTATATAGATGTACACGGAGAAGATGCTTTGTCAGGGGACAGAGGGAATGAGAATTAGCATACGCTCGGATAGCGTGGCTCCTCTCAACGCTCTGAACTCGATAACGGTTTTCTCGAAGCTAGGGGAATCAAGGGGAGCTAGAAAGTTCAACAGGGCCCTAGGTACCTTTCCGATCTACGTGTGGCGTGAGGAACTACTGAATATGAATAGAATCTATACTCGTGTTGTAGTGGGCTGGATAACTGGTCACTCCATATTGAACCATCATAGATGGGGAACATAAACGATATTCGGAACTGCAGATTCTGCGATGAATCGACAGAAACCACCGAACATCTGATCTGGTCTTTCCCAGTGCTGGAGGAACGACGTAGATGGTACCTCGAGCTTTTACTAACGAACACGGAAGATATTGGACCATTCAAAATTCAGAAACTAGTGAACTTCCTAAGGTCACTTGGCCTTGAGGACTTCATGGGAGGGCGGAGAGGGTAGCCTAAGGGGAAGCCTGCAACAGGTATACTCGAACAGTGGTAAGATCTCGGTAACATATTTCTACCAGCTATGCCTCAAAGTCTATACTCGCCCTGATAGATTCTCCTAACTGGGGAACCTGGAGCTGGTTCATTGCCGAAAGAACCTGGTGGGGGTTATTCTTACCTCTGGTCCGCATCTTCGGAACTCTAACACACAAAGCAGCAATTAAGCAGTTATTCAAACCCTCGAAGGAAGGGTGATTTTGGGACCATGGAAACAGATCTGGACTTCCAGAGGCAAGATCTCTGCGGTTTGTCACTTTTGGGACACTAACCGCGGGTACCATCCAAGGGAAAAAATAACACAATATCGGGACATCCAGGGCTTTTATTTAAAGAGGCCACGATGAACCAACGGGAATCCGGGTGGAGCACTAGGGGCTTTTTAATTATGTCGGGTGCTCCGAAGCTTGTCTCCCCCAACCCAGGCAAAAAAAATTACTACCTGAGTGTTTTTAATCATTTTTATTTATTTATTATTAAAATACAATGGTTTAAAAAAACAGTTTAGGAAATAACAACACAACTCCGTGGGAGACGTGCCTCTTTACTCTAATATATAATCTGTCACGTATAATATATAAATGTCTAAGATTTAATCTATACTAGCATATGCCTCCTCACCAATACCGTAAAAATACAAAAGTTCAACATGTTTTTTATAGCTTATCACGCTTTACTTTTTTATCATTATTATAATTCTAATTTTTATTATTTAAAATAAAAACTATTTGTTTTTAATTAAATAATTAAATTTTTTATAAATTTTAAATTATTATATTGTTTCATTAAAGCTGTTTATTAAATAAATTTTAGAGAAGTCTGAACAGGGTGGTAATTACACTACCGAAATTATTACTATAATAAAATAGTTATGAATAAAAATTTACTGGTTCCTTTTTGACTAAAAAATATTTAACTTAAAATTAAATTTTCTACTTTAGCTTTAATTATTTCTAAAAACAATTATGAAAATATACCTTACACCCGTAACGGTATTGTATTCTAAAAAAAAGGAAGGGGCAGTTGGGGGCTATTTTGGGCTAAAATTGTCATCTAGTAGGTATTTTTACCCACTACTTTCATTTCTGAAGTCGGTTTTTACATACGACCCCTAGAAAATAAGATATCATTCCTTAAAGGTAAGGTAAATATTACATTATTTTTTCGATGCGAAAGGGGGTGATATCTTATTTTCTAGGGGTTGTACGTAAAAACCAACTTCAGAAATGAAAGTAGTGGGTAAAAATACCTACTGGATGACAATTATAGCCCAAAATATTCATTTTTTCTTTTATGCTACAAATCCACACCTTAACCCATTCAAGGGGCTGAAGATAAAAAATTGGCATAAATTCGTTTTTTTTATGTTCCTGATAGTCCCATATTAATTTTTTATTGCCATGAAATATTTTTTGTGCCCATTATATTAATTTAAATAACATGTAAAAATTATAAAAAAATTTTCCCACTTTTAGGGGATGATATAACATTTTCAAGGGGTTGCACGTTAAAACGGACTTCGGAAATGAAAAGAGCAGGCCCGATTACCTACTAGGTAACATTTTTAGCTCAAAATATCGATTTTTTCATTTAAAAATATTCAAATAGCTTGAATGTGTCGATTAGGCGTTAATGGGTTAATCAAGTTTAATTTAAGGTATTAGGATAGTAAAAATTTATGATAACAGAAATGAATGAAACTTATAAAATATAAAGATAAAGTTTTTAAAAAATGAAATAAACTTTCTTTTACAACTTTGGTTGCCTAATTATTATTTAATCAAGAAAAAGGTGTAGGTAGTTTAACATTGCTCTTATGGAAAATCATCTTTGGAGCTTTTGAAAAGTATGATTGCGATAACACAGATTAATGAAACTTAAATATATGGTATATAAAAGCTCAAAGATTATATTTCCAATTTGTTTTACTTGTTTCATTGCATAATTATTAAATAATTAAATAAAAAGTATGTAAATAACCTAGTATTATACTAATACATATACGATTTTACATATGTATGTAGCGTCGATAATTCAGAAATCGAAAAAAAAATACCAACAAAATGGCGTATTACTATCCTAACACCTTAATATTAATTTTCTGAGTCTTCTCTACAATTTTGGATTTTTTAAGATCTATTTTATTGTTATATAATATTTTTTTACATTTTAACCTCTACTGAAATTTTCGGGTTCTTATCCGTACCTTGGGATTTTTCTAGATAATTTTTTTTGTTTTAAATAATAAATAAAAAATTAAAGAAGAGTTTTCGAAGTGAGCAAAAATAAATATATTCCCTTATAGATAAATGGCTAAAAACTTGATCACGTAAGTAAAATTTCACGCTCTTTCAAAATCTGACATTAGTTTTCATCTAAAACCCTTAAATTTACCCTAACAAGGGTGAAAGGGGTAGATCAGGCATTATTAAGAAATGTTTACAAAAATCAATGAAAAAAGTATCCAATTTTATTGAAAAATGTTTGAAAATAATATTTTTGAAGTAAATCTTCTATCTTCTATCTTCTATTAAAAGAATGAAATGTAACGCTGATTTTGAGACATTTTAAAACTCATTCTGATTGGTCTGTACTTAACAGCTGTTATTCATTTCGAAATTAATACTTACGCGCTCTTGCGGTGTACAAATTAAACCTTATACTGTTCTGTTATTTTTAATGGCGCGTATTTTAAAATTTAGTATTTTATTATTAGTTATTTTTTATTTTTTTTTCTTCATTTTGAAAGGGTGAATAATATAATATTATTAACATGTTATTTTCTGTCTTAAATACAAAATTAGTTATTTATGAGGAATCAGTTAATGAAATAAGTTCGATATAAAGTTATAATATATCAAATGGGAAGGTTGACATGAGGTGCATAGAACCGAGGGCCTGTGATCGCATAATTGGTAAAATGTACCTAATTTAGGGTTAATTCATAAAGTAAAACTTAAAATCATAAACTTTAGCTTAGAATGAAGATTTTGTACAAATAAAATCGAAAATTTGTTTTATTAAATAAATATTTGTTTAAAATTTAAATTGTTTTTCATTTAAAATTGAACTTGAGGGGATTGGCGCGCTTTAGCGCGCAGGGGGCGTAGCCCCCTAGTTTAAGTAAAACATTTTATTTTATGTGTCCGTTCACTATATAATTTAAAATAAATTAAAGACAATAAAAATTTTTTTTTTATAATAAAAGAAAATTTATTTTTTCCGTCTAATAGTGACAAGTCAATTATAAACTGACGCGTTTCGAGATATGTAATCTCATTTTCAAAGATTTAAGAAAATTTTTTATTTTCGTGTCATCTCTTTGATACAACGAAGTATACTCTGTATATTCCCTAGTTTAAATAAAATCCGTATACATTAGGGTCTCATTCGTTTTGGCCCTGTTTACACCCTTAAAAAATACGGGTTTGATTGTATTATCACTGACAAATACCAGATTAGCTCTATTATATATTTTTTGGGTCGCTGAACACGAAAATGTGGGCCCTTAAATTTGCAAAAACTACCCCCAAGAAGGGTTTTTTTTTACATATTCGCATTTTGAGCGCTCAGATTTGAGTCATACGGGTTTTTTGGGTCACTGATCAAGAACTTTGACTTTTTGTAAATAAATAATTAAAATTTCACCCCTAAATTGGCTAAAGCTACCCCCCGGGTGATATTTTTGCTATTTTCAAACTTTTAGCATCCAGGATATGATCATATAGGTTTTTTGGGTCGCTAATCAAGAATTTCGACTCCTTTTTCTTAAATATTCCATATCTCACTCTTAATATAGCTAAAAATACCCTTAATATGGAATATATTTAGTTTGGCTCACTTCTAAAACTCTCCGCCCCGGAGTTAACGAGTTAACAAATGATTGTAAAAAAGTTATTTAACTTTTCAAAATTTATAAAAATTGTAAACAAATAAAGAATTAAAATTGAATAAATAGTATATTTTTAACCAAGGGAGCAAAAAAAAAGAATGGCCCAGAGCGCACGTTAATTAGCATCCGAGGCGAAGCCGAGGATGGTAAAGTGCGCTCTGGGGCATTCTTTTTTTGCTCCCATGGATAAAACGAAATTTTTCTTTCTCACTGGGGAAAAAACGCGTTTTTTCGATCTCGTTGCGGGTCGAAAACACTTTTTTCGACCCACTAGAAAGAAAATATATAAATAAAAACATTACCTTTTTCTTCTCTAACAATTGTAATGCAAAATATTTTGATTTTTTTTTATAATAATACAAAAAAAAAATTAATAGTATAATAGTTTCAGAAAAAAATATGAATGATAGTATGTAATACAATGTAAAAAAAAGAAAGGTTAAAATATTATTATAAATAAGTCTTTCTTTTAATTTCTCTCTCTTTGTTATTCTGTAAAGTCTTTCTGTCTTCATTTAGACTTAGTATAGTTCCTATGCTGGATTTGAAGTTTTGTTGTTATTCCTTAATTTGACGCAGTTGCCCGTTTTTACCTTAAATTTATTAAATTTAGCTTTTTTACGAATCTATGTAAAAATTGAAATTTTTGACTTATAGCCCTAATTATTGTCTTATACAAAAATATGGTATTAAAAAATATAAAATTATGGAAAATTTTAATTTTCCGAAAAACTGGAGATGTATCTTTTTCCTTGCGGCCAAAGATGTATTCCAATTAATTTTTTGAAAACTTTTGCCACAAAAAAATACAAAAAACAGAAAAGTTTTTATTCTTTATGAACGTAGTACCTACTGTTTTAATATGGAAGTACAAATTTCAAAAATTCAATATTTTTCAACAATTCGTATTTTTTTATTTAAATTTTTTCGTAATGCTTATTTTTTTATATGGAAGTATTACTATTAAAAATATCGTTTTAACACCAATATATTTTACATCATTAATTTCTGAATTTAAAAATGGTAAAATTTTTTTTATTTTTGTTATAGCCAGTATAATCATGGGTCTTTAAGATATAATCTCTCCAGATACACTAAAAACTAACTAGCAGACATAATTATCATAAAAGAAGATTATGTACTGGTGTAGAATATGCTTTTTTTTATGTAAAAAATCTCATTTATTCTATCAATGAAATGTTAAACTGACAATAGCAAAGAAAATATCATTTTTAGTTTTTCTTATCACATTATACTTTGTTCGAAAAATTAGACCATCAAAAACATTTTGTTATTGCTAATGAGGAACCATAGTGCCAATTACTCAGCAGGTACTTGTTACATTTTTGGAAAATTTTCATAATCTGTTGGAAGAATAAATTTTTAAGAAGCTTTTCAAATTTTCAGGGTGCTGAATATTGACTAAGCCACGCGAATTATTTACCCTTATAATTAACATTCAAAAATTATAATTAACATTCATAAATTAATTAACCTTAAGCTTTTCTGTATGTCTAGCCATTGTTTCAAAAGATAAATGTATCATAAATCCTAAGGAAGCCTCTTGAGCATTTTTTCTTACGTCAACATTTCGATCTTCTAAATTATTATACAACGTAGGTAAGCAATAAATAAGTTCTTCTTTAAGAACTTGTTTAACTGGAACTAAAACATTAAGCAAGTCATTAAAGCTACATTTATAAAATTTTTAATATTTTATATACTTACTTGTGGGTAATTTTTCTGACAGCCAAGCCCAGAGTTCAGAGCGTAAAATAGGTGAACCAGATTTTAAGGAATCTCCGATTATTTCACCATCAAAAAATTCTTTGTATCCACATTGGTCGCCCCAAGTATTTATGCAAGAAATAGCCGCTGTTCGTATCCAAGCCTTAAAATAAACATTATTTTTTACTGAAACAAATTCTTAAAATTAAAAATTCTTTTTTGAATATTATAAAAAAGTTATTAGCAACGTAGTAAGTTGTTTTTGTACAATAGCTGATTATAAAAAATTTACACAAAATAATTATTTAAATAATGTAAAAAATGTCAAAAACTTATTTAATTGTTCAGATTTTAAAGTGAGATTTAAAGACTATTTTAAAATTGAGCGTTTTGAAAAGTTTTTCAAAAGCGTACTTTTTTTTTTAATAATGGATATTTTTTTTAATTTTTAGGTATATATGTTATCGCTAAAGTCCGCTCTCCCAAAAAAGTTATCTTTAACTGGTTAAAGTTAACTTTAGAGAAGGGTTTTCTTTAGAGTCCGCGAAGACGACTAAAATGAATAAAACTTGACATTCAGGAATAAACTCCCGAAGCTCCTGAGATCAGAAGAAGGACAAACAGAGCGGACTGGAAAACAAAAAAAGGAACAATCAGTGCAGAAAAAGTTGCCTGGGTGATAAAATTATTAGCACCCTACAAGTCCCCTAGAATTGATAGCATCTATCCTGTACTGCTGCAAAAAGTTCTTCCTCGTTTAGCGGGCCCACTTACAAAACTATTCAGGGCGTGCCTGGCAATCAGTTACGTACCGGTAAGCTGGAGTACGTCCATAGTAGCCTTCATTCCGAAAGGCGGAAAAGTGGGGCACTCTGTAGCGAAGTATTATAGACCGATCACACTCATGTCATTTCTCGCAAAAACTATTAAAAAAGTAGTCAACAACAAAATGGACGTGAAACTGGTCGCTTTTCCCCTCGCAGTAACCCAACATGCTTATCAAAGAGGGAAGTCTACTGAAACGGCTGTACATGGAGTGGTTAGCTACATCGAAGCTTGTATAGCAACATACCTGGCGGTAATGGCCTCTCTCATTGGTATTGTAGAGACACTTAGCAATAATCCCCACGGCGCCATCGATTGTAGCGTAAGGAATCATGGAATCAATGGAATAATAAGACTGTGGTTGGAAAATATCTTAACCCCAGGTATTTTGTTTCGGAACACGGCTTTTCGAAGTTGTCAAATCAAAGTGTTTGGTTATTAGGATGATATCATAATTCTGACTTAGGGGCCATGCGTGGAAGTCGTTAGGAACGAAATGCAGCGGGCCTTACAGCTCTTTGAAAAATGGTGTACCAGTGTTGGAAGCCTATCGACTAATGCCGATAAAACCCAATGCATCTTTTTTACAAGAAAATGCAGCCTGGATACTTTCAAGGGGCCTAACTTTTACGGTAAATCGCTCGATTTTTCTAAAAAGGTAAGGTATCGCAGCGTGGTGCTGGAAGATAAACTGAATTGGTGGGTTCATAAGGAGCACGTAACGGCCAAATTTCTTAATGGATGCTAGCTATGCAGACGTATGGTGGGAGTAACCTGGGGTCTAAGTTTAAATTTGGTAAAATGGATTTACTCCGCGATTAGGATCACTGAGAGGAAAAATCTGGACCTACAAGCCTACCAGCAATAATGCTTAGAAGCATGGTTGTAGCACTAAAAAACACTCCAAAAACGATGTGCTTGTGGGGGTTCCTTCGTTCTACATTGTTATCAAAGAATCAGCAGCTAGAAGCGCAGCTAGGCTATGGGCTCTGGGTGAATGGTTTCCTGGTCAGTAGGTACGCTGCGATAGCAGAAATACCCTGCATGAAACTATTGAACAATGACTGAGGTTCTCTATTAGGATAACCGACAGGGATTAATGGGTAGACGGCACTCATTCGGAACTGACTCTTACAAGAGTCTGGTCTGCGGATGGGTTGAAGCAGGAACTCGGTACTGGTTCTATTGAAGCTGGTACGCGACTGCAAAACCTCTCATTTTTTGGAATAAAATCACGCTTTACGGTACCGACTCACGTGGAAATACTAACTAAGGAGAAAGCTGATTTTAGACATCTCTGTCTAAAAAGAGAACTAACGTAGGAGTCCCAACTGCAGATTCTTTGAGGGATGGACAGAAACCCTCGAACATCTGATCTGGGATTTTCCATCACTTGAGGAACGATGTAGACGGTACCTCGAAATTTCTCTAACAAATACAGGAAATGTTGGACAATTGAAACCTCAGAGCCTGGTCAACTTCATAAAAAAAAATTTTTGCTGCGAGCAGAATTTGAACCTGCGTGGGTTTTTGTTAACCCGCTGCCTCAAACGGAAACTCTTTACTACTTGGATAACGCAGCATATGTAATAAAAGAGCACTAACATGTTCTTAATAATTAGGTCTTGTCAGTGATTTTTTATTGTGAAGAGTGAAAATAAAAAGAATGAAATAGAAATAATCCCTTTATTTAAGAGTGGTGGTAACTATAAAAAAGAGCCGCCAACTATAAAAAGTGGTTAAAACCTATAACTAATATAATATATAATATTTAATAAAATACCTATGTATTAAATAAAAATAATATACACCAAAATAAATACACCTAAATACAGAAACATCATTTTTTATACTAGATATGAAGATGTTATCCTGAAGATATTAAATTTACAATAGAACTAACCGACAATTAGAAAACTTATATAAAATTCATATTAGAATCAGAAAAAGAAATCTCCATAAACTTTATGTATTTAAATATAAGAAAATAAAAAGAATAAAATTAGATTTTCAAAATTTATAGAAAACCAACCACAACAAACTCAACTATACATATAAATTCACTTTAAGTATATTCACAAAAAAATGGCAGCATACAATAGTTTTGTTTCCAGGCTCTTAACAATGCCAATAACTAAAATAGAGTTTAATGATGAAGTTAAGCACATTGCAGTAAGAAAAGGATATCATAAATATATTATAGACAAAGTAATATCTAGGCATCGTAAGAAAATTGCTAATAAAAATAACATAAGTGACAAAAAAAACGCAGCACAAATCAATGAAGTTAAATAAACATCGAACACATTTGGAAACTATTTGTCTACTATATTATTTCATTCATTCAAGAAGCATGGTATAACAATTAGTTATAATACTGACAAAAATAGAGAGAATATTACACCTAAAAGATACAGTGGAACCTCGATAATTCGAAGTTCACGAGGCAAGCTAAAACTTCGAATTATAGAGGACTTCGAATTATAGAGGATTTTGAAAAAAAAACAAAAAAACAAAAAAAACAAAAAAAAAACAGAAAAAAAGAATTTTTCAAGCCAACCATTACTGCCCTTGAAAGTTGTATCTTTTAACTTTCCACCAAAATATTCAGCTTTGGCTTTAAGAATGGATCCACTTATGGGAATATTTTGATCGCGAGCTTGAGTAAACAAAAATTTACAACACATTTCTCAATTTTAGGATTTTTAGCACCTTTATCTCTTTTTCTATTCTTATTGTGTTTTAAAGCAGACTCGAAAATTATAAATAGATTACTATAAAAATAATAAGGGAATCTGAAATAATTATTCAAATTTTCTTATAGAATGCAGAAATATTTTTTACCTTCTAATCATTAAATATACCAATATATTTGACAGGATTATCATTATGTTATTACTGCTTCATATTTTTTTTAGATTTTTTTTTAAGATGTTCTGTTTTATGTATAAATTAATAATACTTATTAATATTTATATTATTATTATTATATTAATATTAATAATTAATTATTAAATTAAAAAATAAATGTATATACGCGCAGTCATAACCAATATAATATTTTAGTTGTAAGCGCGACGATTCTAGTGTATTTTTGTTAATAAAAATGCACCCGAAAATCAGGTGCATTTTTACACTCTTATTTAGGGCTCATATCATAAAACTTAATTTTAAAGTTTGTTTATAACCCTAAAATTAGAGTTCCGTGCCCTCTCCGTGTATATATACTGAAAATTATTATCAAAATTTCATTATTTTTTTTTTTTAAGTAAAAATGTCCCATGTAAATTATAATTAACTTATCCTGTTTTGGCTTATAATAACTTGTTCGTCCAGATTACCCTTTTTACGTAATTAAAAACATTTTTTATTCTTAAAATATTAATAAATACATACCTATTTGCTAACAGAAATAAAAAGCGAAAAAAAAGTATCATCTTTTCTCATTGTATAAAATAAAAAAACATTATTTTATGACTCTAAATGGTTTACTATACGTTTTTAGGTACAAAAAATATGGCTTGTAATTTCACAACTGTTTGTCTCAATTTTTCGATTAAAATTTGCAATTTTTCTACAAAAATCGTAAAATTACAACATCCCGGGAGAAAATCAATCATGTATCCCCATACATGACCATATATGAAATTTATACGTTGCCATGCATGACCATATATCGGCATACATGGGGATGTATCATTATGAATTGATTATGTCTCTGTATGATTGTGTATAATCAAGCATTTTCATACATGGCCATGTATGGTCATGTATGGTCATGGATAAGAAAAAAGATTAAAATTTTTTTTTCAATATATCCCCATGCATACCCATGTATGAGCATGCATCGGAACACATTTTTATGTACATATGAAAAGAAAAGGCAAAATTGATAATAAGCATATGCTTATGCGCGTACATGCGTTATAAGGTTTTTAGGCTGTATCCTGCTCGTCTGGGGTCTATTAAAATTTTTTTGCATAATTTTGAAATTTTTTCTCCATCAGATTTTATTGGCCAGAAAGTTAGTTTATGTATGAAGATTAAGAATGTTATGAACCGGACACGGAAATTGTCCGCTAGACATTTTTGGTGTTGCTATTTTCGCCAAAAATAGGCGTCTTTTGCTATTTTTTCACGTAATTAAATTCTTGTTTAGTTACAATCTATTTTAATTGATTAAAACGGATCAAAATCTTTAATGTAGATATTTAAAAAGTCTCGCAATTAAAATTGTGTCATTGTGGTGGCGTCAATCTTAGCCTAAATATGACGAAAAACAATTAAAAAATGAAAATTTTAATAATTTAACAAAATGGGAAATACCCACACAAAAAATGGGTACTGGGTGCTTCTTGATCATGAGTTAGCCAGGTAAAGTGGAAAATTCAAAGTGGCTGACTAAAAATTATGGCAAAATGCAAATAAAAAGGGCCATTTTTTATGTTTTTTTTTTTTTTTTTTTAAATTAAACGTTTAAAAATGACAATTATTTTACCCATTTCCACAAAAGTAATAAAGTAAAAAAAAAAAATGTTCATTTGTTCCCCTTGCAATCACCCCCCTTCCTCCTAAAAAATTCAAAAAATGAAGTTTTTCTTAAGTTTTAAAAAACCCAAAACCAGCTTTATTTTTCTTAATTTCACACGATTTTTTCAGTCCGACGTATTTTATTTTCTGATTTTCTTTAAGGCCCCATCTACAGAAGCCGTAAAATCCAGGCGCACCGCAAACCCAAGCACAACGCTATGCGCAGAAGAAGATTTTGTGTATGTCGAGTTGCGCAGGAGACAAAATTCGTTTCTGTGCATCGCGTTGCGCTCACGCTTGCAGTTGCGACCTCCTTTTACGGCTTTTGTAGATGGGGCCTCACTGCACATTGCGTTGCGGCTACGCTTGCAGTTGCAACTCCCATTTATTACGGCGTTTGTAGAAACAGCCTCAAAAACTCCATCTACGAAAGACGTAAAAAGGGGCGCAATGCTTAGAAGAAGATTTTGTGTATTTCGAGTTGCGCAGTAGACGAAATTGGTTTTTGCGCATTGCGTTGCGCTCACGCTTGCGTTTGCAACCCCATTTTACGGCTTTTGTAGATGGGGCCTAATATTTGATGATCTCAAAATCCGCAGGAGTTTCCGTTTTTCTACAGTTTTCAATTTTAAGCACTTATGAAGATTTTTTGATTTTTAACAGCTCCAAGATAACGGTGAAGGCAAGAGGAGGTGGAGGAAAGGGATTAAAAATGAATAAAGTGAAATTTTTTTTCCGTATTACTTGTATATAAAATAGATGAATACGTTTAAAGTAAAGAAAACGCAAAAAAATATATATTTTTATTTGAATTTCGCGCTAATTTTCAGTCGGCCATTTTGAATTTTTCAAAATAGCAAAAAAAAAAAAATTTCGTGCGTCTGGTTCATAAATTTCTTAATTTTCATACCTTAAACTAACTTTCTAGACAATAAAATCTGATGGAGAAAAAATTTCTCGTTTTACACATATTTTTATTTTCAGCGGAATATAAAATATACACATATGGGCATATCTCACCAAGTGGTTATATTTCTAATTTTATAAATTAAATTTTATTTTTGAGAGCACAATAATGACATTTGGACAGGAGTTTAATAAAACAATAAAAATTAAGATTTTCTTTGCGTAGCTTAATTTTAAGCTACGGCGTTTGATAAATGAACTTCTTAAATTAAAAAATATATTTAAGGTTATAATTACTAAATGATGAAATTAGTTCTCAAAAATACTGGAAAATATAGAGGTATATAACAATAAATTTTATTTCTGTCAAAAACTAATAATAAGAAGATAAATTTTCAATTTTTTTATAAACAAAAAATTAAATGTTCTACAGACTGCGCTATAGGTATAGCTGGGCTAAACTCCCTGAATCTTTAACTCATTGCTCACATAAAGCCTAAAATATAGTTTACATATTAGTTATTAAAAAATTATTTTAAAAAAATTTTTATTTTTGCAGTTTCATAAAATTTTAATTTGTAAGAAAAGTTCCTGATTGTTTCAAAAAATCACTCAAAGCATTCAAATTATTTGTCTTTAAACTTCCTATTACTAAATAATTGTTTTAAAAATTCTTTATCATTATACCTATATATTAAAAATTCTTTATCATTATACGCATTATCTTATTATAATTTATTAAATCATTTAGTTGTGCCTTCTATTATTTTTGAAACATTTTTTTAGATTTTTTGATTTTTTCAAAATGTATATTTCTTGAAATATAGATTTTAATGATCCACTAATTATGACCTACAACTACATATTTTTATTTATTTTTTTAAAGCACTAAATTCAAATCAAAAACATCTTTTTTGAACTAAGAATGAAATATATACATAATTCTTACACGTTTGTTATTTTTAGGTTATTGGTAAACAACGCTTCTAAATTATACGATTAGTTTATATAAAACTGAGGTTTATACATACAACGCATTGAATCAAGATATGCCGTTTTTTTTAACTAAAATCTGATAAAATTTTACATAAATCACAAAAGATTTTGCGAAGATTTTTTAAAAATTGAACGAGTGCCATTAAAAAATGTGATTTTAGTACCAAAATTACGCATTGACAACAAAGCCTTTTGATGTCGATATCTACTAAATTATTGGAGGCACCAGTTTTTCTCAAATCACTTTCAAATTGTGAAACATTGTAGAGAATTTTCACAATAGTTAGAAGTAAAAATTGTTCACGGCATTCATTCGTGGCTTAAAAAACTTTCTTCGGCCGTATTTATTGGAAAATGTGGTTACCAATTGTTACGTATGGTAGGTCAAAATTGATATGCCTAACATTTGATATATATATAAATAGTAAACCCTATATCCGATAGCTGTATTAATATTACAGACGACATAGGAACCCGCAGGTGCATTTCCGCTGTTGCTGATCTAGCACAATAGCGTGGGACCAAAAGTCAGCTATGACATAAATTAGTAGGGATTTATAGGCGTTATAAACTGCATAAATCCCACCTCGCGATTCTTAGTAATAATTAGGGACGCCTTCGTTAATTGGACGTGACGAGACCGACGCCTTTTTGTATTGGACGTCTCCCCCAAAATCTCGCAGTATGGGCAGATTCACATTAGATTATATATTGCCCTTCAGGCGCCCAAAATACTTATTAGAGTACCACCACTTATTAGAGTACCACCACTCATTAGAATACTATCTTTCGTTTAGAGTCTTACCACTCTATTACAGTTTTACCTTAAATTACTTGACTTTAAGACTTAGACAGTTTTTTTATATTTACTTATAATCAATAAAGTGAAAGTTATATATCAAATCAGTTATCAGTTATTATTGTGACAAGTTCCTTCTGTAATTAAGAACTTAACCTCAGGTTAGGTTCATCCAGCTTAGATCGAACTCGGACTCATCTACAAATACATCAACTATAAACCAACCCAAAATATAACCATCCAACTAAAATAAAATACCTGGGGCAGTCAATATCCCCAGGATAAACTTATATTTCATATATTCATAATTATTTATATTTACGTATCCCTTGGATAAAACCTCAGGATACGTAACACAATATTTCAGCTGGCAGAATTTTTTGGTTCCTCATAGAGGAACCATTGTGTTAGGTCAAATTTTGTTTTCTGATTTTTTGGCATATAAGCACGTTTTGGGACCCCAGGAAGCTAAAAAATCGGTTTTTAAAAAAAGTCTGTATGTGTGTGTGTGTGTGTGTGTGTGTGTGTGTGTGTGTGTGTGTGTGTACGTATGTAATCGCTGATATTTCACAAACATTATGGAATTAAGACCTAATTTTTTTTTCAAAAATTTTTTCACCAAAAAAGCTCGAGGTACTTTTTTTTTTTTTAATTTGGATGTAATACCTCATTTATTTCCATGAAAGTACTTATACTTGAAAGTATGGTTTTCACATGATATCTCGAATCGGATACTTAATTTTCTGAAAATTTTTTTCCTAAAATTTTTTTCACAAAAAAATACAAAAAATACCAATTTTTTTTTTCTTTTTGGACGTAGTACCTAATTTATTTCCATGGAAGTACTAGTTTTAGAAATATCGTTTATTGTAATTTTTTGGACCTAATACTTAATTTTTTTTAAATTTTTTTCTCAAAATTTTTGTCACCAAAAAATACAAAAAACGCCAAAATTTTTTTTATTTTAGGACGTAATACTTAATTTTTTCCTATGAAAGTACGAATATCTAGAATTATCGTTTGTGAAGGATTTCTCCATCTGATACATAATTTTTCGAATTTTTTTTTTATTAAATTTTTTACATAAAATAATTAAAAAAATACCATAATTTTTTTTCTTTTTGGACTTAGTACCTCATTTTTTTCCATGAAAGTACTGATATCTAGAAGTATCGTTTTTACTCGATATCTCGAATCTTATAATTTATTTATTGAAAATTTTTTTCTCAAAATTTTTTTCACCAAAAAATACAAAAAATACCAATTTTTTTTTCTTTATGGACGCAGTACTTAATTTATTTCTGTGGAAGTACTAGTTTTAGAGATATCATTCATAGTAATTTTTTTGACCTGATTCTTAATTTTTTTTAAATTTTTTTTTCAAAATTTTTGTCGTCAAAAAATACAAAAAACGCAAAATTTTTTTTTATTTTAGGACGTAATACTTAATTTTTTCCTATGAAGGTACGAATATCTAGAATTATCGTTTGTAAAGGATTTCTCCATCTGATACGTAATTTTTCTAAATTTTTTACATAAAATAATTAAAAAAATACCATAATTTTGCAATATTTTTTTGTGTGTGTAATATTTCATTTAATTCCATGAAAGTACTATCTTGAATAATTATTATCCAATGAATTACGTTAGATTTTATTTTGAAAAAAATAGATTTAGTTGAATTCAATACATAAATTTTCTTTGAACTTTTAAAAGTTAATAGAAATGAGTGTATGATTGCATGGTTGTAATCGGTGATATCTGTGGCATATTGAAGTATTTAGCTCATTGTTTGAGGAACCTTAGTGCCAACTAGTTGGCAGGGTATTTTAGAAATGGAGCACACTGTTTTAATTATCTGAAGAAATTAAATATATTATTAATTTATCAAAATATATTTATAAAAAGGCAAATAGTTTTACGGCATTCCCTCTGTAATGTTAAGAATGTAAAAAACTTAACAAGGTTACCAACAAAATATTAGGGTTTCCAATCATTCCATGGCTGTTATTTCATAATAATGAAAGAAAATAGGCAAAAAAATTTCTTGAGGCTTGAGAAGAAATATATTTAAATAAATTTCAATAATTTTTTTTTTAAACAGAAAGCTGGATTTTCATTAAAACCCTCATATATGCAATATAACCACTTGGTGAGATATGCCCATATATTCAACTAATATATAAAAGCTTTGAAAAAATGCGTAAATTAGTAAATTGTTAACGCTAATAGTAAATTTTAAATTTATTTTAGTTTTTTTTTTTTTAAATAGACCGTACTTCTATTGTTATATTGAGATAAATTCGTTTTTTGCCGAAAATAGATTTTTACTAATAAAACTTAGGTTGCATTTTTAATAACATATGAAAGTAAAAAAATTTTAATAATTTAAAAAAAAATTAAAAATGCCTACACTGTAAAAAGTAACTTTCTTATATTAACAAAAAAATTAGAACATTTTCGAAAAATTAGTAAATTTTCGAAAAAAATCGCATATTTACTAAATTTAGAATATTAACAAAAAATTCGAGTATTCTCGATTTTTTTGTGAATTCGCAAGAAAAATTAATAATTTACAATTTTTTTTCGAAAATTTACAAAAAATAGTTGTAAATTTACGAAAAATAGTTACGAATTTACAATTTTTTTCGTAAATTCACAAAAAAAATCGAGAATTCTCAAATTTTTCGATAATATACTAAATTTAGTAAATTTACGATTTTTATCGAATATTAACAACATTTTTTGAAAATTCACTAATTTTTCGAAAAAATTCTATTTTTTTTATAAATCTAAGAAAGTTACTTTTTACAGGGTATGTATTTAAAAAAAATATATAGAAAATACAATTTTTAGTTTTAAAACTAGGAAAAATTTAATTTTTGGTATAATTATATTTATTTCTTTTTTTTAATTATTTTAATTTTTTTTTATTTTAATAAATTTTAAATAGTTGATAATAAAACATTAATTATTTTTAATAAATAATTAAAATTTATAAAAAAAATATTACGAATAAATATATAAAAATCACTTCAAATATTCAAATAGCCATTTAGCTCAGTCAGTTAAGTGTTTGTATATGAAGACGCCGCGCCGCGGCGGCCCGGGTTCAAATCCCGCTATTTTTTTTTTTTTTTTAATTTTAATAAATTAAAAATAACTTATATATTGTCATGTATGATCATACATGGGAGTATACAGTCATACAGAGACGTAATCGATATATGGCCATGTATCACCATGTATGAAGACATTAATGCATGGCCATTTATGGGGATACATGATCGATTTTCTCCCGGGATGCTTGTAAATTTACGATTTTGTCGAAAATTTACGAAAAAATAAATTAATAATTTACTATTTTTTCTCAAATTTACAAATATTAGTAAATTTCCGATTTTCGTCGAAAAATTGCAAATTTGTTCAAAAATTTACTACATTTTCGTAAATTTACCAATTTTGTCGTAAATTCACCTGAGTTGTTTTTTACAGTGTAGAAACTAAAAAAGAATTCTAGAATATTTCTCAGATACTTGTTCTCCGTAAAAAAAGTTGTTACTTAAAGAAAAAAAAATATATATATATATATATGTCGCAGTACAATAGACATTTTAGTATAATAGGCTATTATCCGTATTTTAGAAAAATGATGCTTTTAAATTCACATCTTGCCTATGATACTAAAATTTTTAGTATTATAGCCTATTATACGTGATTTAGCCTATAATGCTGACAAAGCGCCGTATTTTAGAAATTAAATTTTTTCTAGTCTACTGTAGATCGAGGACCCTTGGACCTACCGAATATTTGCGGTATAATATTTAAAATTAAAAATAACGTTTATCAGATTGGTACAAAAGATGGGATAATAAAAGGCTGGTTCCCACGAACAGAAGTACAAAAACATGCCCCAAAATTTCCATTATCGATGTACCTATAGAGAAAGCATAAGATCCTTGAGGGAAGCTGCAGCCAAGCAATCGGTTACGGGTGGTCGGTCAAGGTTATAAAAAATGCAATTGTAGAGCTTCTGCAAAACATTGTTCAACAAATAGGTGTAATTGCTATAAATCTGGGGTTTTATAAAAGTTCTAGGTGTCCTTGTACAAATAAATAAAAATTTTCTAATCATTATTATATTATAAGATGTAATAAAAAAGTTAATGTAAATGTACACGAAATAAATAAATAACATATTTACTCTAAATTTGGCGCGCGTTTGAATTTTTACTATAGTAAACTAGAAAAAAATTTAATTTCTAAAATACTGCGCTTCGTCAGTATTATAGGCTATAATACTAAAAATTTTAGTATCATAGGCAAAATGTGAATTTAAAGACTATTTTTCTAAAATACGGATAATAGCCTATTATACTAAAATGTCTATTGTACTGCGACATATATAACTTCTTATTGTGGGCAACTGAAGTTGTTGAGGCCTTTGTGGGTGTTTAAGGTAATTGTGGATATTATTTTCGTCTCAAAAGATCCAAAAAATAAAATAGCAGATAAAAATTTTGGAGAACCTGCAAAAAATAACTTAAGAATATCAACTCTAGATGGGAAATTGGACTATTTTTGCTAACAAATTATACCACATTCTTGTTTGGTGGCCCAAAAACTAAAAATATACGATAGGGAATTTAATCTATAAAAAATGAAAATTATCTAAAAAATAAACGTCAAACTTTTTTTAAGAAGCAGTTTACATCAGGAAGGTATATAAATTAAAAAAATGTATAATAATAAATAATCATTAAATTTTAGCGTTCGACATATTTTCAAAAAATAATTATATTTGCAACTTTTTTTTTGAACGAAAAAAAATCGTAATTATAATAATAAATGCTATTATATTAATAAATTAAAAGTACTTCCTATTATAGTAATAAATTAGAATATTGTTAGTGACATACCTTGGAATCTCCCAAGCATTGAATAAATCCAGGAAAAAGGATTCTAATGTATTGCTTAATCGGAGAGCCCATAGCAATTGCTAAATATTCACAGAGCCCTAAAGTTGTCTGCGTTATTTTACTATTACTATCAATTAATCTTTGAGAAAGTCCTTGCGGTAACTCTCCTAATGATCCTTTTATATACTTTGCTTCTGTTAATACATTATTAATTTTTTGAAGTGCTTCATTACGAATCTAAAAGAAAAAATGTAACTAGAAATAATATAAATGAAAATTTAAGAACAAAAAAAGTCTTATAAGCAAGAAAAAAGGAAGGAAATAAATATAAAACTACTCAGTCAGGATTTATTAATTAATTGGTAAAAATAAGTAATTAATAAAAAATTATTTATTTTAAATCATATTGGAAAATTTCTCTGAATAAATTTCTAAATAATAATGGATCTTCTGATTCAAAATAGTTTATTTGTTTTCTTAACGTTTCATCACCAATGGTGACATCTTCAGAGTTCTAAAATTTTTTATAATTTTTTTACAATTTTTTATAAAAATTAGCATATATATAAATATGATTATCATATCATGGTATAAAAATTCTTGTATGTATCACGATATGCTTTAACCCATGAATGTCAAGATTTTCGAATATTTTTTAATTATTTCAGCTGCATAATTTAAAAAAAATAAAATAAAAAAATTTTATTCTAGAATTCCTGATCTTATGTTTTTGAGGTTGCAGTTTTCGAATCTAGAATCAGATTTAAAAAAAATTAGTTCTTGTTGAATTTAGACCATATTTATGCAAAAAAATGATTTTTTTTAGTGCTATTTTTTTGTTACAATTTAAAAATCATTCCATAATCGGCTATCAATCTTCCCAAAAACAATTAAATGTTGGTCAATGGGACTTAAACAAGAAATGCGTATGGTCAAAAAAATTTGTGTGATGCGTTTTAATCCAGAATGGCGGCTGATTTTATGTTTATGGTAGATTGGAAAATATTGACTGATTTGCTGAATGGTAATTGGCGTATTCAATAATTTGGCAACAAAAAATTTGTCACAAATATTTTAATATTCATTGATTTTTATTGAATAATTTTTGCCGAACGCGCCGTCATTATTATAAACGTATCATGAGAGTAGTGACCAAAAATAACAAGAGTCAATTCAAGCCTTCTTTTTATTTTTACCAAGCAACAAATCGTGTCAATTTATTTATTTTGCCCATTTTCTTGAATACGTCATTATCAGTAAGCCCAGCACATTTCTCAATACTTCCCAATTATATAAATTATCTAACCACGGTCGCAATAAAATCATATGATAATGATAATCCTAAATAATAATACAGCATCTAGGCAGAGGCAACGAAATCATCCACTCCAGTAGCAGATGTTATATCATCACAGGTCCTATCCTAAACAGTACATTTCATCGATACAGTAACTATGTACATTGCTATAGCTAAAAACCTCTCCTGATTGGTTAATAAAAATGCATTGCTCAAATATTTTTATTTTAAATTTAAAGATTTATTTATAATTTTATGATGTTAGGTTATAGCATGAATATTGAATAATCTGATAAAAACAAAATTTTAAATATAAAACCTCACAATTTTGAGTCATATTTGTTTTAGTATAAATACCAAAAATAATTTTTGAATGTTTTAATAATAAAACTTTTTTTTTTATAAAAAAAATATGCGGTTAATTTAAAAAAAAACGAAAAAATCAGATCCTTCTAAATTTATTATACCAAATAAAATAGTTTGTTACTCGAAATTTTGATACTCAAAAGATAAATAATTAATTAATTAATTAAACAAAAAGAAAAATAAGTAATGTTTTAACCTTAACTTTTATGGTTTTAACAAATTTCCTAAAATTAGAACTCTCATAGAAAAAGAAAGGGATATTATTTTTGTATTTTTTTAATATAAAAATGATAAGACTAAAATTTTCAAAATTTCAGGTATCGGATCCAGATCGAAATGAGTTACGGTTTTACCACCTTCAATCGTCTGGCCCTCTGTCGGATTTCCATCGCGCGGCCTTCTACTGAATGTCACAGGGCGCGGAGAAGGACCCTTGATGGAAAGCCACTGTTTGGTTACTGCGCAAGCGTATAGACTCGCTATATTCCCCATAAAAATAAAACATGTCAGGTTATAATGCTTACCAGAGTAATTATAATCTCGGATGCTTAGATTACATGAATTACATTTTATTATTTTATTATTAAGAAATTAAGAAATTAAGAAATTAATATAATTATATGCGGGCTTCGTTTTTATTATTTATTACAATATTTTACAATATTTATCTTATTTATATTAAATATATATTTTTGTTTGAATTCATTACTCAAATTAAATAAAATAGAAATGCTTCATTTATTTGATTTTAAATATAAGTTATTTTATTTTATATATTTAAATATTCACAGCAAGAATTATAATTTTTTTTAATAAATAATTTTGAAAGTTACAAAACTATGTACATAAATTTAATTCTTTTTATTTTTTTGTGGATATTATAAATGTGGAAATATATTATTTAATTAATTTGCAACTAATTGCATCTCGTTTTTTTATTATCGTGGATGTATTTATGATATACTAATACAAAATTAAATTAAAACTATTTGCATTTAAAATCATAAAAATAAATAATTGTTGTTTTGGGTATCGCCCATTTTCTGATGAATAAAAAGATAAAACAAGAATTTATACATAAAAATAAAGTTATAAATATTAAAATTTAAAATTTTTTATTTCATCTCAAACAGCTGATTATATTAAGTATAAAAACATTCAATCATAGCACATGCGCAGTAACTAAACAGTCGCTTTCCACCAAGGGTCCCCCTTTGCCCTGTGACTTTCCACTAAGCGGACCCTCTCTAAAAAGATGGAATTTCCTCGCCGGACCACCAGCGCTCCCTTCTCCTAATTTTGATCGGGATACGAAAAACCGAGTTATATTAAAATTCTTGGAATCTAAAACTTTAATTAAAAAAATTAGGAATAAAAAAAGGGTAGCTTCCGTTATTTTTAAGGCTAAAATTTTGTTTTAATCCGTAACAAGGTTCCCAAAAACACACAGAATACGGACTTTTTTACAAATCGGTTTTTTATCATCTGAGTGTCTCGAAACACACTCACATATTATTGAACTAGTATATTATTTCGCGGTTTAGAATATTTTTTACTTGAGCATGTATGAGTAATTTTTATTCAAAAATTTTCGGGTTCAATCTCTAATTTGATAAGATAGATTATACCTAGAAAAATGTAGATAAATTGTGGAAAGAAAAAAGACCTAAATGGATTTCCGGTAGTAAAATTAGATCTTTTATAGGTAAACATTATTTTTGTTGGATAGAAATTCTGAAAAAGCAAAAATTATCTATTTATTAAACGTGTAAAAAAATATAGGTCTATTTAACTTTCCATCGAATAATTGAACCTTGTATTTTATGCCGAAAATAATGGTTAGGCAACGGAAAAAAATAGGTACTTGTTTAAGAGATTCATGAAAGCTAAATGAATAAAAATAGGGTAAAAACTAGATAATTGCTAACAATTATAGACTGTGCGAAGCATAGCAACCCACTAAATTTATTCCTAAATACAGACGATTTTTATTATTTGAAATATTATTAATTGGGTATATTAGGTGAAGTAAATAATCAAACTTATTTTGTTATAAACAATAAATATTTAATGTACAAAATATTGTATGTGTACATTTACAGTATTAGCGTGTTTATTTACATAATAGTAATTAATTAAATGTATATTCATAATAATAACTTTAATTAATTAATTTTTGATTATATATGATTTGTTTTTGAAAAATATTTTAATCGATATTTCATTCTTTAATTGCTTTATTAATTTTGTTTAATGATTGCATGAAAGCTTGTTTCACTTTAAAAGATGTTGAAAGTCGTATTGAGTCAAAACGATATTTGTAGTAACCGTTTATTAAAATTATATCATTAATTGATTTAACTCGACTCAAACCGACGTATGTAATTCCGAATTGTCTTTCCGTGTCTCGTATGTGTAAGAAAATTTTATCTAACGTCTGCCCTTGAGACTTGTGGATGGTTAGAGCATATGACAACATTACTGGAAATTGCGTGCGACTGCATAAAATATTATTATGTTTCCAAGTTCTTTCCTCGGGAATAATTGGGAAATAATTTTTATACAAAAATGGTCCTTTGTAATTGTCAAATTCAACCATTAATACTTGAGGTAATTGTGGTGGTGATTCATTATCAGCATATATTATTTCCCGTATGTATCCTAAGCTTCCATTTGTTAATCCACCTGCTACCTATAAATTTGTACGTAACATTATTCTACAGTCTTTTGACAAGTATAATATACTCTTTAATCCTGTTGCTTTTTCGTCCGAGCAACGCATGGCAATATTGGGTGTGTTTATTGAAACTATGTGTGCAACTGGATGTCCCGTATTTTTCAAAAATGTTTCATTATGTGTTTTAACTTGTGCACACGTTGGATATAAATAAATTGCGTTTTTAAAATTGTTTAATTCTTCTTTGGGGATAACGCTTTCTCTTCGGTTATATAATAAGTTATAATTTTGTTGAGACAGTTCTGCATTTGCTATTTCATCTAGCAATTGTGAGTAAGGGGTATGATTACCCTTTTGTCTGTGTGCGTTTTGGAGACAATAATACTTTTGCAATTGTTTAAAAATTATTCTTCCTTGTGTTTGTAATTTGTCTGTTAGTTTTTTATCGCTGAATACTGCTGTGTCTCTAACCGGTGTCAATTGATTGTAATCTCCAAGTAAGTAAATTATGATACCACCAAAAGGTTCGTCAATTTCATTAGCATGTATTTCTCGACATCGTGATTCTATCTGAAATAACGTTCTTAAACCGATCAAAGACATTTCATCTATTATTAAAAATTTCAAATCTTTCAAATCCGCATGAATTTTTTTTGCATTTTGATTTTCTAATTTAGAAAATAACTTGTAATTTAAAGGTAATCGTAGCAAATAATGTAATGTTAGTCCATCTATGTTAACTGATACCATATCTGTTGATGCCGCTACTTTAACCGAATCTTCTCTGAAAATTGATGTAATCCTCTTAACCATTTCTTTGATTATTGTGCTTTTACCAGAACCAGCTTTGCCTTGTATTACTAGATACCGTCAAAGACGGGTAGAGCGAAGCTGATCGTTTTAGAAAAAAGCAAGAAAAGAGTTTCAGTAATTTTTTAATTTTGGAATTTTAAAAGTTTTGATTGGATTGAGTTCAATAATAATGTTTAAATAATACGTAAAACAATGTTAAGCATAGTTAGAATTTTTAAGTATTGACCAAAAAGGACACCAAAAATCCGCCCCTTATTTTTTAACCTTGTTATTTGTTTGCTGAAAAGATTTCAACCAAACTTGTGTTTGTGGAACTTTGTTATTACGTGCTTTTTCCATAATTCATAAAAAAAAAAATTTCTCTGAACTCTAATACTCCTCAATTCACTTAATTACCAAATTAATATTATACTCAAGTCAGAATGCGTTGTAAGGTTTTCCGGATTCGACAACCAGCATTAGAATAAGTCTTCTGCAGGTTTTGTATGTCGCTGAATCCGGATTTGGGGTCCTACTGGGTTAGAAAATAGGAAGATACAGAAGACACTTTCCATCTTATGGGTTTTTTCACAATATTTTGGAACTAATGATTAAATTAATAATTGCCACGTTTTAAGAGTAATTAACAAAATATTTAATTTATTATTTTATTCTGTATCAATAAAGGAATATTAGAGCTAATTATTGCGGTTGAAAACTATCTCCAGAGTAAGATAAAATCGAAAAAATATAAACGTGAGTTTGTTTCTTTATTTTTCTTTTAATCTTGCTTTTGAAAAAGTTTTATCTTTTTTTAACGTTTATTCAATTTACTGACTCCTATACGGGGGCGAAAATGGATAAAGCTACCCCTTAATTTAACGAAAAATGAAAAAAACTTATAACTGGTTTGTGTTTTCACACAACCAATGATCATAGAACATTTTCACTTATAACAGTTTTAACTTATATTCCTTAATTATTATAAGTCCTAAGACCGAAATTACAATAAATCCTGAAATATAAATTATCCTAAGTCCATAAAGTATTTTAAGTTCTTAACTTAACTTCTTCTCTTAACTAATAAACAAACAATCACCCTGTATTTTACCCCCCCCCCCCCTAAAAACGTCACTTTTTTACCCATCCCCTGAGAGCCAGACTATTTTAATAACCCATCCATTGAACATGTTTCATGTTCCTCTTCTTTACAGTCAGTAAACTAAGTGCCCGTTTTTAGCCCAAAATGATCAATTTTCAATTTTCTGCAAAAATCGTAGTTTTAACATTGAACATGTTTATAAGTAGGGGTAACCTGTGAATCTGAAAATAAAGTGGGGTCAAATGTGTCTGATTTAAGGGGGGGAGGTCCAATGATAATTGGAAATATTTCAAATTAGGCACTTACAATAATCCGGGGTTAGGGACTAATGGGCTAATTGGCTATTTTTGTGGACCCATAACTTTTTTCAGAACACGCGGCCTTTTTGAATACTAAATTAATTTTAAAACTAATATTTATGTAAAATTCCAAAAAATATTCCTAAAAACAAATAATCTACTGCTCCTTGTTTTTAGTAATTTTTTTTGCAATTCTCCATCCGCCATTTTGAAATTATCTAAAATGTTTTAAAACACACAAAAAATGAAAATTTTATAAATCTTCATTAAATATACCTTTTTTTTATGCTATTTACAATACTGATAAGCGACGTGTCGATTTTTTTTAGTATTTAACTTTTACCCTAAATAATGATTTTCCGGTTAATTTTATAGTAAGTTTGAAATCAAATTCTGATAATAGAGACTTTCTAACTTTGGGATACATTTTTAGAAAAATAAACTTTTGTTAATTTAGAACTCACACCGTGCTTGAACGTACCGGAAAGTTGGCCTAAAATGACGACAAAATCGGCTTGGGCAGACTTTTAATATATATTTTTTTACGTCGATTCCTTCCTACTAGAAAATCCGAGCTGCTCGTCTGCCCGACTTTCATGGGACCTATAATTGCATATTTTAAGTTTTTTTAAATTAATCACTTAAATTGCCACCAACATTTTATTTCTTCATAAAAATAACTTCTATAGGTCTCGAAAATTTTTTACAAGCCTCACGCTTCCAACGATTCCTTACTCGTCTCTTTTCATTGATCTGTTTTCAAAATATGATAATTTAAAGTCAGAGTCCTAATTTAAGAATTTAAAAAAAAAGTCATTTTTATTATCATTTTCATTATCTTTGAAAAACTATATCTCGGAAACTATTCAATGAAAAGAGACGAGTAGAAATTTTTTTAAAAATTTAAGCTTATAGAAAATTTTTGAGACCTATAAAACAAATTTTCATGAATAATTATAATTTTAGCAATAATTTAAAAATTGGTCATTTTAGGCTGAAAATGGGCCTTTAGTTTATTTACTATAACGATGAAAGAATATTAGTGTTATAAAATTGCGGTTTACGGGGCTTGAAAAGTTACACTTACACCAAAAAAATAAAACTAATTTTTTGCCGTTGAACCAATTAAAGCCCCTGTGTAATAATGTTCTACTTGCAATGACTTCAAATATTAGAATAGGTTTTCCTTAAATAAAATATTAATTTATTGTAGTATATAATTTCATTTAGAAAAATTTATTATTATTAATACAATAAAAATTTTATTTGCGTTTTGATTATATATAAAATAAATTTGTCTTTATAAAAAATAGTAATAATTTAAAGTATTTTAGTACCCTTTGAAAAATATTATGTAAGATAATTGAAGCGTCTAATACTTTTTCTATATTAAATATATTTAAAAAAAAATAAAAAAACTTTTAAAAAACATATGTATAGGTATAAACCATTATAAACTAACCATTGTTAGCGAATAATAAAATTAATAAAAGGTAAAATAAAATGTAATATTTTTTTGTTAATAAAATTAAAAATTACTATTATTGGTAAAGACGAAATTATTTTATATATAATCAAAGGCAAATAAAATTTTTACTATATTAATAATACTATATTATAATAAAAAAAAAAAAAAAAAAAAAAACAAAAAATTAATTTTACTAAATGAAATTATATATTATAATAAATTAATATTTTATTTAAGAAAAACCTCTTCTAATATTTAAAGTCATTGCAAGTAGAACATTATTACACAGGGGCTTTAATTGGTTCAACGGCAAAAAAACTTCTGGTTAGTTTTATTTTCTTGGTGTAAGTGTAACTTTTTAAGCCCCGTAAACCGCAATTTTATAACACTAATTCTTTCATCGTTAAATAAACTATAGGCTCATTTTTAGCTTAAAATGATCGATTTTTAAATTATTGCTAAAATTATAATTATTCATGAAAATTTGTTTCATAGGTCTCAAAAATTTTCTATAAGCTTAAATTTTTTAAAAAATTTCTACTCGTCTCTTTTCATTGAATAGTTTCCGAGATATAGTTTTTCAAAGATAATGATAAAAATGACTTTTTTTAAAAATTTTTAAATTGGGACTCTGACTTTAAATTATCATATTTTGAAAACAGATCAATGAAAAGAGACGAGTAAGGAATCGTTGGAAGCGTGAGGCTTGTAAAAAATTTTTGAGACCTATAGAAGTTATTTTTATGAAGAAATAAAATTTTGGCGGCAATTTAATTCATTAATTAAAAAAAAACTTAAAATATACAATTGTAGGTCCCATGAAAGTCGGGCAGACGAGTAGCTCGGGTTTTCTGGTAGAAAGGAATCGACGTAAAAAAATATATATTAAAATTCTATCCAAGCCGATTTTGTCGTCATTTTAGGTCAACTTTTCGGTGCGCTCAAGCACGGTGTGAACTCGTAGATAGGCTCTTGGTCGTTAAATGTTTAATTCAATAAAATTCGGATTAATTAATAAATAATAAAAATCGTAAAGAATTATAAAAAAGCTAAGGCTTTTTTATTTCAGGCACGATCACATATTTATTGAGTATTTTCTCTTTAATAACGTTGATGGTATCTACACCCTCGTAAATTGAAAACTATTATTTATTAACACACACCAAGGCAATATAAGCATGTAGAGGTATCGGAATGACCTGGGGACCAAATTCCTTATTGATTGGACAATTTGAAGACTTTTTCATTTTTTAACCTGATGAACTTTTAAGGCACGATTTTATTTATGTATTGCATGCATAGGGTGAACGTGCCTAAAAAATAAATCTCAATTAATTTAGTTATTTTCTGGTTATTTTAGATCATTAACCACATTTTGGATGTATTAAATTCAAAACCAATTCATTTTTCACCATTTTGATCATTTTTTCATAATTTTTTTTAAATATCTCAAATCAGTTTGTTGGACATTTCTCTACAAGGACTCGTGGAATAACTTGAAACTGAAAACCCTGCAACTAGATCTAATTTCAAAAAATTTGGTCTAAGGAATTTTTTATTCATCGAGTAGGTTCTGAGATCTTGAGGCTACACTTTCTCAAACATACATCCCTACACACACCAAGACAATATAAGCATTTAGAGGCATCGGAATGACCTAGGGGCTAAATTTCTCCACGAATTCGACAATTTAGAAACTTTTCCGTTTTTTGACCTGACAAACTTATAATGCACGATTTCATCTATGTATTGCATACATAGGGTGATCGTGCCTTAAAATATAAGTATCTTGTGTTATTTTGCATTTCTATGATATTACATCGATGCAAAGTTTATACAAAAGCTATGAAATTTATTGCGCAGTTGACATTTAGAAGGTTTTTCACCTCTGTGAAGCGAAAATACAAGAACAATCATGCCTTTAAAAATGCCGGATTGGGCCCAAAAACTATAGGTTCCATCAACTCCATAAAAGAAACCCAGTTTTAAAAAATGAAAGGAATCCGATGTATCGTTGTTGAGATATCGTGCCCACAAAGTGTCGATTTTTGCATCCATTAAGGTAGAGCTTCGCTCTATAATAACTCTTTTTATACTATTTGCTGTCATAGTACCGTTTTGTATACTGGTTATTTGAGTATCTAACAAGTTTAATATTTGTTGTTGGACATCTGTAAACGATATTTTAGATTCTATATTTTCTTTTCTTGTTGAGATTTGTAGGTATTCAGAAAAGAATGTATTTCTAATTCAGTTGGTTTGTTTTCAATAGGCATATTCCAGTAATAACATAAATCTATCGCCCTTTTTCCTAAATCTCTTTCTAAATTGTCATTTTGGAATCCTGATAGAAACTCAAATGCATTTTTTATGTTATCATTTATTTCTTCTGGAATTTCATCATTCTCAATGAATTCGTTTAAATCTATGTTTTCATTGTTATTTATGTTTAATGTTTCGTAAATTTGCTTCCATTTATTTATATTTTCATATGATTGAAGAATATCATTATAATCATTTTTAAATGGTATGTTTAAAATACATTGTTGTTTATAAAATTTTTCATCTTCAATTTCATTATTAGTTATTTTAAATTTCGGAAAAATTCTAACAATGTTTTCTTTCCATCGTTTTGTAAATTTGTTTTTGACAATTGTATAATTTTTAGCGAAATTTAATAACGTTAAGTTATTTAGTTCTTTTGGTCTGATCTTATATTTTTCTATTAAATTACAAGTTTTTGTATCAATATTTTCATCATTTGATTCATTTGTCTGAAATCAAAAAATTATTTATATATTGTTTAATAGTCTGTTGCAAAGTGCGTAAAATTGTTTCTCGATTTACGAATTATTTGGAATCGAAAATTCGTTCGCAAATCGAAAAAATAAAAAAAAATTCTAGTTGAGTTGTATGTACATTATTGATATTATAAGTAAAATTAAATATTATGGTACTAATTGAATTTAAATTTATAAAAATGAATACTTATAGATAAGTTTGTTATAAAAATCCTTTGTATTGCATTTGTTCCAAGATGGGATGGATTTGAGGTTTGAATTAAATATGCAATGCGGCAGCCATTATTGTTAATGTAGTATATATTTGCAGTGTGTGTTCATGGCGGTGTCGGAGAGCGAACTGAACTCCCGACCGCAGTAATACAATAAAGGCGCTGTCATGCGCAATATAATAAGATACATAATACAAAGAGACGTATAATACGTATAATACATATATATACTGGAACAGCATTAAAATAAAAATAAAAAATAATTAAATAAAAAATTAAGCCTAGAGTAAAAATATAAAGTCATATATGGGTAAATTTAAATGTAGTGAGTGTGATTTGTATGGTCGTGTCTTCAAAAGTGCCATAAAGTGTATTTTTCTGAAAGTACTACCAAAAATAAGTTACCAGCCCAATTTTTAGCCTCCCAGAGCAAAATCTCGATTTTTGGCAGCTATTTTAGTGTTTTTGACTGTTGTAAAAAATGTAAGAAAAATGAGTCATAATTTTTTTTATTATTGCTGTAAAAAACTCACATTAGCATAAAATATTTTTTCCATTTAAGTCCGTATAGGAAATTTCCCTGGCTATCCGATGCTAGGGTCAAAAAATTTTTTTTTGAGTAGCGCATGCGCGAGGAATTGCTAAGATAGGCTGTTTTTTTCAAAAGTCGATTTCTCAAATGCCTATTAGTGAAAAATCTTCTAACCATGTTTAAAATTTTTCTTAAACTTTATATTTTTTGGCAAAAAAAAAATTTCGATGGGACACTGCTTTTTGGGAGCTCTAGATAAAAAAGCAGCTTTCAAAAGATCCTTTTTACAAATTTCAAATTTCCATCAAGTCACGTCAGCAATTAAAAATCTGACTAAAAATTTGGATTCCGCGGGAAATTTTATATACCCGCAGCCCTAAACACTTAAAAATTGCGTATAGTTTTAATTTTTTGTCAATACACATAATAATTCCAATTCATATGACGATTGTAAATGAATAATAAAATTTATATGTTAAATTAAAACAAAAGGAAACCCTAAATCTGGAAGCCCACGTTCAAACCAATAACCATGATCCAAGACTCCTTAAATTTACAAGGTAGCAATTTTAGTTATATTTATAAAATTATTATTATAACATAATTGCCACATAATTTAACATATAAATTTTATTATTCATCTACAATCGTCATATGAATTGGAATTATTATGTGTATTGACAAAAAATTAAAATTATACGCAATTTTTAAGTGTTTAGGGCTGCGGGTATGGGGTTAAAGGTTAAAGCTTTCAATTGTCTGTTTCCTTAAACAGTATTTAACTCTTTGGTAATATAACATTTATTGTGACTCTTTGTATGAGGTCATGGTATGTGTATATTATTTGATTAGTTATTATCATTGATTTCATGTAAGTTATTGAACGGTTATGGTTATACATAGGTTGAGTGTTTTTACGTTAATTATTTAAAGTTTTTTCTTACATTCGAAAACATTTGGCTTGATTCTTTGATAAAAAAATTTTTAAATAATCAATTTAATTTCCATCGTTTATTGAGCATCATAGTATAACGTCGTGCAACGTGCACTCAGTCTAATGACTTTGTGTTACGTTCGTACAATGATGTTATTGACTGATAATGAATTTGGCTCTATTTTGCTCATAGGATTGGTCTTACGTCATTTATTTCTGTATTTTATGAGCTTTATGATGGAAGGTTAGTCCAGGTGGACGGCACAATACCACTTAAAAAAGTCCATTAAGATCTATGTACATTTGTATGTAGAATGTAAAAAAGATGGTAACTGAATTGGAATGAATAATACGTTGTTAAAGAGTTCAGCTAATTAAATTTTATTGATATATTTATTATTTATTATTTTATTATTTATGTCATTATTATCATTATAACATTCAACCTGTGTATGATCCTTAACACTTATGGAGTTGTACACATGTGTAATGGAAGGATTGACTTGTTCTCAAATTATACAGATTAGTATGTAGGTGGAATAAATTAACTTCTTAAATTTGAAATTATTTTATAGCCATTGATTATGCTAATTTAACATAAACTAATTATTTATTTAGTTTTAACCTATTAAGGTACCAAGCCAGTGAAATGTGTTGTTTTTTAATGATTTTTTTAAAATTATTTTACTCAAAAAGTATATTTATTGGAGCTTTAAAAATTTACATAGTATTTTATGAAGGTTTAAACAATACAAAAAAAAAATTTTTTTTCGATGCCCACTATTTGGCTTTAATATAGGTGGCGTTGAAGTTGCACCTAAAAAAAAAATATTGCTCCACTGCCGACAGATAATCTCCGGATTGGATCATCTGATAAAAAAAAAAAAAAAAATCCATAATTAGTAAAGTGTCTTACATGACAATTCACCAGAAAAATAAAAAAAATGCAAAAGGAAAAATTTTTACAAGTGTTTTTAAAAAAGAAGTGAAAATGGACCACGTTTTTTGATCTTTCTCCCATAAAAAGAGAGTTAAATTTTAAAAAATTGTTTATTTTTCTGGTGAATTGGCATACACAACTAGTAAATAAACAAAACAAAACCACTTTTTTCCAAATCGGTCGAGCCAATCCCGAGATTAACTGTCGGCCGTGTGAAAAAAAGTAGTTTCGAGTAAATCGAGTTTAAAGTTTTGTATACCTGCAGTGAAGTACGGTCACGCGCTCCTTAATCCCGTTATTTATAGCACTTAGACTTCGAATTTTGAAAAAATATTTTAACACGATATTTTTGGATATATTTAACATCGATTAAAAAAAAAAAAAATTTTTTGATATCTGAAAAAAATTTCACTGGCTTGGTACCTTAATTATTTATTTAGTTTTAATCTAATCAACTATTATAAATTCATGTCTACTCATTTACTCTTAATTTCTCAATTTCATAAATTACGATTTAAGCTTCTCTACCTATTCATATATCAAGGACCTGTCTTATGTTAATTTAACCTACTACCTAATATTATCTATTTTAAGTTTAACTGCTTATATAAATTAGTTAAGGTATGAATCTACTATTAAATTTATAAAACATATTTAAATTCTTTAATTTATTAACATTAACTATTTTTGTTTATATCTAAGTTTAACTACTTATTCCATATATATTCATATTGTTACTAACCACTTATTCATATTGTTATATAATTTAATTTATCATCTTAACACTAAGTTTTAAATCAAATTCTTTCATGTCAATGAAATATTAATGAATTTCTTAGAATAACATTGTATGAGGCAGGAAACACTTGAGCCTCACTGATGATTCTATCAGGTGTTTCCGAGATGAAACATTGTTATCAAAAACATTTTACTATGATTTTGTGTAAGTTTTTTTGAGCGTTAATTAAATTAAGAGTTTGAATTATCGACCTTGAGGAGCAATACCAGCCCTAAAGAGATAATTCTTTATGAATTTTTTTTTTTTTTTGTTTTTTTTGTTTTTTTTAATTTTATTATTTTTAATGTATGTAACTTTTATCAAACATCATGTTATCTGCAGAGCTATACCAGCCTGAACGATATGTTGTGGGTATAATAGTTACAGCTCTCATATGATCGTTAGATTCAACATTATATTATTTATATACATAAATGAGAGCGTTAGCTTCAAAAAAGTTTTTTTTTATTGGTAAATAAAATGAATATCACGGTGAACTGTGATATAGAGGCCAACTCATTAAAAAATGTACTACTTCTTAAGCACTGTAGTCTCTTTCATGTAATGTAGGAATGAATAATTTTTGAATTGCTGATTTTGCTAATAGTGAGTCTGACATGGATGCACAAATATCTTGTAAACACTGTTGTAAATCATTTGAGATTTTTTCACTTTTGGATGCATATTTAACAATATAATAATAAATAGATTCTTCTGATGCAATCGGCGAAAAATCAGTATTTGCCCTCTAAATAGATGTTATGATTGGATTGTATCTTTGTATGAGTGGATCATTACGTTTAGGATAATATCGTGAATATCCGTCTGAATCATTAATAATGCTTTCTTTTCTTTCTTGTTGAGGGAAATAAAAACGGCATGTTAAAATTGTGCTTTTATATTTGTATCTCATACAGTGTTTACCATGCATCGTATGACTTTGTAATCTATTTAATAAATAAATTAAATCATTTTCCAGATTATCAGTTGGAATGTCAGAAAAATTTTGACGTGCAGGATGATTAATTTCTACATCATGTTTAGGATTTATTGCAAAACAAAAATCATCGACAAAGTAACGACAAAGTTTTTCTCTTTCTTCTGGTGTTAGAATTTTATTATTAAATAATGGCGCGTTTGATAACCATACAATTCCATGAATATGTGGTGATCCTCTAAATTGCCATTCCCAACGATACCAGAAGTCGGATACTTCAAATAATGGTTTTATTACATATTTCATAAAATTATTAACTCTTTCTTTAAAAAAATAGCTGACAATTAATAGATTTTCTTGAATTAATTTTTTACATTGTTGATCATCAATAGTATTTGGATCTGTATCGGGACATAGTAATTTAAACAATGAATTCCATTGATGATCTGCTGCACTTAAAGTAAAAAAAATTGTTGGTTTTTTAATTTGTTTAACCATGGTTAATAGTTCATCACTTCGTTGATACCAATAGCTGTTTGTAGATCTTACTTTTGCTGCGTAAGCCATTATATGTTTCCAAAAATTTTTATCGTTTATTAATTTAGTTTTTAATTCATTAATTGTCATGTCTTCTAACTTTGATTTTCTTATATAAACTCCTGCTTTTTGTAATAAACCATGACGCATTGTGGTGTTCATTGCAAAAAATCGAAATCTAGGATCTTTTGCGAATCTTTGATCTTTATATTTCATAAGGTGTTTAAAATATTGATCTAAAGTAACACGTATTTCACGTGCTTGTAAGAAATCAGCAACTCCTCTTGGAAATAAATGTGGAAATACACAAGTTATGTATCCTTCTGAAGTGAATTCATTAATTGGTTCATTTTCTAATGATGGGTAATCGAGATGTAATTCAGAGTTAATTGTTTTATTTTGATTAATTATTGAGATATTAGGAATGTTGGATTCTGTTAAATTTATTTCGGTGTTTGTTTGGTTCACTTCAGAATATTCAGTATTCAGATTATTGTCATTTATATTCAAATTTTCTATGTAGTTTATTATATTACCATTATTTGGTAAAGATTCGTAAAACTTCTTCGTCTATTTCTATATTTTTGTAATAAATGTTATTAATTTTGAGCCAAATAAGTGCTTTTTTAGGTTAAAAAACTGAATATTTTCCACCGAATATTCGTTTTTTTTTGCCCTAAAAAACGCCCTTGTAAAGTTAAAAGTTCATTTTTTCAAATTTATCGGGTCGCCACCTTGGAAAATCGGAAGATATATTCGTGTGGAAAATGAAAAATTATACCTCCAGGGTATCCTCTTCTACCTTGAATGATTATTTTCATCTTAAAAGTCCTTATTTTATCATGTTTTATGTCAAAAATTAATTTTTTCAAGTTTTTTGGTCTGCCATCTTGGAAATTCGGAAAATTTTTTAGGTTAAAAAACTGAATATTTTCCACCGCATATTCGTTTTTTTGCCCTAAAAAACCCCCTTGTAAAATTAAAAGTTCATTTTTTCAAGTTTTTTGGTCCGCCATCTTGGAAAATCGGGAAATATTTAGGGTTGAAAAATTGGATATTTTCCAGCGAATATTTGTTCATCTTGCCCTAAAAAACCCCCTTGTAAAATTAAAAGTTCATTTTTTCAAATTTATCGGGCCGCCATCTTGGAAAATCGGAAAATATATTTGTGCGGAAAATGAAAAATTATACCTCCAGGGTATCCGCTACAACCTGGAATAATTATTTTCATCCTGAAAGTGCTTATTTTATCATGTTTTATGTCTTATAATCGACATTTTGTGTTTTTAACGCTGGTATTCCCGTAAATTGATAATAATTTCGGTACTATATTTTCGATTTGGCTCAAAATCAATACAGTTCATGTTGGTCTTATATCTAACTTATATATAAATTTTGAACCTAATCGGAGATCACTGTGACCTTAACGAGTGCGCACAAGAGCGACATTTTGTCTCGGGTATAGATAGATAATTAGTAGCAGAAAGGCTGTTTCATGAATTATAAAACAAGAAAATGTAGCTTTTTGAAGATATAACTAGCTAAAATTAATAATCAGTACCAAAGAGTAAAAATGACTACTTTTGTGATAATATTAAAATTCTTAGAATAGAAATTAATAATCTTTAATAGACTTCTCTTATCACTGTGAAGTAGCTCTTTTACTGATCAAGTAAATTTTATTTACTGGAAAAGCTATTTTTTGAATATACTATTACTATCTATATTGCACTTTTTATCACTATTATTTTTCATGTTTTAAACTGATTTTATTTATTTTATTTTACTTTAATTTTAGAAAATTTTTATTTTAAATTTTGTTATTTACCGGACGAGATCTCGTTATATACTAAAATATCTCATTATAATTAAGGTCATTTTAATGACTTGGATATTCAAATTCATTATGAATACTTCAATAAACATTTTTACTAACAAATCACAATTTCGATTGTAATAATGCTTCAATAATTGACAACGAAAATAATTATTATCGTAGAACATTTTCTGAAATGCTGTAACACATTAAATAGACAAAATGACACACAAAAACTACACCTAAAATAAAAAAATACCATAATTCTCATTAGTAATTCAATAAAATCTTTTTAATTTTTTGCGTCGCTTAACGTGTGTGTAAATTGTATATTGTGTTAGTGTGTTTATACGTATAGTCTGCTAGGGAGTATGTTATAAATAGAGTTTATTGACAAAGTATTAAATATTTTATAAAATTAAATTAAAGAATTACATGAGTAGGTGGTGGCCATTTCAATTTAGATGTTTTTATAAATTAAAACAATTTTTTTTTAAATACTTTTTATTGTAAGTTTTTATTTTTTATAAAAAAATCATTATACTATGTAAATATTTATTATTATATTTTTAATTACAGTACCTTGAAAAGGAATGCTAAGTTGCATTCGAAACGTCGGCAGAAATAATAAATAATTTTTAATAAATTTACAAAAATTATAAACTTTATTTAAAATAATTACTATAGATCATATTTTTTTAAAAAGAATCTTCAGATTTTTTCAAAATAGAATTCATTTAAAATCTTTTTTATATAAAATTTTTTCTTTATTTAGAACATATATAAAAAATAATCGTTGGCGATATATGGAAAGTTTATTTTCCTCACATATGGCTGGCATAATTTAAAATTACTTGGGTGTATTTATGATTCAAGAATATTAAAACACATGGGTGCTTTTCACAGGAACGGCATATTTACTACCCCTCCCCTCCGCTGACGTGTATCTAATACGAAAGCTTTGCGCTTTTTTTTCTTTTGAAAAGTTAATAAATAATATTTTTTGAAGATCCAAATCAACTGCATATGTTTGTAAGTCAATGAAAAAATTTTCTTGAGCACATGGGTTAAGAATATCAAAACCGTCCTCTGCCTTTTTGCTTAACTATAAACTTTGTGTATTAATATTTGGCTTAAAATTTGAATCTAAATTTTTCTATAGGCTAAATATGACGTATTTAGGTCCCAAAGATTCATTTTTTTTCTAAAAGACAAATTATTTATTTTATTTATTATAAAATATTAACTATATTTTTCATAATATTTTTAAAAGGTCTCGATCTCATTAGCTTTTAAAATTAAATATCAAATATAATAGAAAATAGTACACCCCAGTAGCTTTACACAAAACATTTGCGATCCACGCGCATTTAATCACACACACTTTTTACGATACTAGAAACAACTGCGCTTTGCGCAGAGAATGACTGCCTTTTATTCATAATTAAGCAATTATTTATTAAAAATATTTTAAATTATTATTTGAAAACAGATAAAATATTGTAAATGATAAATCCCAATTTTATAAATGACCCTAATTTTTTGCAGTGACATTTAATTATTATGTTCAATAATTTCATTTAGTAAAATGTATAAAACTTTTACCCATGCAATTACTAAATAAAAGTCCATTTTTACCCTTTTAAGATTGTTTATACCTTGAAAATTTAATTTTAATCCATAGGATTTTTTACCCAAAGCAATTATTTTCTTTCATGGCTAATAAAAAGACCCCGCACAAAAGGATAGAAAATGAAATTTCAGTCTAATTTTAGGAATTTTTGATATATTGTAGGTTTCGTCATTCTCTGCAAAAGTCTCCATGAGCTCAAAGCTACAAAGTCTCAACTTTGGCTTCTAGGAACTTTCTTTGAAAGCTCTATTTATAGTATGATTGCTTAAAAATCTTTTTTCTTTTATTTTTAAAGTATACCTTTATGTTTTTGAAGTGGCTAATTTTGAATCTTATTCCAAATTGATGAGATTGTCAATTAAAAGCTGCAATTAGCTGTAAAAACTCTTAAATATCGTAAAAGTTTGGAATTGGATATAATATTCTTTTAAATGAACTTTTGCACACAAAAAAAAACAAATTTAATCGTTTAAACAATTTGAACTAAGAATTGATATGGAGACTTATCATTAGTTGTACTTTTGGGAAAAAATAGTTTGGACCCATTTTTGAGACCCTTCATTTCAACTTGGGCTCAATTGGCGTGGAATCCCTCATATAGTTGTTATTAATTTATTTTTTTGTTATTTATATTTAAAAAATTCCAACTGGTTTCTGTTTTCACACAACCAACGATCATGGAACATGTTCACTTATAACAGTTTTAACGTATACTCCGTAATTATTATAAGTCCAAAAACAAAAATTATAATAAAACCTGAAATATACATTAGTCGTAGTCCATAAACCTAAAGTATTCTAAGTTCTTGTTCTTATCAGAGCCTGATCAGGCCCTGACTCCCACTTCAAATTATTCTAAGTCCCTAAATCGAAAATATTCTAAGTCCATTTCACCACTCTCCCTAAAAACGTCACTTTTTCACCCTCTCCTAAAAACGTCAGTATTTCGACTCCTCCTGCCGAGCCGAACTTTTTCAAATACCCCATCCAATGAACATGTTCCATGTTAATAAATTGATGTGATAAAAGTGTATAAGAGTAGTTAAGTACCCATGTAGAAATGAAATCCTTAAAACTTACTTGGGGGTCCGGGACTTATCCGCCAAACGGATAATAAACTGATCAGTATGTCACGCTTTTTTTCATCAGTAATTGATTACGCATGCGCACAAGTGGTTATAAAATTTTTTTATTTTAGTTTTGTTTTTATAAGGTTATGAATTTTGCTTTATAATTAGAAAATAATTAATATCTTATCAAAAAAAATAAATACTTTTTTATAAAATTTTCAATTTTTCACACTAACGTATTTTCCAAATTTTCCAGGAAAAGAACTTTCAACATTACCGGGGGATTTTCCAGGTTGAGAAAGGCGTTTATATTGATAAAAATTTTCAATTTTTCACACTCACGCATTTTTCAACTTTTCAAGATGGCGGACCAAAAAAAATCAACATTATCTGCGGATTTTAGCGGTTAAGAAAAACGTTTATATTGATGATGATTTTCACTTTTTTACCTTAACATATTTTCTGATTTTCCAAGATGGCGGAAGGAAAATATGAAAAAAAGGAAGTTTATACATTACTCGCGGGTTTTAGAGATTGAGAAAAATGTTTTCATGAATAAAAAATTCGTTTTTTCATCCCAACATATTTTCCGATTATCCAAGATAGTCGTCAAAAAAACACGAAAAACGGAAGTTTTTACATTACTTTAAGTATTTGACGTTTTTACGGGATGAAAATTTTCATTAATAAAACCGTTAATCTCATCCTCGAAAACCCCCAGGAAATATAGAAAGCTCCTTTTTTCATGTTTGTCGGTCCGCCATACTGGAAAATTGGAAAATATTTAGGAGCGAAAAAATGAAAATTTTCAGTCATAAAAACATTTTTCTCCATCTCCAAAACCCCCGGGTAGTGTAGAAACTTCTTTTTTTTTCATAGTTTTCCTTCTTGGAAAATCATCTTGGAAAATCAGAAAATATGTTAAGGTAAAAAAGTGAAAATCATCATCAATATAAACGTTTTTCTTAACCGCTAAAATCTGCAGATAATGTTGAATTTTTTTTGGTCTGCCATATTGGAAATTTAAAAAATGCGTGAGTGTGAAAAATTGAAAATTTTTATCAATATAAGCGCCTTTCTCAACCTCGAAAATCTCCCGGTAATGTTGAAAGTTCCTTTCTTGGAAAAATTGGAAAATACGTTAGTGTGAAAAATTGAATATTTTATAAAAAAGTATTTATTTTCTGTTATAAGATACTAATTATTTTCTAATTATAAAGCAAAACCTTATAAAAACAAAACTAAAATAAAAAAATATTATAACTACTTGTGCGCATGCGTAATCAGTTACTGATGAAAAAAAGCGTGACATACTGATCAGTTTATTAACCATAATACGGATCCGTACGGATTATAAAATTAGTTATACGGATCCGTCCCGGATTTGAAACTTAGCTTCCCTTCCACCTGGGAGTGTATATAAGAAAAAATCAAAGAAAAAGAACTTAAAATTAAAATTAAAAAATAATTAGTTTTTAGAAACTTTAATCATTATATTTATTTTTTAACATCTGACAAATAATACACCTGATGATGGAATTTTCAATTCTGAAACGCGTAGTGTAAAATATTTATAAACGAAGTCACTCTCAAGACGGATATAACAAAGGTAAAAATATCTCATTTTAAATGATGTTTATAAAAAATAGAATTTTTATCTTTATTGCCGTAATCTTTTTTATGCTCCCCATAGAATCCGATTTCATGAATAGAATGTTGGTATATGATCATGCATGAAGCTATACATTAAAATACGTGAGCATACGTGGGCATCCACAAAGTTACAATGGTATATGAAAAATGTGTCTCTACATGCTTATACGTTTTCATACATGAACTTTAATTTTAAGGTATTAATTAGACTGTGCGAAGCACAGTCTATACCCGCGACAAAATTTCGCTCTTGTGCGCACTCGTTAAGGTCCCAGTGATCTCCGATTAGGTTCAAAATAATATATATAAGTTAGATATAAGACCAACATGAACTGTATTGATTTTGAGCCAAATCGAAAATATAGTATCGAAATTATTATCAATTTACGGGAATAACAGCGTTAAAAACACAAAATGTCGATTATAAGACATAAAACATGATAAAATAAGCACTTTCAGGATGAAAATAATTATTCCAGGTTGTAGCGGATACCCTGTAGCGGACCGATTTTCCAAGATAACGGACCAAAAAAATTGAAAAAATGAACTTTTAACTTTACAAAGAGGGTTTTTAGAATAAAAAAAAACGAATGTTCATTGGAAAATATTCAGTTTTTTAACCTAAAAAATTTTCCGATTTTCCAAGACAACAAACCAAAAAACTTGAAAAAATAAACTTTTAACTTTACATAGGGTTTTTTTAGGACAAGAAAAACAAATATTCGGTGGAAAATATCAAATTTTTGGACCTACAAAATTTTCCGTTTTGTCAATATAACAAACCGAAAAACTAAAAAAAATGAATTTTTGACATTACAAGGGCGTTAAAAACACAAAATATCGAACATAAAACATAAAACATGATAAAATAAGGACTTTTAATATGAAAATAATCAATACAGATAGAAGCAGATACCCTGGGGGTAAAATTTTTCATTTTCCACACAAGTGTATTTTCCAATTTTCCAAGATGGCGGCCCGATAAATTTGAAAAAATGAACTTTTAACTTTAGAAGGGGATTTTTTAGATCAAGAAAAACAAATATTCAGTAGAAAATATCCAATTTTTCAACCATAAATATTTCACGATTTTCCAAGATGGCGGACCAAAAAACTTGAAAAATAAACTAAAATACCATTTTAACTTTACAAAGGAATTTTTTAGGGAAAAAAAACGAATATTCGACAGAAAATATCCAGTTTTTTAACCTAAAAAATTTTAAAATTTTTTTAACCAAAATAAATCCAGAGGGTATAAGTGATTTCAATGTACGAGCCAACAAAATTAAAAAAGCACTTATTTGGCTCAAAATTAATAACATTTATTACAAAAATATAGAAATAAACGAAGAAGTTTTACGAATCTTACCAAATAATGGTAATATAATAAACTACATAGAAAATTTGAATATAAATGACAATAATCTGAATACTGAATATTCTGAAGTGAACCAAACAAACACCGAAATAAATTTAACAGAATCCAACATTCCTAATATCACAATAATTAATCAAAATAAAACAATTAACTCTGAATTACATCTCGATTACCCATCATTAGAAAATGAACCAATTAATGAATTCACTTCAGAAGGATACATAACTTGTGTATTTCCACATTTATTTCCAAGAGGAGTTGCTGATTTCTTACAAGCACGTGAAATACGTGTTACTTTAGATCAATATTTTAAACACCTTATGAAATATAAAGATCAAAGATTCGCAAAAGATCCTAGATTTCGATTTTTTGCAATGAACACCACAATGCGTCATGGTTTATTACAAAAAGCAGGAGTTTATATAAGAAAATCAAAGTTAGAAGACATGACAATTAATGAATTAAAAACTAAATTAATAAACGATAAAAATTTTTGGAAACATATAATGGCTTACGCAGCAAAAGTAAGATCTACAAACAGCTATTGGTATCAACGAAGTGATGAACTATTAACCATGGTTAAACAAATTAAAAAACCAACAATTTTTTTTACTTTAAGTGCAGCAGATCATCAATGGAATTCATTGTTTAAATTACTATGTCCCGATATAGATCCAAATACTATTGATGATCAACAATGTAAAAAATTAATTCAAGAAAATCTATTAATTGTCAGCTATTTTTTTAAAGAAAGAGTTAATAATTTTATGAAATATGTAATAAAACCATTATTTGAAGTATCCGACTTCTGGTATCGTTGGGAATGGCAATTTAGAGGATCACCACATATTCATGGAATTGTATGGTTATCAAACGCGCCATTATTTAATAATAAAATTCTAACACCAGAAGAAAGAGAAAAACTTTGTCGTTACTTTGTCGATGATTTTTGTTTTGCAATAAATCCTAAACATGATGTAGAAATTAATCATCCTGCACGTCAAAATTTTTCTGACATTCCAACTGATAATCTGGAAAATGATTTAATTTATTTATTAAATAGATTACAAAGTCATACGATGCATGGTAAACACTGTATGAGATACAAATATAAAAGCACAATTTTAACATGCCGTTTTTATTTCCCTCAACAAGAAAGAAAAGAAAGCATTATTAATGATTCAGACGGATATTCACGATATTATCCTAAACGTAATGATCCACTCATACAAAGATACAATCCAATCATAACATCTATTTAGAGGGCAAATACTGATTTTTCGCCGATTGCATCAGAAGAATCTATTTATTATTATATTGTTAAATATGCATCCAAAAGTGAAAAAATCTCAAATGATTTACAACAGTGTTTACAAGATATTTGTGCATCCATGTCAGACTCACTATTAGCAAAATCAGCAATTCAAAAATTATTCATTCCTACATTACATGAAAGAGACTACAGTGCTTAAGAAGTAGTACATTTTTTAATGAGTTGGCCTCTATATCACAGTTCACGGAGTTACGTCAATTTAGTAATTCAAGATGACGATTGGATACAAATAAAGGTGAATATATAATTCCTTACCAATAATATAAATAACAATTTTACTAATTATTTAAACATCTTTAAAATAAAATGAACCTACGTAATTAAACAATACTTATTTGATGGAACTGTAACTCTTATAATTATATTTTAAATTTAGACATAATAAATTCATTTCAATTAATTTAAATAACTTATTTATATAAAGTAATTTAACGATTTACAAATCATCGACTCATGTAACTTCAAAGTTGAAAACTTGAATTTAGAACATAAAATTTTTTTATAATCTCTTCTTTTTTATTTATTTTAAATAATATTTTCAATAAGACAAAGCTATTTATACTATACAACTTATTCTTAATCTCAACTAATGTATGTATGAAATGAAATGAAAAATAATATTTTTTTAAATTAATATTATTTGTTTAAATTTAATAAGAAAATTTATTAAAATCAATTAAACTTATAAATCTTTACTTTTCTCGTCATAAATTTAAATGAAAGCGTGAAATGTAAATAAACACGCTAATACTGTGAATGTAAACATATAATATTTTGTACATTAAATATTTATTGTTTTTAACAAAATGAGTTTGATTATTTACTTCACCTAATATACCCAATTAATAATATTTCAAATAATAAAAATCGTCTGTATTTAGGAATAAATTTAGTGGGTTGTTATGCTTCGCACAGTCTATAATTGTTAGCAATTATCTAGTATACAAAAAATCCGAAAAATAAGATTTTTAACTTTTCTTAAATTTCTTAACGAGTCGGAAAACATAAGAAAATGAACTTTCTTCGTTACCAGGAGGTTTTTGGGGTCGAGAAAAACGAATTTCAGGTTAATAAATTTTAATTTTTCACTCTAAAATGTTTCACGATTTTTCAAGATGGCGGACATAAAAGTATAGAAAAATTACATTTTTATATTACGAATTTGATAGAAAATTTTCAATTTTAACCTCATCGTTTTTTCCGATTTTCCAAGATGGCGGACCAAACATAAAAGAAAATAAATTTTCTACGTCACTAGGGAGTTTTTGAAGTAAAGAAAAACGAATTTTAGATTAAAAATTTTCAGTTTTTAAGTGTACAATATTTTTTGCTTTTCCAAGATGGCGGACCAAAAATATAAGAAAATGGATTTAAGGTAGAAAAAAACGAATTTAAGGTAGAAAAAAGGTAAAATTTTTCACCCGATACTATTTTCTGTTCATAAATAAAGAATGAACCAAATCGCAGTTTACCTCGGCTTCGCCTCGGAAGGTAATTTACATGCGATTTGGACCATTCTTTACTCTTCTGGACTCGAGCCGTAAATATAGTATTTTTGCTTTTCCAAGATGCTAGACCAAAAACATATGTAAATAAATTTTCTGCGTCACCAAGGAGTTTTTGAGGTTAAGAAAAACGAATAATTGATGAAGGAAAAAAAATTTTCCCAAATTGGCCCAAAAGTAACACATTGACCTAAAAGTGTCAGATTGGCCACACATTGACCTAAAAGTGTCAGATTGGCCACACATTGACCCAAAAGTGTCAGATTGGCCCAAAAGTACCACATTGACCCAAAAGTGTCATATTGGCCCAAAGGTGTCATTCGACAGCGGCGGCAGCGGTTATAACTTGATAATATATACTAGGGGGTTCCGCCTCCTGCGCGCTTCGCGCGCCAACCCCCGTAAACTGACTGTAAAAGTGGGTTAGTCATGAGAACAACAAATTTTAAATTTTAAATACAATTTTAATAATTACTTTCAATTAAACATATTGATTATATTGTTTTTCTTTTATTTTAAAATTCGTTAATAGGTTTATAATTAATTGATTTATCGGCTTAAAAATAAAAAAAAATAAAATCACTTAGACCCACAAGGGCCGGTTTTTCCCAGTAGTATCTTATTGTAGTCAGAATGGCCCAAAAGTGTCAGATTTGCCCAAAAGTATCAGAGTGGCCCAAAAGTACCATATTGCGTGTCCCAAAAGTGTCATAATGGCCCAAAAGTGTCAGCATGACCCAAAGGTGTCATTCGACAGCGGCAGCGGTTATAACTTTATAAAATATAGAGATAAAAATATAGTAAAAATTATGTTTATAAAAATTCCAGTACGTGTATAGGAATTTTTAATACATAGATAAAGTAATTTTTCTCTCTTCTTGTCATCCCCACCCCCTTTTTTAATAAATTTTAGCATACGTGTAGGCACATTTATCCGAAATTCGGTATTTTAAAACAAAACTAATCATACAAAATAAGCACGTATTAATAAAAATAGAACAAATTAATAAAATAAAAAAGTTTAATAAAGGTATACCTATCTATATATAGATGCAAATTATATAAAGAAAGAAAAAAGTGAGAATAAAATATCTATTTACTAAACAGGGGGCATAAGTGAGTAATATCCAGAACATATAGTTTTCAAACTTCGATTCAGGCATCTGTAGCATACTGGACGAAGTGATAAGCCGGCAATGCAAATGACAGCGTTCAAATCCCCAAACTTACTTAAAAGAAAAAAAAAAATTAAATAAAAATTTATCATAATAATAAATAAATAAAAAATAATAAATATACCACAAAAAAAAAAAAAAAAAATTATTTTTTAATGTGTTTTTAATTTGCATTAAAAAAATACTGAAATAAAAATTATATTCCTCGTATAGTAAAAATTTTAAATTAATCCAGTAATTATTACTTTATATTATATTTATATTTCTTTAAAGTACCAGCAATTTTTACTATATTCTAAATAATAAATATTACAATAAAGTTAACCAGGGTAGCCAATTACTATAAAATACAGTAAATTTTATTTGAATATATAGTAATATTTATATGTTAGTTTTCTCAGTGTAAAACTTAAAAAAATTAAAGTATAATTAAAACTAAGTTAAGTCTTTTTTTTTTCTAATCACAAGCTCATCTGAATTTGAAGTTTTTGGATCCAGAAAATAAGGTTTTTACGATTAAAATTTATTCCTAATAAATCTAATTTTTATATATAATTCAACTTTTGGCCGATAAATGTCGTGAAATGAAATTTTATGTTCTAAGCTAGGTAAAATTTTACTTCAGCAAAAGTATAATTTCTAATAATTATATTATAAATTTTGGGCCATTAATGTTGTGAGATGAAATTATATGGCCTAAGCAAAGTAAAAATTTAATTTAAGCAAAAGTATAAACTCGCCAATAAATATATTATAACATTTGGTCCATTAATGTTGTGAGATATATGAAATTATATGGCCTAAGCTAAGTAAAAATTTAATTTAAGTAAAAGTATAAATTCCCAATAAATATATTATAACATTTGGGCCATTAGGCTGGTTCCACACGGAGCGCTGTAAACTCACAGTTAGCGTTAACTCTGTAGTTATATTACATATATGTATATACTACGCAATGTATTTTAAACGCAGGTTTAAGATAACTTCGAAGTTAAGCGCTCCGTCTGGAATCAGCCTTAATGTTGTGAGATATATGAAATTATATGGTCTAAGCTAAGTAAAAATTTAATTCAAGCAAAAGTATATTTCAAAATACTGATACTGATTAAATTAATAACACAGCTGCACAAAAAAAAAAGTTCTGATCCTGTAACTAGACCTACCTACAGGTAAGTAAGTGTCTTAAAACCGAATCTGAAGTCAGAATTTAGATTACACCCTCAGATTTTGCCCCAGCTACCCCCAGCCACCCTCTAAACCGCGCCCCAAAAAGCAAATATTTTATTATGTCCAAAAGTTAAAAATAAAAGTACTTTAGTTATGTATTTTGATGTCCTCAAAACGAATCTAAAGTCAGAATTTAGCCTTAACTCTCAGATTTTGCCCCAGCTACCCCCAGCCACCCTCTAAACCGCCCCAAGAAGCAAATATTTTACTATGTGCAAAAATTAAAAATAAAAATACTTTAGTTACGTATTTTGAAGTCCTCAAACCGAATCTGAAGTCAGAATTGAGTCTACACCCTCAGATTTTGCCCCAGCTACCCCCAGCGACCCTCTAAACCGCCCAAAAAAGCAAATATTTTACTATGTCCGAAAGTTAAAAATAAAAGTACATTATTACGTATTTTGATTTTCTAAAAACGAAATTCAAGTCAGAATTTACCTATCTTTCTTAGTATTTGCCCCAGCTACCCCAATCACCTTCTAAACTTCCCCAGAGGGTAAATATTTAACTTTATGCAAAAGTTATAAATTAAAGTACCCTAGTTACGTATTTTGATGATCTGAAAACGAGTTTCAAGTCAGAATTTACCTATAATCCTTAGTTTTTGTCACAGCTACTCTAGTTACCCTGAAAGCGATTAATTAACCTTCCTCTGGTGGACTTTAGAGGGTAACTAGGCTAGCTGGGACAAAAACTATGAATGATGGATAAATTCTGACTTAAAATTCGTTTTCGGAACATCAAAAAACGTAACTAAGATACTTTAATTTATAAATTTTGCAGAAAGTAAAATATTCACCCTCAGGGGCAGTTTAGAGGGTGATTGGGGTAGCTGGGGGAAAAAACTAAGGATGATAAGTAAATTCTGACTTAAAATTCGTTTTCAGAACATCAAAATACGTAAATAAGGTACTTTTATTTTTAACCTTTGGACATAGTAAAATATTTGCTTTTTGTGGCGGTTTAGAGGGTGGCTGGGGGTAGCTGGGGCAAAATCTGAGGGTGTAGGCTACATTCTGACTTCAGATTCGGTTTTAGGACATCGAAAAACTTACGTGTAGGTAGGTCTAGTTAAAGGAACAGAACTTTTTTTTTATGTAGCTTTTTTATAAGTTTAGCCTTGTTGTTTCCTAACCACAAGCTCATCTGGATTTGAAGTTTTTGGGTCCAGAAAATAAGGTTTTTATGATTAAAATTTATTTGATTTCCTTACAATATTCCTAATGGATCTACTTTTTATATATAATTCAAGTTTCGGCCCATAAATATTGTGAGATGAAATTTTATGCTGGGGGTAGCTGGGGCAAAATCTGAGGGTGTAGACTCAATTCTGACTTCAGATTCGGTTTGAGGACTTCAAAATACGTAACTAAAGTATTTTTATTTTTAATTTTTGCACATAGTAAAATATTTGCTTCTTGGGGCGGTTTAGAGGGTGGCTGGGGGTAGCTGGGGCAAAATCTGAGAGTTAAGGCTAAATTCTGACTTTAGATTCGTTTTGAGGACATCAAAATACATAACTAAAGTACTTTTATTTTTAACTTTTGGACATAATAAAATATTTGCTTTTTGGGGCGCGGTTTAGAGGGTGGCTGGGGGTAGCTGGGGCAAAATCTGAGGGTGTAATCTAAATTCTGACTTCAGATTCGGTTTTAAGACACTTACTTACCTGTAGGTAGGTCTAGTTACAGGATCAGAACTTTTTTTTTTTTGTGCAGCTGTGTTATTAATTTAATCAGTATCAGTATTTTGAAATATACTTTTGCTTAAATTAAATTTTTACTTTGCTTAGGCCATATAATTTCATCTCACGACATTTATGGGCCGAAAGTTTAAATAATACACAACTTATCGTAGGTGTTTCTTTTAGCTATTTAATATTTTAGGTAAAATCTATGCACGTTATTTTTAACGTATATATTTGAAGAATTTACATTTTTAATGTACGTTTTTGGAAAAATATATTTTTATATCTAGATTATTTTTTATTAATATTATTATGAAGAGCATATATAACTTTTTACAAAAATTAAAAAATTTAAATTTAAAGTATATACTCTTATATTGTTTTTTCATTTAAAAAAATTTTTTACTATAATTATTGATAATTTTACGTAATTTTTTATAATTATAATTATAATTTATATAATTTTTTTATATAATTGAATCCTTAACAGATAATGCACAGAATGTATTACTGAAAGAGTTTTAATTAATAAATAAGTAGTAAAAAAAGTGGTTACAATTATTATTAGATATGTATATTTATTATATTTTATTAATATATTTTACAAATAGTATATATAATGTATTATCGTTAGAACCAAATACATTAAGAAATTTTAAAATGTTCTATCCCACGCATTTTCTCAAATAATGTTTCATATTATCTATGTAATTTATTTAGATTACTTTTTTTAGTTAGCGGTTTATCCTGTTGGTGTATATGCGTATTTTCAGAGATTAATCGTTTTTTCCAAATAGGTTCAATGTCTAAAATAGTATCTTGTTTCGAATCCATAATATGGCCATTCTTACGATGGTTCGGTACTACATCATCACAATTATTTCGCACGTCCCGTCTATGTTTATTTATGCGATATCTTAACGCTTTTTTGGTTTCACCGATGTATAAAGCTGGTCATTTACTAAATTTTAGCAAATATACACTATAAGGTCTACCTAATATAGGTATTTTATCTTTATTATTAGTAATAATATGTGAAAGATTATTCTTGATGTAGGTAATTGGTAAGATTTTAAACTGTTTCATGCTGTTTCATTTAAACTGCTTCAAGGCGTATAATTTTATCGAAACTGCGAACTTTTAAGGGAATTTTTATTTTTAGCTGTTTTGTGAAAATTTGTGTACGTATATCGCATAGCACGATTATGCCACTTTGCATAATGGTATTCTGACGTTTTTTGACAAGTTTATTTATAAATTCTACCGGGTAATTGTTTAGTATTATGTGGTATCATTTTTTTATTTTTATATAGATTTTTCCGTCATTTTTATTTCAGCCCATTTTTCACCCCCATTACCCCTATTTTTGGGGCATTTAAAAGAGTTGTAAGAAAATCTGACTTCAAATTCGGTAAGAGCATGAAATTTTACTATAGACATATAATTTAAAAGCCTCTATCTATACGGGAACCTATTTTTTTTTTACTTTCAGTTTACGTCCGCTTGGGCGTAAATGGGTTAAATTCCTATTTCTTGTTACTTATCTTTTTAGTTTTGAAAAACTTACAAAAACAAATAATTATAATTTTCAAATTTTCGAAATTTTAATCTTTTTATACTACTTCAGAGTGTAAAAAAATTAAAATATAAGATTTATTCAAATGTTCCTTAAAAATTTAAAAATATTATTAATTCAAAAAACAGCTTCAAAAGTTTTTAATCCAAAACCATTAAAATTGGAAGGTTGTCATATTTTAACATACTAAATCCAGCCAAATCGGATTTTTCAAAATTCCAGACATTCACTTTTCGTTTATGTCATTTTTACTAAGAATTACTTGAATAGTTTCTTATAAAAAGTCTAATTTTGTAGAATTGACTATATATATTAATAGAAAAGGTTTAAGGACATTAATTAAATTAAGGGCATAAATTTTGCAAATGAAATTGGTTCTGCCTAAATTTGAATGAAAATATAGCTTTTTTCGTTACATTTTCCTTTTCATCATCGGAAAATTTCACTAATTATCCTTAATATATCCTTATAACTTTTCCCTATGTAAAATGCTTATACCCATATCAATACCAGGTGAAAGTAGAGCTGGACATATACGGCAATTTTTGCACGATGTAACCGTATGCCGTATAGACGGTTTTTGTGCATTAGGACCCGTATGTTACTTGAACCGTATATACGATAACCAGCATACGGAAGCCGTATGCACCCTAGCAGTATATACGGTATAACACTATACGGGAGCCTTATGCATCTCAGCCGTATATAATGTTTAATGTCATAAGGGCCCGTATACTCTTTAACCGTACATACGGTTCAACAGCATACGGATCCGTAGACACTTGAACCGTACATACGGTTTAACAATATACGGACCCGTATACACTTGAACCGTATATAATGTTTAACAGCATACGGACCCGTATACCGTTTGTTTAGGCTTAATCAAAAACTGCATACGGGTCCGTCCTGCTGTTTAACCGTATGTACGGTTTGAGAGCATACGGATCCGTATGGTGTTTAACCGGATGTACGGTGTGAGAGTATATGGGCCCGTATGCTGTTTAACCGTACGTACGGTTCAAGATTTTACGAGTCCGTATGCTGTTTAACCGCATGTACGGTTTGAGAGTATACAGGCCCGTATGCTGTTTAACCGTATAAACGGTTCGAGAATATACTGACCCGTATGCTGTTTAACATCATAAAGGAGAGTATATTATTAAAATATATACAAACATTGCTCTGCATAAGGATCCATATGAAACAATTGTAAGCTTTTATAAGGGTTACATTACCTATGTAAATATTTGACTTTTCTAAAGAAATTGGAATAAAGATCGATAATATTGTTTAAATATGCAAAAAATTGCATTCTTAAAATAGGTATAATAAAAATTATTATAAAAATTAATAAAAATTAATTATTAAATTAATTATTATAAAAATTCTTTTGCTTCAATTTACAAAGTATAAATATGTATTAAAATCAAGAAGATATTAAAAAAAAGTTAAACAACTGTTTATAGAAAGCATTAAAAATAAAATTATTATTTATAACAGGAAAAATACAATCAAAATATTTTTTATTTTTATTTTAGAATTCTATTGAATTCTTAAAAATAAATTTCATGATAAATAAATATTACAAAATTAAATTAGAACATTTTTTTTTACTTATTTTCCTAATAATCAACTCAAATTATGGTGTACCAATAAATCCGTATGTACGGCAAAATCTCATAAGGCATCCTTATGGAATTGTCATTATGTACGGCAAAAATTCATACGGATCCTTATAAAATTTTGCCTTATAAGAGGATATTTTCATACGGATGCCGTATGAATTTTACCGTATGTACGGGTAATTTCATACGGATGCCTTATGAGTTTTGCCGTACATACGGGTAAATTCATTAGGATACCATACGAAATTTTGCCGTATAAAAAATCATACGGCTAAGGAGGCATCATTATCCGTATGAAAATCCATACGGCTAAAATTCATAAGGAATCCGTATGAAATTACCCGTACATACGGTAAAATTCATACGGCGCGGCATCCGTATAAAAATATTCTTATATAATGGCATTTCCATACGGATGCCTTATGAATTTCGCCTTACATACGGTTAGTTTCATACGGATGCCGTATAAATTTTACCTTATATAAGGATAAAATATCATTGAACCGTATGCCGTGTACCGTATATAAGGATTTTAGCGTGCAGTCGTTGCCCAGCTCTGGGTGAAAGTATATAGAATACTCTATCTCCACCCCTAGTTTAAAGTTATTTGAAGTGACGGGTTTTGAGCTATTAGCTACAGCTAGACGCTCACATTTTCTGATTTTTCGTCTTTCGTAACAATTTAAAAAACCAGTTATTAATTCCGATAGCTAGAGAAATTTCCGATTGATAACCAATTTCTAATAATATTTTTTTAAATATTTCTTAGTTCTTTTATATTACGAAGCAAAAATTGTTGGCTGAGGGCTTTAAAATCGGTCCAACATTTCAAAAATTTGTATAGACGGCTATAAAGGATTTTAAGACGTAGAAATTGGGGAGAGAGGACATTTTATATGTATAATCACCTGTAGAAAATTGCAGCTCAATCAGAAGGCTCCACCTGGAAGGCAACGTACGTTGTTGAACGTTGTTGTTTTTAATTTATTTTTTAAAAATATACACGGAAAAAAATTCTAAGTTGTATTGACAAATAACTTTGTTGAAATATGCCAACAAAGTATTTGTTGAATTGTCATAGTTACTTAGTTGATTCAAACAGAGTGAAAATTTTATTTAAAAAAAATTATTTTTTTATTTTTTTTTTTTTTTTTTAAATTAATTATTTTTTTTTTTATAATTATTTTTTTATATTTATTTATGTACTTATAGGTATATATTTATTAATTTAAAATCTGTTAAAAAAAACCGAAGAAAAATTTTGACTGCTACTGGGATCGAACTGAGTATTGCGGCTTCCGAGACTGCGTGATTATCCATTCTGCTAACAGGACAGTTGTATTTAATAAAAAAATTTTAAGTACTATATGTTACAGATTATAATTTTAGAAATTATATGCAGAGTAAATTATACATACCCAGCGAAATACAAGTTAAAACTATCATAAATAATTTTTAGGAAATCCCATTTCTTTATTATAATAATAATGAATAATAATATAAGCAAAAGTAAATTATGCATACCCGCAGTGAAATTTATATTTAAAAATAATACTTAAAACTATCATTAAAAATTTTTTAGGAAATTCCATTTCTTTATTGAATAATAATATAAACAAAAGCGCGCTGCTGAAAAAGAAGAGCATAATAGGATAGAAAGAGAAAGAATGAATAAATATTTTAATATAAAAGAAAAAGCATTGACCTAACTATTAAAATTAATCATATTAATGTTGTAGGTTGTTGGTTTATCTAACACTATGTTGATTCAACAAAGATTTAAGTTGTTAATTTAACAATTTTAATTTTGCTTGAATCAACAAAGTATTTGTTGGTTTAATGTTTTTATTTGACAATTCAACGTTTAATCTTTCCATTCAACAAACTTACAATACTAATCATATTTCAGTTACGTAATACGTTTAGTTTGTCTTATATTTTTTTTACGTGTAGTATTCTTGATATTATATATTTTTACTTCTGAGTACAGTTAGTTTTTAATTCAGATATATTTTGAATACAATTCGGTTCATATGTTTAGAATTATTTATTTTATACTTTTTGAGAAATTTGTGCTTGATAGATTTCTTTAGTTTTTGTAATTTTCTGGCTTTTCTTGAGGTTTTTCCAAAATAATATATTCAGATTCAGATTTTGCGGGAAATTTTACTACCCAGCTTTATATAGAAAATATTTTATAATCTTATTTAGGGCGCCTAAAAAATTAAAAGCAAACGGGTGACTAAGAATTAAAAAAAAATTAAAATTGGAATTACAGCTATCAAAATCGCTAATATGCCACCTAGAGCTTTGAGGTGGCAACCTCAATTGAAGGGATCAAAAAATCGATTTTCTGTTTATTATTGTTTTGGGTTCTGAAACATCTCAAAAATATGGAAAAAAAATTTTATAATGATATCTTGAATAATAAAGAAGTTATAGAAGATTAAGCGAGACACCGCGCAAGGCGTAAGATACAGTATTCTAAACTTTAAACACGTTTTTCGAATTTGTGTACACGATAACTCAAAAAATAATTAAGATATCTTCCTAATTTTTTGGCTGCATTTGTAAAATACAATTATCTTCTGGGTTAATTGGGGTGATTTTTCCAAAAAATGCCCCAATTTAAATAAAAAAAAAAAAAAAAAATGCAAAAAAAAATGCAGTTTTTGATAAAAATTAAATAATTTTCACAATTTTCCATTTTCTGAAAATCGTTGGAGACCGCAATCGTGTACATAGTGGAAAGTGAGGTCTAACTTTGAGAACCTGTACTCGGCGCCATTTTGGAAAATTAAAAGAAAAAAAAAATGAAAAATGTTTAGCAATTTATAATCTAATAACGTGCCTATTTTGAAAAAATTATCTCGATTATTTCTACCCGAAAACCTATCCAGAAAAAGACACCTTTTTTTTTTTCTTTAATTGAGGCTGCCACCTTAAAAATTAACGAGTAACCATATTTTTACGTACAAAATACAGTGCAATCGGTATTTTTTAAATTCAAGACATCAAACTCAGACTTCGGTTAAAATAGCTAAGAACGACCGATGTATTATTTTGAATTTTGGGTTTAATTTAGAAATACCTTAACCCATTTACGCCTAAGCGGACGTAAACGGAAAGTCAAAAAAAAACATAGGTTCCCGTATAGATAGAGGCTTTTAAATTTCATGTCTATAATAAAATTTCATGCTCTTATCGAATCTGAAGTCAGATTTTACTTACAACCTTTTCAAATGCATCAAAAATAGGGGTAATGGGGGTGAAAAAGAGGCTAAAATAAAAATGACGGAAAAATCAATATAAAAATAAAAAAATGATACCAAAAAACATTTAAAATTACTTATTTGTGCAAAAAACTTACATTTTTTAGGTTTATGGGATATTTAATTGGATTTCAACCTTTATATTGCAACTAGGGGTAGTTTTTAAATCGACGTTTGTAAATCGACCATTCATCGGTCTATTGGGCCCAATTTTGATTAAAATTAAATCCTGGTGTATAAATTGATCCTGATATAAATCGATCTTTAAGGATGAAAATTTGACCTTACGAGTAAAAAATGGGTCCAGCAACACAATACAAATATCAATGGATAAAATCGATTATACTGGGGCCAATTAGAAAACAATGAAATCCTAATCTATAAATCGATCCCCAGGGTTGAAAATATGTCGGGGTAAAAAATGGGTCCAGCAGAATAAAACAAATAAAAAAATTTTCATTTATATTATTTATGTAAATAAAATTGAATTTCAAAATATAAATTAAATATTGTATAGAATCTTGAATACCAAAAAAGGGAATTGCCAAAGTTGCAGCAGGTCGTAACCTAATTAAATAATTTAATTATTTTACAAAATTTATTTAATTTTATAACACTGTATATATTATTCTCTGTACCATCGTAAGACTATAAGATTATAGTTTAATGAATAATTGCTTAAAATAAATTTATATTTATCTGTCAAATATTAGTGAAAATACAAAAATTTTTTAAAAACTAATAATTTGATTATTATTTCAGGTAAAGTAGTTAAGTTGTCATAAAATTATTTCCTATCTCGACAGTTTTCTTGCATCGAAATCTACTTTGAATCTACACTCACAAAACTTTATTGGTAAAAATTACCCTTTTGATTAGTAAAATAATTTGAAGTTGTCAAAATGGCGTTTTATGTTATTTTTTACCAACACATATTTTATAAACTACCCGCAATGCAGAAAAAAATTACTATTAATTTTAGTAGAATTTATTTATAAATTTTTTTCTTGCAAGTGACAAAATTTGGTTTCAGATACTATATACAGTGGAACTTGTATAATTCGAACTTATGTAATTCGAAAACTTCTATAATTCGGAAAACCTGGTCGGTACGGCCCAGCTCCCATCTAAACAATGTTAAAAAAACTTGCATAATTCGAAAGCAAAACTTGTATAAATCGAAATTTAAATCTTGAAATTTTTTGAATTATGCAAGTTTTATCAAAGTTTTATTTCGAATTACAAAAGTTTTTTTCAAAATATAAAATTCTCTTGCATAATCTAAACTTTCTATAACTAGTATATGAGCAATTATTTTAAAAGTGCTACTTAATTTGAGCCTGGAATCGTAATTTTTTTTTTTCAGGGCACATCGATATGACCCGTGTTTTCAGGTAGTTTGAACCTTTAGAAAACCGAAAAAAATCGTGAACAAGAAATCGGCGATAGGTGCCAAAAAGATTTTTTCACTTTTATGTCAAAAACCGTGTTTTTCGTATCTGAGCTACCCAAATTTTTAAAATAACTTTTTAGGTAAATAAAATATTAAAAAAAAGATACAAAAATCTGATCGCCAGGGAAAAATCACTCCAGAAGAAAAAAAAACTTTTCTTTTTCCGATGAAATTTAGCCAAGTTATCGTCAATTTAAGATATATAAGGAATGTATATAAGGAACCAAAATTATATAAATTGTAAAATATAAATTATTAAAAAAAATACACAAAAAAAAAATTAATAAAAAAAAAAAAAATTAAAAATTAAAAATTAAAAGAAAAAAAAAACATGTGAGAGAGCGAGAGTATAATAAAATTTTGTAATAAATCTTCTTCAAGAAAAATTACCCTTAATTGTAGTAAAAAATAATGGACAAAAGTGTAAAATGTAATATTTTCAATTCTTCAAATAAGTTTACTAAAATTAATTGTAAAATCTTCCAGTTGCAGAAGTAGATTTTACTCAACATTTTTTCTCAGTGTAATAAACAAAATTTTTATAACCTAATACCAACATTAAAATCAGAGTTTTATTTTAGTCCAAAAGCTTTATTTTACGAATTAAGAGCAGATTTAACCAGATTTCATTAGTTTTACTATTTATGATTTATTTAGTACACAAAGATTAAAATTAAGCACCTTAAAATCAACTTTTGAAAGAGGATGTTATTGTATTCCAGGAAGTTTTTGGATGACAGATAATATTTGGTGATGGGTTAACCCATTAAGTCCGAAGGCCTTTTTTACGTGTCGATTTGTAAACCGCTTCAAAAAATTTATTATAGACTAGAAATTATAAATAAAACGATGGTCCCTTAAGTAAAAAGAGTTGCTTTTTAAGAATCTGAGGTCAGATTTTCAATTTAAACTTCTGGAAAGTCAGTACAGCGGGTCAAAGTTGGCCAAAATTATAAAAAAATCGTTACGTAAAAGCCCTGATTATTATGTTACAAAACGCTGTAATTTTACTAAAAACCGCTACATTTTTATTTATTTAATGTTTAGAACTTATATTTTCAACGCCAGAAAAAATTTCCAAAATGGCGGACGGAAAATTTTGAGGAAAATTTGTTGGAAAAAGTTAATAAAGCTAAAATTAAAGATAATATACGAGTAAGTATAAGATACTTTTATATGGACTCTGGATGCGAATAAAAAATTATATTTTTACTTTCCAAAATTAAATTTTTTTCTTGTGGTGAAAATATAAGTTCTACATATTAAATAAATGAAAATGTAGCGGTTTTTAGTAAGGTTACAGCGTTTTGTAACATAATAATGAGGTCTTTTACGTAACGTTTTTTTTATAATTTTGGCCAACTTTGACCCGCTGTACTGACTTTCCAGAAGTCTAAATCGAAAATCTGACCTCAGATTCTTAAAAAGCAACTCTTTTTACTTAAAGGACCATCATTTTATTTATAATTTCTATAGTATATAATATATTTTTTGAAGCGGTTTACAAATCGACACGTAAAAAAGGCCTTCGAACTTAATGGGTTAATAATATTATGCGAAAACCATTTTATACCTCCTGAAAGCTATTTTAACATGGAACATGTTTATAGGGAGGGAGTACTTCAGAACTTGAAAATTAAGGGGGGGGGGGTCAAATTTGTCCTATTTAAGGGGGGGGGGTCAAATAAGACTTAGAATAATTAGGGAAGTATATAAATAAATAAAATACTTTTAAAAGACTGAAAAATCTGGGCTTAAGGACTTAGGATAATACAGGTTTATGGACTTAGAATAATATCGATTTAGGGACTTGGAATAATTCAGGTTCAGGGACTTATAATAATTCAGGTTTAGGGAATCAAAATAGTTTGGGTTTAGAATCTAAACAACTAGTAAGGCGATAATTATAAATTACAACAATAGAAAATTGTATTGTAATGTTGAGTAACTTTTGTATTATATCTAGTCCTCATTTGGAAGTAAACATGTTCTATGCATTTAGGTTGTGTTTACACAAACCGGTCATAAGTTTTTACTATAAGGGATCAAGTTTTTTAACAGGATTTTATTTTAGCCTGGTCGGGCCTAATATGACTTTAGGTATCGGATATTAATTGTTATTTATCAAGCTAATCTATTTTTATGCCGGAAAATGTACAAAAGTTGATTTTTTTTTAGTCCGATTGAATCAAATAGATAACTCTGTGGATAATTTTATTTGGTGGTATTATCATAATTATCACATTTTTAACCTCCTGTCAATCATTTTCACCAATAAACATTAACTTTGGCATCAGGATTTTTTTTTATATGGATTGGGCCCAATAGGTCTCTTGGTGGCTAAATTTACCAGACGTTATTTATTCTATCATGAAAGATCCATTTTTACCCATGGAGTCAATTTCTGGGGGTCGTTTTATACATCAGGATTTCATTTTAAACCGATTGGACCCGATAGGCCGATGGATGGCCGATTTTATATGTCAGTATTTATTTTCTCCTGCTGGACACATTTTTTACCCGTACAGTCCATTTTCATCACTGGGGATCGATTTGTACAGCGGTATCTCATATTTTTTCGATTGGGCCAGATACGCCCCAGGATGTAAAAATTTATCAGTTGTTTTTATACTTATGAACTTATTTTTAACCCTACAGTCCATTTTCATCCCTGGGAATCTATATAAGCATCAGGCTTTTATTTTTTTCCTAATTGGGCCCGATAGGAGCCAGAATGATCGATTTTATCCGTTGTTATTTGTTTTATTTTGCTGGAACCATTTTTTATCCCTAAAGTCCATTTTTATCCCTGGGGATCGATTTATACATCAGGATTTGATTTTTTTCCGATTGGGCCAAATATAACCCAGGACGGTTAATTTTATCATTTGTTATTTGATTTTTCCTGTTGGACCAATTTTGTACCATTATAGTAAATTTTTATCCCTGAAAAACAATTTGTACAGCGAGATCTCATTTTTTTTCTGATCGGGCCCAATGGGCCCCTATAACTAATTCTATCTATTGGTATTTATTTTATCAGGTGGAACCCATTTTTTATCTATAAAATCCATTTTTATCCTCGGTAATTACCTTTTACATTAGTATTTTATTTTGGTTTGGATTTGTTTTATGTATGATTATGTTATCTAAAGAAATTTAATGGTTTTATACGTAGAATAGATTTTATTATCTTATATTATCTTATTATATCAAATTATATCTTATTTTATCTTAACTTATATCTTATATTTGATATTTTGTGTTTTTAACGCTGTTATTTCGGTAAATCGGCCTTGATTCCGGCAGTATATGTCCGATTTGGCTCAAAATTTATTCAGTTCGTCTATGACTCGGTATAAACTTTCATATAAATTTTGAATTTTATTATCAGATATTACTGTGACCTTATCGAGCGCAGAAAAAAAGCGACATTTTGTCTCGGGTAAATTAATTTAAATAAATTCTCTCTAACTACCAATAGCACTGTTTTTTGGAAAACAAACAAATTTAAAAAAAAAAAACATTAAACAAAAGAGAATGAAATTATAGAATAAAATCTAAATTTTTATATTAGGCGTTTCTATATGTGGGCCATATATTACACACATGTAGGAATTGGTCTCTGGCGATATACGGGTAATACATTTTCCCATACATGGGAAATATGTAGCCCACATATGGGAAAATTTATTCCCCATATATGGCTGGCATAATCTAAAATTACCCAGCTATGAATATATATATATGTGTAATATTTATATTATTGGTCCCCAAATTACGCACTTTATACTTTATAAGTTTAATTACGTCATTAATGGATTCTCCTCTACAATGAATGAAAAGGGTTCCTTTTACACAATAATCGATAAAAGTTTTTAAAGTTAGAGTACTTACTTTCCAATTTTTATCAGATAATTCAATAAGCAAGGGTTCATTTATTAGATTACTTATATCAATCCTTGGAAAATGTTCAGTAACATCAGCTTGAGAAATTTCTGCTTTCTGAATTAATTCTTTTTCAATATTTGCGACTTCGTGGTCGTTATTTTTAATTGCTTTTCCTTTAGTTGTAACAGGAATAGAACAACCTTCATACTAAAATAAAATAACTAGTAAAAAGAAAATCAAATAGGAAAAAAAAATTTAACATTTGACAATTAAAAAAAATAAAATATTATAAAAATACAAGCTTTTTAAAGAAATAAATAAATTTTTTTTCGATTATTATAGCTGCCTTAGCAATTTATATTGAGGGCTATATAAAAAGCAGTGTAATTAAATAACACAATTTTTTTTTCTTCTAATTTTAAAAAGCAATAAAGCATCAATAGATTAAAACAAACAAAATTCTCTTTTTGTTAAAAAATAAACAGTTATCAACAGAAAAAAAATTTTTAAACTATCATCATTGCATCTTAAAAGAAAAGTTCTATACATTTGGAATATCAAATTAAACTAAATGATTATAGATCAGTTCCAAGTGGGTATATACGACAATTGGCATACTGAAACCGTTTACCGAGAAAATAGCATTCACCATATAATATACGATTCAACAGTATAAAACGGGTAAGTATACACTAATACTGTACATATGGTTTAACTGCATACGGGTCAGTTAACTCTTGAATCATATGAAACACTTAAAAACGTACCCTCATAAGTGAAAGTTTGTCATTATGAAATAAGATTTGAACTCAGCAACTTCGACAGTATATTGTGAATACATTATTTTAATATTTTTGTATTCTGTTGTCAATTTGACAGCTAGTTGACAGCTGCCAACTGTCAATAATGTGAATTTGACATTAGATTTAGAATTAGCGACCCCAAAAGCATAAAGGTATACTTAAAAAATAAAAGAAAAAAGGTTTTGAAGCGATCTTGCCATGATGGAGCTTTGGAGCTTTCAAGCTCCGTAGACGCCACAGTTGAGACTTTTGAGCTTTGTGCCCATTGAGACTTTTGTTCAGAATGATAAAATCTACAACATATCCAAAATTAAGCCAATTCAACCGAAAGGCAAAATCCTATACTTTTGTGCGGGGTCCTTTATTTTTGAGGTTAGGCCAAATTTCAAAAAATCTATTAAGGCTTATTAAAATGAAAATGTAAGTTTTGCATAAAGCTCGCGAAAAATAGCATAAAATAGCAATAATTACAGTACATATGGCAAAATGTCAAAAAATTTGAAAATTTATCGGCTATTTTTCTGTTTTGAGCCTAAAATGGGCACTTTAATTAAGAAAGCAAATACTAACGTGCACTGAGGTTAAAGTGCTTAAAAAAGGCAACTATTAAAAAAAAAAAATTTAGCCTACCATGTTTTTGCATAAAATGGCGCTAATTTCAAAATTACGTGATTCTGGCCGAAAAATGCCTATTTTGCCCGTAAAAATAAAAAGTTTTAAACAAAAATTTTACCACATTATCCTGCTATGAAAATACGTATTTTCTGAGATTTTCATAAAAATCCGATAATTTTTGCGCCATTTAATTAAAAAACAATAAAAATTGGACAAAAGTTGATTTTTGGAGGTTAGGATATATTTTAATCGCAACCTTATCCAATTAGTTTTATTTTCTGTCTAATGACGAAAATTTTCCATTTTTTTTTTTAAATATTTTCATTTTACCCAGAGATATCTCAAAAACCTGAAGCAACCTTCTTAAAATTTGACAAAAAAATAATTTTTACCCAATATCTGGCCTAGCGTACCTCCGGTATATTTCACAGAACTTGGATTCTTACTCACGTATGTATTTAAAAACAAAAAAAAAAAAAAAAAAATTGCGTTTACCTTTTACATCACTTTTCACTGATTTTTATACCTTATATCTTTCCACTAAAAGTGAGAGAAAACGTTGATATCCACTTTACAAATTGAAAACTATCCCTACTCATGATTTGAAAGTGAGCATGTAGGTTGATTCCACTTTACAATGTAAACGCAAGTCTTTTTGACAATTTGTGACAAGTGATCTTAAGGGTTAATTACACTTTAAAGAGTTAAAAAAAGTATGAACTATAATTATTTTCTATACACATACCCAAATAATTTTTTACCGAAAAATAATATTTCAAGATGTAACCAAAATAAATACTAAATTTAAATACTAAATACTAAATTATTATTTAATAAATTAGATTTTTTAATAAATTTAAGACGCGGGAGAAATAAACTGTGAAGGTAAGTAATTAGCATTTTAACTACTACTGAGGGTTTTTGAGACCACTAAAAATGATTCTTCGGTCCAAATATCCGATTCTGACAACAATTCAAAAACAATCTTTCGGGTATTTAAGGTGGTGGATAAATATAGCTAAACAGATAAGGAATTAGTAATTTTAAAAAACCCCGGAATGTTCGATGTCTCTAAATATGATTTTTAAGTCAAAGATTCTCTTGTTTGATCCCACAAAAATTTTCCGGGAATTCAAGGCGGCAGACCAGAAAGAAAATCTTTATAAGAAAAACTATTAATGCATGAATTTATTAGATAATTTAGCTCGCCACCTTAGATTACCGAAATCTTATTTGGGAATCAAACAATAAAAATTTGAATAAAAATATTTTTACTGAATCCGAAAATTCCCGAAAAATTATTTTTGGATCCGAATCGAATATTTGTACTGAAAAATCATTTTTAGTGGTTTCAAAAACACTCAGTAGTAATAAAAATGCAAATTTTTTAACCTTGCAGTTTCTTGAATTCTTGGAAAATTGTTTCGGTATCAAATTTTGTTTAAAAATCAATTTAATGTAACCAAAAACTCTCGAAAGCAGAGGAATTGTTAACTTACAAGGGGAGTTCAATACATCTGCAGCACCAAATTACACCAAATGGTTATGGATGAGTTTGTTATGTTAAAAAAACATGCCGACTACCCTCCGTTCATTTCAATGGGCAAATTATGAACATCCTAATTTAATTAAATTGTATAGTTTATACTTTTTTTAAACGGGTTCGGCGCGAGACGCGGTAGAGTACAGACGTGTGCTTACATAACCTCATCGTTCTCCTTAAAATTTGTGTATAAATTAATTTAATGCTTTTAAATAATTAAAATAAATTATTATCTTTAAAAATGTAGAATCAACCCACTAACAAGGATCTCAAAGATCATTTAACTGACATTAGAGATTAATTAGATAATAGTGAAAAAAATCTTGGAGAGGTGAAAAAGCAAGTTGACAACAATAAGAACGATATAAGATACTAAATAGTAAAGAAATTAATATTTTGAAAAGCAAAGTAACCAAGTTACAAAGCATCGGTAGGGCAAAAGATTTGATTATTTTCGGTCTAAAAGACACAGAAGAAGTAAATAAAATATTAAAATAAAAAATAACTGAAATCGTAGAAAGCGTGTTCTTAAGCATGGAACAAGTAGAGTACTTTAGTAGATTAGGAAAAAGGGCGGGAAACCGTTCTATAATGCTTCTGTTAAGCTCTGTGAAGTACAAAATAAACTTTTTTAATAATTTTAAACTTTTAAAGAACAAGGGTTGAGTATTTCTGATGATCCTACAAAAGAAGAGAGAGAAGAATACGAAAAAATAAAAGAAATTAAAGATCAGTTAAATGAATTAGGTATAGAAAGCAAAATAATTAAACGAAAGTTAAATTTCAACAATAAAACCTATGATATCGAAGAAGCATCGATATTTCTAAACAATAAACAAAAAGAAAATAATAATGACAATAGAAAAGAAGAAGCAGGATATTTTAGTGATACGTCTAGCATAACGTCAAATGATTCAAACAAATCTAAAAATGAAAAAAGGAAGAAAAAACATTCTAAGTCAACAAAAGATAGCAGAGAAAAGAAATTGGGTAAAAGTCAAAATTTCATAAAACCTAACTTATTAATCTATCCCATCACCCATTTCTATTACAATAAAAGTTCCGAAAATAAAAAAATAAACAATTGACAGAAACAAAATGACCCTTCATCCTCGATCCGTCGTATATATTACAACAAATCAGGTATAAAAAACTTAGAAAGTGTAAAAGATAAATTTAAAGAATGTGATATATTATGCTTTTGCGAAACATGGCATACATCGAATCACAATTAATTAAACTACAATTAAGTAACCATCACGACATCTTTGACCAATCAGCAATTAAGACGGCGGTGATAGGGAGAGCGAAGGGCGGGCTTATAATAACCTTGAATAATTTAATATATAAAACAAACGAGATAATAAGTGCAAGAGAAGAATTACTTTTCATTAAAACAATTATCAATAAAAATACAGTGATTATAGGCATAATTTATTTAAACCAAAAAAATGTTGGATTAAAGTTATTTAAGTAAGTTATTAAAGTAATTAAAGATGAATTAAATAAAGTTAATAATAAATAAATGAATAGCAAAATAATTATTGTAGGGGACTTTAACGCGAGAATTACTGATAAGGGAGAAATTGAAGAAGACGAGTTACCCGATCATAATCCAATATTTAAAAAGAGAAGAGAAAGTGAAGATCCAGAACTGAACGAGAGAGGGCAGGATCTCATAAATTTTGCTGAAAGAAATGGATTATATAATGCACAAACATTAATTTAATAGGTAAATCGGTAAAATAGATTTAGTTTTATGTAACGTTGAAGCGCTTTTTGATGTAAGAGATATTAAACTTAATAAAAAAGTACCATATTCGGACCATTTTCCGGTTTTCGTAGAAATGGATTTTAATATTAATTTTGATAACTATGTAATTAATAAAGAAAAAATAAAATGGAAAGATAACAAATGTGTAGAATATTATGAATGTATGAGTAATTTTAAAAATATATCAAAAGTAGATATAAGTATAAATGATATCGCAACTAATTCAACTGTATCCATTAAAGAAGTTGCAAGGGCTTTAAAAATGACAATTGAAATAAAAGTAAATCGTAGATTCTGCATCAAAAAACCATATTTTGACACAGAATGTTACAATGCTAAAAAAGCAATAAAAAGTAACCTTAAAATCTTAAAAATAAATAAATATCCTTGTGATCAGGTCAAAATATACAATGTAGAAAGATCTCAATATTTCAAACTATTAGATTAAAAAAAAAATGAATATTTAATTAATATAGCAACACAAATTACAAAAGCAAATGACTGAAAAAAATTTTGGCTATTCATAAACTCCTTTAGATATTTAAAAAAAATTGGAAAAGAAAATATTGACCTGAATACATGGACCAATTACTCTAAAACTGTTATAGTAATAAGAATAACACAAATGAGTGTAGATTTATAAATAAAAGTTATAATTCTACCCTGGATGCTGAAATAACATTGGAAGAAATTTACATAGCTTTAAAAAAATGCAAAAATAATAAAGCATCAAGAGTAGATGAAATAACTTACGAATTTTTAAAAAATTTACCTCAAAACTGGATTCTTTACAGAAATGTATTATTTAACAAAATTATGAAACAAGAAACTATACCTGATAACTGGGCAGTGATAATAACAAAAATGTTATACAAAAAAGGCGATATCCTAGCACCTGAAAATTATCGCCCAATCTCGCTAGTAAATGTTATTCTAAAACTCTTTACAATGATTTTATTTATCAGATTAAATAATTGGGCAGAATCAAGGAAAGTGATACCCTAGTGGCAGGCGGGTTTGAGGGAAAAAAGAAGCACTATTGATAATATTTTTACACTTAACTCATTAATTAATACTTAGCTCAGAAAAAAAGAGGTAAATTATATACACTGGCTGTTGGCCTGAAAAGCCTTCCACTCGGTTCCTCACAATTTATTATGGATAAAACTATGTAAACTAGGAATTAGACATAAATTCATAAACATTATAAAATACTTATATTGTAAAGCAAGTATGTCGGTAAGACTTAAAGATGGAATATCAGGGAAATGCGACATAACAAAAGGAGTATTGCAAGGCGAAACATTAAGTCCCATATTATATTCATTGTATATAGATGACCTAGAAAAATCATTAAAAAAAAAAAGGTATAAGAGGAGTCCAACTTAATGAAAGGTCTTCGACATCACTTCTAGCGTTTGCCGATGACATGTTCTTCTGTTCGGAATCCTCTGTATACCATAAAAACTGTTATTAGCACTAGAATCATATTTAGATAGTAACGAACTAGAAACAATAGAAAAAGTACAAAACACATTTTTAGGAAACTTTTTGTTCTGCCTCCCAATACACCGGGCTATGCTCTCAGAAAAGAAATGGATCTTGAACACATTGAAATTAAAAGCTTTAAACTCATTCTTAATTTCGTGCAAAGAATTTTGGAGATGGAACATCACATATACCAAAAAATCTGCTGTAACAGATTATAAGAGTTATCAAAATATGACCAGACATCCCCAAAGTTTAATTGGTTTGTACAAATTAATGAAAACTTTTTTAACAAAATAAGTGAAACACATACTTGGAATAATATAACTCTAGAAAAGCTAAACTTAAAAAAAACAATTTTGATTGACAAAATGAGAAAATATCTCACGGAAATTGATCAAAACAAATGCGAAAATTCCAAGTCTCTGTATATTCTTTAACCTACTAGAGAACTTAAATTAAAAAAAACCAGAAAAATTGTCATTCTAATTCACATTATTGCATCTATCAATCTTATCTTACTACTATATCCATTTGAAAATTTATTTGTGTGTCTGTGTATGTGTGTGTGTGAGTGTATTATCATCAGGGTCAAACCAGTGAACAAAATTATATAAAACCGGTGTCAAATTAAAGAAGAAATGTCCGCGAGTGACATAGGTCACAGTTTTGCGATTCAGCTATCGTACTTTTGGAGATATTCAATTTTTAGTGTTTTTGAATTTGATAAAATTTTAAAAAATTATTAACAAAAATTAAAATATCTTGAGACAATCGAAAAATTTTGGTGTTACACTTTATAGTATTCGATTTGACACCAATTCTTGCGTGTTTTCCTAATTTTTTATTCAAACGGAGGTATCCTTAAACTTTTATAAAATATTTTTGAAACACGTTGAAAAATTTTATAAATTTTTTTATTCTTTGTGGTATTTTTAATCATCTATTTGTGGGTTTGTATATATATGTGTTTCATCATCAGAGTCGAGTCAATGTAAAAATGAAGTGCCAGAATATAGAAAAAAAAGTCTGCGGGTGGGTGAAATAGGCCATAGTTTTGCAACTCAGCTACCGTACTTTTGGAGATATTCAATTTTTACTATTTTTGAAAAAAATAAAATTTTTGCAATTTAGTCAAAAAATTTAAAAAAAAAATGAAAGTATTGATTTTTCTATTTTTACTTATATTTTAAACTTAAATAAAGTATAAAAAATATAAATTACTAGCATAGGTGAGAGGGGGGGCTCCGCCCCCCCTGATATGTTCCCGGTGTTGTTGTTATTGATTTTTTATTATAATTTTTATTGTTATCATGTTGTTATTGTCCAAAATATATATCAATGCCAAAAAAAATTTTGAAATAAGCTAAATTTTTTTTCTTAATGTAGACCTTTTACCAGTTCAAATGTGACCAATAAGATAAAATTTGAAGTAAATTCAAAGGAATAACGTAATTTTGAAAATGGCCCAAATCAGGCTATTTTTGGACCTTTAAACAGACATATTTCAGCCCCATGAGGTGCTAGAGGACTAAAACTTTGGCTGAGGGACTTTTTTATCATCCCAAACTATACCCTAAAATTTGAGCTGAATTTTTATAATATATAGTAAAAAATTTTAACTCATATGAATATTTGCATTGTTTAAAGAACTGTAGTACCAATAATTTGGCAGCGTTTTTCCTATATTTTAATTTAAAAAAAAAAATTTAAATATCGTAGAAAATGTAATTAAAACTAATATTAACTAATTTATTTTTTTAACGAAAAAAATTATATTATATCATTAATTTCTTGAATTTGTCTTATTTTTTATTATAATTATTTTTAAAAATCAAACATTATTTTAACTACATCAATTTTTTTTTTTTCATTTTAAAGAAACGTACGTTTTCAATAAAAATTTAACTAAGTACGAATAAATTAAATTACACTTTAATATAGAATATAAATTACATTGTAATATACACAGACCCACAAATAAATGATTAAAAATACCATAAAAAAATAAAAAAATGAAAAAAATTTTTTTACCAGCTTTAAAAATATTTTATAAAATTTTAAAGATACCTCCGTTTTGAATAAAAATTTCAGAGAATACGTAAAAATTAGTGCCGAATCGAATACTATAAAGTGCGATATGAAAATTTTTCGATAGTCTCGAGATATTTCAATTTTTGTTAAAAATTTTAAAAAATGTTATCAAGTTCAAAAATACTAAAAATTTAATATCTCAAAAACTACGATAGCTGAGCAGAAAATCTATGGCCTATGTCACCCAAATCAAACATTATTTTAACTACAACAATTTTTTTTTTTTTCATTTTAAAGAAACGTACGTTTTTAATAAAAATTTAACTAAGTACGCATAAATTAAATTACATTTTAATATAGAATATAAATTACATTGTAATATACACAGACCCACAAATAAATGATTAAAAATACCATAAAAAAATAAAAAAATGAAAAAAAATTTTTTACCAGCTTTAAAAATATTTTATAAAATTTTAAAGATACCTCCGTTTTGAATAAAAATTTCAGAGAATACGTAAAAATTAGTGCCGAATCGAATACTATAAAGTGCGATATGAAAATTTTTCGATAGTCTCGAGATATTTCAATTTTTGTTAAAAATTTTAAAAAATGTTATCAAGTTCAAAAATACTAAAAATTTAATATCTCAAAAACTACGATAGCTGAGCAGAAAATCTATGGCCTATGTCACCCGAAGACTTTTTTTCTTTATTTTGACACCGGTTTCATGCCAATTGGTTCGGCGGTTCTTGCGTGATGAGTGGACAGACAGACAGACAGACAGACAGACAAACAAATAAATTTTCAAATATATATAGTATTAAGATATAAAAACATTTTAAAAAAAATACTTAAATTATTTTTCTTTTATTTTGATTACTTATTGTTTATTTAATTAACAATTATTATTTATTAATATTATTTACTATTGAATTTTATTTTTTTTTTCTATATATTACTAGCAAAATTTGGAGTATTAACTTCTGTTTCTGTTGCTTAAGAAAATCATGTTTCACTGCATATTTATAATTATGCAAACACATTAAGAGTTTTCAGAGGAGCCTAGTTTTGTCCCCAGTAAAGTTATAATTATTAATTACAGAAAAATATTTGAAAAGGTATTGGAGAGACTACTTCTAATCTTAACGATAATTTATTTCTTATGGAACCGACGCACACTGATTCAGAAAAATAAAAAGCGGCAAAAAATTAGCTTCAAGCGAGGTTTTAATGAATTTCGATGCGGTTTGCGGCATTCAGTTCCTAAAAATGTGTATTTACCGAAAAGTACGGCAAGAATTTCTGATTATTTGAATTTTCACCCCTTAAGTACTTAAAACTACCCTTAAATAAGAGTTTTTTTATAACATTCATTTTTTGCAAAAATTAGTTACCAATCACTTTTATAACTATTATAAACATTAAAAATTGTGAATTTTCATGAATTTAAAGTAGAAGAATAAAAACTGCCCCTATTAAAACCCTCTGAAGTACCTCTGAAACTACCCTTAAAATTCTAAGGCTATTTGCATGTGCAACTCAATTTCTTTGAGTAGTTTCAGAGGTACTTTGGGTTTTAATAGGGGCAGTTTTTCTTCTTCTGCTTTAAATTCATGAAAATTTACAATATTTAATGTTTATAATAGTTATAAAAGTGATTGGTAACTAATTTTTGCAAAAAATGAATGTTATAAAAAAACTCTTATTTAAGGGTAGTTTTAAGTACTTAAGGGGTGAAAATTCAAATAATCAGAAATTCTTGCCGTACTTTTCGGTAAATACACATTTTTAGGAACTGAATGCCGAAAACCGCATCGAAATTCATTAAAACCTCGCTTGAAGCTAATTTTTTGCCGCTTTTTATTTTTCTGAATCAGTGTGCGACGTGTTTCTCCCTCACGAACAGAATCTAGCTATTTAGTATTAATATCTCGTGTGCTATTTTGGTATACTATAGACTTAAAGACTTCAAGACCTATTATGAATCATGTTAGTCGGCTAGTGATTTCATAATTTAAATTTTGTGTTATTAACTGGATATGCAATTTTTTCGGTATTTTTTGATCTAGAGAATTTAAGGCCTCAAATCAAATCAAATAATTTTTAGAGGGGCCTCTTTATAGTCCTAATAGTTTGTAGCGTAAACAAGATAAATTGAAAATAATACAGTCATTTTTAAATAAAAAATCGTGTATTTGACTCCTGGATATGATAAATCTAGTTTTTCAGAGGGCCCTAATTTTTCGTTAATGATAATCTCGATTAACTAACTTGTAAAAAAAATAATTTATGATACAAGAATCATGTTTTTGTTTTCTGAATAGTAAAGAATCTATAAAATTTCTTGAATTTTTCTCTAGTTTTTTTATTTTTACTGCAAAATTATCAAAAATTATTTTTGAATAATCAAAAAAATTTTCTGACTATAAAATTTTAGAAATTTTTAAAGAAACGTCCCACAATCTATTAAAAAAAATAAAGTGGCCAAAAATCGGCTTCAACGCTATTTCTTATGAAAAAATATTCTGCTTGATGAAAAATTTCCATTTTTGTGTATACTAAGTGATAGGCACCCGAGATCAAATTTTTTTTTTAAATTTTTTAGGTGCTGTATGAAAAAAAAAATCTATTTTTTACCATAAAAAGGTAAAATATCCTATATATATTAAAATGAAATAATTAGGAAAATTTCATTATTTTGGAGTTTACTAAATATCCATTTATGAAGAATTGTATGGACGAAAATACATGAAAATTGTTTTAAATTAATCATTAAAGAAATACCCCCAACCGATTTTTTTATTTTAAAAAAATAGTTAAATGAATTCGAAAAATCAATCTCAGTAGTTATTGAACGAAAAGTTAAAATGACATAATAGTTACAAAAGCTGACAAAGGCAATAGTACAGTTATATTAACCTACGAATTTTATAAAAAAAAAGTAGAAAATGAATTATTAAATACAGACAATTATATACAGATAGATCACAACCCGCTAGAAGAATTTACTAAACAAACTTTAAAATTCCTTAAAGAATGGAACATTTTACGTGTATTTAACTGCGATGAATGTTTTGTAGATATTGAATTAGACATAAGTAATACAAACTTACCTCGTGCTTATGCACTGATAAAAATACACAAAAACGGGTTCCCAATACGAATTATTGTTTCTTTTATTAACAGCCCCTTATATATATTTGATAAATGCTTGACCAAATTTTTACAAAAATATATCCGAAAACCTTGTTCAACAGTTAAAAATAGCAAAGAATTCATAAATCTACTAAAAAATAATGTAATCCCTGATGAATATGAACTAGCAACTTTGGATGTGGTAGCTATGTTTCCAAGCATTCCCCATAATTTAGTCATACAGGCAATAGAAAGAAATTGGGAATTTCTAGTTAATAACTTACCTATTTCCAAATCGGAATTCCTATTAGGCATTAACTTTTTATTAACTTCAACTTACTTACAATTTAACAACAAATATTATAAACAAATTAAAGGTCTACCAATGGGTTTTTGTTCGTCGCCATTTTTTTGCGAACTGGTTATGGACAACTTAGAAAAATCAGCTTTAGCAACATTAAAAAGTAGTTAAGTACTAAATAATTCCTCAAACTTTTTCTCTTCTCCTCCAAAAGAATTGTAAATCTCCGGTAATATTTTATAAACTTTATGTTGATGACATTTTTATAATTTTTGACAAAAAATATAATGAAAAAATCCTTAATACTTTTAATAATTACAATTCAGATATCAAATTCACAATAGAAAATGAAGATATTTCTGATGATTGCATAAATTTTCTTGATATAAAAATTTACAGAAACAATAATTCTTTTGCTTCTACCAATTGGTATCGCAAAAATACCTACTCAGGACGCTATTTAAATTTTCATTCTCACCATCCAACTCACCAAAAAATAACAATGGTGTATAACTTAATCTACAATCGCATACTTTTGTCAGATAAAAAATTCCAACATGATAACATTCAAATTGCAAAAAAATTTTTGAATTGCAATAATTACCCGTCGGATTTCATAAATAAATACATTACTAAACGAATTTGTCATTTAAAAAATAATAATGTACAAAACAACTACAAAGTAAATTCAATAGATTGGCTAATATTAACATTTTATAAATACTTAAACCAAAATATTATTAATCCTATCCTAAAAAGTACATGTCTTCGATACAGTAACTATGTACATTGTTATAGCTAAAAACCTCTCCTGATTAGTTAATAAAAATGCATTGCTCAAATGTTTTTATTTTAAATTTGAAAATTTATTTATAATTTTATGAAGTTAGGCTATAGCATGAATATTGTGATAAAAACAAAATTTTAAATATAAAACCTCAACATTTTTAGTCATATATGTTTTATTATAAATACCAAAAATAATTTTTAAACGCTTTAATAATAAAACTTTTTTTATACAAAAAATCTGCGGTTAATCAAAAAAAGCTAAAAAATCAGATCCTTCTAAATTTATTATACCAAATAAAATAGTTTGTATAAAATATAAAAATTAAATTAGGTACCTATGTTTATTTATAGGGCACTTTAAAAACCGTTTTTAAATAGAATTAATAAGTCACCAAGTTATCAGTACTATAGGTTATGATACTCGAAAGATAAATAATTAATTAATTATTAATCTTTCAATAGCTTAATTGGTTTCAAATGTATTCCACGAACAAAAAGAAAAAATAAGTAATGTTTTAACCTTAACTTCTATGGTTTTAAAAAATTTCCTAAAATTAGAACTCTCGTAGAAAAAGAAAGGGATATTATTTTTGTATTTTTTTGTCTATAAAAAAGATAAGACTAAAATTTTCAAAATTTCAGGTATCGGATAAGAAAAACCGAGTTATAATAAAATTTTTGGAATCTAAAGCTTTAATAAAAAAAATTAGGAATAAAAAAAGGGTAGCTTTCGTATTTTTTAAGGCTAAAATATTGTTTTAATTGTAACAAGATCCCCAAAAATACACACAATACGGACTTTTTTAAAAATCGGTTTTTTAGCATCTGAGCGTCTCAAAATGCACTTACATACAAACAAATCATTAATAAAAATTTGTTTACCCCTTCCAGGAACCAGTAAATTATTTCGAGGTTTAGAATATTTTTTACTTGAGCATGTATGAGTAATTTTTATTCAAAAATTTTCGGGGTCAACCTCTCTAATTTGATAAGATAGATTATACCTACAAAAATGTAGATAAATTGTGGAAAGAAAAAAGACCTAAATGGAATTCCGGTTGTAAAATTAGATCTTTTATAGGTAAAAATTATTTTTGTTGGATAGAAATTCTGAAAAAGCAAAAAATGTCTATTTATTAAACGTGTAAAAAAATATAGGTCTATTTAACGTTCCATGACGGTGTGAAACAAGCATCGAATAATTGAACCCTGTGTTTTATACCGAAAGTAATGGGTAATGGGCATGTTAGGCAATGGAAAAAAATAGGTGATTGTTTAAGAGATTAACGAAAGCTAAATTAATAAAAATAGGTTTTTGAACTAAGGCTAAAATTTTGTGGTTCAAAAACACCTGTAGGGTAAAAGTAGAAAGGCAGTTTCATGAATGATAAAACAAGTAAATGTAGCTTTTTAAAGATACATATAACTAGCTAAAATTAATAATCAGTACCAAAGAGTAAAAATGACTATTTTTTTGTGAGAATATTAAAATTCTTAGAATAAAAATTAATTATCTTTAATAGACTTCTCTGATCACTGTGAAGTAGCTCTTTTACTGATCAAATAAATTTTATTTACTGGAGAAAGCTACTTTTTCTGGATATACTAATTTCGTTTAACTACTCTTATACACTTTTATTACAACAATTTATTAACATGGAACATGTTCATTGGATGAAGTATTTGAAAAAGTCCGGCTCGGCAGGAGGGGTCGAAATATTGATGTTTTTAGGGAGAGGGGTGAAATGGACTTAGAATATTTTCGATTTAGGGACTTAGAATAATTTGAAGCGGGAGTCAGGGAGTGATCGGGCTTTGATAAGAACAAGGCCTTAGAATACTTTAGGTTTATGGACTAAGGCTAATTTATATTTCGGGATTTATTGTAATTTTTGTTTTAGGACTTATTAGTGAGTTTACATTAAAACTGTTATAAGAGAAATGAAATGATAAATTCTAATTTAATAAATGACCCAAGAAATGTTCCATGATCGTTGGTTGTGTGAGAACACAAACCAGTTGTAAGTTTTTAAATATAAATAACAAAAAAATAAAATAAAAACAACTATATGAGGGATTCCACGCCAATTGGGCCCAAGTTGAAATGAAGGGTCTCAGAAATGGGTCCAAACTATTTTTTCCCAAAAGTACAACTAATGATAAGTTTCCATACCAATTTTTAGTTCAAATGGTTTAAATGATTAAATATGTTTTTTTTTGTGCAAAAGTTCAATTAAAAGAATCCAATTTCGAACAATCATAAATTATTTTTTGGACAAAAATTAATTAGTTTTATACTTTTTACTAGGTAAATGAAATTATTAAATATAATAATTAAATGTCACCGCAAAAAATTAGGGTCATTTATTAAATTAGAATTTATCATTTACAATATTTTATCTCTTTTCGAATAATAATTTAAAATATTTTTAATAAATAATTGTTTGATAATGAATAAAAGGCAGTCATTCTCTGCGCGAAGCGCAGTTGTTTCTAGTAATCTAAAAAATCTTAACGTTATTATCATTAATAATAAAATTATTAATTAATAATATTAATAAATTATTAATATTAATAAAAATATTACTAAATTCAATAACCTAATAAAACTCGGTAAAGACAAACTTGAAAAAATGGAAACCAGGGAAATAGTTTACAAAATAAAATGTAAAAACTGTGACTACTTATATATAGGCCAATCAGGACGTAAATTAAGAAAACGTATTGTAATCTGATAAAAAAACGAGTTAAAAGACGCTAACATATTACCAATTAGAACTTAAAAATTCTTATTAAAAAATATTTTTCTTTTGATCCCTATTAAAATTATATGTCTTCCAAAAAAATTTTTTTTTTACCAAAAATAATTATTTTCAAATTGAAAAATTCAAATTTACACTTTTCCTCTAATAAAAACAAAAAAATAGAGTTATAAATATGCATTTCCAAAAAATTTTTTTTCAATAAAATGATTTTCAATAAATTTTAGTTCAAACATGTCAATAAAAAATAAAAATTAAAAAATAAAAAAGTTTTTAACGTCAACGGTTAAAAAATTCTTTATTTTTTAAAAAATTCCACTTTAAAAAATTGAAGTCATGAAAACTAGTCCTTTTTATATATCTATACATAAATATTTATTTTTATGTAAAAAATTTTTGTATTACTCGGCCAATTTCAAAGAAATTACATTAACATCAAAGTTAATGTCATATAACATAGAACAGATATTTTGTAAATGTATACATATATATAAAGTAACACTTAAAAAAATAGTATAATTTATAAGTGTTAGTTCATAATTTACATGTGTAATAAACAGGTTTTTCTTTTTTTCCCCCTTTTTTTATATAAAAACTCTTTTTCTAGACTTATTAAATTTAAAATCAAAAATAACATTAGTTTAACAGCAGACTCATTAATGTTAAAAATAAAAATAAAAAGTTAAAATTTTAAATAAATTTTGTCTTTTAATTGTAAGTTTTTTTAATATTATAAAAAAGTGTACATAATTGTTTTTTAAAAAAAATTGTTTATATAACTCAAATTTATTTTTAAGATTTTGACAAGGAAACCTAGTCTTTCGAAACGTCAATGAAATAAAGATAAAATTTCATAAAAAAATTTGTTCCATTCTGATCCTTATAATTTTATTTAACATTATTATTTTTTATAAATAAGAAAATAATAAAAAAATAATTTTCTACATTAAAAAATATTAATTTTTTTCACTAAAACTGATTTTTCTCAGGATCTAAGAGGTCTTTTGAGACAAACTCTAAGGCAAATTTTTCCTTGGAAAAAATGCTATCTATTTTTTGGTTTTTAATTTGAGCTTATTGTTTAGAGTTACAACTGTTTAAAGCTAAGAAGTTCAAAATTTAAAAACTCAAAAAACGGTCATTTTCATCACTTCATATTTTAAAATGGATTGCATAAAAGTTTAAAAACCCAATTGCTTTCTATTTATTAAACGATTTTCTAAAGGAATTTCGTTTGGTTTTTTATATAATGCATTCATTAAAGAGAAATGGACGAAGAGGAGGCAAAAAAAGTCGCTGATGCCCTATTCCCGACGCACCCGACAAGAGTCGATCAAGAGGATGACATCAATGTAGACGATATCCCGGACTTTACGCAAGAAGAGCTGTTTGCTGCCGTGAACTCCCTTAGAAACAAGAAAGCTCCCGGTCCAGACGGTATACCAGCCGAGATTATTAAAATAGCTGCACACAAGTGTCCCTCATTGATGCTAAGGATGTACAACACATGAATCCGAACAGGAGTCTTTAGCAGGCGATGGAAAAAAGGCAATACTGGTACTTATTAGCAAAGGAAAGGGTGATCCTACGCTCCCACCTTACTGGCGACCATTAGAACTTTTGGATACAGCGGGAAGAAGCTTTCAAAAGATGCTGCAACCTCGTATCTTAAATACAATAGAAGCAGTAGGGGACCTATCTCCTCGGCAATACGGTTTTAGACGGGGGCGGTCCACGATATGGGCAGTGAATGAGGCTGTTGACGCGATAACGAGGACTCAAACGGGTAATCATTACTCTCGTAAAATTACTCTTTTGGTTACCCTTGTTGTCAAGAATGCATTTAACTCGGCAAAATGGACAGACTTCCTGCAAGAACTAAGTGACTTTACAGTACCCAAATATTTGATGCGGGTAATGAAGAGCTACCTAAGTGACTGAGTACTCTTGTATGAGACTCTACAAGGGAATAGGAGTAGGAAAATGACAGCTGGCGCAGCTCAGGGTTCGGTACTGGGATCTGATTTATGGAACATTTCTTATGATGGTATCCTGAGGCTGGAGCAAGCAGAATAATTCCGATTACGTTCCTTGCCAGAGAACGCAAACTCATACATGACAGGAAAAACGATGAAGATCTTGACCAGAACAAAGCGGATATTAGGAGAGCTAAAATGGTGGAGTGGCAGACACTCTGGAACAACTGCGCAGGCAGCGCATGGACCAGGCGCTTTATAAAAGAAGTAGCGCCATGGCTTGATAGAGAACACGGGGAGGTGAATTACTTCCTGACCCAGTTTCTCAGTGGACACGGGGTTTTTCAGTCCTATCTCTTTAGGATGGGTAAGGCTGGAAGCCCAGAATGTGTGTTCTGCCCCGGCGAACGCGATAATGCATACCATACATTTTTCAAATGCGATCGCTGGGTGACCAAAAAGTTGACGCTTGAAACAATAATACGCGAAGTCACGTCTGAAAATATTGTTGAAAAAATGATTCAAAGCAAAGATTTGTGGAACACTACGACAAAGTATGGAAAAGGAGGAAAAGAGGAAATTCTGCAAACAAAAAAGCTACTGACGACACCCTAAGAGCCAGGGGTAGGAGCAGCCACCTGTAGGTGGCTTCTGCACACGGCATCAAAAGGGGTACAATAGAGGACGCACAAGGATATTTATTTATTTATTTATTTATTCATAGGTTATAGATTATTTATCTATTTATTTATTTATTTATTTATAGATTGATTTATTTACCTAGTTGACGACACGGAGAGGTGACAAGAGAGAGAAAGAAGGGATCTCCAGGACGAAAGGATTATGAAAGAAAGAATCTTCGACCGAAGAAGATATATGGCCTCAAGTCAACACGATGTAATGTGATAAACGGTTCCGCGCTGACTTGTATTAGGTATGATGAGGGGTGAGTTCAGTCGGTAAACATGGGGCAAGGTATTATCTTGCCACCATAGAGTCCGACACTGTTCAGAACACCGGGTTCTGTTCGTGCGTAACGCATTTTCACCTCTCTGTTGTGTGCAAAAAAAAAAAAATTATTTTAGGATTTGTAACAAACAAAGCATATAACAGAGATCGAAAGTTAAATTATTTGTATGTAGAAGTCCATGTATGTGGAAGGTCAACAAGTACCCTCGTCTCCGTTACAGCCAGTTTTCACAGGGAAAAACTCTGCATACGTACAGGCATATCACACCCTATTTAGCGGTACCGGTGTACATTTCCACAATCAAGGAAACTTTATCGACAGACTGTTTTACCCTAACGGTTATTGTCTTTTTGCTTTCGACTTAACCACTGATATATCAATTAATGAAGGTCACTGGAACCTCGTAAAATACGGTACCATACGGATAGACGTACGTTTCATAAAGATTCTAACTGAAACTGTAAACTGCATAATTTACTCCAAGTACAATTCAATTTGTAAAATCAACGCCTCTCGTCAGTGTTTCACAGACTTTATCGGTTAATAGATGTTTATTTTGACAAAAAAAAAAAAAAAAATTTTAATTATTTTTATATCATGGATATAGTTATTGATGTAGAATTTATCAAGGGAATCGATGGAAATTTACTATCTAAGGAGGTTGCCGGATTAGCATTCAACAACGATTTCTTATGCCACTAGATTATGACTGCGCCTTACAACTCTTCAAAACTATCGCCAGAATAACTGCGTCAAAATAATTGGATTTCGCGACATAATCACAGCTTAGATTGGCACGACGGAGAGGTAACAAAAAAAATATTAAAACAAAATTTACAAAAGATTTCCAAAGACGTCGGCAAAGCTTACGTAAGAGGCATTGGTAAAGCGACAATAAAGCGACATTTTTGCAATATATAATAGCCAGAGAAATTATAAATCTGGAGGATAATTCTGATTGTCCATCATTTCAAAACTTGCCTTGGAAAGATCTGTATTGCATGCAGCATTCAATGAAATTTTGCTACATGTTCTATAGTTGTGCTCTAAAGAACGCTTAAAAGCCTGGTTGAGTCAGAGTCTGAAAAAAGCATTATCATTGGTCAAAAAGACGATTGAAAGCGATATCAATAATGAACAGTTCGGAAAAGTTTCTCTCGCCGATACCATCTCAGTGTTTCACAGACTTTATCGGTTAATAGATGTTTATTTTGACAAAAAAAAAAAAAAAAAATTTTAATTATTTTTATATCATGGATATAGTTATTGATGTAGAATTTATCAAGGGAATCGATGGAAATTTACTATCTAAGGAGGTTGCCGGATTAGCATTCAACAACGATTTCTTATGCCACTAGATTATGACTGCGCCTTACAACTCTTCAAAACTATCGCCAGAATAACTGCGTCAAAATAATTGGATTTCGCGACATAATCACAGCTTAGATTGGCACGACGGAGAGGTAACAAAAAAAATATTAAAACAAAATTTACAAAAGATTTCCAAAGACGTCGGCAAAGCTTACGTAAGAGGCATTGGTAAAGCGACAATAAAGCGACATTTTTGCAAGATATAATAGCCAGAGAAATTATAAATCTGGAGGATAATTCTGATTGTCCATCATTTCAAAACTTGCCTTGGAAAGATCTGTATTGCATGCAGCATTCAATGAAATTTTGCTACATGTTCTATAGTTGTGCTCTAAAGAACGCTTAAAAGCCTGGTTGAGTCAGAGTCTGAAAAAAGCATTATCATTGGTCAAAAAGACGATTGAAAGCGATATCAATAATGAACAGTTCGGAAAAGTTTCTCTCGCCGATACCATCTCACACGGTTGGAGTATTTCCAGCCGATAAAATACCCCGTGTATGGACTTAACCGGTTGCTTTCGTCTTCAATACCCAGAGTAACTGACTACAAGAGCAGCACTGGGAAGCAGTTCACGTAGATCAAAACATTTAAGAAATATTTTTGATAGTTACAGGTTATCACCATACGTCATAAATCACATCAAGCGTTTAAGAAAAAATTGCAAACACTTGTTTGGAATACTACAAGGCTACAAAGTACATCATTAAACGTCTCAATTTTACATCATGTTTTAGCAGTACTATCTCGCGGATTAAAAATGAAAGATTTTTTAAATAAATTTACAATAGACTTAAAACTAAATAACTAAAACATATTAGCTGCGCATTACGTCAAAAGACTCAAACGATATCAACAGCGACCCGTGGGGCCTGGGATATAAGGTTGTCATGGGAAAACTTAAGTCCGGGTGTGAAAACACGATGGATTAAGCAGCGACAAAAAGAATAGTGGACGCTCTCTTTCCGGATCATCCAAACCAGCAACACCCGGTTTTTGATGTCCCGAGGGAGCAAGTTCCGCTATTTAGCGAGGCGGAGATGCTTCAGGCAATTAGGTCAATGGAAAATGGGAAAGCGCCAGGACCAAACGGAATACCCGCGGAAACCCTTAAGGCGGCTGCAAAGGTAATCAATGGTCTCCTCCTTGGAATGTTTAATGCGTGCCTCGTGGCAGGCGTCTTTCCGAGGGACTGGAAAGTGGCCCAACAAGCTCTGATAAGCAAGGGAAAGGGTGAAACAGGATCTCCATTATCGTACAGACCATTGTGTAAGTTAAATACCATTGGCAAGGTGATGGAGAGCATGGTCAGAGGAAGATTGCGGCAGGCAATTAGGGAAGCGGGTGACCTTAGCGACGACCAACACGGTTTTCGTGAGGGGTGTTCTACGATCGGTGCCATCGAGCAGCAGGGTGTCTACAGAAAGTTTGATTTGAAATTCCAAAATATTTCCAGTATTTTAAGAGTAGATTTTGAGATTTTCAAGGATATTTTGTTGAGTAAAATAGCAATATAAAAAAATAAATAAACTTTTTGAAACAGGTTATTAAAACTTTTTTATATCACACGAAAAGTAAATAATAATATTGATGAAAAAATATTGGTATAGTTAGTAAAAAATTAAATATTATATAAAATTGTTAAAGAAAACCATTAACGAAATTCAAGTTACTTCAAGTATCTACAATAGGGTTGTTCACAAAAAAAAGTGCTCCAAAAATGTTCTTCCTGAAGTATATTGAAGTTTACGTTCCTACTAATTGTTGGTATTAGCCAACCACTTGAGAGCTACCCTGAGTTTGTGCGACCCCTAAATCGTTCTCAAATGAGCTGAAAATTAGCATGGGATCATTTTCTCACCTAAGCTTCAACATAATTCAGGAAGAATATTTTTGGAGTACTTTTTTTTTGTGATCAACCCTAATCTGCAATTTGCCTCTAATTAGTCCCTTCAGATTTTACTTCCTTTACTGGAGTATATGTTATGACATTTGCACGCTTATTAAAAATATATTGTTTTTATAATACTTAAGGTAAGGTCAAACAACTTTTTGAAAAAAATAATCTTACACTAAAAGATTTTAATACGAAAAATTCCAGAATTTGTTCAATAATCTTTCTAAATTCAAGAATTTTTCAAGAATTTCAAGGGCTTATTCTGAATTCCAAAATATTCCAAAAATATTAAGGATTTCAAGGGTCTGTAGACACCCTGGAGCAAGTCGTGAGGACGGTTATGAGGGCCAGACAAGTGCGGCCGGATATTACACCAGACGTGTAGAAGTAAGTTTGACTATTTTAGAAAACAATTAAAATTGATTAAAAATTGATACTTTAAATATAAGGAGGTGTGCTGAAATATAAGTAAATTTAAGTAAGAATTTAATTTTAAAATTATGAAATATCATTTGATTCAAACGTGATTAAAATGTGTAAGGTGAATGAGCGGTAGATAATAAGATAAGTAAAATAGATATAAAATATAATATGAATTTTATTGTAACTTATTGGTCGTTGTTCCCGGTCTGTTACTTATAGTTGATAAGAGATGTAATATATAATGTATAAAATATACTTAATAAACTTATTTTTATATATAATATGAATATAAAGTATTCAATTATTTTAATAATACTGCCCATTTTAACCCCTTATTTAGAACTCCCCATAGTTACCAAAAGATTGTTTCCATGCAAGAGCTAGCCAAATAACGAGGTAAGCAAGGTAAATCCCCCAATATTATTATTATTAAAAAGTAAATACTATAAGCACATGTTCTTAGTTAAAAGGCGCTCTTAACAATAAATTTATTCAATTAGATTAACTTATATTCATATGCCCATAATATTTGTATTATTTATTTAACCCTAATTTCCCTTGTTATATACTACTAATGGTCTAGTAATAAAGGCCGATAAAGTAAACACACTTGTTATCACGGATAAAGATTCATACACACAGAGCCGTAAACTCGGAAATTTTAAAAATAAAACCCTGTTTTAGCGTTATTCCAAGTTTTGAAACTTAGTAAAGAGAATTGAAAACCTGAATCAGACTATTTCTATGTTTTAAAACTCGGAAGTAGGGTCATTCCGGGTTTGCATCTAGACTCCGAGTTTCAAAACCCTAAAGTCATGAAAAACTAAGATTTGAAAAACAGCATTGGAGGGGGCGCTTTGCCTTTATGTTAATAGTTTATTTATTTATGTTTATATATTTTTATATTTACATTTATGTTTATATTTTATAAGTATAAACATATTTAAGTTAATAAAGAATAAAAAATTTTATGTTAATAAATAATAAAAAAAAATCTTTATAAAATTAAAATTTTGAGCGATATAAAAATTATTTTAAATTAAATTATCGTTTTTATCAAATAAAAAAATACTATTAATTTGATCAATGTATAAAAATCAATGTTTAATTAGAAAGAGTACTTTATTAATTGATCCAATTTTTAATTACAAATTAAATAAAGATTTTAAAAAAATAAAGATTATATAAAGATTTTTTGTAATTATTAATTTTATTTTAAAATTCTAACAAGAACCCACTAAAGATTACACAAAAATAATAAATAAATTAATAATCAAAAATAAATATATATATTAAATAAAGCTGATAAATATATTTAAAAACAATAAAACCAAAGGCATCAAATTTAACATGCTTACCTAAAACTGAAAAATAAGAAATACAGATAACACCATTAGCAAACAATATAACTCATCCTGGATTTAAGTTATCAAAGAAATTATATAATATCATAAAAGATAATACTTCTTTAAAAAATATTTTAGTATAAAAAACAACAATGTGTTGCGTAGGCATAGTATGGGAAGAATGTTAATATGTTTTTGTAATATTATATTTAATGTTTGATTTCGTGGAAGATGCTTAGTAAAAGAGATCACTAATAGAGAAATAATAAAAAACAATATGTGGGAATGGTATTTACGAGCTTATAGATTGAAAGCCAATATGAGAAACAACATCTCTGACGTCAAAGAGCAACCTTTGAACTTGGTATAGAAAACGCCGATGACAACATAAAAATTCTTCTCATACAGTAGCTACATTCTTTCACACGGTTTAACGCATATAAGCTACTGTCCAGGGATGTCGCGAGACACTCGTAAAAGACACTTGTTTTGTAGCACTTCATTAGAATACTTGTTTGGGATCACTCGTTACTTTCGCATTGCAATGGGATCTCGATACTAGCATCTTGTAGTTATACTTTTATTATGGAACTTAGAGTATTTCAATAAACAAACAAGTATATACAACAACTTTGGTTAATTTATTTTCCTCTACAATAAACCAGCCTTAAAATATCTTTAAGGTCCGAATAAAAAGAATTCTCAATCACCTGAGAATAAATATTTAATAATCCAGCAAATACGCTACAGATTATTTGGAGGCTTCGGTGGAATATTCGGTAGTGGAGGAAAATCGGAAAATTTTTTTTCCCAACCAACAAAAAAAAAAAATTAAAAAAAAAAAAAAAAAAAAAATTTTTTTGGACAAAATTTTTTTTTGAGAACAAATTGAAAAATATATGGATGGAGGATTCATAAGAAGATTTATCAGGAAAATATTTCAAGGAAAATTATTTAACAATAAATGAAAATCAACTTCAAGGAGAAGATTGCATAGCGAGATATTACTACACCATACGGAGCAACGGCTAATTATACAACAGCGAGGAGAAATTAACAACTATATATTACTAAAATCATTCAACAAAGGAGCAGCGAGGAAGCTTGCCCTTATTTAAGGGTTGATATACCTCGATCTAGGGGTTTCAAATAAAAATGAGCTATGAAAACCAAAAAAGAGATCTAAAATATTTACTGAATAAGATTTTAAGCTCAAAATATTAAGTTTTTCTTTGATCTATAAAGTTTGTTTCTTTGGTTAAAATATACTCCGTCAAAAGGCGTTGATCTTTCATTATGTAGGAGTTGTAGGTAAAAACAGACTAATCAGGGATTTTTAAGATCGCTGATACAAGAATGGTTTAAGAAATACAAAATTTCAAGATGGTGAGTCAAAATGTGTCGCTTGTGCATGTAAAAATAAGTAATGAATAAACGCACAGTTCTGGATTTCGTTATTTGATGATTTTCGTTTGCACTGATTATAAATATAATTTCAGAAATATAAATTCTAATATATAACACATATGCAAAAATATCAACAGATCCTATTCCTAATCAGTGAACTAGAAAACCTCTTAATAACAAGTTTCAGTGTTTCACTTTTATTTTTTAATAATTTTCATACACGCATGTTCTGTGTTTGAACTTGCAAACTTAAAATTTTGCATTTCTGATAACAGATTCAAAATAAGTGCCTTAATAACTCCCAAGTAAATTTTAGTGATTTATTTCTGTTTTGTAATTATTTTATTGTGCAAAATCATAAATCTGAGTTCACATTCAGAAAATTCAAGCATATTTACATAAGGGTTTCAGAAGTAACAATTTTCATTAAAAAATTAACTTATTACATAGCTTGGAAGCATCATTAACCAATTTAAAACAACGCTATTGCCCACCCCACAAGTTTCGTAAATATCAACCGATCTGCACGGAATTAGCCATAAATTGTGTACGGTATGGATCAAATCGAACCTTACCTTACTGCGAAAGTATTGAATAGAATAAAGAGATATAATTTTGCTGGAATTTTATTAAAATAAGCACTTACTTTTTCACATTCTTGTTCTATTTGCTGTTTTAATATTGCTTTTTCATTATCAAAATATGAAAGCAAATCTTTTCCTTTAAATAAATAAATTGTTCCAATCAAATTTATTCCTGAATTTCTAACACCTTGATTTGTTGCCACAATAGCTTTTTTAATATTGTCAATAATAGTTTTCACATTAAAGCTAAAAAAATCAAAAAAATAATTAACATCTTAATTAAACAAAATACAGCATTAAAGAAACAAAAAAATTTTAAATAATAAGTAAAATAATTGTATGAAAAAATTTAGTTGATATATTTAATACTTGACAATAATAATAAGATTAATTAAACGAACTTTTTAAATTATTGATTTTAATTACTTCTCGATTAGATATCTTGACAAATATATTAGTAAAAAAAGACTTCAAAAAGTAAAAAATCGCGGTCTATTTCTAATTTGCTTAAAAATATCTTTTTAAAAAGTAACTGATAACAAATTTAAAAAGGGATTCTATTCAATTAATAATATTATGCTATCTTATAATTAGTATACACAACAATCATTATCATTATACACAACAATCATATCGTAAATAAAAAAAAATTCTATAGCTCTATGTTCAATACTAAAAAAATCGTTACGGATAAAAGATTAAAATTAAATAGATCCAGCGGTTTGTCAAGTTTGGATGAAAAATCATCCTTCCAAGCTCTATTTAATCTTAATCTTTTATCTATAACGGTTTTAGTAGATGAGTATTGATTATTAAACATAGAGTTATATGGGTAGATTTAAATGAAACGAATACGACTTCTATGGTTGGGTTTACAAAACTGCCCCAAAGTGTTTTTTTCTGAAAGGACTACCAAAAATAAGTCACCAGCCAAATTTTTAGCCTCTCAGAGCAAAATCTCCATTTTTAGTAGCCATTTTTGTGTTTTGGACTTTTACAAAAAAAGTAAGAAAAATGAGGGACAATTTTTCTGTTAAAAACTATCATTAACATGAAAAACTTTTTCCTCTTAGATGTGGATTAGGAAATACGGATAGTGAAAAATCTTCTAACCAGGCTTAAATTTTTCCTTGAACTTTATATTTTATGGCGAAAAATAAATTTCAATGAGACGTTGGTTTTTGAGAGCTCTGGATAAAAAAATAGCAGCTTTCAAAACATATTGGTAGTACTTTTTGGTAGTACTTTCAGAAAAAAAAACACTATGGGTGTAATATTTTCGCTTAATTAATTGGAAAATAAGAAAATTCAGGGAGTGAAGGATATGACAAAATAAAATTAACACTGTTCAGCTTTTTATATATATATCGCGTGAGCCCTCTTAACTTGGCGCACGCGTTTATTAAATAATAACTCACTTATAATTAATTACTACTAATTTGGCAGTTTAAATCAAATAACATATTTTCGACACTCCCGTGAAATTATAAATTTAAATAGAAAAATAAATGTAAATGAATTTAGTGGACTGTATTTTGGCACTTTAGATTAATTAAAATAAAAATATTAAATTGATTTTAACCAGCCGGGCGGCACGTGGTTAGCACAGAACTTGAACTTTGAGAAAGATTTTGAAGTCTCGACGACCGACCACAGAATGAGAGCGATGCATGCGCATGAATCGGTTTTATAGAACCGGTGAAAGTTTAACGTGAGAGAAGGGGCCCTAAAGCGGGGGGCCAATAAATTTAAAAACTACAATGTCGCGTAATACTTTATTTTACCGCGAATATATAAAAAATGAGAAAAAAAGGAATTTTAAGCTATTGGCCGCAACAATGGGGCAGTTTTGAAGACCCAACCATACAAGTCATATATGCTTTATTTAAATCTTCCCATATATTTAAACTAATAAATTTTAATTATCAAAAAAAAAAATACCCTGCCAACTAGCTGGCATTAAGGTTCCTCAAACAATGAGCTTAATATTTCAATATGCTACAGATATCACCAATTACAAGCATGCAATCATACATACATTTCTATTGACTTTTAAAAGTTTTTTTTATTTATCAAAAATTGTAGAACAAATTTTCAAAAAATTAATTATCAGATTTGACATACCGAGTAAAAACCATATTTTCAAATATAAGTACTTTCATGGAACTGAATGAAGTATTACACCAAAAAAAAAAAAAATATTGCAGTTTTTAATTTTTTTTTTGTTTTTTTAATTTTGAGGAAAAAATTTTGAAAAAATTCGGTAGTTTTGAAAAATTTTGAAAAAATTTAAATGAATTAAATGAGGTATTACAAAAAAAAAAAAATAAAATATTGCAGGTTTTTTAATTTTTTTGTTTTTTTAATTATGAGAAAAATTTTTTTTTAAATTCGGTGTCAGATCCAAAAAATTACTATAAACGAACTTTCTAAAACTAGTACTCTCATAGAAATAAATTAGGTACAACGTCCAGAGAGAAAAAAAAAATTTGGTATTTTTTGTATTCTTTTGTGAAAAAAAATTTAGAAAAAAAATTTTCAAAAAATTAAGTATCAGATTCAAGATATCGAGTAAAAACTACACTTTTAAATATAAGTACTTTCGTGAAAATAAATGAGGTATTACATTCAAATGAATAAAAAAAAAAAAAGTACCTAGAGCTTTTTTATTAAATTATGGGATTATTTTAAAACTTTCAGTTTTTCTAGTGGATTCAAATCGTGTTTAAAATTATGTTTCAAATGATATCCCTTAATATTTTTTCTGCAGAAATCAGATGAAACTATTTATTTTAGCTTTTGATCACGATTTATAGGAGAAAAATCGGTTTTCGTTGCCTTTTAGGGTCCAAATTTTTAGAAAAATTTATTTAGTAAACTATTAAACTAATGATTGATTTCCTTAAAATTAGGACCCGGAATCACGACAAAAATCGATTTTTCTCCTACGTAACGTGGTCAAAAGCAAAAATAAGTGGTTTTATCGGATACCTGGGGAAAAAATATACAAGACCCTCTTGTAAATAAAATTTAAAAAAAGTTTTTTTGAAAACTGCTAACCATTTATAATAGATTTCCATAAAATTGGGACCCTAAAAACCAATAAAATCGGTTTTTCTCCTACATAAAGTGGTCAAAAGCTAAAATAAATGGTTCCATCGGATTCCTGGAGAAAAAATAGACAAGTTTCAATAAAATTGGTCTCCTTGAAATTTGTATCATAAAAGGCAACGAAAACCTATTTTTCTCCTATAAAACGTGGTCAAAAGCTATAATAAATAGTTTCATCTGATTCCTGGAGAAAAAATATTAAGGGATATCATTTGGAACATAGTTTTAAACACGATTTGAATTCATTATAAATACTGAAAGTTTTAAGATAATCTCAATTTTAAGGCCAAAAAAAAACTTTCGAGAGCTATCGTGGGCTCGAAAATCGATGTTTTGATCCAACGAGAAACTTATCTCTCTCTCTCTCTCTCTCTCTCTCTCTCTCTCTCTCTCTCTCTCTCTCTCTCTCTCTCGGGGGTATAAATATTTTTTGTGATAACATTGTTATTTGAAAAGAGATATTTTTGTTCATAGTTATTTAAATAAATGTCAGCGAGAAATCCAGATAAAGGTGATCCCATTGCAAAACCGTTAATCTGGAAGTAGAATTTATCATTAAATGTAAAATAATTTTGTGACAAGACGGTTTTTAGAAGTTTGATGATTTCCTTTATTTCCCATTTGCTGAGACAGCTATTTTGGCGTAGTTAATTTTGTAAGATGTCTATGGTTTCATTCACTGGTATCATCGTGTATAAATTTACTATGTCAAGGGAGGCTATTTTATAAGATTTTTGAATGTTGATGTTTTTTATTTTATTCACAAATTCTATACTATTTTTTATGCTGTGATTATTCTTAATATTAATGTTGGATGATAAAATATGTAATAAAGATTTTTCAGTTTAATATTAATGTTGGATGATAAAATATGTAATAAAGATTTTTCAGTTTAATATTAATGTTGGATGATAAAATATGTAATAAAGATTTTTCAGTTTAGTAAGAAGGAGCAGTTTTACGGTTTACGACAAGACGAATAGGTATTCCATCCTTATGCGTTTTAAGTAGGCTAATAAATTCAGGTGCGGATGCTTTGATAGGTTTAAGAAAGCGTTTATGGGAGCTGTTAAAAATAGACCTGCTTTCCTCGATGTTAGAATTTAGATTTTTCACAAAATTTTCTGTTGGATCCATGTCTAATTCCTAAATATTACTTTTTATAAGAAAGTATTGTGCTTTTTTATCATAGGTGTCAGCGCCTACTACAACTACAGTTTCGCCTTTATCTGCTTTAGTATTGAAAGCATTATTATCTTTCAGTTTCTTTTTTATTTGGTTAATTATTTTAATGTTATGGATAAACTGGTCTTTCAAATTTTTTATTTTGCTGCTATTATTATTATTATTGTTATAAACACTATTATAATTGCTGTTAACATAATTATTGTCATTATTATTATTATCATTGTCAACACTATTATTATCATTATTATTATTATTTCGTTTTTCTTGTCAAGGGAATCTTGTGAATCTTGCATCAGCCATGGAGTGTTTGCGGGCCTTAAAGATCCGCAAATTTCCATGACCGCCCAGATTCTTACTCACCGGAACTCCCTTTTCAGGTATAACTTCAGTTTGGGACGCGCAGCCTAGGCAACTGGCCGCTGCCTTCCCCCAGCCTAGTGACAGGAAAGCTATCTACGATAGAAAGCCCTCCTCCTTCTTCTTCAACAAGGTGGCCCTTACGTACTTTGCTACTTTGCTCCAATTTTCAGAACTCCGTAGCATTTCCGGGACCACCATCTCTGGCCTCCAAATCAGGAAGGGCGGGCGCTCACATCCGAAGAAAGTGTGCTCCACTGTATCCTTCACGCCTGGGCAGTGCAAGCACTCCTCTGTTGACACCTTATGCCAATGTTTTAACATGACACGGAAATACCCGTGTCCAGTTAAAAATTGGGTGAGGTAAAAATCCACCTCCCCGTGCTGTCGCCCAGTCCATGCCTACATATCTGAAATCAGTGTGCGCGTCCTTAGGGCATTTTCCTCTTCGTCTTTTTCCCATCGTTTCTGCCATTCTTCCATAGAACTGGAGCGGGCGCGAGTGGATGCCACTTCGCGGTCCTCTACACTATCGTAAATGTATTTCCGCTCCAACGCTAGCAGGTCGATGGGTGTGACCGATGCTACTACCTGGATCGCCTCTAAGGATACCGTATGGTACGCGCAGGCGATCCTCAGGGCCGCTTGCCGCTGCACAGACGATATTTTATGTCTGTACTTGGCAGTTTTAGTAATATCCGCCCAGATCTCAGATCCGTAAAGCAGAACAGAGTTGACAACGGACATCAACAATCTTCGCTTCCCGGGTTTGGGCCCTCCTATGTTGGCCATGAGTCTTGACAAGGAGGATGCGACCGACGCGGCCTTTTCACTCGACCTCTGAAATTGTTTCCAGAAGTTAAGCTTGTTATCAAGCAGAACTCCCAGGTACTTGACCGATGTCTTGGCTTGGATCGTGTGAAAGTTTCCACCATCATCGACATTTACATCGATGTCCGTGGAGATTATTGTTCGAAGAGTCAGCAGTACGATCTCTGTTTTGGGATCGCGAGACGGAGCCCGTGCTCGCCCATCCAGAGATTGATCTGTCTCATGACTAGATTCAACCTCTCCTGGGTCAAAATAACGTTTGCAAACATAACGAGCGCGCGCTCGTTATAAACGTTATGTTCGCTTATAAATGTGGCAGTTTAAGTGTTTTGAGTGTTTTAAATATTAATTATTAACTCTTGTAAATAATAAAAGTGTTTTTTAAACCCTGATAATGGAATTATTTAATTCCGAAACGCGTCAGTATTGACGTATTTCAACGAAGTCGCTAGACGGATATATAAAGGTAATAATAATATATCGTTTTTAGAATTGATCTTCGAAATTATCATAATTGTTTATGTATTTTTGTACCAAATAAAATTAATTTTTGAAAACACTTGCTAATTAATATTTTTTTAATTATACATATTCTCATATTTATAAAAAAAAAAAAAAACAAGTGAGAGAAAAGGAAGTTATGTAAAAAAAAATCAATGTGATCATCATTATCATCATCATCAACTATTATCATGTTTTTATTGTAAGAATTTTATTTCTTATTTATTATTATTTTATTATTATGATATTTATTTTGTCTTAACAAAAATACAGTACAATACTTTTTACATATATAGTCAATAAAATTTACAAACAGTAAATGAATAGTATATTATGATCCAGGGCCAGAAAAATTAAGAATGGCCCAAGGTCGTATACGATTTTTCTACATCAGTGGCGAGAAAACACGTCATTTCCGGACGCGCAGCGGCCGGGAAATACGTGCTTCCTGGCCGATTTTTTTACAATAGTCAATAAGTTTTATAATTTAACGGTTAAAAATAATGATACAATAAATGATACAATATAACTATATAATTCAGACTAGTATTGAAATTTAAAGTTACAGAGGCAGGGGGCACTTCGAATCGCTTGCTCGTACAAGACTGTATCAGAGCCAGCGATCCAGGTGGTGGCTCGGGTGATTCCCATCGATCTGCTTGCCTTGGAAAGGCAGGCGATGTATAACCGTGAGGAAGAAGAGTGCGACGTAGCTTCCGTTCACGCTCGATCCCGCACAATGGAATGTTGGCAGTATAGGTGGAATGGTGACCCGAGGGGACGTTGGACGCACCGCCTTATCATCGACTTGGAAAGCTGGATGAACCGTGATCATGGAGAGGTATACTTCTACCTCACACAGTTCCTAACTGGTCATGGTTATTTCCGCGATATGCTTTTCAAGTGGCGCAAATAAGAGCAAGAGCTGGATACCGCTGAGCACACCTTTTTTAGATGTCCTCACTTCGCTGAAAGGCGACCGTCTTTTGATGAATGGAGGCCGGAAGGAGTAGTCCCAGAAATGCTGCGCAGTACCGTTAACTGGTACAGTGTGGCAGAGTACGTACGGGCGACACTGATTAAAAAAAAGGAGGAAGGTTTCCTCTCGTAGAAAACTCTCCTCCTTTATTGATAGGGTATGGCAAAGAAATGCCTTGGCTGCATTGTTTCCGGACCGAAGTAATACCTAAACAGGGAGTCCCGGTCCGGATTCTATGATATTGTCATAAATGCAGGAGGGTGGGGAGTTTAGTGGGTATTGTAATTCCTCCTCAGTTATACTGAGTATCTGGGCAACCATCAATTTGAGGTTGAGTCCCAAATAACCATACAGTACGCAGTGTATGGCATGCGTAAAAGCATTCTCATCGTCCTACGAAAATGGCCCCTTCTTTGCAGGGGCCAAAAAAAAATTGAAATTTACAGTATTAATAAGACTAAGAACAAATAATAAAACCTACAACAATCATTCAGTCAATATATGTGTAAGTATGTACAAGGTAGTCAGTAAGTCAATATTGATATTATTAGATGTCAACATTTGTTCACGTGTTTGAAGACTTGTGTAAATAGTTCCTTATACTATTCTTGAAACTTCAAAAGGAGTGTATGTCTCGGATGCACGGAGGGATATTATTCCAGAATTGAGCATACTTCACTTGGAGTAATGACCCCAATCATATGATGTAGTTGGAATGTCAAGGTCTTTGCGATGACCACGAGTTGGTCTGTTAGATTTGTATGGCTTGAACATTGAGTCTATACATAACCAAACACGCAAAGTAATCCATACGAGTTACAATGCTCATCCAGTTAAGGCGTTTTCTGTATGGAGTAATGTGTTCATTACGTTTAACTCCATATATGTATATTATACCTGAGTTTTGTAGCCTCTGAAGTTGAGTACCTAGTCGACTCGATAAATCAGAGTAAACAACGTTGCAGTAATCTAGGTGCGGGAGTACAAGAGATTCTACCAGGCTTTTACGCAGGGATTGAGAGGTTCAGGGTCTAATAAATTTAAGACTATAAAGAACTCTATTTACTTTATTAGTGACTTGGTGGACTTGAGGTCCCTATGAAAGAGAACTGTCTAAGATAACGCCTAAAATAGACACTTTATCCTCAAACGGAACACAATCACCTTTGGAATATACCACAATACTAGAAATATTCAAAGCTTTATATTGTCTTAAGGTGTTAGAGAAACCAAATACAACTGCTTGGGTCTTTTTAGTATTTAGTGCAAGACAATTATATCTGCCCACTGGGCAAATAGTTTGGCTGACTCAGAGAGTGTATCAATGCCTTGTTGGATTTGATCTGCAGGGACCTGCACATAAATCTGAAGGTCATCTGCGTATAGTAATCTGGAAGTTTGATCATCCAAATGATCTTTAAGATCGTAAATATAAATACAAAAAAGGAGTGTCCCAAGGACAGAACCTTGAGGAACAATATTTATATCACAATAAACAGGTGTTGATGTTTTAGATGTTACACAGACTGATCGGCCACAGAGATATGACCAAAACCAATGGAGGGATGACTTTGAAAAACCAATTGTCTTAATTTTTTTGCCTTCGAAAAGTCGAATTGTATTAGCAGCGTAGCAAGCTTCTTGTCATTACCCATAGGAATATCATCTGCAAGCTTAATCAGTGCAGTTGGGTACTGTGATGTTTCCGAAAACTTGTTTCAAATATATCTAGAATTTTTGACTTGGACAAAAAGTCAACTATTTGATCATGAGCAAGCTTTTCAAGGACCTTCAACAGAAAACACAAAAGTGCTATGGGCCTAAAGTCAGAAGGAGAAGATGGTATATACTTTCTTTAAGGCAAGAATACGTGATTTTTTCCACTCTGATGGAAAAACTCCTTGTATGAGTGATGCATTAAAAAGTTTAGTAAGATAAGGAGCAATAGTTGGTATAACCTTTGCAAAGATGCTTTGAGGAATACCATCTTCTCCTTTTGCCTGAGATGTAAAGTGAGACACAGCCAATATGACATCATTCTGTCTAACACACTTAAAAGTAAAGCCTTCAGACGGTGCCTGATTGATGACGTTAATAGATTCCATTGGATCTTCTGTAGGGGAGATTGAAATTTTGGAAAAATGAAATTCTTCTGGTAAAAAACCATGAAAAGCATCACTCACTTTGGGAATTAGCCCAAGTTTTTTCATTTCCGACCAGAAGTTCTTATTGTCATCAAGAGTGTTACAAATACGGTTATGTATATAAGCACAACGAGCTGCCTCTGATTGTTCCTCATATGAGTTAGCAAGTGCTAGAAAATCATTGAGATGACGAGATCCTGTTCTGTGATAACGTTAGTAGAATATAGTTTTGATTTTAATAGTCGAAGCTCAGAATTCAGCCAAGGATATTTAGCTTTTTGTAACGTCAATGACTTTGTTTGGGCCACAAGTCAATAGAGTTTTGTAGATTGGATGTCAATGTAGAGAGGCCCTGCTCAATATCAAAAACGTCGTCTGTTAATAAATAAGCTGTCCAGGCTAGAGTGCGTAGATGCTTATTAAGGTCTGGTGGTGTTATTTTGTTGATTGTCTTGTACGTCAGGTATAGTAGGATAGAACATGTCAATTACGACAGAAATGATGTCATGTCTACTTGGAAAATTGGAAAGAAAACAAGTATCATTATCCTTTGAGTGATGTGTAGGACCTGTGTCAACTAATTTGAGTGATAGATTATTCATAAGTTTACATAAAAAACGAGTGTCTGAGTCGCGTGGGTTTTGTGCATCAGCATTTTATATTTAAAAGAAATATTATATTTTTGATTATTTACTTTTAGTAAAAATGAGAAATTTCATTTTTTAATGTGCAAAAACAAATAAGAGAAAAGAAATTTTCTATATCGTTTTTATTTTATGCACTTAATAATGCTAATTTAGTACTATTTTTTGAGAAAAGAAAAATAGAAAAAAAAATTTTCGCATTCATGCATATATTCTAATGCGTTTCAAAGCAAGATTGCTTAAAAGAAAAAAAATTTTTTTGTATTTATTTTAATGCTTAAAAAAAAAAAATGAAAAATATAGGTAAATTTGTTTTCATTAAGTACCGTAAAAAATTTGTTTTTTTATAAACTGGAATTGTTACACTGCTAAACCAAACGTTTTGTTGCAATTCATTATTTTTTGTTTATAGATTCAAGATTTTTTAACCTTGTTTCTTGGGAATGAATCACTTCTAAAAGTGCTTCCATTTGAATCTTTAGATAACTGTTTTCACTTTCTAGCTGAGCTATACTCTAGTTATAAGAAACCTTTAGCTCTCTTATATTGTCAATGGCTCTAACAAGTATGTGCCATTGTTCTGTGTCTAAATGCTGTAAAAAGTCTACAAAATCAGCTAATTTATCTTGTTCCATTACCAATATATTTAATTTTTTGTCTAATTTACTAAATTATTGTATTGCAACAAAGTTTAATAAAAAAAACATTTTTCAGAAAATATCAACCTAGGTACGGATACTGAAAATTTTAGGAAAGCTTCTTTTGATATTAAAAAAAATTCTAAAAAAGACTCTGATAATGTGGAATAATTGGACCAATATTGGTCAATAAGTGGTGATGGGGTCAGAAAAAAATATTTCTTTATTAATATTTGAATAGCCAGAGAAAAATAAGCTCATTTAAAAAAAAAAGTTTTTATTTTTGACCGAAAAATAAGTAAGTTATCATCATTTTAAGACTTTTTTAAAAAGTTTTCCAAAAATGCCAGTTTTAGGGTCATTATACAGTATTCTAACTTTAAATAACGGTAACTCGCTTATTTGTCGGTCAAATAATTTTATTGGGCCAAAAACTACCCTAATACATTGACAAACTAAAGTAAGTTCTAAAGTAATTTGCCATATATTTTTGGTAAAAGTTAAAAGTTCAAGGAAAGAAATGAACCCGCCGGATATTTTTTGGACTAATCCTTGAAGCCCAGTAAATTTTTGAAAATTGGCTAAAACAGCTATTTTTGGACATTTTAGAGCTTGTACCTCGGCAACCCGTCCTACGAAATTGTAGAAATTTTGGCTGACTGAGTTTCTTATTGCCTCAAACCACCCCTGAAAATTTTAGCCCGATCGGAGTCATAGGTGCGCACATTTTTGTATGAAAAGTAATGGGTATGCCCATTTACATACAATAATTCTTCTACATGTCATATTATAACTTTCATAGCTAAAAGAACCATAAATTAAAAAATGTTGTACGAACAAGGGTTCCATATAAATATGTGAAATTTCGGGTTACTTCTGGATTCGGATTGGATTTTGCGGTACTTTTTTTTGTTTTTAAAAGTTTTTGATTTTTCTCCTGAATATTAACGTGATCTTGAAACTCAAAAATCACAGCTGTAGAAAGACCTTGTAACCCTATCTTTACACTAGCAACAGGTTTTTCTAGATGATAATAATTTTGATTGAATATAATGGATGAATATATTTTGAATTATAATGATTGAATATATTTTGATTGAAAGTAATGGATATGCCCATATCTATAAGATAATATAGATTCAGTAAGAAATTTAACTCTGAACCTTTGAAACTTATAGGCAAATTAAAGTCTATAGGTTTCTCAAAAAGCGCCTTACTGTGGATCAAATCCTATTTCCAAGACAGAAAATTACAAGTCACCTCAAAAATTTCTCCCTCTGACTTTCTTGGAGTTAATCTTGATGTTCCACAAGAGTCTAAACTGTGTCCCCTCCTGTTTTGCCTTTATATAAATGACGTCAAACTACACCTTCATGCGGAAATCTTTCATCTTTTGTATGCAAATGACTTGCATATCTATGCACAAACACCGCCTGAGAATGTAAATGAGGCAATTGAGAAGCTTTCATCAGCAGCTTATAACATCAATATCTGGGCTAAAAGCGTATCCTTGAGACTAAACCCAGACTAAACTAAAGCCATACACTTTGGAAAAATACCTAAGCGTATTATTCTAGGATTTGTAAAAAACAAAACTTATAACTTTCAAAACTTTGACTTAAATTATTTAACCATGTACGTAAATGGTTTGCAAATACCCTCGTCTCTGTTACAGCCAGTTTTTACAGGGAATAAGTTTGCATTTTTAAGTCAAATTTTGATTTTTGATTTTTTGGCATATAATTACGTTTTGGGACCTCAGGAAGCTAAAAACCGGTTTTTAAAAAAAATTTGTATGTGTGTGTGTGTTTAACCGGTAAAATTTTACAACCATTATGGAATTAAGAACTAATTTTTTTTTCAAAAATTTTTTAATCAAAATTAAAAAAACAAAAAAATTAAAAATACTGCAATATTTTTTTTTTTTTGGTTTAATACTTCATTTAGTTCCATGAAAGTACTTATATTTGAAAATATGGTTTTTACTGGATATCTCGAATCTGATAAATAATTTTTTGAAAAGTTGTTCCAAAATTTTTTATCAGTAAAAAAAACTTTTAAAAGTTAATAGAAATGTATGTATGATTGCATGCTTGTAATTGGTGATATATGTGGCATATTGAAGTTTTAAGCTCATGGTTTGAGGAACCCTAGTGCCAGCTAGTTCGCAGGGTTTTTTTATATTATTAGTAAATTTTTTTCATTCAAGGATTCAGGGAGTATTTCAAATATATTTTGTGATTGTAAACTTTTTCTCAGGTTTAAAATTTTTATTTTCTGGAATCATGTAATTCTTGCACACAGAAAAACAGATTATGCTTGATTATGCTTAAATTTTCTGGAATCATATATGAAATAGGGTAGTTTTGAAATATAAAAATAAAAATTCTATAATTATGCTTGAAGACCTAAAATTGTACGGTTTTATATGGTTATTCATCTAAAATATATTTATTAGAATTTTTTGAAAAGGGCAGCAGTTCCAGTTTTTTGCTGAAGTACAAAGTATCTTTAATGAATAGAAACAATCCGTTTTTGATACAATTTTGGTTCGGATAAATTTTCATTCAGGACAGGAGTGCAGAACGAAAGAAAAATTTTCTTCATGGGGCAAAACGTCTGTGGCCCGAGATGCGTAGCACCGAGGGAAGGTAATCAGTATTTGCATTCAGATGCGATATTAAATATTTTTTTCTTGAGATAAATTTTGGAAATAAAAATAATAATGGTTTATTAAAATTAGGTAAAAAGTTCATTGTTTGCAATAGATATTTTACTGTACAATTGTTTTTATTTATGAATTAACCCACAGTTTTAATGTGATGTGAGGGGGTTGGCGCGCTTTAGCATAATCCTAAAAATTCGCATGTAGACTAGCCAATAAGTAGACTAAGCCCTCTGTTTTAGCTTTGCCTATGCTTCCTCATACTTTTAGTATTTCGGCTAGCACACAATAAAATATATGAATTGCGTGCATAAAAAAATTAGCGCGACCAAAACACAAATAAATTGAGGAACAGATTCTGATCACAATTATTCAGCGTGAGTTACACATCAATGATTTAGAGTTATAATGTGGCTACTTCTGGCTTTATGGAAATAGTCATATTATAAAGGGATAATCATTAAACGGAGGGAGTTGCTACATTGTCAAAATCATAGTCTTGTGGTCAAGAAAAATATAAGCATATGCGAGTAACTTACCTTCGCAATAATATCAAAGAATATACACTGAATAGAAGCGTAGTTTAAGTGCAATATTTTTCGTTGAGTTGACGCGACAATTCTTACTATTGTTGCGCGAACACCGACTTTCACTCTAGCTCCAGCGCTAGTGTACTCATATTTTTAGTATGTATTTGTATCAAATATATTTAATAAACAGATATTTTCGAGGATATTTTTGTTATTACATCAAATATTTTATTTAAAAATGTATGTTTATGAATATAAATAAATAAAATGTTTACATGATGTATTAAAGTTAATTTTTATAAGAAAATGCTCCAGAAAATGTATAACAACATCAAAAACTATCAACTTTATTAGCAATTAAATATTATTGATGGATAATTATTGGATATGGTGATGGATATGGTGAATTAATTATAACACAAAGAGTAAATGTGCAACTCTTATTTATTAAGATGAAGCGTATAGCTTCGTGTCGTAACGAACACTGAATATAAAAAGGGGAGAATATATACAAAATGGGAGGGAGTACTCCAACACATACATACCGTATAATACACACATATACACTACATTTTCCACCCACCACAATTTTACTAATAAAATTGTTAATAAAGTACAAATTAAAAAAAAATAATTGTGGTAAATGAAAATTAAAAATTTGATTCTAAAATTTTTACAGAATGCCAAATGGCTACATAAAAAAAAAAAATTTAATTTAAAACCTAAACAGTTTAATTACAATGCCTAATGGCGTAAAAAAATCTCAAATTTCATTTTTTTTTTTAATAATTAAGTTATATTAACTCTAAAAAAAATAATAATTTAATACGAAAATCACAATATAATAAAGTAATTTTTCTCTTTTTTTTTTACAATTTTCATTTAAGTTTTTATAATAACACTACGCTTTTTGATTTAATAAATTAAACTAATCATTTATACATTCAAATTACAATATTTGCATTTAACAATAAAAAATAAATAAATAAAAAATTATACATTTTGCTAAATAATAATTAAAGAATTTTTAGTGTTATTTAAACTTTTAAATTTAGACAGTTTTTAACATAATATATAAATAATACAAATTAACACAAATACATAAATTTACGGATTTTCATTCTCTTCATTATTTAATGTGTTTAACATTATTAATTTATGTATAGGACGTTTTAGCTCAGTTGATCCCGTTTTGAGATCCACAACTCTGACTAAACCATCAGGACCTTTGTAAACTTTAATTATTTTAGCTAAAGGCCATTTAGAAGGTGGCATTGTCTCATCAGAGATCAATACCACGTCACCAACCTCTACATTCTTTTGCTTTTGCGTCCACTTGTGGCGCTCTTGTAATGATTGTAAATACTCGCCTGACCAACAACGCCACCAATCCTGGAGCATTTGTTGTATTAACTTATATCTTTGGGCTGGTGGAATTTTTTGATTGAGATAGTTTGGTTCAGGGAGGATGTACGATTGCGATTGTGTTAACATTAAAGATGGCGATAAGAAATTATTATCTGAAGGGTCATCAGTTAGTGGGACCAATGGTCTTGAATTAAGACACGCCTCTATTTGTTTAATAAGGGTATAAAACTCTTCAAAGGTTAGTTTTCTGTTTTCCACGACCCTACGAATATGATGTTTAATAGATTTCACCGCTGCTTCCCAGATTCCGCCAAAATGAGGAGCTCCTGGGGAGTTAAATTTCCAGGTAGTACCTTCATTTGCCAAAGAACCCACAAGTTCATGTATGTACTCCGATGATTCAACATACATTTCCCTGAGGATCCTGTCAGCTCCAACAAACGTAGTTCCCTGGTCACTGAACAACTCAGAACATTGTCCTCTAGTTGACGTGAACCTTCGGAAGGCAGCAATGAAATCTTGGCTAGAATAACCTGTGACCAATTCTAAATGGACGGCTTTGGTGTTCATACACACAAAAACAGCTATGTACGACTTGTATAGCGTTTTTTGAGCTCCACGACCTCTAAACCTCAGGGTATCAAAGGGACCCGCATAATCTACACCACTTAATCTAAAAGGCTTATCAGGTCGAGTTACTCTACATGAAGGAAGTATGCCCATTTTTTGATTTAACTTGTTTGTTCCATATCGAATACATGTATTGCATTTATGAATTCGACTTCTAACTAAATTTCTAGCTTTTATAAGCCAGAATTCTTGCCTTAATGTTGAAAGTGTCAGACGTACACCACCATGTAAGGTTTTATCATGACAAAAATCAACTAAGAGTTTTGAAAAAGTACATTTGCTTGGCAAGATCCAAGGATGCTTTTGGTCATAGTCCAACAATGATAAATGAATACGACCGCCTAATCGAAGTAAGTTTTGATCAAAAAATGGATCTAAACGACGTAAGTTTAAATCATCAGGTTTTTGATAGTTCATAAGTAATTTAATATCTTTACAAAAGTAACTTCTTTAAACTAAATAAGTCCAAATCATTCTAGCCCTTATTAATTCAGGTACTGAAACTAATTTGCAGAACCCTAAATAATATTTTACTGAAAACCAAGAGTTGCTTAATAAATTAGATTTTTGCTTAAATTTATCTTTTACTTTAATAGAAATTTTATCTATAAATCTAATTACATAAGATGTGACTCTCAATAACTTATTTAATTCAGAATATTTGTCAATCAAATCCCAAATAATTACTTTAGGAGTTTGTTTTGTAGAAGAAACCTGACAATCAATATTGGCTAAATTTATTGATTTGCTCAAGATGCTATTTTGAAGATCTATTGGATCATTAACCATTACTCCCCCTCCCCACCAAAGAGAATAGGTATGTAACTGATCGGGAGGTAAACCCCTGGACACACAATCAGCAGGATTATCAGCGGACCTTACATGGCTCCAGTAGGCCTCAGGGAGCAAAGTATGAATTTCTGAGCATCTGTGTTTTACAAATCTTTCCCATTTTGAAGGATGCTCTTTTAACCAACATAACACATCAGTTGAGTCTGAGAATAAATATATCTTTACTTCATCTAATTTTAATGCTCTAAGTACTTTTATAGTTAATTTTGTTAATAAATGCGCTGCATTTAATTCTAGTTTAGAAATTGTCAAAATTGGCTTTAATGGCGCGACTTTTGACTTAGCTTGAAGTAGATGAACAGTACTTTTTCCACGAAGTGTTACTTTTAAATATGTGCAAGCGCCATAAGCCTTATCTGACGCGTCTGCGAACCCGTAAATTTCATACTTTGCACCTGGGACATACTTTAGCCATCTTGTAATTCTAATAGTTTTAACTGTATGAATACTATCATACCAACTTTTGAACTCATCTCGCAAAGAATCAGGTAACTTTGTATCCCAATCAAGTTTTGGGCTTTTTTCTTTCCAAAGCTTTTGTAAAAATATTTTAGCTGTAATAACGATTGGTGCAAGCCAGCCTAGTGGATCAAAGAGTTTAGCAATTGCAGAAAGTACCTGCCTCTTTGTGAGATCATTTTTCAGTTGGTCCAATTGAAAGTCAAACGTAAAATGATCCGTGTTTGGACACCAATTCAACCCCAGTAAATTAAAACAAGAATTAGCCAATTTCGTTTCCGCACGAATTGCTACTGGGAAATTCAATAATTGAGGGTTGTTTGCCATCCACTTATGCAATGAGAAGCCACCCACCTTGCAAATTTGTATTAAATCTGCCTGTTTTTTAAGAGCTTCTGAGAGTGAGTGACCACCAGATAACGTATCATCCATGTACGTTTCGCGATTTAAAATTTCTACAGCTAAAGGGTAACGATGACCCTCGTCTAATGCTAATTGTCTAATGACGCGACTAGCAAGGTATGGGCTACTTATCATCCCATAAGTGACTGTTTTCAACGACCAGGATTGCAAATTGTCCGAGTCATTAAACCGCCATAATATTTGCTGAAATCTCCTATCGTCTTTGTGAACTAAAATTTGTCGAAACATATGTTCGATATCAGATACAAATACGAATTTATATTTCATCCAATTAATTAGCAGTTCAGCCAAATCAGGTAGCAAGTTACTACCACTGTATAATAAGTCATTTATAGACACCTTATCGTAATCTTTGGCTGAACCGTTAAAAACTGAACGAAATTTGCGATTATGGCCTAAAATGCCATGATGCGGCAGAAAATAATAACGAATAAACATTAATATTGCCTGAGAAGGTTCCATGTGACCTAAATCCTCATAATCTTTCATGAACTTATGATACGCCTGAGCAAATTCAGGGTTAGACTTAAAGCGAAGTTCAGTTCTTTCGAAAACTTTTTTCGCATCCTGATAGGAGCCATTAAAATTTAGATCTGCAGTTTCTAAATTTTTAAAGGGTAATCTAACAATATAGCGACCATCAGAGTCACGCGAATGTGTATTTACGAAATAATCTTCACAAGCCTGCTCATCCGGAGTAAGCAGTGCTCGTGGAGAAATTGAAATTTCTTCTTGTTGCCAAAATCTTTCTAAATTAAATGAGAGATCTGAATTATCATGAAGGTTTGCAATAAGTAGACAAGAGTTTGAGTTGATACCAGAGTTGCCAGAAATTATCCAGCCGAGTTTTGAGTTAGTGGCAATAGGCTCGTGCTCTTTGCCTTTACGAGCATCAATAATTAACGAAGAATGACAAGTTGTACTTAGCAAAATATCAATACGACCTTTTTTAGCAAATTTAGGATCAGCGAGTTGTAAATCTCTAATATGAGCAATATTTTCAGGTTCAATACTTGTTTTTGGTACATAAGAAGATATGGTCGGAATAATAAAGGCTTCTACATTGAGTATAAAATCAGAATAAAAATAAGGTTTAACATCGAAATTGACCATATGTGAACATAATATATCATTTTTACCGCCAATACCTGATACAGGTAATTGTGCAGAGTGTTTTTTAACCTGAAGTTTTTTAAATAATGAGGTAGTAATGAATGAGGCCTGTGAGCACTGGTCAATTAAAGCTCTTGCTAAAAACTCTAAACCATTATTCGCTGATACCCTGACTAAAGCTGTTGCTAAAAGAGGTTGATTGGGTAATTGTCAAGAATTAGTTGCTAATGTTACTGATTCAGTACCAGCCACTTCTTTACTACTGTTTGAATGACTATTATTATTTCTTTTATTAGAATTTTCAGTGTTAGCTTTAGCACCATATCCTTTGATATGCAATGAAGTGTGGTGTTTATGTTTGCAAATAGTACACCTTTTAGTAGATTTACAATCAGCTATAAAATGAGGACCTAAGCAATTATAACATCTATGTTTTTTAGCTACAATTTCTTGTCTTTGCTTGGGTGTTTTACTTGTATATTCTGAACAATATGAAAAAAAGTGGTTAGCTTTGCATATAATGCATTCATTGTTAGCTATTTTTGTACTTTGATTAGATGTAGAAGACTTATTTTGCGTTAAATTTGTGGCAAAAACTTTAGCTGAATTAGTAGAAACATTTGCATTTTTATTTTTATTGAAATCAGTTAACTGTTTATTAGTATTACTATTACCAGCTTCTTCAATTGATTCTAAAATACTAATTTGATTTTCTATAAATTCTAACAGTATTTTTAAAGTAGGAGGTTCAGAAGTGGCTTTTACATTAACAGTAACATTTGTAGTATCATTGGGGGTAGTAGATGCTGAACCGTTACAATAGGTATTATAATACCACTCCCAATGCTTTCGCGAATCACTATCTAGAAGATTTAAATAATGAAAAACAATAAGGTCATCCCAAGAATCTACTGGTCTGCCTAAACCTTTTAAAGCTGATAGCGGGGTAGTAATACCAGAAAGAATTTTTTTTAAATCAAAAGCTGAAGGTTTGGTAATAGGTTTAAGAGAGTAAAGATTTGATATATGAGCATGAACAAGTCTTTTTTTGACTTCATACCTCTCTTTAAGCTTATTCCAAATTATTTCAAAATTTGCATCAGTTGGCTGGTATGAAGCAGCTATAGTGGCTGCATCACCCTCTAAAACTGAAATTAGCTGGTGCAATTTTGCTACATTTGAGTAATTCTTTCTGTTAATTACTGAGGATGTAAACATGTCCCTAAAGGCTTCCCAAGTAGTAAAATCACCGCTAAAATGGGGTATATTCAAGGGTGGTAACCTTTCATTATCAAGTGTTACCATGTGGGGTCTAAGCTGTGTTTGAGGTTCCGAATTTGGATTATTAGGGAGATTTTGATCCAAATATGTTTGAAATTGACACATATTTTGGATATAAAGCTCTTCCACCTGAGAAAAATGGTTATTTTTAATATAGGTTTGGTCACCTAATGTTGGGTAATCTTTGTGATTTATTAATAACATGTTATTTTGATCATAAGTAGACCAAGTTTTCTCTAAGTGGCTCATGCGAGCTTTACATGCAGACACTGACATGGCTTCAGGGTCTTTCTCAAAGGCTGCATATGCACCTTTGATACGAGGATATATTTGAGCTTGCTCAAGGATTATTGACGCCATTGTGTATGAGTATTTACTTAAGATTAAACTTAAAGTATAGCTAAACTTGAAACTAAAATGCTGCTTTTTAGAATTTTAAACAAATTAAATTCATTTATACAATTTAACAAAATTGAAATTTACCATCTAAAATAGTATGGCAAGTATAGAAGAAAAAATTACTATTGTAAAATATTTTTGCTTAGATTATATATGAAAAAAATAAAAAATATTTAACATCACGTATTAAAACATGTATCGAATAAGAAAATTTACAATATAAGGTAGTATAATATTCATCGATACCATAAATTATAAATTTTAAGCAATATATCAGTCATCGATACCAAGAAATATGATTCATAAGCAATATGTTGGTCATCGATGACCAAAATCATAATCTGAGCAATATAAAATTCTTCGATAACAAAATTATGAATTTACAGTAAAACAGTATTTAACAAAAACAAAAAAAAAAAATTAAATTCAATTAATAGAAATCTAGTTTCAGTTTAACAATTAGAGCTGCATATCAATGCGCTAGAATTGATATCCTTACTCCTGAAATTACTACAACTAAACTATAATAATTTAAAAAATATGCACTAATAAATATCAAAACATACAGCATTTATGCTTCTAACTAATCAATATATACAATTTTAAAATTAATTATTAATATTTAAAAAGTTAAAAAATAAAAGCAAAACTTTGCGAAGACTGGTGACGCAGCATTGTCCCCAATGATACAACTGACTCCCAATGACCTGCTACTGTTGTTGACCAGCAAACTGGAAATTTCCTTGATTAGCAAAGGCTGTATTCCGTAGTTTAGCCAGGTAGTTTCATTCAAAACCAGATCAGCTGCATTCAAAATGTCTTCTTCCTATGTAACATCAATATTATTAGTTTATATTCTATAATTTAGCAATTTCAGGTTAGTAATATCAATTCAATGAATACAAAAATTTTAAAATGTTATTAAAATTTAAAAGTTTATGATATGCCAAAAATGATTTTAATTTACGATAAAATTAAATTTTTATGAATTTTTTAATAATTATTCAAGAAATAAAATTTTAAATGAATTTAAACTATACTTAAAAAAAAATAAACATCACACATACTCACACTCCCTTATATAATATTTTTAATTTTAAGATATTCTCTATGAGTTTACACTTGTATCTAATTTATAAGATTTATATATTCAAGTGTAATATGTAGATTAATACACTTGAATTATATAATTTTTATATAGACCTGACGTGGAGCCCCGTTTCGTAAACAAATTTTATCCTTGATAGGTCGATGGAATTTTCCAACGAGTATTTATGTTTTTTGGGTCGCTGAACCCGAATATGGTATCAGTTTTTACCGAAAATGGTCCAGTTGCCCGCAATAGGCAACTTTCGGTTAATTTTCGGAGATTTTCTTATTTTTGCAAGGGTTACTTATGTTTTTCGGGTCGCTGAACACGAATATGATATCGTTTTTTACCGAAAATGGTACAGTTGCCAACAATAAGCAACTTTAGGTTAATTTTCGGGGAAGTTTTTATTTACGCGATGGTTACTTATGTTTTTCGGGTTGCAGAACATGAACATTAAATCGGTTTTCACAGAATAAAGGTTCAGTTGCCCGCAATAGGAATTTTGAGTTTTTTTTTACGGGTTTTTTAATATTTTCATCCATTACTTATGTTTTCCGGGTCGCTGAACACGAATATGTTATCGGTTTTTAAAACATAAGTAACCCTCGTGTAAATAAAAACATCCCCGAAAATTAATCTAAAGCTGCCTATTGTGGGCAACTGCACCATTTTCGGTAAAAACCAATATCATATTTGTGTTCAGCGACCCGGAAAACATAAGTAACCCTTGCGAAAATAAAAAAATCTCCGAAAATTAACCAAAAGTTACCTATTGCGGGCAACTGGACCATTTTCGGTAAAAACCGATATCATATTCGTGTTCAGCGACCCGAAAAACATAAGTAACCCTTGCGAAAATAAAAAAATCTTCGAAAATTAACCAAAAGTTGCCTATTGCGGGCAACTGGACCATTTTCGGTAAAAACTGATATCATATTCGGGTTCAGCGACCCAAAAAACGTAAATACCCGTTGGAAAATTCCATCGACCTATCAAGGATAAAATTTGTCTACGAAACGGGGCTCCACGTCAGGTCTAATATAATTTTTAATAAAAAAAAAATTTAAATGTTTTTCATATATATATAAACAACTTATCTTATATGAAAAAAGTTGTCTGCTGTGCGGCTTTACTGCTGTTGATTCGCGCAGGAATTTGATGCGTAGTATCAGGGCCCCTTGATATACATGTATTTTCAATGTCTTGTGTTGTTACCAACGAAGAGAAGCCGCCATCACTGTGTATAACTTCTTGCGCCGCTTTTTGATGCGCAGTGGTAGGGCCTGCTTTCTTTCTTTGTCTCTCTCGTTGCAAAATTTTTTCATCTATTCTTGAGTAAACTTGATTATATACCTGATGCGCGCGCAATGGCGTGTTTCTTTTTTAAGGATTTGTAGGGGCGGTAGAAATACGCGCCAATTCTGCGATGAAAATGCTTTAATTTTTTGATGAATTTTTCAATGATGAATTTTCTGATTTTAAGAAAATCGCACTTGATGAATTTTATGAAAAAATGATGATGCGTGTTCGTCGTGTAATTTTTTTTTTTTTTAAATTACGTACTTTTTTATTAATTAAAATTCACCTTCCATCACCACAAAAAAAGAACTTCTTTATAAACAATAAATTTTATTATTTTTTTTGCACAAAAAAATTTGATAGATTCAGCACTTGAACATGAATAACTGTTGAAATTCTTGATATAAACTGATGCCACGAGTAAAAAAAGAAATGATGATCAAACTGATGTCGATACTTGAAATATATATTGATAGTTGAAATTCTTGCACGTGCTTTTGAATAAAACTTTTTCTTCTAAAAATTAAATTTTTCTTAATGCGTTGGTTCGTATTAATCCAGGGATGCCAAAAATGATGGATAATTATTGGATATGGTGATGGATATGGTGAATTAATTATAACACAAAGAGTAAATGTGCAACTCTTATTTATTAAGATGAAGCGTATAGCTTCGTGTCGTAACGAACACTGAATATAAAAAGGGGAGAATATATACAAAATGGGAGGGAGTACTCCAACACATACATACCGTATAATACACACATATACACTACAATTATTAAGTTACCGTATTAAACCCCTAGAAAATGTGCTATCATCCCCTAAATACGGGGTAAATTTTAAACATTTTTTAGTCGTTATATAAATTGATACATACAAAAAAAAGATCTCCAGGCTTTAAAAACACAAAGTGGGACTATTAGAAATACAAAAAAAATAAATTTATACCAATTTAGCATATTTAACCTCTTCCAAGGGGCAGGGGGTAGATTTTTAGCACAATATAGAAAACGAATATTTTGGGCTAAAATTATCATCTAGTAGGTATTTTTGCACATTATTTTCATTTCTGAGGTCTGTTTTTACATACCACCCCTAAAAAATAAGATATCATACCCTAAAAATAATTTAAAATTTACCCCATGTTTAGGGGATAATATCTTATTTTTTAGGGGTGGTATGTAAAAAAAAATCTCAGAAATGAAAATAGTGGACAAAAATACCTACCAGATGATAATTTAAGCCCAAAATATTCGTTTTCTATATTGTGCTAAAAATCTATCCACTACCCAATCGAAGGGGTTAAATATGCTAAATTGGTATAAATTTATTTTTTTTGTATTTCTAATAGTCCCACTTAGTGTTTTTAAAGCCTGGAGATCTTTTTTGTGCATAGTATCAATTTATATAACGACTAAAAAATGTTTAAAATTTATCCCATATTTAGTGGATGATAGCACATTTTCTAGGGGTTGTAAGAAAAAACGAACTTCAGAAATGAAAAGAGGAGCCCTAATTACCTACTAGGTGAGATTTTTAGCCCAAAATATTTATTTTTTTATGAAAAAATATTCAAATGTCATGAATGTCATGATTGGGCGTTAATGGGTTAATATATCCAGCTAAAAGTTTCGCCAACATTAATATTAAATTTTAACTATATTATTTTTATAATATGAGTTAAAACTAATTAAAATTATTTTAAAAAATTATTTTTTGATATATTTGTCTTTATAAAAAAATAAAAGTTTTTTTCAAAAAAAAATTATTCGACACACTGAAAAACCGCAACCATTGAAGCAATGGCTTTAAAGCAATATGCCAATAGAAAATATCATTGATTCGATAGCGCCGCTATTAAACGAATAGTTTCTCGCCATTGAATACGGCAGTCATTGTTTTGATGTAAATTTTCGTCAAAATAAATGAGAATATAAGATTGAATTAATAGAGGGGTTATAATTAAATTAATAGTTTTTAATACTTTAGTTTAATGTTTCAAAACATTCAATCGATAGAAAATGATTTTAGTTCAATATTATTATTAATAACAAAAAAAGTACGTATTGTGTACATGTGTAGGTATACTATTCTTTCTCTTTCTATCCTTCTGCCGCGCGCGTCGCGTATGGGTGTGCTATAATTTATATTATTGTTATTCATTATTACTATTATAAAGAAATGGAATTTCCCGAAAATTATTTATGATAGATTTAATTATTATTTTTAAATATGCATTTCGCTAGATATGCATAAATTACTCTGAATATTAAAAAAAGGAGTGGGAAAATTATTATATGTAACATGTAGGATTCAAAATTTTTTTATTTAATACATATGTCCTGTTGGTGTAATGGATAAGGTGCCCAATGATTGATCCACGGTCACGGTCCACGGTTCGAATCTCGGATGAAGTAAGTTTTTTCATTTGATAATAACTTTTAAAAAAATAAATTGAATTCAAAAATGTAAAAATATTTAATAAAAAAAGATATGTAAAATATTAATAAAAAATAATAAAAAAAAAAATAAACAAATAATATAACAAATATAACAACACTGCCTAAAAAAAATATATACACAAGCGAGGAATAAGAATAAACATTAAAATAAAATAATTTAAATGTAAAAAAAAAAAGAAAATTAATTTTTACCTATTTTCTGTTTTATTATACATTGAAATGATATGTATTCATAATCATTTTAATAGCTTTAAATATTTGAAATGAATTCAATCTCGCCATTGAATTAATGATATCCGTCATTGGTATATATCAATTGCTTTAAAGCCATTGATTCAATGGTACCGGTTTTTCAGTATAGATGTTTAATATAATAATTATTTAAGTTTATAGTAGTATGCGTGTATTTTTAATATGCGTGCGTGTGTGCACAGAGTGTAAGCGCGTGCCTTGTGAAGCGGCGCACAGCGTCCAGTCTTAGGACAACTATTATAGTAGTCACACCTCATTTAAATAAATTATATATTTTTGTGCTACTAATTATTAGTTCTTTTTTATTATTTATTACATCACCAGTTTCAGTTAATCAATTATTTATTTATAAGAATACAGTCTACTAGCTACTCATCAACAATAGATACTATACATCTAGCGTATCTCTTGGCGCCTTTCTCTTGAAAGTCTACGTGAAAAATATTACATTGAAACTATCCTTCTATTCGGTGTATATTCTTTGATAATATACATATTAAGAGAAAGAGAGGTATTTTATGAATTAAATACAAAGAAAAATATCAATAAAAATATCATTTTTATCAATTTCAATCACAAATCATAATTTTTATTAATTAAATTTTACAATATAAACTTAAACACTATCACTGTCTTTTATTATCAATTTTTACTGTCTCTAAATATAATTCTAAATTCACACATATAATACACACGAGGAGTTCCGGGCTTATCTTTAACGTCGAAATTAAACTGCGGTCACTTTTTATCTTGGTTGCCATATTCGATGATATAAAGGATAATTCCCAAAATTCTTCTCGATTGACCTTTTTATCAATTTCCTTCCACATACACAATTTTTGAAACTTGGTCGCATTACAATTTTTAATTTGATTTATTTTAAATAAATAATATACATAAAAAACACTTATTGAACTAAACACTTTTAATAATATTTTATAAATCACTGAGGTTGAATAAACCTAAAAATGGTAAAAACTTTTTTATAACATTGTCTTTAACAGTCTTTGTTAGTATTTCAGCAAGCTTGTCTTTACTTCTAATATGTTCAAGACGAATTAGATTACATAGCATACTTTTACGAACAAAATAACACCTCATAGCAATATATTTGGTTTGATGATTGAAATTTCCATTTTCTAGTAAATCTATGGTACCTTGCTTATGACAGTAGATCAGTATTGGCTCATTGTTGCATAAACCTATTTCCAGAGTGAAACCTCTTAGCAAAAGGGCTTCGCTAGTAGCATCATCCAAAGCTTGAAATTCTGCTTCTAGTGATGATTTAGCTGTGGTTACTTGTTTTCTGCTTCTCCAACTGATACTACCACCATTTAATAAGAAAACATAACTGGTGGTTAATTTATAGAGTTTTTTGTCAGAGGCCCAGCTGGCATCACTGTAGCCAAGAAGCTTGTTGGAATTATTTTTTGAGTATACTAGACAAAAATCAGCTGTTTCTTGAGGTAATTTATTACCATGACAAGAGCTTTCTAATGATGACTATTATATGTTGCGTTGAAACGACTCAGATAACCAACTGGAAAGCCATGTCTGGCCTGGTCTGTTGAACTAAATACATCAAGGAGCCAATAGCATTTAGATATAGTATCTTTCTGATTTCATCAAGGTCTTCTTCAGTTTCATTTCCTGCAAATTGTGTGAGATCAATTCCTGGATCCATGGGTACATCAGATTCGTTGCAGCCTGTTAGGTTAAATCTTTCAAGTGTTGATAAGATGTAATCTTTTTAACTTAATTTTATGTAGCCTTCTTTTTTATCTTGAAAAACTTCAATTCCTAGACATTTTTTTATTTGACCTACATCTTTTATTTTAGAATTATCTAGAAGAATTTTTGTAAAAGTGGTTTTGTAAGAATTTTTGGACATAGTAAAATACTTGATTTTGGGGGCGATTTAGATGGTGGTTGGGGGTAGCTGGGGCAAAATCTGAGGGCGTAGGCTGAATTCTGACTTCAGATTCGGTTTTAGGACACAAAAATACGAAGCTAAAGTACTTTTATTTTTAACTTTTGGACATAGAAAAATATTTGCTTTTTGGGCGGTTTAGAGGGTGGCTGGGGGTAGCTGGGGCAAAATCTGAGGGTGTAGGCTAAATTCTGACTTCAGTTTCGGTTTTAGGACATCGAAAAACTTACCTGTAGGTAGGTCTAGCTACAGGATCAGAACTTTTTTTTTGTGCAGCTGTGTTAATCAAACTATAAATTATTTTTGAAAAACTCGCGACTTTTCATAAAATTCAAATATTTTATTTAGCATCGTTACAGAGTAAGATTAAAATTTATAGTGCATTGTTCTGAATATCGCAAATACAAAAGAAAAATCTATCTATGTCTCTTATAAAATTCGGATTTTTCAAATTTATGCTGCAGAAATATAACGTGAAAATTTAAATTAATTTCAGAGGTTACGAATGGACGCTAGGAGTAAATACTCATCTTTAATAATAAAATGATTATATAAAAGAGAATACAACGCAAGTAAAATTTACTTTGCAAGGGGTACATTTGAAAGGTAGTTTTGATTTACATCTTTAAATAAAACAAATTTTTTGAAATTGGCCGATATTCGCTCAAATAATTTGAAATACTAGACTATACCGGACTATCGCATTATAATCTCCCCTTATAGATTTATCAAATAAATATAGGTTGTAACCTGTATACTCCAGTCAAAATACGGGTTTGGTTGTATTTTCACTGGCAAACACAAGATTTGCTTTATTATAGGTTTTTTGGGTCGCTGAACACGAAAATCGGGGTCATTTCGTAAAGTAATGGTGGCTTCACCCTTAAATTTGCAAAAACTACCCCCAAAGAGGGTTTTTCTTACATATTCGCACTTTGAGCGCTCAGATTTGCACCATATAGATTTTTTGAGTCGCTGATAAAGAATTTCGACTTCTTTTTCATAAATAATCAATATTCCACCCTTATATTAGCTAAAACTACCTTCAAAAGGGGTGCTGTTTTCGTAATTTTAGCACTCAGGGTATGCTTACATAGGTGCCAAAACTGCCAAAAAATGACAAAAATAAATAATTTAGAGCTTTTAATATATATTTTATATATTTTAATATATGCGTAAATACTAAAGACACGTCCACCCATGTAAATTTTCTTGTTTTCTATTCAGAACGGGTTTTCTCGATAGTTCCCACTCTTTTAAAGAGAAAAAACGAAATTAGAGGCAGCGCATCTAACCTCGTGTGCATAAACGGAATAACGAGAATTTTTACACGCTCTAAAAAAAGCCCGCACTAAATACTATTTTAAATGATATTTTACCAGCGAACAAGAACTTTTGCATGCAGCATAAAACTGACAACCATTTTTGGGTCAGAATTTGGGTCAAAATTTTTAATTCAAATTTAAGAAGAAATTATAATTATTTTACTTTTTCAAGTTGGTGAGACACGTTACTCGAAAACTACTTTACCAATCCTGAAGAAATTTTTCACACTTTTTTTCTAGACAATTTACAAGGTATTGACGTTGAGATATATTTTTTTTACAATTTTTTTTTTACTTATAGAATTTTTTATGATTGAAAACAGAAATTCCAACAAAAAAAAAATTCTTTTTTTCCGTTTTTTTGAGTTTAAACTCGCACCAAAAATTGAATAATTGAAATAAATAAAAAAACTCGACGTCACTACCTCAAGGAACTTATAAACTATCAAACTATTTTTGGTTTTTTTGTTTTGGATGATGCAGCTATTAGTTACGTGTCTCACCGCAAATTTATTTTTTACAAAAACGTCAACATAAGATTAATGACAAAATGGCCAATTTTCAATATTTTTTAATAAAATTTTTTTTGGATATTCTTAAATAGTTGTTCTTTAGTATAGACCTTCACCCGTTTATCTTACTTTTACCAGATCGATAAACAAAATTTTAAAAGTTAGTCCGAAAAATGCACTTCTGACCATACCCCTCCCCCCTTAATATTTAGTAGCTTTTAAATCATTTTAAACCATTGAAACTAATGTTTAAAATTTACTTTTTTGATCTATTTATACTTTAGTTTAAAATTATTATATTAATAATAATCGATCGAAATATACAATTCAGCACGATTGTTAAATGTTCTTGATTAATATTAGCTAATATTTCATCTGGAAATAAGTATAAAATTTCGTAATTGAACTTTTAAGGGTCCCAAAATTCTATGAAATTTTTCATTTAACTATAATTTTTGTTCTGAGGCCAAATTTTTATATTTTAATTCTTATATCGCAAAAAAATGTTATTTTAACATAAAAAGTTGATTTAAGTTTTTGATAACCAGAAAAACATTAAATTAACGCGTTTTCCCTTAAAGACCCAATTTTCTCTATTAAAAAATATCAAATTTTTTAGTTATATCAAGCACAATACTTTTCTAATCCCAAAATTTTTTAAAGTAGTTATTTTTTCAATGAAAATATATTCATGACATTGTATACAATGTGAATCAAGTATGAAAAAAAGTACCATTTTTTGCCTGGCAGAATAAAGAACATAATAATAATAATAAAAATACACATGATACAGGAAATAAGTATGCATGTAACAACGTTCTTAAGCTTAGAAAAATAAATAAAAATTTTAAAAATCATTAATTTCGTTTCACATATAATCTTAATATACATTTTTTTCAGGCTGCATATCCAAATACTTATGTCTGGACGTTTAAAATATATGCTCCATTCAAAAAACAATTATCATAGAAAAATTTTCTAAAATTTGAATTAAAAATTTTTGTTTCTGACACAAATATGGCAGCCATTTTTATGATGTATGCAAAAGTTCACGTTCGCTGGTAAAATATTATTTAAAATAGTATAAAAAACAAGAAAATTAACGTGGGCTAGATGTGTCTTCAGTATTTACGCATATATTAAAACTAGGACTATTACGCTTTTATAGAATGCGTATCACATTAAAAAAATTAATTGTAAAATAAAAAAATGTTTATATTATAAAGTTATAAAGAATATTTATATGTTAAGAAAATTTTTTATAATTTTAATTTATTTTATAATTAGCTGATCCAGCTAATGATATATATTGACCACCATTATAATTTTTAATTATTCCTTGTTTTATTAACATTTGATCTTCAGTTTCTACATTTATATTTTCTGCCGTTGATCCCCAAAATACAATTTTGCCCTGAATATTAAACGTGTTATTATAATTAATATATTAACATTAAAATAAGTTGCACGTTGTTAATATTTACATTGGTTTTTGTTTCATCTGTTATTAATATTTCGCGTCTTTTACCACTACTTCTATCATTTGCCCATTTAATTACAATTAATAAATCGCAAGGACATCATTTGATCATGTAGTTATATTCTATAGAAGACCACTATTTTCCACGGACAGCTATACGTTGCTTCGGCTTGTTGCAGAAATCCTAATAACTTATTCATTTAAAACACATCTGATTATAATGAAATACAAAATATTGTATGGAAAGAAATTTTAAGATAATAAAAAATAAATAATGTTTTTAAATAAAAAATCACAGTAAATTATTAACAAAATATATTCCAAATTTCCAGTATTATTTTTAACCATACCTATAAAAATATTTTTATAAACAAAACTAAGTTTGTTGTTAAAATAAGAAGGAAAATGATTTTAAAATATACAATAAAAAAAAATTTTTTATACGTATGAATTGAAAAAAATAGAAACCGTTACTATGGTACCGTTACTCTAGCAACAGTTTCAATAGTAATCACGTGATATATACGTGATAACTGATAACCACGTGGTAACCTGCGTACAGCGTTGATTACATTTTTATAATATAAAAAAAAAATATATATATATATACTCCAGTCAAAATACATAGGGAGGGGGGTTGTATTTTCACTGGCGAACACGAGATTTGCTCTACTATAGATTTTGGATCGCTGAACATGAAAATCGAAGTAATTTTGTAAAAAAACGGGAGCTTTACCTTTAAATTTGCAAAAACTACCCCCAAAAAGGGCTTTTTTACACATTCGCACTTTGAGCGCTCAGATTTGGGCCAAACGGGTGTTTTGGGTCGCTGATCAAGAATTTCGACTTCTTTTTCATAAATAATCAATATGCAGTGCGTTATAGAGAGATAAAAATTTAAACAATTGTTCTAAACAAATAATTTATTTTATTATTAAATTGTCAAAAATAACCTGCAAAAATAAAATAATAAAGTTAATCAAATGCCTAAAATTTAAATGCCTAAAATATAGCACAGTATATTTTTTAAATGCATATACAGATAATTCAAGTTTTTTCGAGACTGTCTCCTACATTGAGACGAGACCGAAACGAGACCTCAATTTAAAAAAATTTTCGAGACCGAGACGAGACTGATCCAAAATCTTCCATCACTACTAATAATATATGGCTTAGTAGGCATCCTTATACATAAGTAGTTCTGTTACTCAAAAGTTTACCCTACATCGTATAAGATTCTTAAAAGACTTCTGAAAATTTTTTCAATCTTAAGAGGTTAATGATAAAAAATTGCACAGTTGATAGATATCACATTATGATAACGCGTATTTATTATGATTTATCATTTATACACTAAAATAGAATAATTTACAATTCGTTAAAATTTTTGGATTCTTTTAAAAATATAAGTGAATCTTAATAATAAAAATAATTTATTTAAGTTATTTTGTTAATACATACTTGCATCCAAACTCTAATATTGCTTTTGATAACCAATTTAAAGCTTCTACCTGTACCTTAGGATTTTTTTGATTAAATGCATAAGTTATCACCTCAGATGAAACATATTCAAAACTAGTGGCTTCTGAGATAGCATTAAGTGTTTCTACAGCTACAAGACAATTTTTTGGATCCCCTAGCTTTTCTGATACATCTGCTAAACAATATTCAGCTACAGTACTAGAAAAATATTTATGTATTATCAATAATTCCTTAAATTATTATTTTTAAGCAGCCTCTCAAAAATTATGCAGCTTATTCTAATAGATTTAAATACACTGTAATCCCGGCAACATCAAAGCTATAACTTTAATGCCATTAAAATACACCAATAGAATATATGGATTTGTATTTGATAGATTTGATGATGCAGCTGTGGAAGAAATAGCGCCCGTCATTAAATACAGCAGCCTTTGTTTCCATGTAAATTTTTTTTTCTGCGCTTAAAGTATTATTCAAATCTTAAGGCCTAATTTTAAGAAATATTATTATTGCTTTTTATTTATACAATATTACAAAAATTGTCAACATGTGCCGAATGGAATACTACAAAGTGTAACAGTAAAATTTTTCGATAGTCTCGAGATATTTCAATTTTACTTAAAAATTTTTAAAAATGTTATGAAGTTCAAAAACAATAAAAATAGAATATATCCAACAATACAATAGCTGAGTCGCAAAACTATGGCCTATGTCACTCGCAGACTTTTTTTCTATACTTTCTTTATTATAATTTTTTTTTCCTAAAATTTATTTTAATATTTTCCTAATTTTGCAACTTGCAACTTTCAAGAAATACACTGAATGTAAACAAACCTTTGACGCTATAATGATCATAAACATTTGAAATTTCTTCTCTATATGAAAATTTGACGTTGACCCATTTGTGAAATAAATTTTATTCTTTTTTACCAATTCACGAACTGGCCAAATTATTTGACCATTTCACGAACTGGTCAGTTTAATTTTTTCTAGCATTGACCAGTTCACGAATTGGTCAATTTTACAAATGGAGTGTAACATATATATTAAGTTCGATATTATTTTATTTTTTAGATTTTTCTAATACTTATTGTTTCATTGATTATTATACTTGATAACTTAGAAATATTTATTTGAAGATAAAAAATTATCGTATAGATGTATTTTCAACAAGTTTATTTATTTAGTTTTTATTCATAAATTAAGTACATGCGCCCCGCCATAATGAAACCGCGTATACGGAGACTAAGGTCTTATGGTAATAAGGGGATTAGGTTTCAGACACTCCAACTTTCCAGGCTAAAAAATAATTTTTTGTTGTTTTTATACTTTTTTTGTATTTTTGTGTACTTATTTTTTTGTGAAATATTAAGTGATACAGGCCAGCCGTGGCCGAGTGGATTAAGGCGCGCGACCTATAGTGTATATACTATATTATAAGTATATTCATGTGGGTCGTGGGTTCGAATCCCACTCAATGACTTTCAGTTTTTATTTTTCAATTAATTTAAAAAAATTAATTTTGAAGTAAAAACTTTTAAGTTATATTGCGACTTATGGCCCAGGAACTTGTTTCCAGCATAGTATTTAAAAGAAAAATCGAATACTATGAAGAAAACAAGGCTCCGCGCTATGCTAACAGAGGTTTTCTGCAGTTTCCTCTGAGCCAGACGAATGTCAGCATAGTTCCCATAAGATCTGAAGACGGCTGCGGACGCATTTATCCCCTCATTAAAATAGAAATAAGCTCGCAACCATTAATCGCGTAACTACTTCCTCCTGCAAAAACCCGTATTAAAACAGATTAAAAAACAGTTTTCTGAAAGGAACGATCGGTATAATGTAACATAGACGATATACCGGCTTCCCTAAGAAATAAAAACATTAAAACAGTGCAGAAGGTTGTGGATGCATGGTGTGGTTGTTGTGAGTCTCTGCAAGACAATCCAAAAAGGGATTAAAGTGCGGAGGATAAACAATAATAAAAAAAAAAATAAAAAAATAAAAAAAAAATAAAAAAAAAATATTAAGTGATACATGTCTGTTTAATTTACTTAAGTGAGCAAACTGGTCCAAGGTCTAAGCACTATGACGAATTTTATCTTTGTCGTTTTATATGGTTCGTACAGAAGATTTATTGATTTTAAATTTTCGCGCAACGGCTGTGATCTCTCTCCGGATTCGAACAAATTGAAAAGTTTTAGCTTCACACTATAATATCCAAGACTTTTATTCCTTGCTTTTTTAGATTTGGGAGCCATAATTTATGAAAGAATACTTATAATAATTTTGCTTTTCTGAGAGATAGTGATGTTTAATAAGTGAGTTTAATTGGTTATGTTACAAAAAAAAAAAAGACAACCAGGAAAAAATTTCGCTTTGAATTTCAAATAGAATCCGCGTATACGAAGGGAAAAAGCGCGCTTAAAGAGGGATGGGAAAAATTAAGAAACCGTGTATGAGCCAAACCCGCATATATGGAATCAGCGTATAAGGACGCCTGTAGAATATTTTTTTATTTTTAAACTGAAGATTTAAAACTAAATATTATATTTATACATATTTTAAGTTGAAAACATCACCATTGTTTTAGAAATAATTTTACCACTAATTTATGCATTCTTTTTACAAAGGCATTCAAGTATCTCTAGAAGGGTAAAAAATCAATAACTGGATGAAATAAAACATATGAAAGTTGAATTATATAAAATTATTGATTTCATCATTTGTTTAACATCGCAATCAGAATAAAAATAACGAAAATAAACCAATTATGTAATAATAACTAAAACTATATTGTTTCAAAGACTAATTAATTTACTCAAATTTTATGATTAAAAATTTAATTAATGAGAGTAGTAAAAGTATATTAATAGTATATTAATTTAAATTTTAATTAGTCTTTCATTGAAGAAGTACGATAACACGCACGGGTTTCAAAAATAAAAATCCCGTAGCACCGTGTACTACTGTAATGTACTTTAAAGAGGTTCTATGTAACCTATAAATATTGTTATTTTATCATTTTTTTGTTTAAATTTAATACCAAATTCTGTGATTTCATAATTAACCAATTTGAAAAAGATATATAACTATTGTCTTTTAACGAATTTATTTATATAAAGAAAAAATCTTTATTTTATAATGTTCTTCCTATCAAGCTTTGTGTTTTTTCTTTCTCTTATACTCTCTATCTCAACACGAAAATACCGAAATTTCTGGAGTAAAATACCAACCAGGCTGTTTATTAAATTGTAATGTAGAATTGAGCCTCATTGGTATTTTATAAATAAGAAATGAACTAAATCTGTATTTACAAAATACGAAACGTAGCCGTTAGTATTTTTAAATCTACCAAAAAGCTATATTCCAACTTTCCGATAAAATGAGCTACTGTAAAGTATTTTATAAACTACCTTTAACCTCATTGCGATATTTAAAATACGTTATTTACTCAGTTGCGTTTTTGAAACTACATCTGAGCTGGATATTATATTTTTAATTTGAGAAAATAGTCATCAGTAGTTTATTAAATACTATTCGATGTTCCTAAACCGAATAGAATTAATTTTCCGCATTCAGCGGTTTTCGGGTTTAATAAAAATAATTTTTCGCTGAAAACTGTCATTTTTGCGGTTAAAAATTAATTAATTTTTCTAAGATGGCGGGTCAAAAAACAACAAAATAAAATTATTTAAAATTACTGGTAAATTTTCGGTGTTAAAAAAATTAGCATTTGATGGAAAATATTCATACCTTCATCTCAAGATATTTTTCGATTTTCCAAGATGGTGACTAAAAAATGTAACATATTTAACTTTATATAAACAGTAGGGGGTTTTTAGATGTTGAAATATACGAACTTTAGATGGAAAATAATCAATTTTTCAGCATAAATATTTTCCGATTTTCCAAGATGGCGGGCTAAAAAATTAACAGAAAAAACTTTCTACACTACAGGGGGGTTTTCAAGGTAGAATAATACGAATTTTAGGTGAAAAAAAAAAATAAATCTGTTATCCTAAAATATTTTCCGAATTTACAAGATGGCGGATTACAAAACATAAAAAAATTAAATATCACCACTACTGGAGGATTTTTGATGGCGAGAAAATCAAATATTAGGTAGAAAATATTCAATATTTTAGGTCTAGTTTTACACCAACATAACAATAGGATTATTATTATACCCAAAAAAGAAACGATATAACAAGCCTTAAACCTAACATAACCTAAGGAAATGATCTCTTATAGAAAAAAGACACCACAAGACTTATACCTAAAATAAGCTAAGGAAGTTTTCTCTTGTAAAAAAATGACACATTAATCCTTACAATCACATAACCTAAGCCATCGCATAGCCTTACACTAGCATAACCTAAAAAAGCAGAATATAATAAAAAATGACACGTCAAGCCTTACACTAGCGTAACCTAAGGAAGTAGACTATAATAAAAAACGACACGACAAGCCTTACACTAGCGTAACCTAAGTAAACTATAACAAAAAACGGCACGTCAAGCCTTACACTAACATAACCTAAAGAAATAGACTATAATAAAAAACGATACGTCAAGCCTTACATTAACATAACCTAAGAAAGCATGCTATAAGAAAATAACGACATGTCAAGATTTACACTTGCGTAACCTAAGAAAGTAGACTATAATAAAAAACGACACGTCAAGCCTTACACTAGCGTAACCTAAGGATGTAGGCTATAATAAAATAACGACACGTCAAGCCTAACACTAACGTAACTTAAGGAAGTAGCTTTTAAAAAAAAACGCTACGTCAAACCTTACATTAGCGTAACCTAAGGAAGTAGACCAGAATAAAAAAGGACACGTCAAGCCTTACACTAGCGTAACCTAAGGAAGTAGACTATAATAGAGTAACGACACGTCAAGCATTACACTAGGGTAACCCAAGGAAGTAAATATAATAAAAAATGACACGTCAAGCCTTACACTTACATAACCTAAAATAACCTAAAAGAGTAGGATATAATAAAATAACGACTCGTCCAGCCTTATACTAACAAAATCTAAGAGAGTATTCTATAAGAAAAAAACTACTTCAAGCCTTACACTAGGGTAACCTAAGGAAGTAGAATATAATAAAAAATGACACGTCAAGCCTTACACTAGCGCAATCTAAGGAAGGAAGTAGACTATAATAATAAAATCGACAAGTCAAGTTTTACACCAACACAACGTAAAATTTGGAGACAAAAATTTTAAATAATGTGGTATAAGGTCTATTTTTTTTTTATGACAAAAATTTTCAAATCATTAAGTATCATATCCAAGAATTGTATTAAAACCGGTTTTTCTAAAATTTTTACTTACATTGAAAAAAATTAGGTACTACGTCCAAAAATAATAAAAATTTAGGTATTTTTTATATTTTTTGAAAGCAAAAGTTTGAAACAAAAATTTCACAACGTTACACCAGGATAACCTCAGTCAATGGTACTGTAGAGAACAAAATCACGGACTTTATTCCAGCACATAGCCTAAGAAAAAGGTTTACTTTTTATAGACCAAGTCTTTGGGCCATATTAGTGTAATGCTTGATGTGTCGTTTTTTTCTATAGAATAGAATGGTTTTCTTATTTTTGAAAATAAAAATTTATTTCAAAGTTATTTTTTAATTAATCGTTTTTTAAATATTTTCTTTAGGTTATGCTAGTATAAGACTTGACTAGTATAAGTCGTTATGCTAGTATAAGTCGTTATTCTATTATCGCCTACTTCCTTAGGTTACGTTAGTTTCAGATTTAACGTGTTGTTTTACTTATTATAGACCAGTTCAGTAGGTTACGCTAGTGTAATGCTTTACGTATCCTTACTTTATTATAGCCTACTTCCTTAGGTTACGTTAGTTTAACGTGGCAGCTCAGTGACAATAATAGTCAAATTCTATCACTAGACATGCGCTTGGTTAGCTCAGTAAAAGTTACTAAATCTAGTAAATTTAGATCTTAATAATATTCTTATTTTCTTATTTAATTTTAAAATTTAATTACAAAATAAACAAAAAAATATAATACGAGATGTAATAATAATATTTTTTATAACTATAATAACAATCCGGAATTTATTTATAAATTTTACTCTAGTTGTGTTTATAATATTTAAACTACCGCATGAATACCGTCCGACATACATTGTACATGTGTACTATAAAAGTTACTAAATCAACGATAAAACTACGTTTTCTCATAATAATTTATTAATTTGTTTATTTTGGAAACAAGTACGGAACTTTTTATTAATTTCATTAAATTTGTTAATATTTTTTCTCTATTTCCAAATATTTATTTAAAATTTTGTTCTGTAAATTCTGAGAAAACTTAAAATAAGTGCGTTTTTTTGGAGTTTTATATTTAACACCCATGTTAAATATTTTTGCATATTTCTCCGAAACTAAACAACTAGTGCTCTCAAAATTTTTACAGTATATTTTATTAATAAAAAACTTTAATTTTATATAATTTGGTGCAAATCTGTTCTGTAATTATTGTTGCGAGGGTCCCACCTTGTCGTTTTTTTTTTTATAGTCTACTTCCTTAGGTTACGCTAGTGTAAGGCTTGTCGTGTAGTTTTTTATTATAGTCTACTTCCCTCGGTTACGCTAGTGTAAGGCTTGACGTGTCGTTATTTTATTATATCCTACTTCCTTAGTTTATGTTAGTGTAAGGCTTGATGTGTCGCTTTTTATTATAGTCTACCTTTTTAGGTTAGGCTAGTCTAAGGCTTGACGTGACGCTTTTTATTATAGTCTACCTTTTTAGGTTAGGCTAGTCTAAGGCTTGACGTGTCGCTTTTTATTATAGTCAACTTCCTTGGGTTACGCTAGTGTAAGGCTTGACGTGTCGTTCTTTTACAATAGAAAACTTCTTTAGCTTATTTTAGGTTTAAGTCTTGAGGTGTCTTTTTTCTATAAAAGATCTTTTCCTTAGGTTATGTTAGGTTTAAGGCTTGTTATGTCGTTTCTTTTGCGGGTATATTAATAATCCTATTTTTATGTTGGTGTAATACTGGACCTAAAATATTGAATATTTTCTACCTAATATTTGATTTTCTTGCCATCCAACACCCTCCAGTAGTGGTGAAATTTAATTTTGTTATGTTTTTTAATCCGCCATCTTCGAAATTCGGAAAATATTTTAGGATAACAGATTTATTTTTTTTTCGCCTAAAATTCGTATTATTCTACCCTGAAAACCCCCTTGTAGTGTAGAAAGTTTATTCTGTTAATTTTTTAGCCCGCCATCTTGGAAATTCGGAAAATATTTTAGGATAACAGATTTATTTTTTTTTTCACCTAAAATTCGCATTATTCTAGCCTGAAAACCCCCCTGTAGTGTAAAAAGTTTTTTCTGTTAATGAAAATCGGAAAATATTTATGCTGCAAAATTGATTATTTTCCATCTAAAGTTCGTATATTTCAACATCTAAAAACCCCCTACTGTTTATATAAAGTTAAATATGTTATAAACAATAATGTTTATAATCGACCTTTTTACGAGTACATAGTATTAAATGAATTTACAAATTCATCGCCCACGCTTTTTATATGCGGATGCTTATCGTCATCTCTTTTTTTTATTAAGGCATACAAAGCGGCGACATTAGATGAATTTTTAAACTTATTTAAAAATTTTGAATTTACGCGGATTTTAAATGTCGGTACAGAAGGTACCTAGCGTTTCGATCAACACTAACACATAGATCTCATCAGTGTAGCTGTGTGTGTTAGTGTATGTGCTACAGACGCTTTTTTTACAGACGATTTTTAAATATGTTATATTTTTTAGTCGCCATCTTGGAAAATCGAAAAATATCTTGAGGTGAAGATATGAATATTTTCCATCAAATGTTAGTTTTCAGCGAAAAATTATTTTTATTCAACCCGAAAACCGCTGAATTTGGAAAATTAATTTTATTCGGTTTAGGAACATCGAATAGTATTTAATAAACTACTGATGGTAAGATATTCAGAAGCTAGATACGAAGTGACGTTCGTTGCGTTGATGGCATCTGGCGATGTCTCCAAAATTCTCCCTTCTTAATCTTTAATAGATAATCTTAAATTGCTTATAGCTGAACTGTTGCTCTGGATCGTTGCCGGAAATTCTCATACTTAGCATTTAGATATAAATTTCATTTAACGATTTCCAGATTTGCTTATAATATAATTTTGTTTATTAACATATTCTCATGTATTTTTTTGTGTTTAATACTTTAGGTAAAGTTTTCTAATATTCGATATATGTATTATTGAAAAATTGTAGGGCGTGTAAGTATCAGATTTTATGATCTTAACATGATGTGATTTTTTACATAATTGATAATGAGTGATTATTAATGATTTCAGCAAAAGTTTTCAGGCCAGGTCACTGAAACCTGCTAAAAATTTTTTTTTGCCAATTACCTATCCAAAATGGACTATGACCCCAAATGTTAGCCCTTAATATTAAAAACTAAGCCCAAGGCGAATTTTTGAAGAAAAAAAAAACACGTTTTCATCTTTCCTCAGACGCTCATTCTTCTTTTATATGCCATTCCTTCTGGAAACGATTAAAAATTATGAAAAAAGAGGTACTATAGTAAAGTTTTTTTAGGAATCCAGTTCTGCCATTCTGCCACGGAAGCTACAGAAAAATTGTATATCCGAGTTTTTTATTAAATTTCTCAGGAAAAGCGTGTTTTATATATATTTTTGGATGCCATATCAACCTAGATGCGATCGAACTTCCTAGACCCTAAAATAATCGAAAAATCGTAAACTTTCCTCAATTTTTCTCATTTTTTTAATTTTCTCAGTCGAAATGACTCCGAATGATTTAAATGAGGTAAGATTCGGAGTCCCAGGAATATTTTACAGATTTTATTTATTTAAATAATTTTTAATGTAAAAGAAGCTCACACCAAATGCTTTAAATACAAAAGTCGGATTTTCATCATTTTTAACTGTTTTTCTGAATTTTCACACACGAGTCAAATAAGTTCAGATTTGGATTCTCCAGGAAATTTCATATAATTTCTATACTATGAAAATCTTTAAGCTTTAGTATAAACGAGTTTATAGCAATGCATTTAAAAAATTCGGATTTTCCTTGTTTTTTACATTCTTTTGTATTTGTGCGGTTACTCTAACAAACATAACCACGTAGAAGTACTCTCTGGCTCAGAGACTTATAACTCCCTAAATCAAAGAACTTTCTACATTACCTGGGGGTTTCCGAGATTGAGAAAATCATTTTTATCAATGCAAATTTTAATTTTTTCAGCTTAGCATTTTTCCTAATTTTCCAAGATAGCAAACAAAAAAACATGACATAATAAGCTTTTTACATTGCCAGGAGGTTTTCGAGGTTGACAAAACGTTTTTATTAATGAAATTCTTCATTATTTGACCCAGCATATTTTCCGATTTTCCAATATGACGGAACGAAAAACATGAAGAAGAACTTTCTATATTTTCTGGGGGATTCCCGAGCTTAAAAAAACGTTTTGAATTATGAAAATATTTTTATCCTAGCATATTTCCATGTTTATTGGTCCACTATATTGGAAAATCGGAAAATTATTTTGAATGAAAAATTAAAAATTACGCCGCCAGGATATCAGCTTTCCATCGTATGGTTCATTTTCAACTCTAAAGTATTCCATGAGATGACAGAAATTTCAGGGAGTTAACTCCCCGCCCCAGGGAGTTCACTTATAAATCAGGGTGTTAACTCTCTAATTCAGGGAGTCTAAGCCACAGAGTAGTACTACGTAGTTTTGTTTGTTAGAGTAACCGCCACAAATATACCAAAAAATGTAAAAAAACAAGGAAAATCAGAATTTTTTAAATCCATTGCTATAAACTCGTTTATACTAAAGCCTAAAGATTTTCATAATATAGAAGTTATATACTTTGAAGCAGCTGTATCTTAAAATTATGCCTCAGGAAGTGTAAAGTATGAGTGATTTCACATATCCCAGGTAAAAAATGACCCAAATACAATTTTTTTAAAAAATTTTTTTTTTCAACTGGTCGTTGTATCCTGGACGTGCCTATACACTAAGCAATACTATACTATTAAATGTACGTGTAAACTTATCGTAGTATAAATAAAACTAAATTAAATGCTGGAAAAAACTAAGAGCGGAAATTTAAAAATTTAACTAAACTCAAAATCTATAAATAATATATTTTTTTCAAATTAATTCGATAATTAATACATTATTTTCGAATGCGCATAGATAAAAACGCAACACATCTTTTTGTTTAGAGGCCCAATTTAAATTACGTCAGATAAATATTCAAATCAGGGTATTATAAGAAAAAAGTACAATACAATTTTAAATCGGACCTCAAAACAAAAAAATTTGTTGCGAGATATTTATTCCTAATTATTTTATATACCCGCTACTTAATACGCTCTATTTTATTACCCTTCTTAAAATAATGTATCAATTATCGAATTGATTTGTAAAAAATATTTATAATTTATAGAAGTTTTTAAATAAATTTTATGGTCCACCATATTTGAAAAACCAAAAACATTTTTAAATTAAATTTTATATCATTGCGCCTGCCCTTATTTTACGGATCTTAGATCAGTATTTTAATTTATACTTCGCCATCTTGGGAAAACTGGAAAATATTCCGGTTGTGAAAAACAATCATTTTCTGTACGAAGTACTTTCTAAATGAACTTGAAAAATCTGATATCAATTTAATTTAAATACAATAAGATACAACATTTTACAGTCATGTATGCAATAAATTTAAAATACGAGTGTTGGCCGCACTCATATAATTCTCAACCCTCTTAAAATTTTACAGAGGGTCCCTAGTTCAATTCCCGAACCAAGTAAATTTTTTTTTTTTTTTACTAAAAAAAAATAAAAATCTTCTGCCATACGTGGGCCGAAGTATGTGCCATACGTCAGGGAGACGTGTACCAAAGGACGTATGCTATACGTGCGCTACACGTCGGCAGAGCGTTTTGCCGAACGACGCCCGAACTTCGGCCCATACTTGGCCGGCACAGTTCAAAAGTGCGCGGGAAAGCATGAAGAAATGTTAAAAAAATGATTAAATGATTTCGACCGGAAATTTCCCTGGATATCCGAATTTCTAAACCGTTTTTTAAAATTATCACGTAAAAATCCGGAAAATTGGAAAACGTGAGCGGTTCCGGCTGTAACTCATAATTCAAAACCCATCACTTCCAATAACTTCAAACTGGGGTTGAGGCAGAGTATTCCATATACTTTTACCTGGTATTAATATGGGTTTGAATATTTTTACATAGGGAAAAGTTATACCGATAATTAGTGAAATTTTCCGATTTTAAATATGCAAATTTAGCGAAAAAAGCTATATTTTTATTCAAATTTAGGCAGAACAGGTTTCATAAGTAAAATTTATCATAAAATAATTTTTTTTTTAATGCCCTTAAACTTTTTATATTCATTAATACAGTCAATTTTACAAACTTAGACTTTTTATAAGAAACTATTCAAGTAATTCTTAGTGAAAATAACCTAAACGGATAACAAATGTCTGAAAATTTGAAAAATAAAATTTGCCTGGATTTAGATGTTAAAATATGACACTGCCAATTTTTATGGTTTTTTTCTCCTACATACGTGGTCAAAAGCTAAAATAAATGGTCCATCAGATTTCTGAGGAAAAAATAGATAAGTTTCTCTTGTAAATAATATGCAGATAAATTTATTCACAAAACTACAAAATTTTTAAAATTGGACCTCTTGAAATTTGGACCATAAAAGACAACGAAAATCGATTTTTCTCCCATAAAACGTAATCAAAAGCTAAAATAAATGGTTTCATCGGATTCCTGGGGAAAAAATACTAAGGGATATCAATTGGAACATAATCTTACACGCGATTTGAATCCACTAGAAAAACTGAAAGTTTTAAGATAATCCTATTTTTAAGAAAGCCATTATTTTTTTTTCTTATATTTTCAAATTCTGCCGGCGCGTTAGGAATCCCAGATACTTCGAAAAAAAAACCAGTCTAATAAATAATCTATTATACAAAAATTAAGCATCAAGTATACCTAGAGTTGCTAAATCCAGACGAGTGCGGTCGGATATTAAACCGGACGTCCTGCTTGTCACAATGGATGTGAAAAACGCATTCAACTCGACTAAGTGGGACGATATGTTGCACTCCCTCGAGCAGGTACTCAGAGTTCCAGATTATCTGAGAAATATACTCAGAGATTACCTCAGGGACCGATACCTGCGCTGGGACACATATATATATATATTTTATTTAAGCAATTTCAATCTTTTCAATCTTTTAAGCGTTTTCAATCTTATTAATAAAAGATTATTATGTATATATTATTTGTATATTAATTTTACAGTCTATTCAATTACATTATCTTTATGACTAAATTTATTTTAATATAATACATTTTTAATATAACAATTGATTTTTTTTTTTTACAATGAAATTTTACAATTTTTGAGAAAGTGAAATATTAAAAGTAAATTGTTGATATCAGGCTCGATTAATAATATGTTAATGTCGATAGGAAGATATTGTTTTCGTTTTCTTAGTTTTTTAATTAAATTCTTGCTCTCTTGATCAAATTTATTGCATTGCCATAATATATGAAATATTAGTGTTTCCAAGGGAGTTGAAGGTGGCTCAAAGAATCAATTTTCCTTGCCTTTTAGGGTCCAAATTTCAAGGGGAGCAATTTTAAAAGTTTCGTAGTTTTCTGAATAAATTTTTTTGTATATTATTAACAAGAGGAACTTGTCTATTTTTTCCCTAAGAATTCGATGAAACCATTTATTTTAGCTTTTGGCCATGTTTTACATGAGAAAAATCGATTTTATTCGTTTTTAGGGTTCCAATTTTAAGGAAATCTATTATAAAAAGTTAGCAGTTTTCAAAATAAGTTTTTTTGATTATCATTTAAAAAAAGGACTTTTATACTTTTTCCCCAGGGATCCGATGAAACCATTTATTTTAGCTTTTGACCACTTCTTATATGAGAAAAATCGACTTTTGTTACCTTTTAGGGTCCAAATTTCAAGGGGAGCAATAATAAAAGTATATAACAGTTTACCAAATAAATTTTTCTGCATATTATTTACTAAAGGAACTTATGTATTTTTATATATATATATATTTTTTTTTTTATTTAAGCATTTTCAATCTTTTCAATCTTTTAAGCATCTTCAATCTTATTAATAAAAGATTATTATGCATATATTATTCGTATATTAATTTTACAGTTTATTCAATTACATTATCTTTAATACTAAATTTATTTTAATATAATACATTTTTCAATAAGTTAATAAGAAGTTATTACTCGTTGTAAAGTATTAATAAGATGTGGTAAAGTTGGTAAAATGATTTTTACGAGTGAAAGATGTTTAAAATTTTTTTTTATTTTTAACGACGTTTCGACCGATTAAGATCCTTTTCAAGCTAAAAAATATAATGAATTTTTTTTAATAAAAAATATAATAAGTAATTTAATAATATGGACACAAAAAAATTTTTTTCTCTTACCCAAAAGTTTACAATTTATATTACATATTGAGAATATTGATTCTCTTGGTCAATATTTTGTCAAAATTAATAAATAAATAAATTTGTAGATATTTAAAAAGTATCCTATAAACATGAAAAAATTTTTTAATAAATTATGATAAAAATAGACTGAATTGCATTTATATTATCTTACCACAAGTCATATTATTAGAATATTTTTAATATTAATAAGTGTATATTGTTAAAAACTAAAATATCACAGAAAAAATACTGATGTGTACGTGAATTTTGAACTTAAATATAAATAAATTATAATGAAATAATCTTAAAAATTATAAATTTATAAAATATGTATGATTGTTGTTTACAATCAACTGTTACTAATTTAAAAATTTTTTGGTAAGTAACAAATATATTGTGCAATTAGAGCCATCTATTGTATGTAAAAATTAATATGATACTATGATTTATAATCGATATGACTAGAGTATTGTTTTTATCGACATTATTGATAGAAAAAATTGAACATATGATTTATGTAAACACAGAAAAACAGCTGCGATTATGTAAATATTATGTAAATGGTGAAAAAACTATTTTTATGATTTGATTTTTTTCAGTTTATGAAATATAGAATTGTATGGAGCAAATAGATTTTCAGTATCTTCAATTTTATTTATTGCTGTTGGATGAAGTTTAATGTTTATTCTTTCAGAAACAGTTCTTTTGTGAAATGATGGTTCTTTGTCCAAAATCTTGAAATCCTTGAAATTAAAATTGTGACCAGTGTCAATGTAGTGTTATGTAACAACTGGGTACTTTTTAGGTTTTTTGTTGTTAATATTTTTCTCTTTACAGCTAGCAGCTACTGAGACATTATTAAGTTCTTCTTTTCTATAATCAGGGTTTTTATTAAGAAGTCTTTGACTGATTCTGGTAGGATGTTTTTGTGTAGAAGCTATTTTTTCTTCTTCTTTTTTCTTCTTATTTTTATATGCTGTGATACACCTTCATGTTCATTAATTCTTACCAAGGCTTCTCTTTTGCTCTGTCCAATGTAGGTTTTGTCACAATCATCACATTCAAATTTGTATACTACATTAGTCTGAATGTCTTTTGAAAATTTATCTTTACCTTTAGTTATTATGTTATCCATTTTCTTGATAATTTTAGGTATAGTTATGATATTATATTTCCTTAACATTTTAGAGATATTATAATACATTCTGCCTACAAGTGGAAGACAAACTATTAGTAATTTTGATAAAATCCTTTTGTGGTAATCAATACCCTCATTATCACAGTCATTATTATTATTATCAGTATTTTGAAGCAAGTTATTTCTATATTTGATGGAATTTAGTCTTTTCTTAATATAAAAATCAATAAATTTATTTGGGTATTTATTTTGCAGAAGTAATTCTTTGGCAATAGCTATATTCTCTGAGTGAAAACAGTCATTGGAAACCACATTACTTACCAAAAAATTTTTAAATTAGTAACAGTTGATTGTAAACAACAATCATACATATTTTATAAATTTATAATTTTTAAGATTATTTCATTATAATTTATTTAGACAAACTTTAAGACAAAAAAATTTGTAAATTCTTAATTCAATCGGTATATACGACCACGTGACACTATTTTTGCAAAAAAAATGAAAATGAGCGATATATTAGATACTAATATTTAATTTTTGTCATATTCTACACGAAAAACTTATTTGCTAGGTGATAGGGGGGGCTCCGCCCATCTGTAATTTAGGAGAATACGTAAAAATTGGTGCCGAATCGAATACTAAAAACTTCTAACAGTAAAATTTGTCAATAGTCTCGAGATATTTCAATTTTTTTTAAAATTTTTAAAGTTTCATGCCAATTGGTAAGGCGGTTCTTGAGTGATGAGGGTACAGACAGACAGACAAACAAATAAATTTTCAAATATTTATAGTATTAAGATATAAATAATTTAATTTTAAAAAAACTTTTTAAAACGTGCCATTAAAAATAACCGGACAGAATAAGGTTTAATTTGTACACCGCAAAAGCACGCTAGTATTAATTTCTAAATGAAAATGGATATTGACCAATCAGAATTAAGTGACTCAAAATTTTACTGACCTTAATTTTTATAGAAGACCACGTCTTATAAGCATCAAAAAGTTCTTCATCTTAAGCTAAAGCCTCCCTTTCAATTTAAAGTTTTGCAACTTCAACATAAAAACTTTTAAAAACATAAAAAAATATACCCTTATGTAAAATTTTGTATAGGATACAAATTTTTTGTCAAATTATTAATTGATCACGTGATTTTGCAAAAATTTACAAGATCTCTGAAAACGCAATAACCTACGGTTTTTATTCTTCATCAAATAATTCTTTTCAGAACTAATTTGGGTCCTTAAGGATTTTTCATCCATATGCTTTTAAGAAATCAAAGAAATAAACGTATTTTATTGATTCATTGTGCATGCGCAGTACTATAAAATGTTTGACCTCAAAATTAGATTCTACGGAATGTTTCCTATCCAGAACTAGAGGAAATGATTTTTCAAATTAATGTGAGTCTTTTACAGTAAAAATAAGAAAAATTATCAATCAATCAAAAAAAATTATCTATCTTTAGTTAGAAATGACCAAAAAGGAAAATAGCCGTAAAAAATCAAGGACTAAACCTTATGAACTAAAAAATTCAATTGAGGTTTGTTTTTAGCAGTACTTTCGGTAATAAATATTTTGAAAACGATTTCAGGGTTCACAGCCCTTTTTCAGCAAAAATAGGTACAAAAGGTACGCAAATATTTAAAAAAAGGGACAAATAGGTACATTATTTTTTCATTAATAAGTGAATTTTTTTTTATTTGTGGTTACTTAAAGGGATATTATATATTGAGAAGGGAATATTGGTGAAGAATTCCAGGTTAGAAATAAATTTTAAAAACATAATAAATTTTTTTTATGAATATTAATGATTGAAAATTGCTTTTTATTTATTACTTACATACAGATATAAAATACAATATTAAAATGCAATATCTATTTTACAAATTTTACAAATAAAACTTATCATATCGAATATTATATTTTACAATTATTTGGTTTTTTTATTATTTTTACAGTTGTAAAACTTTAAATTTAATATTTTTCAATTTTGGTATTTATTTTACCAATTCGAATCCATAAAAATGAAAATGTCATAAAATTCTAGGCATATGATACCCATTGGAATTTGCAAAAAGTTTGTTTTATTGTTCAACTTTTTTTTTCGTACTTTTTACACGCTATTTCAAGAGCAGCAGTTTGTTTTTTCCTTAAACTTTCCGATAACTCATCGACTTTTTTTGTTGATTATTTTTTTTTTTTTTTTAAATCGGCTGTAGCATTAATTAATTTATTCAAAGATTCTTGACTAGCTTTCTTACTTTTTGATTCAGTATTTAATAAATTAAAAAAGTAATCATGATTATTTTGACATTCTTTTAAAATATTTTTTTCTTTTTTTAGTTCCTCTGTTAAAATAGATAAATTTTTAACTTCATTTTTAATAGTCGCCAGAGTTTCTCTTTCAATAGCTTTTTCTTTTAAATCCAGTTCTTTTTTTTTTTCTTTTCTTCTTCTATCTTGGCTAATTGTTCTAAGTACATTTGATATGACTTATGTGCTAATTGGCCATCACTAATTAATTGAGAGGTAATTGGTACTTTATGTGTTTCACAGTTATATTTTTTCATTGTGTCGTTTATTGTTAGGAGAGAGTTTAAAGTTTTTTCCAGCATATTGGACTTATCTTTCGTTAAATATAAATGAGACTTAGAAAATCCCCTCTCTACTAAAGCATTTCCATGTGATACGGACAATGCAGATTTTACGAATTTTTCGACTGTGGGATATTCTTTTAGTTCAAAAATTTTCTTTTTAAATCTTTATCTTCTATATTTTTTAGCAATTTATTTACATTTTCCCCACAATCAATAATTTCACTATCTTTATCATTTTCATCCTCTAAAAGTAACCTGTATAGTGAAGAATTTTCTAAGATGCTCATAATACGTTTTCGACTGAAAACTGTTTTAGATAATTCAAACTTGAGCTTTTATTTCTTATCTTTTGATTGATATGAAAAATTGGATTTAATTATATTAGATAGCATTATCATGACTAATTTCTTTAACTGAGAATAAGCTATATGTACAAGAGGTTTTTCTTTTTGAAATAACTTTGTAAAATTAATTGTAAAAATATTTGCTGCATATATCACAAATTCTAAATACAATTCAAGTAAAGGATTTTTTAAAAATTCTATAATTTGTGTATATTTTTTTGTTTTGAGCGTTTTCTTATTATTTTCAGGTATGTACCGGAAGAAAAATTCTTCTATTGCCGGCATTTGCTCTAACATTTTTTTTGCTGCAGGGCCAACAGTTAACCATCTGGTTTCAATATTTTTTTCAAACATATGCAAGGGAACTAACTTTTTTTCTTGTATTTCTCTAAATTTTGCAATTCTAACATCTTGATGATTAAAAAAATAATAAAATGCTACAATAAAATCAGATACTTCTAAAGATAGTTCATCAAGGCCTTTCAAAAAAGAGTTATGAATAAGGTGAATATTGCAACTTCCTATATTAATCAAAGGCTTAAATTTTTACTTTTCTAAATGTTCATTAAAAAGTTTAAAGACCTTGTTATTTACAGGGGGGCCGTCTCTAGATAAAGTTAAAATTCTTTTAGCTGAAATACTAAATAAATCCAAAGCTTCTAATAATTTTTGAAATATTGTAGTAGCTTTGCCATTAGGAATAAAATATGCCACTAAAAAGTGATTCACGATTTTTTTTGATTCGAGAGACCAAAATCGGCACCTAATTTGTAATTCTTTATTACTACTTGCAGTCGATGATTCATCAAATTCAATGGTAATGGGTGTATTAGATTTTTCTAATTCATTTTTTAAATTTTTTCTAAAAAATGGGGCTAAGGCTTCTGTTATTAGATAGGATACTTTAGCTGGAGATATTGTAAAAGCTTCTGGTACCCCACCAGGAAACATGCAGTTAAATAAATCTTTTTTACCTTTACAAGAATTAAATGAATATTTGGAGTTAACAACTTCCAAACACTACATCCATTCTGCCCGAGTAGCTGCATCTCTTGGACTAAAAAGTTCAATAATATTTTTTGTAGTAGACGGGATTCCTGAATTTCCAGTAGAGGTAGATGGTTTCTCTTGGATAGATTTAGATGCATTATCAGATGGCTCTACATCAACAGGCATGTCGTCTTGCCTTAGCTTCAATTGCAAGTCTTCTAATTTAAATAAATTATCTTTATGTCCCTGAGATCGAGCATGTTGATTTATTTTATCAAAACCACGCTCAGTATTAACATCTTTTACACAAATGATGCATCTACACTTATATAATTCATATTTCAATTTTCCATCTAATGTACGTATTGGAATTCTTTTTGCCCATAAATTAACAAAAATTCCTTCGGCATCTTTTTTTTCTAGCCAACTATCCATGAATTCTATCTTTTTCGGCATTTTGAAAATTTTAAATTTATAAATCTAAAAGAAATTTTTTAATAATTATTTTAAAATTTTATAAGACAATGTACATAGGAAAAATATAAAATTAATTATGTATTTTTACAAAAGTTCTTTCAATCATTAAGCGAAGATTCTATATTATAAAAATCTAAATTTATATTCAAAATTTAAGACAATTTTAATAGATGAATAACATGTCCTAATTATTCTTTTAAAAGCTTAAAAATATCTATTTGTATTGCAAGGGACGAAAGAGAATTATATCAGACGAGTTGACGGGAACGGTCGAGAGGTATACTGACAAAGAGGGCACGAGCCGAAGGCGAGTGCTGTCTTTGTCAGTATACCGAGCGACCTTTCCCGTCACGAGTCAATATAATTCTTTCGTCCCCTGCTATTCACATGGGTTTTTATTTTCAGATGTAAATATGCTGCATTTGATGCAAAAAGAAAAATAATAAGAATAATTAAATCAATAATTTACATATACATTTATATTGCATAATATATGTGCGTGGATAAAGAGACAACCTTCAGTTCCCTAATCTTCTTTCTCACTCTTTCTTTTCCAGACCATATATTTAACAAAATTCGATTTTAAGGCATACGATTCATTAGTGCGTTGGCAGCGTGTTAAGATAGTAATATAGAGGTCCCCGGTTCGAGACTCACTGTGGCAGATACTGTTTTTTTTTTTAAGCAATAAAATATTTAATTTAAAATTTAAAAAAAAAATATGCTATAGTTTGTTATAACTACTGCTGAAAGTTGTTACTTTTTTCCCTAGAAAAAACAAGAGATTGAAAAGAAAATGCGACTTTCAAGCATAGATTTGCGGGCAGAAAGTGTAGCATATTTACATCATGAAATGAAAATTTAATTGCTTGAGATTTAAAATTTGTGAAAATAAGTTTTTTAAATATTTTATCAAAGAAAATAAACATAAAAATTGCGCGATTTATTTATTGTTTTTCTAAAATTACAAATCAATATTTTCTACATCTTAATGATAATATTAAGTTATAAAAAATTATTTTTGAATCACATAATTAAATTCAATTAAATTTTTGAATAGAAAAATATGTGTTTTTAATTACCTGTAAAGTTCCTGAGAAAATGTCTAGTATTCTTGATTAAAAATATTTTTTTTGCGATAAAATAAAATACTTTTTTAAAACCGCTTTTTATTTTTTTCAAAAATTTATGCGAATAAAAATGTTCTTGCAATCATAAAAATTATTAAAATGAGAATCACTATGTAGCAGGAAATAGCACGTAAAAGTAGAGTAATTTATTAAAATTTTTCATGTACTTATTACTTAATTACAAATTTTTCAAAATTTAATTTAAGTGTTGCTTCTTTCAAAACTAAAACTTAAATGAGTTTATAGTTTTAAAAAAATCATAAAGTATTAAATTTTCAATTTTATTGTAGTAGGAGAAATTTTAGGAAAAATGTTTAATAAATATTTCTTAGAAAATAAGCTTGTGCGTTTAAATTATATAAAAATACGAAAAAAAAAAATAAAAACAAAGAAAGCCGATCTATTGATTATTCCCCGAAAAAACTCATGGTTTAATTAATGTTTATAAACATTATTTCATAATATATATCTAATAAAAAAAATACACTTTTTATCGCATACAAGTGACACTTTGTATTAAAAATTTATTTTTTAATTCTTATTTAATATTTATAATATTATAAGACTCAAAAAAAGGGAAATAGGGTTAAATTTGAAGAAAAAGGGTCAAAAAGGTACAAAAAAAAAATAGGGAAAAAGGTACAAATAGGTACGGTCAGTGAACCCTGCGATTTGAAGACATCCCCGTTAGGTTTAGTCCAGTTTGATGTAACTTGAGCAATATCTAATTTTTACATTTAATTATTTAATATATACAGCTTTATTTATATTTTCTTGGGGAATTATTTTTTTTAAGATTAGAAAACATTTTTAATTGAAACTAGTAGCTTTTGGATACCCTGCTTTTATAGATCTGTGAAAACAAATAATTTATTTTTTTCGTATATTAAGTACCTTGAAAAAAAACATTCTTCAGCCAAAAATTTTATAAGTTCAAGTTTTAATTTTAAAACTTGAAAATTGGTGTCTTTGAGTCCAGGTTTTTTATTTATTACTCGAATAAGGAGCTGAGAAGAAACCTTAGATGTATCCATTTGTTTCACCAACTGAAATAATTATATTTAATTTTAATATAACATTTATATATCTTAATACTATATATATTTAAAAATTTATTTGTTTGTTTGTGTGTTTGTACCCTAATGACGCAAGAACCGCCGAACCGATTGGCATCAAACCGGTGTTAAAATAAAGAAAAAAAGTTTTCTGCTCAGCTATCGTAGTTTTTGAGATATTTAATTTTTATTATTTTTAAACATGATAACATTTTTTAAAATTTTTTAACAAAAATTGAAATATCTCGAGACTAATGAAACTTTTCCTATCGCTTTTCATAGTATTCGATTAAGCACTAATTTTTACGTATTCTCTGAAATTTTTATTCAAAACGGAGGTATCTTTAAAATGTTATAAAATATTTTTAAAGCTGGTAAAAAAATTTGTTTCATTATTTTATTTTTTATGGTATTTTTAATCATTTATTTGTGGGTCTGTGTGTATATTATAATGTAATTTATATTCTATTTTAAAATGTAATTTATGCGTACTTAGTTAAATTTTTATTATAAACGTACGTTTCTTTAAAATTTAAAAAAAAAAATTGATGTAGTTGAAATAATGTTTGGTTTTTAAAAATAATTATAATAAAAAATAAGACAAATTCAAGAAATTAATTATATAGTATAATATTTTTCGTTAAAAAAATAAATTAGTTAATATTAGTTTAAATTACATTTTCTACGATATTTTAAATTTTTTTTAAAATTAAAATCTGGAAAAACGCTGCCAAATTATTGGCACTACAGTTCTTTAAGCAATGCAAATATTCATATGAGTTAAAATTTTTTACTATATATTATATAAATTCAGCTCAAAATTTAGGGTATAGTTTGGGGTGATAAAAAAGTCCCTCAGCCGAAGTTTTAGTCCTCTAACACCTCATGGGGCCGAAACATGTCCGTTTAAAGGTCCAAAAATATCCTGATTTTGCCCATTTTCAAAATCGCCATTCCGTTGAATTTACTTCAAATTTTATCTTATTGGTCACATTTGAACTGGTAAAAGGTCTACATTAACAAAAAAAATTTTAGCTTATTTCAAGGCGTCAATTTTTTTTGGCATTGATATATATTTTGGACAATAACAACATGATAATAATAAAAATTATAATAAAAAATCAATAACAACAACGGGAATTAGATCAGGGGGGGCGGAGCCCCCCCTCTCACCTATGCTAGTATATATATATCTTATCTTATCTTACTAGTCTTACTAGTCTTACTAGTCTTACTAGTCTTACTAGTCTTACTAGTCTTACTAGTATATATATTTGAAAATTTATTTGTGTGTCTGTGTGTGTGTGTGTGTGTTTGTATTATCATCAGGGCCAAACCAGTGAACGAAATTATATAAAATCGGTGTCAAATTAAAGAAAAAATGTCCGCGAGTGACATAGGCCATAGTTTTGCGATTCCGCTATCTTACTTTTGGAGATATTCAATTTTTAAAGTTTTTGAACTTGATAAAAATTTTTTAAAATTTTTAACAAAAAATAAAATATCTTGATACAATCGAAAAAATTTACTGTCACACTTTGTAGTATTCGATTTGGCACCAATTCTTGCGTATTCTCCTAAATTTTTATTCAAAACGGAGGTATCTTTAAAATTTTATAAAATATTTTTGAAGCTGGTCGGAAAATGTTAAAAAATTTTTTTACTTTTTGTGGTATTTATAATCATCTATTTGTGGGTCTGTGTGTGTATGTGTTTCATCATCAGGGTCGAATGAATGTCAAAATGAAGTATCAAAATATAGAAAAAAAGTCAGCGGTTGACATAGGCCAGTTTTGAAACTCAGTTAATTCAATATTTACTATTTTTGAAAAAAATAAAATTTTTTGAAAATTTGCTTAAAAAGTGAAATAACTTCTAAATATGATAAAATTTTACTGTAGAAATTGGTATTAATCGATTCGGCACTATTCTATACGTATTCAGATAAATTTGCATAAAAAACGGACGCTTCTTTAAAAATGTGTAAAATTTGTTTAGAGTCTGAACATTATTTTGATTTTTCATTTTTCGATAATTTGCAGTAAAATAAAAAAAATAGAGAAAAATTCAAGAAATTTTATAGATTCTTTACTATTCAGAAAACGAAAACATGATTGTTGTATCATAAGTTAATTTTTTTACATTTAGTTTATCGAGATTATCATTAACGAATAATTGGGCCCTCTGAAAAACTAGATTTTGCATATGCAGGAATCAAATGTACGATTTTTTATTTAAAAATGACTGTATTATTTGCAATTTATATTGTTTACGCTACAAACTATTAGGAATATAAAAAGGCCCCTCTGAAAATTATTTGATAAATTTTTATTATGAGGCCTTGAATTCTCTAGATCAAAAAATACCGAAAAAATTGCATATCCAGTTAATAACACGAAGTTTAAATTGTGAAATCACTAGCCGGCTAACATGATTCATAATAGGTCTTGAAGTCTCTAAGTCTATAGAATACCAAAATAGTACACGAGATACTAATACTAAAATGCTAGATTCTTTTGGATTCCATAAGAAATAAATTATCTTCGGGATTAGAAATAGTCTCTCCAATACCTTTTCAATTATTTTTCCTTAATAATTTTAACTTTACTGGGGACAGAACTAGGCTCTTCTGAAAACTCTTAATGTGTTTGCATAATTATAAATATGCAGTGAAACATGATTTTTTTAAGCAACAGAAACAAAAGTAAATGCAATACAGGGGGGGCGGAGCCCCCCCTCCAACTTTTGCTAGTATATATATGGGCATATCCATTACTTTTCATACAAAAGTGTGCGCACCCATGACTCCGACCGAGCTCAAATTTTCAGGGGTGGTTTGAAGTAATAAAAAACTAAGCCAGCCAAAATTTCAGCCATTTTGCAGGACGGGTTGCCGAGATACAAGCTCTAAAAGGTCCAAAAATAGCTGTTTTTAGCCAATTTTCAAAAATTTACTGGGCTTCAAGGATTACTCCAAAAAACATCCGGCTGGTCTCATTTTTTTCCTTGAACTTTCAACTTTTACCAAAAAAATTTTCAAAAAGTTTCATGGAGTTGATTTTTACTGGCATTGATTAACGTAAGATTTATTTTATCGAAAAATGCTGATTTTTGAACTTAAATTGTGACTCAGCATCATTAGCTAAAGACTTCCGGTTGGTCTCATTAAAAACGTCTAGCCAAGGCCTTTCAAATGAGAACTTAAACGTTAAAAAAGCTTCTCAGGAACCGGAGATATAAGCAATTAAAAGTTTGCTGTTTCCGAAAATATCGATTTTTTAACAACTTTAATCGTCTGCCAAAATTTTCTCTGAGCACTTTAAGGGCTGAAAATTTCAGGGAAGCTTCTTTTAATATTAACAAAAATTCCCTAAAAATTTGGGCGATGGTATTGGCTTCTGTTCGTAGATATAAGACTCTGAAAATGTGTAATAATTGGACCAATATTGGCCAATAAGTGGTTAAGGGGTCAATCAAAAAATTTTTCTTCTTCAATATTCGAATAGCCAGGGAAAAATGAGCTGATTTAAAAAAAAAAATTTTTATTTTTGACCGAAAAATAAGCAAGTTATCATCATTTTAAGATTTTTTAACAAATTTTTCAAAAATCCCAATTTTAGGGTCATTATACAGTATTCTAACTTGAAATAATGATAACTCGCTTATTTTTCGGTCTAAAATAAAATTTTTTTTTTTTAAATTGTCGAATTTTTTCCTGGCTATTCGAATATTTACAAAAAAGAAACTTCTTACAGGCAAAAATTATTTTTTTTTGGCAAATTACTTTAGAACTTACTTTATTTTGTCAATGTATTAGGGTAGTTTTTGGCCCAAAAAAATAATTTTTGAATATAAACAGTTTCTTTTTAGTAAATATTCGCATAGCCAGGAAAAAATTTGACAATTTCAACAAAAAAAATTTTATTTTAGACCGAAAAATAAGTGAGTTATCATTATTTCAAGTTAAAGTACTGTATAATGACCCTAAAATTGGGATTTTTGAAAAATTTGTTAAAAAATCTTAAAATGATGATAACTTGCTTATTTTTCGGTCAAAAATAAAAATTTTTTTTTTTAAATCAGCTCATTTTTCCCTGGCTATTCGAATATTGAAGAAGAAAAATTTTTTGATTGACCCCTTAACCACTTATTGGCCAATATTGGTCCAATTATTACACATTTTCAGAGTCTTATATCTACGAACAGAAGCCAATACCATCGCCCAAATTTTTAGGGAATTTTTGTTAATATTAAAAGAAGCTTCCCTGAAATTTTCAGCCCTTAAAGTGCTCAGAGAAAATTTTGGCAGACGATTAAAGTTGTTAAAAAATCGATATTTTCGGAAACAGCAAACTTTTAATTGCTTATATCTCCGGTTCCTGAGAAGCTTTTTTAACGTTTAAGATCTCATTTGAAAGGCCTTGGCTAGACGTTTTTAATGAGACCAACCGGAAGTCTTTAGCTAATGATGCTGAGTCACAATTTAAATTCAAAAATCAGCATTTTTCGATAAAATAAATCTTACGTTAATCAATGCCAGTAAAAATCAACTCCATGAAACTTTTTGAAAATTTTTTTGGTAAAAGTTGAAAGTTCAAGGAAAAAAATGAGACCAGCCGGATGTTTTTTGGAGTAATACTTGAAGCCCAGTAAATTTTTGAAAATTGGCTAAAAACAGCTATTTTTGGACCTTTTAGAGCTTGTATCTCGGCAACCCGTCCTGCAAAATGGCTGAAATTTTGGCTGGCTGAGTTTTTTATTACTTCAAACCACCCCTGAAAATTTGAGCTCGGTCGGAGTCATGGGTGCGCACACTTTTGTATGAAAAGTAATGGATATGCCCATATAGATATAGATATAGATATAGATAGATATAGATATAGATATCTTAATACTATATATGTTTGAAAATTTATTTGTTTGTTTGTCTGTTTGTCTGTACCCTAATGACTCAAGAACCACCAAACCGATTGGCATAAAACCGGCGTCAAAATGAAGAAAAAAAAAATGCGGGTGACATAGGCCCTATATTTTCTGATTAGCTATCGTAGTTTTTGAGATATTTAATTTTTAGTATTTTTGAACTTGATAACATTAAATTTTTTTTGGCATTGATATATATTTTGGACAATAACAACATGATAATAAAAAAAAATCAATAACAACAACACCGGGAATAGATCAGGGGGGGCGGAGCCCCCCCCCCTGTCACCTATGCTATTATATATATATATAATTTAGATACTTAAAATTATAAGAAATGATCTACTTTTTATTAAATTTAAAAACTTTTTCAGCTAAATTTTCTATTTCAATTTTTTTAAATATATATAAAAAATTAACATTTTTACTAACGTCATCTTTTTTTGCACCTGCACTCTTTCAATTAAGAATATTTACCTTAAATTTCTCCTTCAAATAGACCCAGTTAGCACTGATTAGCTATCGTAGTTTTTGAGATATTTAATTTTTAGTATTTTTGAACTTGATAACATTAAATTTTTTTTGGCATTGATATATATTTTGGACAATAACAACATGATAATAAAAAAAAATCAATAACAACAACACCGGGAATAGATCAGGGGGGGCGGAGCCCCCCCCCTGTCACCTATGCTATTATATATATATATAATTTACATACTTAAAATTATAAGAAATGATCTACTTTTTATTAAATTTAAAAACTTTTTCAGCTAAATTTTCTATTTCAATTTTTTTAAATATATATAAAAAATTAACATTTTTACTAACGTCATCTTTTTTTGCACCTGCACTCTTTCAATTAAGAATATTTACCTTAAATTTCTCCTTCAAATAGACCCAGTTAGCACTGATTAGCTATCGTAGTTTTTGAGATATTTAATTTTTAGTATTTTTGAACTTGATAACATTAAATTTTTTTTGGCATTGATATATATTTTGGACAATAACAACATGATAATAAAAAAAAATCAATAACAACAACACCGGGAATAGATCAGGGGGGGCGGAGCCTTAAATTTCTCCTTCAAATAGACCCAGTTAGCACAATTTTTATTTTTCAATATGAATTCCAAATCGATTCAATATGAATTCCAAAAATGAGAGTATAAATGAGTTCAAAGTGAGTTCAAAATGAATTCAAAAAAGTTCAGAATGAGCTCAAAATAAAAATCATATATCAAAAGAATTATTTTGATAATTTAATCTGATTAGCTTAATAATATTTATACCTATAACAGGGCCAAATAAACACTTAGGGGGCCTATAGGCAGAAATACGGTGGAGGCCTAATTTAAGACCGGGCGGAGAGTTTTGGAAATGAGCAAAAATAAGTATATTCCCTTATAGAAAAGGGAATATACTTATTATATTATATACTTATTATATAATTATAAGTGGCTAAAAAGTTCATCCATGTGTTAAAATTTAATGCTCTTTCAGAATCTGATATTAGTTTTCACCTACAGCCCTTAAAAATACCCTAAAAACGGGGGTGAAAGGGGTAGGTCAGGCATTATTAGGAAATGTTTGGAAAAATCAATGAAAAAAGTATCCAATTTTATTGAAAAATGTTTGAAAATAATATTTTTTATGTAAAATTCGTATACATTGAGGTATCTTTCATTTTGGTCCTATTTACAACCCTTAACAGGTGGAATCGGGTGGTACTTCAGTCAAAATACGGTTTTGGTTGTAATATCAATGACGAACATTTTGTTTAATAGTCTGTTGAAAAGTGCGTAAAATTGTTTCTCGATTTACTGGATATTTTATATACCCGCTATTTTTTATACCCGCGACAAAATGTCGCTATTGTTCGCACTCGTTAAGGTCACAGTGATCTCCGATTAGGTTCAAAATTTATATATAAGTTAGATATAAGACCAACATGAACTGTATTGATTTTGAGCCAAATCGAAAATATAGTACCGAAATTATTATCAATTTACGGGAATAACAGCGTTAAAAACACAAAATGTCGATTATGAGACATAAAACATGATAAAATAAGCACTTTCAGGATGAAAATAATCATTCCAGGTTGTAGCAGATACCCTGGAGGTATAATTTTTCATTTTCCACACAAATATATTTTCCGATTTTCCAAGATGGCGACCCGATAAAGAAAAAATGAACTTTTAACATTACAAGAGGGTTTTTAGGGCAAAAAAAACGAATATTCGGTGGAAAATATTCAGTTTTTTAACCTAAAAAATTTTCCGATTTTCTAAGATGGCGGACCAAAAAACTTGAAAAAATGAATTTTTGACATAAAACATGATAAAATAAGGACTTTTAAGATGAAAATAATCATTCCAAGTAGAAACGGATACCCTGGGGGTATAATTTTTCATTTTCCACACGAATATATTTTCCGATTTTCAAAAATTACGGACCAAAAAACTTGAAAAAATGAACTGTATTGATTTTGAGCCAAATCGAAAATATAGTACCGAAATTATTATCAATTTACGGGAATAACAGCGTTAAAAACACAAAATGTCGATTATGAGACATAAAACATGATAAAATAAGCACTTTCAGGATGAAAATAATCATTCCAGGTTGTAGCGGATACCCTGGAGTTATAATTTTTCATTTTCCGCACAAATATATTTTCCGATTTTCCAAGATGGCGGCCCAATAAATTTGAAAAAATGAACTTTTAATTTTACAAGGGGGCTTTTTAGGGCAAGAAGAACAAATATTCGCTGGAAAATATCCAGTTACTAAATCATTGCTAACAATGTTAGACCGTGCGAAGCATACCAACACACGAAGTTTATTTATGAATTAGAATATTTTTAATTGGGTATGTTAGTTGAAATAAATAATCAAATTCATTTATTTATAAACAATAATATATAATGTATAAAACATTTTATATGTATATTTACATTATAAGCATGTATATTTACATAATAATAATTAATTAGATGTATATTAAAAATAATAAATTTAATTAACTAATTTTTTGATTAAATAAAATATATTTTTGATATGTGTTTTAAATAATATTTTATTCTTTATTTGCGGTATTGATGTTGTTTAATGATTTTATGAAATTTTGTTTTACTTTAAAAGATGTTGAAAGTCGTATTGAGTCAAAACGTTATTTGTTGTAAACTTTTATTAAAATTCCATCATTATTCCAGAACTGGACTAAAAAATCCCTTTGTAAAGTTAAAAAAGTTTATTTTTTCAAGTTTTTTGGTCCGCCATCTTGGAAAATTGGGAAATATTTAGGGTTCAAAAATTGGATATTTTCTACCGAATATTTGTTTTTCTTGACCTAAAAAACCCCCTTGTAAAGTTAAAAGATCATTTTTTCAAATTTATCGGGCCGCCAACTTGGAAAATCGGAAAATATACTTGTGTGGAAAATGAAAAATTTTACCCCCAGGGTATCTGCTTCTACCAGGATTGATTATTTTCATCTTAAAAGACCTTATTCAATCATGTTTTATGTTTTATATTCGACATTTTGTGTTTTTAACGCCCTTGTAATGTTAAAAATTCATTTTTTTGAGTTTTTCGGTTCGTTATATTGAAAAAAAGGAAAATTTTTTAGGTAAAAAAATTTGATATTTTCCACCGAATATTTGTTTTTCTTGCCCTAAGAAACCCCTATGTAAAGTTAAAAGTTTATTTTTTCAAGTTTTTTGGTTCGTTATCTTGGAAAATCGGAAAATTTTTTAGGTTGAAGAACTGAATATTTTCCACCGCATATTCGTTTTTTGTTCTAAAAACCCTCTTTGTAAAGTTAAAAGTTCATTTTTTTAAGTTTTTTGGTCCGCAATCTTGGAAAATCGGGAAATATTTAGGGTTGAAAAATTGGATATTTTCTACCGAATATTTGTTTTTCTTGAAAATCTCCTTATATTGTTAAAAGTTCATTTTTTCAAATTTATCGGGCCGCCATCTTGGAAAATTGGAAAATATATTCGTGCGGAAATTGAAAAATTATACCTCTAGGGTATCCGCTTCAACCTGGAATGATTATTTTCATCCTGAAAGTGCTTATTTTATCATATTTTATGTCTTATAATCGACATTCTGTGTTTTTAACGCTGTTATTCCCGTAAATTGATAATAATTTCGGTACTATATTTTCGATTTGGCTCAAAATCAATACAGTTCATTTTTTCAAGTTTTTTGGTCCGTAATTTTATAAAAACGGAAAATATATTCGTGTGGAAAATGAAAAATTATACCCCCAGGGTATCCGTTTCTACTTGTATAATACAGTTCATATGGGTCTTATATCTAACTTATATATAAATTTTGAACCTAATCGGAGATCACTGTGACCTTAACGAGTTCGAACAATAGCGACATTTTGTCGCGGGTATAAAAAATCACGGGTATATAAAATAAACAGTAATTCGAGAAACAATTTTACGCACTTTTCAACAGACTATTAAGATAATATATATATAATTTTTTGATTTCAGACAAATGAATCAAATGATGAAAATATTGATACAAAAACTTGTAATTTAATAGAAAAATATAAGATCAGACCAAAAGAACTAAATAACTTAATGTAATGCGGTTTATATTCCCGCCTTATTAGAATTTAATATTTAAAAAGAGTTTTGTAAAATACACTCATTTATATAGAAATATATATAGTGATGTGTATAATTAGTACGCATGCCTAATCTCGGGCCTCTAATAAAGGAGAAAAGGAGAAGCTTGGGACCACTGACTTATGTCATGTTCGATCTTCTTCTCCCGGATCTCAATTAGAGTAGATCTCGGAGAGTCGCATAGGCTGTAGTTTTAATAATAGTTAATATTAAGCAGTTATTATATTTATAATATATTATATTATTAGTGTAAGACAGGTGTAAAATAAAAATAGTAAACTTCAAGTTAAAAATAGTGAACTTTAAGAATAAATAACATTAGTGAATTAAGTGTATAGTTTAAAATAGTTTATTTTTTGTATATTTATATCAATAAATTTATATATTATATATTTTTAAGTAAATTAAAGGTAAAATTTGTATTTATATTATTTTCTATTATTACCTAAACTCAAGGTCCCAGTTATAAAATATACCCTTATGCAAATTCCTTTATATTAACGTTATTAAATTTCGCTAAGAATTATACAATTGTCATGAACAAATTTACAAAACGACGGAAAGAAAACATTGTTAGAATTTTTCCGAAAGGACCCCGCACAAACCTTATGGGATTCGGGTTTCGGCGGAATTGGCTGAATTTTTGGTATGTTGTACATTTCGTCATCCTGAGCAAAAGTCTCAATGGGCACAAAGCTCCAAAATGCTTTCTTCGGCTCCCACAAAGCTCCAAAGCTCCACAGATCCAACATTATTTACTACTGGAAAAGGTTTTATTTTATTTTTTTAATGCATCTTTTGAAAAATAAAAGTATATAGACTTACGTTTGTGTTGTCGCTTAATTCAAATCTGATGTCAGAAAAATGATATTGACAGTTGACAGCTGTCAACTAGCTGTCAAACGGTAATTTATAATTGGGATTTATGAAACCAACATACATATATATGTTTTTGTTGTCGCTGAATTCAAATCTGATGTCAGGAAAATGATATTGACAGCTGTCAACTAGCTGTCAAATGGTAGAAAGTAATCGAGATTTAAACAATCAGTACATATTTATATGCTATTGTCGTCACTGAATTCTAATCTGCTGACAAAAAATTGATATTTAAAGTTGACAGCTGTCAATATCATTTTTCTGACATCAGATTTAAATTCAGCGACAACAAAAACATATATATGTGTGCTGTTTTCATAAATCCTTATTATAAATTACCATTTGACAGCTATTAGACAGCTGTCAACTGACAGTATTATTTTTCTGACATCAGATTTGAATTCAACGACAACAAAACTATATATATATGTGCTATTTTCATAAATCCCGATTATAAATTACCGTTTGACAGCTAGTTGACAGCTGTCAACTGTCAATATCATTTTTCTGACATCAGATATGAATTCAACGACAACAAAAACATATATATATGTGCTATTTTCATAAATCCAGATTATAAATTACCGTTTTACAGCTAGTTGACAGCTGTCAACTGTCAATATCATTTTTCTGACATCAGATTTGAATTTAGCGACCTCAAAAACGTAAGACTATACACTTTAATTTATCAAAAGATGCATTAAAAAAATAAAATTTGACCTTTTCCAGTAGTAAATAATGTTGGATCTGTGGAGCTTTGGAGCTTTGTGGGAGCCGAAGAAAGCATTTTGGAGCTTCGTGCCCATTGAGACTTTTGCTCAGGATGACGAAATATACAACATACCAAAAATTCAGCCAATTCCGCCGAAACCCGAATCCCATAAGGTTTGTGCGGGGTCCTTTAAAATTAAAATAACTAATAATGAAATTGAAGATGAAAAATTTTATAAACAACAATGTATTTTAAACATACCATTTAAAAAAGATTATAATGATATTTTTCAATCATATGAAAATATAAATAAATGGAAGCAAATTTACGAAACATTAAATATAAATAACAATGAAAACATAGATTTAAACGAATTCACTGAGAATGATGAAATTCCAGAAGAAATAAATGATGATAACATAAAAAATGCATTTGAGTTTCTATCAGGATTCCAAAATGACAATTTAGAAAGAAATTTAGGAAAAAGGGCGATAGATTTATGTTATAACTGGAATATGCCTATTGAAAACAAACCAACTGAATTAGAAATACATTCTTTTCTGAATACCTACAAATCTCAACAAGAAAAGAAAATATATAAACAAAATACAGAATCTAAAATATCGTTTACAGATGACCAACAACAAATATTAAACTTGTTAGATACTCAAATAACCAGTATACAAAACGTTACTATGACAGCAAATAGTATAAAAAGAGTTATAATACAAGGCAAAGCTGGTTCTGGTAAAAGCACAATAATCAAAGAAATGGTTAAGAGGATTACATCAATTTTCGGAAAAGATTCGGTTAAAGTAGCGGCATCAACAGGTATGGCATCAGTTAACATAGATGGACTAATATTACATTATTTGCTACGATTACCTTTAAATTACAATTTTTTTTCTAAATTAGAAAATCAAAATGCAAAAAAATTTCAAACGGATTTGAAAGATTTGAAATTTTTAATAATAGATGAAATGTCTTTGATCGGCTTAAGAACGTTATTTCAGATATAATCACGATGTCGAGAAATACATGCTCATGAAATTGACGAACCTTTTGGCGGAATCATAATTTACTTACTTGGAGATTACAATCAATTGACACCGGTTGGAGACACAGCAGTATTTAGTGATAAAAAACGAACAGACAATTTACAAACACCAGGAAGAATAATTTTTAAACAATTGCAAAAGTATTATTGTCTCCAAAACATACATAAACAAAAGGGTAATCATACCCCTTACTCACAATTGCTAGATGAAATAGCAAATGCAGAACTGTCTCAACAAAATTATAACTTATTATATAACCGAAGAGAAACCGTTATCTCCAAAGAAGAATTAAACAATTTTAAAAACGCAATTAATGATATAATTTTAATAAAAGGTTACAACAAATATCGTTTTGACTCAATACGACTTTCAACATCTTTTAAAGTGAAACAAGCTTTCATGCAATAATTAAACAAAACTAATAAAGCAATTAAAGAATAAAATATTGATTAAAATATGATAAATAGTATTTACTTTTATCGGTCTTTACGATTTATTTTTTCTCAAAGATTTTTTTTTTAACATCTAAGAAACAAAATAAAAATTAAATTAAAAATTTATTTTTAATTTAGAAAAATTTATTAAACTGCTGTTATTGCGATACACGCTATGGGCGACTCATTAACAATAAAGCAGTTTAAATATTATTCATCAATTACATTCATTTTTATTGATAAATAATAATAATAGTCCGTAAAGACCGATAAAAGTAAATACTATTTATCATATTTCAATTATCATCGGACGATAAAATATTATTCTAATAATATTGATTAAAATATTTTTCAAAAACAAATCATATATAATCAAAAATTAATTAATTAAAGTTATTATTTTGAATATACATTTAATTAATTACTATTATGTAAATCATCCAGCAAAAGGAAGTTTTTTGATTTTCTGCTAAATAAAATAAATATATAAGTATATGTATGTCTATCCACCCAATATTTAACCTTAAATTGACTGGCAAACGCATATTTTACGCAAAAAACGACTGTTTAAGCTACTTATGTTTATATAATTATACACGCACACACACAGGTGTGTGAATCAATTTGTATAGGAATATTAATTTTAAAAAAACAAGATTTGTTAGGCTAATGATTTTTTTTATTGAATAATTTATAGAATAATTTATTACAAAAAAAATTTTTTTTAAAGTTTATAAATAATTGACATGTCTTCACAAAAATAAATATTTGATAACTGTTCTCACAAAAATAAATATTTAATATTTTAAATATTTTTAATGTTTTCACAAAAATAAAAAAACGGTTTTTTACCATAAAATGTCCTAAGAAAATAAAAAATATGTTTTTTTTTGAAAATAAAAAATAAAAAATATGTTTTTTATTTTATTCAGACTACATAGAAAACATGAAAGAACATATATGAGCATATAATAAAAAAACAGTTAGAAAAAAAAAATTAATTGAATTTAGATCTTTTTTGATACGTCTACAAATTATTATTATTTTTTTTTTTTTTTTTTTTTTTTTTTGTCAAGGAAATCTTGTGAATCTATCATCAGCCATGGAGTGTTTGCGGGCTTTGAAGACCCGCAAATTTCCATGACCGCCCAGTTGTACAAAGTGTACAACTGGGAGACCACCGGCGAACGCGGTCGCCGGCTACGCCCCAGATTCTTACTGGATAAACACACTATAAACCCCCCTGCGCTTGTTTGCCTCAAACCGGAACTCCCTTTTCAGGTATAACTTCGGTTTCGGACACGCAGCCTAGGCAACTGACCGCTGCCTTCCCCCAGCCTAGTGACAGGAGAGCTCTCTACGATAGAAAGCCCTCCTCCTTTTTCTTCAACAAGGTGGCTCTTACGTACTCTGCTACTGTGTTCCAATTTTCGGGACTCCGTAGCATTTCCGGGACCACCGTCTCCGGCCTCCAAATCGATGTAGCGCTCACATTCGGAGAATGTGTGCTCCACTGTATCCTTCACGCCTGGGCAGTGCAAGCACTCCTCTTTTGACACCTTATGCCAATGTTTTAACATGACACGGAAGTACTTGTGTCCAGTTGTAAATTGGGTGAGGTAAAAATCCACCTCCCCATGCTGTGGCCCAGTTCATGCCTGCAGATTTGAGATCCGAGTACGCGTCCACCTGGCCTTTCGTTCATTCTTCCATCTATCCTGCCATGCGCTCATAGAGCTGGAGCGGGCGCGAGTGGATGCCACTTCGCGGTCCTTTAAACTATCGTAAATGTATTTCCGCTCCAACGCTAGCAGATCCATGGGTATGACCGATGCTACAACCTGGATCGCCTCAAGGGATACCGTATGGGCCGCTTGCCACTGCACAGATGATATTTTATATCTGTACTTGGCAGTTTTGTTGATTTTTGCCCAGATCTCTGATCCGTAATGCAGGACAGAGTTGACCACGGACATCAAAAATCTTCGCTTCCCTGGTTTGGATCCTCCTATGTTGGCCATGAGCCTTGACAAGGAGGATGCGCCTGACACGGCCTTCTCACTCGACCTTTGAAATTGTTCCCAGAAGTTCAGCTTGTTATCAAGCAGAACTCCCAGGTACTTGACCGATGTCTTGGCTAGGATCGTGTGAGGGTTTCCACCATCATCGACATTTACATCGATGTCCGTGGAAATTGTTGTTCGACGGGTCACCAGTACGATATCCGTTTTTGGGATCGCGAGCTGGAGCCAGTGCTCGCCCATCCAGAGGTTGATCTGTCTCATGACTAGATTCAACCTCTCCTTGGTTACCTTCATGTCCCTGCCGATGATGGTCAGAGCCACGTCGTCCGCGCACCCTATCAGGGAAGCTCCTTCCGGGAGGTGGACGCGCAACAGGCCATCGTTACTATTATTATTATTATTATAACTATTATTAGATTTTTTTTGAAACGTGTCTGCTATTGTATTCAGATAATGCTTTACACAACTGTTCATTATATTTTAGATGTGACATATCTATCCCAAATTGAAAGAAAATCGTAGTGAACGGATTCTACGGCCTGCTCACTGAAAAAACCTAGTGCAGATTTACTTTTTTCGCAAAATTCTGGAAAATGAAGGATTATTGCGTGCACTTTTGGAGTATAAGGTATTTCTAACGCTTCATAACTTTTTTTAAAATTTGCAATGCTGACTTTGTAAGATTGTATTAAGAATTGGCCAAAACATTCATGAACCACATTCCTAAGATCTCCAAAAACTTGCGCATATTTAATGAGTCTAATATTTGAACGTAACTGATCACACTTAGTCAAATGTATTTTACACAAATTTCCATTGAAACTAGCACCAGACCGTGTTATCTGTCTTAAAACATGGCAACTTTTTACCCACTTTATTGTTTCACGATTCTTTTTCTTAAGCATGTCATTTATAATTGTGTTGACTGCACCTAACATCAAATGCGATTCGGGTGGAGGCACAAGAACAATAACTTTTGTACTTTTTTCAGCTTTCAAAATTAGTTCATGGATACAATTCATGAAATCTATAGCTTCGCCCTTCTTAGCTCCAGCTTTGCACCAATTATTATAGTTATTTATTATACTTTCAAAAGTTCGATGTATAGCACTTTTGTCTAAATTTTTCTTGTTAGTAGAACACCAAGCGCATGGATGTTTACAAGAATGAGCCATTTGGCCGAATAATATATTTATTAATTTTTATCACTTGCAATGAAACTTGTAGATAATTCTAAATGGTCATTTATTTTAAGAATTTTCCATAACTTTGTAATATTTTTATAATTTTCTTCAACTTCAGGAGCAATAGGTAGTACAAAAATTTTTTTAATTCTAGAATCTTTTGTTTGTTTTTCATCGCATTTGGAGTAATTTTTAAAAAGAGAAGAAGCAATTTGTCTGGTATTTTTATGACAATTTTTGACAGCTTTAATAGAAAGAGTAATCTTCAATTACACAACATCCTCTGCCACCTTCAATACCAAATTTCAAAAACACATTTTACGTTTTTCTATTAGTTTTAACAAAGTTAATTAATCCAAGTACATCGTTGCAGAATATTGCATCTTTTGGTAAACAAGTTTAAATATCATTTTTAATTTTTACGAAGTCAAAATTTTTTTTTTAAAATAATTTTCAAGTAATTTATTATTTTTAAAAACTTTATTTTTAGTGTTACTTTCAAATAATTTTTTATTTTTTGTTACTTTCCGTAAATATTTTGATTTACTTAATGATGAATCAACATATAAGAAAATGGAGAAGGACCCCTTGCAAGATATACAAAAGCGCACTTATCAATTCTTAAATCGTTGGATCATAAATGGTTATTTAACCAAGAAATTCCATAGATACAGCTTAACAGAAACCAACAGATGCCTTGCCAGGCTATATGGACTTCCTAAGGTACACAAGGTTATTTTTGATAATAATGGTCATGTTATTTGCAAGTTTAGGCCTGTGGTTTCCACGATTGGCACACCAACACATTTTTTGGGTAAACAAATTAGCACAATTTTGTATAATTGCATAAAAAAATCTGCGTCCTATATAAAAAACAGCAGTGAATTTATTAACAAGATTACACTTCCATCCCAGATGACCATGTTTTTGTAAGTTTTGATGCCACTAATTTATTCACCAATGTGCCAACTGAATTGGTTAAGTTAGGTATTGAGAGAAGATACGAACAAATGAGGAAGCACACGATCATATCCCTTGATGAATTTTTCAAGGCTATAGATTTCCTGAGTAACAACACATTCCTCCAGTTTAACAAAAAATTCTATAGACAGTTATACGGCACTCCTATGGGCTCAGCTGTATCTTCAGCTTTTTCAGATATTGTCATGTCCGACCTCGAGGCACATTGCTTGAGTATTATTGATTTCAAGCCAATATTTTACTATCGTTACGTTGATGATATTATTACTTGTATCCCAAGAAGTAAAGTTATGAACTTGTTGAGTATTTTCAATTCCTACCATCCTAAACTGCAATTCACACATGAGATTGAACATGAAAATAAAATTATCTTCTGGATGTCAACTTAACCAGAACAGATAATAAAATATTACATAATTGGTACAGGAAGCCTATTTCATCTTTAAGGTATATAAATTTTAGGTCTGGACACACTAAACATCAAAAAATAGGTATAATTTATTGTTTAATTGATAAAGCAATTTCATTATCCAATAAAATATTTCATGAAGAGAACCTCGCTATTGCCAAAAATATCTTATTGAATAATAATTATCCTGAAAGATTCATAAACTACTATGTTCAGAAGAGGTTAGTTTTATTAAAATTTAGAAAGGATAATAATATTGTTAATAATAATGAAATTGTTGATATAAAAAGATCTGTAGGCATAAGGAAATCAAAATTATGTGTTCCCTTTGTAGACGGTTTTTATGATGATATAAACAAATGCTGTAAGAGAAACAACTTATTAGCCATACCGTTGATTAGAAATAATTTGAGTGATAATAATATAATTATAAAAGCTAAAGATAAGATAATTTGGAGTGGTTTATAAAATTAATTGCTCTGAGTATCCAGCTACTTATATTGGTGAGACCAAGAGAGAGGTGGGCATAAGGCTTGGTGAGCATAGGGCACCTATAAATGCAGTTTTAAAAAAAGTAAAAAGTGAAAATGAAAAAATAGTTTTTGCATCCCGAATAAGGCCGAAGAGACGCGTTGTCATCGAAAATCCTCCAAACTATAAGGAGACTGATGATACTGACAGTAATGTTGAAAAAGGTTAACAAGATGATACTAATGATGATAAAGTGGTATTCAAACATTTTAAGACGAATAAACATGATTTCTCATGGGTAAATTTTAAAATTCTTGACCATGAGTCTAATTATCGCAAGAGAAAAACTAGTGAGAATTTACATATTAACATGTATGAGAATGCTATCAATGAACAAGCTGACTCTGAAAAAATGTTTAAACCATATTTATCAAACATCCATAAAATGAAAAAGAATACATGAGTTTTTATTCATTGTTTACAAACAACGCATCTACCTTACCTTCGTACCTTATCATTTAAGAAATTTTTTTGATTAATATTGATTAATATATTGATAGATAGATGTCTATACTTACACGTTTATTCATCATATATTTTTTAAAATTCCCAGCTGATCAACATAACAACTACATCACATGGAGAAAATATTTTTATGATACATTTTTATATTCGTATTGTTATTTATTTATTAATAGTAATTTTGTATTTTTATTGTTAAGTATGCACTGTACTCTAATATCCAGATTTTCCAGTAATATTAGGGTAATCAAAGTTCGCTAAGATTTTCATATTTTTATAAGTAATTTATTTATAATTTGTTTTAGGTTACGTTTAACATAACATTTTGTTTGCTGTACTAAAATTTTCTAACTGATATTTTTATAATTTGTTGATATATTTTTAAAACATCTATATGTAAGTCTTTTAACTTATTTTAATTTAAAAAAAAATGTATTACATTATGTTATTATATTTCTAGCCTTGATAAAGATCCTATGCGGATCGAAAGCTCGGAATTCATTAAAATTTAATCAATAAACATCATTATGCTCCGAAAGGTCGTTTTTTAATATTATGAAATTTATTACTCTCCTTATTATCGAGCGATAACAAATATTGGATTTTCTTAAAATTCAATATAAAATTTTAAATAAATATTTTATAGTGCATGTAGCACACAAAACAATCGGCGAATTTTCAGATATTTGTGTTTTTTTCAACTTTTCTATTGTAATTTTCAGAGAATTATTAATTTTAACAAATGCTTTATTCTTATTTAAACAAATAATGCATAGTCGTCCACTATGAGTGGCTGGCCAAATTAATTTTTTGGGTTTCTTAAAAATGCTTTTTTCAAAATTAAAAATAAATAAATTTAGCTTTTTTAGCTGGATTCAGACAAAAAAGTAATAAAAAATTTAACTTGTTTTTAAAATGCACAAAGTTAGAAATGTTCACTCAGGGAGCTTTAAAAGAACTAACTAATAATTATATTCTCAATATATTTGTGTTTATATTATGAATTTTCCTCATTAGCGTTACTGTGTATGTACGCAAAAGTGGCATAATAGTTTTTGAAAAATAAAGAAAACATAAAAACACAGAAGGTATATATTACTCTTCAACAAAGAGTTAAAATTTAAATTTTTATTTACAAATACTAAAAGTTTTTGTAAAATACTATGAACTCGCGAAATTCAAAGAATTAGATATAACGTGTAAAACAGAAAATGAAAATAGCTTAAATTAATACTTTTAGAAACAGTCGTTTTTTGCGTAAAATACGCGTTTCCCAGTCAATTTAAGGGTAAATATTGGGTGAATAGTCACACATATACTTAAATATTTGTTTGTTTTTTTTTGCAGAAAATCGAAAAATTTCCTTTTGGTGGATGTTTCTATGTTAAAAAACAGCTTAAAATTGAGTAAATCCAAAATATTTAAAATAATATTTTTAATAATCTAAAAACTGCGCATGCGCAGAAAGTGCCGGCCTTAAGATTTAAAACGCCTTATATTCACAGACCACTGTGCCTTCTGAGCCTAGAAATTAGACTCCCTAAAACTGAGGGTGAGTGGTTTTCATTCCAGCCACGACCAGATTGGATCTGTAATTGATTGGTCACGAATTTCGGGGTCTTTTCCGGGAGAAATATGCGGAATACCCTTAAATTTTCAAAAACGATCCCTAAAAAGATGTATCTATGATGTATTCGCACTTTGAATGTCTAGATTTGGTCTATTTGGGTTTTTAAGGACGCTAATCAAGAATTTTAGGGATTTTTTAATGAAAAATTAATATTTTACCCTTAAATTTGCTTAAATTAGCCTTAAAAGGGGTGAACTTTGAGTGTCTACATTTGGTCCATGTGGGTTTTTCGGGTAACTGATTTATAATTTCGGGGAAATTATATGATAAATTAATATGTATGTGCTTTTATTTAACCTTAGGTTATATACTGTATTTAACCTCTTATACGGAGGTCACCAACAGTTATTTGCACAAGCGGTCCAAACCGCATTTTTTGCTTTCATTCCCTCGGAAGTCGATATATATATTGAGATATATACGATAGAAAGATATATATGATAAATTAATATTTCACCAAATTATCAAAAATTACGAACTGAAGGTAATCCTATATTTTTTATCGGTCAAAAAGTTAGAAATATTTCCAAGCAGAATAAAATAATTAATTTTTACATATTCAAAGAAGCATTACATTTTTATATAAAAGTCCCCAAAATTCTTGATCAGTGCCCCAAAAAACCTTTAACAGACTAAATCTAGACACTCGAATTGCAAATACATCAAAAATACCCCTTTTTAGGGGTAGTTTTTGCGAATATAAGATTATATTCCCTAATATCTCTCCGAAAAGACCCTGAAATTTGTGATCTGACCAAAAAACCCAGGAATTATACACTCCCTTTATTTATGTACTTTCAGGGCCTAAATTTGAATCATATGGATTATTTTAAAAAAAGAAAAAACACCCTTTTTAGAGTTATTTTGCTAATTAAAAGGTGAAACTCGTCCCCTATTTGACTGGAGTATAGGGCAATTTTGCAATATAAATTATTAATATAAAAAATTTGCCACTATTTTAAAACCCTAGAAAAATGATTAGCTCAGTTTTCTACTATTTTTTTCTATATTTTATTTGTACCAAATAAACTAACAAAAAAATAAATTAAAATTGATAAGTCAGAAAAAAAATTATTTTTTCTCATGTAGGTAATTATATTTTAATATGCGCTTGGATATACATTTACATAAAAAGTAGTTGTCGAAGGTTTTTCTTGGACCACCAGTTCTATGATTATTAAGTTTATTTTCATGCTAAATTATTATTATTTTTATGCAATCTTATTTTTACAATTTAGTAATAAATTGTGGTGGGTGGAATGTTGTGTAAATATGTATATATATATGTAATATAGTGTATGTGTGAATGTTGGAGCGCTCCCTTCCTAGTTTTAATGTATATGCTCTCTGAGCCTCAGTGCTCCGCTAGATCGCAAGCTAGCAATAGTTATTTAATAAATCTATTAGTTATTCAATTAATTAGTGCGATCCCTATTATTAATTAACACCTTTACCATTACCATCCCATCCATCATTAAACACACTCCCTGGGGGAGGGAATAATTTTTTATACTAAAAAAATATTAGTTTTTCTGTTTGAAAGACTAGTAGATTCAAGAAAAAAATTTCATTACCTTTTATTCATTATTTTTGAAATTAGAGATAGTTTTCACCTTCCGAGTCAAGCCAAATTTTTTGTACTACCAATTTTGTTACTTTTTCATTTCTCTTTAAGAAAAAAAGTGTAAAAAACAAAATTTAACAATTTATTGTATAATTGATTTTACATTTAGGGGTAATTTTTACCCCCTAGCGACAGGGATGATTTTTTGTCCTACAAATATTGTTAGATTTTGGTTGTAAGACAAAAAGTGCAAAAAAGAAAATTTTATAAACTTTCTTAATTTTTTTTAAATTATGGGGTAGTTGCCTCCCTGGGGGTTGAATAAATTAAAATTATACTAAGTTCATTTTACCCCGTCTGATTGAAACATCTATTTCAGCCTGTTTAAAGTATTTTTTTAGATATTAGTTATTTTAAATAAATTTAATAAAATTTAATAGTATTTAATATTATCGAATTAAAATTAATTCGGGATATTTCCCCCCGGGTTCACATTGACTTTGCAGGCTGCATTTTAAAATGGTATTTATGTATGTAAAAAATTTTTCTCATAATTTTTGTCACCAAATAATACAAAATGTACCAAATTTTTTTTTCTTTTTGGACGTAGTTCCTAATTGTTTTCTATGGGAGTAATAGTTTTAGAAATATCGCTTATAGTCAATTTTTGGATCTGATACGTAATTTTTTGAAAATTTTTTTTAAAACTATTTACCTTTTTTATTGATTATTTTTAAAAGTCACTTAAAACTATTATCTTTAATATTTGTACTAGCTTATTGGCCTCGCGATGATCGGGTTAATCAAATAAAAAATCTTGTGCATTAATTTTTTTATATCATATGTGTTTAGTTATAATAAATTTAATCATACGTGATTAAAAAACAATTAATTTTTATTTAAAAATGAATGAGAACAGAATTAATTTTATACCTCTAAATTTATTTACAAAAAAATTTTATTACACATATTATAGGAGGTTTGTGGTAAATATTTTTTCTGAAATCGAATTTTTTTTTTGTGTATCAATTGTATAAATCACTTCATATATATACATCACTTCATATAGTTTCAAGACTATGTAAAAAAAAAAAAGAATTTAAATCCCCTCTCTAAGTATACTTTTTGGCCTATTTCGCGTGTGTCAAACTTTTAAGAAACATTAACATTTTTAAGAAATTAAACAAATAGCTTTTTTTATTCTAAGAAAATGGATCCATTTTTTTCTCATTATACTTCTAACTATTCTTGAATAGTTAGAAATTGTGTTAGAGCTACTTTTGGATGTAAATTAATCAGCAAATTTTTCGAATCTTCGCGGTTGCTTACAAAGCCAAACTTCGCAGTACCAAACTGGCCAAAAATAGGGAATGAGACTAGGAAGGGAAAAATAATCATCTTCAAGAGATCAGGAGACAGATAGGTTATTTTATTAGCCTGAAATCACTAATAGTCCAAGAGAGGGATCCAAAAAACACCCCAAACCCCCCATTAATTATTAAATAGGACAATTTTTTTTTAAATGCTCGTAATAGCGTATACTTTAAAAAACAATCGAGGTTACATGTTCAGCGATTAAAAATTTTCTGAAAATCAAGGTCAAAGGTCAACATTTTCAGTTTTTTTAAAATTTCTCTGAAACCGTTGATGATACAAAAAATTTTTTGAAATAAAAAAAAAAGTTTATGAAATTTCCCATCCAAAAAGTCCTTACACGTCTTGATCAGAAATATAGAACCTGAAAAAACTGAGCTCAAATATTTTGCCTGAACCGCCTGGACTATACATATACATATACGGAAAACTCAAAATCCAGCTCCGCACGGGGAAAAAGTTGAATTTTCACAACAATATTGCTTGTTAATGAGAAAAAAATGATGAAATGCAATAATTGTAACCTTCATAGATGATAATCACGAGCTAATTTTTTTTATTTTTTCTAAATTGTCCATTTGGGCACCCGAAAACTGAAAATCGCTGAATTTTTTTTTAAAGTGAAAATAAATGGGTCATAAAATTAAAATTGTCAAAAAATTTTTTTTTGGCATGTTTTTAAATAAGGTTAAGAACAAATAATCGAAAAAAAAATATATATGTCTTATAGACCCATGGGGATTTTGAGACAAAAATTTGTCCAAAAATGAAAAAAGCGTTGTTTTAAGGATTATTGACTTTCTGCATTAAATAAACAATTTTAAAAAAACACCTAACAGATCGATTCTAAACCAAAATTTAACGTTCTTTTCAATGGTTCAATTAATTTTTTATTTGGTTTGCAAATTTCCATTGTACAGGCCAATTTAGCCAAAAGAATTTTAATTTTTCATTTTTGGACAAATTTTTGTCTCAAAATCCCCATGGGTCTATAAGACATATATATTTTTTTTTTTCGATTATTTGTTCTTAACCTTATTTAAAAACATGCAAAAAAAAATTTTTTTGACAATTTTAATTTTATGACCCATTTATTTTCACTTTAAAAAAAAATTCAGCGATTTTCAGTTTTCGGGTGCCCAAATGGACAATTTAGAAAAAAAAAAAAATTAGCTCGTGATTAACATCTATGAAGGTTACAATTATTGCATTTCATCATTTTTTTCTCATTAACAAGCAATATTGTTGTGAAAATTCAACTTTTTCCCCGTGCGGAACTGGATTTTGAGTTTTCCGCATATGTATATATGTATAGTCCAGGCGCTTCAGGCAAAATATTTGAGCTCAGTTTTTTCAGGTTCTATTTTTCTGATCAAGACGTGTAAGGACTTTTTAAATGGGGAATTTCATAAACTTTTTTTTTATTTCAAAAAATTTTTTGTATCATCAAAGGTTTCAGAGAAATTTTAAAAAAACTGAAAATGTTGACCATTGACCTTGATTTTCAGAAAATTCTTAATCGCTGGACATGTAACCTCGATTGTTTTTTAAAGTATACGCTATTACAAAAATTTAAAAAAAAAAATTATCCTATTTAATAATTAATGGGGGGTTAATACCTTGCTTTCTTGGACTATAATGACTGAAAAAAATTAATTAAAAAAAGAGTTAAATTTCTAAAAAAATTCTTTTTTAAAAAAACCACGTTTTGAAACCTTTTAATTAACTTCTCTGCAAAAATACAGGACCGATTTTAATGTTTATGGTCTAGATTTTTTCGCTATGAGTTCCCCTAAACGAAAAAAACAATAAACAAAAAAAAATTTTATTAAAAGCATTGAAAAACTGGTTTTGAAATTTTAAACGCGTTTTTCTCGAAACAATTTTTTTACAAATGGAATAACTATTCCACATATTTACTTCATATTTGCTAAGTAGTTAAAAAAATATATTTTTGAGGGGCTAACTGCGAGTTTTTTTTTTTAAATGTCCTCAAAAATTTTTATAGCTACTTTAGGCCTAAAAATTTAGGCATTTTTCTGTATTTTAATTTGTGCAGTCGCCATTTATTTTGTAATTAAGTTTTTCGAAAAAAGTTAGCCTCTCACATTAGGTTTAAACTCTTACCAATTTTTTTTTTTTTTAATCAGATAACCCAAACTGGAGTTAATCTGCCCACCAATTTTGTGTACTGCCTTCTTTACGCACGTATGACGCGGAAATGACGTCACAAAAATAAAAATAAATTTTTTTTGTGGTTATTTTAATACTTAAATAATTTAATAAAAAAACGTTTACACAAAAATCTCTAACCGATTCTTCACAATCCTAACTTGAAAAACTACATATTTACCACAAACCTCTGCCAATCTTGGTGTGCCCACGTGCAAAAGAGGTAAACAATAAATACAAATACAAATACAAACCTCCTTTAACAAAAAGTTACATGATTATTTATAAATATTTATAACAAATGAGGCATATTTTATAACATTAATAATTATTAATAATAAATAATAATTGAAAATAGAATGTAGTAATATGCAGATTTTTTAACAATATTTGAATTTTTTATATAATGTAGACAGCCAATATAAATTTTACTGGTTGGTTGGTTTTTGTGAGAGACGTAAGGCTTTGCTTTTATCTCTTGTTTGTTATGCTTGTTGTATGATTTTTTATTTTTTCTAGATTTACTTGTGGCTTTTTTTATAAGGTCTTTCATCCTTAGTGTGTGCGAGTTTAAAATGTTTCACGCCTAGCTTGAAAGATCGGATTATGCAAACGTCGGGCACTTGGGATTTTATAGCGGAAAATGAACGTTCAACCTATAAGGAGATAATACTTTCTTGGATTTAAATGTTTCACTTATCTTCTTGAGAGTTATTTGATAAAACGTGTCTTGGTGCAGCTGAAAATATGCAAAAATTTTTCCTGCTTGGATCAGGCTGAAATTTTCAGGAAAGGTTGCTTTTTTGGTCCCCAAAAACATGGTGAAAACCGTTTTTCAAAATCAGTCATCCTCTTCGAGATATTTATCAATATGTCTCCCATTTAAAATACATGGGAAAAGCCATTTTGTAGCGGTTTTTCTGATTTTGCTTCACAATTTTAGTTTGACTAAGCACCAAACCAACGAGAAAAGTTTTTTTTAACATTCATTCACATGCCTGCTTCATTATATAGAGGATTGGTGTTTGGCCAACGTGGCCAGCCGCCTCTATGTCCGAAAAAATCGCGTTTAAAATTGAAAAAATAACGTTTTTTAAAAATTGCGTATATTAAATTATTTATATGTATATAATTTATTTAAAATTAATGTTAAAAAAAACTTTTCTCGTTGGTTTGGTGCTTGGTCAAACTAAAATTGTGGAAGAAAATAAGAAAAACCGCTACTAAATGGCTTTTCGCATGTATTTTAAATGGGAGACATATTGATAAATATCTCAAAGAGGATGACTGATTTTGAAAAACGTTTTTGGGGACCAAAAAAGCAACTTTTCCTGAAAATTTCAGCCTGATCCGAGCAGGAAAAATTTTGGCTCATTTTCAGCTGCCCCGAGAGACACGTTTTATCAAATAACTCTCAAGAAGATAAGTGAAACATTTAAATCTAAGAAAGTATTATTTCCTTATAGGTTGAACATTCATTTTCCGCTATAAAATCCCAAGTGCCCGACGTTTGCATAATCCGATTTTTCAAGCTAGGCGTGGTTTGTGTTATGTGAATGTATTATGTGCGTTGTTAACCTGTGGCCTAAGAGAATCACACAATTTCTTCTGTCCCCATGCCTGCTTATAGTGCACATGGTCGCACTCCAGACTGCATTATCTACATAATGCCATTATTGAACATTATGCGGATGCCTCAGTCCTAGAGCAATGATAGAAATAATTTCAGAATTTAATCTTCTCAAAAAAAAACGGAGATTATGTCCGAGTCGGGACGCGAACCTTTAACATTCAGTTAGATCGAAAAGTTGACGCGCTACCGACTGAGCTATCAATGCTCTATAAATTTACTGTAGACTGAAATTTTTATAATTTTATGTTTTTTCAGCCGATATCCATTTTACTCTATGGTAAAATTTTTGGGATTTTTTATATATAAAACAATATAGATTGAAATTTTTTCATATTGTAGACATTCAGTATGAACGGATAGCTTTGGCCAGCCGGTGTTTAGCATCCTTGTGTTCCTGGGAAAGTGCAGCTGCCTCGGGCCTGTCCCGTGCTCTCTGCGCCCTTCGTCGCGTCCTGTGTCGCTTCTTGCGGAGCTCCGCTATATCTGAAGTCTACCAGTTAACAAGCTTTCTCCCTTTCCAGGGCCTTCGACGAGACATGGAGGCGTCATACGCCCCACGCAAAAGAGACGTTACTTTCTTGACTGAGATTTTAGCTTCCCGGGGACCTGTGGCCCCTCCATGTCATGCGGGAACGGACGCCGACTCCATTCGAAGATACTTTTCGAACTTGTCCTCGTCCATCTTTGGTACATTCCAACCCAAAAGACGCCTCCTGTACGGAGGTCGATGCGAGGTTCCCTCAAGCACCCGGAAGGTGATGCAATGATGGTAACTACCATTGTAGCCATCCATCACAGTCAATTCGCAGATTCTCCCAGACGCACCTTCTGTTGCAAAGGTTATGTCTGGGATAGAAGCACCCCAACCTGCCCTCTCGTAGGTGGGCCGGTTTCCTTTATTCTGGACCACTAGTTTGTATCTAGTAGCCATTTCGAGTACCTTCTATCCCCTGGGATTGGTCGTCAGCATGCCCCATCCTAAGGCCCTAGCCTTAAAGTCTCCAGCAAGGATAACGTTGCCAGTTGCCGTCCGGACCGTGTTCTCGATGCTGGCCAGCTTTGTAGCAAGCATTTCCGAGCTATAGTTTGGGGAGAGGTAGCAACTTATATAAGTGGTCTCCCCGCACGTGACCCAAACGTGGTAATTACCTTTCCCTTTTTTGGTCAAGGACGTTTGAGCTCTACCCTGGAGCCATATGGCGCAACAACCAGTGTCATCGGTTAGCAAGTATTTGTGGTTCACGTTATATGATTGCTCGCTTAGTAAGAGGATATTTGAATCCTTTTCACGAGTAATCTGTTCCAACAAAGCACCAGCTTCCCGGGGTTGGTTCACGTTCCCTTGTAGAGCCTTGTTCATTTCCGATGACACTTATTCCTTGCCACAGCCAGAGCCTCACGGTAGCTAGGGCAGTTTCCTTCTCCAACATAGTGTTCCGTAGAGCACTAGTCGTCTCTATTCTTGCAGAGGAAACATTTGGGTATTTCCTTCTTACATTCTGTTCTTTTGTGGCCGTCAATGCCACATTTGAGACACGCTTTCCTTCGGTCTGGGCCTTTTCAGACATACTGGTTATGTCCATAGCCAAGACATCTAAAACAGCGCCTTGCATTCGCTCGAAGACGCACTCTGTTCGAATCCCAGCCAATTTGGATTTTTCCCTTCTTGGCCAGGTGTAGAGCATCAAAACAGACTCCCTCAAAGAAGCCTGCAAGCGGGAGTAGCCCAAAAAATTTGGCACTGAAAGCCAACTCTGCTTCATCCGCGGCAAAACAACTCGCAGCTGCCAGGGCAACCAAGCCGCCAACGTGTCCTAGACTTACAGTTTCATTGGTAAGAATGACAAACGAAACAGTGACGGAAATCGAAGGAAATGGAGACAAGACGCCGGAATCTACCCTTGGGGACAATGAGGACTTCCAAGAGTACACTGGCCGAAGGAACAAGAGAAAGAAAAGAAAAAAGGCAGAGAGAGAAAAAGACGAGGGAAAAAAAAATAAAAGAAGAAAGGGAACGCCAAGGGGAAAGCGAAACTTCCTAGAGCTAGAGACAAGGCAGTCGCAATTAAGCTACCAGAAGGGAGAGCGTACTCGGATGTCTTGAAGCAGATCAAGGAAAGCGTTAGCGGAGAGGCTACTGCAGCTAACATCTGTGCAGTAAGAAAAACTCAAGCCGGTAACGTATTGATCAAGATGAGAGAAAAAACAGAAGGGCAAACAGCTCTTAAGAAATCGCAGAGCTACGCAGACAAAGCCACATAATGCGAAGAAGAGCGACTAGGGCCAAGTCTCGCGAAGAAGCAAGGGAACTGATGATAGTACATAAAGAAGTGAAGCGATCTTTGAGGCGGGCGATCAATGCCAGTAAGATCCGCCTACCAGATTGAGATGATATAGTAGTGGGAGGTGTGGCCGTTGTAGAGGCGGAGCGTCGACCATAAAATACTGTACCTGATTGGGTAATTCGTCTTTGTGCAATTTTGCATAGAGAACATATGTAGTGCATGTTTGTTGTGTCTATAACTGTAGCACAGCTGCTTTTAGAGTGCATCTGCTTTGTGCATTTAATACAGGTAACCATAGGGTTACCTTTAACACCCTTAGTATTGCATACACGACAGAGAATATATGTTCTTGTTTTTAGTTGTTTTAAGCTGGCATTGTTGAGAGACATCTTGTGTGTGAGAGTAATAACTTACGATGTATTTTATTATACGAGATGTTATCATATAATGATAACTGAAAAGATGTTAAACTATTAATGTATATTTTATTATTTTTATTTTGTTATTTATATACTCTATGAAACATATATAATGACAAAAAAGATCTTACGCAGAATTGCACTAAATAACACTTAAGGTAGATTTCCACTTGGGGGAAAATCGTTTGGTCAAAATTTTTTTATTCTTATTTTTAATAGTAAAACTATCAAAGAATATATAAAAAAAATTTTTATAAAGATCCAAACATTTTTTATACTATTTTAATCACCTTTTCTAAAGCGACCCGCATTGCGTCCGACATAAAAAAAAATGTTTAAACGCGTTTTTCTCGAAACTACATTTTTGTACCTGGTGCGACTCTTTACAAAAAATTACTTGGTCCGATTATCTCAAAATTTTGGCCACATACTTTACATATATGCAGTTTTCGCGTGAAGTAAAATTTTGCAAAAATTTTAATTTTTTCATATTTTTTTTGCACAAAAACGAGAAAAAAAAATTATTTTTTTTACTTTTTTTTTCAAATTTTGATAACTTTTTTTGTTTTTGGCCAAACTTAAAAATTTTAGTTCACGCGATAACTATACTCATATTAATTATAATTTTATTTTTTTTTTTTTTTACGTGCTGCCAAACTTTAGTTATCAATCGAACAATCAGCTTATTCCGATGAAAACACGTCAACTTCAAGCTAAAGTATTATACATAAAAAAAAAAAATTAATAAAAAAAAAATTATTTTTAAATACTCTTTTTGTGTGTTTATTCACCCCAAAAAAAATTTTTTCATTGTCTCTTACCGTTTTCCTTTAAAACAATTTTTAATTTTCACTCAAATACCGAGCGCGCGAAGTGGAAGTCTACCTTAAGTTGACACTATGATGTTGTTTTGCGTAACAATAACAATTTATATAGTTTATATCGAACAGTTACATATAGTTAGGGAAAATATAAGTACACATTAAGTAAATATGGCCGCAGCGAATATGATACACGCGAAGCACAAGTTGTTTAAATTATAGATGAACAGCTTTAACAGTTTTATGCTATATGGGGGAGTCCAAAAAATTTTATACAAGAATCTTTCTTTCTTTTTTTTAATATAACATTTATAACATTTATCAAACTCTTTTTTTTCTTTTAATCATAAAATTCTAGTTAATTTTCTTTTTTTAAACTTTATTAAATATAACAAAATATAATAAACAAACAAAAAAAATTATGTATTACAGAAAAAATGAAAAGTTATATTTTTATTTGTATAAAAATTGATTACATTTGTATATTTCAAGGCACCGCGGTATGAGTTATAAAATTATTTGGAATTTATTTTTATTATTAATAATAGAAATTCAAATTATTTTAAATTTATTATATAATACATTTTTTTTTATTTGTTGATAAAAGCTAATTTATATTATTTATTAAACTTTTCTTTTTTTAAATATTAGTTTTCTAATCATTTTTATTTTTTACTTTTATAACTTAATATTTTTTGATATATAATTATTAGTGAAATTTTTTTTTCTTTTATTCAGAATAATCATTTATTATGAATATAAACAAGTTATCAATTAGTTTGTTTATGGTAATTTTAATTCTTTATTCAGTAACATTATAAATAATCATTTTTTCAAATATCATTGATTTTTTTTTTGGGTGTTTTTAATTAAAAAATAACTTGGGCAAGTTTTTATTATCCTTTGTGATGGTCGATATTGATAATAAATTATTTAAAATAAGTTTTCATTTATGCAATATAATTTTATCATAAATATGAATTAAAAATTGGTGAGATTTGTTGCAAAGACTTGGAGGTCCTATCAGATTTACTTTCTTAAAAAATATATTATTAGTTTTTTAGTTATACATAGTTGCTTACTTTTAGTTTACTTTTCTTTCGGAAGGGACAACTCGATGAGAAAACTTTTTTTGGGTTTATTTTTAGTTGACTAGTTCAGTTTGTGCAACATTTTTCTTTGATTTTTTTTCTTTAAAATTTTCATATCCTATTATTATAAAGTTTTTACTCAGTTATTTCGAGCATTTATTTCACTCAGTTACTTTGCGCAATTAGCTGTTTATACCCGAACAGAAAAGATTTCTTGGGGCTTGCGAGTACCTCAAATGGCGTTCCAGTAAAGTAAAGTAAAGAAGGGCCTTTACCGATTGGTTACGCAGGAATCGCAAGTAATTTTTTTAATTAATTATATTATTCATTTAATAATTCTTTTTTATCATTTCAATATTTAAAATTTTATTCTAATTTTATTAAAAGTTTTATTCACTTTATTTAATATTATATTTTTTCTCGTATTATATTTATATAACTTTTATGTTTTTGATGTCATATTGTTAATATAATCTTGTAGAAGTTTTGGACAATGATCCAAACTTTATTAATAATTACATGCTGGTTTTCAGTAATTGGACTTCAGAAAATAAAAATAAGATTACACTCAGATATCCAACTCTACCATATCTTAAGGTCCCCTTTTCAAAAATTAAAATTCGTAATGCACTTTTTTTTTCTTTCATTTTCTTGCTTCAAAACATTTCAATAATGTATAAAAAAATTTTCAAGCAAAAAAAAATATATGTTTTTGAGATATTTTGATTTTTATGGGACGGAATCATATGAAAACATAAGCATTTAAAAACTTTAAACGCATTTATCTCAAAATTACTTTTTTAAATCGGTTCCAGTTCTAACTCAAAAACTTAATCAGCTATTGACTTAAATCTAGGTGCGTTTTATTTGTAATTGTAGTGCCAAATGCTGGAACTAGAAGATCAGAAAAACTTGGATTAGAAAATTTTTTATTGGCCATATTAGGTGTTTTTTGTACTTAAAAATCTCCATTTTTCGTTTTTGACGCACCAAATCAATTTTTGGAATTTTCGCAAACTTTTAGTTCCAGCACTTGAGAAGCGTATAGGGAATAAAATGCTCTTTTATTTTTTTGTCTCAGATGCCCACAATAGGCGCTAGGTATGGAACCGTTTTTTACTTTTTTTTTCCGCATCTATTTTGACGCCCTCTATAAAATGTAAAATATTTGGAAAATAAAAATAGTAATTTTTTTCGTATTCGTTGATATTTTTGTAACAATTTGAAACAAAATTCGAAATGGTTGTATAATAAAATAACTAAAAAAAAACATGTTTAAAATTCATTAAAACTACACAAAATAATGAAAAGGATGCCTTAATAGCATGCTTAGTGTACATGCTGTTGCTACTGAAGCATGGCAATTATATTCTGCCATTATTAAAGAGTCTTTAAAATCACTTGAGGAGGCCAAAAAGTTCCAACTTAATTTACATGCAAATAATATAAGCGTTGATACTCTACTTTACGCAGAGAATTCTGATCCAGGTCTGCCGTTGACAAACAAAATTAGTTCAAAAACTACAAGAGTCATCAACAAAAATGACTAAACTACTCCTCAAAATATAAAGAAAAAAGCTAAATTAGACAATCTTTCTATTATGAGATACAGAAGTATTTTAAAATCAACAACTGTATCAAATTTAACTAGAAATTTTATTACAAAAAGCAAATATGTTAATATCGAAAATTTAGAATAAGCAAAAGAAAAAATTAAGGAGCATATGAAAAATCTTTTTGATGAAAAATTTAAAGATGACTCAAGAAGCAACAAGAACTTTTAAATTAATAGAAGATAATGTTAAAGTTATTAAAGTTTTGAACAAAAACATGAAACCATCAGAAGAGATTAAAAACATTCTAACGTTAGGCGTTATAAGAGCGAAACAATCTTCAGTTATATTTTCCAACAAGAGAAAAATTTTAGTATTTGATGAAGACTTAAGACAAAATAAAAATAAAATAACAGATCTTGAAAAATATGTACTACAACAAATTAATCCAGATAAAGAAATAAGAGAAAAATTATGAATATTTTGTTAAAAAATTGTAAATTTCATTCTAAAAATTTATTTTGAATAAAAATGTTTTAGTCTGAAGAGGTTGGTGGTATATCAACGAAAGCTTACAACAAAATAAAAAAATTTTGTTATAAATTACCTTTAATGGTCAATAATCTCAAATAATCATACAGGATCAAAATTTGTTAAAAATCAAACTATATTTAAAGATACTACTTTTTATAATATTTTATAAGATTCTTTCTTAAAAGTATTTAATGCAAAAAAAAGACAAAGAAAACGATGTCGAAGATGAAATTGCTAAGCCTAGAATTCAATTAGCTCAAGTTTTAAAAAAATTTGTAGATAATTTTTCATTTTGTGACATACTTGCTCAAGAGGCTTAAAACCACATCTTAATTTTATTTTTAATGTATGTAAGCAATTTTCATTGGAAATGCTGCAATTTTACTAAGAGAATACTTTAAATACCTAGCATCGTCACATACATGAGCTATATTATCCATATTTAAAATTGAACCTTGTAATCCATAAAATTTTTTTGATAGTAATAAGAAACGTTTTAAATATCATTCTAAAAGATCTAGGAATTGCTCTTGAAACTCATCGCTAAAAAGAATCCAACATGATAAATGTAAAAGTAAGAAATGATTGTACAGATCTAATGGCAAAATATCTTTTAATAAAAAAGGGCCACAATAAAGCAAAAAGGATCAATATCCTGTAGCTTTCCAATAGATCAAATCTTCCAGTATTCTTGTATTTCTTTTGAATTTACAGGGAATTAAATTTGATAAATTAGCCAATCTTTCAAACAGTTTCAAAAGACAAGATTTACTTATTTTTGGACTAATCCAAGATGGAATTGAACACAGGGAAGACTTTTTATGCTGATGCTCATCAATTAATTTTTCAGAATATTCCATATTTTTAGAAATAAGGAATATTCTGAAAAATTGGACTTAGGTCCATCATCAGTTCTTTTTTCACATTTTAAATCAATATAAATTATTCTACTCATAAAACGACCTTCTTTTGTATTACACCGTTCAAAAGTCCAGTATCCTGTATGACCCTTGGTAAATTTAACAAAGGCACGAGCTGGTACACATTAATAAAACAATGGATTTTTACTTCCATTTTTATATTATTAATAAATATACCATGAAATATTAAAGAATTCAATTCTTCAATAAAACTTTTAACATGTTTTTCATACAGGACTTTTTAACACCAAAGCTTTTAATTTAATTAGTGGAAAATTATAACAGTTAAGATTTTTTAATTGCTTTTATGCGATTTATCTCAGTTAGGGGTGAATGTCGAGAAATTTATAGCCATAACAGATTTCGCACATTTTATTTTTTAGATAACTGATCAAATATTGAATAGATTTAAATATTTTATGAACAAACAGTCACTCCATAATATCATCTCTTAATTTTAATCACACATATGTAATTAATTATCAGTGGATCTATTATAAATATATTGAAATGAATTGTTTTATAACATCAAAATTTTACAGTCCATCAATTTCTATAATAATAAAGTGTGTATATATGTGAATATATAATAAATAAATAGTTATATTTGTAAAAATACTGTTACTTGTTTAAATAATAATATGCAAGCAGCTATTGACAAACTAGTACCTTTGAGGACTATAAACTCAAGTAAAAATAAAAAGAAAAATATCCTTGAATTGACCCTGAACTAAGTTTCCTTATAACAATCGAAAAGCTACAGAAAGACGTTACTTGAGATCTAAAAACCCTTTGTTAACCCTTTGAGGGCCTGTTAGCCCTCTTAAAACTTACTGAAGAAATTGAATCTTCCTCGAAAACAGCACTTAATGCATTTCTTCATTATAGACTTGAAGAAACATTAGACAATAACCAGAATATTTGGCGTAAAAAGAGAAACCTTGGACTTTTTTCTAGCCCGAAAAATGAATTGCATGGGTTTTCTACCAATGACATGAATACTTATTTTGCCGGTGTTTCATTCTCGCCTATTGAAAATTTAGATGATGTTTCTGAATTAATTGACTCTACAGCCAATGATGATTTCAAATTTAAAGAGGTATCACTTAATGATGTTATTCTAGCAGTTTCTCATTTTACATCTCAGGCCAAAGGATCTGATGGAATTTCTCATTAAGTTATTGCTAAGTCTTCAACAGTTTTTGAACCATTTCTTATAAAACTATTCAATGCTTCCTTAAAAAATGGAGTTTTTCCTTCTACTTGGAAAAGATCACTACTTCAAGCAATCAAGAAAACCTCCACTCCCTCATTACCTGGTGACTTTAGACTTGTTGCCTTGTTATGATTCTTAGGAAAAGTACTTAAAAGCTGGCACATGACCAGTTCATGACAAATCTAAAACAGAATAAAATACTGGACCCACTACAGACTGGATTCAGACAGTATAGAGCATCGAGACTGCCTTACTAAAACTGACAGATGATATCAGATCTGGCATTCATAAAAGATTAGCAACTATGTTATCATTTGCTTTCAGTAAAGCATTTGATTCCATACCTTCCTCCAAACTTATTGCTAAGTTAAAGACTATGGGTTTCTTCAAAAGTGCTTTACTATGGATATAATCCCATCTTCAAGGTAGAACTTTACAGGTAACATCAAAATCTTCTGTTGCTGATCCACTTAGTGTCAACTTTGGAGTTCCACAAGGCTCTGTTATGGGTCCACTTTTATTCTGTTTATACATAAATGATTTTAAAACTTATCTTAGCCCCAATATTTCTCATTTAATATATGCTGATGATCTACAGATCTATATACAGGTTTCTCCTGAAAATGCTTCTGAAGCAATTAATACTTTATCCTTAGAAGCGGAAAATGTTTCTGTTTGGGCTCGTAACATCTCTTTAAAACTCAATCCTGATAAGACAAAGGCAATTTATTTTGGTAGTACCTTCTTTGTTGACAAACTAGATAAACTTAACTATCCTGGAGTACTAATAAGCAATTAAATAGTTCTTTTTGTCGAAGAAATCAAGAGTCTTAGAGAAATCTTAGACAACTGGCTGTCGTCGGAATCGCATATCACGGTTATCTGCAAAAAAGTAAATAGAGTACTCTATACACTACTCTTTATTAGACCCTGTACGACTGAGGCCCTTTGTATTAGACTAAGACTATCCGTGGCTGTTTCCCATATGGATTATTGCAGTGCTGTCTATCTTGATTGTGCGGTTAAATTAAAAGACAGACTCCAACGTTTAAACAACTCATGTTTACGCTATATTTTTGGAGTACGTAGAGACACCCATATAACTCCATATAGGGAAAGGCCAGGCTGGTCGACTACCAACTCTCGTAGGTTTTATTTTACAGCTTTATATATATGTATAAAATTTTAAGGATACGGCAACCTGAATATCTACTAGATTTCTTTGATAAACATATACCTAAATCGACCAGCAGAGGTGAACACCTAACCAGGGAATTATCTTTCCAAAATTGGGAAAATGGAATGGTGACTCTTCTTTTTAAATACAGGGTGTTAAAGGGTGGAACTCACTACCAACTTCTATTAGATTCCTTCCCTCAATTAACTCCTTCAAGTTAGCACTCCTTAGTTACTTAAGGCACATTTCTAGTTTTTAGGGGTAAAAAACAGTAAATTTCAAACATTTTTTTCTCAGTCATTTTAATAGTTATACAAAATTTTTTTTTTTACACGATTAATTAAGTATTCGTACACGTAAAAAAAAATTTGTTTTTTTTTAAAGCAGATTTTTGTATAGATGTCGTAGAAGTAAAGACCACGTAGATGAGGTCATTTATGGTAACCAGGATAGCTCTAGTTCAGGTTATGTGAAGGAAAAAATTTTAACGGGGTTATTTTAAGAATAAGATTTTCTAGTGCGGTAATTAAAAATTTTTCAAAAATTGCAAAAATTTGTAAGATTATACAAAATGTAAGAAAATGTCACAATTTAATGCACGAAATTGAAGTTTAAAAATTAATTTAGCAATTAAATAATGCAAACTAAGATGGAACTTCTAATTATCGCACTGCCTAATTACCTAATTAAAAGCAGGAAAATTTTTTTTTGCCAATTCGTTGATTACTTTTTAAGTGAAAGTGGTTACCGTTATCAAAAATGTAGTTTTGAGAAAAATGCAAAAAACAAAATTTGTTAGAGAAGAATGATAGCGTTCACAGGACAATAAAATCAAAATATATCTTAAACGGTTTAGGATAGTTGTTTAAATTTTTTTTTCTAGGTTCCCAAGATGTTATTAAATAAAAATATTGAAAAAACAGAAAGTCGATTTTTTGATCATCAATAACTAGAAATGTGCCTTAAGATCCTCAAATCATACATTTGATGACTCAGTATTTTAACTATATGATACTTGACTTATTCAATCATTATAATATTTATACAACAAACCTGCATTGTCATTTTTCCATTAAATGGCTTTTATTTATATTTTAATATACATTCATAACATTAATTGCGTTAAAGACTGATTATATCATGTTTCATTTTTATTTATTATTTTATTTTTACTTTCATTGTATCTTATGTAAATATATTTAAAATTGTTGTATAATTTCTAATTAATTTATTGTTACTGATTCAAATTATTTATAATTGTTACTATCATGTATACAACATTTTTATAGTGGACAAATAAAGCATACTATACTATACTATACTATATTTTTCAAGAAAAATTTGTCTGCTATTATTTCATAATTTTTCAAATCTAGCATATCTTAACGTAAGATAAATATATAAGTAATACTTATGCTAATTTATCAAGCAATTGATATTTTAATTTAAGAAATAATAAATAAATTTATGAAAATATATCATTAATTTAAGAAATTATAACATCGAATGATAAAAACTATAGCATAAAATTATATAATACCGGAATAAATTAATAAATGATAATATTTATAGTTTGAATATTTTAAATATTTGTTAAGATTATTTAGTTTATTATCTAAGATCAATGAAATTGTAATAAGAGGATAGTCTTACTTAATAAGAAATTTTCTTCCACAGGATTATGTAGCTCTCCTTTATAATTCAAGCCTTCATATTAATTTTACTTACAAAGGTATGGTTAGTATAAAGATTACTTAAAATATATTACTAATAAATTTTATTAGACGACAAATCTTATAGATATCAGGATCTCAAGATGCCACACTCATCTCGTGAAGTCTCAATTGTTAATGAGGAATAAAAGCAAAATGACTAATATTTATAGGTTAATAACATATATAAATACATTTAAAAAAATTTATTATATCCCTTATTTTAAATATATTTAAAAGTGTGCATATATAATTATCATTATTACTAGAAAGTCATTATAAATTATGAATAGTCTGAGTGAAGATATGCAAAATAAACAAATATGCACATCATACAAATTAATGCAACTTATGAATAATACTAAAATGCTTTTTATTTGTTAGATGTGGTCCCTAAATCGTCTTACATCACATCATTAACAGTTTAATAATATTTGTAAAATTAAAATTATGAATTTTAACTTTAAATTTATTATTTTATTTTTGATTTTAAAGAAAAAACTAAAGAAAAAATAAATATCTCATCTTCTACTTGCCGGGTAGATGCTTTAACCATCTAAGCTACGGCACGAGACCAAACTCAATAATACCCTTCTTAGAGAGAGAATAAGTGTTTTGTGGGTAAAAGGTGTCTTGTGGTTAAGGCGTCTATCCGGCAAGTAGAAGATCACGAGTTCGATCTTCTTTGGCACCCAATAAGGCATTTATTTTTTTTCTAAGTTTTTTCTTTAAAATCAAAAATTAAATCATAAACTTAATTAAATTCATAATTTTAATTTTAAAAATTTTATCAAATTGTTGTTGATGTGATTTACGACGATTTCCCGACCACATCTAACAAATAAAAAAAAGATTAATATTACTCATAAATTGCATTAATTTGTATTTGAATGATAATGTGTACTCGTATAGACCGATAAATTAAAATTCTTTAATTTCAAGTATGCACATTATTTATTATTTTCATATTTTTAAATTTCATTGTATTTCAAAAAATACAACTTCGCCTTACTTCAACATTAATAATATTTTTTCTTCCAAGTGGGTTGAATACATTTTTTGGAAAAAATTCTTCATAAAGCTTTTTACCATCCGAGGAAGGATTGACTTCTCCTCAGATAGTAATTAAGGTACAATCTAAGCCTTTCTTTATTTACTCTCTTAGTTAAACATGTAATATTTATTAAATAATTTAAATTACAATTTTTTTTTAAATATGCACTGGTATATGGGGTATTTGACCCCGAACCTCAAAGGGTATCGCCAATAATTTTTTTTTTTGAATTTTTGGTCAATTTAAATGTCGTATTCAATGGAAAACCCTTCCCAAAGAAAATATTGAAACAATTGTTAGAAAATTTCGAAGAGATAAAATTTTTTTTTGACAATCAGAACCAATGCTTAGAGTTATGGGTAGTTTATAGCTACGTTGCATGTTAGTCTCAAGTCATTTTTTTTTTAAACCTACCTTAACCATAAAGGTTCCTTATTTCAAACATTAAATTAGTTTCTGAATGACTTTTTAAAAAAATTATCTAATCCTATTTTTTAGGGTTTCTGATAAGATCAGATTTCAGTTTCAGGAAATATCTTTTTTAAATATAATCTTAACTTATTAGGTGTACTTCACCCTCTTAAAATTAAAAACTTTTTTTATATTTAAATGAGATAACCGGCGTCATAGCGTGCTGGCATATTCTCAGATTATCGCTCTTGAAAGATAAGCAATGTTTACGGCGCTGCTTAACCGGATGGGTGACCACTGAAAAATATGGCGCTGGTTAGGACTGAGGCATCCGCATAATGTCTATAGATATATACAGGCATTATGTAGATAACGCAGTCCGGGTGCGACCATGTGCACTATAGGCCGGCATAGGGACAGGAGAAATTGTGCGATTTCTCTGAGGCCATAGGTTGACAACGCACACACATAACACTGACACACAGACACTTACACTGACATAACACACACCGCCCATGCACAGGCGTAAGCCTCCTATGGGATGCATGTGGACTATCCTCATGTATACGTAAAAGTCAGTAGATCAATATACAATATACAATATACAATAAGGCCCAATATTGAAAAAGTTGAAATTTTCTATTATAATTATAACCTTATGTTTAGAGTGAATTATAGCCAAATTGAATTATGGTCTCTTGATACTTTTTTATTTTTTCAATAACTTACCCCCAATTATATGCCTTATAACCAGAGCTGTGTAGCTCGGACCGGTCTCTACTTTTAAAGGGGCGGGGGGGGGGGCGATCCATTCTGCACAGCTCTGTTCATAACGAGGATTAGTTACTGTTCCAGAAAATATCTTTATCTTTTATTGGAACCTAAAATACTATTATCTTACTCAAATAAGTACGTCCCTTCTTTCGCAAAATCAATAACTTTTTTAAAAATAATTTATGTAAAACAAATTAATTTATAAACATTTTTTTAAGGATTATACGAATTCGTAAAAGAATATTATACGAAGATTCTATTAAAATTGAAAAAAAAAATGTCTAAAAATTAATTTTTTTTTCTGGTCAGTGGCCAGAAAGCACATTCTCCTTGGCCACTGTGCGGCTGAAAAAGACGTTTTTTCTCACCACTGAAGCAGAAAAATTTTATATGGCTCTTATCCATAAATAACAAATGCCCCAAATCGCAGTTTGTTAACCCCGGGTTACGTGTGATTTGGGCAATTTTTCACTTTTCTGAACACAAGCCATAAATATAAATTCATAAAGAAAAGAAATCAGTGAGTTATAAGATTTTGAACGTTTTTTATCCAAAAAAATAAATTTTAAAAATTCTTTTTTTACAAATTTCAAACATTTTACATAAGGATATGATATGATATATCTTATAGTTTTAAATAAGGATATATATTATCATGTTTTTGGAAAATTATATTTTAAAATATAGATAATTTAAACTCAAAGATTAAAATATCAAAGCGACCATTTCAGTCAATACCTAAATAACCCACATGAACCAAATCTAGACGCTGAAAGTACAAAAATAGCAAAAAAAAACCTTTCAGAAGTTGTTTTTACTAATTTATGGGTGAAAAATTATTTAGAGTACAAATTAATTAAGTCGATAGCTAAAGAAAAAAAAAAATGATTTTTAGTTCAAAAATATTTAAACTGTAATAATTAATGTGTTTCATTTTATCAACACTAGAAATACCTTAAGAATAATTTTGTATATTAAAAATATTGATGCTAATGTAAGCATGCGATCAATAGATACTCCCTAAGTAATTGTATATAATATTTTACTTACATTATGAAGTTGCTCCATTGCTGATAATCGAATTTTCCAATTTCCATCAATTAATCCGGCTAAGACTTCGCTTGGGAAAATTTCAGATGCCATTTCATTTATTTCATCATCACTCAAATTCTTTTCTGTTTGAAGTTTTAAAGAACATTTTTTTTCTGACATAGCATTGCAGTTAGATACACTTGTCGGTTTTTTCAAAACTGCTTTTTTAATTAAATTTATTTTCTGCCTTTTTATTTTTTCATTAAAATCATCTTCAAATTTTATGCATTCGTCTTTCTTAGAAGTTACCATACATGAATTTTCGTTTTGCAACTTTTGGGACGTCCACTTCCCTAATATCACCGCCTTTTCTGCACTTTCTTTTATCTAAAAATTATCATAGAAACTTATTAAATTCCTTAAAAAAGCTTTAAAATTTCTGATTCCTCTATTTTTAAGACTTATTTAATTTTTTTTTATTTTTTAAATAAATCAACTACATAAACTAGATTATCTCTAACAATGATAGACCGTGCAAAACATAATATCTTAATTTAATACCTAGAATTTTATCTGAATTGTACGTTAAATTAGTATATTTAAATATAATGTGTAAAAGTTTTTTTTCTTTTTTATTTTTCATGGTTTTAAAAAGGTTTGGGTGTTATAAATAATTTCCATCCCTTTTGCATTGAATTTAGTTAATTTTGTATAAGTTTTCAAAATATTTTGTGTTGGATAGATTGGTTAAGGTTGAATCAGGTGGAAAAAATGTCATTTTTTGATTTAAGATTTCTGGAAATCGAAACTTCTGGAATCTTTGATTCTTCTACTATTTATTAAGTTATATGTCCCTTAGAATTTAAAAAAAAAAATTGAAAATTTATTGACTGCAGACGGAGATATTAGCTCTTAAAATTTCCTTTATTTTTGAGCTACTAAATTAATCAAAACTTTTTTATAAAGCTTCTGATTTTAAAAATCTTTTAAAATAATATTTGGGACATTATTTAGCATTGATTCACTAAAAAAAATTTCAATTTCTAACAATAGTATAAATTATTTTTCAAGATATTTGATTTTTGACCTAACCTATAATTTTCAAAATATCGGTTTAAATGGGAAAAAATATAGAAAATAAAAATTTTTTATCAGTGAATCGGTGCTAAATAATGTTCTTATTATTATAATCAAAGATTTTTAAAATCAGAATCTTTATAAAAAAGTCTTGATTAATTTAGTTCGTCAAAAATTAAAGAAATTTCAAGAGCTAATATCTCCGTCTGTAGTCAATAAATTCAAAAAAAAAAATTTTATGTTCTATGAGACATATAACTTGATCAATGTCTATAAAAATCAAAGATTCCAAACTTTGGTCTAGCGCAGCTAAAAATTTTTACATGGGACCCCCCAATTTTTTTTTTCTAGAAGTTACACATTTTTCATGTACTTTTGCGTGAAAAAAGTTTTTTTATTTGATTTGGAACATCCTAACCTCCAAAATTTTAATTTTCGTTAAAAATAAATGTTTTTTTTCGAGTTTTACTCCAGCCCAAATACGGGTTTGGTGGTATTTTCACTGGCGAACATGAGATTTGCTCTATTATAGGTTTTTTGGGTCGCTGAAGACCAAAATTTGGGTCATTTTGTAAACTTAAGGGCTTCACCCTTAAATTTTCAAAAACTACCCCTAAAAAGGGTTTTTTTTCAACATATTTCATTTTGTGTGCTCAGATTTGCACTACAAGGGTTTTGTGGCTCGCTGATCAAGAATTTCGACTTCTTTTACATAAATAATCAATATATTATATATTATATATTATATATTACCCTTAAAGTAGCTAAAACTACCCCTAAAATTGGTGTTTTTGCTATTTTCGTAATTTTTGCATCCAGGATATGCCCATATGGGTTTTATTGGGTCGCAAATCAAGAAAACCCATATGGGCATATCCTGGATGCTAAAATTACGAAAATAGCAAAAACACCCAATTTAGGGGTAGTTTTAGCTACTTTAAGGGTAAAATATTGATTATTTATGAAAAAGAAGTCGAAATTCTTGATCAGCGAACCACAAAACCCTTATGGTGCAAATCTGAGCGCACAAAATGCAAATATGTTTAAAAAACCCCTTTTGGGGGGTAGTTTTTGCAAATTTAACACATTCGCTGCGGCAGGTCACGTGACTCCATTTAAAATACATGGGATCATAGGCGCATTTCGTCCATACCGCAGCGAATGTGTTAAGGGTGAAGCTCTTGAGTTTACGAATTGACCCCGATTTTGGTCTTCAGCGAACCAAAAAACCTATAATAGAGCAAATCTCATGTTTGCCAGTAAAAATACAACCAAACCCGTATTTTGGCTGGAGTAAAACTCGAAAAAAAATTTATTTTTAAAGAAAATTAAAGTTTTGGAGGTTAGGATGTCCCAAATCAAAAAAAAAAACTTTTTTCACGTGAAAGTACATGAAAAATGTGTAACTTCTAAAAAAAAAATATTAGGGGGTCCCATTTAAAAATTTTTAGCTAAGCTAGTCCAAAGTTAGCAAAAGGAAGACTTTTTACTTTGCGCTGTCGATAAAGCAGTAATTTTTAGCCAAAAACAAAAAAACCTTTTTCTAAAAAATTGTGATTTTACATGTAGTTTTTTCCTGTTTTTACGAAAATTTAATATCTGCTGTTATTAAAAAAATTTTAAAGGTAAAACTGCTTTTTTTAAAAGTTTTTCGCCATTTTTTGCAATTTTAGGTTACGTTATGCAAAGATGAGTCAAAAATAAAAAATTCACAAAAAAGTACACCCTTTGACAAAATTTTTGAGACCTTGCACGTCCAAATCGGTTTTTTCTATTTGGCGCGGTGAATTTTTAAAAATTAAAAATGAAAAATTCCGCTCAGAAAACAGCTATAAAAAGTATGAGTACACAATTTGCCCCTCAATTTATCATATGGAGATTGAAGGTGATCGATATTCCAGTCGATTAGTATAGGCTAGAAAAGTGTAACCCCCATTTTTTCGCGCTATTTTCAAAAAACCACTTTTTTAATGTTATTTAAATGGAGCACATTGGTATAGGATTGATTTGATTCGTGAAATAAATAATAAAAAACGTTTACATAGAAAGTGGAAAAAAACTAAAAAACTCTTTTTTTATATTCTTTTTAAGAAAGTATGTTCCTCATTAGCAATAACAAAATGTTCTTTATGGTCTATTTTACCTAACAAAGTATAATGTCATAAGAAAAACTAAGAATGATCTTTGAATGATCTTTTCCTTGATACTATTAGTTTAACATCTCATGGAAAAAATTAGGTTTTATACATAAAAAAAAAAGATTTTTCTACACTAGTACATAACCTTCTTTTATGATAATTAGGTTTGCTAGACAGTTTTTGGTGTAGCTGATGTATTATATCTTGATGAAATAATTACACCAGCTGTAGCAATAAAGAAAAAATTTTTGCTATGTTTAAATTGAGGAATAAAAATGATACCTAGTAAAAACATTAATTCTAGATATTAGTAATTTCATAGAAATAAATTAAGTACTACGTCCAAAAAGAAAAAAAATTATGGTGTTTTTTAAATTATTTTATGTAAAAGATTTAGAAAAAAAAATTTCGAAAAATTACGTATCGGATGGAGAAATCCTTACAAACGATAATTCTAGATATTCGTACTCTCATAGGAAAAAATTAAGTATTACGTCCTAAAATAAAAAAAAATTTGGCGTTTTTGTATTTTTTGGCGACAAAAATTTTGAGAAAAAAAGTTTTGAAAAAATTAAGTATCAGGTCCAAAAAATTACTATAAACAATATTTCTAAAACTAGTACTTCCACAGAAATATATTAAGTACTGCATCCATAAAGAAAAAAATAAATTGGTATTTTTTGTATTTTTTGGTGTAAGAAATTTTAAGAAAAAAATTTTCAAGAAATTAGTTATCCGATCCGAGATATCGAGTAAAAATCGTACTTTCAAATATAAGTACTTTCATGGAAATAAATGAGGTATTACATCCAAATTAAAAAAAAAAAAAAGTAGTTTGAGATTTTTTGATGAAAAAATTTTTGAAAAAAAATTTGGGCTTTATTTTCATAATGGTTGTGAAATTTCACCGGTAACATACATACACACACACACACACACACACACACACACACACACACACACACAGACTTTTTTTAAAAACCGGTTTTTTAGCTTCTTGAGGTCCCAAAACGTGCTTATATGCCAAAAAATCAAAAATCAAAATTTCACCCATCACAATGGTTCCTCTATAAGGAACCAAAAAAAAAAAAAAAAAAAAAAAAAAAAAATTATAAATTATTTGAGTATGGTTATCATGTGAAAAAAAAAGTTATAAAGATTTTTAAAAAAATTTCGAAAAATGTCATTTTGGTTCCTCATAGAAGAACCATTTTGATTTTTTATTTTTTGGCATATAAGCACGTTTTGGGACCTCAGGAAGCTAAAAAATCGGTTTTTAAAAAAAGTCTATGTGTGTGTGTGTGTATGTAACCGGTGAAATTTCACAACCATTATGGAATTAACACCTAATTTTTTTTTCAAAAATTTTTTTATCAAAAAATCTCAAACTACTTTTTTTTTTTTTGATTTGGATGTAACACCTCATTTATTTCCACGAAAGTACTTGTATTTAAAAGTACGATTTTTACTCGATATCTCGAATCTGATAACTAATTTTTTGAAAATTTTTTTTACCAAAAAATACAAAAAATACCAATTTTTTTTTTCTTTATGGATGCTGTACTTAATTTATTTCTGTTAAAGTACTAGTTTTATTAATATCATTTATAGTAATTTTTTGGACCTAATAATTAATATTTTCAAAATTTTTTTTCTCAAAATTTTTGTCGCCAAAAAATACAAATAAGGCCAAAATTTTTTTTATTTTAGGACGTAATACTTAATTTTTTCCTATGAAAAAATTACGAGTATCTAGAATTATCTTTTGTAAAGTATTTATCCATCTGATACGTAATTTTTCGAAATTTTTTTTTTCGAAATCTTTTACATAAAATAATTAAAAAAATACCATAATTTTTTTTCTTTTTTGACGTAGTGCCTCATTTTTTTCCATGAAAGTACTAATATCTAGAAGTATCGTTTTTACTCTATAACTCGAATCATATCATTTATTTTTTGAAAATTTTTTTCTCAACATTTTTTTCACCAAAGAATACAAAAAATAACAACTTTTTTTTCTTTATGGACGCAGTACTTAATTTATTTCTGTGGGAGTTCTCCAGTCAAAACGCGGGGGGGGGGGGGGTGTATTTTCAGCTACTGACATGAGATTTGCTTTGCTATATGTTTTTTGGGTCGCTGATCACGAAAATTGGGGTTATTTCCGCCCGAAATTTGCGGAACATCCTTAAATTTGCAAAAACTACCCCCAAAAAGGTTTTTTTTTTATATATTAGCAAACTGAGTTTATAGATTTAGCCAATAATTAGTCTTAGGGGGTTTTTTTAAATAGCTTCCCGAAAAGAATGCAAAGGTGGCAATCTTTCAGTCCACAGTAGTTATGAAATGTGAAAGGCTTATATTGATATTTTTGCAAAAATAAAGGTAAATTTACAAATTAAGGGTTGTTTAAATTACTCTAAAGCTTTGGATGCCACAAAATCATAGCCAACGACCCCAAAAACCTATGAAAACATTATCCGGTCGTTTGAAAAGGCTTGGATATAAAGTTTGAAAAAATAAGGGTTGATTTGAAAATTTAAGGGTGCGTAATCAATTTTATGATGTTGAAACCCCCAAATTCGTAATTAGCGACCCCAAAAACCTATAAAATCATGATCCTGCCGATTGAAAAGGCTTGGATATAAAGTTTGCAAAAATAAGGGTTGATTTGCAAATTTAAGGGTGCTTAATCAATTTTACACACTTGGGACCCTCAAATTCGTGATTAGCGAGCCAAAAAACCTATTATAATCTGCTTAAATTGTTATTAATAACTCCTGTTAAAAATATTGTTAAAATATCCCTTAAAAGGGTGAATTTGCAAATTTAAGGGTGTTCCGCCCTTAAAAGGACTTCGGGACCCCGAAATTCGTGATCAGCGACCCAAAAAACATATAGGGGAACAAACCTCGTTAGTGGGGAAAAAATCACCCCCCCCCCCGTGATTTGACTGGAGTAAAATTACTAATATCTAAAATTAACTTTTTTACTAGGTATCATTTTTATTCCTCAAATTAAACATAGCAAACATTTTTTCTTTAACCCTATAGCCGGTGTAAATATGTCTTCAAGATATAACTGCACCAGTACCAAAAACTGTCTATCAGACATAATTATAATAAAAGAAGATTATATACTAGTATAGAAAAATCTTCTTTTTTTTATGTAAACAACCTAATTTTTTCCATGAGATGTTAAACTAATAGTATCAAGGATAAGATCATTCAAAGATCATTCTTAGTTTTTCTTATGACATTATATTTTGTTAGGTAAAATAGACCATTAAGAATATTTTGTTATTGCTAATGAGGAACCATAGTGCCAATTTGTTTTTTGCAAAAAAGTATAGAAAAAATTAAAATTTTTGCAATATTATAGTTCACACGAAAACTACACATTTGGAGACAATCGGACTAGGTGGTTTTGAGTTATCCTGTGTACCAGGTGCAAAAAAGAAGTTTCGAGAAAAACGCGTTTAAAATTTAATAGTTTTTCAACAGAAAAAAAATTTTGACCGAACAAATTTTATTCAAGTAGAATCCTACCTTAAGGCGTTTTAAAGCAGCTCTCTTTAAGCACCATCGAACCAAAGAATCGAGATTGGATGTCTCGAAGCCTGCTGTTGATTAATATATGCTTTACTTTCTTATTTAATTGTTTACTCACTTATTATAGGTGCAATAAATTTTAGTATACTGGTTCTGTGATGGTTCCACAAGATATATACATTCTAAAGGTGGCAATCTTTCAGTCCACAGTAGTTATGAAATGTGAAAGGCTTATATTGATATTTTTGCAAAAATAAAGGTAAATTTACAAATTAAGGGTTGTTTAAATTACTCTAAAGCCTTGGATGCCACAAAATCATAGCCAACGACCCCAAAAACGACCCCTTCAACTTACAAGGGGAGACTTACAACATTTGGGTCACCAAATTACAGTTTTTTGTTATGGATGACTTTAATATGTTGAAAAAAGATATCCTCCGTTTATTCCAACGCGCCTTCTGGGCTTAGGAACGCAGGGCTCAATGTTATAAAATAGGATTTTTAGACAATTTTCAAAATGACGCTGTGACCTCGCAAATTAACCAAAATACTTTCGGTTGATCTCATTTTTTCCGTATAAGTACCATCTTTTAACTTCCGTCAGCCGCAATGCTCCATCACCTATTCTCACAGCGCTACAGCCAATAAACCAAATGCCCATTTTTGGACCAAAATGACCAATTTTTAAATTGCTGCAAAAATTGCAATTTCAATAAAAATAGGTCTTGTAAGTCTCAAAAATTTTGTATTAGCTCTAAGTTTTGAAAAATGTTTTACTCGTTTCTTTATGATCACTCATTTAGTAGATATGATAATTTAAAGACAGAGTCTGAATTTAAAGTTTTTAAAAAAAATCATATTTTAGTTATAACTTTGTGGAGTCGTATCTCAGAAACAGCTAAAAGAACGTGTAAAAAATTTTTGGAAGCATGAAACTTGTACAAAACTTTTGAGACCTACAAGACCTATTTTTATTGAAAATTGCAATTTTGGCAGCAAATTAAAAATTGGTCATTTTGGTCCAAAAATGGGCATTTGGTTTATTGGCTGTAGCGCTGTGAGAATAGGTGATGGAGCATTGCGGCTGACGGAAGTTAAAAGATGGTACTTATACGGAAAAAATGAGATCAACCGAAAGTATTTTGGTTAATTTGCGAGGTCACAGCGTCATTTTGAAAATTGTCTAAAAATCCTATTTTATAACATTGAGCCCTGCGTTTCTAAGCCCAGAAGGCGCGTTGGAATTAACGGAGGGTATCTTGGGTGTTTTTTCAACATATTAAAGTCATTCATAACAATAGATTGTAATTTGGCGACCCAAATGTTCCGGTCTCCCCTTGTTAGTTTTACTTTAAATTTGAATATATTATATGTAAACTGACTATATACCAAATCATTGTTATACCAAATTATACACTATAAGGTTATTATATTTTATGTACATGTATATATTTTTTTTATTTGGTGCAAATAAACTTTATCTTATCTTATATTATTTTCTTTTATTTTCCTTATTTTCTTATAAATAATATTGCTCAAAAGCAACCTCGGATTGTAAAAAAAATAAAAAGAAAGAAATTAGAAAGCTAATTAGGAAGAAATTTTTTCAACGGAATTTATTTAAACTTTTGTTTAAAAAAAAGACCTACATACAAATCACTAATATTACTCCAGTAAAATCACGGTTTTGGTGGTATTATTTGTGGCCGCTACCAGATTTGGTCTACTATAGGTTTTTTGGTCGCTGAACACGAAAATCGGGGTTTTTTCTATGCGCAATTGGGGCTTGACCCTTAAATCGGGCAAAACTGCCCCTAAAAAGGGCATTTTTGCTGTATTCACTGTAAGCCTTTGAAGTTTGGTATGCGGGGTTTTTTGGGTCACTGATAACAAATATTGCACTTATAACTATGAAAAATTACCCCTTCACTCTTAAATTGAGCAAAACTGCCCCTAAAAGGGGTGTTTTCGGTACTTTCAATCTAGCCCTTCAAGATTTGGTGTAATGGGGTTTTTCGGGGCACTGATCACAAAAATCGATGTCTTTTTAATTAAAACGTAACTCTGCAAGCTTATATTAGCCGAAACTACTCCTAAAAGGGGCGCTTTCGCTATATTCGTTCTAGCCTTCTAAGATTTAGTCTAATAGGGTTTTTTGGGTCGCTGATCACAATAAACAGCCCTTGAAGGGTTATTTTGAGGCATAATAAAAGTTTTGTTTAATGCAAAAAAATTTTTTTTTAATTTTTGAAAAATTTTTCAAATGATAAAACATTTGCTGACCTTTATTTTATAAATAAGATAACTTGTAAAATGTATGATTCATTTATTTATACCTTTCAAATCTTTTTAGGCTGAAGACCTAATTTTTAATTGAAAAAAACGCGATTTTCGTGATCAGCGACCTAAAAAACCCTTTAAGGTAGTTGCTGGGTCATTTGTAAAATACCGTACAGTGACATGTCAGTTTCCACGTAGGTAAAGCAGAGCTAAAAAGTTTGACAACTGCGCAAAGAATATATTACTATATATAGCTATACACATACGATTTTTTTTTTACATATAGAAATAATTTTATGCTGTTAGCTATACAATGTTGCAGAGTAAAAAATGTGTTGAAAAAATCTTCGGTTTATTTAACTTTTAATTACATTTTCTTTTATTATAAAACCGACGATCATCTTCAAAATTGAATAAGTTGTTCTTCTATAATTAATTAATAGTCAACTGGTTTTTTTTTCAAATCTATCGTCTACTTTCGTCTTGCAATCAAAAAAAGCATCTCTATCGCACGATTTCTACCCGGTCTCCTATCCTTGCAATGTATGAGTTTTCAACTTTGGAGCTTTATATCTCCTATACAAAACCGTCAAATTATTTCAAATTTTATTCTTATGTGCATTATAATAATATAAAGCTCCTGGAAAAGTTTTATCAAAATCTATCGTCAATTAATTAACCCAGCAACAACCTTAAGACCAAATCTTGGAGGGCTAGAGCGAAAGTAGAAAAAACACCCCTTTTAGGGGTACTTTTGGTCAATTTAAAGGTGAAGGGGTTATTTTTCATAGTTATAACTTTAATATTCATGACCAGCGACCCCAAAAACTTTTATTAGACCAAATCTTGGAGGGCTAGAGTGAAAGCTGCAAAAATACCCCTTTTAGGGGTAGTTTTGGCTAATTTAAGGGTGAAGAGTTAAGTTTTAATTGAAAAGACATCGATTTTTGTGATCAGCGACCCAAAAAATCCTAATAGGTCGAATCTTGGAGTGATAGAGTGAAAGTAGTGAAAACACCCCTTTTAGGGGTAGTTTTGTCCAATTTAAAGGTGAAGGGGTAATTTTTCATAGTTATAACTGCAATATTCGTTATCAGCGACCCAAAAAACCCCCGTATACCAAATTTCAAAGGCTTACAAGAATACAGCAAAAATGCCCTATTTAGGGGCAGTTTTGTCCGATTTAAGGGTCAAGGGGTAATTTTTTATAGTTATAACTGCAATATTCGTTATCAGCGACCCAGAAAACCCCCGTACACCAAATTTCAAAGGCTTACAATGAATACAGCAAAAATGCCCTTTTGGAAGCGGCCACAAACAATACCACCCCCCCCCCCCCCCCCGTGATTTGACTGGAGTATATACGACATGTTATTTTTCTAAAACTGTGCAATTTTATTTTCTTTATATCTGAATAAATAACCCAAGGTTCTGAAATTTTATCAGTAGATTTATACAATTATAAACATCATTTTTTCCAAATATTATCAAATTCTTTTCATCAGTATTTCTATGTAAAATACCTTAAATAATATTTTTTTAAATTAAAAAAAAATTTTTTTTTAAACCAAAGCTTCTATAAAGTTTAAGAGACAAAAAAATGTGGTTAAAAATTTGGTCAAAAATTAATAAATTAATAACTCAAAATAATTCAAAAAAATTTATAATTCAAAACTAACTTTATGAATTTGACTTTATGAATTTTTGGCCATAAATTTCAATGCTTTTAACCTAAAATCATCATCTTCCTTATAGAACTAGATGAAAGGTACTTTAAAAAGATACAAAGTACCTGAATGCTTTGGTAGTTGGTCAATTTTAGCAAAATCACTATACCAATTTTTTTTTCCAAATTTTTTTTTACCAATTTTTTTTTTTCCAAACATTTTTTTACCAAAAATATTTTTTACCAATTACTTTTTCCAAAATTCAAATTATTTAAAATTAATTAAAAATTTTTTTATGTGCTCTTTTGTTTTTTTTTAAATATTAATACAAAATTATTTAGTATAAAATCCTAAACATAAATTATTAGTTGTATTTGGTTCACAATTCTTTGTTATTTAAAATTTTTGGTTATTTAATTTTAAATTATTTTAAATTAGTAAATTTTATTATGTACGAAAAAATTGAAATTATTCGGTCTAAAAAATCAGTACTGTTAAACATCAATTATTATTACAAACATTCTGGTGATCCTCAGAGAAGAGCTTATTGGATATGTAAAAAAAAAGAATCTTGTGGTGTCAGAAGTATAACAGTAGTTAAAAACGTAATAATAAATATCGTAAAAGGTCCTGACGATGAAGATTATGAACATATTAACCATGCCCCTAATCCAGAAGAAGTAGAAGCAGCAAATGTCGTGAACAATTTGAAGCGTGCAGCTCATTAACACCCAGAAGAGCCACCTTCACGAATTTTGAGAACTGAATTGAGAAATATACCATCTGGTTAGTTACAACTAAAATAAATTCTTAAGCCTAACCTCAATAATTATATTTCTGAAAATGTCATAGAAGTCATAGCTTAACTGCCTGATCGAATCAACTTACGTAAAGGAATGTCACGCACACGTTTGCGAAAAATGCCTGCAACCCCACAAAATTTACAAGACTTGGAGGAAATCCCTAACAAATACAAGCAATCATTATCTGGAGACAACTTTTTCCTTTACGATTCCTATGAGAATGATGAAGTTGAAGAATTTGGAAGAATTCTAATATTTGCCACAAAAGAAAATATAAGACAGCTTTTTAGATGCAATACCTGGTTTGTGGATGGCACTTTCAAGTGTGTGCCATCAATTTTTTTCCAGCTTTTCGTTATCATGGGGGCAATTTCGTATGTAGATCGAAAAGGAAAACTTCAAACAACTGCTTTACCACTTGTTTATTCACTTCTCGAATCTAAAGAAAAAATTTCGTATCAAAAGGTTTTTGAAATTACAATATTATCCGTACGTAATTTAAATATTCAAGTAAATATGCCATCAACAATAATGACTGATTATAAGCAAAGCATAATTCTTGCTGCTAAAGAAGTGATTGGGGAGGAAAATATTAAATGTTGTCTATTTCATCTTTGTCAGAATATTTACCGTCATATCCAATCTGAAGGATTGCAAGCACGATACCGTGATCCAAATGATAGAACAATTAAAGTAGCTAGCCACATGATTTGCGCTTTGGCATTTATACCACCAGACCAAGTTAAAGATACTTTTATAAACATCAAAGAAGAAATTACAGAAGATTTAATTCCTGTTTATGATTATTTTGGAATAATTTATGCTTTTGGCAGGCCTTTTAGAAGGCAAAATCGTCGAGGTAGACCACCCATGATTCCGCCTATTTACCCTCCTAAACTATGGAATCAGTACCATTCTGTTTTACAAGGAACTGATCGAACAAATAATAATTCGGAAGGTTGGCATAATCGCCTGCAAACTGTTATCGGTAAACATCATCCAAGTTTATATGCGTTTTTAAGTGAGTTAAAGAAGGAACAAGCAGATACGGAGATTATGATACGGCAGTTACAATTAGGCCAAGAAGTAAAGAAGGGTAAGTATCCAAAGCGAAGATTAAAAGAAGAAAGGCTCCTGTCAATTGTTCTAGAATATAACGATTATTTGGAAAGGAATGATGTTATACAATATTTGAAGAATATTGGCTATTATATAAATTTTTAAAAAAATAATTTGGAAATTGGAAAAAAAAATTTTTGGAAAAAATATAATTGGAAATAAAATTTTTTGGAAAAAATACCGTATAGGAGCCAGTTTTCGAACGTATTGGCTTTCGATCAAATACACACAAATTAGGTTTTATATAAAAAAGTATGCATAATTTATCTAAAACCGAGTTTTATTATGAAACTATAAACCCTAAAGAACTATTTCTACGTTACCGATATTAAAAAACAACTTAAATTAATAAAAAAAATAAGAAAAAGGCTGTCTTGTACAACCTTAGGAGATTTTTCTCATCGTTTTCACCAAATCTCGTGTGTTATTAAAATCGAGTTTTAGGGATACCTACTCTATGCCGAATACTAAAAATGCTTTTAATTACGTTGTGATGCTTTAATAAATGAAGGGAAAGGGTTATATTCACTTATTTATTGCAAATTTATTTTAAATAGGTAGAATCCGAACTTTTTTACACGTATGGGTATTTTCGATATTTTCAATTTAATTACACTTTTTTTAATTTAAACGATATTTATTTAATAATAATACACTAAATTTGTCAGAATTACATTATTTATACTATATTTTATAATAATTAATAGAATATTTAATAAACTAACACACATAAACACAATTTAAAGTACTTATATACTTATGTATCACTTTGTTTATAACACAATAAATGCTCGTAAATGCTTTGATTTTAATAAAAATTACGTATACACGCTTTGAAATGAAAAAAAACCTTTATTTTAATATTATAAATATATAAAAACTATATTCCAACACTTTTTTCATAAAATTTATGTCGTTTTTACTTTTAAATACACAAATAATTAAACAGGTAAACGACCCCTAATAAAGTCGCGCGCAAACTGTACATATATAGCAGGTTGCTTACATAAGGCGTCTATTTTGTTTCCTCGAGTTTTAAAAACATTATATCAACTATTATCTTTCGTTAATTAAAATTAAAAAGCAAATTTTAATAAATAAATGTTTAAAATACATGCTTATACAAGTGTGTAGTTCATCTATTGTTTACTATATTTTACTCTTATTATAGGTATTTTATATTAAAAAGACAAGAAAAAAGAAGTGAAGAGGGAATTAAGAAATAGGTATTAGTTATACCTATAAGAATTCTATTAAAACGCGCACGATTTTAACTTAGTTTTAGCAATTTTCAAATCATCGAAAATTAATTCGATCAAAATGATACTATTATCAAAAATAGAATTTGCATTATTGAAATTACCTTACCTTGTACACTTGTAATAAATGTAAATTATAAATTATCCATCAATAAATTTGACATTTTTTTAATTGGGATAGTAAAATATAGGATTTCCCTGATCAAATGCAACAATATTTAACTCCAAATATTAATTTTAAAGTATATTTTTCAACAAATAAAGATACAGCTAGGTATAAGAAAGTGACTTCGGATCGAAAACCGGCTCCTATACGGTATTTTTGGTAAAAATTTTTTTTGGAAAAAAAAATTGGTAAAATTGACCCCCAATCGAATGCTTTTGCATTATTTTTCTAAAAGATAAGCTTAAAATTCTGGAGTTGTCAATCTTTTTCATCTAGACAGTAAATCGAGAAATCCTACACGCCGTTTTTTTAAACGCTTCAAAGAGCCTTACGTCACGCACACGTATTAAACTACATATATATTCTTTTTTAATGTATTACGCTTGAATTTTCAAATATGGAAAGAGTTACTTCAATGAGCCTAAGCACGTAAATAAATTTTTAGCCAAAAAATATGTCAGAGATAGGAGATATTAGTCTTAGTCCATTTTAAAACACGCTTCACAAAAATGCTTATAACTTCCAAACCATATTATATATTTCCATGAAATTTAGAAGGAGACTAGCTGCATATAATTGTAATTGTTATTAATTCTCATATTTTATATTTTTACAGCTGTTTTTTTATTATAATGAATAAATGCGCGCACGCCAAAATTACGCGTCTATTTTCATGTTACGTTGACTCTCCTTTTTCTTAAAATTTGAAGGTAAAATTATTAAACTATAGTTTTAAAAGGCAATAATTACATATACGTTCAATTGCTTACTTTAAAAAGAAAATATTTTAACTTAAAAACCATTTTTTAAACAAATAAACGCAGCGTGGTACCCGAGTACTAAGCCGGGTAGTAGCGTAGGGAAAGTAAGCCGGGTACATAAGGGTTAAACCAATCTCCCACCTGACGAATATTTTTTTAGGATGATTTGAAAGGCGTGTCTATTAGAAAGAACTTTCACTATGATTTTTACTTTTTTTCACAGCTAGCACTTTTTTTAACAGCTAGCTGTGAAAAAAAGTGCCTTTAAAATGCCTGTTGGATTTATACTTTCAATCATTCTGTTTTTATACCCCTACTATCTATCTGATTTTTAAACGTGTTCTTTACACTTAAAAAAAATGCTTTTCTTACTAAAAAAAAAATAAAAAAATGAGAACGTACTTTTAAAATTATAAAAAATAAGTTATATTACAACCTTAGTTCTATTTTTTCTTTTTAATTTTTTGTAAATGGCTGCATTACTTGTTTGGGTTATCACTTTTTAAATCAGAGAAAATTGAAGTGTCATTTATTGAAGATTTTATGGCCATTCTGATGAATTTATTTCTGAAAGTACTACAAATTCTTATCTTTTCACAGCAAATTCAAAGAAATGTTTAGAAAAAGTTTATATTTTTTTACAATCTGACATAAAAATATAATCACAGAGCATCCTAATCGATATATATGATAAAAGAAAGTGTGGTTCGTCCGTACGGTCCGATAAAACTCGGAAACCAACCCCGGAAGCTTCGTGGGGATTACGCATTATTGTTGCACTCAACCTCCCATCCAAGAAGAAGTTTTCGGTTTTTAAAAATTACGGTTCACAAATATTAATTTTTTTTAAAAATAAAATATCGAAACATTTATATACGGTACCAATTTATATTTGGTAGATCATAGTGGTATACCTACAATTTACTATACAACACAGTACTTTACGATTAGTCCAGGATTACTCTGGTAACTCGGTATTTACACGTTTTTTTTTTTTTTTTTTTTTTTTAAGGGAAATATGTGAATCTTGCATCAGCCATGGAGTGTTTGCGGGCCTTAAAGACCCGCAAATTTCCATGACCGCCCAGTTGTACAAAGTGTACAAAGTGTACAACTGGGAGACCACCGGCGAACACGGTCGCCGCCTACGCCCCCGATTCTTATTGGATAAACACACTTTAAACCCCCCGCGCTTGTTTGTCCCAAACCGGAACTCCCTTTTCAGGTATAACTTCAGTTTGGGACGCGCAGCCTAGGCAGATGGCTGCTGCCTTCCCCCCCTGCCTAGGGGCAGGAGAGCTCTCTACGATAGAAAGCCCTCCTTCTTCTTCTCCAACAAGGTGGTCCTTACGTACTCTGCTACTTTGTTCCAGTTTTCGGAACTTCGTAGCATTTCCTGGACCACCGTCTCCGGCCTCCAAATCGGAAAGGGCGGGCGCCCCTCCGCGTAGCGCACACATTCGAAGAATGTGTGCTCTACTGTATCATCCACGCCCGGACAGTGCAAGCACTCCTTTGTTGCCACCTTATGCCAATGCTTCAACATGAAACGGAAATACCCGTGTCCAGTTAAGAACTGGGTAAGGTAGAAATCCACCTCCCCATGCTGTCGTCCCATCCATGCCTGCAGGTCTGAGATCAGTCTGCGCGTCCATAGGGCATTTTTCTCTTGGTTCTTTTTCCATCGTTTCTTCCATGCTTTCATATAACTCTATAGAGTTGAAGCGGGCGCAAGTGGAAGCCACTTCGCGCTCATCTACGCTCTCGTAGATGAATTTCCGCTCCAACGCTAGCAGGTCAATGGGTATCACCGAAGCAACAACCTGGATCGCCTCTAGAGATACCATGTGGTATCCTCAGGCGATCCTCACTGCCGCTTGCCTCTGTACCGACGATATTTTATGTCTGTACTTGGCAGTTTCTGTGGTCTTCGCCCAGACTTCTGATCCGTAGAGCAGGACAGAGGTGACGACTGACATCAGGAGCCTTCGCTTCCCTGGTTTGGGTCCCCCAATGTTGGCCATGAGCCTTGACAGGGAGGATGCGGCCGACGCTGCCTTTTCACACGACCTCTGAAATTGCTCCCAGAAGGTCAGCTTGTTATCAAGCTGCACTCTCAGGTATTTCACCGATGTTCTGGTTCGGATCGTGTGAGGGTTTCCGCCGTCGTCGATAATTACATCGAAGTCGGTGGGAACCCTTCGACGAGTAGCAGTACGATCTCCGTTTTTGGGATCGCAAGCTGGAGCCCGTGATCGCCCATCCAGAGGTTGATCCGTCTCATGACTAGATTCAACCTCTCCTGGGTCACTTCCATGTCCCTGCCAGTTATGTTCAGGGCCACGTCGTCGGCGTACCCGATCAGGAAAACTACTTCCGGGAGGTAGATGCGCAACAAGCCATCGTAAAAGGCATTTCACAGATCCGGTCCGAGAACCGAACCTTGCGCGATGCCTGCAGTCAAAACCCTTTCACGCCTTCCATCGAGCGTGTCGTAGAACAGTCTCCGGTCCCGCAGGTAATCCTTTAGTACGTTACCCAGATACTTGGGTATCCGGAAATCGTACTCGAGGGAACGGATCATGTCATCCCACCTGGCCGAGTTGAAAGCGTTTTTGACGTCCAGCGTTACCAGAAGGACGTCCTTGCGAATTGCAGGCCGCTTTTCCCTCTCAGCCTCTACGGTATCCACGACACGCCGAATGGCGTCTATCGTGGAATGCCCTTCACGAAAACCATGCTGCTCCTCAGAGAGACCACCGCCCTCCTCGATTGCCCTTCTGAGCCTGGCCCGGAGCAAGCTCTACATCACCTTACCAATGGTATTTAACATACACAAAGGTCTGTAAGATGATTGAGAGTCCGGGGCTCCCCCCTTGCCCTTGTTCAAGAACACGAGACGTGCCACCTTCCACTGCTTTGGGAGCACTCCAGCCACCAAATACGCATTGAACATGCTTAACAGGATACCAGGGATTACTTTGACCGCTCTTTTAAGCACTTCCGCCGGTATCCCGTCCGGCCCCGGCGCCTTGGCATTTTTCATGGCCTTTATGGCCTTGACCATCTCGCCTTCGCTGAACCGCGGCACTTCCTCCCTGGGTATCACCTCAACCGGGTTTTCCCGGATGGGCCTTTCAGGGAAGAGAGCACCGACGATCCGTTCAGTCGACGCCGCGTCCATCATGTTGTCGGACCCCCGGTTCAGCTTGCCTATTACGACTTTGTAACCTAGGCCCCAGGGGTCCTTGTTTACATCTTCGTGTAATGAACGCAGACATCGAACCTTGCTTTGACGGATGGCCTTCGCCAGCCGGTGTTTGGCGTCCTTATGTTCCTGAGAAAGAACGGCGGCCTCAGGTCTATACCGTGCTCTTTGCGCCTTTCGTCGTGTCCTGTGGCATTCCTTCCGGAGCTCAGCTATTTCGGGAGTCCACCAGTACGCTTTCTCCCTTTCCAGGGCCTGCGGCGAGGCATCGAGGCATCACAAGCCCCGCATATTATGTTATTTACGTGTTTTTATTTCGTTTTATTATTTTTCTTGGAAAGGATCTTTTTTATTTTTATCATTATACATTAGACGCGACATTATTTTTAAAATCTAAAATTTTTCTATTTTATGAATGCTAATAAATACTCGAAGAACATGAAATTATTATTATTATTATTTTTTTTTTTTGTCAATATTATTTTAAATAAAACATGCAATATTTGCGTTTTTTTGGTGATTTAGTAAATTAAAACTGATGAATTTGTTATAAATGTCTGGTCATTAATTTTGACAATATTTTTAAAATAAAAAATTTACTTAAATTGTTTAGTAAACATAAAACTTTATATGAAGCTTTCAAAGGTCGTAAGTTTTACAAGGCCCTTTTTTTATGGATATTATCGAACTTTTTTGCAAATTTCGATAAAACACTTAGCCTTAGAAAAACAAAATATTTACATATAAGCTTTAAAATATAGAAAATGTTAATTTAAATGCATTTGGAGCACAATGCATTTTTAGAATCCCAAAAATTATAGGTTTTTTGTTTCAGTAGTGTTTTTTTCTTGGTAATCGTAATTTTACATCTATTTTTTTAAAGGAGGAGGGTCAATAAGGCATGTTTTCGTTCCCTTTAATTTCTGACCTAGAAGTTCTAAAACAAATTTTGGTTCCTCAAAGAGGAACCATTGTGTTAGGTCAAAATTTGATTTTCTATTTTTTGGCATATAAGCACGTTTTGGGACCCCAGGAAGCTAAAAAACCGGTTCTAAAAAAAGTCTGGATGTGTGTGTGTGTGTAATCGGTGATATTTCACAAACATTATGGAATTAAGACCTAATTTTTTTTTCAAAAATTTTTTCACCAAAAAAGCTCGAGGTACTTTTTTTTTTTTTAATTTCGATGTAATACCTTATTTATTTCCATAAAAGTACTTATATTTGAAAGTATGGTTTTCACATGATATTTTGAATCGGATACTTAATTTTCTAAAAATTTTTTTTCTAAAATTTTTTTCACAAAAAAATACAAAAAATACCAAATTTTCTTTTTGGACGAAGTACCTAATTTATTTCCATGGAAGTACTAGTTTTAAGAACCTCGTTTATAGTAATTTTTTGGATCTGATACTTAGTTTTTTCAAAATTTTTTTCTCAAGATTAAAAAAAAAGAAAAATAAAAAAAACTGCAATATTTTTTTTTTTTTTGCTGTAATACCTCATTTAATTCTATGAAAGTACTAGTATCTGAAAATATTGTAACTAGTGATATTTCAAAACCATTATCGAATTAAGACCTAATTTTTTTATTAAAAAAATCTCAAACCCCCCTTTTTTTTTAATTTGGATGTAATACCTCATTCATTTCCATGAAAGTACTTATATTTGGTAGTATGGTTTTTACCAGATATCTTCAATCTGATATTTAATTTTTTGAAAATTTTTTTCCTAAAATTTTTTTCACAAAAAAATACAAAAAGTACCAAACTTTTTTTTCTTTTTGGGTGTAGTACCTAATTTATTTCCATGGATGTATTAGTTTTAAGAACCTCGTTTATAGTAAATTTTTGGATTTGATACTTAATTTTTTCAAAATTTTTATTCTCAAAATTAAAAAAAAATAAAGTTTTTTAAAAAAAACTGCAATATTTTTTTTTTTTTTTAGTGTAATACCTCATATAATTCCATGAAAGTACTAATATCTGAAAATATTGTAACCGGTGATATTTCACAACTATTATGGAAGGAAGAGAGAAATGTATGTATGATTGCATGGTTGTAATCGGTGATATCAGTGGCATATTAATGTATTAAGCTCATTGTTTGAGGAACCTTAGTGCCAGCTAGTTGGCAGGGTATTTTTATCTACTATGTGAAATAACAAATCTATTCCACTCCAAACGGAACTACCCTCAACCCCCTTCCTTCTTCGCACCCCCCAAGAAGCAGAATAATTATATATGACTTAATAAATAAAAAAATTTTTTTAGCTAAAAAATAATATAACCTTTCAAAACTTTGTACTCTAATTAGTTTCGCAAATAAAATCAACCACATGCCATATCCTGTGCCCCTAACTGCCCCCTCCCATTTTTAGATATATTTAAATATTTTTGTCTCATTTTTAGAATATTTTTTTTTTTTAATTTTGATAAAACACCTAGCTCTAGAAATTAAAATAGAACATTCACATAAATAAACATTAAATTATGGGTATTTTTAAATGTAACGTATATGCATTGTAAGAAACTTATTAAAATTGGTACCAAAGTATTTTTTTCTGAAAGTACTATAGTATAGTAGACTACCAAAAAATTTTCTACACAAAATTTCCTATGTAAATCTAAGAGGAATATCGAAAAAAATTAACCTCCCTTTTTTTTTAAAATGATCCAAAAGTATGATCAAAGAACAAAAATGTCCGACAAAAATCAAGAATTGAACCGTAGGTGTTAAAAACTTGCATGGTTAATTTGAATAGTCTTTACAGGAAAAAATACTTTTACACCAATTTTAAGACTAAACCAATACGCAAAAAACATTGCAATTGATTGTAATGAATAAAATATTGCATATTTATACATGCGAACAAACCACATTTTCTCCTATACGGGGGTCCGGGGGCGGAGCAAAGCGAGCCGAAGGCAGCTAGTAATAATTATAAAAAACATATTGCTTTCTTAAAACGAACTCTTAACAAGTATAGATCAGGAGCAATAACGGGTTTTGATTTTATTCAAAAAGTTTGTAAAAAATATAGTTAAAAAATAATTCAAATTTAAATAAATAATATTTGTTAATAAATAAAATGTAAATATAAAAATAGAATATGAATTTTTAATTATGGTACAGACAGTTAGCGCAACTGATACCTAGGAATTAGCACAAGTGGTACCTTTTATTAATCCTAGATAAAATCACGGCACACGATTAGCGCAACTGCGCCCAACCCTTTCAATGAAACTGAAAGCTAATGATTTTCCTCAAAATTCAGGTAAAAATTCTAGCTTTTCACGAAAATTGACGAAAACTCTCAGAGATGATTATATTTAAAATTTTATTATATAATGCCATGCGCATTTCTTCCCTCTCCTCAATTTTCATAATACATTATTATATATTATATTTCAAATAAAAGCGCAAAAAAGTAGACCAAGTAGGTCGTTTCACAGTTTATACTAATACCGCCATTAGATAATAACGAACAAAAAATGCAGCTTTCTACTTCTTCACTTTTTTCGTTTATAGTTCAACAAATGGTAAATTTTTTGAATTTTTTGCTAAATTTTGGTTAACCCACTAGAAGAGATTAATAGAGATTAATTTGCCGTTTTATTTTTTTGTTTCAGATGTCTATAATAGGCGCTATGATGAGAACCGTTTTTCTGATGGACATTGGGATAGGTTCGGTTATAAGTCATGTGTCATAGTACTTTTTCTTATTCTTTCCTCTACCTTTACAAATACACATATTATATAATATTATTAATTATTTAATATTAACATTTTAAAGAATTTTTAATATTAAGCTAATGTCAATGTTAGTAAAAAATAATTGTTTTTGAGTAAATTTGAAATGCCCATAGTTGATTTTTAAGAACAAACAAACATTTTTATTATTTCTTTAAAAAAAATTGACCGAGAAATTCGCAAAATAGACACTAGATTCGTGTTCAGCAGGTCATAAATATAAGTACTACCTATTTTTCAATGTCAAGCAATGAAATTTTTCTTATTCCTTTCTCTAATTTTACAATATATTATATTATTAATTATTTAATATTAACATTTTAAAGAATTTTTAATATTAAGCTAGTGAATATTAGTTGAGCCGCCAGCAATGTATTACATATTACGTAACCTCCTTTTTTGATTTTAGGTCCATGGATAAAGGTAGGTGTATTAAATGATTTTGTACCTGCTAAAACTGAATCCCGGGTCTATTTTGACCTAAAACTGACAGTTTAATTTTTATTGACAAATTATTGCAAAATTAAGCAAAATCGAGTTTTATAGCTAACAAACTTGACAAATTTGTGAGTTAAACAAAACTTTCCTGATGTACTTTAGATTAACTGTTTTAACAATTTGTAAATGTTAATTGCCTTTTCTGATCAAAACTGTTATGAGTGCGAGACTAACTTACATGTATTTTTTATACCCTGAATACGACTTTAAAGCTGATTTTCAATAAAAATTATATAGGCGATTGTTTAAACAATTTTAAAGAAATCAGTAAAGAAGTAAACTTCTCCCGCGAGTCCTTAGACTCACCTGTCCGGTTTTTTTAATATTAATCAATAATAAAGATTTAAAATTAAATCAAATATTTTTATAAGATTTATTTTGGAATTCAATATCTTTAAAATATTTAATAAAAAATTCAATATTAAGTGCTTTTAAAAAGATGTTAACGTTTTTGTTGTGTAAATAAAATTATATTACCTTTGTTATTTTCAAGTTATCAAGATCAACAAGAAAAGGCATCATTGTTTTCTCACCAACAAGTTTCATAGCTGTGCCAAGAGCTTCTGCTGAGTTATCTCTTACATGAGGATCTGAAACAAAGAGTTAATTCGTAATAAAAATTTATTTTTAAGATAATTAAATCAAAATATGTGAACCTGGTTCATTTAATATTTTTAATAATGGACCCATATAAGATTTTAATAACTTCTTCGTTAAACTAGGAGGAGGAGTTTTTGCAAAACAACGAGCTAAAAAAGCTGCTGTTTCAGCTTTAACAGCTGGGTTTTTGTTCTCTAAAGCAGCTAACACGTCTTCCATAATAATTTCTATACTAATCTAAAACAATTTATAAAAAAGAAATTTATAATAATTTTATATTTTATTGTTTTGTTAAATATTTACACAAAGAAAAATTGAATCCGCGCAATCTCTTAAAACTTGAACAACAGCTGGTTTTTTTTCTCGAAATTTTTCAAGGATTGTAGAGAGATTTGATGCTGCATACACATGGAAACGTTTTTTTAAACCAGTTGCTAAGCCTGTCAAACATTTAACTGCTAGTGAGATAACTAAGACATTCGTATCTTTTGATATAACCTGTATTAACAAAAAAAGAAAGAAAAAATTTATTTATATTTTCAATGCTTACTTTATTAAAACTTAAGTACAATAAAGATAAAATCAAATGTTAAATAATTGGTTATAGAATTTAGATGCATAAATATTAAATTAATTCCATCAGTAAAATAGAATTTTATTTTATATAAAATCAAATAAAAAAATTACAAATATAAAAACTTAAATAAAAGGTCTAAGCCTAACGTAATTATACGAACTTTTTTTTTTTGTTAAGAAATATGTTTTTTAGGTTTTTCTTGAAAAGACAATAACTTTGTAATAGCTTGATCAAAGTGTACTAATTTTTGGTATAAATATTAGGGCATGTGTGAATATAAATTAAATAATGTTTATAAAATTTATTTCACTTAAGGTAGCTCACAGTTTTAGGTCAGTATATTTTAGGGTGACATCAGATGGGGGCATAACTAATTAATTAAGGTTAAATCAGGTGGATAGAAATAGCATTTTTTCAGTAAAAATTTCTGGAGATCGAAACTTCTGGAATGTTTAATACTTTTAGTCATTGATCATGTTATGTGTCTCTTAAAATTTAAAAAAAAATTTTGAAAATTTATTCACTACAGACGGAGATATTAGCGCTTGAAATTTCATTAATTTTTGAGGTAATTAATTAATCAAAGCTTTTTTATAAATAATATAATTTTAAAAATCTATGAATATAATATTTAGGACATTATTTAGCATCGATTCACTAAAAAAAATCTTAATTTTTAACAGTAATGTGAAATATATTTCAAGTTTTTTGATTTTTGGCCTAACCTAAATTTTTCAAAAAATCAATTTATTCGCGGCGAAACGAAGAAAATCAAAATTTTTCTTAGTGAATCGATGCTAAATAATGCTTTAAATATTATATTCAAAGGTTTTTAAAATCAGATTATTTATAAAAAAGTCTTGATTAATTAAGTACCTCAAAAATTAATGAAATTTCAAGCGCTAATATCTCCGTCAGTAGTCAATAAATTTTCAAAATTATTTTTTTAAATTTAAGGGAAACATAACATTATCAATGGCCAAAAATATTAAACATTCCAGAAGTTTCGATCTCCAGAAATTTTAACCAAAAAAATGCTATTTCTATCCTCCTGATTCAACCTTAAATGTAATTATTTATTTTGTAGATATGTGAATATTTAGAAGTTAGTACATAATAATGCATTTTCTTATATAAAGAGTGTGTTGTAAACAAAATTTTTAAAATACAAAACATCTTAGGCCCGCGACTAAAATTATGTGTTTATAATTTTATTGACAACTATTGTATTTTTTTCTTGGAAAAGTTTCTATTTTTGCTAAATAACACATGTGTACAATTTTATCTAAAAAGATTCGTTATTGAATTAGTACGAAGTAAAACAATATTAACTCCCATAAGAACGGGTGTTAATCTTAAAAATTTTCAGTTGCTTATTTCTTTCGGGAGCTGGCTATTGTTTGGGATCAATGGATTTGTTTTTTTAATTATCTACAACTCCAGTAAATTTTAGTTCATAAAATTTATTTTAAAGTTATTTATTTTGAGAAGGGAGGAGCAAACTTGTTTAGGTAAGATTATAGTATTATAGAATGATGTTTTGAACCAGTAACTAATCTTCATTATGAGGCATTCCTATTTACTTAGAACATGGAGGTAGAACAGAGAATTGAAAAATATGGTGTTGCTCGGAGTGGAGAAATATAATGATCGGGAGGGCCGTTTTTTAAACTTTAGCATGGAATTTATTAGTAAATCAATAAAAAAAAGAAAATACTTAAGAAGATAAAAGAAATGTTATAGGTCAATATTTAAACTTATTATTTACAATAATTAAAACAACTCACAGACAAATTTTTATTTATAAATAAAATATAAATAATACAAAAGAGGAACCCCATTAAAAGCCAAATAATATTGTGCAAATTGGGTTGCATATAACCTTACTTATAACCTTCATAACTAACATGAAAAAACTTTATTTAAAAATAAAAATACTCGCGTTGCTCGGCCTAACTTGACAGTAATTCTTATAACAATTAATTTTTTTGGTAGCTAATGTAATATTAAATCGTAAAATTTTTAATTTATGATTAAAGATAATATGCTTAAAGATAATATGATTAAAGATAATTTTTCAGCTAAAAATATAAATATATAAAAATATTAGATTGTTGGTATATTATTTTGTCTAGTATAGGCACTTTATAGATAACGTTTCAGTGGGGATTGGAATAAAAATAATATAAATAAATAAACTAAATTAAAATTCAAATAAAAATCATTAATCAAATTATAGAGAAAAAAATCGAGTTGAATAAATTAGAAGACAGAGATTTTTAAATATACTAATTAGTATAATAAATATTATTATTTTCATTATAAAAAACATCTATTTATTTTTAATGTTAATACTGTATAACTATTAACACTACTTCGAATAGTGCCCTGTTTTATGAAGATATTTCAATTATATTTTATTCAATTTTAGCATTCAGATATTAGTATTCAATGTTGCAGAGTATACACAAATATAAATTTTCTTCAAAAAGTGTCCTGTTTTATACACTGACATTAGTAGGGGAACGCTTCATTCCTTCAGTTAAGACAACAGAGTTCTCAAGCTTTTAGGATGGAATATTTCTTATTTTAGTAAAGAATCTTCCCCAAATTTTTAAATAATAGAATTAGAGTAATAAAAACTGCAATCTTCTTTATCAGCAGAAGGTATTTTGGGAGGTAATTTTCTTATTTTGAGATAACAGCGCTCCAAAAACATAAGAAAGATTTTATTCTAATTTAGGGGAAGATTCTTTCCCGAATGGGATATCTGTTTCCCTGTACCTTTTTCAGTGTATAAATATTGTAATTTCAATTATTTTTATGCAATGATAGCATTCCGATATTAGTATTCAATGTAGTTAAATATACACGAATATAAATAATACCCGAACTGAATATGAACGCTGATCCAATTCTGGACGCAGAAACAACTCTAAATGAAATATACATTGCTTTAAAAAAATGTAAAGATAACAAAGCTCCAGGATCAGATGAAATAACATTCGAGTTCTTAAAATACTTACCTGAAAATTGGCTACTATATATCAATGTACTTTTTAATAAAATAATGAAAGAGGAAACTATTCCTGATACTTGGGCAGAAATAGTCACAAAAATGCTTTACAAAAAAGGTGACATATGAAAATTACCGCCTTATATCTCTAGTAAATACCTTATTGAAACTATTCACCTATTATTGGTTCTGTTCATACGACTTAACTATTGGACATAATCAAAAAAGATTATTCCTGAGTGGCAGGCGGGCTTCAAGGAAAAAAGGAGCACTCTTGATAATATTTTTATATTAAACTCTTTAATCAATTTTCGTCTTAGGGGAAAAGGAGGTAAATTATATGCATTAGCTGTTGACCTGAAGGGCGCCTTCCCTTCAGTACCACATAATTTATTGTGGAAGAAATTAAATAAAATAGGAATAAGTAATAAAATTATTAATATTATTAAAAACCTATATGATAAAGCAAATATGTTAGTAAAACAGGAGACTCAGAAAAATGTAACATAACAAAAGGTGTTTTGCAGGGAGAAATATTAAGTCCCTTACTATATTCACTATACATATCAGATCTAAAAAAATACTTAGTAAAAAAAGTGTAAGGGGGGTCCAACTCGATGAAAAAACATCGACACCTGTGTTAGCATATGCAGACGATATGTTCTTTTTATCAGAATCCTCTGTTTACCATAAATAATTATTGCTTGCCTTAGAATCATACCTGGACATTAACGAACTAGAAATGAACTTAAAAAAAACAAAAATTATGATTTTTAAAAAAGGGGGACGCGGACACAAAACAAAACTGGACTTTAAATTTAAAAATGTATCTATAGACTTTGCAAATGAATACACGTACCTAGGAGTTATTTTTGCTCAATCTGGTGTTTATAATAAAACAGCAAGGAATTTTATATCAAAAGGATACAAAGCGATATACCCCACTATTAATATTTTAAATAGACTGCAAATTACAAACAGCAATACCTGTAAAAAACTATTTAATGCACTAATCTCATCTACGTACTTTATGCAGCTCCAGTTTGGAGCCCTAGACACCCACCAGAACTGGAAAAAGTCCAAAATACATATTTTAGAAAACTCCTCGTGACCCTGAAAGACACCTGGTTATGCAATAAGACTTGAACTGAATATAAAAAACATAGAACTAGTATGCTTTAAATTAATTCTCAACTTTACCCAGAGAATTTTGGAGATGGAGGATGACAGATATCCTGCTTCAACAGACTAAAAAAACTAACAGAATATGATAAAGCATCTCCAAAATTTAACTGGTTCATACAAATAAATGAAAACTTTTTCAAAAAAATAGATTAATGGCACTTTTGGTCAAATTTATCTTTAGAAAAATTGGTACTTGAAAAAAATAATTTAATTACTAAAATTAGTAGCTTTATAGAAAAAAATGACCAAGAGTTTTGCAAAAATTCTAGTTCACTTGCACTCTATCCTAATATATATAATATAGAAAAGAAAACAAATTATCTCGATTTAAGGCTTCCAGCATATTATAAGAAAATTATTGCACAATTAAGAATGTACAATTTATGTATACCGAGAATTCTATTAAAAATATTTAGAAACAAACGATGAATATTATAACTATTGTAACGAAAGAAATGATTTAATACATATGTTAGTCTATTGTACACGTTTTCGACACCAAAGACAAAAACTGTTGCCTGAATTGAATCAAGAAGACAACTTAACCTCAGAATTTTTAAATCTATTAAATAATCTAAATGAAGCAAAAACAAGAAAAATTGTCATCTTGATCCATATCATTGCAGCGAAAATAGTATAGATTAATAACAATAAAGAAAAAAATAAAAATAACCCAAAGACAAAAAACAAAGGAAAAACATGTATACTTATATATGGAAATTAATAATACTATTAACTGAACTAATCTAGAAATTTAAGTTTAAACAATTTTAATAATATAAGAAAGTTGAATTATCTAAAACTATAAGTATATATTAACCATAAAGATAAGAATATCAAAAAAAAAGAAAAAATATATATACATAAATCAGAAAAATAACATATAAAAAAAAAATAATAATAATAGATAAATAAACAAATAAGAAAATAATTAAATGTGAGAAAAATTAAGAGCGAAATTTACAGCTTATAAAAATAGGATAAATTTTTATATTAGGAAAAATGTTAAATACTAAAAAAAACTATAAATTTTATGTAACAACTATGTAAATTTTAATTTTAGCTAAAATTTTTTAAATCTATTTTTTTGAATATTCTTGTAAAACAATGTATTATATTCAACAAGACAATAAACTACTACTACTACTATAAATAATACCCGGGAAAAAAAGGCTTTATTAAATTATGTATAACTATATTCAAAGGCTATTCCCGGATAAGAAGGGGGCTCCGGCCCACGAAACCGATTGCCGTGAAATTTTCAGGGCATACTTTGGGTACCAAAAGATCACCTTTCACCTGTATAGGGACTTCCGAATGCCCTTCCTTACGTCCCTAACCTCAAAAAGTCATTTTTTTAGGTTTTTAGCAAATTTAATAAATTTTCGATAAATTTTACTACATTTAAAGACACGTAAGATGTAGGACTAGTTAAAAGTGACTTTTTTACACATAAAATAACTCACTTAAAATGATAGAACATAATTTTAAAGCTTAAAACAATTTTTACAAGCTGTTTTATGTCATTTTTTTTATTAAGTTTTTGTTATTTTTCCCTTGTTTTCTCGGAACTGGTGATAGGTACACTCTTAATTTTTTTTCTGGTAACATATTTTAGTTGTACAAGGTCACCTTGAAATTTTCAGACAAAACGGTTTGGTGCAACCTACTTAAAAATCTACTCAAAGTGGAGTTTGCAATTTTCGGTTTTTAGCAAATTTTTATTTTATACGATGAAAATGGTAAGTAATTCTGATTTATTATCAATGAAATACTTTTTGATTTATTTCAATTTTATACTTTTTTCAATATATTACACTATTTTTAATATTTTTCATGCTAGACTGAAGAAAATATTTCAAAAATATTTCAATTAAAAACGAAAAAAATGGCATTAATTTTGTTTTAAGTGAGTAATGTTTTATTCTTTCTGTCTGGAATATTTATATAAGTTCAGAGATGGCAGTTTAGAGGGCAAAAAAAGATGAAAGATATGTCGCGTCAATTGTTTCACTGTATGACCGGCTGAATAAAATCGGCTAATTATAATTTCATTCTTTTCTCTATATAATCAGGATTCCTCGTCGATAATTAGGCGCCCTCAATAAATAATATATAAGTTCACGTTAATAATGCATGGAGCCGGCTTCTATAGGATTATCTAATATAATATTTTCGGAATACAGTGTCTTTCCGAAGGCCTCCGAGAGCGCTCGATTTTGTACGAACCATCCTGATTATAGAGAAAAGAGAATCGAATAAACTATGACACTACTATATTGTTTTTCTTATTGGAGCTGACGGTGGTAAAATTCATTTGCAATATTTTGATTCTGTTAAATTAAAAATTCGACTAGGTTTTTGATTATGTTAAAGTTTATTTTTATCTAATATCTCACATGATTACATTTTTCTGAAACATCATCTGATACTCAAATTAACTGAATAACGCTTTTTCATCGCATTCTCAAAGATCTTTGTTAAGGTTGAATCAGATGGATAGAAATAGCATTTTTTTAGTAAAAATTTCTGGAGATCGAAACTTCTAGAATGTTTAATATTTTTAGCCATTGATCATGTTATGTGTCCCTTAAAATTAAAAAAATAATTTTGAAAATTTATTGACTACTGACGGAGATATTAGCGCTTGAAATTTCACTAATTTTTGAGGGACATAATTAATCAAGAATAAGTAAAAATTTCAATTTTTAACAATAATGTGAAATATATTTCAAGTTTTTTGATTTTTGGCCTAACCTAAATTTTTCAAAAAATCAATTTATTCATGGCGAAACGTAGAAAATCAAAAATTTTTTTTAGTGAATCGATGCTAAATAATGCCTTAAATATTAAATTCAAAGATTTTTAAAATCAGATTATTTATAAAAATGTCTTCAAAATCATAAAACTTGAAATATATTTCACATTATTGTTGAAAATTGAAAAAATGCTATTTCTATCCATCTGGTTCAACCTTAACAAAGATCTTTGAGAATGCGATGAAAAAGCGTTATTCAGTTAATTTGAGTATCAGATGATGTTTCAGAAAAATGTAATCATGTGAGATATTAGATAAAAATAAACTTTAACATAATCAAAAACCTAGTCGAATTTTTAATTTAACAGAATCAAAATATTGCAAATGAATTTTACCACCGTCAGCTCCAATAAGAAAAACAATATAGTAGTGTCATAGTTTATTCGATTCTCTTTTCTCTATAATCAGGATGGTTCGTACAAAATCGAGCGCTCTCGGAGGCCTTCGGAAAGACACTGTATTCCGAAAATATTATATTAGATAATCCTATAGAAGCCGGCTCCATGCATTATTAACGTGAACTTATATATTATATATTGAGGGCGCCTAATTATCGACGAGGAATCCTGATTATATAGAGAAAAGAATGAAATTATAATTAGCCGATTTTATTCAGCCGGCCATACAGTGAAACAATTGACGCGACATATCTTTCATCTTTTTTTGCCCTCTAAACTGCCATCTCTGAACTTATATAAATATTCCAGACAGAAAGAATAAAACATTACTCACTTAAAACAAAATTAATGCCATTTTTTTCGTTTTTAATTGAAATATTTTTGAAATATTTTCTTCAGTCTAGCATGAAAAATATTAAAAATAGTGTAATATATTGAAAAAAGTATAAAATTGAAATAAATCAAAAAGTATTTCATTGATAATAAATCAGAATTACTTACCATTTTCATCGTATAAAATAAAAATTTGCTAAAAACCGAAAATTGCAAACTCCACTTTGAGTAGATTTTTAAGTAGGTTGCACCAAACCGTTTTGTCTGAAAATTTCAAGGTGACCTTGTACAACTAAAATATGTTACCAGAAAAAAAATTAAGAGTGTACCTATCACCAGTTCCGAGAAAACAAGGGAAAAATAACAAAAACTTAATAAAAAAAATGACATAAAACAGCTTGTAAAAATTGTTTTAAGCTTTAAAATTATGTTCTATCATTTTAAGTGAGTTATTTTATGTGTAAAAAAGTCACTTTTAACTAGTCCTACATCTTACGTGTCTTTAAATGTAGTAAAATTTATCGAAAATTTATTAAATTTGCTAAAAACCTAAAAAAATGACTTTTTGAGGTTAGGGACGTAAGGAAGGGCATTCGGAAGTCCCTATACAGGTGAAAGGTGATCTTTTGGTACCCAAAGTATGCCCTGAAAATTTCACGGCAATCGGTTTCGTGGGCCGGAGCCCATTATATATGATCATGTATGACGAAATTTTCATATATGATATAATATGATCAAATTAAACTAATTTAATTAAATAATACATGATCATATAAGCCCTTTTTTCCCGGGTATTCTTCAAATAGTGTATGGTTTTATAGAACATTTGTAAATTCGATAGTTTTTATGCAAGGACAGCATTGAAATATAAGTATTGAATTTAGCAGAATATACCCCTTTTAAAATTTTTTTTGAATAGTGCCCCGTTTTTTTCGAAAAATTTAAATATTTGTTTGAATGAAGAAAAATATACCCCATTATAAATTTTCTTCGAAAGGTACCTTGTTTTATAGAGAAGTTGTCATTTCAATTATTTTTATGCAATTTTAGCATTCAGATATTAGTATTCACTGTAGCAGAATATACACGCTGTTGGTGGAAAAAAAAGAGTACGATCAAGTCCAAAAAAATTCAAAAGTATAACAATTCGCCGTCATCGCAATACTTTTATACTTTTATGAATTTGTTTCGAATACTTTGAAATACTTTAAAATAATTTTGAATACTTTAAAAATTTTTAAACTTTTTATGAAATTCGTAATATTTATTTGTTTTATTTTTTCATTTTTCAATTAAAAAATTTAAAATTCTAATTTAATATTCAATAATACAGATTTATCCACACACGAGCAAAAAATTTGTTGTGTGGTAATGTGAATTACATTATTGTCAAGATTTATCCTCTTATAAGCAGTTGAAAATACATTTTATTAACGAGATGCAAAAAAATAGAAGGTGCCATCTACAAGATTTAAAAGAAATAATTTTTTAAATATTTTTTTTAAACGTAGGTGGCCTCTCGCCTTTTTTTGCATCTCGTTAATAAAATGTATTTTCAACTGCTTATAAGCCACTCATTCTCAACTTTTTTCTTTCTTTTAATCTTGATTTAATTTTTATGCTGTAGTTTCTCTTTTATTTGCATTTATTTAGTAAGATTTATTGTGACACTTTTGAAAAATTTTCCTAGTATTTTTTTAAAACTTTTTCTGTAAATAATAACTATTTTTTCACAGAGCTATTTTGTAACATAGATATGCATTTTTGCGGTATGCACCCGCTTCCTACTCAAACGAATGTAAGAGTGTGTTATTAAAAAAAAGGTATTGTGAGACCAAAAATCAATTCTAGCTGTAACTCGCCTCTAGATTGAGGTTATATAATAGTATTTTAAGTATCAAGGACGTAAAGGTTTCGGCACTAGCGTGAGCACTTGCACGAGTGCTCGGCCAAGCCGGGCACGAGTGATAAGTGTTCACGCTCGTGTCTAAAGTATTTCGCCCATGATGCTTACACTATTTTTTGCCCACCTAGGCGTAGAACGAGTTCAGAAAATTCTTTAAACACGAGTTTTACGCCCGGGAGGGCAAAAAAGAAATTTTCAATTTTATTGGATAGTGGGCCAAAAAACCATTAATTTAAATTACTTATAAAATTTATACCACATATATTCTACCTGAAGGCACACTTCTGCTTGAAACGCTCGAGATCTTAAATAACTTTAAATTTACTGTATCATAAATTGACGTTAAAAAAGGGTAGCAATATTAACCTCAACGATATTAGTAAACAGAGATTACAAAAGATTGGTTAATATGACTGAAAAATTAGTAAAATTTACAGTGACTCTTAACCAAACTTAATTAACAAACAAAATTGTATTTTTGCTTATATTTAGTAATTTTTTGTATGCGTGTAACAATTAAATACTATACTTATAAACTTAATTTAACAGTGAAAAACGGAAATTTCATTTGTTCAGTAAGTGGAAATTTTCAGTGAATGGGTTAAAAGAAACTATACCCCAAGCCTTACATCCCCACAAACTAAGGAAGTGGTTTGTAAAAAAACAAAACCTCAAGCCTTTAATCCACATAAACTAAGGAAGCTGAATCAAAAATATACACGGAAAAAAATTCTAAGTTGTATTGACAAATAACTTTGTTGAAATATGCCAACAAAGTATTTTTTGAATTGTCATAGTTACTTAGTTGATTCAAACAGAGTGAAAATTTTGTTTAAAAAAAATTATTTTTTTATTTTTTTTTTTATTTTTATTAATTATTTTTTTTTGATAATTATTTTATTATATTTATTTAGGTATTTTTTTTTTGATAATTATTTTTTTTATATTAATTTATGTACTTATAAATATTTATTAATTTAAAATCTGTTAAAAAAAAACAGAAGAAAAATTTTGACTGCTACTGGGATTCAACCGAGTACCGCGGCTTCCAAGGCAGCGAGATTATTCATTCTGCTAACAGGGCACTTCGATTTAATAAAAAAATTTTAAGTAATATATGTTACAGATAATAATTTACGAAATTATATGCAGAGTAAATTATGCATACCCAGCGAAATGCATATTTAAAAATAATAGTTAAAACTACCATAAATAATTTTTAGGAAATTCCTTTTTTTTTATTATAATAATAATGAATAATAATATAAACAAAAGCGTGCTGCTGAAGAACATGTTTCGACTTGTCGCCGGCCGCGGTGTTAAATACATAAAAGGATAGAAAGAGAAAGAATGAATAAATATTTTAATATAAAAGAAAAAGCATTGACCTAACTATTAAAATTAATCATATTAATGTTGTAGGTTGTTGGTTTATCTAACACTATGTTGATTCAACAAAGATTTAACTGGTTAACTTAACGATTTTAATTTTGCTTGAATCAACAAAGTATTTGTTGGTCTAATGTTTTTATTTGACAATTCAACGTTTAATCTTTCCATTCAACAACTTACAATACTAATCTTATTTCAGTAAAGTAATACGTTTAGTTTGTCTTATATTTTTTTTACGTGTACGCCACAATTATACCCAATTAAACTTAAGGAGGTCGTATAAAAAAAGGAACCATTTTCTTTATTAAAATTTAATAAAATTTATTTAACATAGAATTTGTCTATGGCTGACAAAATAAAATTATCAAATAATTGTATTTTTAATTTTTTGTCAGAGCAATTATTAATTTACTGGCGTCATGAAACAAAATTTGGAATATAGAGCAAATTACACGAGGTAAAATTACTACCGAAATAATAAAATCAAAAAGATTTTTTTAATACTTTTCCTTTAGTTCAGGAAATAAGTGTATCTGACCCACTATTAATTTTTGGTATGAACAACACTTGGAATAAAAGTTTTTGATTTTAATGTGTACATTAGCCATCATAATTTTCCCGGTCACTCGAGGGGGTGCAGATCACTCTAGGGGGTTGGTCAAAATCGAGGTAAATGTGTCAAAATTTTCGTTTTAGCGTATTTTCTTGAAAATTATTAATTACAAAAACTCAAAAATACTGCTGGTAGGGAAGACACACAAGTGAAAAAATATTATTATAAAATTATATTTTATATTACTTTTAAAGAAAAAAAAAAAATTTCTTTACTTTAGAGTCTTATTTATTAGCTGTATACATTAATTTTATAAAAAGAAAACTTAAAAAAACAAAAAATTAAATTAAAAAAAAGTTTAATCGTCGGGTATTCTGGCGAAGGTAGCGGGTACTATGAAGCAGCGTGTCGGGTTTAACGGCGCAGGGATTACGTACACACTAGACTCCATAAAATTTTGTTTTTTCAAAAAATTGATTATTAAATAAAATTTTTATAAATTTTCACATGTAGTTAAATAAAATAAAAATTTTTTTTGAATTTATAAATTTTTTTTTTCACATTCCACCATTCTTGTAAACACATTTCACTTAGCTGTAAATTCAAGCACTTTTTTGCAAAACTGATGATTACAAAATCTATTTTTTAAAAAACGTGAATTTTAAATATTATTTATTAAATTTTATATTCAAATTAATAATTTATGACAAAGTTTATGAACATTGTTTCTTAGATCTTCGAGCTTGGAGCTTCTCATTCCTATAAAAAACTGTTACAATTATGATAAATTAATTTATATTCTCTTTAAAAATAATGATCAAGAAAATCATTTTAATTAATTTTAAGATAAAATGTTTCACTAACAATATGTAAAAATTTATTTAATTATACATTTATAAAAAAGAAAAAAAACAACAAATAAACCTAACCTCTAATTCACGTGACTGTAATATTTACGTTTGTTATTATAAAAAATTGAAAAATATTGCTTTACTTCTTATAACACAATTACCTACAATAACAATATAAATAAATGTAGTCGGGTCTATTTTGTTATTCAAAAATTAAAACCACTGGCTGACTTACGATGAAACCTATGGGAATCTCTTCAGGTAGCCCCAAATAACATTGCATACAATGGATAAACTTGCACTGGTGAAAATTGGGTGAAATTACCTCCAATTCCCCCCCCCCCCTTAAGCCTTAAAATTTAAATTGATCTTTTTTTGTAAATTTAACGAGCTCTAGTAGGTTTTTTGGGTCACTGAACACGAATATGATATCGGGTTTCACCGAAAATGATTCAGTTGCCCAAAAAGATCTATTTCAAAATACCCAAAAATTAACCTAAAGTTTTAACCTGAAGTTGCCTATTGCTCAGGTTAATTTTTGGGTATTTTTAAATAGATCTTTTTTAGATCTTTTTTTGTAATTTTAACAACCCCCAGTAGGTTTTTTGGGTTACTGAACATGAATACGATATCGGCTTTTACCGAAAATGATTCAGTTGCCCACAATAGGCAACTTTAGGTTAATTTTTGGGTATTTTTAAATAGATCTTTTTTTATAATTTTAACGACCCCCAGTAGGTTTTTTGGGTCACTGAACATGAATATGATATCAGGTTTTACCGAAAATGATTCAGTTGCCCAAAAATATTTATTTAAAAATACCCAAAAATTAATCTGAAGTTGCCTACTGTGGGCAACTGAATCATTTCCGGTGAAACCCGATATCATATTCGTGTTCAGTGACCCAAAAAACCTACTAGGGCTCGTTAAATTTACAAAAAAAGATCAATTTAAATTTTAAGGCTTAAGGGGGGGGGGGGATTGGAGGTAATTTCACCCAATTTTCACCAGTGCAAGTTTATTCATTGTATACAATGTTATTTGGGGCTATCTGAAGAGATTCCCATAGGTTTCATCGTAAGTCAGCCAGGGTCGTGGTTTTAAGAGGTTTGGCCTTTTTTTTTACACCTAAGCCCTGACTAATGAATAATAACAAATAATAATAATTTTAACTGCGCAGATGCTCGTGATACAATAACATTAATCCTTGCGCCATAATATCTGCTTCAACTACGCCAAAAAACCCGAATTCGCATATTTCTTTTTTTTACAAGTTTTATAAAAAGTACCAGGAAGACCGAGCTCCGCTCGGGTTATATCTATGTTTGGCTCAAGTCACATTTATTTGCTTCGAATAAGTTAAAATATTTACAAATATATTTAAAATTGTATACAATATAAACTACATTCTATTAATTTTTTTATTTAAATTTTGTTAACTGAATAATATTTTTTAAATAAATTTATTTTTTGTCAGGTCTAGCGTATACTTGCAATCTTTTTCTGGAAAGACTAACTATCTTAAAATGAAATTAAAAAACAAATTTTAATACGCCAATTTTAATAGTATACTTTTTTATTATAATTGCAAAATTCAAAATTGCAAAGCATCAAAAATTTTTTAATATGCGTATAAGCATTTTTTTAAATAATTTTTAATTAATTAACTACGTTTTTTATTTACTTACATTTTTTATTCTATTATATGTAAAATATAGACACATTAAAAAAAAAAACTAATAAAGCAATAACAAAAAGGTATCAAGAAAAAAAACTCTTTTCAAGTGGGATAATAAAAAAAAAAAAGAACAGATTTCTCATACATATACATCGAAAATTAACGAAAACGCCGAAAACTCCTGTGTATGAGCATATGAGATGGATGAATTAGGAAAACTCGCAAAAAACGAATTTGCACAAAATTGAGACTTATACCGATGAATTCCTCGTTAAGAATAACTCGGAAATGCTTGATCTGAAAAAAATCGCACCATTGGTTCTTGAGATAGCCGATGGAAACATATATTTAACACGTTTAAGGATATAGAATAGGATAGGATAAATCTTTTTAATTAAAAAAGTGTAGTTAAAAAGTGAATGATAATCGATTATAGTTTTATAAAAAACTATGCAAAATAATCCTTAAAATAAACATATTAATAAACACATATAGTTGTGTACATATTTAAATATGTAAGTGTGTGTGTATTAGTATGCACGCCCTCTTTTTGTAATAATTACTTCCGAGCTCAGTGCTCGCCAAGATCGCAACCTAATAATAGCTCCAATAAAAACTCTTATATATTTTATCGAATATATTGTGTTCCACTATTTTATACCAACATCATAAATCGCATCCATCTCTAACATTTGGCATCCCGGATCGTAGCTATGCAAAAATCAAGAAAAATAAAAGTGATTTAGAACAATTAAAAAAATCGTGAGAACATGTGCTTAAAAAAAAAAAAAAAAAAAAAACCAGATGGTGATTATTCTATGTGTTGAATTCAAGAGAATTAATATCCATTTTATAATGGTGTGGTGTAAAAACGTTTGAAAAGTTAAAGTTAACGTAACCTAAAAAACTCCGTTTTCGTTTACAGTGTTATTGTGGTGTTATCAAAGAAACTTAATTTTTTTATTTAAATTATTCTAAACAATTAAGTACACGATTAATAAAAATGCCATCTTGTGCTGTGTGTTTTTTATAATATAAAGAAAAATGATTATTTATTCATCTTCAGCGCCTATTCTATTTGCTTTTTTACTTATAAAAATATCTTATTCTTAAGCATGAAATATGTATTTTTTAATACACTGTATGCAAAAAAGCTTGCATTTTTCTTAAATGCTTTAAATATTTATGTGCTCCTTGTAATTTGCATAAATTTATTATTAATTTTTCTATAATTAAGTATTTATGAAAAAAAAAATAATTCTATTTAATTAAATAGTGTTTTTATTTTTTTTAGAAATTGGTCATTGCTAATTGGATATGCAAAACATCGAATGATACAATAATTAATTAAGATTATTTTTTAAATTGTACATATATTATATATTTATGCCTTTATTTTTTATGAAACTGATTCCAGCACCAAAACGAATTACGCCCAAAACACAAATCATAAAAATAATTTTTTATTTTAATTTTTTTTAATCAATTTACTTTTTAATTTATTTTAATTTAAATTATGAAATCATTTTTGACCATTGAAAATCATTGAATAGTTATAAATAAATAAAAATATTCTTTTGAAATTTACTGATTTGAGGATTTCCATCAAAGGGTTAAATTTATTATACCCGGCGGCCTATGGGTCAAAAATTTTGTATACGGGTTTACTCTATACCTCATAGGTTACAAGATTTGGCCACTTTGATCACGTTACTCGGCCGCTAAAGTGTCATTTTGGCCTCAATGGCGGTTATGAGTTTTACGGATTTGGAGGATTTGTATAAAAGGGCCTAACTTGTCAAGTCTGGCAGCCCAAGGGCCAAAATATTTCTGGATGGCTTTACTCTATACATCATAGGTTACAAGATTTGGCCACTTTGACCAAGTTACTCGGCAGCTAAAGTGTCATTTTGGCCTAAATGACGGTTCTGAGTTTTACGGATTTTGAGGATTTCTATAAAAGGGCCTAAGTTGTCAAGTCTGGCAGCCCAAGGGCCAAAATATTTTTGCATGGCTTAACTCTATACATCATAGGTTACAAGATTTGGCCAATTTGATCACGTTACTCAGCCGCTAGAGTGTCATTTTGGCCTAAATGGCGGTTATGACTTTAAAGCATTTTGAGGATTTCTATAAAAGGGCCTAAGTTGCCAAGTCTTGTGGCCCAAGGGCCAAAATATTTCTGAATGGCTTTACTCTATACATCATAGGTTACACGATTTGGTCACTTTGGTTCCTCCTAATCTTTTACCCCCGTGGGCAAGTCTCGGTTTTAAAGGAGTAAAATTGTTTTTTTTTAATGCTGGTATATGCCGCGAGCATTATAATAATTTAATTTTTTTAATATTTAAATTTCTATTTGTAATAAATTTTCAAGATAAAACTGAACTTTGTTAAAAAACAAAAATTAATAATTACACAATGACTTTAAATTTTTATATTTTAAGTAATATTAATTTTTATTTTTTAAATTAAGACATACTGCTTTATAAAAAATATTAGCTTATATACTAATAGTCGTACTAGGATCTTTGATTATTTTACTGATAGTTTCAACAGACATGTAGTAAAAAAATTAGCTCTATTTATTCCATATCCTGAATAAAGATAAGATAAAAAAACACAGCATAAATTAATTTACTTCTACTATATTATATAAACTTTAATATAATAATCAAAAAATAATTAATTATAAATAGAAAATTTATGAAAAGATATAATTATAATTATTTATTTAAATATATAAAAACTATAGCATAAATATAGAAATTTCAAAATTTTAGGTTATATTTGCAATACAGAAGCTATCTCCGATTCTCCGTAAATAATATAAATAACAAAATATAATATTTTTTTTACTAAAAATGGATAAAAATGTCTGAAAGTAATTTCTTTAAAAAAATTTTTCCATTTTAAGTAAAGCAATTTAAAAAAATTACGAGAAATTCATTTATGAGAGTTGTTGAAAAACACATGTGTTACGCTATATGACTTCTCACATATTTGGCTCATTATCGTTTTTTTTGCAATAATGACGTACAACACGTTTCCGACTAACAGATGCATTGATTAAAAAATTTTTTTTTTTTAAATTTTCAATTTCAATTAGTTTTTGATGGTACACCATAAAAATCAACATAATTTAATGTTTTAACTACTATTAAACATAAAAATATAGCAAAAAAGCCTTTACCGTTCCTTGTCACAAAGGAGATTCCTATACTTTGAGTGTCTGTCATTCACACCTATCAATTAATTATCAAAAATTTTTATTTAATTATAAATTAAATAAAATTAATTAATTGCTATACTATAAGGTTAAACTTTTTCCATATAGAAAAAATTTAAACTTACTTTTCCTAATTATTACAAGGGTGAGAAGGTGTGTCACACGATTTTACAAAATGTGTACGTAAAACGTATTTTATTTATATTAAATTTGATTTCTCTTCATAAAAACATTTTTAAAACCTTTTAATCACTTAAATGACAACTTAAATACATAAAAAATAAATTCTCACATCAAGAGCACTTTAAGAGGTCCTTAAATAGGAAAACAAAATCAGTTTAAGTTCAGAAATCACGAAGGGACAAAAACAAAAGCCTTTACCGTACCCCCCTAGATCTCCTATTAAGAAGCGTTGTAATTAAAATATTAAAAACTTAGTAAGTTTCAATCATAAAAATACTTTACTTTCCAAACGGAAAAGTTTTTTTGTTCATTTGTCTACGAATTATTTTGATTTTTCTATAAAAAAGCCTTTACCGTTCCTGCCTTTACCGTTCCTCTTTTTTTTTTAAATTATTTAATACTTTTAAAATTTACCTCCAAAACTCGTTTTTTTAGTAAGAATTCTTTAAAAATATATGATATTGTTCTCTAAAATACATAAAACCTAGAAAAATTCATACATTAAGGCCGTATGTAACGATTTTGGTTTTTAATGGTTTTAACCTGTTTTTACCTTATAATTATATGAAAAAATGTAATAAATTGATGTAAAAGGTTCGTTATGGTGATTTTTATGCAACACTGAATAAATATTGGTGAAAAAAGTCTAAAAAGTCTTGTTTGGACTTTAAAAAAGGAATTTTTTATTTTTATTTTTTGAAAGCTATTTTTTCAAAAAAAATGAAAACGAGCCATTTGTGAATTGAACTGCCTTTATCGGGAAGTCTAACATATTTTAGTTTAGGCATCTGACACTTGGGACGGGCCCTAAGATCAACGTCAAGTTCATCAGTGTAGAAGATAATACCCATGACCAAGGCAACTTTATTAACTTTATTAACTGTATTGGGAAGTTACCCGACCGAGGCGACATCTATAAAGTCAATGTTAATTTTGTATTGACTTTCTAGATGTCGCTTTTCTCACGTTACTTCCTAATTAACGTTACAACTTTATTAACTTCGAGTCTAAAATTTATGCAGATGTTAGAATTTGAATTTAATATATTTTATACGTGTATATATATATATTTATAAGTATATGTACATTACGTGTATGTGTGTGTTGTGTGAGTAGTTTCTCTTAGGATCGCTAGTCGCTTCAGTCTCTACGTAGCCTCGCTCACGTCATGTAATATTCAATTATTCATTTTGACAATTTAATAATTAAAATTAATTTAAACCATTAAGTATTGTGTTAATTATTTATTTATATGTCCTACAGGTTATGGGCCTACAATTAGGACATAATTTTTTGTAGAATATTTTTTTTAGTTGCACGTGTTTTCCAACTTGAATAATTTTTGCATTTTTCGCGTGTGTGCGCGTCGTCTTTTATTTGTTATTTAAATATGGCGGATGAAATCATCAAAATTAATTTTAAAAAATTCGACGGCAGCAAATTTCAAGTGTGGAAGTATCGTATAAAGAAAATATTTTTATCTGATGATTTATTAGAAATTGTAAACGGCACAGAAAAGTGTCCAGCAGAAGGCGATAAAACGGACGCCGCCATTAGCGCATGGAAAAAGAAAGATGCAAAGGCATCGGCAGTACTTTTAAACGCAATTACAGACGAACAAACAGAAACTGTATGAACCTGTAAAACATCAAATGAAATTTGGCGCAAATTAGAAACACTGTATGAAAGTAAGTCTGAAGCGAATAAAAATATCTTGTTGCAAAAATATTATACAGGAAAAATGGAGTCGAGTTAAAACGTAACTCAATACGTTACAAGAATTGTAAATATTGCGCAAGCGCTAAAGGATTTAAATGAGAAGATGTCAAACGACAATATAATGGCGAAAATAATTGGAGGTTTACCGCCAAAATACAATAATTTTATGACAGCTTGGGAAAGTACTCCAACAGAAGGTAGAAATCTACAAAATTTAGGCTATTAGTCGAAGAAAAAAGAATAACTTCTAGTGAAAGTGAGGCTGCGGAAGCTTTGGTGGTAACTAAAAATTTCAGAAGTTATAACAATAATAAATTTAATAAAAGTGGAAATTTTAAAAGAAATTATAATAATAACAGATTTGTAAATAAAAAAGGCAGTTAAAAGTGACAGTAGACAAGATAAGAAAAATTTAAAGTGTTTCTATTGTAATCGTATGGGGCATAAGGCCGCCACGTGTTTTAAAAGAAAAAATGATGAACGAAATAAGGAGAATAGAGGAAACCGGAAACAAAATCATTTTAAAGACGATGATGAAGAAAACAGTGAAAGTTGTGCGTTTGTTGCTACCGTGTCAAATGAGTGTATAAACTACGCTAATTTTACAAGTGTTGATATTTCAAATTATTTTATAATAGACAGTGGCGCATCTAAGCATATGACGTATCGACGCGAGTGGTTTTCGGAGTTCCGCCCCTCCTCTGGTGACAAAGTTAAACTTGGCAACGAGGACATCTGTAATATTGAAGGCATAGGTAAAATTTTTATAGAAAAATATGTGAACAGTGAATGGTAACCTGGCCACCTTGAAAATGTATTATATGTTCCAAAAATGAAAAGAAATTTATTTGCGGTTGGTTCATGTGCGCTTAAAGGTAATAAAGTTACATTTGATGATAAAAAGGTGTACATAGAAAATAAAAGAACTGGTAAAAAGCAAGGAGAAGGGATAAGATTAGAAAATGGTTTATACAAGATGTTTTTCAAGATATGTGTACAACCTATACATGAAGCAAATGTAGCATCAACTGATGTATCAATTTGCCATGAACGCATGGCACATGTAAACGAAGATATAATCTACAAAATGAATCAAAAGGGCTTATTAGGTGATGTTAAGGTATCAAAACAAAAAGATTTTTTCTGTGAACCATGTCCAAGTCCCATAGACATCCTTTCAATAAAATTAAAAATATTGATGTAAGTTGGAAACCAGGTGAATTTTTCCATTCAGGCATTTGTGGTCTTATGCCAGTACCGTCCCTAGGTGGCAAGGGATACTTCGCTCTTTTCAAAGATGCAGCAACGGGTTACACTTATGTATATTTTCTAAAATATAAATGATATTTTTCAGATTTTTAAGGAGTTTGAGAGGGCCATCAACAATAAATTTGAAAAGCTAATGAAAATTCTAAGAATTGATAATGGAAGGGAGAACATATGCAACAATTTGGTTCAACATACTAAAAACTATGGAATTAAGTTAGAAAAAACAGCGCCATATACGCAACAACAGAATGGGGCATCTGAAAGGGCAAATCGTACTGTCATGGAAGCAGCGAGAACTATGATGATATCAAGTGGTGTTCCATCGTTTCTATGGGCTGAAACGGGTTATTTTGCAGTATACATCCAAAATAGGTTAATAAATAAACGTTCACCTGACATAACTCCTTTTCAAAGTTGGACTGGTAAGAAACCTAATTTCAATAATTTTAAAATTTTTGGCTGTCAAGCTTATAAACACATACCAGAACAATTCAGAAAAAAGTTAGATGAAAAATCTGATCCGGTTGTATTTGTTGGTTATGAAAATGATTCAGATAACTATAGGCTATACCATATAGACAAAAGGAAAGTTTCAGTATCTAGGGATGTAAATTTTAATGAAAAAATTAAAGCTTATGATGTACTCAAGAAATCTAAAGATATTTTTGAACACGTATTTAAAAACTTTGTAAATAATGATGTAAATAATTTTGTTTTAGAAAAATAATTAACCAATTCTGAAAGAAATGCAAATGATTTTGAAGGCGAAAATTCTGAAGCCGGTGATAGTTTTGTAAGCACAAATGATGATGACCTAAACACAACTTTAAGGGATGAAAATCCAGAAAGCGAAGGTAGCCAAAACGTCAACAACCAACAAGAAGTTCAGATAACCAGGCTTATATCTTCACGTTATAAGGCATCATCAATAGAACCAATAGCTTTGAGAAAAAATCCAAAAAAGAAGATTTATGAGGACTATGAGTTAAACTTATCAGAAGCTTATGAACCACAATCTTATGAAGAGGCTCTGTCTTGTAATGAATCAGAATGTTGGTCGAAGGCCATAGATGAAGAAATTGAAGCTCACGTGGTAAATCAGACCTGGAAATATGTTAAGAAACCAAAAGATGTTGATTTAATTGACTCTAAATGGATTTTTAAGTTAAAATACAATGAAGATGGTAAGATAGACAAATACAAAGCTCGTTTGTGTGCAAGAGGCTTCAAGCAGATTCATGGTGTAAATTATGATGAAACTTTCAGTCCAGTAGTCAGGTATGACTCTTTAAGGTATTTATTAGCTTTAGCAGCACGAGAAGACCTCGAGATCAAACAATTCGATGTAAAAACAGCGTTTTTATATGGCCAACTAGAAGAAGATGTCTACATGAACATTCCAGAAGGTATCAAATTACCACCAAATGTAAATAGAGATAAATATGTATGTAAACTATCTAAATCTTTGTATGGTTTAAAGCAGGCTAGTAGAATTTGGAATTTAACTTTTAGTAATTTTCTTAAAAAATATAATTTTGTAAAATTCGAGGCTGATAGTTCAATTTTTAAAAGTAATTATAAAAGTCAAGTAATTTATTTAATATTATTCGTAGATGATGGTTTAATTTTATGTAAAGATGTAAAAATTTTAAATGAATTAATTTATATTTTAAAGTCAAATTTCGAAATAAAAGTTAGTGATCCTAGTATTTTTGTTGGTGTGCAAATAAAAAGAGATAGAAAGAATAAAAGTATTTTTCTACATCAAAGTAATTATGTAAATAAAGTCTTAGAAAAATATGATATGAATGAATGTCATCCAGTTAGTATACCTGCAGAACCAGGACTGAATTTAGCCATTAGTCAATTGGAAAAAGATAAGTTAATAAATAATCAAAATTATCCTTACAGAGAATTAATTGGTGCTTTGTTGTTTTTATATAGAATCTCGAGACCGGATATTACTTTTATAGTAAATGTTTTAAGTCGATATTTAGAAAATTACACCGTAGTTCACTGCAATTCATTGTTAAGGGTTTTAAAGTACCTAAAGGGAACCAGTGACTATGGAATTATTTACTCCGGTGAATATAAAAGGGATTTTTCGGCATTTTCAGATTCTGATTTTGCAGGTGATTATGATACTAGACGTTTTACGACAGGATATGTCAGTATGTTTGCAGGTGGACCAATATCATGGCTATCTCAAAGACAAAAATTAGTCACACTTAGTGCAACTGAAGCAGAATATGTTTTAGCTTGTGAAGCTTTTAAAGATATTATTTGGTTAAGAAAACTTAGTCAGGATATTTCTAGCCCATGTGCAAAGCCTACTATTTTATATGTAGATAATCAGAGTGCAATTAGGCTTATTAAAAATCCTGAGTTTCATAGTAGAATAAAAAACATTGATATACATTATCACTTTATTAGAGAAAAAGTAGGAAATAATGAAATAAATGTAAAATATGTTAATACTACTGTACAATTAGCTGATATATTTACCAAAGCACTACCTAAAGTCACATTTTATAGAATAAGAGAGTATATGGGTGTTATTTCATTAAAAGATTTTTCAAATAACTTGTAGTCAATTAAAATTGTAAATTTTTATTTTGTATTCATGAAATTTCACAAAGTATTCTTATTTTTTATTTTAATACACTGTTAGAAAACAGGGAGTGCAATTATACGTATAAAATAATTAAATTAGGGAGTGTGTTAGAATTTGAATTTAATATATTTTATACATGTATATATATATTTATAAGTATACGTACATTACGTGTATGTGTGTGTTGTGTGAGTAGTTTCTCTTAGGATCACTAGTCGGGTCAGTCTCTACGTAGCCTCGCTCACGTCATGTAATATTCAATTATTCACTTTGACAATTAAATAATTAAAATTAATTTAAACCATTAAGTCTTGTGTTAATTATTTATTTATATGTCCTACAGAAGATAATTTTGATTTTTGTATCATATAAACATAAAATTAATCTAATAAAAATTTTTTTTTAATGTGATAAATAACTATGTTACATTTAATTTATTTATATAGAATCTGTCACACTAAATAATAAAAAAAATAATATTTCGACTAGTAACAATTGTTTTCATCTAATTTTGTATTATCTTATTAGGTTTTAATTACCCTGCTGAATCACCGCTGCAGGCATCCTAACCCTAATTCTTAAAGGAAAAATTCCTAGGAAAAAGGCATAAATTTAAAAAAAAAAGGTGAAATACGGGATTTTGTATGATTCAAGCTATGGATTCATACATCCACATTTCCATGAGTCGTTTTTAAAAAATGGCTCTTCAAAGTTAAAATTGAAAATTGAGGAACCAAAATAATAAATAAAAAAGAAATAATTAATAAATGAATCCATGCATGGAAATGATAATATTTAAAGTAATTATTTTATTATCATATTTTTGTAGTACACGATTTTTTTCGGTTTTCTGAAGGTTCAAACTAACTGAATACACGGGTCATATCGATGTGCCCTCAAAAAAAAAAAAATTACGATTTCAGGCTCAAATTAAGTAGCACTTTTAAAATAATTGCTCATATAATATGACTTAATAAAAAAAAATTTTTTTTTAAATATTTGTACTTTTTGATGTACATTAATTTTTTTGATTTATTAATTATATTAATAAATCAAAAAGCTTAAGATCTGGGATATTTTAATAATTTTTTTTTTTAATGATTCTTTCCGGTTTTCAGGGATTTTTTAAACTCCAGAAATTAAAAATGTGTATTTAGGCGTAAATTATTGAGAAAAAATTGTATTTAGGAAAATTTCGTCAAAATAGTTTAAAAATGGCTCAAAATAAAAAAAAAGGCAAAAAAGGCGTCACTAGGATGCCTGCCGCTGACATCAGCTATCCAGGTTAAAAAAATCCGTCTTCCGTACTACCTCCCAGCACAAATTCCGAAACCTTCCCAAACTTATTCCATTGAAGGTTATTATAGATTTTTTTGTCTTGTTAGGTACCATAGATGTTACATGAAACGTTCTACAGAACGTGAAATGAAAAAAAAAAATTTTTTTTAAGATTTAAATTTTTAATGAATTAAAGTATAAAAATGCGTCTTACTTTTAAAAAAAAGTAATAAGGTTTTTAGGTCATATATAATTTTAATCAGAAACACTTTTTATTTAAAAATTCTATTGAAACTAAACTTAATACTATATTTCACTTTAAAATAGAATTTTTTTTCCCAATCAAGATCCTTTTACAGCGCTTAATCTAGTCGAAGTCAAAAAATCAAGTTCGGCAAAATTTTTTTTTTCCATACTTTTGTTAAGATATAAATATATATTGAGAAAAAACATTCACTTCATCAAAAATTAAAAAATATTAAAATTTCAACTTAAAAAATTTTTTAGGGACTTGTAATAATTTATGTAACGGTGTGGGTAACTCCACACACGCACACGTATGAGTATATATTCAAGTAAGGTTAGGTTAGGCATAGTAAGTTACATTGGTCACTCGTGTTATAAAGGCACTGCATAGTATTTAGTATATCTATATATGTATTAGTTTGTAACTAGTATTAAGAACCTAGCAGTTTTCTTGGTGGGGATAAAACTCTAATCATAGAGATATCCAGCATCTTATTGTTTTATGTAGAAAGACTTTCTCTCTCGCTTTTGGGCAGTCATTGTAATAAGTTGGATAATTAAAACACGTTATGTCAAATGTTGATTAATATCTTATTATTTGGAGTTTATCCTATTTATTTTATCCAATTGATATCCTAATCATAAAAATGCACGTTTTCAATAGAATTTGCCATATATTTTATTGAGGACATCACATAATTTGGCGCAGTCGTTTAAATTAAAGTACATCAGAACTTTTGTGTCAATTTTAAGGGTCAGTGCCGGCGAAAAATATAAAAATATGTTAAAAAGACTGTAAATTGAATATTTTGTGCCTTTTTTTTAAAAGACTTTAAGGAAAAATATAATAATTGTTAAATTAAGGAAATTTTATTCAGACAATGAATTTAAGTAGTGCCTTATTATTTTAAAAGCCGAGTGACCCCGTTTTTTTTGTGCACATGTTGCATTAGCAATATTTTTTTAGGGTATTAAAATTTTTTCAAATTTTTAAGAAAAGACTAGATCTAAAACTTTAAATTATAATATAATTTTAAGCAAAAAAGAATATTTTTATCCTATTATTTAATAAATTTCGATGCATAATTATGATTAAGTTAGTTAAATAAGCATCAAAAATTAGAGGACCATCAAATTTCAAACTCAAGCGACGCTATATAGTCAAAAGTAGGTCAAGTGAAGGAACGTAGAGTGGTTCATAGTAACCGGCGTTTTTCGTACGCAACACCCGCGCGCTTTGTTTTATACAGTGAGATGCAGATCAGCTGGCGCTTAGAAATAGTACATGTGACATACTTTTACTGTATATTTTATACCAGCTATTTTGAAACACACTGTATTTAATTCTATATATATGCGCATATCCATTACTTTTCATACAAAAGTGTGGGCACCCATGACTCCGATCGGGCTCAAATTTTCAGGGGTGGTTTAAAGTAATAAAAAACTTAGCCAGCCAAAATTTCAGCCATTTTGCAGGACGGGTTACCGAGATACAAGCTCTAAAAGGTCCAAAAATAGCTGTTTTTAGCCAATTTTCAAAAATTTACTGGGCTTCAAGGATTAGTCCAAAAAACATCCGGCTGGTCTCATTTTTTTCCTTGAACTTTCAACTTTTACCAAAAAAATTTTCAAAAAGTTTCATGGAGTTGATTTTTACTGGCATTCATTAACGTAAGATTTACATTATCGAAAAATGCTGATTTTTGAACTTGAATTATGACTCAGCATCATTAGTGAAAGACTTTCGGTTGGTCTCATTAAAAGAGTCTACCAAAGACCTTTCAAATAAGACCTTAAACGTTAAAAAAGCTCATCAGGGACCGGAGATATAAGCAATTAAAAGTTTGCTGTTTCCGAAAATATCGATTTTTTAACAACTTTAATCGTCTGCAAAATTTTTCTATCAGCACTTTAAGGGCTGAAAATTTAAGGAAAGCTTCTCTTAATATTAAAGAAAATTTCCTAAAAATTTGGGCGATGGTATTGGCTTCTGTTCGTAGATATAAGACTCTGAAAATGTGTAATAATTGGACCAATATTGGCCAATAAGTGGTTAAGGGGTCAATCAAAAAATTTTTCTTCTTAAATATTCGAATAGCCAGGGAAAATGAGCTGATTTTAAAAAAAAAATTTTTATTTTTGACCGAAAAATAAGCAAGTTATCATCATTTTAAGATTTTTTAAAAAATTTTCCAAAAGTCCCAATTTTAGGGTCATTATACAGTATTCTAACTTGAAAGTAAAATTTGTAAATAAAAAGTGTTTCTGAATAAAGTTATTTATAACCTTTTAGGTTTTTAACCTTATTTCTTTTTTTTTTAAACTAACTTTTAAAAACTAACTTTTTTAATATAACTTTATTTTGGGCCATAAATGTTGTAAGATGAAATTATATGGCCCAAGCTAAGTAAATTTTTATTTCAGCAAAAGTATGAATTCCTAATAAATATATTATAACTTTTGGGCCATAAATGTTGTGAGATGAAATTTTATGCCCTAAGCTAAGTAAAATTTTAATTTAAGCAAAGTATAAATTTCTAATAATAAATATATTATAACTTTTGGGCCATAAATGTTGTGAGATGAAATTAAATGGCCTAAGCTAAGCGAATTTTTATTTCAGCAAAAGTTTACAGTAAACAGATAATTTTTCTTATTCAGCTTTTTCACATTGAGCTCACAGGCTGTACTATAAATATAATTAGCTTATATTATAACAATAACTGAAAACTAATTTTAAATAGATGTAAGACTTTAATAAATTAAAGTATAATTACGTCTAAGTTATGTATGGGTTTTTTGGCATTTACACGCGATCTGAGCCCAGAGACACTAAAAAAGGATAGAACAATAAAACTTTTAAGATTATTGCCTATACACTTTCGGGCCGTAAAGGTTGTGAGATCAATTTTTTTGGCCCTAAGTTAAGTAGCATTCTAGTTAACCTAAAATTTTGATATAAATAAATTTACAAATAATATAATTATCATTTCTGAAACTCTTTAATGAGCACAGTTTTTTTATATAATTTTTTTTATAACTGAAAACTAATTTTAAATAGATGTAAGACTTTAATAAATTAAAGTATAATTGCGTCTAAGTTAAGTATGGGTTTTTTGGCATTTACATGCGATCTGAACCCAGAGACAATATAAAAGGATAGAACAATAAAACTTTTAAGATTATTGCCTATACACTTTTGGGCCGTAAAGGTTGTGAGATCAATTTTTTTGGCCCTAAGTTAAGTAAGCATTCTAGTTAACCTAAAATTTTGATATAAATAATTAATTTCTTTTAATGGAACCCCTGGGACCTGTTCGTCACCCAGGGTCTTCCATAAATATAATTTGCTTACATAATTATTATAAACATTTATTATTTTCACAAAATGCTTAACTTGACAGGCCCCTAACCAGTAAGCTTATCGGCGGAAAATACGAACTGTAGTGCTGAAATTTATTTGTATTAATGCTGAGCCAGAGGCGAATTTTGAAAAGTGACTTTAGGAGTAATAAATTTTTGACAAAACTTATAAAAGATTAAAATTTCCAAATTAAGTCTTTTGAATTTTCAAAAAATATCCAGTTTATACTACGAAACTTATAAACAAATATTTAAAAAATTTGTTAAATCAAGGCTTCGGGAGGGATGAATGTTTTGATTCCGACAATTTTATTTATTTTTATCATGTAATTTAGGCACCGAGGATGGATGGAATTCTGCAGACAGCACGTCCTAGGTCAAAGTTCTACATAATCCGGGAGTTATAATCTGACACTTCCTTGGGGGGTCTACCTTGTCACCCAGAAGAGTCTCCGGTTAATGTGTGAATGCATTATCGGGATGCGCTTATATGCTCAGAGTTTACCATTCAAAAAAAAAAACAAAAAAAAAATTAATAATGTAAAAAAAGTTACAAATTTTGTTTTCTTAAGTGGTAATTTATATATACCTACAGCACAATAAGTATATCATATCAAAGAATACACTTTTTTATTACAATGTTTACAGTTGGGAGTATTTATAATAAAGACTGTTACCCCCAAAACAGACTAATTTCACTGCATTACATACATAAATAAGAATAATAAAATAAACAAATTATTACAAAAAGATTTGTGCATAAATTATTATATTTAGAGCGCCGTTTGCTGGCTGGTTAGGGGCCTGGCAAGTTAAGCATTTTGTGAAAATAATAAATGTTTATAATAATTATGTAAGCAAATTATATTTATGGAAGACCCTGGGTGACGAACAGGTCCCAGGGGTTCCATTAAAAGAAATTAATTATTTATATCAAAATTTTAGGTTAACTAGAATGCTTACTTAACTTAGGGCCAAAAAAATTGATCTCACAACCTTTACGGCCCAAAAGTGTATAGGCAATAATCTTAAAAGTTTTATTGTTCTATCCTTTTTTAGTGTCTCTGGGTTCAGATCGCATGTAAATGCCAAAAAACCCATACTTAACTTAGACGCAATTATACTTTAATTTATTAAAGTCTTACATCTATTTAAAATTAGTTTTCAGTTATAAAAAAAATTATATAAAAAAACTGTGCTCATTAAAGAGTTTCAGAAATGATAATTTATTATTTGTAAATTGTTTATATCAAAATTTTAGGTTAACTAGAATGCTACTTAACTTAGGGCCAAAAAAATTGATCTCACAAACTTTACGGCCCGAAAGTGTATAGGCAATAATCTTAAAAGTTTTATTGTTCTATCCTTTTTTAGTGTCTCTGGGTTCAGATCGCATGTAAATGCCAAAAAACCCGTACTTAACTTAGACGTAATTATACTTTAATTTATTAAAGTCTTACATCTATTTAAAATTAGTTTTCAGTTATTAACAAAATTATATAAAAAAACTGTGCTCATTAAAGAGTTTCAGAAATGATAATTATATTATTTGTAAATTTATTTATATCAAAATTTTAGGTTAACTAGAATGCTACTTAACTTAGGGCCAAAAAAATTGATCTCACAACCTTTACGGCCCGAAAGTGTATAGGCAATAATCTTAAAAGTTTTATTGTTCTATCCTTTTTTAGTGTCTCTGGGCTCAGATCGCGTGTATATGCCAAAAAACCCATACATAACTTAGACGTAATTATACTTTAATTTATTAAAGTCTTACATCTATTTAAAATTAGTTTTCAGTTATTGTTATAATATAAGCTAATTATATTTATAGTACAGCCTGTGAGCTCAATGTGAAAAAGCTGAATAAGAAAAATTATCTGTTTACTGTAAACTATTGCTGAAATAAAAATTCGCTTAGCTTAGGCCATTTAATTTCATCTCACAACATTTATGGCCCAAAAGTTATAATATATTTATTATTAGAAATTTATACTTTGCTTAAATTAAAATTTTACTTAGCTTAGGGCATAAAATTTCATCTCACAACATTTATGGCCCAAAAGTTATAATATATTTATTAGGAATTCATACTTTTGCTGAAATAAAAATTTACTTAGCTTGGGCCATATAATTTCATCTTACAACATTTATGGCCCAAAATAAAGTTATATTATAACTTGTGATAGAAAACAACAAGACTTAACTTAGTTTTAATTATACTTTAATTTATTAAAGTTTAAAAAAAATTATTAATTTAATCAATATCAATATTTTGAAATATACTTTTACTTAAATTAAATTTTTACTTATCTTAGGCCATAAAAATTCATCTCACAACATTTATGGCCCAAAAGTTAAAATATATTTATTAGGAATTTATACTTTTGCTGAAATAAAAATTTACTTAGCTTAGGCCATATATTTCATCTCACAACATTTATGGCCAAAAAGTTATAATATATTTATTAGGAATTCATACTTTTTCTGAAATAAAAATTTACTTAGCTTAGGCCATATAATTTCATCTTACAACATTTATGGTCCCAAATAAAGTTATAACTTGTGATTAGGAAACAACAAGACTTAACTTAGTTTTAATTCTACTTTAATTTATTAAAGTTTTAAAAAAATTATTAATTTAATCAGTATCAATATTTTGAAATATACTTTTACTTAAATATAATTTTTACTTAGCTTAGGCCATAAAATTTCATCTCACAATATAATTTTACTTGAATTTAATTTTTACTTAGCTTAGGCCATAAAAATTAATTTTGCATATACTAATTAATTGATTTGTATCGAAGGTAAAATGATATATATAAATTTGGGTATTTCTTATTTCCCAAATTAACTGTAGAGAAAAATACTATATCGAAATAATATATAAGAGTAAAATATTTTTAATTTTCAAAAAAATTAATCAAAAACTATTAAATTCTTCGTAATTTCAAATTCATTAATTTAAAAAAAAATTCATTTTTTAAATCAGTAAATTTGATTTTATAAATAATATTGTCTTAATTATTTCAGTCAAAATACGGGTTTGGTTTTATTTTCACTGGCAAACACGAGATTTGCTCTATTATATGTTTTTTGGGTCGCTGAACACGAAAATCGGGGTCATTTTGTAAAGAAATGGGGGCTTTACCCTTAAATTAGCAAAAACTAACCCTAAAAAGGGGAAATTTTTACATATACGCACTTTGAGCGCCCAGATTTGCACCATACAGGTTTTTGGGGTCGCTGATCAAGAATTTCGACTTCTTTTTCACAAATAATCAATATTTCACCCTTAAAATAGCTGAAACTACCCCTAAAATGGTGTTTTTTTTATTTTCGTACTTTTAGAATCCAGCTTCGACTTCTTTTTCATAAATAATTAAAATTTTAGCCCTAAATTGGCTAAAACTACCCTCGAATAGGGGGTATTTTTGTTATTTTTGCACTTTGATCGTCCAGAATATGCCCATATAGGTTTTTTGGATCGCTATTCAAGAACTTCAACACCTTTTTTGTGGTGAAATTATGATTATTTATAAAAAAGAAGTCGAAATTCTTGATTAGCGACCCAAAAAAACTATATAGGCATATCCTGGACGCTCAAAGTGCGAAAATAACAAAATTACCCCCTATTCGGGGGTAGTTTTAGTCAATTTAGGGCTAAAATTTTAATTATTTATGAAAAGAAGTCGAAGTTCTTGATTAGGGACCCAGAAAACCTATATGGACGTACCCTCGATTCTAAAAGTACGAAAATAAAAAAATCACCCCTTTTAGGATAGTTTTAGCTATTTTAAGGTTGAAATATTGATTATTTGTGAAAAGAAGTCGAAATTCTTGATCAGCGACCCCAAAAACCCGTATGGTGCAAATCTAAGCGCTCAAAGTGCGAATATGAAAAAATACTCCCTTTTAGGGGATAGTTTTAGCTCATTTAAGGGTGAAGCCCCTATTTCTTTACAAAACGACCCCGATATTCGGGTTCAGCGACCCAAAAAACATATAATAGAGCAATACTCGTGTTCGCTAGTAAAAATACAACCCCCCCCCCCCGTATTTTGTCTGGAGTAAATAGGGGGCTTGCATGGGTCAATATTTTGGTAATTTTTGTGCATAATTTTAAATTATATAAAAAAATATTAGACATGTATTTTTTTATTTTTTTAAAATTACGAAAATTAACAAATTCATAGAGGTTTCAAAAACCAGGTTTTCGTCAGAGGTCTGACGTCACAATGTATTTGTATACGGTAGGCATGACGTCATCACTTTTTTAATTTTCATTTTTTTGAAAAACAAAAAAATACGTGTCTAATATTTTTTGATCTAAATTTAAATTATGCAAAAAAATCAATAAAATTCTGACCCATGCAAGCCCCCTATTGTGCATAAAAGATGTGTATTATCAATTTACAAATTCAATCTTCTTCTAAAATAATTTAATTTGAGAAAATTTAAATGTTAATCACCTTTCTTGTTTTACATTATTTACAGTTTATCTCTTACCTTTTTTAAAGCTCGAACTACTTCACCATAATCTCCATTTTCTAACTTTGGATTTTTTGTTAAATTCTCTAACGCTTCTAAAGCTTCTTTTCTATCTTGCCATTTTTTGGATTCAATTTTATCAAAAAAATCTTTTGACAATTTTGATAAAATATCAACAGGATCAAGTAACTCATAAGGATCCATTTCTAATTGATCTAACTGCTCATAATTTTCATTGATATCTAACAAATAAAAATCGTCAGAAAAGTAATTTAATTAGATCTTTCTACAGTTTGCTAAAAAGTATTCTTGAACCTAAAAAAGATTGTATACCCATGCAAAAGTTTTTAAGCTATTAATGTATAGGCAAAAATCTTTTCATTAGATTTATCCATGATAAAATCATTTTGAGCCCATTGCCAATTTATTACAAATAGTCTTTAAAGATTTATTGCTTAAAAAATCTATTTCAGGTTAAAAAATACTTTTTAGCAAACAATGTATATATCTATAAAATTTAATATGCTTTAAATGAAGAATAAAATTAAATTTAAATTACCATCTTGACCATTGGTTACTTCAGTGTTACAAGAGATCTTTAGTTTTTGTGACTTAATGAACCTTTTTGGAACAGCTTTTGTCTCTTTTAAATTGTTAAATTCTACTTCTAATTCTGATAACTGTACTGGTTTTAAAATGTTTAATTGCTGTTTAAATGGTGGACCAATCCATCTAAAATAAATTTATTGTTATAATTTATGTTACAAATAATTTAAGAGTATTCTAAATGATTAAATAACCTATATATTTCAATCGCCAAAGCTTTTGTTTCCTCTCTTACATTCTTATCTCTATCTTCCAAAAGAGCTGGAATTTTTTTAATCAAAGGTTTTAAGTTAATGATTTTTGATCCGAATTCTCTAAAAATATAATTTTTGGTTTGATATGCTTTAATCTATTCAATTTGTAAATAAATATAAATAAACCTTAAACTTAGTGTTATAGCTGAAAGGCATGCCGTTACAATTTTTGGATTTTTTGCTTCTGTTCCTTTTATTAATTCTTCTTGAACTGCTTCTTGTTTTTCAATTTCGATATACATTAATATAATTTGTACAGCTAATTCTTTAGTCTTTGCTTTTGGAGCAGCAATGCATTTAGTTACTAATCCACTCATGACATCATTGACTGTTCTGTAAAATTGTTACAGAAATTTTGTTAAATAAAATTATTAAACAAATAAATATTCATAAAAATAAATTTGAATACTAACTTTCCAGCTATAGCTGCGTTTTCAACAAATGCCAATACTGCCTCTAAACCTTTTTCTTGAGCAGCTGCATTACTATCAATAACAAATTTTTTCACAAGATTAATGTACTTATTCCATTCAGGTGATTTTTCATCATCAATAAGACGAAAAATTTTAGAACATTCTTCATATCCATGGACTCGAGCTTTCCATACCTACATTTTTGAAAATATAAAACAAAAGTTGCATTGTAAATAAAAAATTGTTTACCTTATGAATGCATTGATCTTCAATAGGTAGTTTAATATAATCTGTATCTTCATCCATTATTTATGTCTTAAGTGATCTTTCTATTGAAATGAAAGTTAATTGAAAAAGAATGAGTACAATAATTTATCAAAAAAATTTTATTTATCTTGTAATACAATTGAACTCAAAATAAACTAAAAATAATTTTCTCCAGGAATTAAATTAGTTTTAGAAAATATTTATTTAATGCAAAACAATTTTGCTTCTCAAAATTACAATAAATTGAAAATTTGTTTAACTGAACTGAACAAAAAATGCTGCTTTAAATTTAAAAAAATGTGAATACTAGTTATATTTTAATTGTTAAACTTCATATTATTCTTACATCAACTATAATATAATAATAATTTTAAAAGTTTAAAACTTTGTTAAGTTGAAAATAAAAACATTTAACATGAACGTAAATTTTAAAACAATCTGAAAAAATTTGCTTGTTACTTTAATTAGTTTAATTAAAATTATTAAATTTTTATATTTAAAATTATCATTTACAAATATACTTTATGAAAATAAATAAATAATAAAATAAGACTTTCCTTTTGGGTCTGATTTCGCAAAAATATTTTATCTATGATGAGCATTGTTATGAAACAAAACGTAAGTGACGCGACGACTCGGTGCCCGGTGGCTTGGTGCGTGGATGTCGAAGGAGAAATGAAATCGATCGTACTGCTCAGGGTGGCGAAAAAATGCGATCGCTAGGGATCGTTATTTACACACTTACATATGAGATTTTTTTATTTTTAACTAGAATAGCCGCGCGCTCTGCGCGCGCAGAATAAGACCTTTTTTTTAATAATTTTGTTATAAAATTAATTAAATCCCTATGAAAATTTTTTACCATATTATGGCCATATTTTATGGTGATGGGACAAAATCAATTATAGCCCTATTATGGCCATCAAGTTGACGCTAGATGATCATTTAAAAAAAATGATTTCTTGTTCTTATTGTATAAAATTATGATTTATGCTCCTCCAAAGCGTATAGCAAACGTCAAAAACCCATTTGTTAAAGACCATAAAAAAAAATTTATAACCGGTTTGTGTAACTACACAACCAACGAGCATGGAACATGTTCACTCATAACAGTAATAAATCCAAAAACCTAAATTACAATAAATCCTGAAATATAAATTATTCTAAGTCGATAAACTTAAAGTATTCTAAGTTTTTGTTTTTATCAAGGCCTGACTCCAACTTCAAATTATTCTAAGTTCCTAAATCGAAGTTCATTTCACCCCCCCCCCCCCAAAATCGTCAATTTTTGACCCCCCCCTAAAAGCGTCAATTTTTGACCCCCCCCCCTAAAAGCGTCAATTTTTGACCCCCCCCCTGAAAGCGTCAATTTTTGACCCCCCCCCCCTAAAAGCGTCAATTTTTGACCCCCCCCCCCTAAAAGCGTCAATTTTTGACCCCCCCCCCTGAAAGCGTCAATTTTTTACCCCGCCCCCCTAAAAGCGTCAATTTTTGACCCCCCCCCTGCCAAGCCAAACTTTTTCAAATACCCCATCCAATGAACATGTTCCATGTTAAAAATCAAGGTTTATATTTTATACTTTATATTTTTTAATTTTTAAATTAAAATAAAATAATCATTTAAATTTATTTAATACAAAAATTTATTATTATAAATAAAAATAGGATTTAAATTTGTATTATAAATTTCCAAAACATTTTTACACATTAATTTTTAAAAAAAAGTTATAGGGGCAAACGTTCTTTTCATTTTTTTTTTGCAATAATTTTTAAAAAATAGCTTAAAAAATATTTCCAGATTATAGAACATTGCTTGAAAGTATATCTTAAAACTTTTTTGTCAGCATTCAAAGCCAATGGAGCTCATCAAAAATACTGTCATTCTTTTTAATAAAATGTTAACAAAATATCTTGTCTAATAACTAAAATTCAATTTTTCTTATCAAAAGCCTATCATTTTTAATGTTTAATTATTACATCTGTAAACCACTGATAAGTTTGTAAATTAATTAAAATAAAAAGACATAAAAGTAACCATTGCAATAATATACTGATTTAAAATTTGAAAACTATAATTATTTTACTTATAAACCTTATTTTTATACTTTTTATGAACTTAAAAAAAAGGTATGGCTAATTTTTACTTCCTACGGGCTTGTAAAGGGCATAGATGACGATTTTATGAAGAAAAGCAGAAAAAATTGATAAAAAAATGATGTTCTAACATTAATCAGATGTCCATAAATTATGTCCATATTATGCTAAAAACTTTACTCTCGGATTAAAATAAAATTGATAGTTATGCTGATAAAAAATACTATTATTTTTATTTTTATCAAATATTTTTACTTTAAATCCATGCTGACCCTGCTTAATTAGTCTTCATTTGCGGGATCTATTAGTATCTAATTATATTATTAATCTATTAATATTTGGAGTTGAATTTCTATGAATGTCTCAATAGAAATTTAAAATTTTAAAGTTTTCACAAAAAGGGTTATTTTTTCTTCTAATTGTTCATAAAATTTTTGTTGTTACCCAGTTTTTGGGGAAAATTTTTTTTTAAAGTATTGAAAAACTCAAAAAACGAATGTTCATAACTTTCTATTTTCCAAAATTTTACATTTTCCGGATTTTCTTGTCACCTAACCGAAAATCCGGAATATTTTGGGAAATGGATAGTTATGAAAATTCGTTTTTTGAGTTATTCAGTACTTAAAAGACAAATATCCCCCAAAAACTCCTTACTAACAGAAAGTTTATGGGAAAATAAAATTTTTTTGGACAATTAGTAGAAAAAAAAAAACTCTTTTTGAGAAATTCGCATTTGAAAATTCTCTTTGGCTTTCCTAATTTTCCCGGTTTCTTCGTGAGTTTTCCAAAAAACTGATGTCAGAATCGAATTCAGTTGGAAATTTTACATATTCATTATTCATGAAAATTATTTTTTATAGTTTTATTTAGAGCGTAGAAAAATTAAAATCACAAAATTAGCTCAAATTTTTCTAGCAAATACGAAAAAATTTTAAAATTAAAAAACAGCTGCCAGTTTGAAAGCTTTCAATCTAGAAGTAAAAGTTTGCATGGAACCATATTTTTACGTATTAAACCCAACGGAATTAGTTTTTTGAAAATCCCAGAAATTCACCTTGCCTTTAGTAAAGTTTCACTAAAAATTACTTATATGCGAGAATTCCATTTTGGACATTCCATAGGGTAGTTTATGTTTATTATAAATCACAATACTTTAAGTATAAAACCGGTTTGTGAAATCACAAACAAAAAACATGGAACATGTTTAAATTTATACTTTAAATCACCGCTAGTATTTCGTAACCATTAAATAAATAGTATTTTAGAATAATGATTGACACTCATGTAAATTTAAGCTCCTAAAATCCTGATTATTCTAGGTCCTTAAATCAACATTATTCTATCAAGTTCCAAAATCTGAATTATTCTTAGTCCCTAAATCGAAATTATTCTAAATTCATTTGAGCCCCCTCCCCCAATGATATTCTTATAGTACCTCCCCCCCCTGTCTATAAACATGTTCTATTTTAAAAGCATTTTTAAACCAATTCGATGCGTTTGAATTAGAGTTAAAATAATTTCAGAGTCCAATTAACATGTTTACAGCGGCATAGGCCAAAAATGGTAAAAATACCCATATGGCTGTATGTATTTTTAATTGGGCTCCGAAATATTCAGTAACGAATTTGATAATTTAAATTTGTGTACAGTAGCCACGAAAGTACGATTTCCTAGGCCAAGGAAATCGAAATTTCTCGCTACTGTCACAGACAAATTTTATACGGCACTTATCCATAAATAAAGAATGACCCAAATCACAGTTTACCATCCTCGGCTTCGCCTTGGAAGGTAATATACAAGCGATTTGGGCCATTCTTTACTTTTCTGGACACCAGCCGTAAATATACTATTCCTCCCTTAATAATATTTTCTGGTCTGCGTCGAGAAAGCTACGCGTCCGGCAAAGACGTGATTTCTCGCCACAGATACAGAAAAATGTTATACGACCCTTGTCCATAAATAAGAAATGACCCAAATCGCGGTTTACCATCCTCGGCTTCGCCTCGGAAGGTAATTTACGTGCGATTTGGGCCATTCTTTACTTTTCTGGACTCAAGTCGTAAATATACTATTCATAATATCTAAACAACCACGTTAATTGCTTCAACATTTTGAGATTATTTATAATATTATTTCTTCTTATTCTAAAAGTATTAATTGTTCGGTTCCTTAAAAAATATCTGTATAATTATTATGATTAATATGAAACTGATTCCAGCACCGAAACTCCAGCACCGAAACGAATTACGCCCGAAACACAAACCATAAAAATAATTTTTTTTTTTATTTATTTTTAATCAATTTACTTTTTAATTTATAAACCATTATTAATAAAAAACCAATTAAAATCATTTTTGGTCATTAAAAATCATTTATTAATGATAAACAAATAAAAATAATGTTTTGAATTTTACTCATTTTTTCGATAAAAGGGATAAACTTATTAAGCCCGGCGGCCCAAGGGCCAAAATATTTCTGTGTGGCTTTACTCAATACATCATTGGTAATAAGATTTGGCCACTTAGATCACGTTACTCGGCATCCAAAGTGTCATTTTGGCCTAAATGGCGGTTACGAGTTATACTGATTTTGAGGATTTCTTTAAAAGGGCCAAAACTGTCAAGCCTGGCGGCCCTAGGGTCAAAATATTTCTGTGTGGCTTTACTCAATACATCATTGGTAATAAGATTTGGCCACTTAGATCACGTTACTCGGCATCCAAAGTGTCATTTTGGACTAAATGGCGGTTACGAGTTATACTGATTTTGAGAATTTCTTTAAATGGGCCTAAACTGTCAAGCCTGGCGGCCCAAGGGCCAAAATATTTCAGTGTGGTTTTACTCAATACATCATTGGCAATAAGATTTATCCACTTAGATCACGTTACTCGGCATCCAAAGTGTCATTTTGGCCTAAATGGCGGTTACGAGTTATACTGATTTTGAGGATTTATTTAAAAGGGCCTAAACTGTCAAGCCTGGCGGCCCAAGGGCCAAAATATTTCTGTGAGGCTTTACTCAATACATCATTGGTAATAAGATTTGGCCACATAGATCACGTTACTCGGCAACCAAAGTGTCATTTTGGGCTAAATGGCGGTTACGAGTTATACTGATTTTGAGGATTTCTTTAAAAGGGCCAAAACTGTCAAGCCTGGCGGCCCAAGGGTCAAAATATTTCTGTGTGGCTTTACTCAATACATCATTGGTAATAAGGTTTGGCCACTTAGATCACATTACTCGGCAACCAAAGTGTCATTTTGGCCTAAATGGCGGTTACGAGTTATACTGATTTTGAGGATTTATTTAAAAGGGCCTAAACTGTCAAGCCTGGCGGCCCAAGGGCCAAAATATTTCTGTGAGGCTTTACTCAATACATCATTGGTAATAAGATTTGGCCACTTAGATCACGTTACTCGGCAACCAAAGTGTCATTTTGACCTAAATGGCGGTTACGAGTTATAATGATTTTGAGGATTTCTTTAAAAGGGCCTAAACTGACAAGTCTGGCGGACCAAGGGCCAAAATAATTATATATGGGTTTACTCTATATATCATAAGCAATAAGTTTTGGCCACTTAGATCACGTTACTCGGCAACCAAAGTGTCATTTTGGCCTAAATGGCGGTTACGAGTTATACTGATTTTGAGGATTTATTTAAAAGGGCCTAAACTGTCAAGCCTGGCGGCCCAAGGGCCAAAATATTTCTGTGTGGCTTTACTCAATACATCATTGGTAATAAGATTTGGCCACTTAGATCACGTTACTCGGCATCCAAAGCGTCATTTTGGCCTAAATGGCGGTTACGAGTTATACTGATTTTGAGGATTTCTTTAACAGGGCCTAAACTGTCAATTAGTTTTAGTTATTAAATTATTCAACATGGAACATGATAGTTAGATAAGGTATTTGCAAAATTTTGGCTACGCAGGGGGGGTTGAGGAATTGACGTTTTTAGGAGGGGGGGGGAAATGGACTTAGAATATTTTTGATTTCGGGACTTAAAATAATTTGAAGTGTAAATCAGGGCCTGTTAAGAACAAGAACCTAGAGGATTACTTTATGTTTATGAACTTAAAATCAGTATAACTCGTAACCGCCATTTAGGCCAAAATGACACTTTGGTTGCCGAGTAATGTGATCTAAGTGGCCAAATCTTATTACCAATGATGTATTGAGTAAAGCCACACAGAAATATTTTGACCCTTGGGCCGCCAGGCTTGACAGTTTTGGCCCTTTTAAAGAAATCCTCAAAATCAGTATAACCTGTAACCGCCATTTAGGCCAAAATGACACTTTGGATTGCCGAGTAACGTGATCTAAGTGGCCAAATCTTATTACCAATGATGTATTGAGTAAAGCCACACAGAAATATTTTGGCCCTTGGGCCGCCAGGCTTGACAGTTTAGACCCTTTTAAATAAATCCTCAAAATCAGTATAACTTGTAACCGCCATTTAGGCCAAAATGACACTTTAGTTGCCGAGTAATGTGATCTAAGTGGCCAAATCTTATTACCAATGATGTATTGAGTAAAGCCACACAGAAATATTTTGACCCTTGGGCCGCCAGGCTTGAAAATTTTGGCCCTTTTAAAGAAATCCTCAAAATCAGTATAACTCGTAACCGCCATTTAGGCCAAAATGACACTTTGGATGCCGAGTAACGTGATCTAAGTGGCCAAAACTTATTGCTTATGATATATAGAGTAAACCCATATATAATTATTTTGGCCCTTGGGCCGCCAGACTTGTCAGTTTAGGCCCTTTTAAAGAAATCCTCAAAATCAGTATAACTCGTAACCGCCATTTAGGCCAAAATGACACTTTGGATGCCGAGTAACGTGATCTAAGTGGCCAAAACTTATTGCTTATGATATATAGAGTAAACCCATATATAATTATTTTGGCCCTTGGGCCGCCAGGCTTGACAGTTTAGGCCCTTTTAAAGAAATCCTCAAAATCAGTATAACTCGTAACCGCCATTTAGGTCAAAATGACACTTTGGTTGCCGAGTAACGTGATCTAAGTGGCCAAATCTTATTACCAATGATGTATTGAGTAAAGCCACACAGAAATATTTTGGCCCTTGGGCCGCCAGGCTTGTCAGTTTAGGCCCTTTTAAAGAAATCCTCAAAATCATTATAACTCGTAACCGCCATTTAGGTCAAAATGACACTTTGGTTGCCGAGTAACGTGATCTAAGTGGCCAAATCTTATTACCAATGATGTATTGAGTAAAGCCTCACAGAAATATTTTGGCCCTTGGGCCGCCAGGCTTGACAGTTTAGGCCCTTTTAAATAAATCCTCAAAATCAGTATAACTCGTAACCGCCATTTAGGCCAAAATGACACTTTGGTTGCCGAGTAATGTGATCTAAGTGGCCAAATCTTATTACCAATGATGTATTGAGTAAAGCCACACAGAAATATTTTGACCCTTGGGCCGCCAGGCTTGACAGTTTTGGCCCTTTTAAAGAAATCCTCAAAATCAGTATAACTCGTAACCGCCATTTAGCCCAAAATGACACTTTGGTTGCCGAGTAACGTGATCTATGTGGCCAAATCTTATTACCAATGATGTATTGAGTAAAGCCTCACAGAAATATTTTGGCCCTTGGGCCGCCAGGCTTGACAGTTTAGGCCCTTTTAAATAAATCCTCAAAATCAGTATAACTCGTAACCGCCATTTAGGCCAAAATGACACTTTGGATGCCGAGTAACGTGATCTAAGTGGACAAATCTTATTGCCAATGATTTATTGAGTAAAACCACACTGAAATATTTTGGCCCTTGGGCTGCCAGGCTTGACAGTTTAGGCCCATTTAAAGAAATTCTCAAAATCAGTATAACTCGTAACCGCCATTTAGTCCAAAATGACACTTTGGATGCCGAGTAACGTGATCTAAGTGGCCAAATCTTATTACCAATGATGTATTGAGTAAAGCCACACAGAAATATTTTGACCCTTGGGCCGCCAGGCTTGACAGTTTTGGCCCTTTTAAAGAAATCCTCAAAATCAGTATAACTCGTAACCGCCATTTAGGCCAAAATGACACTTTGGATGCCGAGTAACGTGATCTAAGTGGCCAAATCTTATTACCAATGATGTATTGAGTAAAGCCACACAGAAATATTTTGGCCCTTGGGCCGCCGGGCTTAATAAGTTTATCCCTTTTATCGAAAAAATGAGTAAAATTCAAAACATTATTTTTATTTGTTTATCATTAATAAATGATTTTTAATGGCCAAAAATGATTTTAATTGGTTTTTTATTAATAATGGTTTATAAATTAAAAAGTAAATTGATTAAAAATAAATAAAAAAAAAAATTATTTTTATGGTTTGTGTTTCGGGCGTAATTCGTTTCGGTGCTGGAGTTTCGGTGCTGGAATCAGTTTCATTAATTATTAAATCTTAATTTTATTTTTTTTCTTCGCATATAAACTTATAAGTCTAAGATACAAGTCCTTATTAATTTTATAAATAATACAAGTTTTGCTTTTAATCTCTTTTTTTCCAGATACATTTTTTGTATATTTTTGTTTATAAATAAACTATATAACATAACCATTATCTTTATTTATTTAAATTTTTCATATAAACATAATTTTTTAATAATCATTAGTTTATTAATTAATCTTTAAATGTTTAGAATCAATTTAAATCAAATGTATATTTTCTTATCATTATAAATTTATTTTTTACAATATTGATAATGAATTTCAATTTTTATAATAAATTTGAATATAATCGAATAATCGATTTTAATTCGGCCAATCAGAAGGCGAATAAAAAGGCGAAATAGAAGCAACTTCAGATCTCCATCGATTTTTATAAAAGGGATATTCAATTGAATTAAACAAAACAATATGCAAACAATAAGTTATAAATTATTTAATCTATATATGTTACGGGTAGAATCCGATCTTTGGACAGACCTAGGTGTATCCGGATAAACCTAGTACTATATCCAAGCGGAGTTGGATAAAGTCCGATTCTTAATTTTTTTTATCTTTTTTGTTCAACTTTATCCGTTACCACATATAGGTTTATCCAAGAGGCTTGGATAAAGTCCGCTTAGTAAGAAATGTGAACAAAAAAAAAAAAAAAAATTATTTCACCATGTTATTTTTTTATTTTATTTTTCATATTATTTATATACTCAAATAATTTTTTCATTTAGTCAAATTCAATATAAAAAAAATACAAAATACTAAATTTTAGCTACTGAATATATATATTTATTTTTATTTTTATACAAGGCTGATTCCATGTGAAACGTACGTTGACTTCCAGATGGGGTCTTTCGATTGGGCTGTAACTTTGCACAAGTGATTATATATATATAATGTCCTCACTCCCCAAATTTTACATCGTAAAATCGTTTCTAGCCGCCTCTGTGAATTTTTGAAAATTGGGACCTATTTTAAAGCTCTCAGCCACCAACTTTTGCTTCATTATATAAAAGCATGAAGAAATGTTAAAAATATTATTAGAAAAACGGTTTCGATCGGAAATTTCCCTGGCTATCCGAATTTCTAAACCGTTTTTTAAAATTTTCACGTGGAAACCCGGAAAATTGGAAAATGTGAGCCGTACTATCTGTAGCCCATAACTCAAAACCCCCCACACAGCACAAAACCTTTTCAAAACGTTTCTGGAACGTTTTAAATGTCCGCTTGGTTTTTGGCCAATTGCTAGCAAACTAAGAGAGCTATGATACCCTGCCTTTGATAAAATCTAGCTCAATCTTTAAGGAAGGTGTACAACTTGGTTAGAGCACTTAGCTTATCCAAGTTTTCGTGTAATCGAATTTTGAACGAAAATGCATATTTTTTTTGTAAATTCGATTACACGAAAACTTCAATAAGCTAACTGCTCTGACCAAGTTGTACACCTTCCTTAAAGATTGAGCTACATTTTATCAAAAGGCAGGGTATCATAGCTCTCTTAGTTTGCTAGCAATTGGCCAAAAACCAAGCGGACATTTGAAACGTTCCAAGAACGTTTTGAAAAGGTTTTGTGCTGTGTGGGCCGTCACTTCAAATAACTTCAAACTGGGTGTGGAGACTGAGTATTCCATATACTTTCACCTGATATTAATATGGGTATGGGTATTTTCACATACGGAAAAGTTATAACGATAATTAGTGAAATTTTCCGATTTTGAAAATGCAAATTTAGCGAAAAAAGCTATATTTATATGCAAATTTAAGCAGAACCGATTTCATATGTAAAATTTATCATAAAATAAATTATTTTTAAATGCCTTTAAACTTTTTCTATTGATGTATATAGTCAATTCTACGAAATTAGACTTTTTATAAGAAGCTATTCAAGTAATTCTTAGTGAAAATGACCTAATAGGAAAACGAATGTCAGGAATTTTGAAAAATCAAATTCGGCTGGATTTAGTATGTTAAAATATGACACCTTACCAATTTTTATGGTTCTGGATTAAAAAATTTTGAAATAGCAGCTGTTTTTTGAATTAAAAATATTTTCCAATTTTTAAAGAAAATCTAAGTAAATTTTCTTTTTTAATTTTTTTACACTCTGAACAGAGCTCAAAAACTATTTTCAACCATAGGAAATAGCTGAAACTTCTTACTGCGAGTAATTTCGGCTGTCAGTTTTTGGAAAAACATCGAGAAAGCTGAATAAATCTAAAATTCTAAAGGCAAATTTTTTTTTTTTTAATATGGATTTTTAATTATTATATTTTATATTATTTGTTTTTTAAGTTTTTCAAAACTAAAAAGGTTAAATACAGAAATAGAAATTTAAAAAAAAAATTAAAATTTTCTTTTTGGAAAACAGTAATTTTAAGTGCAACAAAAAAGAAAAGAATTTCCCAGTGTTTGAAAAATCCACATTAAAAAAAAAAAAATTTGCCTTTAGAATTTTAGATTTATTCAGCTTTCTCGATGTTTTTCCAAAAACTGACAGCCGAAATTACTCGCAGTAAGAAGTTTCAGCTATTTCCTATGGTTGAAAATAGTTTTTGAGCTCTGTTTAGAGTGTAAAAAAATTAAAAAAGAAAATTTACTTAGATTTTCTTTAAAAATTGGAAAATATTTTTAATTCAAAAAACAGCTGCTATTTCAAAATGTTTTAATCCAGAACCATAAAAATTGGTAAGGTGTCATATTTTAACATACTAAATCCAGCCGAATTTGATTTTTCAAAATTCCTGACATTCGTTTTCCTATTAGGTCATTTTCACTAAGAATTACTTGAATAGCTTCTTATAAAAAGTCTAATTTCGTAGAATTGACTATATACATCAATAGAAAAAGTTTAAAGGCATTTAAAAATAATTTATTTTATGATAAATTTTACATATGAAATCGGTTCTGCTTAAATTTGCATATAAATATAGCTTTTTTCGCTAAATTTGCATTTTCAAAATCGGAAAATTTCACTAATTATCGTTATAACTTTTCCGTATGTAAAAATACCCATACCCATATTAATATCAGGTGAAAGTATATGGAATACTCAGTCTCCACACCCAGTTTGAAGTTATTTGAAGTGACGGGTTTTGAGTTATGGGCTACAGACGGTACGGCTCACATTTTCCAATTTTCCGGGTTTCCACGTGAAAATTTTAAAAAACGGTTTAGAAATTCGGATAGCCAGGGAAATTTCCGATCGAAACCGTTTTTCTAATAATACTTTTAACATTTCTTCATGCTTTTATATAATGAAGCAAAATTTGGTGGCTGAGAGCTTTAAAATCGGTCCCAATTTTCAAAAATTCACAGAGGCAGCTAGAAACGATTTTACGATGTAAAATTTGGGGAGTGAGGACATTTTATATATATAATCACTTGTGCAAAGTTACAGCCCAATCGAAAGACCCCATCTGGAGGTCAACGTACGTTTCACATGGAATCAGCCACAAGACAAACTGCTATGACGTTTTGAGTTGCATTTAAGTCCATTTTATTTGCACTTGCATTTCTTCGTTTTGCAACCTTGTTTTCAGTGACACCTATGAAAGCCTTGACCATAAAATTTAGATGCCATTATTGCAAGTTGGCGTAAAGTTTTCTTTTCAGTGGATACTTTTGAAACATATCTATGTGGTTTGCATTCGTAGGTGTAAATTGATTCCACGAAAATTTTTCTTCGATTGTCACTGGTGAAAATATAAAAAATTCAAAAATATTCATAACCCGTATCGAAAAATGCTGTGCAAGCGTTGTGCACAAGCTTGTGCACAAGCTTGTGCACAAAATCGCGAAATTTTGTGCATAAAATAGAACAAAACTTAATTTTAATAAATATGGAGGCAAACCGAAATATAGTCCTCCTGGAGTCCAGATAATACTCAGGAAGGTATTATTAATTAAAAATATCATTTACCGAAAAAAGGGGCTAAAAGTTTTCCAATATGGCGTATCCGAAAACTCTAAAAACACCCGAAAATATATTTTCTGCATTAGATTTGGGTTTACAAATACTTTTCGGTCTTCCATTATGGTGGACCGGAAAACTTAAAATCACCCGGACATCAATTTTCTGCATTAGAATTGGATTTTTAAGATAAATAAAAACGAATATAAGATGCAAATTTTTATATTATGACCTTGAAAATATTTTTTGTTTTTCAAATTCCAAATCTAATGCAGAAAATTGATGTTCGGGTGTCTGAAGTTTTCCGGTCCACCATATTGGAACACCGAAAAGTATTTGCAAGGTCAAACTATGAAAAATTGCATCTTAAATTCGTCTTTACTGAGCTTGAAAACCCAAATCTAATGCAGAAAATTGATTTTCAACTGTTCCTAAAATTTCCGGATCCGCCATATTGAAAAACCGAAAAATATTTGTAAGATCCAATTGTGAAAAATTGCATCTGAAATTCATTTTTAATGAGCTTAAAAACCCACGTCTAATGCAGAAAAATGATTTTCGGGTGTTTTTGAAATTTTTGGGTCCACTATATTGGAAAACCGAAAAATATTTGCGAGGTCAAAATATGAAAATTTGCATCACAAATTCGTTTTTAATTATCTTGAAAATCCAAATCTAATGCAAAAAATTGAATTTCGGGTGTTTTTGAAATTTTCGGGTCCGCCATATTGGAAAACCAAAAAATATTTGAGAGATTATAATGTGAAAATTTGCATCTCAGATTCGTTTTTATTTATCTTGAAAACCCAAATCTAATGCAGAAAATTGATTTTCGGGTGTTTTTGAAATTTTTGGGTCCACCATATTGGAAAACTGAAATAAATTTGCACGGTCAAATTATGAAAATTTACAACTAAAATTCGTTTTCGATGATATTGAAAACCCAAATCTAAAGCAGAAAATTTATTTTCGGGTGTTTTTAGAGTTTTCGGATACGCCATATTAGAAAACTTTTAGCCCCTTTTTTCGGTAAATGATATTTTTAATTAATAATACCTTTCTGAGTATTATCTGGACTCCTGGAGGACTATATTTCGGTTTGCCGTCCATATTTATTAAAATTAAGTTTTTTTCTATTTTATGCACAAAATTTCGCGATATTGTGCACAACGCTTGCACAGGATTTTTCGATACGGGTTTATTAGCCAATCAAATTGCTTGTTTTAATTTTTGAATTTTTCTATTTTCTTGATAGATTATCATGGGTTACAGCCTATATTTATTGTAAACATCTATCTTTGATATTTCTTTAATGAATCTAATGGGAAATGATAATGATATAGTCTAGTTTTAATTTAGTGTAAAAAGAATTAAAATTTTATTTTATAAAGATATTAAATAAATTAGAAATTATTTTAAAATATTGTAAGGATATATTAAAAACATTAACTTAAACGTAGTTACTATGACCATTAACTTAAAAGTAGTTACCCCCATAATAGCTTTATCCAAATAATAATTATTTTGCATACATCTAAATCAAGCATAAATCTGTAAAAAAGATTTTCTTCCTAGCGGGTCGAAAACACTTTTTTTGCCCCGCAACGAGATCGAAAAAAACGCGTTTTCACCCCACTGAGAAAGAAAAATTTCGTTTTGTCCATGGGAACAAAAAAAGAATACCCCAGATCGCAGTTTACCATCCTAGGCTTCGCCTCAGATGCTAATTAACGTGCGATCTGGGCCATTCTTTTTTTTTGCTCCCTTGGTTAAAAATGTACTTATTCTTTAATTTTATTTTAATTTTTCACCGATATAAAATGGTTATTTAGGGGCCTTGCAAGTTAAGCAGTTTCTGAAGATAATAAATTGTTATAATATAAGCTGATTATTATATTTAAAGTACAGCACTGTATAAGAAAAATTATCTATTTACTGTAAACTTTTGCTGAAATAAAAATTTACTTAGCTTAGGCCATATAATTTCATCTCACAACATTTATGGCCCAAAAGTTATATAATATATTTATTAGGAATTAATATTTTTGCTGAAATAAAATTTTACTTAGCTTAGGCCATAAAATTTCATCTCACAAAATTTATGGGCCGAAAGTTCAATTATATGTAAAAAGTAGATCCATTAGGAATATTGTAAGGAAATCAAATAAATTTTAATCGTAAAAACCTTATTTTCTGGACTCAAAAACTTCAAATTCAGATTAGCTTGTGATTAGGACCCTGCCAAAAGTATAAATATTCTACAGTATAGTCTCGAAAATATACTTAAGAACATTCTTGAGAATATGCTTGAGCATATAATTTGAGAATGTAGAATATGCTTGAGCATATATTTGAGAATGTACTATTATTGTCCAAATAAGAATATTCTCAAGAATATCCTAATCATTCTAATATATAATATTATTTTTCATTTTAGAACTTATTTGCACATGTAATCAAAAATTAAATTTCAATAATTTATATTATACATTAAATTTTTTAATTTACTTATAAGTATAATTTAATTAAAAAATTATAAATAATTTTTAATAAATTTGATTTTCAATGAAAATCATAGCAAAAATACAAAACCGAACAAGTCGATTTTGTAATATAATAAGTATTTGACAAGTTCTTATATGCAGTTGGAAAATCATTTTATTTATGACTTTAAAAAAATAGTAATCGCCACCTATTAATCATCTTAATTAGTTCATTTTGTCTAAAGTAGATGGCTTTTTTCAAAGTCATAAATAAAATGATTTTCCAACTGCATATAAGAACTTGTCAAATACTTATTATATTACAAAATCGACTTGTTCGGTTTTGTATTTTTGCTATGATTTTCATTGAAAATCAAATTTATTAAAAATTATTTATAATTTTTTAATTAAATTATACTTATAAGTAAATTAAAAAATTTAATGTATAATATAAATTATTGAAATTTAATTTTTGATTACATGTGCAAATAAGTTCTAAAATGAAAAATAATATTATATATTAGAATGATTAGGATATTCTTGAGAATATTCTTATTTGGACAATAATAGTACATTCTCAAATATATGCTCAAGCATATTCTACATTCTCAAATTATATGCTCAAGTATATTCTCAAGCATGTTCTTAAGTGTATTTTCGAGACTATACTGTAGAATATTTATACTTTTGGCAGGGGAAACAACAAGACTTAACTTAGTTTTAATTATACTTTAATTTATTAAAGTTTTAAAAACATTAATTTAATCAGTATCAGTATTTTGAAATGTATTTTTACTGAAATTAAATTTTTACTTAGCTTAGGTCCTATAATTTCATCTCACAACATTTATGGCCCAAAAACTATAATATATTTATTAGGAATTAATACTTTTGCTGAAATAAAAATTTACTCAGCTTAGGCCATATAATTTCATCTCACAACGTTTATGGCCTATTTATTAGGAATTTATACTTTTGCTTAAATTAAATTTTTACTTAGCTTAGGCCATAAAATTTCATCTCACAACATTTATGGGCCGAAAGTTGACTTATATATAAAAAGTAGATCCATTAGGAATATTGTAAGGAAATCCAATAAATTTTAATCATAAAAACCTTATTTTCTGGACTCAAAATCTTCAAATTCAGATGAGCTTTTTTTTTTCTCAAAACTTTTTGCATAAAAAAATTAAAAAAACAGCAATGTTTTTTTGCTTTTTGAAAGTAGAACCTCATTTTTTTCTGTGGGAGTACTCGTTTTAGAAATATACTTTATAGTCAATATTTTGGATCTGAAACTTATGTTTTTGAAAATTTTTCAAACACAAAAATAAAAAAAACAGAAATATTTTTTTTCGTTTTGAACGTATCACCTAATTTATTTCTATAAAAGTACTATAATATTTGAAAATATCGTTTTCACTCGATATCTCAAATCTAATACTCAATTTTTTAAAAATTTTCTCTCAAAATTTTTTGCATAAAAAAATTAAAGAAACCGCAATATTTTTTTTCTTTTTGGACTTATAGTACCTAATATTTTCCTATGAAAGTACTTATATCTAGAATTATCGTTTTTCCTCGTTATCTCCAATTGATACTTAATTTTTTGAAAACTTTTTTCTCAAAATTTTTTACATAAAAAAAAAAATAGCTATATTTTTTTTCTTTTGGGACGTAGTATTTAATTTTTTTCCATGAAAGTACTAATATCTAAAATTATCGTTTTTACTAGGTAAAATAGACCATTTAGAACATTTTGTTATTGTTAATGAGGAACCATAGTGCCAATTACTTTGCAGCGTTTTTTTCTTTTTGGACGTTGTACCTATGGTCCGCCATTGATAAACGTCCGCCATTTTGAAATTTTTTTTTGTTTTAATTTACTAGTTTTGAAGGTGTGGAGATGAGCTCCCTCCCCAGAACAAGACTGATATCAGTAAAATATACTTTTTTTCAACTTTTTAGGTCAGTTTGAAGAAATTTAACGTTGGTTATTTTTTTTTATACTCAAAAAACCGATTTTTCGAAAATTAAAAATAAATTTTCGGGGTCTTAAAATAGTCTTAAGGGTCTAAAACCAATGAGGATTGAAAATAAACTCTGTGCCCTTTTTTTCTACGCAACTTTCAGATTAATAGCACAACACAGTGCGGAGAAACAAATAGAAACGCAAAAAACACGATTTTTAAGGTTTTTTAAGGTTTAAGGGCGCCTAATATGGGCTAGGAAGCTAATTCCAACGGCGATCGGCTAGTTTTTATAATACTTTTCGGATACAAATAATTTTTTTGAGATTGGGGAGGGGGGCCAAATCACTATATTTATTCGGCAATAGCCTTTCAGAAACTTTTTTTCAAAGATTTGTCAAAAATATTGGTTCTGTGAATTCGAAAGAGCTAATTTCAAGGTTATCTATCCAGAATATCTGGGTAAATAGACGCAGCCTACAACAAATTTTCTTATTCCACTAAAAAAATTTTTTTTGATTGAATCTCTGAATAAACTTCACAAAAAAATATATGAAATTTTAGAAACTTTTTTTCAAAGATTTGTTAAAAATATTGGTTCTGTGAATAAGAAAAAGCTACTTTGAATCAAAAAGGAATTTTTTTAATAAGGAGAAAAAACAAGAAAAAACGGTGTGCAGGGTATCTCCAGTTTCACTTATCCGAACCAAAAAAAAAAAAATTGGTAAGAGTAAGCCTAATTTTTAATGGGCTGATAAAGAGTTTTTTAAAAATATTAATTACAAACTTATCTATATTTTAAATTTAAATTAATACTATAAAATATTTAATTCTTTTTTTTTTTACATTCACAGTTGTTTAAAAGAAAGTCTCAGATATCCAATGGTTTGGGTCTTTTAGTCGGTAATCGTGCAAAATTTTGAGATATTAGCAATAAGAAAATGTTTTTAATGGTCTATTTTACCTAACAAGAAATAATATCATAAGAAAAACTAAAAATTATCTTTTCCTTGATATAATTCCCAGCGAGCAAAATGAATTCAGATTGTGTTCAATATGAATTCACGAGTACTCAGAATGAACTCTTTTTCTATGCCTATTGAACTCGATATGTATTCATAATGAAGTCATTTTATTTCGCCTAATTGAGTTCTTTTTGAATAATTTTTGAATTCATAAAATATATCCATTTTATCCATACTTTATGAAATCAGAATTTTTTTTTAAATAATATAGTTATATTAGGAAGTAAATAATTTTAAAATAATTTTATTTTATTCAATTTTAGGTAAAAAAAATGGTTGAAAATAATTTATATAGGTATTTGTGTTAAGATAAACTTATTTAAAAATATTAAAAAATCAATTAAATTCATTAAAATAAGATATATTTTATTAACATTAATTAAAAAATTTTACATTAACAATGTTTTTATATATTTATGACTAGGTTATTTTGCACTTAATTTAAAAAAAAAAATTAAATGTTTTATTTTTGTAAATAATTAACACTTGTTGCAATAATAAAATACAATCAATACAGATAATATATAGGTTATATTCAGTAATAATAAGTCACTTGATATTTTTATTTTAAAATATCCTACAACTACACTATAACCCTAACTTTTAAATATTTAGTGAATAAATGATTTATAAATGAACTTTTAATTAATTAACTTAATTGTATTATTTATGCAGTAATAATATAACACTTTACAACACGTGATGTTTTTCATCCTGGAATATTAACGGTCTCCCTCGAAAGTGGCGTCTTTTTTAAAAGTCTGTTTAGTTGTATGTACGTGTGAGTTGTAACCACGTTGTAACTATATTACTATAACTAGGTACATTTTTTTATACGCAATTTTTACTCGTATTGAACTCAAAAAGAACTCAATCAGGCGAAATTAAATGATCAGATTACGATTACATTGTGAGTTCATAAAGAATTCTTTATGAATAAACTTTAAATTTATGAATTCATTTTGCTTGCTGGGTTGTCAGTTTAACACCGCATGGAAAAAATTAGGTTTTTTACAAAATAAAAAGGTAAATTTTTCTACACCCGTACTTAATCTTCTTTTATTCTAATTATGTCTGTAGACAGTTTTTGGTATAGCTGACGTAGTTATTAATTAATTTTTTTATGTAAAAAATTAAAAAAAAAAAATTTTGAAATATTACGTATCAGAAAGAGAAATCCTTTACAAACGATAATTTTAGATACTCGTACTTTCATAGGAAGAAATTAAGTACTAGGTCCTAAAAAAAACATCGCATCTTTTGTATTTTTTGGTGGCAAAAATTCAAGAAAAAAATTTCAAAAAATTACGTATCAGATCCAAAAGTTGACTATAAACAATCTTTCTATATTGAAAAAAGCCTGTTTCTGAACTTTAAACAATAAACATACATTACTCCCTTCATTTTCATCGTAAATTAATAATTTTTTTTTTTAAATCGATTAATTTTTCCCTGGCAATTCATTTCTTTAAGAAAAAAAAACATTTTTATTAACAAAAATTCAATTTTCAGGTCAAAAGTTTTTGAAAACTGCAAGTAGAAAAATTTACTTAACACAGTTTTTGACCTAAAAATTGAAATTTTGTCAATAAAAATAATTTTTTTCTTGAAGAAATAAATACTTAGGGAAAAATAAATTGATTTAAAAAAAAAAATTTGTTATTTTAATTTGTTCTGATCAAAACACTTAAATTGAAAATTTCACATCTGCAGTTTATTAACTGCAGATGTGAAACTAGTCCAGTTAAAATGCGGGTTTGGGGTCGAAATCTCTTGACAGGATGAGATTTGCTCTATTTTATGTTTTTTGGGTCGCTGAATCCGAATCTAGTGTCCAATAGGGCTTGAAAATAGAGGAACGCCCTTAAATCAGCAAAAACTACCCTTTTTTAGGGTTTTTTTGCAAGATTTTGAAAGTAAAGCCAATTTGGTCAAATATATTTCATTTTTTGATAATGGATTAAGAAGATATTGCGATTTTCTTATAATTGACCAAAACTATGATATACAGGCTAATTATAGAGGGTGAAAACTACCCCCAAAATTTAAAAAAATAGAAAAAACACGCTAAAAGTTGAAATATATACTTTTTTTTGTTTAGTCAAGTATTTAAATATATTTTATGCTATTATTTTAACCATCATGAGATGTATTCACCCCCCCCCCCCGGAGGGTTAAAGCAACCCCTAAATTTATAAATACATAAAAACCATTATAAAATTTTATTTTTTTTACTTTTTTTTTATGGAATCAAGTGTTTAAAATATTTTATGCTATTTTTAAACATCTTAAAATTTATTCACCCCCCAGGAGGGTTAAAACAACCTCTAAATTGATGCATACATAAAAAGCATGATAAAATTTTATTTGTTTTTGTAGAATTAAGTATTTAAAATAGCATAAAATATTTTAACAACTTTGTTCCACAAAAAAAAGTAAAAAAAATAAAATTGTATCTTGTTTTTTTTATATTTATAAATTTAGGGGTTACTTTAACCCCCCCGTGAGGGTGGGTGAATACATTATTTAAATACTTGAATTCACAAAAAAAAGTAAAAAAATAAACTTTTAGGGTATTTTTTCTATTTTTTTAAATTTCGGGGGTACTTTTCACCCTCTATAATTAGCCCTTATAAAAGAATTGTTAATAAATCTCAAAAAATTTGCATTTATTTGATTATTATACCGCTGGTTTCAAAATATTGCAAAAAAACCCTTAAAAAGGGGTAGTTTTTGCTGATTCAAGGTATTGCTGACCTATTTTCCAGCCCTAATGGACACCAGATTCGGATTCAGCGACCCAAAAAACATATAGTAGAGCAAATCTCATCCTGTCAATAGGTTTCGACCCTCCCTCTCGCATTTTAACTGGACTAAACTATTAATTAATATAGCTGACTTTTGAGGTTCAGACTATACATTTTCAAATAATTAAAAGGATCATACAATATAATTGAAAAAACAAATAGATAATGCAATTTTTTTAGATTTAAATTTTTATAGAGAATAATAGCTAAAAAATTTATATTTTCTTTTATTTACAGAAAGTTCTAATGATGTTACTAAACCATCTGTAGTTTATTGATCGAACAAAGTTTTAATAAATTGTAAATTTGTGTGTGTGTGTGTGTGTGTGTGTGTGTGTGTGTGTGTGTGTGTGTGTGTATTTCATTGATTTGTTAATAAAATAAATAAATGAAGAAAATACTAAATTTTTTTAAATTTTTTTTACACCAAATGTCCGTAAATACGTCAAAAAGCAATTTTTAAGGCTGATTCTACAAAACCGTAAAATCGCCCCGCAATCCGCAACCGTAGACCGCAACGCACGAAATTTTTCAGTGTAGCCAACTCATCTTAAATTTATTAAATTTTATAACCAAAAATAATAAAGTAAAAATAATAAGCAAAAGCAAGAAAATAAAATTATAATAATTAAATAAATGATCCATAAAAGTAATTAAATATTAAATATAATTATTAATTTTTTAAATGTTCAGTTATTATTCGGCAAAAAATGGAAAAATATCATTAAATTATATATTTCTTAATTCTCATACAATCTGATTATTTTTTTCTGTTTTTAAAAAAGTATAATCCGTTTTATAAAATTTGTGTTATGTGGAGATTTGGATTTGTAACGTCCTCAGCCGTTTTAAAAAAAAAAAACTTTTTTGTACGTTTAAAATTTTTTTCCGTGTATGTAGAAAAAACGGTATATAAAATTTTTTCCGTGTATACAAATTCGAATTTGTTAAATTTTAAATTTTCACGGAAAATTTAAAGACATTCTTTTCCAGTTATTCAAGCTAAATTTTCAATTGCGAGAAAAACGATTTGCCTTTAGTTTCACCGGATAACTGGGAAAACCTTAGTCAAGGCCATTATTTCACTTTCGAGTTTTTATTTTTTTATTCTACTTTAGAAACTAAATTTAGATTTAAGGAAAACTCAAGGGATGAAGTTATTAGCCTGGAACTACGTAAATTAAGCATAATTTTAAGCTACCTTTATAAAAATTTACGTTTAGCATAATAAATTTTAGGTTTAAATCTCGTAAATAAATTGCTCTAAAAAGCCCATAATTAGCTTAAATTAAAAGAAAAAGGGTTCAAAAGTAATTTATTTATGAAAAACAAAGAAAATTAAGTTCAAGTAAAACAATGGGTTTACTTAATGACTTAACAAAATTTTATTTTGATAAAGTCAGACAAATACAAAAGTATTCCTATAAATATCTTATGTAAAACCCATTGTTTTGAAATATCATACGTTTTGTCGACTCATTAAAAATTTAGATAAGAAAAATAACATCCGATCTATGCGTGATAATGAGTCGACAAAGGAATTCCCCTCTTAGACAAACTCTAGGAGTAGTATCTTAGATAAGACCCTCAACCCACTCTTGATTTTTTATCAAGAGGGGAAGTCGGTCTTATCAAAGATTTCGGTGCTTAAATACTGGAGTTTTTGCCTGAAAAAGGCCTTCTTGAAGTCCTTCTGAACCGGTTCAGAACTTGGCTCGCGTTAAAAATGAAGAAAAAGAAAAAGAAAGGAATAACTTGGACTTAATTTCATTTTAAATTAATATTATCATTTAAAGGTGTTCATATAATTGTAAATTATATTTTTCTTTCCTCAACTTAACTTCAATTTTATAAATTATTTAAGTTTCAATAAATTAAACTTTAAAAAAAAATACTTAGTATAAATTCATAAATTTTTTGGACATCCAATTTCAAAAAAAAAAGTAAGTAACATATTTTAATTCTACAAAAAAAAAAGTTAATTCAATTCACTATTTTGAGTAACTTTTTCTGAACACCAAGCTAATTAACAATCCCTGGAAGGCCTGGACAACCTTCCTAAAATCAATTTAAATAATACGAATCAGCTTGAAAACTGATCGTTACAGATTTGATTTATAACATAACGATTAAAATTCATCTTCATACTTTCATTAATTCATTTGTTGTATAAAAGTAACTACCTTCAACAATATGAATAAACTCCAAACGTAGTTTTAAAAATTTTTTTCTGACTAATTACTATCTGGGAAGTTAATTAACTACACAGATAGTAATTACCTGGACAAGAATTTTTACACTGCAGTGAGTTTAATGAATTATGTTGTGAGAGTTGCATGTAGCTTTAATATTCTAATTTTTTTTTTGCCTTTGATTTATTTTGCCTTGCTATTGATTGCACTACACATCAAACGACTGAATTATATAATGTTGTATACAAAAAAAATGTTTTTAATTTTATCTAATAGATAAAAAATTAAATAACTCCTTTCTTTCCGATGGACCTGTGAGGTCAATTGGAAGATTTTTTATAACGCTAGGTAAAATTCAGGCTCTATGGCTCCAAACATCTTAGACGAATTACTAGTTCCAATTTTTCTGATCATTGCTCTACCCATACAAAGAAAAATATTATTTTTGCATAAAAATAGTTATTATGGTAATGGTCGAAAAAATTGGAAATCTAAAAATCTGCATGTATAGTTTGGAGGAACCAAAAGTCCTTACCAACTGCATGTGAAATCAATTTTCAGATTAGCCACAGCATGGAACGAAGGTTTTTCGAAACTTCTTGATTTTTTCTCTCTTCCTCTAATTGCCTTTTCTTATTTTAAATAGCCTTAGAATATGTCTATCTTTTTTTTGTTAAAATATATTAATTTAGATTGTCTTTATCATGACAAAAATGAAGTTAATAATTGCGATCTAAAAAGATCTTTAAAGATATATAGAGCATATATTTTACTTAGTGCTATTTAAAAAATAATTCTTAAACAAGGTCTAATGGACATCAGAAGACCATATCGAAAAGAGAACATTCGTTTAATGTTTCATCTCATGGACAAAATCTTATTTTCTTTCCTTTATAATGCTAAAATTAATTTCCTTAATCAATCTAAATTAATAAATTTCAAAAAGAAAAAAGATAGACATATATTCTAAGGCTATTTAAAATAAGGAAAGGCAATGAGAGGAAAAGAGAAAAAATCAAGAAGTTTTGAAAAACCTTCGTTCCATACTGCGGCTAATCTGAAATTTGATTTCACATGGTTGGTAAAAACTTTTGGTTCCTCAAAACTAACATGCAGATACCATAATAACTATTTTTATGCAAAAATAATATTATTCTTTGTATGGATAGAGCATAATGATCAGAAAAATTAGAGTTATAGTCATTGGTCTAAGATGTTCGGAGCCATAGAGCCTAAATTTTACCTGGCGTTATAAAAAATCTTCCAATTGACCTCACAGGTTCATCGGAAAGAAAGGAGTTATTTAATTTTTTATCTATTAGATAAAATTAAAAACATTTTTTTTGTAAACAACATTATATAATTCAGTCGTTTGATTAGTAGTGCAATCAATGTCAAGCAAAGACAAACAAAAAATTAGAACATTGCAGCTACATGCAACTCTCACAACATAATTCATTAAACTCACTGCAGTGTAAAAATTCTTGTCCAGGTAATTACTATCTGTGTAGTTAATTAACTTCCCAGATAGTTTTTATAACTCCATTTGGAGTTTATTCATTTTGTTGAAGGTAGTTACTTTTATACAAAAAATGAATTCTAAAGAGACATGATTATTTAAATTTCAAAAGTATGAAGATGAATTTTAATCGTTATGTCATAAATCAAATCCAAATCTCCACATAACACAAATTTTATAAAACGGAATATACTTTTTTAAAAACAGAAAAAAATAATGAGATTGTATGAGAATTAAGAAATATATAATTTTATGATATTTTTCCATTTTCTGTCGAATAATAACTGAGCATTTAAAAAATTAATAATTATATTTAATATTTAATTACTTTTGGATCATTTATTTAATTATTATAATTTTATTTTCTTGCCTTTGCTTATTATTTTTACTTTATTATTTTTGGTTATAAAATTTAATAAATTTAAGATGAGTTGGCTACACTGAAAAATTTCTTGCGTTGCGGTCTACGGTTGCGGATTGCGGGGCGATTTTACGGTTTTGTAGAATCAGCCTAAGGCTAGTTCCACAAACCTCCGTAAGCGCAGAAACGGAGCCGCAACGCAATGCGCACAGCACAATACGCATGTGCACAAACGAAAATCGAGCTGTGCGCATTGCGTTGCGGTTCCGTTTCTGCGCTTACGGAGGTTTGTGGAACTAGCCTAAGGGAAAATAGTCGGAGCCGATAAAACGCCCTGAAATTTTAATAAAACGTTTGGAAACTTTTTTCTGCGGACGTTTAAAATATTTTAAAGGCTTATTTCAAAAACTTTTGGTAGTTATTAAACCTTTGGTTGTTACTAAACCTTTGGTTGTTATTTTGTATGCTTTTTTTATGTTAAAATTAACGTTATATTTAAAGTTGAATTTTAAATTATCATAAGTAGTATTCGATGTATCACCCATATTTAGTTTAATATTATAACGATTTTGTAGCATTAATTGACCAGTACTGGGTTGAACCCAGAATTTTAAAGTTAAATTTAATATTTTTATGTTTATTTTATTTATCGCCCAAATGTTTTTCAAATGTCGATCGAAACGCTGCAGGTACCTTCTGTACCTGTATTAACAACCGCGTAATTTTAAATAATTTTTAAATGAATTTAAAAAATTATATAATTTTGCCACTTGATATGTCTTAATAAAAAAAGGGATGTAATATATACATACACATATCAAGATAGGGCAATTTAATTAATATGATTCATTTAACAGCTATGCCCAGTACAGGTCAATAAATAAGCAACTAATATATATATAGTTAAATTTAATGTTGAATTTTAACGTTAAATTTAATGTTAAATTTTAGCATGAAATTTAATAATAAATTTAATGTTAAATTTAATGTTAGAACGAACATTAATTTGATCAAAAAATTTAGTTTATAGCAATGATGCTTAATTTTAGAAGCATCAGGGTAATTTCTATAATAACTACAATTGGATTAGCAAAATTATATGAAGATTTTTTTTCTTCAATTTTCCGCGATAATTTTAACGTTAAATTTAACGTTAAAATTAATATTAAAGTAACGATAAATCTACCTTAAATTAACGTTAAAGTTACCTTAAATTATAACGTTTAAATTAACGTTTAAATAAGTTAACGTTAATTTTAACGTTAACTTATGCACCGGGGTAATTATTTATTTTTATTCCCTGATAATTATTACTTAAACCCCTATGGCCTAATTTTTAACAAGTATTTACAAAACAAGATAAATTTTATTTTATTTTATTTATATAGTTATCTTCCTAAATTTATGGAGTTGTACTATGTGGTTTTTTTTTGTTAGAGACATTTCTGTTTTGAAAAGCTAGTATTGAGCGAAATTATTGAAGTACCATTTCACATGGCTGCTTACAACTTGGGCAAGAATAAAGTAGAAGCTATGTATTGAAGCAAAAAAAGTTACAAGTACGATATATTGTATTACAGAGACAATGGAATTGGATAATACATGATTTACATGTTCACTTTTCATATCAATGTTAAATATTAAGCAATTTAGTGTTCTATTAGTGAGTAAATATATTGCGTTACAGTTAACAATTGTTAAATTTGGGGTTGTGTTTTGCAGCACAAATGCTAATTAAAGGATACATTTTTTGGTCATATATATAAAAATAAAAATTTTACTTATTACGTTTTTAATTAGTCAATAAAGCTCCGTCTTTTTTTCGTTTTTTAACCAAATTTAAGGCATATATTTTTGATCAAAAATTTTTAATTTTCTAAAAATAAAAAATTACTTGTCCTAGTTTACTTAGACCTCGGAATTTTTAAAATTTATTATTTTTTTCAAATTTATTATTGCCAAAGTTTTCGGCAAATTAAATTTTTATTAAACAATGAAATTAACAAGCTATGTTTCATATATTATGTATAATGCAAAATAAGTATAACAGTGAAAAAAGTAAATATGTCAAAAATTTCTGGGCTTATGACATAATAAATTTAAAGTGATATTTTTATTATGTTTGGGGCGCTCTTATAAGGTAAACCCACATAGCACAAAATATAGTTATAACGTTACGAAAAAGTTTATAAAGTATTGCAAAAATTTTCCAAAACGTTTAAAAACATTTGTTAAACGTTTTAAAACGTTTTAAAAACATCTTGACAATGTTTTATGATGTCCACCCAGAAAAGTTTCCAAAACGTTTCTGAAACATATTTTCATGATTTTTTATGTTTTAGGCTATTTTTACAACTTCCGTTTAAATAAAATTTAAATAAAAACGAAAAATAAATTTAACTACAATAATTTAAAATAAATCCATAAAATTTTAAATTAATATACTTATTAAATTTATCTATCTTTCTAAAACTCATGTAACAGATTTTTTCGTCCTTTTTATTCGTGTTCTGATTGGTCCGCTGATTTTGTCATGCCGCATGCGCGTGAATTATATTTTTTATTGGTTACTATAGCGGTATATTAACATACAATAAGTATTTCTCTGTCACATATACTCTCTCGCGTTATTTAATTATTATTACTATTTATAATTTAAAATACTTAATTATTAATAAAAATTTGTGTACTTATAATAATAATTAAATATATAAAAAAATAGGGAAATAAGAAGTGCAATAATTTTCTTATTTTATTATACAATCTTTTAAAAATTTCGTCTTCGATTTTATCTAATAATCCATTCATTTTTGCTCTGCAGTGTCAGCCGCGCGCTGTACAAAAATTTGTAAAACAATTTTAAATATTATTTTTTTAATTTATTATTATAAACTGTAAAAATAATTATAAATTTTAATAAAAAATGATTAAACTATAATAAAACATTACATCTGTAGGTGCGACATAATATAATATATGAAAACTGATTCCAGTATTTCGTCTTACTATTATTAAATTTCGCTGTCCAGGACAAAAGACAAACTTATTTCGAGGGATGAAAAGGGTTCTGGACCGAGAGGCGTAGCACCGACGGACAATAATACAATATTTTTTTCTTGAGATAAATTATGAAAATGAAAATAATATTGGTTTTTATTTATGATAATATATGAAAACTCATGGAAATATTTCACTCGGAAGGGGTTCATTTTTATGAAAAGTTGTATTTCATATTTTTATGATAAAAATGATAATTTATCGATTGGTTACGTTCCTTTTTTTAACCCCCCGCTTCCCGCTCCCACCCTTTTCGCAACTAACTCAAGTTGTTTACTCGGGTACTGGGCACCTTTCTTAACAAAATTCAAGAAGTATCTGCTACTTGTCTCTAATTACTGCTTCGAGATTTTACCTCCTTTCCTGTACGTATTAATATGAAAATGAATTCGAGTATTTCGTCATCCTATTAAAAAATTTCGCCGTCCAGAACAAAAGAAAAATTTATTTTGAGGGATGAGAAGGGTTCTGGCCCAAGGTGTGTAGCACCGAGGGACAATAATGCAATATTTTTTTCTTGAGATAAATTTTGAAAATAAAAATAATATTGGTTTTTATTTATGATAATATATGAAAACTCATGGGAGTATTTCGACATCCAATTGTAAAATTTCGCCGTCCAGGACAAAAGAAAAATTTATTTCGAGGGATAGTAATTAGTATTCGAATTCAGAATTTTCCCACTCCTTTTTTTAATATTCAGAGTAATTTATGCATATCTAGCGAAATGCATATTTAAAAATAATAATTAAATCTATCATAAATAATTTTCGGGAAATTCCATTTCTTTATAATAGTAATGATGAATAACAATAATATAAACTATATGACACCCATACGCGACGCGCGCGGCAGAAGGATAGAAAGGGAAAGAATAGTATACCTACACATATGCACAATAAACGTACTTTTTTTCGTTATTAATAATAATATTGAACTAAAATCATTTTCTATCGATTAAATGTTTTTAAACATTAAATTAAAGTATTAAAAACTATTAATTTAATTATAACCCCTCTATTAATTCAATCTTATATTCTCATTTATTTTGACGAAAATTTACATCAAAACAATGACTGCCGTATTCAATAGCGAGAAACTATTCGTTTAATAGCGGCGCTATCGAATCAATGATATTTTCTATTGGCATATTTCAATTGCTTTAAAGCCATTGCTTCAATGGTTGCGGTTTTTCAGTGTATATTTATGATAGAAGTGTTATTTGCTGACGAAATTTATACGGGAGAGAACTTGTGTTGACATTTTTGGGCTTATGCGGACGTTAACATATGGTTTCCAGAAATTAAGATGCTCTACAGGACTTATGCTTACACCGCGCAAACTTAATACACATTATAGCGTGGTAAATTTTAGAGTATATCATTTTAAATACTTTTATCATAGTGAAAGAGTTTAGCTGGGCCGAAGGAATACGTCACCTTTGAATATTAACATGGAACATGTTCATTGGATGGGGTATTTGAAAAAGTCTGGCTTGGCAGGGGGGGGGGGGGGTGAAAAATTGACGCTTTTAGAGGGGGGGTCAAAAATTGACGTTTTTAGGGGGGTGGTCAAAAATTGACGCTTTTAGGGGGGGGGGGGGTGAAAAATTGACGTTTTTAGGGGGGGGTCAAATGGACTTAGAATATTTTCGATTCAGGGAGTTTTGGTGCAGAAGTACCTAGAGAGCATTGGTGCAGAAGTACCTAGGGACCTATGGTGCAGAAGTACCTAAAGACCTTTGGTGCAGAAGTATTCTAAATACCTTTGGTGCAGAAGTACCTAGGGACCTATGGTGCAGAAGTCCCTAAAGACCTTTGGTGCTGAAGTACCTAGGAACCTTTGGTGCAGAAGTACCTAGGGAGCATTGGTGCAGAAGTACCTAGGGACCTTTGGTGCAGAAGTACCTAGGGAGCATTGGTGCAGAAGTACCTAGGGATCTATGGTGCAGAAGTCCCTAACGACCTTTGGTGCAGAAGTCCCTAAAGACCTTTGGTGCAGAAGTACCTAGGGAACATTGGTGCAGAAGTACCTAGGGACCTATTGTGCAGAAGTCCCTAAAGACCTTTGGTGCAGAAGTACCTAGGAAACTTTAGTGCAGAAGTCCCTAAAGACCTTTGGTGCAGACGTTACTAGAGAGCATTGGTGCAGAAGTACTTAGGGACCATTGGTGCAGAATTTTTAAAGAATTTATTGTAAAAATTAATAAAAAATAAATTCATATTATTTAAAAATCTATAATAATTTGAAAATTTAATTAATTTTATTCACTTTGATGTCTAAGCAGCATGATTTCTATAATAAAAATCTAAATATAAATATTTGCTTATAAATATTTATATTATGAACACAATAGATACTTTATTATCCGTGTTATAAGTGAACATGTTCCATGCTCGTTGTTTGTGTAGTTACACAAACCGGTTATAAATTTTTTTATCATTGTTTGCTAACACAACACCAGATGGCGAATGAGTAGAAGAACTGTGGTAAATTTCAACGATTATTATTATTAGGAAAATAATGTCGGTTTTAAAAAATTGGTATAATAAATGTTTAGTATTTTAGTTTAAAAAATATGAATGCAAATTATTATTTAAATGTTGCTAATATTTTTCCAATTTTACTCTAATACGACGTGTTAAATATATAGTTATGTATTTTATCGATTAATATTGTAACTAACTTAAAAAAGAAAAAATAACCTCAAAATGAGTAAATATATTACAAGATATAACGAGGCGTATCAGGAAAAAGTTGTCAATAATGTTAATTGCATCAATGGTCACGAAAAATGCAGTGGTGCAGAATGTGTTAAATTTAAAAAAAAAAAAATCAAAAATAAGAATAATAAAAAAAATTGTGTTGAACCCATGGAACATGAAGATATAAAGCATAAAAGATCTCATGACGATGTAGAAGCCGGCTCAGGCAGTGATGAAGATAATAAAAAGTATAGAAAAAAACCTAATCATGTGATTGACAAGAATGAAAATGCTAATCCTAATGAAAAATCAATAAATAGAAATATAAATGACAATAATCAGTTAAATAAAAAAAGACTACTGTAACAATCAGGTTTTAAGCTGATTAGTACTATTTAAATTGATTTTAGGAAGGTTGTCTAGGCCTTCCAGGGATTGTTAATTAGCTTGGTGTTCAGAAAAAGTTACTCAAAATAGTGAATTGAATTAACTTTTTCTTGTAAAAATAAAATATGTACTTACTTTTTTTTATTTGAATTGGATGTCCAAAATAAAGTTGAATGAATATTAACTGGATTTCAATAAATAAAACTGAGTTTATTTTAAGTATTTTTTTTTTAAGTTTATTTTATTTAAAAAAGAGAAACTTTTAAATTTTTAAAAATTAAATTAAGTTGAGGAAGTTAAAAATTATGAACACTTTTAAATAATAATGTTAATTTGAAATAAAATTAAGTTCAAAGTTATTTTTTTCTTTCTTTTTTTATTCATTTTTAACGCAAGCCAAGCTCTGAACCGGTTCAGAAGAACTTCGAGAAGGCCTTTCTCAGGCAAAAACTCCAGTATTTAAGCACCGAAATCTTTGATAAGACCGACTTCCCCTCTTGATAAAAATCAAGAGTGGGTTGAGGGTCTTATCTAAGATACTACTCCTAGAGTTTGTCTAAGAGGGGAATTCTTTTGTCGACTCATTATCACGTATAGATCGGATGTTATTTTTCTTATCTAAATTTTTAATGAGTCGACAAAACGTGATATTTCAAAACAATGGGTTTTACATAAGATATTTATAGGAATACTTTTGTCTTTGTCTGACTTTATCAAAATAAAATTTTGTTAAGTCATTAAGTAAACCCATTGTTTTACTTGAACTTAATTTTCTTTGTTTTTCATAAATAAATTACTTTTGAACCCTTTTTCTTTTAATTTAAGCTAATTATGGGCTTTTTAGAGCAATTTATTTACGAGATTTAAACCTAAAATTTATTATGCTAAACGTAAATTTTTATAAAGGTAGCTTAAAATTATGCTTAATTTACGTAGTTCCAGGCTAATAACTTCATCCCTTGAGTTTTCCTTAAATCTAAATTTAGTTTCTAAAGTAGAATAAAAAAATAAAAACTCGAAAGTGAAATAATGGCCTTGACTAAGGTCTTTCCAGTTATCCGGTGAAACTAAAGGCAAATCGTTTTTCTCGCAATTGAAAATTTAGCTTGAATAACTGGAAAAGAATGTCTTTAAATTTTCCGTGAAAATTTTAAATTTAACAATTTCGAATTTTGTATACACGGAAAAATTTTTATGTACCGTTTTTCTACATACACGGAAAAAAATTTTAAACGTACAAAAAAAAGTTTTTTTTTTAAAACGGCTGAGGACGTTACACTACATAGCTATGAAAAAATATTCATAAGGGTCCATTTTCAGTCTTTGTGTGCAAAATAAATGATAAAATTAACAAAAATACTTGGTCAGATATTGATGTAGCTGGAATTTTAAGAAATTGTAAGATTAACTATAAAGAAATTTCACCGTATTTCCAAGAATCTCTGGGATGTAGAATTTGATAATTATCAAGAGGCCAATGAAACAATTAAAAGTGTATTGATAAAAGGTTATACAAATAGGTGTTTTTAGTAATGTAGTAAGTTGGATGGATTTAGAAGAGCTTGTTAGTGCTGTAAAAGAAGACAATAAAGGTATCAAAGTTGAATCTTCCTTCAGATTAAAGAAAAAAGATCCCAAAACTAGACACAAGTTCTTTTGGTTTAAATTTTAAAGGTTCAAGTCTTCCAAAAAAAATCTATATTTCAAATTTTAAAATGGATATTAAATCATATGTCTACAAAGTTATTAGATGTTATAAATGTGGAAGATTTGGTCATTTAGCTAAAAAATGTTATATTGAAGACAAATGTTTAAATTGTGGTGATGAAAAACATCAATTAAACAAAGATAACAAGCGTGATAAAGTTAGTAAGTGTATTAATTGTTCGCAAAATCACCACTGTTTAAATTCAAAATGTTCAGTCTTTTTAAAAGCTAAAGAAATTAATTCAATTATGTGAAGCGATAATATTAGTTTTGTCGAGGCTCAATTAAAAATAAATAAAAGGAAAAAAAAATCTTATAGTGAAATCATTAAACAAACTCATGTAAATCAATCTCACAATCAATGTGTAAACAAGACATCAAATTCAACAAACATAAATCAAGAATCATCCAGAATCAACGAATTATTCGCAATGCTCCCAGAAGGCTCTTATAATCAGGAGAAAATTGTTGAATAAATTGTGAAAATTATGACTTCTTTTATTCCAGCTTTAATTTCTCATAATAAAGGACTAATACAAAAATAATACTTTCATTTTAACTGAGATATCTTAATATAATAATTATTAATTATTTGTTAAATGTATTAGTAAATATTTTTAATAATGTAAATCAAAAATAATAATATTAAGCAAATTTTTTTTTTTAATTTTAAAAGGGGGAGGATTTTATTTATGATATTAGTTTTAAGGCCGATAATGTAAAAATCTGTAAACTTAAAAAATGGGTTAAAAAAAACTTAAAACTTAAAAAGTGGGTTATATGGGCTAGTACCCAAATCTTATGTATTTTTTTATTTCTCATTTGAGAGAACTTAATAAAAAAAAAAGTAAATTTAAACAAAGAAACTCACATATTTTAAATTTGTTTATTAATTTTTTATAATTTAAAATTATATAAAAGCTTAGTGAATGCAATTAATTTTTATTTAAAAAAAACGTTAAAATAAATGAAAAAAATTTAATAAGAATACAAGTATCAATTCATAAATAATTATAAATAACCTTTTTATTTTAAAATAAAAAAATGATGGTTATAATTATTGTACTTAATGATTATAATTATAAATTTTTTAGAAATTCAAGTTACGAAATAAATAATTTTATGAACATTGTAAATATTATTTAAAAAATAAATTGTTTTAAATTAATAAATATTATTTTTTTTTTTTTTTTTTTTTTTTTTTTTTTTTTTTTTTTTTTTTTTTTTTTTTTAAGGGAAATATGTGAATCTTACATCAGCCATGGAGTGTTTGCGGGCCTTAAAGGCCCGCAAATTTCCATGACCGCCCAGTTGTACAAAGTGTACAACTGGGAGACCACCGGCGACCGCGGTCGCCGGCTACGCCCCAGATTCTTACTGGATAAACACACTTTAAACCCCCCGCGCTTGTTTGTCCCAAACCGGAACTCCCTTTTCAGGTATAACTTCAATTTGGGACGCGCAGCCTAGGCAGCTGGCCGCTGCCTTCCCCCCTGCCTAGGGGCAGGAGAGCTCTCTACGATAGAAAGCCCTCCTCCTTCTTCTCCAACAAGGTGGTCCTTACGTACTCTGCTACTTTGTTCCAATTTTCGGAACTCCGTAGCATTTCCGGGACCACCGTCTCCGGCCTCCAAATCGGGAAGGGCGGGCGCCCCTCCGAGTAGCGAACACATTCGAAAAATGTGTGCTCTACTGTATCATCCACGCCCGGACAGTGCAAGCACTCCTTTGTTGCCACCTTATGCCAATGCTACAACATGACACGGAAGTACCCGTGTCCAGTTGAGAACTGGGTAAGGTAGAAATCCACCTCCCCATGCTGTCGTCCCATCCATGCATGCAGGTCTGAGATCAGTCTGCGCGTCCACAGGGCATTTTTCTCTTGGTTCTTTTTCCATCGTTTCTTCCATGCTTTCATAGAGTTGAAGCGGGCGCGAGTGGAAGCCACTTCGAGCTCTTCTACGCTCTCGTAGATGAATTTCCGCTCCAACGCTAGCAGGTCAATGGGTATCACCGAAGCAACAACCTGGATCGCCTCTAGAGATACCCTGTGGTATCCGCAGGCGATCCTCACTGCCGCCTGCCTCTGTACCGATGATATTTTTCATCTGTACTTGGCAGTTTCTGTGGTCTTCGCCCAGACTTCTGATCCGTAGAGCAGGACAGAGTTGACGACTGACATCAGGAGCCTCGGCTTCCCTGGTTTGGGTCCCCCAATGTTGGCCATGAGCCTTGTTAGGGAGGATGCGGCCGACGCTGCCTTTTCACACGACCTCTGAAATTGCTCCCAGAAGGTCAGCTTGTTATCAAGCTGAACTCCCAGGTATTTCACCGATGTTCTGGTTCGGATCGTGTGAGGGTTTCCGCCGTCGTCGATAATTACATCGAAGTCGGTAGGAACCCTTCGACGGGTCAGCAGTACGATCTCCGTTTTTGGGATCGCAAGCTGGAGCCCGTGATCGCCCATCCAGAGGTTGATCCGTCTCATGACTAGATTCAACCTCTCCTGGGTCACTTCCATGTCCCTGCCAGTTATGGTCAGGGCCACGTCGTCGGCGTACCCGATCAGGGAAACTCCTTCCGAGAGGTGGACGCGCAACAAGCCATCGTAAAAGGCATTCCACAGGTCCTGTCCGAGAACCGAACCTTGCGCGATGCCTGCACTCAAAACCCTTTCACGCCTACCGTCGAGCGTGTCGTAGAGTAGTCTCCGGTCCCGCAGGTAATCCTTTAGTACGCTACCCAGATACCTGGGTATCCGGAAATCGTACTCGAGGGACCGGATCATGTCATCCCACCTGGCCGAGGTGAAAGCGTTTTTGACGTCCATCGTTACCAGAAGGACGTCCTTGCGAATTGCAGGCCGCTTTTCCCTCTCATCCTCTACGGTATCCACGACATGCCGAATGGCGTCTATCGTGGAATGCCCTTCACGAAAACCATGCTGCTCCTCAGAGAGACCACCGCCCTCCTCGATTGCCCTTCTGAGCCTTGCCCGGAGCAAGCTCTCCATCACCTTACCAATGGTATTTAACATACACAAAGGTCTGTAAGATGATGGAGAGTCCGGGGCTCCCCCCTTGCCCTTGTTCAAGAGCACGAGACGTGCCACCTTCCACTGCTTTGGGAATACTCCAGCCACCAAACAAGCATTGAGCATGCTTAACAGGATACCAGGGATTACTTTGACCGCTCTTTTGAGCACTTCCGCCGGTATCCCGTCCGGCCCCGGTGCCTTGCCATTTTTCATGGCCTTTATGGCTTGACCATCTCGCCTTCGCTGAACAGCGGCACTTCCTCCCTATGGGTATCACCTCAACCGGGTTTTCCCGGATGGGCCTTTCAGGGAAGAGAGCACCGACGATCCGTTCAGTCGACGCCGCGTCCATCATGTTGTCGGACCCCCGGTTCAATTTGCCCATTACGACTTTGTAACCTAGGCCCCAGGGGTCCTTGTTTACGTCTTCGCGTAATGAACGCAGACATTGAGCCTTGCTTTGACGGATGGCCTTGGCCAGTCGGTGTTTGGCGTCCTTGTGTACCTGGGAGTGTGCAGCAGCTTCGGGTCTGTCCCGTGCTCGTTGGGCCCTTCGTCGCGTCCTGTGGCATTCCTTTCGGAGCTCAGTTATTTCGGGAGTCCACCAGTACACTGGTTTTCTCCCTTTCCAGGGCCTGCGGCGAGGCATCGAGGCATCGCAAGCCCCGCGTAATAGAGACGTTACTATCTTAACCAGGGTTTCGGCCTCTCATGGGTTTGTAGCCCCTCCTCGCCAAGCGGGGATCGACGCTGCCTCGATTCGAAGGTATTCCTCGAATATGTCCTCGTCGATCTTTGAAACGTTCCAGCCAAGGGGACGCCTCATGTAGGGAGGACGTTGTGAGTTTCCTTCCATTACCCGGAAGGCAATTTAGTTATGATCGCTACCATTGTAGCCATCCATTACCCTCCAGTCGCCTATTCTCCCAGACGCAGCTTCTATTGCGAAGGTTATGTCTGGGATAGAGATACCCCACCCCGCCCTCTCGTAGGTGGGCCTGTTTCCTCTATTCTGGACCACTAGTTTGCATCTAGCAGCCATTTCGAGTACCATTTGTCCCCTTAGGTTGGTCGTCGGCATGCCCCACTCTAGGGCCCTGGCATTGAAGTCTCCGCCAAGGATAACGCCACCAGTTGCCGCCCGTACCGTGTTCTCGATGCTGGCTAGCTTTGCAGCGAGCATCTCCAAGCTGTCGTTAGGGGAGAGATAACAACTTATATAAGTCGTCTCTCCGCACTTGGCCCAAAAGTGGCAATTCCCTTTTCCTGTCTGGGATAGGGACGTTTGGGCTCTGCCTCGAAGCCATATGGCGCAGCAGAGAGCGTCATCGGAAACCCAGTACTTGTGGTTCATGTTGTAAGATTGCTCGCTTAGTAAGAGGATATTTGAATCTTCTTCGCGGGCAATCTGTTCCAACAGTGCACCAGCTTCCCGGGCATGTCTCATGTTCCCTTGGAGAACTTTGATCATTTCCGATGACACCTGTTTTTCGCCACAGCCAGAGCCTCCCGGTAACTGGGGCAGTTTCCCTCTCCTGGATAGTGCTCCGTAGAGCACTTATCCTTTCTGGACTTCCAGAGGAAGCACTTAGGCTTATCCTTGCTGCATTCTGCCCTTTTATGTCCATCTTCAACACATTTAAGGCACGCCTTGCTTCTGTCCGGGATCCTCATAAGTCATTCCTAGCGATTGGTCAAGATCCCAATGATTCTTACAAAAGTAAGATTACTTCCACAGATGATCAAGTGATCACCAGGTGAAAACAGCACGTGCCGTTCGATCATTCGATTTGCACTGCAAGAAAGAATGCGACATCCACCCAGACATCTGATCCTGGGACTTACACACTTGTGCAATTTAATTAGATTTTAGGTTAGTCAGAGAAGCTCTAAACAAAAAAAAAAAGCTTCTTGACTAGTCATGGAGCGAACGCCGCAAGGTTCACCGAAATCAGGGATCCTAGGATCAGTCATGTTCGCGCCCAACACCTGCAGCTGCAAGGGTTTATCTGATAATTACCGCTTCAAGCCTTACGTCCCGAAGTTATTGGCTGCAACACATATATCACATTTAAAGTAAACAGTTTTTTGTTTAGACAGAAACACACGCAGCCAATCCCAGCGAACTTTTCAGCTCTTTTCGTGGCTTTTTCTGAATCACCCCAACAGACAGCAGGTGAAGGGTACAAATATGAATGAACCAGCAGCAACGATTACCTTGCTCTGTAGAGCAAGGCCACATTGCTGTGGAGCCCTGCTCCAGAGAAGCCCCAGCCATACTGCCATTCATCATATTAATGTACTAATGTCAATAGCATTAGTGTATAGAATAATTAAAAATTAAAAATTAAAGCTGCCTTTAGTGACAACTGAATTAGAGGAAATGTATGCCCCGTTCGCAGACGCCTTCCTAGACAACGCACCCCTCACAGTGAGTTCGAGGTCATCCGGCAAGAAGTGATTCCACCTGGCATCCGAGAGGGAGCAAGGTGGAGTTAATAAGAAACTTTAACTGTCCACTAAGAGAACCATTTAGGATCTCAGCCAAAAGCCGTCGGCTGAGTGACGCACAGGTACGACGTGTGCAGGCCTCAGCCTTGGTGAGTGGGTGAACATTTGTGTGCAATTAAGCACATCAACAGGGTAGCCACGAGAAGGCAGTTCAGTCCCACCTAGAGTTATCGACACTAAAGGACCAAACCAGTGGTCTGTAGCTTATACAGCGTCGTGTCCATAGGTAACTCCTACAAGTCCATGGGGCCAACCTATCTCATTCCAGCATGTCGGGTGTTGTGTTGTATATATGTAAATATTGTTGAATGTGTGTGTGCGCGCGCCTCGCTTAAGCTTACTCTCCGCGGTCGTCGTTACTGCCAGTGCGGTACCGATTCCCGCTGTGTATACATCAATCTCTTGTATAGACATCTTTATGTAGATAAAATATAGAAATATTAAGTTTAGTTGTGATTTGAGTAATACATTTTATTTCACCTTATCCTTGCCAATTCCTTCTAAAATACTTACCCACATCAACATCTGGCATCCCAGTGGTATAAAAATTTTATTTTTTATGAAGAAGAAGAACGAAGTGAAGAAAAGGGAAATATATTGTATTTTTTTTAACACGCGGTTATCACGTGTTTAATAAGTGCTCTTATTTATAATTGACTGGTGAAAAATTTTATTATGGCAATTAGTGAAAAACTGTGGTAAATTAAAGAAAAGTCAATAGAAAATGTGAAAACTTGGAAACAATGAAAGTGAAATTTGAAGTTATAAGAATCAACCGGTGTCAAAATGGCGTCATGAGGCGATGCTTACCGGCATTTAAACGACATTAGAATTTAATTTTGAAATTCTTCAAGGCCACACAGTTATTTTACATCAACAACTGAAATTTAGTTTTTCATCATCATTATTTTTGGCGAATATTAATAATACAGTGTGATTAAAAATATACATTGAATTGGACAATTTTCATCAAAATTTTTTTTCTGCAAGAGGTATTTTTTAAAAAAAAAATTATAAATAAGAATGAAAAAGAAGAATTTTCACGACTAAGATTAATAGTGGGGGAATCGACGCACACTATAAGCAAGAAAGAGAGAAAAAGAGAGAGAAATTTCGGCGGTTCAACAGCGTACATTGTAAGATAACAGCATAGCAACAACTTATTACGGACATCAAATGCCATCGACATCGTCTTCTTGGTGAAAATTTTTATATTCTCGGGCGCAGCGTTTCAATACAAGCAAGCAGCCATATATTGGGAATATTGGAGTCACGTGCGCATACCTATATCGCCATCAAGATTTTAGTTAAGTAACCTTGATATTCTCTTCTTTATTTGTCTCTTAGGCAAATTAAAATTTTTTTTTATTTATTTAAAAAAAAAAATACATTACATGGGGATGAGGTTATTATTTTTTTTTAATCTCCTCATCTTTCTCTCTCTCTCTTTTATTGTATGTATTGATGTTATTTAAATGTTATTGTTTAATTGAATATTAAGAATTTATTAATAAAACAATTTATTTGAAATAAAAATAAAAATAAAAAAAAAAAATGTAATTAAAGTAGATTTGATTTTAAAATAATAAAAAATTTCTTTTTGATCATTTTCATTAAATTTAATAAATAAAAATCTTTGGTTATAATATTTCTATTATAAGTGGTGGCGCGCATAAGTGTGTAAGTAAAAAAATTTAAAAATTATATTCTATAGCAAGTCTGTTTATTATTTAAATTTAAAAATTAAAAAATAATTAAATAATTATTTATTTCTTTTAACTTAATTAAGAAATTAATTTTATTTTTTCTCTTTTTTGAAATATTTTTTTTGATTAATGAATAGAAACTACAATTTAAAAAAAAAAAAATATAAAATTCATAAAAATTAAAAGTATATTTGTTTTCTTTATGTTAAATTTTTTAAAAATAAATTCATGGTATATAGTATATTCAAATAACTTATCATCTTTTTATAAAATTTGAACTTAAATTAATTTTATTGGAAGTTCACTAGGTACTGGCGTTTGGAATCTGCTGCTTTGGTCATTGGGGATACATTACTGCGTGGCTGGCCACTGGGATCTTTTGGACCTTGAGGATTTTTGCCTTGCTGTTCTTGGAGGTGCTTTGGCTGACCATCAGTTGGACCATGTCATAACGGCATTTAAAAAGTATTTGTTAAAAAATTATATATATGATAATTTTTTAAAGAATTTTAAATTAGCAAAGTTTTTTTTAAAAAAAATAATAATAAAGCTGCATTTATATAATATTATCTCAAAATAATTAACGCCATAATCAAAATATTTTTATTCATAATATTATATTAAATTTAATTAATTAATAAATTAAAATATTATTATTATTAATAAACAAAATTAAATTTTTAAGAGATATTTCTTATGCAATAAACGTGCACGCGCGCAGGTAATATTGTATTTATAAATTTTGTGGATGCGGAGTATTTATAAATTTTATGGATGCGGAGTATTTATAAATTTTACGGATGCGGAGTATTTATAAATTTTATGGATGCGGAGTATTTATAAATTTTAGGGATGCGGAGTATTTATAGATTTTGAAGATGCTACAAGAGAAAATGCTATAAAATTAAATTTTTTTTTTTTTTGATAAAACAAAGCAGCAAATACTATTGTCATTTGGCGAATATTATTATTGTAGTAAGAATTTATTTAAGTGACCATACACCACCACAATGTCTAACCTATTTTTGGAACAAAATGCCCTGTCAGATAGGATGTTTAAAGCGTTTGAGAGGTTTGATTCCGACCCCAACAAAACCCTTGCGTCGTGTAAGGTTAGGATGGAATCGTTAAACAGAAATTTCGTAAAATTTGAAAAGAACCATAATACAATGATGGCTCATCCGGAGTTCCCCTCAGTAGCTAATCACATCTATTTTACAGAAGAGGTTTTTGATAGAGTTGAGGAAATTTATTTGGTAAATTTAGCTAAATTTCAAAATTTTTTAGATGCAAATACTACAGCCGCCCCTATTGCGCAAGCACAGCCCCCAAGGCAAATTATAACTTTGGATAATGATAGGCTGCCTCCCCTCTCAATCCCTGATTTTGATGGGGACTATAAACACTGGGAGTCGTTTCGCGATATCTTTACTTCTACAGTAATAAATCGGCCAAACACTTCCAGTGTAGTTAAACTTAGGCATCTGAAATCTCATGTCAAAGGGGATGCACTGGACTTAATCCAACCCTTTGACATTACTGAAGCAAATTTTGAATTAGCTTGGGATAGGTTAAAAAGTAAATATGAGATCAAGAAAAGATTGGTCAATGCTCATATTTCTGCAATTTTTTCTATTGCAAAAATACAAAAGAGCTCTGCTTCTGAATTAAAAAGGATATTAAGTAGTATCAATACCCCTTTATCGGCATTGAAAGGGTTAGGCAGACCTACTCAACATTGGGATGACTTAATGGTTTTCCATGTATTGTCATTACTGGATTTTAAAAGTAGGGAACAGTGGGAAATTTTTTTAAGTAATTCATATCATAATAATCAATCAAATAATTCTAATATGGATGATTCAGTAAGTGAATCTAATGATGAGACTCTTACTATAGCTTCTAACGCTGATCCTCCTGCTTTCAGCAAGATTATTGAATTTTTAAATAAACAAATTGAAATACTTGAATCTATTGAGGAGACAAATAGTGCCTCAAAACAAAATACTGATAAATCTAAGAATAATATTAGTTCAGCCTCTGCTAAAGTGCTTCATAGCAAAATTGAATCAAGTGCAAATAATAATAATACTAAAAAATCTGTTCAATGTATAATCTGTAATGAAAATCACTTGCTTCAATTTTGCCCAAAATTTAAAATTAAATCAGTAGATCAGAGGAAAGAATTCCTTGATAAGAATGATAGATGTTATAACTGTTTAGGCGTAAAGCATAAGGCTGAAAAATGTTTTTCTAAAAAGAGATGCGAAGAGTGTAGTGGTAAACACCACACAACCTTGCATATCAGTAAAAATAATAGTAAAAATATTAATAAAAACTCAAAAAGTAATAATACTAATAATAACTCTAATGGAAATCAAGCTAAAAGCACAGAGAGAAGCGTAGTAGCTGTAGAACAAACAAGTTTACCTAGTACTTCTTGACAATCATTGTCTGAATCCTTGCTCGCGACTGCTATGATAAGGGTTTCTGGTATCAATGGACGGGAATCTTTGGTTAGGGCTTTGGTGGACCAATGTTCACAGGCATCTTTTATAAAACAATCTTTGGTTAAAAATTTGAATCTCCCAGTTCATTCGGTAGAGTTGCCCGTATCAGGGATTGGCGGAAGTATCGCATATACTTGTAGCAAGGTAGCTTCCTTTTTTATCAAACCTCATTTTGTATCTGATTTTAAATTGGAAGTTGAAGCTCATGTGCTTCCTAAAATTTCGGGTTATAACCCAAATTCTTCGTTAAAATTTAAAGAACTTAATCACTTAAAAAATTTGGTATTAGCAGATCCAAATTTTAATGGTCAAGGTAGTATTCAAATATTACTTGGGACAACTATCCATGCGGCTATAGCTAATGATGTTCTTAGGGCTGGTCCCTTAGACCCTGTAGCCATGCCAACTAAATTAGGTTGGATTGTTTCTGGCAATTATGGCGGTGGACCTGCTTGTAGTTTGGTAGATGAATCTGATTTGAATAATAATAATCTAAATTTTGACTTGGAAAAATTTTGGCGGCAAGAGGAAATTTTTGACAAATCCACCTGTTTTCTAACTCCTGATGAACAGGCTTGTGAAGACCTCTTTGTTAAAACGCATTATAGGGATGAAACAGGTCGATATGTGGTTCGTTTGCCTTTCAAAAAATCCTCAGAAGACCTATCTTTTAAAGGATCTTTTTCCATTGCTAAAAAATTTTTGAATAGGATTGAATCTCGTTTTCCTAAGGATCCTGAGTATAACAAAGCTTATCATAAATTTTTCGTAGATTACAGAGAATTAGGTCATATGGAAGAATCGCATATTTTAGGTTCTGTGGATTTATACTATTTTATACCTCATCATGGTATCTTACACAATGGTAAATTTAGGTCAGTCTTCAATGGTGCAGCTAGAGATTTTAATAAAGTTTCGATAAATCAACTCTTACATTGTGGGGCCAATTTGCTCCCAGACCTAGCTGAACTGTTGATAGGCTGGATGAAGTATAAATATGTTTTTGTGTCTGACATTGAGCATATGTTCAGACAGATTTTGGTTCATGAGGATGATAGGCGTTTCCAACAAATTTTATGGCGAGATAATATTGATGATAAAATTAAAACGTGGTCTCTTAATACAGTCACTTATGGGATGATTAGCAGCCCATTTTTGGCTATTAGAGTCATGAAACAATTAGCGTTAGATGAGGGAAAAAATTACCCTTTAGCTGTTGAAATATTAGAAAAAGAGACGTATATGGACGATACTCTTTCTGGTGGGCATTCTTTAGAAGAAACATTGGCAAAACAACAAAGTTTGATTAAAATTTGCAAGGTGGGTGGTTTTTCGTTGCATAAATGGAAGGCCAACCACCCTGCATTGTTGGATTTCTCAGATTCAATCTGTGCAAAAGTTGGTACATCAAATTCATATTTTGACCTTTTAGGGTTACATTGGTCGGTAGAAGGTGATTTTTTCTCCTTTGATTTTAAAAAAGATGAACTTAGTGGCAAAATATCAAAAAGAAGAGTTTTGGCTAGTGTAGCGAAATTCTTTGATCCTTTAGGATGGTTAGCACCAGTAATTATCACTGCTAAAATTTTTATGCAGAGATTATGGCTTTTTAAATTAGGTTGGGATGATTCATTGCCTATTGAATTAAAAAATGAATTTTTAGCGTGGTATGATAGTACTCCAATTTTAAAAAACATAAAAATTAATAGATGGCTTGAGTACATACCAGGAGCTAAATACGAACTTTTTGGTTTTGCTGATGCTTCTAAGTTAGCTTATGCAGCCTGCACTTACCTCAAAGTTACTCACAAAGGTAAGAGTACGGTTCATTTAGTTCAGGCTAAATCAAAAGTGGCCCCCATAAAACCTTTACAAACAATACCAAGGTTGGAGCTCAGTGCTGCATTTCTCTTAACTAAATTAGCAGTCAAGGTTCTTAGGGCGTTGAATTTGGAGTCAGTGGGAATATTTTTATACACAGATTCCATGGATGTACTTCAGTGGCTTAAGGCACATCCTTCCAAGTGGCCTACATTTGTGGCTCATAGGTGTTCTAAGATACACTCGTATCTCCCTGAAGCTTACTGGAACCACGTCAGCACGAGGGACAACCCTGCTGACTGTGTTTCCAGAGGCATATCTCCAAGTGAATTGGAACCTTTTTCTTTGTGGTGGGAGGGGGGTAGTGTGATTAGAGCTCCTATGAGTCCTACGAGTGGTTTTCAATGTAAGTCGGTTAATGTAGTATCTTATAATTTTAATATTAATTTAAAAAAGAATAAAAAAGTGCATCATTGGGATCTGTTAAATAAATATTCAGATCTTCAAAAACTCCTAAGGGTTACGTCATATGTGTTACGTTTCATTGACAGGCTTTTAATAAAAACTAAAATTAAGAATAAATTAGCTAATAAAAAAGATTTGAGGTTATTTATTAATTGTTGGTTTGAAGTAGATTATAGATTAAAATGTTTTAAAACTCCTTCTATTTCTGAATTAATTAGAGCTAGATTTGTCTGGATTTTTGTTGTTCAGCGGGCTCATTTCAAAAATGACATTAAATATCTCGAAAGTGGTAGGGATATAGAAGATTCCAATTTACAAAGTATTGATCCTTGTTTGGATAAAAGTTTACTAAGAGTTGGTGGTAGGGTACAGGCATCATCATTAGACCCAGATGAAAAACACCCTTTCATACTTCCGTATAATTGTCAATTTTCGAAATTAATCATTGGTTATGTTCATGAGAAGAAATTGCATAGTGGTATAAGATTGACTCATTCTACAGTTAGGCAAAATTTTTGGATAGTAAAATCTAAGAGAATGATCAGATCTTATTTAAATAACTGTAATACATGTCGTAGGTATAGAGCTGAAACTGTGTCTCAAAAAATGGGTATTTTACCTGCAGTTAGGGTTACTAGACCGGATAAACCATTTAGATATACAGGTGTCGATTACGCAGGCCCAATAGATATTTTACGCTTCAAAGGACGCGGTAGTCGCACTTATAAGGCTTACATAGCAGTTTTCGTGTGTATGGCTACAAAAGCGGTGCATCTGGAGTTAGTTTCTGGGTATTCTAGCGAAGACTTTGTAGCCGCCTTCCGCAGATTCACCTCAACACGGGGTCAGTGTTCTGGGCTGTATAGTGACCAAGGTACGACCTTTGTTGGTGCCGATAAGCTTCTAAGGCAGATGTACATGGAGTCTTCGGACTACATGCAGAAACTGGTGGGCTCATTGGCTGACGAGGGTACCTCTTGGTCATTTAACGCCCCAGGCGCGCCTCATTTTGGTGGAATCTGGGAAGCTGCTGTAAAGTCCGTAAAACATCATCTTAAAAGGGTTTTAGGTACTCATAAACTCACGTTTGAAGAGTTTTATACGCTTCTCAAGCAGATAGAATGCTGCTTGAACTCCAGACCCTTGATACCCCTAACTGAGGACCCATCTGATAATTTATTTTTGTCACCCTCTGTCATATTAACTCAGGCTCAACCTAGTATTCTCCCTGAACCCAATTACCTGAATGAAAAGATACCAGCCCTGCAACGCTATAAGTTAGTGCAACAGATGTTGCAGGATTGGTGGCGTCAGTGGTCACTTGAATATTTGCAAACTTTGCAACAACGCCATAAGTGGCAAAATAAAAATGAAAATTTAGGTGTCGGTGACGTGGTCTTAATTGTTGATGAGACAATGCCACCTTCGAAATGGCCTTTGGCGAAGGTCATCAGGGTTTATAGGGGTCCTGATGGTCTAGTGCGAGTAGTCGACCTCAAAACTGGATCATCAGAGCTCAAACGCCCGGTACATAAATTAGTACCTCTAAAAACCTTGCAAAACGAAGATGATACTGATAATACTTGAATTTGTTATTAAAATATTTTTTTTAATGTATTATAATGTTTTACTTCGATTTTCTGTAAATATGTTTTGTGTGTTAGTTAATAATTTATTTTAATATAGAAACAAAAATCTTAAAAAAAAAAAGAAAATAATTTTGTATTAGATTTATTTATTTATTTTAATATAAAATGGATTTTAATAATTATGATAAATTTTTATAAAGAAATTGTTATGTTAAATTTTTTTTTTAATAATAATGAATTATTGTAAAATTTTTTGTAAATTTACAACATTGCCATCACCCCCATTCTTTATTTTTTTGATCTTTTTTCATTTTAATTACATTAAAATGGGTGGGTGGTAATGTTGTGTTGTATATATGTAAATATTGTTGAATGTGTGTGTGCGCGCGCCTCGCTTAAGCTTACTCTCCGCGGTCGTCGTTACTGCCAGTGCGGTACCGATTCCCGCTGTGTATACATCAATCTCTTGTATAGACATCTTTATGTAGATAAAATATAGAAATATTAAGTTTAGTTGTGATTTGAGTAATACATTTTATTTCACCTTATCCTTGCCAATTCCTTCTAATTTGCCAGATGTTGATGTGGGTAAGTATTTTAGAAGGAATTGGCAAGGATAAGGTGAAATAAAATGTATTACTCAAATCACAACTAAACTTAATATTTCTATATTTTATCTACATAAAGATGTATATACAAGAGATTGATGTATACACAGCGGGAATCGGTACCGCACTGGCAGTAACGACGACCGCGGAGAGTAAGCTTAAGCGAGGCGCGCGCACACACACATTCAACAATATTTACATATATACAACACAACATTACCACCCACCCATTTTAATGTAATTAAAATGAAAAAAGATCAAAAAAATAAAGAATGGGGGTGATGGCAATGTTGTAAATTTACAAAAAATTTTACAATAATTCATTATTATTAAAAAAAAAATTTAACATAACAATTTCTTTATAAAAATTTATCATAATTATTAAAATCCATTTTATATTAAAATAAATAAATAAATCTAATACAAAATTATTTTCTTTTTTTTTTTAAGATTTTTGTTTCTATATTAAAATAAATTATTAACTAACACACAAAACATATTTACAGAAAATCGAAGTAAAACATTATAATACATTAAAAAAAATATTTTAATAACAAATTCAAGTATTATCAGTATCATCTTCGTTTTGCAAGGTTTTTAGAGGTACTAATTTATGTACCGGGCGTTTGAGCTCTGATGATCCAGTTTTGAGGTCGACTACTCGCACTAGACCATCAGGACCCCTATAAACCCTGATGACCTTCGCCAAAGGCCATTTCGAAGGTGGCATTGTCTCATCAACAATTAAGACCACGTCACCGACACCTAAATTTTCATTTTTATTTTGCCACTTATGGCGTTGTTGCAAAGTTTGCAAATATTCAAGTGACCACTGACGCCACCAATCCTGCAACATCTGTTGCACTAACTTATAGCGTTGCAGGGCTGGTATCTTTTCATTCAGGTAATTGGGTTCAGGGAGAATACTAGGTTGAGCCTGAGTTAATATGACAGAGGGTGACAAACTTACCCACAGATGTTGATGTGGGTAAGTATTTTAGAAGGAATTGGCAAGGATAAGGTGAAATAAAATGTATTACTCAAATCACAACTAAACTTAATATTTCTATATTTTATCTACATAAAGATGTATATACAAGAGATTGATGTATACACAGCGGGAATCGGTACCGCACTGGCAGTAACGACGACCGCGGAGAGTAAGCTTAAGCGAGGCGCGCGCACACACACATTCAACAATATTTACATATATACAACACAACATTACCACCCACCCATTTTAATGTAATTAAAATGAAAAAAGATCAAAAAAATAAAGAATGGGGGTGATGGCAATGTTGTAAATTTACAAAAAATTTTACAATAATTCATTATTATTAAAAAAAAAATTTAACATAACAATTTCTTTATAAAAATTTATCATAATTATTAAAATCCATTTTATATTAAAATAAATAAATAAATCTAATACAAAATTATTTTCTTTTTTTTTTTAAGATTTTTGTTTCTATATTAAAATAAATTATTAACTAACACACAAAACATATTTACAGAAAATCGAAGTAAAACATTATAATACATTAAAAAAAATATTTTAATAACAAATTCAAGTATTATCAGTATCATCTTCGTTTTGCAAGGTTTTTAGAGGTACTAATTTATGTACCGGGCGTTTGAGCTCTGATGATCCAGTTTTGAGGTCGACTACTCGCACTAGACCATCAGGACCCCTATAAACCCTGATGACCTTCGCCAAAGGCCATTTCGAAGGTGGCATTGTCTCATCAACAATTAAGACCACGTCACCGACACCTAAATTTTCATTTTTATTTTGCCACTTATGGCGTTGTTGCAAAGTTTGCAAATATTCAAGTGACCACTGACGCCACCAATCCTGCAACATCTGTTGCACTAACTTATAGCGTTGCAGGGCTGGTATCTTTTCATTCAGGTAATTGGGTTCAGGGAGAATACTAGGTTGAGCCTGAGTTAATATGACAGAGGGTGACAAAAATAAATTATCAGATGGGTCCTCAGTTAGGGGTATCAAGGGTCTGGAGTTCAAGCAGCATTCTATCTGCTTGAGAAGCGTATAAAACTCTTCAAACGTGAGTTTATGAGTACCTAAAACCCTTTTAAGATGATGTTTTACGGACTTTACAGCAGCTTCCCAGATTCCACCAAAATGAGGCGCGCCTGGGGCGTTAAATGACCAAGAGGTACCCTCGTCAGCCAATGAGCCCACCAGTTTCTGCATGTAGTCCGAAGACTCCATGTACATCTGCCTTAGAAGCTTATCGGCACCAACAAAGGTCGTACCTTGGTCACTATACAGCCCAGAACACTGACCCCGTGTTGAGGTGAATCTGCGGAAGGCGGCTACAAAGTCTTCGCTAGAATACCCAGAAACTAACTCCAGATGCACCGCTTTTGTAGCCATACACACGAAAACTGCTATGTAAGCCTTATAAGTGCGACTACCGCGTCCTTTGAAGCGTAAAATATCTATTGGGCCTGCGTAATCGACACCTGTATATCTAAATGGTTTATCCGGTCTAGTAACCCTAACTGCAGGTAAAATACCCATTTTTTGAGACACAGTTTCAGCTCTATACCTACGACATGTATTACAGTTATTTAAATAAGATCTGATCATTCTCTTAGATTTTACTATCCAAAAATTTTGCCTAACTGTAGAATGAGTCAATCTTATACCACTATGCAATTTCTTCTCATGAACATAACCAATGATTAATTTCGAAAATTGACAATTATACGGAAGTATGAAAGGGTGTTTTTCATCTGGGTCTAATGATGATGCCTGTACCCTACCACCAACTCTTAGTAAACTTTTATCCAAACAAGGATCAATACTTTGTAAATTGGAATCTTCTATATCCCTACCACTTTCGAGATATTTAATGTCATTTTTGAAATGAGCCCGCTGAACAACAAAAATCCAGACAAATCTAGCTCTAATTAATTCAGAAATAGAAGGAGTTTTAAAACATTTTAATCTATAATCTACTTCAAACCAACAATTAATAAATAACCTCAAATCTTTTTTATTAGCTAATTTATTCTTAATTTTAGTTTTTATTAAAAGCCTGTCAATGAAACGTAACACATATGACGTAACCCTTAGGAGTTTTTGAAGATCTGAATATTTATTTAACAGATCCCAATGATGCACTTTTTTATTCTTTTTTAAATTAATATTAAAATTATAAGATACTACATTAACCGACTTACATTGAAAACCACTCGTAGGACTCATAGGAGCTCTAATCACACTACCCCCCTCCCACCACAAAGAAAAAGGTTCCAATTCACTTGGAGATATGCCTCTGGAAACACAGTCAGCAGGGTTGTCCCTCGTGCTGACGTGGTTCCAGTAAGCTTCAGGGAGATACGAGTGTATCTTAGAACACCTATGAGCCACAAATGTAGGCCACTTGGAAGGATGTGCCTTAAGCCACTGAAGTACATCCATGGAATCTGTGTATAAAAATATTCCCACTGACTCCAAATTCAACGCCCTAAGAACCTTGACTGCTAATTTAGTTAAGAGAAATGCAGCACTGAGCTCCAACCTTGGTATTGTTTGTAAAGGTTTTATGGGGGCCACTTTTGATTTAGCCTGAACTAAATGAACCGTACTCTTACCTTTGTGAGTAACTTTGAGGTAAGTGCAGGCTGCATAAGCTAACTTAGAAGCATCAGCAAAACCAAAAAGTTCGTATTTAGCTCCTGGTATGTACTCAAGCCATCTATTAATTTTTATGTTTTTTAAAATTGGAGTACTATCATACCACGCTAAAAATTCATTTTTTAATTCAATAGGCAATGAATCATCCCAACCTAATTTAAAACTTACCCACATCAACATCGGGTATTCACCAAAAAATGGTTTATTTCCTAACCACCCCTAAATATTATTATTGAGGGCATTTTATATTATAATTATTAATGAAGAAAAATATATCCAAAAATATATACATTAATATATAGGTAAATTTAAATGAAGTGAGTGCGATTTGTATGGTCGGGTCTTCAAAACTGCTCCAAAGTGTTTTTTATCTGAAAGTACTACCAAAAATAAGTAACCAGCCAAATTTTTAGCCTCGCAGAGCGAGATCTCGATTTTTTGCAGCCATTTTAGGGTTTTTGACTGTCGCAAAAAATGTAAGAAAAATGAGTTTTAATTTTTTTCTTATTGCTGTAAAAAACTCACATTAGCATGAAAAATTTTTTCCATTTAAGTCCGGATAGAAAATTTCCCTGGCTATCCGATTCCTGGGTCAAAATTTTTTGAGTAGCACATTGCTAAGATAGGCTGTTTTTTTTTTTTCAAAAGTCGATTTCTCAAATTCCTATTAGTAAAAAATCTTGTAAACAGACTCAAAATTTTCCTTAAACCTTATATTTTTTGGCGAAAAAAAAATTTTGATGGGAAACTGCTTTTTGGGAGCTCTAGATAAAAAAATAGCAGCTTGCAAAACCTCATTTTTTACAAATTTCAAATTTCCCGCCATCTCACGTGACCAATCAAAAATCTGACCAAAAATTTGGATTCCTCGGGAAATTTTACATAAAGATATATCTTTTTATGTTTTTAAGAGCTTTCATTTTAAAACAGTGAAATAATAAAGAATTTTCTGATTAATTTTGAATAATTATGTATAATTTGGTATAATTTAAAAAATAAAAAAATTCCTTAAAAAAATGAGATATTGTAATCTTTCAATTTAAAATTTCGCTGCCTTAACATTAACGCTCTTAAAAATATGAAAAGATATATCCTTATGTAAAATTTCCCGCGGAATCCAAATTTTTGGTCAGATTTTTGATTGGTCACGTGACTTGGCGGGAAATTTGAAATTTGTAAAAAATGAGATTTTGAAAGCTGCTATTTTTTTATCTAGAGCTCCCAAAAAACAGTGTCCCATCGAAATTTTTTTTCGCCAAAAAATATAAGGTTTAAGGTAGGGTGCTACTTGGGGCGTCCGCGGTGTCAAGCAAAAACCGCAAATTAGTTTACAGGAAAACGGGAAGAGATAATGGAAAATTTTTTTGGGATATAATAAATGAACTAATAAAGTATGTAAAAAAATTTTTTTTTATTAATTTTTATAATTTTTTATGTGTTTAAATTTTATTTGAAGTTCAAGAATTTTCTTCGGAAAGAGCCGATGATACCATTGATAACTAAAGTTTGGCAGCACTTAAAAAAAAAATAAAAATAAAAATATAATTAATATGAGTATGGTTATTGCGTGAACTAAAATTTTTAATTTTGGCCAAAAAAAAAAAAGTTATAGATTTAAAAAAAAAAGTGATTTTTTTTTTCGAATTTTTTTTTACAATCTTTATAACTTTTTTTTTTTGCCAAAATTAAAAATTTTAGTTCACGCGATAACCATACTCATATTAATTATAGTTTTATTTTTTTTTTAAGTGCTGCCAAACTTTACTTATCAATGGTATCATCGGCTCTTTCCAAAGAAAATTCTTGTACTTCAAATAAAATTTAAACACTTAAAAAATTATAAAAATTAATAAAAAAAAAATTTTTTTACATACTTTATTAGTTCATTTATTATATCCCAAAAAATTTTTCCATTATCTCTTCCCGTTTTCCTGTAAACTAATTTGCGGATTTTGCTTGACACCGCGGACGCGCCAAGTAGCACCCTACCTTAAGGAAAATTTTAAGCCTGGTTACAAGATTTTTCACTAATAGGCATTTGAGAAATCGACTATTGAAAAAAAACAGCCTATCTTAGTGATTCCTCGCGCATGCGCTACTCAAAAAAAATTTTGACCCCGGAATCGCATAGCCAGGGAAATTTCCAATCCGGACTTACAAAGAAAAAATTTTTCATGCTAATGTGAGTTTTTTACAGCAATAACAAAAAAAATATTACTCATTTTTCTTGCATTTTTTACGACAGTCAAAAACACTAAAATGGCTGCCAAAAATCGAGATTTCGCTCTGCGAGGCTAAAAATTGGGCTGCTTACTTATTTTTGGTAGTACATTCAGAAAAAAACACTTTGGGGCAGTTTTGAAGACCCGACCATACAAATCGCACTCACTTCATTTAAATTTATTTATGTAACGTAACACATTAATTATAATTTTTTAAATCTTTTAAATACATATACTACCTTTAAATTATCCTTTTAAAATTTTGTAAAAATGAAACCGATATTTTTATTAGATTACATTCAACGGATTGTAATCGAAATATTCTTAATTTCACCAATAATATCAGAACTGCGAGAATGTTTTTCGCATATATAAGATTTTTTGTCAAACATTAATTTTTCACAGCAGAACAAAACTCTATTTTATAAACATTTCCGTGTCCTTAATTAAAACTTTAAACATAGAATCTCCGTTTTCTGCCTTGTTATATAAACACTATTTTACACAACATCGCTTACCCATATTGTTTATATTATTTTTTTGAATTTAAATACTATTATAAATTTATTATTAAAAAATAAATACGAAAAACTACTCGTTATGCTTATTATAACCTTATTTTAATAATAGACTACATATGCAACTAAATTACAGATACTGTGTATTACCGGTTGCAAAAATATGCATATGTTGCATTTCTTTTTAAAGTTTTCAAACTATAATTATGTTTATTATAATTTGCAAGGATTAATAAACTATTTTTAAAAATATTTAGATGAAAGATTAATTAATTATCTTTATTTATGCAAATTTGCCTTACATAAACTTAACGGGTTTAACAACCCTTTTTTACAAATTTTAGTATAAATAACAAAATTTATAATATGTCATATATATTTTACAGTAATCGAATAATAATATTATAGATTCATTGTAAATTAATATCTTTTTTAATTATTATATAATAGTTAACTTAATATTATTATTATAAATATAGTAACATCAAAATTTAAGTTTAGTGTATCACAGTTATTAATACAATTCAATATTGCTTCAAAATGATAACATTAGAAAACAAAAGCATGTTATTTAAAAATCATAAATTTCAATATATTAAGAATTTTCAGCAGAGATTATTTTTATTCATAACTCTTCATTATATTAGAATGGATAAATTTTTTAAAGTCACTTAAATTAAGTTCTTTAATATTTTTAAAATTTAGTGTGTCAGTTGAAGTATTCCATTCTCTATTAAGCCTAATAAATGGAGAATTAAATAAAAAATTTGATTTTGCTTTTTGTTGTTCTAAAGGCCTAGGATTTCTTAAATTATATTTATGAGCACGATATGTGAATGTATATTTGTTAGTATTGTCACGGTCTAACATTAATTCATCATAAACAAATTTTAGGTCACATGCAAGATGGTGTGATTGTATTGTGTGTATGTTTAGTTTAATAGATATATTTTTATAAGAATGGTCATCGTATTCCATTTTTTCTCCAACTCTGTATGCTGCATACCTCATAAAGTTATGTGGCACAGAGTCCAGTCTATTGAAAAGTGTTTTGGTGTACGGCGACCATATCACTGAGCCAAATGTGAGAAGAGGCATGATGAGAGAGTTAAATAAGTAGCTAAAAGTATTTGAGGATTTAAAATCTTTCGATGCTCTCTTTATCATTCCAATTCTTTTGTTGGATTTAGCAATTACTTTATTGATGTGAGGTTCAAATGTCCATCTCGCATCCAGTATTGCACCCAGGTCCCTGATTTCAGTAACTCTAGTGATAGATATACCATTCAATAGATAGTGAAATGTAAATTCTTTCCTTTTAGTAAAGCTAATAATCTGTGATTTCTTTATGTTAAAATTTAAACCATTTTCAATGGACCATTGGAAAAGATTATTTATATCACATTGAAGTAAAATATTGTCAATAGGCGATGTTATAGTTTTTCTGAGACGGGTATCATCGGCGAAAAGTTCAAGAGTGGAATATTGGATACGGTCAGGTAGATCATTTATAAATATTAAGAATAAGAGAGGACCAGAGTGTGAACCTTAGGCCACTCCTGATATACAATTAAACCAGTTTGAATAAGAACCTTTTAAAGATACAGCTAATTTTCTACCAAATAAATAGGATTTAATCCATGTTAAAGCTTTATCTCTAATACCTATGTGGTCTAATTTTCTGACCATAAGATCTATGTCAACTTTGTCAAATGCTTTGGAGTAGTCAAGATAGACTGAGTCCATTTGAAAACCTTTATCTAAAGTTTCAGCTGTTTCATTAGCAAACTTAAACATATTATTAATTATTGAATGACCTTTTCTAAAACCATATTGTTCAGTATATAATAAGGGGGAAATGACATTGTAAAGATTAACATAGAAAATGTCATCCAATAATTTAAAAATTATACAAGGATTGGCTACCGCCCTATAGTTTTCAATGTTTGCTTTGTCACCATCTTTATGTATTGCTTTAAGAAAAGAGTGTTTCCATATATGTGGAATATAACCACTTTGGAAAGACTCCTTAAATAATAGCAATAATGGTAAGATTAAATTATCATAGCATGTTTTTATGAAGGATTCAGGAATGTAGTCTGGTCCAAGTGAATTAGAATTTTTTAGTTTTTTACCAGCTTGGGTAATTAAGTCAACAGTGATATTAAAGTCATCAATAATAGGTTCTTTGATAGGTAAATTACAAGTTAAAGGTGGGTTATTAGTAGGATTGAAGACTTTACTGAAAAAAGTAGCAAATAGATTAGCTGAGGAAATATTATCTTGACTAAATTCATTATTTAAATATAGTGTATTAGGTATGTTATTGGTATTTGTTTTATTAAAATGTTTCCAGAAAAATTTAATGCTATGAGATATGGAATTTTCAACTTTATTTGTAAAATCAATATAGCAAGTATTTGATAAAAACTTACAAATGGCTCGAAGTCTTTTAAATTCTATATATACTAATGAATTTTTTGTTTTTTTCCATAAAAGGTGACTTTTCTTTTTAGAGTTTATGTAATTAATTAAATCTCTGCTGAACCATTCAGGATAATTAAAATTTTTGTATTGAAATTTTGGTACAGTCTCTTCCATGATGCTATTTAAGGTTAAATAAAAATTTTCACGACATGTTTCAAAGTCATATTTTTGAAAGTTAATTATATTAAACCAATCTATTCTACTAAGTAAATTATTTGCAAGTTCTGAATTTATTCTATTAAAATTATATCTTGAAGGGTGAAAATGTTCTTGATTTAAAGTTGTATTAGAGTTATATTTGAAAGTTGCAGACATATGATGATTTTGATCTAACTTGATAATGGTATCGTCTGAGTGTAGATATTGAATAGTCGTTATTGAAGAAAAAGCAAGATCAAGAGAATAACCTTTTTTGTTGTGTATAGGATAAATTTGCATTAAATCAATTAATGCTAAATAAGGAAGGATGGCATTAGCACAAGCAATTGTGTTGTTTTTACAGTCTTTAGATGCAATATAATATAATGCGTCATCATATGCCCAATTTATATTAGGTAGATTGAAATCTCCTGTTATTAAATATTTGTGATGTATAAATTTAGATTTTAATTTATCAAGAATATTACCTAGTTCATTGTAGTCACTGATATTTACGTTAGGAGAAAAATATGACGCTGAGATGACCCATTTCTGATGTTTTTGTGAAACTTCAATAAAAAGATGTTCAGAGTTGTTGCTCATGATGGAATATTGTAGAAGTCTTCCTTTGATTTTATTATTTAATGCAATTAAAACACCCCCTCCTCTTGTTGAATTTGACTTATTATAATTTCTGTCAGATCTAAATATATTATAAGAAGGAAGGTCAATTTCTGAATCTTGAATATCTTCATTAAGCCATGACTCAGTTAAAATTATTATGTCTGGTATATCAGTAAATGTATATAAATTATTTCTTAATTGGTTCAACCTACCTCTAATGCTACGAGTATTCTGATAGAATATAATTAGGTTATCTTTGGCTTTTTTGGTGCTTCCAAGTTTTTTGATTGAGTGAGTTGTGTGTTAAATGTATTAAAATTTCTCTTAAGATGTGATTTTCCTGGTAATTTTATAGAATTGTCACTGTTGTAAGGAGAAAATCTTTGGTTTTGAAAAGATCTGTGAGTTTCACTTAAACTTGTATCAATCTTATTCTGATTACTGTGTGATTCTGTTAATTTATGGTTAATGTCTGAACTTAAATTAGAAAAATTTATAAGATCGGTGCTAGGGGAAAAAGTTTGTTCTGAAGATGTTTTTTTAATGTCATTATAATTTTTGATTTCTGGAGTATTAATTTCTTCAGATATACACTCATCAGTTTGATCTCTTTTTATGATTAATTTAGCTCGACCATCTATATATTTAACAGCCATATCATTATTTCGATTAGTAAAATTTATATCTGCTGCTTGTTGTTGTAGTTTTTTATATTGCTTTCTCTGGTTCCAAGTACGATCTGGAGTAATTGACCATTCATCTGGTAATTTTTCATAATGCTCAAATATTGAATATGCCATTTGTTTAGAGCTAGCAGAGATTCTAATAAGCCTGTTAAAATCCTTGATATAATTACCTATTCGGCTGAAAAATAAATTTTTATAGTCTTTGTCAATTTTCGTAAATAATTTACTAAGATATGAAAAATTATTATTTTGTGTTAGAGATTCATCAACTCCATATAAAATTAAATTCTTTTGTTTATGTAATCTGTTTTGTATTTCATTGATAAATGAATCAGAAATGGAATTAGTGTTACCATCAATAAAGTTGTTTTCAATATTTGTGACTCTAGTATCTAAGTTACCTACTGATGATTCTAATTCTTCACTTTTGGATGATAAAGTAGAGATTTTGTTATCGAATTCTAACAGTTTTTTAGCGTTTGAATTATTAATTCGATCTTGTGTTATTATATAATTTTGCATTATATTAAATTTATTTATAAATAAATCAGCTATATCTTGTATACTGTTGTATGATGTTTTTTCAGGTTCTACTATTGAGTTTTCTGTACCATCCATTTGTATCGTATTTGTAAAATTTTTATTGTTTTCATTTGAATTTGAATCATAATTACTGGTGTGTTCACTACTACTACTTTGAGAAAACAACATTTCTGTATTCTTTGTTAGATCTAAATCAATGTATTTTAAAACCGATGTGCAACAATCTTGAATATTTGAAAAATTTCTTTTAATGCAATAAATGTGCATTTTTTTATGGCATAAATTACAGTATAATACTTCAGTACTTTCGTCTTCAATTTTACAGAGAGCACATTTCACATTATTAGCCGCCATTTTCACAGTAGATGTTGAGTTGGAGTTTCGATGAGAATTTATAGATAACTAATATACTTAATTAATGAAACTAATATCACAAGTTGGAAATAACTTATCCAAAATTTTTATAGAAATAAAATTTAAATTTAAATTAAAATATTTTTTTTAAAATAAATAATTAAATAACAGACGATAAAAATATACGATCTTTTTATATTGCGCCCCCTAGCGATATTAATAAAATATGTTTAATATTTATTTCATTAAATTTTTAATCTGCCCTTGGTTTTTCTACTAATTCTAGCGAAACTCTATTAAACGAGGAAAAAATAATCACAAACGCTTCAATGGTTTTCGGCCTTCGGTCCACCTAAACTTTTTCACTATGACTTTCATGCACGGAAAAAACGCTGAGTAGCGCTCACTACCAATTTGTACAGCCGCTGCGAGCTCAGCATTTGCGAACGTTGCCTTTTCAAAATATTTCTTGGTTGCTTACTGTATAAGGTGATTCAATTAGGCAAGCAACTTTCTAGCGTTACTGCACCTGTCAGACATAAATGTAGGATTGACCGTCAAAAATTTGTTTGTCTCTTTAAATACAATGTGTATATTTATGGTATACTTAAATACTTACTCTCTCGTTGTCAACCAAATTAAAATCTGAAAATATCACATTCGCAGAAGAGAGCTCGTTGCAAGCCCATTTGCCTGGCATGCAGTATCCCTAGTATTTTGTTTGTGCAGCTAATTCAGCGTTTTTTCCGTGTATGTATATAAATGTTTGGGCACAGGACAAATGTATGTGTGTGTGATAAAACGCAAAATCTAGAGGGCATGAGAAATGAGAGCAGTTGGAACTCATGTTTATTTTTCCCTCTTCCTCTACTTCCTTCTTCTTACCTCTCCTAAAAATATGTATAGACAGGACGTGCATGGCAGTTTTAACGATAAGGCCATCACGTATTTGTAGCAATATTGAAAAGTAATTTTAATAGTAATAGTTTGAACTTGGATTAAAAATATTGGTGAAAATTAGTTATAACATATTGTTGATTGGTTTAGCGTAATAAATTATTATTGACATCATCGAGTTTGGTATTATTGGCGAGGTATTGTTTTTGGTTGCGGCACTTTATTAAATTGGAGGTTAGACGTCATCGAATAAGTTTTGAACACGAGGCATCGCTAATCCATTTTAATATTGACGAGAACTGAAATTCCATATATTCTACGACTAATAAACTAAGCTTGGTATTTTTATATTATTTAATTGTTATCGACTCAAGAAGGTATAATTTTGACTACTGAATTTTTATAAATTGCTAAATTTATTTGCGCATCGAATGTTCCTATTTCCTATAACCTTTTTATATAAAAATTATTATAATTATAGCTTTGTTTTGCCTTCCAGGTTAACTCTCTCTCTAATCGTGATTGAATACAACCTAAGTACTAGGTCAGTACTGTAGGTTATTAATTATAATTAATTAAATACACATTTAATTAATTAGTTACCCTCAAAGCGATTAATTAACCTTCCTCTGGTGGACTTTAGAGGGTAACGAGGCTAACTGGGACAAAAACTATGGATGATGGATAAATTCTGTCTTAAAATTCGTTTTTAGAACATCAAAATACGTAAATAAGGTACATTTATTTTTTAACATTTGGACATAGTAAAATATTTGCTTTTTGTCGCGGTTTAGAGGGTGGCTGTGGGTAGCTGTGGCAAAATCTGAGGGTGTACGCTAAATTCTGACTTCAGATTCGGTTTGAGGACATCAAAATACGTAACTAAAGTACTTTCATTTTTAACTTTTGGAAATAGTAAAATATTTGCTTTTTGGGGCGGTTAAGAGGGTGGCTGGGGGTAGCTGGGGCAAAATCTGAGGGCGTAGGCTAAATTATGACTTCAGATTCGGTTTTAGGACATCAAAAAAATTACCTGTAGGTAGGTCTAGTTACAGGATCAAAACTTTTGTTTGTGCAGCTGTAATGTTCGCGTATATCAATTCTGTAAATTTAGCTTTAAGTTTATATAAATATACTAGCATAAGTGATAGGGCGGGCTTCACCCCCCTATGTCGCTTTTACTTCCGTTTGTGTTGCTTGAAAAAATCAGCAAGGGATCTTATCAACACAGAATTATTCGACAAATCAATAATTCTACCTAAAAAAGTTTTGCAGAATCATTCTATACAAAAAATCTTTGTGCTGAAAAGTTCAACACAAATTTTTTTAAGTCAAAGTATTTAATACACCATTTTAAATATTAAATTACTAATTTCTGTCGTATAATAGTATAAACAAATATCACTTTACATAGTGTTTTGAATATTTCGATTAGAAAATGTTTGTGTTGATCTTTTCGGCATAACCATTTTCGTAGTAGAACGATTCCGCAAAACATTTTTGTGTAGAATTATTGATGCTTCGAATTGCGAAAAATCATCATTCACTACAAAATTTATAATTATGCAAACACATTCAAACTATTTAGAGCAGCGTATGTGAAAAATTAATGAAAAATTATAGGTTCTGATTGATTCTATAATTATAATACAGAAAAAAAAAATATATAACTGAGTACAGACAGACAGAGAAATAAATTTTCAAATATATATTGAGACGGTTGATTAATACTTTTTTTGTTTTTATCATACCCTCTCATAACCTAACCCCAACTTACATTTATTATAAAATTATCAGCTGTGCTCCCGTGATAAAAGATCACGTACACACACCGCGAAAGTAAGACGACGCATGCGCTTACAAAAATATGACTATAGTTATAGTGTTACATTATAGAAAACATATGGTATTATTTTATAATTTTTTACTTAGATTTTTTTACTTAATTTAAATAAATTAGAAAGTTTTTTTTGTTTATTATTAAAGTCAAAGTACCGATTAATACTGTTAAACAACAATTAACGCGTATCTAGTCATATATTTCCAATTATTCAACTCTAAAGAAATACTTCTTTAATTTGCTATCTCACTTCTTTAGATATCTTTTATTATCTTATGCGCGTTAATGTGAGCGAAAACATATAAATACGGTGCAAAGACACGAGAAAATCTTCATTTGATCTCCGGCTGTATTGCACAACGGACATCTCAGGTAACTTGAGTTGCTCTAGCTATCACTGCTCTTGGAGTTGCTCCAAGTAAAAAATATAGGCTGGATACCACCTATTATACATAACTGGCATACAGAGCTGAGATGCTCTCTCTGTACTAGTTATAGCTCGGTTAAGGAAGTCTGGTGCTGCCACGGTCGGTCACTGTACGGAATCAGTAGAAGTTGAATGCCTCTTCTACAGGTAACGTTCTTTGTTATCGTGGCTTCTTTAGAGTGAGTTGCTCTCTCGAAGCGGCCATTATAATCAAGGGCGATGCTGAAATTCCGGCACGGTGCTTGTAGATGGTCATGCAGGTCTGGTTACCAACCGCGTGACGTCAGAGGCCTTTTGCCAAACTATAACTTCACAGAGGTGAGTTGCTCTCGTCGTTCTTTATTCCCGTATGTATAAATTTCACTTGGAGTTGCTCCAAGTGTAACGTTTAACTAAAGCGGCATTTATTATTCATTAAAAATTTTTATTTTTGAATTTTATTGTTATTCGCGCTTTTGACTAGATCGCCAACCGCGGATAATTTGTTAAATAAATTTTGCTTTATATAGACTGCGTTTCAATAAAAAACTATTGTAACAATTAAATTTCTTTTGTTTAAATAAATTCTTTTTTTATTTTGAATTGTATAAAATTTGCTACGCACACAACTAATTATTGTAAATAATTAATTATATTTTTTGTATTATATCAAGTCATTAAGTACTTAACAAATACATTGTTTACTAATTAATATGAGACAAGGCATCTATTTTTGAATAAAAACTCTTTATTATTTTTTGTTAAATATAATTACGTCTAATTATTGTGTTAATCATAACCCATCCTAACAGATCTGGCATGTTTTGTTTCAGTAAAGAATTTAAGGTACACTGGGCCCCCTTTCGTAGCGTCTCAATATAGTATATGGTATTAAGATATGTATATATAGATGGTTCTAGAATTTACTGAATCAAGTAATACCAATGGCAACATTAAATTTTTATCAATTTTTTTAAAATGAAAAAATTTTTTTTTACCAGCTTCGAAAATATTTTATAAAATTATAAAGATACCTCCGTTTTGAATAAAAATTTAGGAGAATACGTAAAAATTGGGGCCGAATCGAATACTTCAAACGTGTGACAATAAAATTTGACAATAGTCTCGAGATATTTCAATTCTTTTGGAAATTTTAAAAAATTTTATCAAGTTCAAAAACACTAAAAATTTTATACCTCAAAAACTACGATAACTACGATCTCTGCTGAGCAGAAAATCTATGGCCTATGTCACCCGCAGACTTTTTTTCTTCATTTTGACACCGGTTTCATGCCAATTGGTTCGGTAGTTCTTGAGTGATGAGGGTACAGACAGACAGACAGACAGACGGACGGACAAACAAATAAATTTTCAAATATATATAGTACTAGCTGCCTACGGCTCGCTTTGCTCGCCCCGGCAGCCACCAGGGAGGCTGCGCCCCCCTGGACCCCTGCATAATTGATTTTTCCAAAGATATTTTGTTTTAGGTTAAAGCTAGCCTATGTTTTGACCGGTAATTTTTGCCCTCTTTTGCCGTAAGCCCCGTGTCTCTAACTTTTATCGCTTTCTAGTTTACCCATTTCGGACAAAAAAACAAACAAACAAACAAACAAACATACAATATATATATATATATATATATATAGTATAGTATTAAGATATGAGCCTCACATTAAATTTAAATTTTAATTAATAAACTTTATGCTGGTGAGCGACACTAAAATAATAACTTGTGTAATTATTTCACATTTAATCATTTACCTTACTATTTTGAAATCATATTACTATATGAGTAAGTCTTGAATTTTACTCTAATAAAATATTGACGTTAAGCATCTTAATCATTTATCTAGTATTGACTGCCAGAACCTCCTTGTATCCGGTATAGTATTTTGTGAATATATTTGCGTTATATTCTCATTATATGGACCCCCTTTGAAAATTGTTATAAAAAAGGAGTCCTTAGATATTTTAATAAGTTGATCCCCTTTTTTATAACAAATCTCATGTCTCTAATTTTTATTTTTTATAATTGTTGTAGAGGAATGTTACACATTATAAAAAGGTGCCCAAACCATTTCCTATTTAATATCCATCATTTGTAACATTCTGGCATCACGTTGTAACGGAATTATTAAAAATATTCAACATAAGTGATATGATAAATAACAAAAGAAAAAGTATTACAGGAGCATCGGTAGTGCGACCCGTTTCATACTTTCATACTCGCACTAACGTAGCTTACTGTATTATACATTAAAAAGGTTCTATCTAACCTGAAGGATTATTTATTTTTTTATTTTTTTGTTTAAAATAATACCAAATCTAAGTTTCTGCAGTTAATTAAATTACAAAAACATATTAAATTATATTAATCCAAAATCCTTGTAGTAAAACATATTATTTATTTAATAAAAAGAATTTTTAATTTATCTTGTTCCAATGTATCTAACTTTGCGCTCTTTCTTTTTCTTATGCTTAGTAATTTATATATCTCCATCTCTAGAGTTCAGGGGAGACTTTTTCTCTATCCTTATTTATAAAAATGAAAATATAGTGTATAGCATTCATATTCATATTTATACATATAGAATTATAGTTCTATGTATATTACTGGTGTACTATACTATATACAGCGCGGGAAAAGAAATCACGGAGTAAATATAGTAAAAATATAAGCGCGGAAATTTAAAAATTTATATAAACTTTTAAGTAAGCTTCTTTTGCGATGAAATTTGTGTACTACTAATTGAAAATTTTCCATTATAAAATTATATTGATTATTAATAAAATTCATTGAAAAATTAAGTTTCGAAACTAAAATTCAGAATTAAACAAATGCAATAAATTTTTCAAATCAAACATTTTATTAAATAATTAATTGCAGAATTAAATTTTTGCAATTTAAAAGTTGTATCCAGTATTTAAATATTAAATTTTATTAATTATTATATTAGCTTTCACTAAATATCTAAAAATATTAAAAAATAACTGATATCGGCTTAAAAAAAAACTTTAAAAAGTAAAAATGTGCGTTTCATACTATTTGGTTTGTAATTAAATCTCAAAAAACAACTGATATGCTTTATAAGTTTGGTTTCAGATTTTGATTCCGCTTAATAGAATATTTAATATTTTCTTTGATTACCCACTTAAATCTCATCCTAGCAGAAAAATTGGGGTTTATTGAAACCCAGTGTTGATTTTCCATACCAAGTTTTAAAACCACTGGGTTTCAATAAACCCCAATTTTTCTGCTAGGATGAGATTTAAGTGGGTAATCAAAGAAAATATTAAATATTCTATTAAGCGGAATCAAAATCTGAAACCAAACTTATAAAGCATATCAGTTGTTTTTTGAGATTTAATTACAAACCAAATAGTATGAAACGCACATTTTTACTTTTTAAAGTTTTTTTTTTATAAAAGTGTATACATGCGACGAGTACGTGCAGTCAATATTAAAAATATTTATTTTTTTAATTTTTTTTGCTATTATGGTGGTTGAATGTTGAAGTTGTGCTTTAGAAGAAAATTAATTGTGGATTTTGGTGTTGAAATTCAGTATTTTGATTTTAACATATATAAAAAAAAAAGAACAATCATATCATCTCTTAATGTCATTTCGCGGTATTAACATATCATAAAATCCAAGAAACATTAATATTTAATATTCAAGGAAAAGGAGAGAACATCTTTTTGTTAATTGTGTATTTAAAATTTAAAAAAAAAAAATACATTTGTTTGCATTAGCAAGAAAATTTTGAAGTGGTGGTATATTTTTTCTTTTTTGCACATTAAATATGGCGAGAGTGAGCACATGGTGAAGAAATTTTTTGTTTATAAATACTAAGGAGAAGGAAGTTAGAGAGAAGAAATCATTCGGCGCCAATTTAACATTCTATATAATATAACGAGGTCTCTGATTGGTCCAACGCTACAAACATCGCTCCCATTGGTCGGATGACTTATCTTGGAGCAAGACAGACTTACAAATAGAATAGTAAATTCTTTTAATAATTTTATAACCAGTCTTGATCAATCAGTTTCAGCTTGCAAGGTAAGAATGCAAGCTTTAGAAAATACGTTTGCAAGATTTGAAACAAATCATTATAAAATATTAACTTGTCGCGATTGCCCATTAGTAAAAGATCATGTTTACTTTAAACAAAATGTTTTTGAAAAATCGAAAGAAAGGACCTTGCAGTTGTTAGGTAAATTTCATGGTATTTTAGACCAGGCCCAAATAAATAATTTGAATAACAATCAAGCATCCAGAGTAGTAACTATTGACAATGATATGCTACCACCACTGAACTTTCCTGATTTTGGTGGCGTTAAATTAAAGCACCTGAAAGGTCATGTAAAAGGCGATGTGTTGGATTTAATTCAGCCATTCGATATAATTGAACATAATTTTGTATTTGCTTGGAATAGGCTAAAAGAAAAATTCGAGGTTAAGAAGAGGCTAGTGAATGCGCATAATTCTGCCATATACTCATTGAAACCTATGGCTAAAAGTTCTGCAATTGAAATTAAAAAAATCTTAAGCGGTATTAATACCCCATTAGCAGCGTTAAAAGCGTTAGATAGGCCAGTGCAATACTGAGATGATTTATTAGTATTTCACATTCTCTAGTTGTTAGATATTAAAACTAGGGAGCAATGGGAAGTCTATTTAAGTAATTCATTCAATAATGTAACTTTGTCGAATAGTAACACAGAAACGACAGGTAAAAATGTAAACGCTTTAGCACCAACTGATTCTGATCCTCCAACTCTTGCAAAATTGTTAGAATTTTTAGACAAACAGGCTTTGATCTTAGAGTCAATTTAGGAGACTAGCATGGGATTGAAACAAAATTTAGATGTTAAAGTTAAAAATCAGAATGTTTCAACAATCCCTGCAACATCTTATCATACAAAAATTGAACCAAGTAGTAGTAGAAGTAATCAGTCTGTTGTATTTAAATGTATAATATGTAATGAAAGCCACTTGTTCCAATTTTGTCCCAAATTCAAAAGTAAAAATTGAGATAAAAGAGAAGAGTTTTTGAGTAAAAATAAAAGATGTTTTAACTGCCTTGGTGTAAAACATATAGCTGAAAAATGCTATTCTAAAAGAATATGCATGGTTTGTAGTGGTAAACACCATACAATGTTGCATAATAATAATAATAATAATAATAATAATAATAGTAAAAGTAAATCTAAAAAACCCCATGAATCTAATATTAAAGATAATGCTGAGGTTTCTCAGAATAAAGTAAATCCTGGGAATTCAGCTGCTGCAGGAGCAACTACATTAGTAAATAACTCTTGACAATCACAGAACCAAGTTTTGCTTGCAATAGCTAGGATAAGGGTTTTTGGAAATAATGACTTCATGTCATTAATTAGGGCTTTAGTGGACCAGGGTTCACAGGCTTCTTTTATTAAAAAGTCTTTGGTTCGTAAATTGCATCTTACCGTGGATTATAACTCCCCCACCCTCCCCTCAAAAAATTTTAAAAAATTAAAAAAAAAAAATTTTTTTTTTTTTTAATTTTTAAGTTATTTTTTTTGCACTAAACAAGCGCTGATTTAGCGATGAATCATCGCTTGTTTTATCGATGATTCAGCAATGAATCATCGCTGTTTTATCGATGATTTAGCGATAATTTAGCGATGAAAGTAAGCGCTTATTCATCGATGTTTTTTGCACCAGGGATAAAGAAATAGTTTAAAGCATTTCAGGATGTTTGCTGTATTTTTTGTTAAAATCCATGAACATAACAATATTAAAATAATTTAAAGTTTAAAATATAAGATTATAAATTAATAATAATTATTTTACTTTACGTTTTTCAGGTTACACATTAGATGCATTATTCTTTCTTGAAAAATATTTTCGGTTTCTTTGAAAAAGTTTATGATTCACACGTGGTTTGAATGGGATACATATGTATAACCTGTAAAAATGAATTTAGAAAAGTTTTGCATTATCATGACAAATAATGAAAAGGTAATTTATTTGCTTATACCTTATTGATTAATATATAATTAAAACCGTTATAATATTTTATAATTTTTAGGACTTTCAAGTCAGCGGTATAGCAAAGAAATGTTTTTGAAGTGAGTGACTATCCTGGAGAGTGAAAAATTAAACTAGCATTCATATGAAAAGCATTTTTAGTTTTTCTGCTTCTACTGATGAATTAGAACTATATCTGAAAGATTCAATCCCAGACAGCGCGAAACGTCGATTCGACGTCGACAAAACGTCGAGAGTTGGTCGAGTTTTTCCGTCGAAATTTGGTCGACACGACGTCGGCTGCATTTCGAATTTACGTCGCTTCGACGTTATAATGAAAAAAAGCAAAAAAATATTATTTTTTTATTTTTTCATAATTATATTATTTTCGACTAAATCAAATAACATTAAATAAAATACACAAATTTATAAAATTTTTTTTAATTTTAAATCATCAAAAACAAAGCATTTACATATAATTTTTATTTATAAATACATATTAAATTATAAATAATGCATAAACTGATTGACTTTAAAACATGTTATAGTCAGCCCATTAATTTCCTTCAATAAACTAGTACCTGAAATAGAAAAAAAAAAATTATATATTACTCCAGTCAAATAAATACGGGTTTGGTTGTATTTTTACTGGCGAACATGAGATTTGTTTTACTATATGTTTTTTGGGTCACTGAACACGAAAATCGGGGACATTTCGTAAAGAAATGGGGGCTTCACTCCTAAATTTGCAAAAAACCACCCCAAAATGGGGTTTTTTTTACATAGTTGCACTTTGAACGCTCAGATTCGCACCATACGGGTTTTTTGGGTCGCTGATCAATAATTTCGACTTCTTTTTCATAAATAATCAATATTTCACCCCTAAATTGGCTTAAATTACCCCTGAAAAAGGGGTTTTTGCTATTTTCGCACTTTGAGCAACCAGGATATTTCCATATAGGTTTTTTGGGTCGATAATCAAGAATTTCGACTTATTTTTCATAAATATTCAATATTTCACCCTTAAAATATCTAAAACTACCCCAAAAAAGGGTGTTTCAGCTACTTTCGCACTTCGAGCAACCAAGATATGTCCATATAGGTTCCTTAGGTCGCTAATCAAAAATTTCGACTTATTTTTCGTAAGTATTCAATATTTCTTGAGCATGCATTATAAAAAAAAAAAAAAAAAAAAAAAAAATATTAAATGTCATTTATTTATTTTCACCTTCACTATAATAATTTATTATTCAGGTAAGTATTAATTTTTTATAAAAAAATAAATTTTTATTGATCAGCGGACCAGGGACCTGAATGGACATAATCGGGATACTCAAAGTGTGAAAATAGCAAAAACACACCTTTTAGGAGTAGTTTCAGCTGTTTTATGGGTGAAATTTTGAATATTTATAAAAAATGAGTCGAAATTTATGATTAAAGACCCACAAAACCTATATATACATATCCTGGATACACAAAGTGCGAAAATAGCAAAAACACCCTTTTAAGGAGTAGTTTTAGCTATTTTAAGGGTGAAATATTGAATATTATTTAATATTTTTTTTTTTTTTTTTTTTTTTATAATGCATGCTCAAGAAATATTGAATACTTACGAAAAATAAGTCGAAATTTTTGATTAGCGACCTAAGAAACCTATATGGACATATCTTGGTTGCTCAAAGTGCGAAAGTAGCGGAAACACCCTTTTTTGGGGTAGTTTTAGATATTTTAAGGGTGAAATATTGAATATTTATGAATTGTAATTCGAAATTCTTGATTAGCGACCCAAAAAACCTATATGGACATATTCTGGTAGCTCAAAGTGCCCAAATAGTAAAAACACCCCCTTTCCGGGGGTAATTTTAGCCAACTTAGGGGTGAAATGTTAATTATTTATGAAAAATAAGTCGAAATTATTAATCAGCGATCCAAAAAACCTATATGGGCATTTCCTGGTTGCTCAAAGTGTGAAAATAGCAGAAAGACCCCCTTTTGGGGGGTAATTTTAGCCAATTTAGGGGTGAAATTTTAATTATTTATGAAAAAGAACTCGAAATTCTTGATCAGCGACCCAAAAAACCGTATGGTGCAAATCTGAGCGCTCAAAGTGCAACTATGTAAAAAACACCCCATTTTTGGGTAGTTTTTTGCAAATTTAGGAGTGAAGCCCCACTTTCTTTACGAAATTACCCCATTTTCGTGTTCAGTGACCCAAAAAATATATAGTAAAGCAAATCTCATGTTCGCCAGTAAAAATACACCCCCCCCGTATTTTGACTGGAGTATTATACGTTTAAAATTTTTTAAACTAAAAATTATAATGGCAAAAAGCTTTGCAAAAACATGAAGTAAAAGCTAATTTCATAAGCCTTGTAAACCTTAATAAAAATATTTAATTCAAAATTCTTTTTATTAAGGTTAAATTATTTTGTGTGAGTTATGTGAGAGCAAGTAAATATTTAAAAATAAACTTACAGTGGGTGATAAGATTATAAGAAACAGCCAGTGAATAACTTATCTTTAAATTGCTTATGTACTTTCATGCGATCAACTTCAGGAATTGTTCAACACCTATTGTTGGCGTAGAATCAAACTAAATGTATATGTATGTGGTTCCCATAAACAACTGGAGCTTACCTTGATTGCTTATAATACAATTAAGTATTATTCCCAAAATATGAACTAGAGTATAGGTAATGTACAATGGCTATTAATAAGAATTGAATGAACTATTTTACTTTTTCCTCGTTGCATCATGTAAATCAGAAATATAATTAAATTTAATTATAAAATTATTTCAAAAAAATGTATATTTCATTGTAGTTGAATGATATTTACTTACAAAATATACTTTTAAGCAAAAAATACTGGGTTATAGAGAGTGTAGCGGAACCATCAGTACTTTTGTATTTATTAATTAGATCTTCTATAGTAATCCACTTGTAGTATCCACTTGCAGGCAGTATTCTAAAAAAAGTAAAATTTATAAAATTAAAAAATTATACTTTCACTTATTAGTGTTAAAAAAATTAAAGCTATTATTACAATAAGATACACATCTTTTATACACTGAAGCACTTTAATTTATAGGTTATATTTTTATGTTTTTTGCATACTTTATTCAATGAGTTTTTAAAACAATATATTAATTACTTCTTTCATTTTCTAAAATTTATTATTGTTTCATATTCACTTACCTAGTCTTTCTGCAAATTTATAATAAAAAACATATTTTTTTGTATAACTTTTTCGCGTAAAAAATAATAATAAATAATAAATACTGCTGCAGTGCGGCAAAGCCTGTAGCAGAATGCACCATGAACGAACGAATGCGCGGAGGAGGCAAAATTTGAAAATTGCCAAAGGACCCCGCACCATTAGCATTGGAAAATTGCAAATGGTGAAATTTTCTTCAAACTTTGGCAATCGATAGTTCAAGAGATTTTCAAACGAAAATGTCTTATGGAAAAATTGGAAATATTCATTTACTTTTGAGATACGGAGGCTAGAAGTCTGAAAAAGTTAAAAAATTATTTTGCTGATACAGAAGAGGTAAGAAAAAGATTTTTCTTGTAGGGATTACCGTCTGAATCAAGATTGGATTTCAATATGTTTTATGGGTCACTGATTCTAATAATGATGTTCCTAAAAACCCAAACGTATGTGTTAGCCCTTAATGGCGAAAATAGCCCTTTTAAGGGTTTCTAAGTACAAATCATAAATGCTTACAGCATAACTCAAACTATACGTTTTTTGGGTCACTGATTCCAATAATGATGGTCCTAAAGACCCAAACGTATGTGTTAGCCATTAAAGGGCAAAAATGGCCCTTTTAAGGATTTCTAAGTACAAATCATAAATGCTTACATCATAACTCAAACTGTACGATATTATGGAGGATAAATTCGATTATGGTCGTCACTAAACCCAAATGGTTTATGAAGAGTTCTCAAAGGGCTACATTGCCCTTTTTAGGTCTTCTTCTTGTAAGATCCTTGAGAACAATGTAAAGAACTCAAGATAAACACTTTTTGGGTGAAAAAATTACTTGACGACGATCTGAAAATTTTAACAGTATTTCTAAAGCCCTTATAGGGCAAAAAGTTGCCCTTTTTAGGGCTTACTATGTGTGAATCATTAATAATTATATTCCTTACTTAAACTGTACGATAGTTACATCACTAGATTCAAAGATGATGGTCCCAAAAACAAAAAAAATAGTTTAAAAACAAAGATTAATTTATGATGAGAATTAAGAGAATTGTCTTTGTAAAATCCCTTTAGCCAAAAAGACTTAAAAAGGGCAATGTAGCCCTTTGAGAGCTCTTCATAATCCATTTGGGTTTAGTGACGACCATCATCGAATTTAGCCTCCATAATATCGTATAGTTTGATTTATGATGTAAGCATTTATGATTTGTACTTAGAAACCCTAAAAAAGGGCCATTTTTGCCCTTTAATGGCTAACACATGCGTTTGGGTTTTTAGGAACATCATTATTGGAATCAGTGACCCATAAAACATATTGAAACCCAATCTTGATTCATACGGTAATCCCTACAAGCAAAATCTTTTACTTACGTCTTCTGTATCAGCAAAATAATTTTTTAACTTTTTTACACTTCTAGCCTCCGTATCTCAAAAGGGAATAAATATTTCCGATTTTTTCATAAGACATTTTCGTTTCAAAATCTCTTGAACTATCGATTCCCAAAGTTTGAAGAAAATCGCACCATTTGCAATTTTCCAATGCTAATGGTGCGGGGTCCTTTAAAAATTTAAAAATTAAAGCTGTATAAATTTTTAGACATTTATGAAAAATTAAAAAACTTACAATACTCGCAAAATTTTTCAAATTTTTGAAGTTTCCAAATTCAAAAATATGTAAGGGAAAAAATTTCAGTAATTTAATTATAACTTATACTTGCACAATTTTTTTAATTTTTCATAATTTCTAATGTATGGCTCGTTTTCATTTTTTTTGTAAAAATAGCTTACAAAAACTAAAAATAAAAAATTCCTTTTTTAAAGTCCAAACAAGGCTTTTTAGACTTTTTTCACCAATAATTATTCATTATTGCATAAAAATCACCATAACGAACCTTTTACATCAATTTATTACGTTTTTTGATAATTATAAGGTAAAAACAGCTTAAAACCATTAAAAACCAAAATCGTTACATACGGCCTTAATATATGAATTTTTCTAAGTTTTATGTATTTTAGAGAACAATAACATATATTTTTGAATAATTCTTACTAAAAAAAACGAGTTTTGGAAGTAAATTTTAAAAATATTTAATAATTTTTAAAAAAAAGAGGAACGGTAAAGGCTTTTTTATAGAAAAATCAAAATAATTCGTAGACAAATAAACAAAAAAACTTTTCCGTTTGGAAAGTAAAGTATTTTTATGATTGAAACTTGCTAAGTTTTTAATATTTTAATTACATCGCTTCTTAATCGGAGATCCATGGGGTACGGTAAAGGCTTTTTTTTGTCCCTTCGTGATTTTTGAACCTTAACTGATTTTTTTTCCTATTTAACGACCTCTTAAAGTGCTCTTGGTGTAGAAATTTAATTTTTATATATTTAATTTGTTATTTATGTGATTAAAAGGTTTTAAAAATGTTTTCATGAAGAGGAATCAAATTTAATATAAATTTACGTACACATTTTGTAAAATCGTGTGACACACCTTCTCACCCTTGTAATAATTAGTAAAAGCAAGTTTAAATTTTTTCTATATGGAAAAAGTTTAACCTTATAATATAGCAGTTAATCCCCAAATAAAAATTTGAAAATTAATTGATAGGTGTGAGTGACAGACACTCAAAGTATAGGAATCTCCTTTGTGACAGGGAACGGTAAAGGCTTTTTTGCTATACTTTTATGTTTTATAGTAGTTAAAACATTAAATTATGTTGATTTTTATGGTGTGCCATCAAAAACTTATTGAAATTATAAATTTTAAAAAAAAATTTTTTTAATTAATGCATCTGGTAGTCAGAAACGTGCTGTACGTCATTTTTGCAAAAAAAACGATAATGAGCCATATAAAAGACATGATAATAAGTTTGAATTTTTATAAAATATATTTTTTAAGTGCACTTATTGAAATAATAAGGTCATATTAGTATTAAAAAACTTTGCCAATTTTAAAATTTTAAAACTCGCAAAATTTTTTGTTTTGATAACAATGGTACTAAAAGAGTCACTTAAATAATATATTACCAAAAAAAAATTCATTTGATTAGATCTGAAGTTAAAAGTTTTTAGATCTGATGAAAAAATGTCCGCCTCTGTCCGAATATTTAAAATAAGCTCCTGAAATTTCAGCTCATAATATTTAATTTTGAAAATATTTAATATATTAAACATATTAAAACCTGAAAATGCGTATGGATCTAAAAAAACGGTTAGAACGTTACAATTAATAATAAAAAAACTTATAACTGGTATTTGTTTTGACACAACCAACGATAATGGAAAATGTTCACTGATAACTGTTTTAACGTATACTCTATAATTATTAGAAGTCCTAGAACCGAAATTATAAAATAAATCCCAACATATGTCCATAAACCTAAAGTATTTTAAGTTCTTGTTCTTATCAGGGCCTGATGAGGCCCAGACTCCTGCTTTGAATTATTCTAAGTTCCTAAATCGAAAATATTCTAAGACCCCCTCCCTAAAAATGTCACTTTTTGACCCCCCTACTGATCCAGACTTTTTCAAATATCACATCCAATGAACATGTTCCATGTTAAAACTTTTGGTTTCAAAACGTTTATTCTCAATCAGATTTTTTTTTCTGGAAATTAGGATTTGAAGATATGATTCCAAGTCCAAAAGTTGATTTAAACTGCGCATGCGTGAGAAGTCGGCAAAATACGATTTTTTTTCAAAAGCCAATTACTAAAAAGCATATTGATGAATAATCTTCTGAACTAGTGGGGCTTAAAATACATCTGAAATTTCTTTTTAATGAAAAAGAGAAACTAATGGGTTAATTCATTTTAAGTGCTCAGATCCAAAAAACCAGTTAAAAATCTGTTTAAAAATTTGGGTTCCCCAGAAAATTTTACATAATAAGGATATAATTTTTTGCTTTAGAAGGGTTTATGTTTAAATATCGAAATTTTTCGAATTAAAAAAAAATTTTTTTTTTTTCAAATTATATTTAAGTTTTAAAATATCGTTGTTTCAACATAAAATCTTTTAAAAATGTAAATAGTTATACACTTGCGTACCAATTTACTACGGAATCTAAATTTTTTTACAGATATTTATTTGGTCACGTGACTAGGCGGAAATTTTTAATATTATATATTTTTTCTTTTGTGAAAAAAATTTTTTGGAACCTAAGAATTCTAGATAAGCATAGTGATTTGCCAAACCAAACATAGCCCAACCTGCTTTATCCGAAAAGTTACCAAAAAACTTCAGCAGAACCGTTAGAATTAACCCTCTAGGCCACGACAGGTCCCAAAAAACCCAAAAAAATTGGTTTTTAGGCTTTATTTAATTTCTCCGACCTAGAAGCAGATAGAATTCTGAACATTAGCTCAACAATTTAAAATATCAACATTTTTCAAGAAAAATATTTTTTGGACCCTTAGGACCCTTTTGAGACCCCGAAATTCAATTTTGAATTTTTGGAAAATTGGTTTTTTGAGCGTAAAAAAATATACCATCCTTAATTTTTTTTTACTCCTAGTGAGGTAAAAAACAATATTTTTTAATTTTTTAGAAAATCTATTGGAGGGATAACCACTTTCTAATACCCAGAAATTCAAAATCATTTACCAACGTTTACCACCGTTTGATTCGAAGTTTTGTCTTGTCTGGGTAAGGTCCACGAAAATGTTATCTTTGATTTTTAATGAAAAAATTGCAACTTTTTTTTTTATTTAATTGTTCTTGAATTTTTACTATTATTTTAAAAATTTATAGTATTTTACAAAAGCATATTTTTAAACAAAAAGATAAAAGAATGCTAATATATATTATTCTTTTAAAACTATATATATTTTATAAATTAATTAAAAGTTAAAAAAGAATTCTCAAAAATATTAAATTTACATAGGTGATAAAATTTTAGTATTTAGGAATTATATTATATTATGTTAGATACAATATGCGATGCAATTTAAACTCGAATTTATTGCAATAGGAATGATGTGCATTTTTATATATTTTTATAATAGTTCAAAAAAAAAAAAAAAAAATTGTTTTTGACTATTAATTAATATAACGTCGATTCGACCTTATGTCGATCAAATTTCGACGTCGACTCGACCAAATGGCGACGGAAAAACCCGACGTCGATTCGACCTTCCGCGCTGTCTGGGAATGTACTATCTTTTTTAGGAAAAAAGATATAGATGATTCTATATCAATTAAGTTAATACGTACAAACAAATATTTTTAAGTCGACTATCTTAGATGGTGAAAAACCAAACTAATTAGAATAAGAAAACCGTTTACAGTTTTTCTGCTTCTAATCATTAATTAGAATTATATCTGTAAGATTTTATGTTCAATCTCTTTTAGGAAAAAATATATTCATAATTCTACATTATAAAAGTTTACGATCTCGAAGTATCATTAACTTGCATGATATAGTATTATGAATATACTTTTTCCTAAAAGAGATAGAACATTGAATCTCTCAGATATAATTCTAATTAATAAGCAGAAGCAGAAAAACTTTAAATGGTTTTCTTATTTTCATTATTTTGATTTTTCACCATCTAAGATAGTCACTTCAAAAAAAATTTGTTTGTTAATATTAACTTAATTGATATAGAATCATTAATATCTTTTTTCCTAAAAGAGATAGAACATGGAATATTTCAGATATAATTCTAATTAATGAGTAGAAACAGAGAAAATACAAATGGTTTCCTTATGATTACTAGTTTAATTTTTCACTTGTCAGTATAGTCATTTCAAAAACATGCATAGATGAATTTGTTTTTGTCTTCTGACAGAGATTGAGAATTTAGTATTTAAATAAGATTAGATAAGTATATACTTTTCAAATTTTATAATAATTTTTTTTATTACATGTTACTTTGTTTAAATATTTTTTTCAGATTTGCAGTTTCAATTTCTATTTTTATATCCAGTGGACCTTAAGTGGAATTTTCTTTTAAATAAAAATAATATATAGTTTAAATTTTTAATTCAAATGTTTTGTTTTAAAAAATTTTTAATTTACAATTTAAAATCAAACATAATAAATTTATACTGTGGATAATTTTATGAAAAAATATTAATAAAATTTTCAATTTAACAGCTTATTAATAATAAATTTTTCTAATACATTATTTTTCTAAACGAGAGGTGTAAAACCCTGAGGGATGTAGAGCCTAGGGTCAATTGCAATCAAGTTTAGAAAAATAAAGTTTTCTGCTAAAGGTGATTACTGTTTTTTTGTAACAAGGGCAAAAATTACAATAAAAAATTTGAAATTATTGCCTTTGCTATTTCACATTTTCCTTATAATTTGATAAAGAACGGTTACAATATTATTAAAAAAATATGTATACATAATATAATATATATACAATATATATATATATGTATATACATATGATTTACTATGTTTAAAACCTTATTTAAACGTCTTTTCAGACTTTTGATAATACGATGGAGGAATTGGTGATGGATTTGGTGAAGGATGGTTTTAATATGGTAATATGGTGAAGGATGATTAAATACACAAAGTATACATGTATAATACTATTTATTACGATGCTCGTTGCTTGGCGTCTCAACGAACACTAAAAGGTAAAGGGAGAATATATTTTTGCTTGAATTTATCTTTTACTTTAATAGAAATTTTATCTATAAATCTAATTGCATAAGATGTGACTCTCAGTAACTTATTTAATTCAGAATATTTGTCAATCAAATTCCAAATAATTACTTCAAGTGTTACTAAGTGAGGTCTAAGCTGTGTTTGAGGTACCGAATTTTTATTAGTAGGGATTAGTATTTTGATCTAAATATGTTTGAAACTGACACATATTTTGGATATAAAACTCTTCCACCTGAGAAAAATGGTTGTACTTAATATAGTCTTGGTCACCCAATGTAGAGTAATCTTTGTGATTTAATAATAGCATGTTGTCTTGATCATAAGACGACCAATTTTTCTCTAGGTGTTTCATTCGAGTTTTGCATGCAGAAAGTGGCATGCTTTCAGGGTCTTTCTCAAAGGCTGCATAAGCACCTTTGATACGATTATATATTTGAGCTTGCTCAAGAATTACTGACGTCATTGTGTGATGATTATTGACTTAAAATTAAACTTAAACTATAGTTAGACTTGAAACTAAAATGCTGTTTTAGAAATTTAAACAAATTAAATTCATCTATACAAAATTGAAATTTACCATGTAAAACAGTATGGCAAGTATGAAAGATAAAAGTTTACTAATATAAAATATTTTTGCTTAGATTGTATATGAAAAGAAAAAAAATATTTCATATTAAGTATTAAATCATGTATCGAATAAGAAATTTTACAATATAAAGCTGTTCAATAGTCATCGATACTAATAATTATGAATCCTAAGCAATATATCAGTCATCGATGACTAAAATCATGAATCTAGGCAATATAAAATTCTTCGATAACAAAATTATGAATTTAAAGTAATATAATATAATATAATATAATACAGCACTTAACATTAATAAATAAAAAAAATTAACTGACTCTCAATGACCTGCTACTGTTGTTGACCAGCAAACTGGAATTTCCTTAATTGGCAAAGGCTGTATTCTGTAGTTTAGTCAGGTAGATTGATTCAAAACCAGATCAGGAGCATCCAAAACGTCTTCTTCCTATGTAACATCAAATATTATTAGTCTTTGTTTTATAATTTAGCGATTTCAGTTAGTAATATCAATGTAAATAATAAAAAAATTCTAATACCCAGGTTAAAAAAACCGTCTTCCGTACTACCTTCCAGGACACATTCCCGGAACCTTCCAAAACACATTCCACGGAAGGTTATTATAGAGTGTTTTGTTTTGGAAGGTTCCATGGAAAATTACATTTAACATTCTATAGAACGTTAAATAAAAATTTTTTTTTTTTTTTTTTATTAATTAATAAATTAATGAAAAATTCATATACATTAAAAAAAGAAAGTAGTTAAATTTGAAATAATAATATTCAACTTTATTTAAGAAAATTATAGAAAATTATACAAAATTATACTTTAAATTGCAATGTAACAAGTATTACTTAAATAATTAATATCTTCTTTTTAAATCTTAAAATTATATTCTTATTTGTTAATTTTGGTAATTATATCTACACGTTTTAAATAGACACATTTTTATATTTAATTTAAATTTGGTATAATTTCTTTATTAAGGTACAAACAATTATTTTAAATAGAAAAAAACTAAAAACGTATGATAATATTACTCTTTTTATTCAAACAGACGTCGTCTTGCTCCTTTAATTATATTCGTATAATATTTGGAAACATCTTTTAATAGAATGTCCATGATTTCTTCTTGATCGTATTTGCCTGATTTAACTAAATAATCGAAAAATAGACCTGAAATTAAAAATATATAAAACATATTAATAAAAATAAATATAGATGTAGCCAAATTTGTTTACTTACTTAAAGTGCACTTTTTTTTTCTGGAGTTAACGGCTTCATTTCTATTGTCTCTCCTTTTTCATTTAAATAAACTGTCTTCCCGTATAAAAGTCGCAAGTGTGGGCAGATCCGGGCCGGTCTGGAAGCCGTACCACTCAGGTCTGGCCAGATCTGGAAAATTACATGAGCGCTATACGAGCGATTCTCAAACCGCAGATGTGGCCCGGAGTTTCTTCCATACCAGTGCCATAAACGATGTTATAATCCGTGTAAACAAAAACTTAAATAATGATTTAATCAGTATTTAATTGATTTTAGTAAGAAAAATTATAGCATGCTTATATTTCAATAATAATTGAAGATTATGACTTATTAAAATAAGTATATATATTAGGTGTATTGGTTTTTATGTTTAATGTCGGCTTAATGCTTTACTTAACCTAAAAAGGTTAGTTAGTTATGTGATTTATTGTGTTAAATATGGTTTAATTTAAAGTGTTAATTTTATTAATTAAAATATTAAGAACTTGAACTAAATTAAGAGCAATATTGTGACTTTACCTTACATGCTATTGTATTCCACAAAGCGTTCTTTATTTATATTTTTTAATAAGTGATAAATACGATATGTGTTGTGTAAATGTATGTATTATAATGTATTATATGGTATGTGTGTGTAGGAGATCTCCCCTCCCTTTTTTGTATATATTCTCCCTTTTTATATTTAGTGTTCGTTGAGACGCCAAGCGACGAGCGTCGTCTTAATAAATAGTATTACATAATAAATACTATGTGTATTTAATAAGTCAACCATCTCCATCACCAAATCCATCATTTATCCATCATTTTTGGCATCCCTGGAATGAACCAACGCATCAAGATAAGTTAAATTTTTTAAGAAGAAAAAGTTAAATTTAATTTCAAGAGCACGTGCAAAATTTTTTTTAAACAAAAATCAAGTATCGACATCAGTTTGATCATCTTTGTTTTCTCATGGCGATATAGCAATTTTATTAGAAGCAGTTATATTTCAGTGCTATATTTTTCAAATTTGTGCTAAATTTTTGTGCAAAAAAATTTTTTTTAAGAAGTTTTATTGGTGATGGAAGGTAAACAAAAAAAAATAAATTTGCGTAATTTTTAAAATTACACGACGAACACGCATCGTTTTCTCAAAAAATTATCATCGTCTTAGTTTTTTCTGCCAGTGAAAAATCTGAATATTTATTTCATAAAATTTGCAAAAAAGAAAAATCATCATCGTCATCGCAGAATTGGCGCGTAAATTCTACCGCCCCTACAATTTAATCAAAAAGAAGACGCCATTGCGCGCGCATCAAATATTATCAAGAATTGATGGCAACTTTTTTATAACGACAGAGACGAAGAAGAAAACAGGCCCTACCACCGCGCATCAAAAAGCGGCGCAAGAAATTTTACTCAGTAATGGCGGCTTCTCATCGTTGATAATAACATTAGAATACATGCAAATCAATGGGCCCTGTTACCACGCATCAAATTACTGCGCTAATCAACTCATCAATAAGCCGCATAGCAGACAACTTTTTTTTGACATAAAAGATAAGTTGATAATTTTGTAAAACATTGAAATTTTTTTTTTTTCTTATTTATGAGAAATTATATAATTCAGGTGTATTAATTTACATATTACACTTGAATATATAACTCTTACACAATTAAATTAAAGTTTAAATTTATTGGAGAGTATTTTTAAAAAATAAAAGTATTATTTAAGGGAGTGTAAAGCTGTGTAAGTGTTATGTGTGTTTTTAATTATCTAAAATTTTATTTCTTGCTGATTATCAAAAATTCATAAAAATTTAATTTTATCTTAAATTAAAATCATTTTTCGCATGTCATAACCCTTTTTAATTTTAATAAAATTTTAAAAGTTAAATTGACTTTCTCTTAAATTATAATTATAACATTTTAAATTGTGATAAAAATTGTGTATTAAACTTTTATCTTATAAATTTGGTAAAGAATTGAATTGATCTTACTAACTGAAATTACTGAATTATAAATTTTATGCTAATAATATTGGATGTTACATAGGTTCAACTTGCTGAAATTAAGTGGAACTACTTTGCTAGACTAGTTGGTGTCATGGGATTCACACTTGGATGTCTTATCACTTATCCTGCTTGCTGTTTTACTCATAAATTCAAGATCATCCTGGAATCCTACTGCACTTCAATATTGTTATTCATTACAAAATGCTATTCTCTTATTAGCATATTATTTAATTTAGTAAGAATTCAATCAATTCTAGCATATTGATATATGGCTCTAATTGTTTAACTCAAACTAAATTACTTTGATACAATAAATTACGATTTTTTTTTGTATTGTTAAGTACTGTATAATTCTCTTACGAGCCATAATGGTGTTAATCTCTTATAAGTGTCTTACAAATTCTCATAAATTAAATTCATTTTCTCATAAATTAAATTCATGCTATTTAAATAATCATTTTTGGCATTATTATTATCATTGCTATATAAAATATTGTAAATTTTTCTAATGGTTGAATTGTTAGTTGAATTTAATAACATGCTAAGATACACCTCTTCTCTACAATCTGCAATTGTAGAAATTTTGCAGATTACAGTCTTTTAAATTAATTTTTGTATGTTAACTTGCTTATATTTTTTGCGGGGGAAGAGGGTGTATATTTGTATTTTGAAAATTAATTGAAGTTTGTATTATTTTCAACTAATATATTTAAATTAGATTATTATCAGTTTTATTAATTCATTAGAGTGGATTTAGCAAGGTGGGTGGCAATTGTGATTACTACTAATTAATTATTTTGTTAATATGGCACCTGCTTTGTTAAACTATTAAATGTGTAAAATTTGTGCAAAATCCTTGCTGATTTATGATATAATCTCACTTTCAATATATTTTCTGTGTATGAAAAATTGTATATCATCTCTACTTGCAGAAATGATATAAAGTTGTTAAGTTATTGTACTCTCTTATTATTACTTGTTTGAAAAATTGCATAAAACAATATTATGATCTCATTGTAGACATAATAAAGGAAGAATTAAATCAGCAGGATTCTCAATAAGTTATTATTTAACTGCTTTAGTCTCAAAACAAAAATTGCATTTATTTAATTCTATTTTTCAATTATTTATATTTTGAATTCATTATTGCTGGTGCAGTAGTGATATCAGTGATAGAATTATTTCTATTAGAATAATTATTAAATCTTGAATCTACAGATATCCTGCTGGTCTAGTCAGGATAGTAAAACTTGAAATTAGACAATCAGTCTATGTTAAATTCGCATCAATTCATTATTTATTGTATTTGTACGCGTTTTGTCAAATATTGTACTGTAGAATATGATATAATCTTATGATTAAGTTTACTCAAGAACTCTTCAAGTTCAATTAATTAAAATTATTTATTTATATTTAATTGGCTATCATTTTATAACTTGTAACTTTTTTTATTTTTTTTTTATTTTTCCATTTCTGGTTTTATTTTTTTTTAAATTCACTTGATTAAAAACAAATTTATGTAAATTTAAAACACTACAAAATTTAGAATTTAGAAAAAATGTTTAGCCTCAAATTTTGCTATTAATTTTGTAATTATTGTTTATATCTCACTTCTTTAATCTGCAATTGTAAAATTTCTTAGAGATAGTGTAATTGTAAATTTGCTTACTTTTTCTGTAAGGAGAGAGGTGTGAATAGTAGTTGTAGAAACATGGATTTTCAATTGATTTGCTAATTGTGATATATTTGTATAAGCAAATTTGGCAAGGTGGGTGGTGAAAATTACTGTATTTTTAACTTTATAAAAATAATTCTTGCTCCATTGCCCCTACTTTGTTAAATTGCTCTAACATATTGCTTAAACCACAGTTTGAAAAATTTTGATCACATGTTCCTTTTCAATTTGCGAGGAAAAGGGAATGCTTAGAGTTCTACTTGCAGAACTAATCTTAACAAAATTTAAAAACTGGGTCTCAAACCACTATATAAAAATTTTGTTATAATTTTGCTTGAAAGCTAAGTTATCATGCTTAAGCTTTATTTATTTGTGCGCGTTAAATTCAAGAATTTTACTCAAACTACCATATTACTCTCACCTTTTTTGAGGAGAGGGAGAGTGTCTAAATTGACTTTCCGAACTACTTTATGCAAAATTATTATATTGGGTTAAAGTTCTACTTGCTGAACTTTATGAAACTTGTTAATATGCTATAATGATACTTCTCTGTAGTACATAGCTCAAATTAAAAAAAAGATAAATCATATTAAATGATAAAATGATAAAATCATTATTGACTGTGTAATTTGATCTTAGCCTTCAATGGTCTTACAAACCATTGATTTCTACGGATTTCATGCCGGTCTAATGGAATTAGTGAAACTCAGAATCAGATTAGCATTTAAATTGAAAACTTTTTATCAATTGTAATTAAACTGTTTAAATTTTTAAATTATTTTTTATTTATGTAGCCATTTGGCATATTGCAAAAATATTCGAGTCAAATTTGTATTTTTCATTTACCACAATTATTTTTTATATTCATTCTTTATTTACAATTTTATTAGTAAAATTGTGGTGGGTGGAAATGTTGTGTAAATGTATGTATTATAATGTATTATATGGTATGTGTGTGTAGGAGATCTCCCCTCCCTTTTTTGTATATATTCTCCCTTTTTATATTTAGTGTTCGTTGAGACGCCAAGCGACGAGCGTCGTCTTAATAAATAGTATTACATAATAAATACTATGTGTATTTAATAAGTCAACCATCTCCATCACCAAATCCATCATTTATCCATCAATATGAATAACTAAGTTTTCTTTTATTATTTTTTAATAATTTTAATGAATTAAAATTTAAAGGATAACTTAAAATAAAAAATAAAAGTTTAATGTTTGAATTTTACTGATCATATGTGCGATGATTTATTAATATAACGTTTTAACTTCTATTAAAATACGGCAAGTTGTTAAATACGAGTCTGGACCAAGTCCGCGCAACGACAATTTCTGTAGTACGACCAGATCTGGAATCCAGACCTGGACCAGAGTTTCAGGATCGGGTTCCATACTTGCATTTTATACGGGTTAGTATTACATAATTGCTGGCATCTTAAAGCCAAATCATGTGCGTCCCAAAAAATTAAAACCAAGCCTTGAAAAAAATGCTCCTTATCCCTCCTGTTAAGCACGTCCCAGGCTTTAATAAATTCAGACTTATTTTCGCCTAAATACAACTGAAGACAAAAAATAAAAATTAATGATAATGTTAGAATAATATTTTATCGTCCGAAGATAATTGAAATATGATAAATAGTATTTACTTTTATCGGTCTTTACGGACTATTATTATTATTTATCAATACAAATGAATGTAATTGATGAATAATATTTAAACTGCTTTATTGTTAATGATCGCCAATAGCGTGTATCCATTAGCAGCAGTTTAATAAATTTTTTCTAAATTAAAAATAAATTTTTAATTTAATTTTTATTTTGTTTCTTAGATGTTAAGAAAAAAATCTTTGAGAAAAAATAAACGTCTCACCAGTGCCAACGAGAATCGAACTCGTGATCTTCTATTTGCCGGATAGACGCTTTAGCCAACTAAGCTACGGCACGAGACGAATGGATACACGCTATTGGCGATCATTAACAATAAAGCAGTTTAAATATTATTCATCAATTACATTCATTTGTATTGATAAATAATAATAATAGTCCGTAAAGACCGATAAAAGTAAATACTATTTTTCATATTTTAATGATAATGTTTTTTTTTTAACTTTGAACTACAAATAATTCAAACAATTTATTACCTTTGTTTCATCTTCTATTTTTTGATAGCGCTCAAAGTCATACTGATCTGTTCTTAATCACACCAGTCTTGAAGGAAAATTTATCCGATCCAAAATGGTGACAAGAACGGATTGTTTCTACTCATTAAAGACACTTTGTACATGACAAAAACACCCGGGAAAAATCTGGAACTGCTGCGCTTTTTAAAAAATTCAAAAAAAACGTATTTTACATGCATACCTATACAAAACCTACACAATTTTAGGGTTCTTAAGAATTTTCATAGAATTTTTTTTTGAATCAATACTATTCTGTTTTATTTATGATCCCAGGAAAAATATAGTAATCAAACATTAAAATTTTTGAAAAAATAATTAAATAAAGATTTTTTTAAGGGCAGTACTTTAATTTTATCCTGTACCTCTTACATGTGAATTTAGGTTTTTATTATGGTATCAATCATTCCAAAGCATTAAAAATTTTTCTTGACATTTATATTCCAGAAAAATATAATCTATTATCAAATAAAAATCGATTTCATGATTAGAGAAGTTTATAAAATGCTTAATTTATCAATTTCACTGATAACAGGCGGCAGTCTCAATTTTTTCATTCAAGGGTCCAGGGAGTATTTCAAATATATTGTAATTGTAAAATTTTTCTCAGACTTAAAACTTTTTCAGACATTATTTTCCGAAATTATATGTAGTTCTTGCACACAGAAAAATAGATTCAAATATTAATTTAGTGTAATAAGAATTATTTTCAACTCATTTAATTATTAGAATTCCAATATTTTATCTAAAAGACATTGCAATTCTGAATGACTACATGCTTTAAATTTCTTCAAATTCTATATTTTATGTTTAAAAATGATGCTGTAATTATTACATAATAGCTGAAAAAATTTTTAGGCTTAGAAAGAAGTTATAAGTGTGTAATAACTCAAAACTGAAATGTCATTTATATAAAAAATTGGGATTCTAATAATTCAATGAGTTGAATATAATTATTCTAAGACTAAATAAATATTTAAATCTGTTTTTTTGTGTGCAAGAACTACATATAATTTCAGAAAATAATGTATGAAAAAGTTTTAAGTCTGAGAGAAATTTTACAATTACAATATATTTGAATAATTATATTAGAAACGGTCACTTCGTACTAAACAATATTTATCTTATATTACAGTCGGCTGTTATCAGTGAAATTGATAAATTAAGCATTTTATAAACTTCTCTAATCATGAAATCGATTTTTATTTGATAATAGATTATATTTTTCTGGAATATAAATGTCAAGAAAAATTTTTAATGCTTAGGAATGATTGATACCATAATAAAAACCTAAATTCACATGTAAGAGGTACATGATAAAATTAAAGTACTGCCCTTAAAAAAATCTTATGAATAATCATTTAATTATTTTTTCAAAAATTTTAATGTTTGATTACTATATTTTTCCTGGGATCATAAATAAAACAGAATAGTATTGATTCAAAAAAAAAATTCTATGAAAATTCTTAAGAACCCTAAAATTGTGTAGGTTTTGTATAGGTATGCATGTAAAATACGTTTTTTTTGAATTTTTTAAAAAGCGCAGCAGTTCCAGATTTTTCCCGGGTGTTTTTGTCATGTACAAAGTGTCTTTAATGAGTAGAAACAATCCGTTCTTGTCACCATTTTGGATCGGATAAATTTTCCTTCAAGACTGGTGTGTAATGTTTTATAATAATCCAAAGCATCTAAAATTTCCTTTTCTTTTTTAGTCCACCTGTAACTTTGACTTTCTAAAAAAAAAAAAAACATTTATTTTTGTACAATAAGGAAAATTTGTATAGCTTACCAGATTTTTTTCTTAAAATTCTTCTTTTCATAACTTTTTTGCCTACTGTCTTTTTGTTTGAATTTTGATCTGATTCTTCAGAGTTGCTTAAACCATCGTCATCAATCTGAACTTTTTTATTATTAGAATCTTTTGGACTGCTTTGAGGTGTGGCCCACTTAAAAAATTCACATTTTTTAACGTTACCTACTGGCAGTGGACAGTGGTAAAAATATCTATTTTTATTTGAATCATTTTTTGTGCATTGAGTTCTAAAAAAAAAAGTAATAGAAGAAATTAAAACTCATGAAAATCAAATAAAAATCATTTTATGCATTTTTTATTGCATATATATACTAACTTTTTTGCAGGCAAACCACATACACATTTCTCTTCTGTAACTACTGGTGGCGTAAAAATTTCTGTTACTTCTATGGAATCAGTTTTTTCACTTACGCCTTTCTCTAAATTTTTTGAATTATTAGTATTGGAAGGTTCATCTGGATGAAATTCATGAAAAACGTTCACTTCAGATTCATTTGTACTTATAAATCCACTATCGTCTACAGCAGTAGACATTGAACATTGGCTTGCAGCAAAATGTGTGATCAATAGACTTTTTACCCTGAAAATTTGCTTGCAAGAGTCGCACTCAAAACTATTATTTGGTAATGAATCTAGAAAATTATTCTTTTTAAATTGGCTTGATGTTTTTTTTGGTTGTTTTTGAAAAGTTGTTTCAACTTCATCGACTAATTTCTCAATACCACTGAGATCATCTGTAAAATAATTTTTATTTATTTTGAAAGCTTTCACATTTACTTTCTTCGCTTTTAACTTTGTAATTTTCTGTAAAATAAAGATATCATTTTTAAAAATAAAACTTTAAAATCTGAAAGTATACAATAAATATTGCAATAATACCTTAGTATTTCTAAACATTACTCTTTTTTTCTTAACATTATTTGTTTCACTGGACGAGCTAAATTTATTAGGCTTATTAACTATGGATTTTCTTTTCTGCGTAGCATTCACTATGCCTACTATTGTATCTGTCACAGATTTTAATTTAACAATTATATTAAGGTTATATAGGGCATGTAAATTTTGTAAAAGGTATAATTAAATTACATGCTAAATGCATAATTTTAGCTTCCTTCCAATCATATTCCTCGCATTGTTCACCATCAAAACATTCAACATCAATTAATTTGCATTTACATTTTTTAAAATGATATTTTTGCCCCCCAATGTAATCCTCCTCATCTTGTGGCTTTATGCTTAGTTCGTCGTCCTGGCTATCAAATATGTAGGATATTCTTGAAGTAAATGGTTTGTTATACATGCCAAAATTATTCTCACGATACATAATATAAGCATATCTAATGTTGATTGCTGACATATTTCAGCTACAATATCTGAAAAAAAGTACTTGATATTGTGGGTTTGTAAAAAAAAATTGAAATGACTTTGATTTCTTACCTTATATATAATATATTATATATAATATTTAAGTCTCGCAGATGGTGGAGAGAGATCTCGTGGAGATAATCCTTGTTGGAGATGAGGGATATTGTGAAGTGGACTAACCAAGATTTAGCACGTGTGAAATATTAAAATTACAGTACGATAAATAACCTAACATAACCTAACCATAAATATCCTAAAGACTATAGAAAAGATTTGAAAATGTTAGTCAATTAAAAAATTGCTTATTTTTAAAACACAATTATTGCTTATAATGATAACATAATAAAATACTTTAAACAAGCTAAATATTATATGCAAAATGATGCAAAACATCACATAAAGTATAATGCCGGCGTCCTTTTGCAAGTAATTTCTGAGTAATTTGCACACACTAGTTGTTTGACTAGTTGTTGTATTTGTGAATGCAGAATGGGACTCACGTGGTCAGAAAAAACTGGGAAACTAAAAAGTGCGCCGCGAGTTCTTTCTCATGGAGCAAATTCAAAAAGTAAAACATTTTTTCGGAATAAAATTTAAAAAAAAAAAAATTTATTGTCAAATCGTGTAGTAGCTTTTTTTAAAAAAAAAAAATTAACATTATGTGGATAACGCGGTCCGAAGTGCTTCCAGGGCACTATAAGCCGGCGTGGGGTTCAGGAGAGGTCGCGTACCTCCTGGACCATAGGTTCAACGCTCATACCAGCTACACTGACACTCAAACAATTATACAATAACACTTCACTAACAATTGTCAAAAAGCGCTTTCACATCCTCAACCCATTAAAATAGAGAAAAAGAAAAATTAAAATAGTGCAGGGTGTGATAGCATGGGCAGTTGTTGGTGACCTCTGTCACAACATCCGTATGGAAGTTTAAGATGGAGGTTAAACAAATACCAATACCAATACCAATACCAATACCAATAGTAGCTTTTTTTAGATAGAATTAATTAAGGGAGGTTTGTGGTAAATATTTTTTCTGAAATCGGAATTTTTTTTTTTGTATAAATCACTTCATATATGTAGCAAGATTATGTAAAAAAAAAAAAGAATTTAAATCCCCTCTCTAAGTATACTTTTTGGCCTGTTCCGCGCGCGCTGTCAAACTTACATTTTTAAGAAATTAAACAAATAGCTTTATTATTCTAAGAAAATGGATCCATTTTTTTCTTATTATACATCTAACTATTTTTGAATAGTTAGAAATTGTGTTAGAGCTACTTTTAGATGTAAATTATGCAGCAAATTTTTCGAATTTTCGCGGTTGCTTACAAAGCCAAACTTCGCAGTACCAAAATGGCTAAAAATGGGGAATGGGATCAGGAAGAGGAAAATAATCATCTTCAAGTCAAAGATAAGGAGACAGATAGGTTATTTTATTAGCCTGGAATCACTAATGACTGAAAAAAATTAATTTAAAAAAAAAAATTAACCTTCTAAAAAAATTCCTTTTTTTTAAAAACCACCTTTTTAAACCTTTTAATTAACTTCTCTGCAAAAGTACAGGACCGATTTTAATATTTATGGTCTAGATTTTTTCGCTATGAGTTCTTCTAAACGAAAAAAACAAAACACACAAAAAAATTTTATTAAAAGTATTGAAAAACTGTTTTTGAAACTTTAAACGCGTTTTTCTCGAAACAGGTTATTTACAAATGGCGGGCAAGATTGCGCAATAAATATTTCACAGATTTACTTCATATTTGCTAAGTAGTTAAAAAAATATATTTTTTAGGGGCTGACTTCGAGTTTTTTTTTTAAAATGTCCTCAAAAAGTTTTTATAGCTACTTTAGTCCTAAAAATTTAGGCATTTTTCTGTATTTTAACTTTGTGCAGCCGCCATTTATTTTGCAATTAATTTTTTCGAAAAAACTCGAAGTCAGCCCCTCACATTAGGTTTAAACTCTTACCAATTTTTTTTTTTTTTAAATCAATTAAGCCAAACTGGAGTTATCCTGCCCGCCAATTTCGTATACAGCCTTCTTTACCCTCACAACTTCAATCCAGAAATTCTCGGGGACTAAACAAGAAAACGTGTCGTTTTCTTGATTTGAAACTAGAAAACACTATATATCTTGTTTCCAAACCAGTAATCTTCTCTTTTCAGGTTTCAAACCAAGAAATTCGAACGCGCTATTTTTGAAATAACAAATTTCAGGATTTGAAACCAGAAATAAATAGTTTTCTTGTTTCCAATCCAGAAATATTCTCTTTTCAGGTTTCAAATCAAGAAATTCGAACGCGCTGTTTTTTGAATAACAAATTTCAGGATTTGAAACCAGAAATAAATAGTTTTCTTGTTTATAAACCAGGAATATTCTTTTTTTAGGTTTTAAATCAAAAAATTTAATTGCTTGTTGATTAAAATAATAATTCCTGGATTTAAAATCAGGAATCGAGTAATTTCTATTTTATAATTTAAAAAAATTATTTTTTTCTTGATTCAAAAGAAGGAATTATATCGCTCGGTTATTAAAACTATAATTTCTTGATTTAAAACCAGAACTCGAGTGATTATTATTTTATAATGATTTATAAATTATAATAGGTCAATCCAAGGGTCAACCATCATTTATACTTCATTCAAATACTAAAATTCATCATTTATACGCTTTTCATAAGAGAAAAAAAATTTGTATTTTAGAAAATTTATAAGCAAAAATCTCCTTTTCTGAATGCTGAGATTTAAAATTTTAACTTATTTTTTTTTAATTAAAATAAATTATAAGTCTTTTGTAGGTCTTCCAAAAAAAGTAAATATTTTTAATGAATATTAAGAGTTATAAGATTAAAAAGAGGGTTCATGGGTATCTTTTTTGATGACAAATATTTTTCCTTATAGTAGCGTAACCTAAGGAAGTAGGCTATAATAAAAAACGACACGTCAAGCCTTACAGTAGCGTAACCTAAGGAAGTAGGCTACAATAAAAAACGACACGTCAAGCCTTAAAGTAGCGTAACCTAAGGAATTAGGCTACAATAAAAAACGACACGTCAAGCCTTACAGTAACGTAACCTAAGGAAGTAGGCTATAATAAAAAACGACACGTCAAGCCTTACAGTAGCGTAACCTAAGGAAGTAGGCTACAATAAAAAACGACACGTCAAGCCTTACAGTAGCGTAACCTAAGGAAGTAGGCTATAATAAAAAACGACACGTCAAGCCTTACAGTAGCGTAACCTAAGGAAGTAGGCTATAATAAAAAACGACACGTCAAGCCTTACAGTAGCGTAACCTAAGGAAGTAGGCTACAATAAATAACGACACGTCAAGCCTTACAGTAGCGTAACCTAAGGAATTAGGCTACAATAAAAAACGACACGTCAAGCCTTACAGTAGCGTAACCTAAGGAAGTAGGCTACAATAAAAAACGACACGTCAAGCCTTACAGTAGCGTAACCTATGGAATTAGGCTACAATAAAAAACGACACGTCAAGCCTTACAGTAACGTAACCTAAGGAAGTAGGCTATAATAAAAAACGACACGACAAGTCGTACACTAACATAACCTAAGGAAAAAGTCTATAATAAAAAAGCGACAAGTCAAGCCTTACAGTAGCGTAACCTAAGGAAGTAAGCTATAATAAAAAAGCGACAAGTCAAGCCTTATTCTAGTTCCACACTAGTACACTAACATAACCTAAGGAAAAAGACTATAATAAAAAAGCGACAAGTCAAGGCTTACACCAACACAACGTAAAATTTGGAGACAAAACTTTTCAAATAATTAAGTATCAGGTCAGTTTTTTTCGAGTTTTTTTTGGTGACAAAAACTTTAATAAAAAATTTTTCAAATCATTAATTATCAGATCCAATAAATCTATTAAAACCGAGTTTTCTAAAATTATTACTTTCATTGAAAAGTTTTAGGTATTACGTCCAAAAATAATAAAAATTTAGGTATTTTTTATAATTTTTGAAAGCATTAGATTAAGACAAAAATTTCGCACACTCACACACACAAGAGTTACACCAACATAATCTCATGCAATGGTATAGTCAGGGTGGCCACGGAACTGAAGTTTTAAAATTTCCTGATTTTCCAGACTATTTTTTAAAATTTTCCAGTACTTTTTTAGTGTTTCAACTAAATTCCCTGAATTTCCAGAGTTTCCTATGAACAAATTTTAGTAAATTTCAGATATTTTCTTTTTCAAAATTTAATATTAATTTTAAATACCCAACTAAATCTGCACTCTAGTTATTAAATTTACTATATTTTCTGTATTATATATTTTTATTATTAAATTGATTTAAAAAGGAAGGGATAAAAGTATTTAAAAAAAAAAAATTAAATGATCATTTTTTAATATTATAAATATGTCTAAACATCATTTTCTATCTGCTGGCTAGTATTTAAAAAAATCTTAAAGCATGTTAAAAAATTAGAAAACTGAAAAGTCAAAATTGGGAAATGGGAAACTTTAAATGCTCGGTGGTACGGGCAGAATCCTTGAAGAGAGGGGGTTTTTATGACCAAAATATCCAAAAGTGTGGAGAGCAAAAAAATCTTGAAAACCAAAAATTAAAACACGCTCTACTGAACACGAATACGACATTCGTTTTTACCTAAATTGTTCTTATTCCCCACAATAGAAGATGAATGCGTAGCAATTACCTAAAGATATTTAATGTGGGCAACTGGTGCATTTTAAGTAAAAACAAACATCATATTCGTGTTTAGTGACCCAAAAAATATAAGTAACCGATAATAATTCAAATAAACCCGAAATTACAACTAGAGCTGGAAGATTGATTTATTTTTTTATTTCATCAGACTTACACTCATCTCAAGGGTTATTTTTTATCACAGAAAATTATATTTAAGGTGGCTCCCGGTTTTAGGTCCGTATAATTTAGGCTGACATAAGAGAGGGGCATAACTATAATTAATTAAATTTTCTTAATTATTTTATGGATATGCGAATATTTAGAAGTTATTATTAATAATAATGCATTTTCTTATATAATGAGTGTGGTATAAACAAAATTTTTTAAATAGAAAACATTTTATTGAAAGGAACCAACGACTAAAATTATGTGTTTATAATTTGATCGGCAACTATTGTTTTTTTTTCTTGAAAAAGTTTCTACTTTTATTAAATAACACGTGTACACAATTTTATCTAAAAAGATTCGTTATTGAATGAGTAGGTACGAAGTAAAAAAATATCAACTCCCATAAGAACGCGTGTTTAACCTTAAAAATTTTGAGTTGCTTTTTTCTTTTTTAATTAACCAAGTAATTAACCTTTAATTACAAAATGTAATTTTCTTTTTCCTTAGGTTACGCTACTGTAAGGCTTGACGTGTCGTTTTTTATTATAGCCTACTTCCTTAGGTTACGCTACTGTAAGGCTTGACGTGTCGTTTTTTATTATAGCCTACTTCCTTAGGTTACGCTACTGTAAGGCTTGACGTGTCGTTTTTTATTATAGCCTACTTCCTTAGGTTACGCTACTGTAAGGCTTGACGTGTCGTTTTTTATTGTAGCCTAATTCCTTAGGTTACGCTACTGTAAGGCTTGACGTGTCGTTTTTTATTGTAGCCTACTTCCTTAGGTTACGCTACTGTAAGGCTTGACGTGTCGTTTTTTATTGTAGCCTACTTCCTTAGGTTACGCTACTGTAAGGCTTGACGTGTCGTTTTTTATTATAGCCTACTTCCTTAGGTTACGCTACTATAAGGAAAAATATTTGTCATCAAAAAAGATACCCATGAACCCTCTTTTTAATCTTATAACTCTTAATATTCATTAAAAATATTTACTTTTTTTGGAAGACCTACAAAAGACTTATAATTTATTTTAATTAAAAAAAAATAAGTTAAAATTTTAAATCTCAGCATTCAGAAAAGGAGATTTTTGCTTATAAACTTTCTAAAATACAAATTTTTTTTCTCTTATGAAAAGCGTATAAATGATGAATTTTAGTATTTGAATGAAGTATAAATGATGGTTGACCCTTGGATTGACCTATTATAATTTATAAATCATTATAAAATAATAATCACTCGAGTTCTGGTTTTAAATCAAGAAATTATAGTTTTAATAACCGAGCGATATAATTCCTTCTTTTGAAACAAGAAAAAAATAATTTTTTTAAATTATAAAATAGAAATTACTCGATTCCTGATTTTAAATCCAGGAATTATTATTTTAATCAACAAGCAATTAAATTTTTTGCTTTAAAACCTAAAAAAAGAATATTCCTGGTTTATAAACAAGAAAACTATTTATTTCTGGTTTCAAATCCTGAAATTTGTTATTCAAAAAACAGCGCGTTCGAATTTCTTGATTTGAAACCTGAAAAGAGAATATTTCTGGATTGGAAACAAGAAAACTATTTATTTCTGGTTTCAAATCCTGAAATTTGTTATTTCAAAAATAGCGCGTTCGAATTTCTTGGTTTGAAACCTGAAAAGAGAAGATTACTGGTTTGGAAACAAGATATATAGTGTTTTCTAGTTTCAAATCAAGAAAACGACACGTTTTCTTGTTTAGTCCCCGAGAATTTCTGGATTGAAGTTGTGAGGGTATGCACGTATGACGCGGAAGTGACGTCACAAAAATAAAAATAAGATTTTTTTTTGTTTATTTTAATACTTAAATAATATAATAAAAAAACGTTTACTCAAAAATCTCTAACCGTTTCTTCACAATCCTCACTTGAAAAACTGTACATATTTACCACAAACCTCCCTTTTAATCTATTAATAAAAACCAAAAAATTTAATCAAAATTGAAGTAAATACGAATCTAAAATAAAAAAATTTTGAATAAGCGCGCACTTTTCATGCGTGAGCAATGTGCACCAAAAATTTAACGGACGAAGAATTTGCTAACGGACAATGATACAAATTTTACATAATTACATTTTTTAAATATTTTACAAATGTAATTAATTTTTTTGTAATTCGCAAACTTCTTTATTTTTTCTGTTTTAATTTGCGCAAGTATTTTTAAGTAATTAAATCTTTTATATTAAACATATTTAACTTTATACCCCATGCAATATGCATGCATATGCTTTTTTAGGGAGTTCAGAGTAAAGTTAGGTTATACAGTAAAGAAACCTGATTTTTGCCAGATAATTTTTTAATAAATGGTTCCAAATTTGTAAATATAATGGGAAAAAATGCTGTAGCCCAGCTGTATCTTTGATGGAAGTCTGGAAGTAACGTCAAACAATACTCAATTAAACCCTGTTTGTTATTCTGGATTGAAATCATTAACTTACTCCACCAGCATCGTATTAGCTGATATTTAAGGTGAGTTAAATATTTCAGCTTCAAATTATTGAAAAGCAAACTCTTGTCAGAGTTCCTACGCTATAGCACTTTTGTGTAATATAAACATACAGTTGGTTCTCTCTTTCGACAAAAGCTTTTAAAAATTAAGCTTTTGTACGATATTACTTTGTCATTTTAAAAATGGTAAGAAACTGTTTAATAAGATACTAGTGGATTAAATTAAATACTGCATGAAATAACAAGCAGGGTTGAATTTAATATGGCTAGAGCAGAGTATATAAAATGTAGGTAAGAAAACTCTGGTTAAATTTAGGCATAAAATTTTAAACAAATTTTAACAACTTTGTCTCCCAAAAAAATATTTAACGTTATATGTCCAATTAATGTAGCCCAGCTGTTTCTTTGTTGGGAATCTGGAAGTAACGTCAAACAATACTCAATTAAACCCTGTTTGTTATTCTGGATTGAAGTCATTAACTTACTCCACCAGCATCCTATTAGCTGATATTTAAGGTGAGTTAAATATTTAAGCTTCAAATTATTGAAAAGCAAACTCTTGTCAGAGTTCCTACGTTATAGCACTTTTGTGTTATATAAACATGCAGCTGGTTCTCGCTTTCGACAAAAGCTTTTAAAAATTAAGCTTTTGTACGATATTACTTTGCAAAAATTTTTTAAAAATAGTAAGAAACTGTTTATAATAAGATACTAGTTGAGTAAATTAAATAAAAATTAATTAAAAAAAAATTAATTAAAAAAAAATAATTAAATACTCCACTAGTATTTAAGATACTAGTGGAGTAAATTAAATACTGCATGCAATAACAAGCAGGGTTGAATTTAATATGGCTAGAGCAGAGTATATAAAATGTAGGTAAGAAAACTCCGGTTGAATTTAGGCATAAAATAAGAAAAATATTTTAACATCTTTGTCTCCCAAAAAAATATTTTACGTTATATGACCAATTATTAATTTTTTATTACTACTTAACTTAACAAAACGAAAAAAAAAAAGAATTTGATGGCCCATCGATATGAACCGTGTTTCTGGGTATACTTTAAACGGTCAGAAAAAATCATGAACAATTAAAAATAAATTTGTTGACACGGGGATGGACGAATTAATTAGTGGGTCACGCCAGCGCATATAGTACCGGTTGGAGCTCAAACGTTACAGCTGAGCATGTTAGGTTTAATTATTGTGACTTCTGCTATAATTATTATTGATGCTCTTTGAGTGTAGTAGATTTTTTTTTTTTTTAATATTAATCTTCATTTGTTGATACATATTATAAAAAAAATTGTAAATGTTTAATTTTGCAAATATACTTGAAATTTTCAGCTATTGGAGCAAGGAAAGTAAGGCAAAATTTAAAAAATTTTTAAAGATTTTTTTTAAACTGTACTTAATAAAGCTTTAAAAATTTTAAACACTGATAAATTTTATTACATCAAAGCAAGTACTACTTTCTTTCATGTATTTAAGCCTTCAATTCATAATATATTACACATTTTTAAAAAATCAGCATGATCGTTGCCCCAAAATACATGCTGATGATAACAATTTTGGAAAATATGGAGTGTAAGACTGAAAAGAAAGTATTAACAGCTTCTTTTGATAAACAGAATCTACATTGTTTCTTTTGGTTACAATTTTCAATAATTAAACCTAACATGCTCAGCTGTAACGTTTGAGCTCTAGCCACTACTATATGCGCCGGCATGACCCACTTTATTTTATTATTATTGATTATTAATCATTTTGCAATTAATTAATTAAATTATATAATTTTTCAATTATGTGTGTCGTTTATCTAAGTATAAACTGATAAACAAATAGGACCCTTCATAAAGACTTTTTGAGGGTGCATACAAGCATTAAATTGTTTTAATTTGGCGAAAATAATTTTTATACAGTATTATATTAATCATATTTATTAAATAATACGTGGTTTAGTATGGAACAATTTCTTTATTCGATTTCAATTTAATAACACAACAAAATAATAATTTAAAACTTAATATTCTCAGTAAAAAGATTTATTTTATAGATTTGATGCTTATTTATACAAAAAAATTAATTTAATTAAAACGTCTTAAATTACTTGATTTAAATTAACAATAATTAATAAAGAATTGCTTTATATAGTATTATAGAAAAAGTTTTAAGTTATTATTTTGTTGCGTTGTTTAAGGGTACATTCTCCCAGTTTTGAGTAAAAATAACGTTATTTTTCAGATTAATTTTCTCAAAAAGTTTATTTCAAAATAAAAAGATTTTTTTACAGCTGTTTTATATACTTATAATGAACACAAAAAAAATTTTTTTATATTTTTTATTTTTTTATACATATTATGAGATATAATTAGTATATAAAAAAAAAGTTCCAAATTGGCCCAAATCATAACTTGGTTTAGAATCGTCTGATATAAAAAAAAACACCATAAAGTACATGAGTTTTTGGTGGTACTCCTCTAGGATATATCAAAAATATTGAAAATTAAAAAATTTATGAAGGTAAATTGAAAAAAGTCGAAATTTGACCGTATTTTTAGCCTCAAAACGGAGCCTACAGACCAAAATAATCTTCCGATCAGGTTCATCCTAGAGGAGTACCTGTAGAATTTCATAATAAATCGATTAAAAACAAAAAAAAATTTAAATCAGAGCAATAGTTTTTTTGTTATAGTGTGGGCCATTTTCAAAAAGGTCGTTTTGAGAAAAACGCAATTAAAGTTTCGGATCTTGTATTCTTGCATACTGGCACTTGCACTTTCAGGCGCTGTCATTTCTTTATTATTTGTGGGATTCATTTAAATTTTTTTTCCATATTCTTGAATACTTTTTGAACACAATTTAAAAAAAAAATCGATTTTCAATTTCAAAACTGGGAGAATGTACCCTTAACTGAAAACTAATAAATATATTGTTTAATACTAAACAACGAACTATTTTATAAATATAATTGCTTTCATTATAAAGATGAAACGCACTAGTGAAAAATTATATAATTTACTTAATTAATTTCAAAATGAAAAATAATCAATAAATAATAAATAATCTGTCTTTTATTACTTTTATCTATTACTAGGGAGCAAACCCCCTGTGCGCTGAAGCGCACTAACCTCCTCAAGTCATATTTCATGTTTAATCGCTATAAAACTGTATAGCTTAATTCATAAATAAAAAAATTTTACAATGCAGAAAGACGCCTATTTCAAAAAATGAACTTTTTTCATAATTTTGTTAAATCATTGTCATTTTTATTTTCATAATATATCTCAAAACAAAAATAAGTTTTTTGAGCTCTCTGACCCGGTGAACCATATTTATTTAAGTTTTTCACTGTTTCAAATTCGTAATTTTACGATAATTTCGTATATTTAAGATATTTTTAACAGTGTTTAATAAATCATTATTATTTATATTATCAAAATATATCTCAAGAAAAAATATTTTATACGCATCTGAATACAAATAAGTACTGATTACTTTTTAAGAACCCTTTTCATCCTTCAAGGAATATTTTTCCTTTGCCCTAGACGATTAAATGTTTTAAGGCAGGTTCTAAAATAACCTGCAAATGCAAATATGCAGGCATATATATGTATAGGCAAACGCGTGCGGAGAAAAGAGTTAACGTATTGTACTGTATATCGTTTATGCGTACACATATGCATCGTAGCTCAAATGCGAAAAAATCTGTGTTTGACATAAAAGTAGAAAAATCTCTTTGGCACCTATCGCCGATTTCTTTTTAACGATTTTTTTTAGTTACTGAAGGTATGAAGTATACATAAAAACACGGGTCATATTGATGTGCATTCAATTTCTTTTTTTTTTTTAACTATTCAAAACTTGTACAACCGATTTTAAATGTCATAATTTTTTATCAAAAACCCTATACTGCCGTACAGGAGTAAAAAGGAAATATTTCACTTTTAACTCATTTCGAGATATTTAAAGAAACGCGTTTCGGTTAATTTTGAAAGGTTCATATACAATTTAAAAAAAATTTATATGTTTCTAAGGTAATTAAGAAATGCTCTTTTCATTGGTGAAAAAATTTTTCCAAAATTTCCACTCCTTGTATGAAAAACAAGAGATATGCAAAAATAGCAGCGCCAAATCAGCTTATATACAGGAGATGAAAAGCAATATCTTTTATTCCTATGTATTGAAATATTTTTTTCCATGCGCGCTGCTCTGCCGTACAGGAGAAGAAAAGCAATATCTCGAGATATGCATTTATTTCATGTATTTTTTTGCCCTCCCGGGCGTAAAACTCCTTTTACGCCCTTGATACTTAATATACTATTTTTTTTATTCCATGTTAAATTTTATCAAATATATGAAATCTTCGAGATATGCAGTGCTAACTTTTTTGTTATCAGTGATATCAAAATAATTTTTGCACCACTGGATAGATTTTTTTTTCACGATTATGCACATATAAAAATCTCATTTTTCATAAAATCTCGAGATATTGCCTTTTTACTCCTGTACGGCAGTATAGCAGATCATTTCTCAACACAGTTGTCGATATCAACGCCCATTAAAATGCCCATTAAAATTGCCTTCCGCATTGTGACTGGAGTACCTGGAGAAATAAAAAAAAAATTATTTTTCTGGACACGAGCCGTAAATATACTATTTCGATAAAAGTTCAATATAAATAATAATAAACAATAATTGTTTTTTAACATAATGTAGACTATTTGTAAAACTTTTGAGCTACATTTCCAAATTTTTTTTACAGGCTTCTACATCAGTTATGGAATGGAAAATAAAAAATTTTAATTCCAAAAAAAGAAAATTCTTTAGCCAAAATGAAAATTTTGTGTTCTCGAAAAGAATAAAATTATCTGAATATGTTAACGCACAAATTAAACCTAAAAAAGAAATTAAGAAAAGAAGAGTTTTTAGGCAAGAATTTGAGTCCTCAAAAAGAATTAAGCTTAATGAAGCAGCTTACGTACAATTGATGATTAAGAAAACATCGAAAAGACGTATTAGGGCTAGGCAATTAGCAAAAAAACTTAATAATCTTGTAACTGCAAAATTTTACGGTTAAATTTTTAAAATTAAGATAATATACATCATTTATTTTTCACGTTGCAGAATGTTGGCTTTTCAACAGGAACGGTGTCATCAGATTCATTAAACAATTGTACTTCTAATCAACATAATACTGCTGAATTTAAAAATACATATGACAATGATCAGGGACAATGTAGAAATTCAATTAATCACGTAAGGACTAATTATTAGTGTAGTAAAAGTTATTGTTGTGTACAGCAAAAATTTTTTAATATTTATTATGTTCTGTTAATAGTTAACATCTGAAATTACAAATGATCTTTTTTCCTGTGAGGCACCTCATAAATTAAGTGACAACAATAACCCTCAGTTTAAAAAAAATTCAAATATGGATAAACAGGTAAAAGTATTAAAGTTTTTACACTTTACAAATAATGCCTTATAAAATTAAGATACTCCAAACTTAATGCTATTTATGTTGGTAGGAAATTCAGTACAAGAAAGCAACAGAAATACCTTTACCATGCTTTACAAATAATGATTCATTCTTAAAGCAATTGCTTAATACACCAAATTTTACGTCTGTCATCAAATGTTATCCAGTAATTAGTCCTGCTCAATTGCTTCTCAGTATATTAAAGATTGCACATAAGGATTCTAGTTCAGTTACTGAAATTGAACAAATTTTAGTAATGGTGAACATCTTTAGTTCATCCGTCTTATTTGATTCAGGATATTATATACAAAAACTTTGTTCTCGAAATGATGCAGTAACATTTTATAAATTATGTCCTAAATGTAAGCAGTTAATTGGAAGTACAAAAGAATTACCTCGCGAACTTGTATGTGATAATTGCAAAGAAAAAATTAAGCCTACTGACCTAAGCGACAATGTATTTGCATTAATAGATCCGACTGAAGCTATTAAAGAATTCGTTACATTATATGAAGATCATTACGACTATGTAGTAAAGGAACGTCAGCATGAGCATGGAATTATAGAAGATATATATGATGGTTTAGAATATCGCAATTTTGTAAATTCTCTTTCTCTTGAAGATAAACATCAATATGTTACTGTATCATTGAATACGGATGGAGCCCAACCATTTGAGTCAAACGATTCCTCAGTATGGCCCATTTATATTCAAATAAATGAGTTGCCATTGCAAAAAAGATTACAAAATATCATTACATGCGGAGTTTGGTTTGGCGATTGTCATCCACCTGAAGAGTTTTTTGAAATATTTTTAAAACTTATGTCAAATATTTCAAAGAAAGGTATTCAATGTACAGTAAAAGGAACACAACGGTTATTAAAGGTTCATATTTTATGCTCAGTTGCTGATACTCCAGCAAGACCACTTTGGAATTGCACGATAAATTTTCATGGTTACTACTCGTGTGATTGGTGTTTCATAAAAGGTATATATAGCCAAGGTTGCATACGATTTCCAATTGAAAACGCAATGAAACCTAGAGATATGAGAACCACGTTAGAATTAATGCTAAAAGCACAGCAAAAATTTTCAAAAGCAACCAATAAAAATACGTCTATTCTTGGAATCAAAAAGATTGCTTCGTTAGCAGTGTATGCTAAAAAATTTAACATAATTAGAGGTATGGTTTCAGACTATCTTCACGTGTTTCTACTTGGAATAGGAAAAAGAAATTTCATATATATATTTAAATCTATGACTGTACAACAAAGAGAGGCATTTGATCATTACTTGATGAAAATAAAACCTGCTTCAAGAATAGGCAATCTTCCAAGATCTATAAAAGAAAGAGGAAAATATAAAGGGAAGGATTGGGAAAACTTCATCCTGTTTTATTTGATTCCACTTTTAGAAATGGTAAGAGTTGAAAATAAAATTGTTTACTATTGGAGTCTGTTTGTTAATGGAGCATACATTCTTTTAAAATCTAGACTGACGTACGATGATTTAAATAAGGCTGATGAATATTTAAGAGAATTCGTAGCCTTGTCACAGAACACGTATGGCATGAAATCAATGACCTCTATTATGCATCAACTGCTCCACATAGTAGCTAGTGTAAGAGATTTCGGCCCGTTATTTGCTCATTCTACTTACCCATTTGAATCTGAAAATTTGCAAATACTAAAATCAATAGTAAGTGCCAGAGGTGTTGTGAATCAAGTTGTCAGAAACATAAATTTAAAGCATGTGATTCAAATTTTAAAAAGAAATATATATACTGATTCACCAGAACACATAAAAGAATTTATTGATAACATGGAATCTTCTAGTATATCAGAAAAGTATATTCAAGTTGCAGATAACATTTTTTTTAATGATCGTCTAAATGTTGATTTAGGCTTATCTTCATCAGTAGTGATTTTCCAAAGAATGTTTTACAACAAATGTGCATAATTGTCTTGCCATATACAGAACCCCAGAACCTGTAACTCCTATGTTCGATTGAAGAATGAAAAATTTTTTAAATTATTATATTTTACTCATGATTCAAATAATGGTGAAAACAAATGTATTGGATATGAGATAGGTGTTATCGAGCATGATTTATGCTATTCATTATTTATATGTACCAGTATAAGCAATACGAAAGTAATATTTGATGTTAATTTAATTGACAATTTGTGTATTTTTTATGAAATGGATGAATTGAAGCTTATCAGACCATGTCCAAATAAATTGCAATATTAAAATAAATGATTTTTTATAATTGTTTGTAGCATTTTTTATAATGTATAATTATACGAATTTTAATGTGAATGTAAATTCAAACTTTTCTATACAAATTATTGCCAAAAAAACTTTGTTGATAAAAATTGTGCTTGAAGCTTCGCCTTACATACACTTATACGTCATAATTATAAAAAATACTATTTTAATATTAATTTTATTGTCTACAAAATACAATTTTGTAATATTTAAATTTGATTATTCATTATTTATATTTGATTAATTTTATAAATATTTTAATTGATATGAATTACAAAGAGTGAAAAAATTGTATAAATAAAAATATAAAAATATAGTTGTATAAAGTAGAAATATTTGTATTTTTAAAATTTTATTTGAAAATTTTGTATTATTTAACTTTTATTTATGATAATATTATTGTTTGTCTTTTTTATGGGATCAAAAATTTTTGTTTTTTAATTTTTATAATTCATGAATCTTATCAAAATATTCATATTTTTGTAATAAGAATTATAATTAGAGTTGACAGTAAAAATTTTCAGCTTACAAAGAGTAATAGTTACTTTTTATAACTTAATGCATAAAGTTCATTGAATAATATAAATTAAACTTGTCTTTTTTTTTCAATTTTATTCATTTTTTATTAATTTATTATTAAATAAAAAAAAAAATTAAATTTTTTATTTCACGTTCTACAGAACGTTAAATGTAATATTCCATGGAACCTTCCAAAACAAAACACTCTATAATAACCTTCCGTGGAATGTGTTTTGGAAGGTTCCGGGAATGTGTCCTGGAAGGTAGTACGGAAGGCGGTTTTTTTAACCTGGGTAACAAACTTTAATGCATTTAACTTTAAAAATGTTATTTAGATTTAAAGAGGTTATGATTTTAATTTAAAAGAAAATTAAATTTTTATGAATTTTTAATAATTAGTAAGAAATAAAATTTTAGATGCATTAAAAATAAATTTGAAAAAACAAACATCACAATTACACAGTCTCACTTTTCCCTTATATAATATTTTTAATTTTAAAATATTTTCTGTGATTTTATACTTTGATTTAATTATTTAAGAGTTATACATTCAAGTATAATATGTAAATCAATACACTTAAATAATATATTTTCTAACAAAAAAATTTCAATGTTTTTCTATATACAAAAATATCAACTTATCTTTTATGTAAAAAAAAGTTGTCTGCTGTGCGGCTATGCTGTTGAGCTGATTCGCGCAGGAATTGGATGCGTTAGAGTAGGGCCCCTTGATTATCATACATTCTAAGATTCTTTTGTAGTTACCACAGAAGAGAAGCCGCCATCACTGAGTTTGAGTTCTTGCGCCGATTTTTGATGCGTGGTGGTAGGGCCTGTCATCTTCTTCTTTTTTTTTCGTTAATATACTTAACGCCATCATTACTGTATAATTTATGAATGATTGATGCGCGCGCAATGGCGTCTTCTTGTTCATGAACTTGAAGGGGCGCTAATTTTTACGCGCGAATATTCTGCAATGATGTTTTTTTTGTAAAAAAAAAATTTCTTCTCCTTTTTTGTAGATTTTAGCTAAATCAAATTTGATGATTTTTTTTACAAAAAAAACTTAGACGATGATAATTCGCGATCAATACAATCCAAATATAAAATTATATTATTCTTATCTTAATAATAATATTATTCTATAAATAATTATTGTTGTTATTTACATTGACCATTAATGAAATAATGAATTTAAATTTATATAAGTAGTGAAATGATGAAAGCGATTTTTTTTTCATTTTTCTATAATACAAAAGTGCTTTAATATTATAAGCTATAATACGGATTATATTATATATGGGCGATTATTTCTCAACCCGGCCACCCCCCTCTGTCCAAAAATGGTGGCAACTTAAAAAGATTTTGGTTTTCTCAAATTGACTGGAAAAGGGTCTAGTTTTTTATTCTTATTGGCCTTTTCACCTCTGTAAATCTGCTGTGCCCATTTTAGGCACTGAGCGGCGCCAGGTCGACATTTTAAAAACAGAAAAATTGAAATAAAAGTAGATTAACGGTAAGTTTTTTGAAATTTTTTTTTCTTTAAAGTTGTTATTTATTAAAACAAAGAAAATGAGACCATTTGCATGGTAATTGATTGATGTATTAAAAAGTTTTGTGGGTACTATGCAGTTTTTAAAAATGAGTAAAAAACGGCCACTTTGACTGCTGATATCTCTGAACTTACATATCCAAAATAAAAATGTTTTAGTGCAAAATGTTAGTCTTTTGATACATAATAAGTGTGCCAAATATCAGAGGATTTGATAGAGTAGTTTCGGATTTAGCAATTTTAAGGGTAATTCTGAAACAAATTTTGACCCATTTTTTGAAGAGAATTAATACCCGAAAATTGCTAAATCCGAAACTACTCGATCAAATCCCCTGATATTTGGCACACTTATTATGTATCAAAAGTCTAAACTTTTTAAGAAATCAATCAATTACCATGCAAATGGTCTCATTTTCTTTGTTTTAATAAATAACAACTTTTAAGAGAAAAAAATTTCAAAAAACTTACCGTTAATCTACTTTTATTTCAATTTTTCTGTTTTTAAAATGTCGACCTGGCGCCGCTCAGTGCCTTAAATGGGCAGAGTAGATTTACAGAGTTGAAAAGGCCAATAAGAATAAAAAACTAGACCTTTTTCCAGTCAATTTGAGAAAACCAACATCTTTTAGTTGCCACCATTTTTGGACAGAGGGGGGTGGCCGGGTTGAGAAATAATCGCCCATATATATAACACTTAAAATGCCAGTATCATAAGAAAGTAATGATTTTAAAAATTTTACTTTTCTAGAATTCGTATTATAGCGTATATATATATATAACGAAAAGCACAGTCATCAAGGGCTGGATGCTAAAGTCGTTGTATAGTCTATAGCAGGTGTATACAGATTAAATATAGTCCTATACATTCCTGTTCAACTATCTGTATAGAAAAGTATAGATCATATTGGCATTGAATAGTATATGTACACAGAATGTAATACAGATACCATTTACATTGGGTTACGTCGTATACGCGTTTTTTAGTTTTCGTATAGAAATAACATAGGTTAAGTTTATAGGGAATTAATAATATTATTAAAATTAAGTATTAGGTTACACATTTAAGCTATAGACCATACAACGACTTTAGCTTCATCCAGCCCCAGGCAGATATCCTGACTCATCTCCAGTTATTCGGCAATTATCCTAAGTTCTCTAGAATGATCCATCCTCAATTTCAGATAACTCAATGACTCAGCTATCTAGACACTCGGTTATTAACCCGGTCTTTCCATTAGAATCAATCCTTTATTTTGTTATAAAGTCTTTCTTGATCAAAGTATACAATATATACAAAGTTTTCGCTAATTACATCAAAGGGTAGAAATAAAAACAAATGAACCTTTTTAAAAATACAAAAGACTCAAATTCGATATGATAAATAGAATTAAAAAAAAAAATTAAATATTTTACTATGTAATGAAATACTTTATACATACCTAAGAAAATAATTGTATGTCACAGTACAAAAAATTAAACAATTTAAGATAATATTGTATACATTTTAATATTAAATACATATGTGTAATCAAATACTCAAATTCTCGATAAAAAAAATTTTTTAAATATGTATTTCAGCATTATGTGCTTCCAAAATTCAAGCATCCACACAAGAAATTAGAAAAAATTCCAAAAAAATATATCCAGAAGAGAACCAAAAAAACAATGCATGAGAGAACTTAAAACATCCGAGCAAATGAAGATAAAAAAATGTTTATTCATTTAAAAAAATTTGTTAGAAAAAAAATTACTTTTTTCAAATTTAAAAATAATGATAAACATAATAAATTTTTATTTAAATTACTATATTATTATTATAATTATCTCTTTAGTATTTTTCATCAAAAATAACATGTGCAAGCTTAAACGTTCATATAAAAATATATAAATTACAAAGAGTTGCATTCCCTAAAATCTTTTCTCAATGGTTCAATTATTTTTTTAAGTCATTATGCTGAAGCCTACACGTTCTTCTAATCTAAAATTCTTTGTCTTGACGATAGTCTACAAGAAGCAAAACCCAAGCTAACTCAATATCCACAGCTGCAAAATACAGAATGAAGGCTTTAGGTAAGTAAGCGTTGTAGCTTCTTTTCATAAAATACAAAGATCTTACTTCGCTACAAATTTGTAAATATCTTTCCATACTAGGTTGATTAAGTTTATTACTCATTTTCTCACTTTAAATATATATTTTTACACCTAAAAAAAGTAAAATCTTACGAATTAATGCAAAAATAATAATAATTGAAAAATCAATTACAAAGGGAAATAATAACACAAAAAATCTAAGAAAAAAATTTTTTTTCAGTAGAGAAAAGCTGCTCGGAGTGAATCGTCGCGTCGGTCCCACAATATAATGTACGATATAAAAATATTTTAAATTTTAAATTTAAATATATTTTAATATATTTTAATTATACTTTAAACATTTAATATATTTAAAATGTTAAAAAATTTTAAAAAGCAGAAAAAAATATGATACAGTTTACACTGAGTAAATAAAAATTTGAAGAAGATAATGATGATTCAAAGATTTAAGCTATAAAAATCAAATCGTATAAAAGGAATAGGCTACAAATGTCAGAATACACATTGTATATTATGTATGTATTAGTATATGTATGTGCACGCACAAGCACAAAAAGTAAATTTTCCGCCTTATAAAAATCCTATCCTAAATATATTATCTCATATGATACTAATTATATTATTCATCTATTCACTTCTTAATAAACTCTAGCATTGTACACACTATATAACTTGTTTCATTCATTATATATAATACCCTTTTAACTATGTTAACAAAAATAACCGGGATTTTGCAAGGAATGGTAGCGGTGGTGGTGCTAACCATCAGGGAGAGTGAAGCAGAAACGTGGATAGAAACGTGCACAGTGATCGAAAACGATAATAAAAGTTTGACATTTGTTGTTTAGTATCACATGAACTTTTCTTGGTCTCATTTGGACAGCAAATTTAAAAAAATCTTTTCTTAAATAATAAAATTTCACATTATTATTTTAAGAATTTAACGTTCGTTTATGAATGAAATTAATTTTTTAAGAATTAAACGATGATTAATCGAAACAAGAAATCAATTTTTGATTTATATAACTTAACACTGCAAGGTGTACGAACTCGTCGTCTCTTTTTTTATTAAGCCTAACATGTAGTATTTAGTTAAACGATTTATTCAAATCATTGTATCAATTATTTAAAAATTTTAATTTACGAAAAATTAAATTTTTAATTTATAGAAAGATGTTAGATTGAACGGCTAATCCTAAAAAAAGCAGAAAAAATTTTTTATTTGAGATAAAAAACGGGCCCTGGGAGGGATTTAAATCCATGCTCTCCAGTTCTGTAACACAGCGCAAAAACTGACTTCAAAAATTGATTTCTGGGTTCGATTAATCATCCTTTAATTCTTAAAAAATTAATTTCATCCATAAACGAACGTTAAATTCTTAAAATAATAATTATAAATCTCAGCTTCTATGCGTATCAGCTGTGTTTGGGATAATAAAACGCGCCTGGGGACTGCGAATCTTCGGCCCCCCTGGTAGTCTAGTCGGTTAAAACGCCAGTGTACAGAACTGGAGATCGTGGGTTTATATCCCTCCGAGGGCCCGTTTTTTTTATCTCAAATAAAAAATTTTTTCTACTGTTTTTAGGATTAGCAGTTCATACTAACATTTTTCTATAAATTAAAAATTTATTTTCTCGTAAATTGAAATTTTTAAAAAATTAATATTTGATATAATGATTTAAATAAATCTTTTAACTAAATACTACATGTTAGGTTTAATAAAAAAAGAGACGACGAGTTCGTACACCCAGCAGTGTTAAGTTATAGATCAAAAGAGATATAGATCATATAGATCAAAAATTAGATTATATAGATCAAAAATTGATTTCTTGGTTCCATTAATCATCGTTTAATTCTTAAAAAATTAATAAAATTTCACATTTACTACTTATGAATAATTAATAATAATTTAAAAACTTTTATTAATTTAAGATTTACAGTCGAATATCATATATTTAAAAAAAAATTGTCTATGCATAACATAAGATTCTTAATTCCTTATTTATATAAAAAATGAATAAATAAGAAAAATTAAATTTAAAATATTGTCTATATATTGTAGTTGCTCAGTTATATATTTCTAGTGAACAAAGCGAGACCTTATTATTTTCTCACTATATGTGGATGTAACATATGAACAACGGTTAATAAAGCAAGAAGGATATTGATTAGTTTTTGCTATAAATTTTAATAAGTTTTTGGAAAAAAATGTAGAAAATAACTTATTTGTTATGATCTAACGTTCCTTTAATTTTTAAATATTTAAAAAAACTTTTTTATAATTGTTTAATTAAAACAAAATAAACAATTGAATAAAAAACGATCATAGGAACTATTTTTAAAAAAATTTTTATTTATTTATTTGTTAGCTTTCAATGCATTAGCATCCTTTTCAAACATTTGTTTGGCTGTAAGAATATATAAAAATTGTAATTTACATGAAGATTATTGTTTTAATTATAAATAACTTACAATTGAATTTTATTTTAGGAACATCTAAGTTGGTTATATTAAATTAAAAGATTAATCTGAAAAATTAATGAAAAAATAAATGAAAAAATTTTTTTAAATGTAAAAAAATTTTATTTGAGTACAAAATTGCAAAACTTACTTAATATTTATGAAGATAGTTATTACTTGGGATGAACCCATTGTCAAACTATGTAAATATGTAAACTTGTCACAATAATTTTTAACTTAAAAAACATTAGAATCAAAACATTTAAATCAAAAATTAATATGTAGTTTATACAGCGAGAGTGTAACATTATATTGGTCAGACTTCTAGAAAATTATATAAACGTATCAAAGAATATCGGGATGACTATAACAATAAAAAATCAAATTCAGTTTTTTATCAACATAAAATTAAGCATAATCATACTTTTGATTTTAATAAAACGAAAGTTATCAATAGTGAGAAGAATTATAGACGTAGATTATTTTCTGAAATGGTCTATATTCATGACCACAAAAAAACACTAAATAGACAATTTGATACAGAAAAATTGCAATATTTTTACAAAAATACAATAGATAACATAAACAAGAGTTTTTAATGTTATTCGAATTTATTAACTAGATTACCGCGAACAATAGTGAGACTGAGCGAAGCCACTGATATCTGTAATTTTATAGGTTTATTTAATGATTCCTTATAAAGCTTAAAATTATGATTTCTTATTAAAAGAAAAGTAATACTATTATTATTAATAATAAAAGTTCTTTCATTTTAAAGGCTATAGCATAAAGCATAGTAATTTGGCCCCCCTCCCCAACCGCAAAAAAATTATTTGTATCCGAAAAGTATTATAAAAACTAGCCGATTGCCGTTAGAATTAGCTTCCTAGCCCATATTAGGCGCCCTTAAATCTTAAAAAACCTTAAAAATCCTGTTTTTTGCGTTTATTTTTGTTTTTCCGCACTGTGATGAGCTATTAATCTGAAAATTGCGTAGAAAAAAAGGACACATAATGTATTTTCAACCTTCATTGGTTTTAGACCCTTAAGACCATTTTAAGATCCTGAAAATTTATTTTTAATTTTCGAAAAATCAGTTTTTTTAGCATAAAATAAAATAGCCAGCGTTTAATTTCTTCATATTGACCTAAAAAGGTGGAAAAAAGTATATTTTACTGATATCAGTCTTGTCCTGGATGGGGAGCTCATCTCCACACCTTCAAAACTCAAAAAACGCGTTTTTTTGTCTCTTTACGATTAAAATGCAATAGAATTTCGAAAATTCGTTTTGGAACCTCCCTTAATCTTTTTGAGCATCTATTTTTACGTTTTAACTAAAATATGTTTTATTAATTATTGTTTTTAGACCCTTATGACCACTTAAGACCACCTTAAGAGCCCAAAAATTGATTTTACATTTTCGAAAAATCAGTTTTTTTGAAATTAAAAAATTATACCTGCCTTTCATTCTTTCAAATTGGACTAAAAAGGCAAAGAAAATTATTTTTTAACCATATCAGTCTTGTCCTAGAGGGGTAGCTCTTCCCCACCCCTTTAAAACCAATATAGTGGTCAGAAAAAATTACATTTTGATATTTTTTGTTAAAAATTTGTGTGAATGGTATTTTTTGGGTGCTAATTACGAATATATAATTATTTTTCAAAAATTTTAAATGGCGGAACCAATATGGCCGAAATTGGTCATTGAAATTTCGAGATTTTTGACGATTTCTCGTACAAAGCCACTGTATACAGTCGTGTATACAGTAACTGTATACAGCCCTGTATACAGCCTTGTATACAGTTTTTCGCGGAATACAGACACTGTATACAGAAATTTTTTTTTTTATTTTTTTTAACAAAACATTAAATAGCACATAAAAAATGGGCCTTACGTATGGTCAGGGGAATTATTTGCTACTCAACTGTACAAACTAACCCTATTTAGCCAAATCGGGAAAAAATTAAATCCTGATGTATAAATAGAACCCCAAGGATGAAAATGGACTATAGAGGTAAAAAATGGGTCCACCATGACAAAATAAATACTAACGTATAAAATCAGACGTCCAGGGTCCCATTGGGCTCAACTAGATAAAAATGAAATCCTGATGTATAAATTGATTCCTAGGCACCAACATGGACTGCTGGCGTAAAAAATGGGTCGAATATGATAAAATAAATACCAACAGATATTTAAAATAGACTATTGGGGTGAAAAATGGGTAGAGTATAAAAAATAAACACCAATGGATAAAATCGGCTATCCAGGTACCTATTGGCCCAACCGGGTAAAAATGAAATCCTGATGTTCAAATTGATCCCCAGGGATAAAAAAAGACTCTAGTGATAAAAAATGGGTCTAGAATTATAAAATAATTATATAAAAATCAGCCATCCAGGGACCTATTAGGCCTGATCGGTCAAAAATGAGATTCTGTTCTACAAATTAATCCAACATAAGAATTAAACTTTTATTTTATCCCAAAAGCTGCGTTTTACGATTTCACCAGAGATAGCCGATTTTACATGATAGTATTTATTCTATTATGCTATTACCCTTACAGTCCATTTTGATCCCTGGGGATCAATTTGTATATCAATAATTCATTTTTACCAGGTTAGGCCCATAGGCCGCTAAACGCCAACTTTATAAGTTGATATTTAATTCACCATTCTCGACCCATTTTTACCACTTCAGTCCATTTATATCCTTGGGGATCAATTTGAATAACAGGATTTAATTTTTACCCGATTGGGCCTAATAGGCACCTGGATGGCCGAATTTTGTCTGTTTGTATTTATTTTATTATTCTTGACTCATTTTTACCCCTACAGTCCATTTTTATCCATGACAATCAATTTGAACATCACTATTTCATTTTTAACCGGTTGGGCCAAATAGGTCTCTGGATAGCTGAATTTATCATTTTGAACCGATTTTTTACCTCTATAGTCGAATTTCGTCCGTGGGGATCAATTTATAAATCAGGATGTTGTTTTTACCCGATTAGGCCCAACAGGTCCTTGTATGGCTGGTTCTATCCGTTGGTATTTATTTTATCATGCTGGATCCATTTTTTACTACTACAGTCAATTTTTATCCCTCAAGATCAATTTGTACATCAATATCTCATTTTTTCCGGATTGGGCCCAATGGGCCTCGGTATAGCTGATTCTATCCGTCGGATTTTATTTTGACATTCTCGACCCATTTTTTACCACATCAGTCCATTTTCGACCCTAATCAATTTAAACATCATTATTTCTTTTTTACCAGATAGGGCCCAATGGGTCCCTGGATAACCGAATTTATCTGGTAGTATTTATCTAATGTTTTGTTAAAAAAAATAAAAAAAAAATTTCTGTATACAGTGTCTGTATTCCGCGAAAAACTGTATGCAGGGCTGTATACAGGACTGTATACAGGGCTGTATACAGTTACTGTATATACGACTGTATACAGCGGCTTTGTACGGGTTAAGCCTGAGCAGAAACTGTAAATTATATAACCTTAAAACCGGTTTCATTTAGGGCATTTAAACATGTTATGTGAAAAAATAAAATTTGTTTGAAAAAAATTCGAAATTGGGGATCAAAATGGCGGACACGAAAAACTAAATTTTGTTATTTTTTTGTCAAAATTTGTGTACTAAAATTTGGATATTTTTGGGATGCTCATTACGAATATCTATCTATTTTTCAAAAACTCAAAATAGCGGATCTAATGTGGCTACTGAAATATGCGAAATTTCGAGATTTTTGACGATTTTGAGCCTGAGAAGAAACTGTAAATATTATAACTGTAAAACCGGTTTTATTTAGGGCATTTAAACATGTTATATAAAAAATTAAAATTTTTTTATTTGAATTCAAAATGGCAGATCAATATGGCGGACACAGAAGAAACTTACAGTTTTTTCTCAAGCTCGCCATTTTGAGTTTTTGAAAAATAGATAGATATTCGTAATGAGTATCCCAAAAATACCCTGTACACAAATTTTGACCAAAAAATAACGAAATTTAGTTTTTCGTGTCAACCATATTGATCCCCCATTTTGAATTTTTTTCAAAAAAATTTTATTTTTTCACATAACATGTTTAAATGCCCTAAATGAAACCGGTTTTATGGTTATATAACTTACAGTTTCTGCTCAGGCTCAAAATCGTCAAAAATCTCGCAATTTCGAGTTTTTCAACGGCCATAATAGTTCCGCTATTTAAAATTTTTGAAAAACAACTATATATTCGTAATTAGCACCCAAAAAATACCATTTACACAAATTTTTATCAAAACATATCAAAATTTAATTTTTTCTGACCACCATATTGGTCCGCCATTTTTGAATGTCCACCATTTTGAAATTAGTTTTTGTTTTATTTTACTAATTTGAGTCAAATGCCCTAAATGGAATAGGTTTTATAGCTCTGTCAAATGCAGTTTCTTCTTAGGATTTAATGGGTTAATCGTGTATCGGCAAAGAAACGCGTTTTTTGAGTTTTAAAGGGGTGGGGATGAGCTCCCCCTTCAGGACAAGACTGATATCGTTAAAAAGTAATTTTCTTTGCCTTTTTAGTCCAATTTGAAAAAATGAAGGGCAGGTATAATTTTTTAATTTCAAAAAAATTGATTTTTCGAAAATGTAAAATCAATTTTTGGGCTCTTAAGGTGGTCTTAAAAGGTCAAATGGGTCTAAAAACAATAATTAATGAAATATATTTTAGTTAAAACGTAAAAATAGATGCTCAAAAAGATTAAGGGAGGTTCCAAAACGCATTTTCGCAATTCTATTGCATTTTAATCGTGAAGAGACAAAAAACGCGTTTTTTGAGTTTTGAAGGTGTGGAAATGAGCTCCTCCTCCAGGACAAGACTGATATCAGTAAAATATACTTTTTTTCACCTTTTTAGGTCAATTTAAAGAAATTAAACGCAGGCTATTTTTTTTATGCTCAAAAAACCAATTTTTCGAAAATTAAAAATAAATTTTCAGAGTCTTAAAATGGTCTTAAGGGTCTAAAACCAATGAAGAAGATTGAACGTATTGGTTTTCGATCAAATACACACAAATTAACTTTTATATAAAAAAGTATGCATCATTTATCTAAAACCGAGTTTTATTATGAAATTACAAACCCTAAAGAACTGATTTTTACCTTACCGATGTTAAAAAACAATTTAAATTAATAAAAAAAATAAGAAAAATGCTCTCTTGTACAACCTTAGGAGATTTTTTTCATCGTTTTCACCAAATCTCGTGTGTTATTAAAATCGAGTTTTAAGGATACCTACGCTATGCCGAATACTAAAAATACTTTTTATTACATTGTGATGCTTTAATAAATAAAAATTTATTTTAAATTGCTATATCGATAATAGATTCCTAACTTTTTTACACAAAATAGGTTTTCGATATTTTCAATAATATTACACATTTTTTTTATTTAAACGATATTTTTTTAATTATAAAACATTACATTTATCACTATTACATTTTTTATACTACATTTCACAACAATTAACAAAATATTTACTAAATTTTCACATAAAAACACAATTTTAAGTATTTATATACTTATGTATAACTTTGATTTAACACCACAAACTTGCAAAAAACGCTTCTATTTTTATAAAAAATACGTAGAAACACTATAAAATTAAAAAAAAATCTTTATTTTAATATTAAAAATGTATAAAAATTATATTCTAACACTTTTTTTATAAAATTAATGCTTTTTTACTTTTAAAAACACAAATAAATAAAGAGGTAAATAAACGCTTGTGTTTATAATGAAGCTGCGCGCCAACTCAAATAGGTTAAAAGCGGGTTGCATACACACGGCGCGGCGTAATTTTTATTTTTTTAGGTTTTAAAAACATTATATCAATTATAATATTTCGTTAATTAAAATTAAAAAGCAAATTTTAATAAATAAATGTTTAAAATACATGATTATACAAGAGTGTAGTTCATCTGTTGTTTACTATATTTTACTCTTATTATAGGTATTTTATATTAAAAAAACAAAAAAAAAAGTGAAGAGGGAGTTAAGAAATAGGTATAGTTATACCTATAAGAATTCTATTAAAACGCGCACGATTTTAACTTAGTTTTAGCGATTTTTAAATTATCAAAAATTAATTCGATCAAAATGATACTATTATCAAAAATAGAATTTGCATTATCGAAATTACCTTACCTTGCACACTTGTAATAAATGTAAAATATTAATTATCCATCAATAAATTTGATATTTTTTTAATTAGCATAATAAAATATAGGATTTCCCTGATCAAATGCAACAATATTTAACTCCAAATATTAATTATAAAGTATATTTTTCAACAAATAAAGATACAGCTAGGTATAAGAAAGTGACTTCTGATCGAAAACCGGCTCCTATACGGTAGCTCAACACAGTGCGGAAAAACAAAAAAAAAATGCAAAAAACACGATTTTTAAGGTTTTTTAAGGTTTAAGGGCGCTTAATATGGGCTAGGAAGCTAATTCCTTTTTGCGATTGGGGAGGGGGGCCAAATTACTATTCTTATCCGGCAATAGCCTTTAAATGATTTAACATAAAAATAGTTACTATTTTTTTTCATTAATAATGATATTAATAAATATCGTTTTTTAATTTGTGTAAAAACTTTTGTTTATCCTTAAAAGAAGCGCATAGTCGAATAGAGTCGTATCTATATTTATTATAATCTTTTATTAAAATTAAATGGTTAATTAATTTAACTCTACTTAATCCTACGTAAGTTATGCCTAATTGATTTTCACTGTCTCCTATATGGAGAAATATTTTATGAATAGTCTGTCCTTGCGACTTGTGTATTGTTATCGAATAAGATAACATAAGTGGAATTAGTGTTCTGCTGCATTGTATTTTATTATGCGCCCATGTTCGTGTTAGTGGAATTATCGGAAACAAATTTTTATATATTCATATATATTTATGGTCCTCAGTAATTGTCAAATTCTACTATGATTGCTTCTGGTAATTGCGGCGGTGAATCATTGTCAGAATAAATTATTTTTCCGACATGACCTAAAGTAACATTGATTAAACCTCCAACAGTCCATACGTTTGCCCTTAACATTACACGATAATTTTTAGATAAATATAGGATATTTTGTAATCGTGAAGCTTTTTCATCCGAACAACTCATGGCTACATTGGGTACATTTGTACCTACAATGCGAGCTACTGCGTTTCCTGTGTTTTTTAAATATTTTTCGTTATGTGCATCTACTTCTGTGCATTTCGGGTATAAGTGTATTGCATTTTCAAATAAATCTAATTCATTTTTTGGTATTATGGTTTTCTGTCTGTAATGCTTCATAACTTTCCTGGGACAATTCTGCGTTTGCAATTTCATCCAACAATTTAGAGTATGGCGTTTGATTACCTTCTTGTCGGTGTGCATTTTTTAAACAGAAGTATTTCTGAAACTCATTAAAAACAAGTTTTCCCTGTGATTGCATTTTGTCAGTAGTAGTAGTAGTTGTTTATTCTTGCTTATAATCATTTACATAATTGTTACAAGATACATATAATATTTTTACATTTTCTTTTTTTAAATCTTATGTTTTGTTTATGAATTACTAGTTTTGAAAAAATAAGAAATTAAATACAATACCAATTTAGTAATTAAAATATCAAAAAATGTACATAAACTTTCAAGTAATATTCATTACATTTATATATATGCTTATAAAAAGTATACATTTTGAAAATTTAAAAACAAAAATTCAATATTTTATTATTTATTAATTTATAGTAAAATTATATGAATTTAAAAATTTGAAAAAGTTTCTCTCTCCATTCGGCATTCAATTTTTTTTTCACTCCTTGAATCTTCAGATCTATTTCTTGTTGCTATTTTGAATCTTTTTTGTATTTTCTATTTTCATGTATTTAGCTATTTATATATTGTTGTCTATACTTTTTTAAATTGCTGCTCACTTATAAATTCATCCTTTTTCATTCAAAATGATGTGATAAAGTTTATAAGTTACTTGCTCTGTTTTCATTAATACTTTGAAATTTATATGAAAATTACCATTTTCCACTTTCCTGTTTTAATATTTTTTGGGATTTCTCCCTGTTTTTTTTTTTCTATTCAACGTGTATTTTAAGTAAAAAATGGCATTTTCATCAGAACTATTTTTATAACTGTTTTCATTATCTTTTATTATATCAATTGCTTTTATGTGTAAAGCTCTTGTGTTGTACATGTTAAATTTACTTAACTTCGATAGACTATTATATGAAGATACTGTTGTAAACTGGGAACCAGGTTGATTCGATATATTATAGCTTTTGATGTCCTTTATCTTGAAATTTGAATAATTTTTTCTTTTTTTAATTCTATTGCTTCTTTTTTGAATATTTAATAAAACAAATCTAATTTTGTGCAAAAAATTTTTTCGACGCCTTCCCTCCAAATATACTTATAATTCTCCATGCGTTTGAACGAACATAACCCTTAATTTCTTCTCAATATTTTATTTCTTAATTTCTTTTTAAATTTTGGACCCGGAGCTTTGATTTTTTTTCCACTTATACTTAAAAATATTTAACTTTTAATTTTCAAAAAAATTTTCTAAAAACTTTTTCAATTTCACTAAAAAAATATTAAATCTTTGTGGAGCTCTTTTAAGCATAACTTTTTACTTCGGCGCCCTCCCCCCCTCCTCGCATTTTGTCAGTATGTTTTTTTGTACTAAATATTGCTGTGTTTCATACGGATGTTAATTGGTTACAATCGCCGAATAAGTAGATTATTAATCCACCGAATGGTTCATCAATTTGCATTAGCAAAAATTTCTCTACACCGTGATTCTATTTGGAATAAGGTTCGTAAACCTATTAATGACATTTCGTCAATTATTTCTTCTTTTGTCAGTTATAGTATTTAGATCCTCATTTGGACATAATATTTTATATAAATCATTCCATTGATGATCTGCAGCACTAAGTGTAAAGAATATTGTTGGTTTTTTCAACTGTTTAACCATAGTAATAAGTTCGTCACACCGTTGATACCAATAACAGTTGATAGATCTTATTTTAGAATAATAAACCATAATATGTTACCAGAAATTTTTATCCTTTTCTAATTTGTTTTTTAATTGTTCTATAGTGCATTCTTATAATTTCGATTTGTTCACGTAAATTCCTGCTTTTTGTAACATTCCATGACGCATAACGGTATCCAAACAAAAAAATCTGAATCTTGGATCTTGTGCGAAAATTTTATCTTTATATTTCACAAGATGTTTGAAATATTGATCTGAAGTAACTTTTATTTCTCTAATTTGTGAAAAGTCTGCTATTCCTCGAAATAAATGCGGGAATGCACAAGCTATGTAACCTTCCGTTGTGAATTCATTAATTGGATCGTTTTCTAATGTTGGGTAAATTAGATGTAATTCTTGGTTTATCTTATGATCTTGATTAATAATATATATATCTGGTACAAATTTCAGATGAATTATTTGATTTGTAAGAATTATTTACTGTATTTTCTATTATATTAATAATTCTCTAAAGATTGTAACTCGTTAGATATGTTTCCATTAATTGGTAATTGTTTTAAAATATCTTCATCTATTTCTATATTTTTGTAATATATATTATTTAACCTAAGTCATACAAGTGCATTTTTAATTTTTTCAGGACGCACTTTGAAATCACTAAATCCACTTGTATATTTTTATAAAAAATTAATGTAGATTGTAATTTATTTGGATGTATATGTAATTTGTTTATATACTCATCAATATTTTGTCGAAAGTTAATTTTATTTCCAGAATAAGATTATTGATTTCCTTTAATTCAATAAATTGTAATTATCGGATGGATCCTAACTATTAACATTTGTTCTATATAACTTAAATTACGTAATTCATCTGGGGCTGTTCCCGGATCTATATTGTTATCTACAGTAAATTGGTTTGATTTTTTGCAATCAGTACAAATGATATTTTCATCCGTATGAATGTCATAAAATGAGTTACATCTAATACATTCTTGAGTGAAAATATTTTGACATTTTTAGTCAAATAAATTTCCAGGGGGTTTAACTTAACTTTTCAAGGGGGTTTTTTAGAGTAAGAATTATGAATTTTTGGTCAAAAATATTTCCACTCAAAATTCATGTTTATCGTTCTAAAAAACTCTTTTGTAATATCTTGTAAAATCGGTAAATATGTTGTTGAAAAATTAAATATTTTCCACCCAAAATTCATTTTTCTCGCCTTAAAAAACCCCTTGTAAAGTTAAAAGTTAATTTTTTAAGTTTAATGGTCCGCCATTTTGGAAAATCTGAAAATATATTGGGTTGAAAAATTTAATATTTTTTACCCAAAATTCATTTTTTTAGTCTTTAAAAACTTCCTTGTAATGTGATAAGTTAATTTTTTAAAGTTTTTCAATTCACCATCTTGGAAAATTGGAAAATATGTTGATTTGAAAAATTGAATGTTTTCCACTTAAAATTCATTTTTTTCGCTTTAAAAAACCTTCTTATATGTGAAAAGTTGATTTCTTCAAGTTCTTAGTCCGCCATCTTGTAAAATCAGAAAATATGTTGTTGAAAAATTAAATATTTTCAACCCAAAATTCATTTTTCTTGCCTTAAAAACCCCCTTGTAAAGTTAAAAGTTAATTTTTTTAAGTTTTATGGTTCCACCATTTTGGAAAATTGGAAAATATGTTGGGTTGAAAAATTTAATATTTTTTACCCAAAATTCATTTTTTTTAGACTTTAAAAACTTCCTTGTAATGTGAAAAGTAAGTTTTTCAATTCACAATCTTGGAAAATTGGAAAATATGTTGATTTGAAAAATTGAATCATTTCCACTCGAAATTCATTTTTTTCGCTTTAAAAAGCCTTCTTATAATGAGAAAAGTTGATTTCTTCAAGTATTTAGTCCGCGATTTTGTAAAATCGGTAAATATGTTGTTGAAAAATTAAACATTTTCCACCCAAAATTCATTTTTCTCGCCTTAAAAACCCCCTTGTAAAGTTAAAAGTTAATTTTTTTAAGTTTAATGGTCCGCTATCTTGGAAAATTGGAAAATGTGTTGGATTAAAAAATTCAATACTTTTCACCCAAAATTCGTTTTTCTCGCTCTAAAAAATCCCGTTGTAATATGAAAAGTTGATTGTTTCAAGTTTTCCAGTCCACCATTTTGGAAAATCGGAAAATATGTTGGGTTGAAAAATTAAATATTTCCCACTTAAAATTCAATTTTCTCACCCTAAAAAACCCCCTTGTAAACTTAAAAGTTTATTATTTTAAGTTTTATGATCCGCCATCTTGGAAAATCGGAAAATGTGTTGAATTGAAAAATTAAATATTTTCGACAGAAAATTCATATCTCTTTCCCCAAAAACCCCTTTATAAGGTTAAAAGTTAATTTTTTTAAGTTTAATGGTTTTCTATCTTGGAAAATCGGTTGCGTTGAAAAATTAAATATTTTTGACCGGAAATTCATATTTCTTGCCCCAAAAACTCCCTTGTAAATTTAAAAGTTAATTTTTTTAAGTTTAATGGTACGCTATCTTGGAAAATCAGAAAATTTGTTGGGTTGAAAAATTAAATATTTTTCACCGAATATTTATTTTTCTTGCCCTGAAAAAATCCTTTGTAATGTGAAAAGTTGATTTTTCAAGTTTTTAGTCCGCCATCTTGGAAAATCGGAAAACATGTTGGGTTGAAAAATTAAATATTTTCCATGCAAAATTCATTTTTCTCGCCCTAAAAAATTAAATCTCCTTCTAATGTGAAAAGTTGATTTTTTCAAGTTTTTCAATCCACCATTTTGGAAAATTGGAAAATATGTTGGGTTGAAAAATTAAATATTTTCCATGCAAAATTCATTTTTCTCGCCCTAAAAAATTAAATCTCCTTCTAATGTGAAAAGTTGATTTTTTCAAGTTTTCAATCCACCATTTTGGAAAATTGGAAAATATGTTCGGTTAAAAAATTAAAAATTTTATTAATAAAAATGTTTTTTTCAACCTCGAATTCCCCTAGGTAATGTGAAAAGTTCTTTTTTATTCGTAAGTATTGAAACTCTCAATATTTAAATTTAAAAAAATGTAATTTTTTGATGAGGAGTTAGATTTTTCGCTATTATTCTTAATTGTGCGTATCAAATGGGCTACAAATTTAATCAGTTCGTCTTTGTCTCATTTGAGACCATCTGTGAAATTTTGAAACCAATCGGCAATATCATTAAAGAGTTATCGTGCACACAAACTCGACACTCTGTCGCGGGAATAGACTGAGCTCTACTCAAATAAAATTTTTTTACATTTAAAAAAATTTTTTCATTTATTTTTTCATTAATTTTTCAGATAAATCTTTTAATTTAATATAACCAACTTAGATGTTCCTAAAATAAAATTCAATTGTAAGTTATTTATAATTAAAACAATAATCTTTATGTAAACTAAAATTTTTATATATTCTTACAGCCAAACAAATGTTTGAAAAGGATGCTAATGCATTGAAAGCTAACAAATAAATAAATAAAAATTTTTTTTAAAATAGTTCCTATGATCGTTTTTTATTCAATTTTTTATTCAATTGTTTATTTTGTTTTAATTAAACAATTATAAAAAAGTTTTTTTAAATATTTAAAAATTTTAATAAGTATTTAATATCGAAAAATTCTGCTATCTATGATAAGGTGTATTTTTATATGTTGAATGTATCAATGGTGTATATGGTGACTTACTGTTAGATAAAAACGGTTCAATACATTTTAGATTATACATATGAACTGATTGAATAAGAGAATTTAAATTTTTTTACTAAGTTAAAACAATAAAAAATTTTGTTTTCTTTAATTTTAAAATAAAAAGATAAAATAATATGCATGAATATTTAAGTAATAAAAGACAAGATAAGGTTAAAACCCAAGCAAAAAAAATCATATAACTAATCATATAATTTATTATATAAATAATCATATGAATAATCATATAATTAATGATATGATTAATTGATCCCAATGATCATATAAATAATCATATAAATAATTATATGATTAATTATATGATTTTTCAAAATTAGCTAATTTTTTTTAAAAACATTAAAGATTTGTACATTTTTCTAATTTATCAGAAAATTTTATTTTTTTTCATTAAATAAATCGCTTTTTGACGAATTACAGAAAATTTACGTAATAAACGTAAGAAATTTTAGCATTTTTTTATTTTATTTATTTTATTAACGAATTATTAATGAAGAAGCCACATAGCACCAAATTTTTTCAAAATGTTTTAGTAATATTTTAGGACGTTTCATCAGTTCCAACTTCTTTTTTCTCAAAAAATAACTTTTTGCGTATTTGTAGATATTTGGGGTTAAAAAAATACAGAAAATTTCGTATTTTTTTTTCATTTTATTTATTTTAAACAATTAAATATACAAAGCAAAATTTGCGATTTATTAAAACTTTATTTAGATCATAAAACTAAAACTGATCCTTCTCGAAACATCATTCAAAATTTCTGTAATTAAAAAAAGTATAAATTATTGAGATATTATTCTCTATACTGCAAATAAAATCTGAGCCCATTGCATTACCTATTTGCTCCCTGGGGCAGGGAGTGAACTCCCTGAAATTTTTGTCATTTCCTGGAATACCTTTGGAAAAAACGAACCGTCCGTGGAAAAGCTAATATCCTGGAAGTATAATTTTTTATTTTTCATCCAAAATTATTTTCCGATTTTCCAAGATGGTAGATCAAAAAAAATGTCAGATTAAGCTTTTTACATTGCCTGAGGATTTTCGAGGTTGAAAAAACGTTTTTATGAATGAAATTTTTTATTTTTTGGCCCTAGCGTATTTTCCGATTTTCCAATAAAATATGAAAAAAGGAATTATTTATATTGCTTGGGAGTTGTAGAGGTTGAGAAAAACGTTTTTACTGATGATTATTTTTATTTTTTTCCTCAGCATATTTTCAGATTTTCCAAAAAATAATTAAAAAAAACTTAACTGGATTGTGTTTTTACACAATCAACGATCATGGAACATGTTCGGTTATAACAGTGTTAACGTATACTCTTTAATTATTATAAGTCCTAAAACCAAAATTTCCATAAATCTCGAAATACGAATTATCCTAAGTCCATGAACCTAAATTATCCTAAGTTCATGTTCTTATCAGGGCTTTCTTTCACTTTTTCAAATAGCCCATCCTATGAACATGTTTCATGTTAAAATAACTTTCTTGAATTGGTAAATTAGTTTACTAAATAAATAAGAAAAAACGTGCTATCGAATCAAATTAAAAACGTTTTTTTTTTTGTGATAAGCATTGGAAATCAATGTTTCTTTGAGATTAAAGTCGTGAATAAGTATGTCCATGCATGTATCAATTTTTATTTTTGGGGATGAAAAAATGAAAATTTTTATGTTTCAAATCGTTTTTCTTGGTCCGCCATATTGGAAAATCAGAAAATATGCTGGGGCAAAGAAATAAAAATTTCAATTAAAATAAATGTTTTCTCAACCTTTGAAATCCACAGGTAATGTAAGAACTTCTTTTTTTCATGTTTTTTGGTCCACTATGTTGCAAAATTGGAAAATTGTTTTGGATAAAAATTTAAAATTATGCCCCCAGGATAAGCATTCACTGGGATGGTTCATTTTCATCCTGAAGGTATTTCAGGAGATGACAAAAATTTCAGGAAGTTCACTCCCTGCCCCAGGGAGTTAACACGCTTATTTCAGAGATTTAATTCTCTAAATTCAGGGAAAGAATTAAAAGAGGTTAAAAATTTAGAAAAAGTTAAAAAATTTAACTCCCCAAATTTAAAGAGTTATAACTCTCTGAGTTACGGAGTAGTACTGCGTGTTTATTTTTGTTAGAGTAGAGATTTAAAGAAGCTTTTCAGTAAGTGGGCTACATATTTTGAAACTAACAATAGGAGTTCAATACATTTTGAACATCGAATTACACCAAATGGTTATTGATAAGTTTATTATGTTGAAAAAACATGCCTGCTACCCTCCGTTCATTTCAATCGGCCTTTTGGGCCTAGAAACGCAGGATTCAATGTTATGAAATAGGTTTTTTTGGTAATATTCAATGAAATGTTTAAACCTCACAAGTTAATTAAAACACTTCCGGTTGATCTCATTTTTTTGGTGTAAGAGTTCAAACGCCGTAAACTGCAATTTTTTATCACTAATTTTCTCATCAATGTAGCCAATTAACCAAATGGCCATTTTTGGCTAAAAATGACCAATTTTTAAATTGCTACGAAATTCGTATTTTATGACAAAAAGGGGTTTTATATGTCTCGAAAAATTCCTACAAGCTTCAAGTTTCCAAAAATTTTTTATTTGTCTCATTTTCTTGAGTCATTTTTAAGAAATGGCTCTTCAAAGTTAACATTAAAAATGAGGTTTCTTAAAAAATCACAAATTTAGGACTCCGACTTCAAATTATCATATTTGACTAACAAATAATTGAAAAAGGTAGAGTAAAAAATTATTGGAAATTTAAAGCTTCTGAAAATATTTTGAGACTTATAAAACCCATTTTCTTCAAAAATTACAAATTTGGCAGCAATTTAAAAATTGATCATTTTTAACCAAAATGACAATTCGGTTAATTGGCTATAGTGATAAGAGAATTAATGATACAAAATTACGGTTTACGGCGTTTGAAAGGTGATACTTACAGCCAAAAATGAGATTAACCAGAAGAGTTTTGATTAACTTGTGAGGTTTTAGCCATTCATTGAAAATGACCAAAAAACTATAACATTGAGCCCTGCGTTTCTATGCCCAGATGGCTCATTGGAATGAACGGAGGGTAGTCGGCATGTTTTTTCAACATAGTAAACTCATCCATAACCATTCAGTGTAATTTGGTGTTCCAAATTTATTGTACTCCTCTTGTAAGATATTTTAACTATATTTACTTAAAATATTCATTTTACGACTATCGAGCCAATGCTTTGCACAATTTGATACCAGAAAAAGAAAAAATAAATTTAAAAAGTTTATTTGTTTAAAGAAATACAACATGTTAAAGTTCTAGTCATCAATGCTTAAGATTCAAGATATGGGCAGTTAGGATCAAAATTCTGCTAAAACTTGCTCTAAAATTAGCTTTAAAATTTATAAGAAAATAGCTACAAATTGTTACTGGTAAAGTCGAGGGTAAATTTTAGCGAAAAATTTCCTACCGCCCCACCTACTGCTAATGAATATTCTTCAGCTAGTGCCTAGCAGAATTTTGATCCAAATTGCCTATATCTGGAAACATTTATGACTAAAACTTTAAAATGTGGTATTTGTTTAAATCAGTAATCCTTTTCAATTTTTTTTCATTTCCTGGCGCCCAATTGCGCAAAGCAGTCTTATAAATTATTTTTGGGTATAAATTTTTAGAAAGGTTCTAAAAGCTGTTCATACCATTTGCCGATTTTTGCAGATTTCATTTTCATTTACAAATCGATGCACTACGTTATGCTGTCTCTACCCATTGCGACAAGAATTAAAATTGGTTTAAAAATAGCAAGGTAACTTATCATATCTAAAAAGTGCACTTTTATTCCAAGAATTAATTTTAACCTAAGAAAGGCATAAAAAATCAAATAAATTCGCTATAAATTGTTAAATCTCAAAATAAAATTAAAAAAGAATCAATTTACATTACAAAGGTGAAATTTTACTTGTAAAATTCGAACCTTGAGATCTTATTTCATATTTACTCAGTCAATTTCTTGTAATTAGTTCCTGATTACAGTCGTAAATAAAACTGAGAAAAAAAATTATCTTTTTTTAGTCTTTTATAAGGGCTAAAGAATATTTTATCATAATACTTTTTGATTTTAATTTCAATTTCAGAGAATCAGCTATTTGAAGTCATTTTTATCCAAAGTCGCTTTTTCATCGTTTAGAAAACAGAGAGAACCTTTTTTTTTGACAGAACCTACTAAAAATGCTTCTCTGATTGGATGTCTGAAAAAAATTCACACAAATAAATTAATATTGCACTTTTTAATTTTTAACTTAATGTAATTTTTTCTACATTTTAATATTTTTTTTTACTGATTGAAAAATTTGATTTATTATTTTTTGGTTAAGTTTGTTTATTACCATAATTTATGCTAATGAACTTGAACTTTGATATAAACAAATTTAACCAAAAAGTAATAAATCAAATTTTTCAATCAGTAAAAAAAAATATTAAAAATGTAGAAAAAATTACAATAAGTTAAAAATTAATAAGTGCAATATTAAAAATATATCTTATTAATTTGTGTGAACTTTTTTCAGATGTCCAATCAAAAAAGGATTTTTAGTAGAACTGTCAAAAATAATGGTTCTCTCTGTTCTCTAAACGATGAAAAAGCGACTTTGGATAAAAATGACTTCAAACAGCTGATTCTCTGAAATTGAAATTAAAATCAAAAAGTATTATGATAAAATATTTTTTAGCCCTTATAAAAGACTAAACAAAGATAATTTTTTTTTTCAGTTTTATTTACAACTGTAATTAGGAACTTATTACAAGAAATTGACTTTGAGTAAATATGAAATAAGATCTCAAGGTTCAAATTTTACAATTAAAATTTCACCTTTGTAATGTAAATTGATTCTTTTTTAATTTTATTTTAAGATTTAACAAATTATAGCAAATTTATTTGTTTTTTTTTATTCCTTTTTTAGGTTAAAATTAATTCTTGGAGTAAAAGTGCACTTTTGAGATATGATAAGGTACCTTGCTATTTTTAAACAAATTTTAATTATTGACGCAATGGGTAGAGACAGCATAAAGTAGTGCGTCGATTTGTAAATGAAATTCTGAAAAAACAAGCAAAAAGGTATGAAAATTAGTTCTAAAGCTTTTAGAGCCTTTCGAAAAATGTTAACCAAAAAATAATCTATGAGACTGTAAGTATCAAAATATTTAAAAAAATGTATATCAAAACATATAGAGGTTCTGTTTAGGTTTTATTATGATTTACAGAAGCTATTATTTGATGACCTTTTAATGGGGCTTTTCAGTCACTGATTTAAACTAAGATATTCTAACTATATTAAATTAAATTAATCACTTTTCAGCTATCGAGTTGTTGCTTTATTGAGTGCAATTGGGTGCCAGAAAATGAAAAAAAAAATTGGAAAGGGGTTTAAACAAAATTTGTGGTATGTACCACGTTTTAAAGTTTTAGTCAAAAATGCTTCTAGATATGGGCTTAAAACTCATTAAATTCAGCTGGGAGTTAAATTTCTTACCTATTTTCTAAATTTTTAGCCTCTTTTAATTCTTTCTCTAAATTTAGAGAATTAAATCTCTGAAATTAGAGTGTTAACTCCCTGGGATAGGGAGTTATCTCCCTGCCCGTACGAAGCCACTGTATACAGTCGTGTATACAGTAACTGTATGCAGCCCTGTATACAGCCCTGTATACAGTCCTGTATACAGTCCTGTATACAGTTTTTCACGGAATACAGACACTGTATACAGAATTTTTTTTTGTTTTTTTTTTTTAACAAAACACTAATTAGCACGTAAGAAATGGGCCCTAGGGATGCATAACATGGTCAGGAGAATTATTCGTTACTCAGTGGAACAAAATAACCCTAAGACCCAATTGGAGAAAAATGAAATTCTGATGTATGAATAGAACCCAAGTGATGAAAACGGACTATAGGGGTAAAAAAAGGGTCCAGCATGATAAGATAAATACTACCAGATAAATTTGGCTATCCAGGGGCCCATCGGGCCCTATCTGGTAAAAAAGAAATTCTGATGTATATAATGATTCCTAGGTTCGAAAATGGACTTTTAGGGTAAAAAATAGGTCGAGAATGACAAAATAAATACCAACTGATAGAATCAGCGATCTCGGGGCCCATTGGGCCCAATCGGAGAGAAATGAGATACTGATGTACAAATTGATCTCTAGGGATAAAAATGGACTGTAGTGGGAAAAAATGGATTTAGCATGATAAAATAAATACAAACGAATAAAATCCGTCATCCAGGGGCCTATTGGGCCCAATCAGGAAAAAATGAAATCCTGATTTATAAATTGATCCCCAGGTACAAGAATCGACTATTGAGGGAAAAAATCGCTCCAATATGATAAAATAAATACCAACTGATAAATTCGACTATCTAGGGGCCTATTGGGCCCAATCGGGTAAAAATGAAATCCTGATTTATAAATTGATCCCCAGGTACAAAAATCGACTATAGAGGTAAAAAATCGCTCCAATATGATAAAATAAATACCAACTGATAAAATCGGGTATCTAGGGGCCTATTTGGCCCAATCGGGTAAAAATAAATTCCTGATTTAAAAATTGATCCCCAGGTACAAAAATCGACTATAGAGGTAAAAAATCGCTCCAATATGATAAAATAGTCGATTTTCGTACCTGGGGATCAATTTATAAATCAGGATTTCATTTTTACCCGATTGGGCCCAATAGAGCCTTTGGATGACTGATTCTATCCGTTGGTATTTATTTTATCATAATGGATCCATTTTTTTACAACTACAGTATATTTTAATGCTTGGAGATCAATTTGTACATCAGTAACTCATTTTTTCCCAATTGGGCCCAATAGGCCCTGAATGACAGATTTTATCTGTTGGTATTTCTTTTATCATGCTGGATCCATTTTTTACCACTATAGTCCAGTATTATCCCTCGAGATGAATTTGTAGATCAGTATCTCATTTTTTCTCGATTGGGCCCAATGGGCCCCGGAACAGCTGATTCTATCCGTTGGTATTTATTTTATCATTGTAGACCCATTTATTACCCCAGCAGTCCATTTTCGTCCCTAGGAATCAATTTATACATCAGGATTTTATTTTTACCCGGTTGAGCCCAATGGGCCCCTGGACGTCTGATTTTATCCGTTTATATTTATTCTATCATGCTGGACTCATTTTTTACCCCTCTAGTTCATTTTCATCCCTGGGGTTCGATTTATACATCAGAATTTTATTTTTTCCCGGTTGGGCCCAATGGGCCCCTGTATAGCCGAATTTATCAGGTAGTATTTATCCTATCATGCTGGACTCTTTTTTCACCCTTACAGTCCATTTTCATCCCTAGGGTTCTATTTATACATCAGCATTTCACTTTTTTCCGATTGGGCCCAATAGGCCCCTAAGGGTTATTTTGTTCCTCTGAGTAACGAATAATTCTCCTGACCATGTTATGCATCCCTAGGGCCCATTTCTTACGTGCTAATTAGTGTTTTGTTAAAAAAAAAAACAAAAAAAAATTCTGTATACAGTGTCTGTATTCCGTGAAAAACTGTATACAGGACTGTATACAGGACTGTATACAGGGCTGTATACAGTTACTGTATACACGACTGTATACAGTGGCTTTGTACGGGTGGGATAGGGAGTTATCTCCCTGAAATTTTTTTCATCTCCTGAAATACCTTCGGAATTAAAATGAATCGTCCCAGGGAAAGCTTATCCTGGAGGCATAATTTTAAATTTTTATCCAAAACAATTTTCCAATTTTACAATATGGCGGACCAAAAAACACTAAAAAAAACTTTTTACATTACCTGTAGATTTCAAAGGTTGAGAATAACGTTTTTATTAATGGAAATTTTTATTTCTTTGCCCCAGCATATTTTCTGATTTTCCAATATGGCGAACCAAAAAACATTTAAATAGGAACATTCTACATTACCTAGGGTTTTTCAAAGTTGAGAAAAACATTTTCATTCCTAAAAATTGTTATTTTTTTGACACAGCATATTTTCAAATTTTCCAAGATGGTGAGCCCAAAAAATGTCACAAAAAATTTCAGAATAAGCTTTTTATATTGCCTGGGAGTTTTTAAGGTTGAGAAAAACGTTTTTAAACATGAAAATTTTCATTTTTTTACCCCCAAGAATAAAAATTGATACATGCATTTACATACATATTCACGAATTTAATCTTCAAGAAACATTAAGTCCCAATGCTTATCACAAACAAAAAACGTTTTTAATTTGATTCGATAGCACGTTTTTTCTTATTTATTTAGTAAACTAATTTATCAATTCTAGAAAGTTATTTTAACATGGAACATTTTCATAGTTTGGGCAATTTAAAAAAGTCCGGCTCGGTAGGGGCGTGGGTTTAAAAGTGACGTTTTTTTGGGGGGGGGGGGGTTGAAATAGACTTAGAATATTTTTGATTTAGGGACTTAGAAGAATTTGAAGTGGAAGTTAGGGCCTGATCAGGCCCTGATAAGTACAAGAACTTATTGGAAATTATTTTATTGGAAAATCGGAAAATACGCTAGGGCCAAAAAATAAAAAATTTCATTCATAAAAACGTTTTTTACAACCTCCAAAAACCCAGGCGATTTAAGAAGCTTTTTCTGATATACATTTTGGTCCGCCATATTAGAAAATCGGTAAATATGCAAGGGCCAAAAAATAAAAATTTTCATGAATAAAAACATTTTTTTCAACCTCGAAAATCCTCAGGCAATGTAAAAAGCTTAATCTGACATGTTTTTTGATCTACCATCTTGGAAAATCGGAAAATAGTTTTGGATGAAAAATAAAAAATTATACTTCCAGGATATCAGCTTTCCCTCGGACGGTTCGTTTTTTCCCAAAGGTATTCCAGGAAATGACAAAAATTTCAGGGAGTTCACTCCCTGCCCCAGGGAGCAAATAGGTAATGCAATGGGCTCAGATTTTATTTGCAGTATTGGGATTCATGATTAAACACATGCACGCGCGTCGGTGTAAGTAAGATGGCTATCCTAAGGTATGAATTAACATTGTACATATAGACCAAAAAATGATATTTTTAATAAAATGAATTAAAGGTTTAAAATTTTTACAAAAATAAAACAGTGTATAATAGAAATAGTATTGTGTTAATAAATTTATGTGTTTTTTTCAATTTAATATCTTTATTTTAACTAATAATGAACTATTTGTTACTTTTCCTATGTTATTCATGGAAAAAGAGTAGCCATGTTTTATACACACCTACGTGTGGAGGGGGTAAAAAAGTAAGCATGAATTTAATCGTGATTCCCAATAGAGAATAATATCTCAATAATTTATACTTTTTTTAGTTAAAGAAATTTTGAATGATGTTTTGAGAAGGATCAGTTTTAGTTTTATGATCTAAATAAAGTTTTAATAAATCGCAAATTTTGCTTTGTATATTTAATTGTTTAAAATAAATAAAATGAAAAAAAGATACGAAATTTTCTTTATTTTTTTAACCCCAAATATCTACAAATACGAAAAAAGTAATTTTTTGAGAAAAAAGAAGTTGGAACTGATGAAACGTCCTAAAATATTTCTAAAACATTTTGAAAAAATTTGGTGCTATGTGACTTCTTCATTAATAATTCGTTAATAAAATAAATAAAATAAAAAAATGCTAAAATTTCTTACGTTTATTACGTAAATTTTCTGTAAATCGTCAAAAAGCAATTTATTTAATGAAAAAAAATAAAATTTTCTGATAAATTAGAAAAATGTTCAAATTTTTAATGTTTTAAAAAAAAATTAGCTAATTTTGAAAAATCATATAATTAATCATATAATTATTTATATGATCATTGGGATCAATTAATCATATCATTAATTATATGATTATTCATATGATTATTTATATGATAAATTATATGATTAGTTATATGATATTTTTTGCTTGGGAAAGGAACTTTAATATAAAATTCTAATCAATTTCTTTTTTATTTGCGAATTAATCTGACTTATAATAATTGAACTAAAAGTTTGTAATAAAATTTTAAAATTAAAAAAAAAAAAAAATAAATTTAAAAAAATTATTATATATCAGTAAATCTATACAAAATGGGTACTTTTGTTGTCAATAACCTGATCGCATATTCTGTTCAACTATATTTATTTCTTTTTATTAAGATATACAGATATGAAATTTTAGTAATAATTTGAATAAAATCTGGCTTATAAATTAAACCCATGATTTTAATTTTAGTATTTGTCAGGGAGATTTAAAATATTTTCCCGTAATATTCTTACATATGGCGCAAAACCTGTTTTGAACAACTTTAAGATAAGCCTGCTTTCACACCATACTGCGGATTTTTTGAATTTTTTATTTTTAATTAGCCTATTTATTAAAAATGCATTTTATGTGAGATTCTATAATATATGCAAAAATTATGATTGGATATTTTTTAACTTAAAATGTTTTGCAATTTGTATATGCAGATAATGCAGAAAATGCAGGATTGATATAAAAAATTTCTCGTTGGTTTCAGAGTGCAAAAAATGTAGGAAATGAAAATTTCGATAAATGAATAGGTCGAGGTCATGTAAATAGGCTAATTAAAAATAAAAAAATTCGAAAAATCCACAGTGAAGCACGATAGCCGACTTTTTTTTAAAGTCGTTCAAAACAGTTTTCAAGTCGATAGCACTAAAACTCAGGCCAAGAGCGATTTTTGTCAATTTCACCACACTGTTAGGCACCCAGACCGTGGACTAGGGTTTCGTAGGCGAGGTTTCGATTAAAATAAATTTTAATAAGTTTAATGTTACATAGGTTATCATGGAATCGTGTAACCGAGGCGGTGGTCGAGTGGATTAAATCTCGCGACTACTTGTAAGTAGAGATACTCTCATATAGAAGTGGGTTCGCCGCTCGAGTAAGAGTTTCATAACTGTATATAGACGCTATTCGTAGTATGAAAATACTTTCGTAAATATATACAGATTTAAAACTTTTCACCACGTTGAGGCTAGGATTCTGTTTTCATCATAATATTTAAAAGAAAAATCGAATATTATGGAGAAAACACAAACTGATATGAAAGGATCTTCTGATAGAGAGGATACATGGCTTTGAGTCAACCTGAAGTAATGTGTTAAACGGTTCCGGGTTGACTTGCATAAGGCATTAAGGGGGGTAAGTGTAGTCGGTAAACATTTTAAGCATGGAGTCCGACATAATCTAATGTAAAAATTACATGTGTCAATCCTGCTGGTAGAGCAAAAAAAAAATCATGAAATCGGGTGACTGCAGCCGAACTAGGTAATGGATCTCAATGTTTTGAAGGAACTTGAATTAGTTAGAAAATTAAGAATGAGAGTTGAACAAGGTGACAGGGAAAGTGACTTGTTAAGGAGTCTCATTCGAGAGGTGGAGCGGAATAGGGGACAGATTAATAATGCTCAGGTAGAAGAAAATAACAAGGATGTAATACCTTATTCTGGTCATGGAGAGAAACCTCCTGTAGTTAATGAACCCGTTAAACAGTTACAAAAGGATAATATACGGGTAAATAATTGTATTGTGCCCAATAGTCAAGACTGAGAAAAGTCATTGATGAATGCAGTTGTTTTTCCGAGGAGCAACATAGTTTCCGTAAAGTGCATTCTACGACAGACACTATCCAGCTTGTCGTGGATACCATAACGAACGAGAGACAAAGAAGGCATGCGGTTCGCAAGGACGCCCTCCTGGTGGCATTGGACGTCTAAAACGCGTTCAACTCTGCCAGGAGGGATGACATGATTCGGTCTCTTGAGGAGGATTTCCGGATACCCAGGTTTCTGGGTAACGTCCCGAAGAACTATCTACGGAACCGGAGACTGATCTACGACACGCTCGTAGTCAGGCGACATAGGGTTTGTTCCGAACTGGATTTGTTTAAAAAAATTGAATTTTATCTAACTACTTAGAATATTTAAATGAAAGATTTTTATGAATAATAGTCGTAATTTTATTACAGTGTAGTAGAAAATGTTTGGATTTGAAATTTAAAATTTATTGTTTATTGTTGCTATGTTACTTGGTTACGGTTTTTAAAAAAAAAAAAATAATAATATCGTCAGATAGTAAAAAGAAGTTGGTTGGGGTGGTTAAAAAAAAAGAGAAATATTTTTTATTTGATTAAATTTAAAAAAAAATTTCATTGAAAGATTTCATTTAAATTAAAATAAAAGTTTTTAATAATTATTATTATATATTAATTGAATAATTTGTTCTGATTATTATTGTAATTGTGGTGAAAGGACATAAATAAAATTTCAAAAATTTATTTTATTGGAAGATCATCGAATTTGAAGAAAAAATTATCTAACCTATAAATAAAGAAAAAAATTAAAAAAAATAAAAAAAGTTTGTTATAAAATTAAATAAGGTCTTGTATCATTTGGTATTTATAAATTTTTATTTTTATAACCTTAACATTTTTTTTTTTAAATCAAAAATAAGTTTGTTAGTTCATTAAATTTTTTAAAGATTTAATTTCAATTTTAATTTAATATATTTAAAAAAAAATAAATAAATAAATAATTGATTATTAAATTTCAATTGTTACCATAAATATATTTTTTGTTTGTTTTGAAATAAAATAATTTTCTGTTAATTTTCTTTTACCATCGTTCTCTACCGTTCAATGTTTTTACTTTGAATAAGGTAAAAGCTGATCAAACAGGGACCTGTGGAATGCCCTTTACAACGACCTGTTGCGCGTTCACCTTCCCGGAAGGAGTTTTTCTGATTGGGCGAGCACGGGCTCGAGCTTGCGATACCGAAAACGGAGATCATACTGCTGACCCCGTCGAAGGATTCCCACCGACATCGATATAAATGTTCTCGATGGTGAAAATCCTCTCACGATCCGAGCCAAAGCATCGATCAAGTACCTGAGAATTCTGTTTGACCAAAACCAGAGCTTCTAGGAGTAATCTCAAAGATCGAGTGAAAAGGCCGCGTCGGTCGTATCCTCTTTGTCAAGGATTATGGCCAACATAGAAAAGTCCAAACCAGGGAAGCGAAGATCTTTGATGTCTGTGGTCATACTATACGGTATCATATATCATATCATACTTATCGACTTGCTAGCGTTGGAGCGGAAATACATTTACAAAAGCGTATAGGAGCACGTAGTGGCTTCCACTCGCGCCCGCTCCGGCTCTATGAGCAAATTACAAAGAAGATAGAATAGCGAACAAATAGCCGCACTAATTTTAAATCTGCAGGCATGAACGGGGTGACACCATTGATGGTGATGGAGTGACACTATTGGGAGGTGGATTGTTACCTCACGCAGTTTTTAACAGGTCACGGGTATTTCCGTGATATACTAAAAATATAGGATGACGCAGCAGAGTACACATTCTTCCGATGTGCGCGCTACTCGGAAGCGCACCCACATTTCCCGATCTGGAGGCCGGAAAAAGTGGTCCCGGAAATGCTACGTCCTGAAAATTGGAACAGAGTAACAGAGTACGTAAAGGCCACCCTATTAATGAAGAAATAGGAGGACTTTCTGTCGTAGAGAGCCCCCCATACCTAGACAGGGGAAAGGCAGCGGCCAGTTGCCTAGTCTGCGCATCCCAAACCGAAGTTATATTTAAGTGAGGATTTAAAGTTTCTGGGTTGTACTTGTATGGAAGTTTGTGGGTCTTTAAGGCCCATATTTCACATAAAAGAATTCACATATTTTCCTTAAAAAAAAAATGGAGTAAATAATGTTATTAACATGCCTCAAGTAATACCTCTAACATTAATAATTTAATTATAAATCTAATTTTTTACCATTCCTTACATTTTTATAACAATTAATTCAAGAAAAGCGGTCTTTAAGAACAAAGAATGTTAGCAATACCACTACTAAATGTAGTATACATTTAAATACTCAACATAGTAAATATCATTAATTTTACATATGTGATTATTAAAGAAATTAAAGAAATTTTTTAAATTAAAACAAGATTTATTTTTTACCGATTTTTTTATCTACAATAATCCTAACAAACTATACGTCGAGAATTATACCCACATAAAGTAAGTCGTATATATAAAAACTACACAAAAATCTTTACACCCACATATATTTTGTAGGTTATTCAATTATGCATGTGTAATGCATGACATATAGTTTTTTTAGTATACCACTTTCTTAGATTATGTGAGTGAAAGGTTTGACGTATAATTTTTTTGTAAGATCTTCTTATGTAGGTGTAATGGTTGACGTATAGTTTTTCTACACAACCTTCTTAGGTTATATGGGTGTAACGCTTGACGTATAATTTTTTTATACGATTTTTTACGATATTTAATACAACTAGGGGGAAAGCTCCCTGCGCGCTAAAGTGCGCTAACCTTCTCAGATCATATTTCATGTTTAATCGAAATAAAACTGTGCTTTAATTCACAAATAAAAACAATCCCGTTTGGAAATTATAGTCAGGAAAACGTAAGGCCCTCTACCAGAAAAGTTTTTTTTTTAAAAGGCCTTTGCTTCTGTTATAAAAGAGATGAACCTTATAATGATGTACAAGAATTTTGGATAATTGGTGTTGGTGACAATTTAATAATATCACAAGCTTTTTGTAGAAATATCAACGCATTTATTTTACAGCTCTTTATAGCTTGCGTAACTGGCGAGCACTGAGGCTCGGAGAAAATATACATTAAAAAATAGGAGGGGAGCTCGCCAACACACACACACATTACAAATATACACAACATTTCCACCCACCACAATTTATTACTAAATTGTAACAAAAAAGAAGCAATAATTATGTGAGATTTTAAAACTAATTGAGGTGAATGGAAGTACAGTAAAAAATTACATGCTTTATAATTATGCCAAGTGGCTGTATTATTAAATGCAATTAATAAATATTTTTTTTTTGATTAACATTAAATAAAATAAATAAATATAAAATAAATTAAATTTTTAAGAACAAAATAAAACATATTTACAATTATATACAATGATACATTAAAATTTGTATTTGAAAAGATAATTTATAAATCATCATCTTCTTCATTATTGAGAGTATTTAGTCTAATTAAGTTATGGATTGGAGGCTTAAGTTCTGTCGATCCCGTACTGAGATCCACCACTCTGACTAAACCATCAGGGCCCTTATAGACTCTGAAAACCCTAGCCAATGGCCATTTAGCAGGTGACATTGTCTCATCAGAGATCAACACTACGTCACCAGTTTGTACATTTCTTTGCTTATTTTTCCATTTTGGCATTCTTGGAGGGTTTGCAGATACTCTGCAGACCAACAACGCCACCAGTCCTGCATCATATTTTGAATCAATTTATATCTTTCTACCGGATGGATTTTAGTTGTTTGATAATTCGGTTCCGGGAATATAAGACTCGGACTGAGTTAAGAGTAATGAGGGAGACAAAAAACTACTGTCTCATGGATCATCGGTCAGAGGGACCAACGGTTGCGAGTTATGACAAGCCTCTACTTGTTTAAGCAGAGTATAAAATTCCTCAAAGGTTAGTTGACGAGCACCAACTACCCTTTAAATGTGATGCTTAACAAACTTTTCTTCCTAGCGGGCCGAAAACACTTTTTTCGCCCCGCAACGAGATCGAAAAAAACGCGTTTTCACCCCACTGAGAAAGAAAAATTTCGTTTTGTCCATGGGAACAAAAAAAAAAATACCCCAGATCGCAGTTTACCATCCTCGGCATCGCCTCGGATGCTAATTAACGTGCGATCTGGGCCATTCTTTTTTTTGGCTCCCATGGTTAAAAATGTACTATTACCGCCGCTTCCCAGATTCCGCCAACATAAGGAGTTCCTGGGAAGTTAAATTTCCAGGTAGTACCTTCGCTTGCCAGAGAACCCACAAGGTCATTCATGTATTCAGAAGAAGCTTCTTACATTTCCTTGAGGATCCTTTTGGCTCCTACAAAAGTAGTTCCCTCATCACTTAACAACTCAGAACAATGTCCTCTAGTTGACGTGAATCTTCTGAAAGCAGCAATAAAGTTTTCACTAAAGTACCCAGTGACTAACTCGAAATGAACTGCTTTTGTGTTCATGCACACAAAAACAGCTATATAAGACTTGTAAAGTGTCTTATGTGCACCGCTACCTTTGTATCTGCAGGTATCAAAAGGACCCGCATAGTCCACTTCACTAACTCCAAAAGGCTTATCAGGGCGAGTGACCCTGCAAGCAGGAAGTATTCCCATTTTTTGCCCCAAAGGATTTGCCTTGTATCGAATACAAGTGTTACATTTGTTAATTCTACTTCTTAATAAATTTCTACCTTTAAAAACCAAGAATTCTTGCCTTAAGTATGAAAGTGTTAGGCGCAAAACACCATGTAAAGTCTTTTCATGTATAAAATCAACCAAAAGTTTTGAAAACGAGCATTTACTTGGCAAGATCCAAGGGTGTTTCTGGTCATAGTCGAGTAAGGACAAATAAATACGACCGCCTAAACAAAGCAAGTTCTGGTCGAAAAATGGATCTAGACGACGTAAATTCAAATTATCAGGCTTTTTATTATTGTAAATTAATTTTATGTCTTTGTTGAAGTAACTTTGTTGAACTAAATAGGTCCATAGCATTCTAGCTCTTACTAGTGCATGATCAGAAATCAGCTTACAGAAACCTATATAGTATTTTACACTAAATCAATGGTTATTAAAGATTTTTGAAGATTGTTTTAACTTAGATTTACTTTTAATAAGTAATTTATCGATGAATCTAATTACATGGGATGTGATCCTTAGAAGTTTGGGTAAAGAATAGTACCTATCGACCAAGTCCCAAATAACTACTTTTTTAGGTTCTTTACAGTTTACCGCTTGAATCCACATTTAAAAGATTCACGGACTTACTCAAAATACTATTTTGCAAGTCTATTGGTCTTTTGACCATTATACCCCCTTCCCATTAAAGAGAAAAGGCTTGCAACTGATCAGGAGGCAAACCCCTGGAAACGTAATCAGCTGAATTGTCATTGGACCTAAAATGAGACCAAAATGCCTCAGGGAGCAGAGTATGAATATCTGAGCATCTGTGCTTCACAAATCTTTCCCATTTGGAAGGATGCTCCTTAAGCCAACATAATACAGTAGAATCAGTAGAGTCAGAAAATAAGTATATTTTTACTGCATCAATTTTTAAGGCTCTAAGCACTTTCACAGTTAATTTAGTTAGTAAATGGGCAGCATTTAACTCTAACTTTGGTATAGTTAATATTGGCTTTAAGGGCGTAACCTTAGACTTCGCTTGTAGCAAATGCACAGTGCCTTTACCGCAATGTGTTACTTTTAAGTAAGTGCAAGCACCATATGCTTTATCGGACGCGTCTGCAAAACCATAAATTTCATACTCAGCCACTGGGAAATATTTTAGCCACCTAGAAACCTTAATTGTTTTAACAGCAGGAATGTTAGCATACCAACTTTTAAACTCATCTCTCAAAGAGTCAGGCAATTTCGTATCCCAATCAATTTTAGGATTCTTAGCTTTCCATAGTTTTTGAAAAAAAATTTTTGCTGTAACAACCACTGGTGCAAGCCATCTAAGTGGGTCAAATATTTTAGCTATTGCAGAAAGTACCTGCCTCTTTGTGAGATCAGTTTTCAGTTGGTCTAGCTCAAAATCAAATGTGAAATGATCAGTGTTCGGACACAAATTCAAACCCAGCAAATTGAAACACGAGTTTGCCAACTTTGTTTCAGCACGAATTGATACAGGAAAGTTTAGTAACTCAGGGTTATTTGCCATCCACTTATGCAATGAGAAACCACCCACCTTGCAAATTTGTATTAGATCAGCTTGTTTTTTAAGAGCTTTTGAAAGTGAGTGACTACCAGATAACGTATCATCCATTTAGGTCTCTTGATTTAAAATATTTACAGCTAAGGGGTACCGATGACCCTCATCTAATGCCAATTGTCTAACAACTCGATTTGCAAGGTAAGGGCTGCTTATCATCCCATAAGTGACGGGATGATGAATTTTAATGAATTTTAATGAATTTTAACAATTTTAATGACCAAGATTGTAAATCATCTGATTCATTGTAGCGCCATAAAATTTGCTGAAATAGCCTATCATCCTCATGAACTAATATTTGCCTGAACATATGTTATATATCAGACACAAACACGAACCTATATTTCATCCAGTTAATTAATAGCTCAGCCAAATCAGGAAGCAAATTTTCACCACTATGCAATAAGTCATTTATAGACTTTTTTATTATAATCTTTGACTGAACCATTAAAAACTGAGCGAAATTTACGGCTATGACCTAAGATTCCGTGACGTGGCAAGAAATAGTGAAGTACAAACGATAGAATTGCACGAGAACGTTCCATATGACCTAAATCTTCATAGGCATGCATAAAATTATGATAAGCTTGAGCAAAATCAGGAGTATTTCTAAAGCGAGATTCGGTTTTTTTAAACACTTTTTTTGCATATTGGAAAGAGCCATTAAATTTTAGATCTGCAGTTTCCAAAACTTTAAAAGGCAGTCTCACAATATAGCGACCTTTCAAATCACGCGAATGATTCTGAACAAAATAATCTTCACAAGCTTGCTCATTGAAGCTCATTCATGCTTGTAACTTTTCTGGTGCCTGTGTGGCAAATGTTATGGTAAATTTAAGGCTCCGTAAAGGTTCCATAAAAGTTACATGCGCGTGCAGTTAAATATTTGCGTGCGCATCGAGAAATATTTTATCTCTCTTTGCCTCTTCCGCACTGCACATGTATACATAATAATAAAACATAACCATTTTACTTTAATAATACATGAATACAATTAAAATTATTATTTTAACTACAACTTAAGTATAACATTAACTTCAAATAAAAATAGTTAAAATTTAAATTAATTCATTTCTGTGAATAAATGTGTACTATATTTAACTCCAAGTGAAAAAATGCTTTTATGATAACTGTCACAAGGAATAAAAAAAGATGATTGTGAAATAAATAATAATTAATAAACTGGGAGACAAATCTTACAGACTTATTTAAATATTTCACAGAAATGAATTAATTTAAATTTTAATTATTTTTATTTGAAACAATTGAATTTTTGTGGACCTTTTTTCGAGTAAATGATATCAAATAAATTTACAAATTCATCACACCATATTAATCATATTTTCATATGTAAATGCTAATTGTCATCTCTTTTTTTATTAAAGCATACAAAGCGGTGATATTAGATAAATTTTTAAACTTATTTAAAAATTTAAAGTTTCGCGGATTTTAATGTCGGTACAGAAGGTACCTAGCGTTTCGATCAATACTAACACATAGATCTCATCAGTATGGCTGTGTGTGTTAGTGCTTGCGCCACAGTTGCTGATGTAAACAGCGACTGTGGTGTAAAGCGTCCTTATCGAAACGCTAGGTACCTTCTGTACCGATATTAAAATCCGTGAAAATTTAAATTTTTAAATAAGTTTAAAAATTTATCTAATTTCACCGCTTTGTATGCTTTAATAAAAAAAGAGATGACAATAAGCATCCGCATATGAAAAGTGGGGGTAATGAATTTGTAAATTTATTTGATATCATTTACTCGAAAAAAGGTCGACAAAAATTCAATTGTTTTAAAAAATACGGTCGAGTATCAAAAATTATTATTAATTTTTATTTGAAGTTAATGTTACTTAAGTTAAAGTTGTTAAAATAATCATTTTAGTTGTATTTATAAAATATTAAAGTAAAATGGTTATGTTTTATTGTTGTGTATACATTTGCATTGAGGAAGAGGCAAGAGAGATATAAAATATTTCTCGATGCGTACGCACATATTTAACTGCGCGCGCATGCAACTTTATGGAACCTTTATGGCGCCTTTTATCCTTCAAACTATTTTCCTGATAAAATCCACAACGATTTGAAAGGCAAGCACACTGTTTCCTTGTAAGGACCTGAATAAAAAGTCTGCAAACCATAAAACGCCTTCTACTCGGGATTGTACAGTCAGATGTCAATTTCAAATAATAAACTTTTTTCATAATTTTAATAAACCATTATTATTTTTATTTTCAAAATTTAGTTCAAAAAAAAAATATTGCATTATTGCAGAAGCCTTATCATCCCACAAAATAAATTTTCCTTTTTTCCTGGACGGCGAAATTTTTTAATAGTATGACGAAATACTCGAATTAATTTTCATATGTTATCATACAAATATAATTAATTTTCTATTAGTTTAAATATTTCTCATTAAAATTTATAATTATTGTAACAGTTTATATTATTATAAATTAAAAAATTAATATTTACAATTGTCTACAAATTTGTATACAGCGCGCCGCTAACACTACAGAAGTTCAATGAAACGACCAAATAGATAAAGATGACGAAACTTTTAGGAGATTGTATAATAAAATAATTATTGTATTTCTTATTTCCATATTTTTTACACAAAATTTTATTAATAATTAAGTGTTTTAAAAGATAATAAAAATTAGAACTAATGAAATAAATAATGAAATAATCAGCGCAACCAATCACAACACGAATAAATTAGACGAAAAATTATGTCACATGAGTTTTAGAGATAGATAGAAATTTACCTCAAGAAAAAAATACTTATAATTTAGCATCTGAATGCAAATACTAATTTATTACTATCCCTCGAAATAAATTTTTCTATTGTCCTGGACGGAGAAATTTTGCACTTGGATGACGAAATACCATCGAGATATATGCGAAATACTCAAATGAGTTTTCATATATTATCATAAATAAAAACCAATATTATTTTTATTTTCAAAATTTATTTCAAGAAAAAAATATATATCGTATCTCAATGCAAATACAAATTGATTACCCTTTTCAACCTTTGAAATTAATTTTTCTTTTGTCCTGAACAGCGAAATTTTATAATAGGATGACGAAATACTCGAATGAGTTTTCATATACTATTTATGTCGCATCTACAGATGTAATGTTTATTTTATTTTGACAGTTTATTATAATAAATTAAAAAATTTATATTTAAAATTGTTTTACAAATTTTTTATACAGCGCGCGGCTAGAGGTGGACGAGACTGCGAGACGAGAGCATTTGTAGAAAATTCGGGACGAGACGAGACATTCACATCGAGACTCTCGGGAAGTCTCGTCTCGAAAAAAAAAGTTATTAATACATTTAGCTAATTTAAATTTTTACAATAAGTAAAAAGGCATTAAAATTAATATTCTTATTAAGACTGTGTACTTAAAAAATAGTTATAATTATAGTTTTCTTTGATTTATCACTGCATAAATTTTCTTAAACATTAAGTTTTATTTGATGATACATTATTAACAGTATATTTTTTATATACTTTTTTACTTTATTTTTCTGGCCATGGGTCGTAATATACTATTCCTGAATGTTTGGCTCCTAGCTGATAGGTATAAAATCTGAAGCTATTGAACGTAAAATCCAGTGTTCATCAATAAAATATGGGCTGTTATTCCGTAAAAGGATTCAGTTTTATGATCAGCTAACCAACCATCAAATAATATCAATAATAATCAACCGTCAAAGATAATTTAGAAACATTATTATTTTAAATCTTAAAAATACGTTACACTAATTTATTGCAGATAAAAATTTTTTTCTTCAAATGTATACAATTTTAATCAAAAACAATATTTTTTTATCTATAATTTTACAAAAGAATAATTTCTTGATAAAAATTGTCAGGTTATTTTATTAGCCATAAAAGAAACTCAGCTCAGAGGGCGCTTTAGTCTCACAGGAATTTATAAATTTGTAATTGTTTGTATATAAATAGTTGACAATTTTATTTTTATAATTTTCCTGAAGAAAAACTTTAATTTTTTCGAGACTTTCTCGAAAACGAGACGAGATCGAGACGAGACTGCAAAATTTCGAAATTTCCGATACCGAGACGTGACAAGCCTAAAGTCTCGGTATCGTCTCGTATCGTCCACCTCTACGCGCGGCTGACACTGTAGAGCAAAAACGAATCGATTAATTAGATAAAATCCAAGACGAAATTTTTAGAAGATTGTATAACTAAATGAGAAAATTATTATATTTCTTATTTATATTTAATTATAATGAAAAATACCCAAAATTTTATTAATAATTAATTATTTTAAAGGATTCAATAATAATAAAAATTAAATAACACGCGAGAGTATAGTGCTGCTAAAACATTACAGCACGTGCTCCAGAATAAATCGATGACAGACATTTCAGTTTTATAGAGAAAGACTTCATTAGGTTGTGTAGTTCTAGTGTTTGACGATTAATTTTTGTATGTAGAAATTTCTTTGGTTATGGGAGTTTAACGCTTGACATGTAGTTCTTTTTTATACCACTTTCTTAGTTAAATGGGCTTAAGGCTGGGCGTATAATTTCTTTCTTTCTTATTTCTTTCTTAATTTCTTTCTTATAATTTCTTCTTCATAATTTCTTTCTATCCTATAATAAGATAAAAAGAAAGTAATTTTTTATAGAATCTTGGAGATTTGGAAAATTTTCACGAAAATTAGCTATATTTGGTCCAATTTCTGGGTCAGCAATTTTAATTTTTAAATTCCGTTGGCAGATTTGAATTATGTACTCGAAAATCCCATAAAATAAATAGAAAGAAAATCTTTTTATAATCTTGGAGACTCTCAGATTTTTTAAAAAATTGGTCAATTTTTTGACCATTTTCACGGCCAATAAATTAAATTTTAAAATTTTGTTAGAAGATTCTGCATACCTATAAACCCAGGAAGATATATAAAAATTAATTTCTTGTATAATCTTGGAGATTTGGTAGATTCTTTCAAAAATTGGCCAAATTTTTGTCCATTATCCGGGCCAACAATTTAAATTTAAAATTTTGTAAGAAGTTTCGGATTTTGCACATTCGAAAGCCCCATAAAATATACAGAAAGTATTCTTTTATTTAATCTTGAAGATTCGGAAAATTATCTCGAAAATTGGCCATTATTTTATCCAATTTCTCGGTAACAATTTGAATTTTAAATAAATTTATTTGACAGTTTTGAATTCTGTATACCAGAATATCCCAATAAATATATAGAAAGCAATTTCTTGTATAATTTTGGAGATTCGGCAGATTCTTACGAAAATTGGCCAATTTTTGGTCCAATATCAGGGCAAATAACTTGAATTTTAAGATTCTGCTAAGAAATTCAGATTTCGCATACTCGAAAACCCCATAAAATATATAGAAAAAAATTTCCTGTATAATCTTGGAGGTTCGGCAGATTGCTTCGAAAATTGACCAATATTTTTTCCAATCTTTTGGCCAAAAATTTAGTTTTCAAAATTTAATTAGCAGTTTCGGATTCTGCATACTTAAAAACCCAATAAGAAAAAGAGCAAGTATTTTCTCCCATAATTTTGGAAAGTTTGCAAATTTTTTCGAAAATTGGTCATTTTGTTGTCAAAACTAATGGCAGAGATGAAATTGGAGTTAAATCGGATTAAAATTTCAATTTTCGTGACCCCGCGAAACCCTAGTTATAGTTTTTATATCAGAAAGTTACATTTGTAGCAAAAATTTAAAAGCGATTTAAATATTAAAGTATTATAATATTTTGTTTTAATTTCCTATACTTATTTTTTATTTTAATATTATAAGAATTTTTTTATTTTGGAGTATTTTATAATATTATATGATACATTTTTATAATTATATAGTATACTGTATAGTATAATCATCAGGGTCAAACCAGTGAACGAAATTATATAAAACTGGTGTCAAATTAAAGAAAAAATGTCTGCGAGTGACATAGGCTATAGTTTTACGATTCAGCTATCGTACTTTTGGAGATATTCAATTTTTAGTGTTTTTGAACTTGATAAAATTTTTAAAAACATTTAACAAAAAATAAAATATCTTGAGAAAATCGAAAAATTTTACTGTCACACTTTGTAGTATTCGATTTGGCACCAATTCTTACGTATTCTCCAAAATTTTTTTTCAAAACGGAGGTATCTTTAAAATTTTATAAAATATTTTTGAAGCTGGTTAAAAAATTTTTTTTTATTTTTTTATTTTTTATGGTATTTATCTATTTGTGGGTCTGTGTGTGTATGTGTTTCATTATCAGGGTCGAATCCATGTCAAAATGAAGTGTCAAAATATAGAAAAAAAGTCTGCGTATGACATAGGCCATAGTTTTGCAACTCAGCTACCGTACTTTTGGAGATATTCAATTTTTACTATATTTGGAAAAAATAAAATTTTTTGGAAATTTGATTAAAAAGTGAAATAACTTCTAAATATGATAAAATTTTACCATCGCAAATGGTATTACTCGATTCGGCAAGAATTTATACGTGCTCAGATAAATTCGTATAAAAAAAGACGTTTCTTTAAAATTTTGTAAAATTTTTTTGATTTTTCAAACAAAATTTTCGATAATATGCAGTAAATATAAAAAAACTAGAGAAAAATTTCAGGAAATTTTATACATTCTTTACTATTCAGAAAAAAAAACATGATTGTTGTATCATAAATTAATTTTTTTACAAATTAGTTAATCGAAATTATCATTAAAGAAAAATTAGGACCCTCTGAAAAACTAGATTTTGCATTTCCAGGAGTCAAACGCACGATTGTTTATTTAAAAATGACTGTATTATTTGCAATTTATATTGTTTATGCTACAAACTATTAGGACAATAAAGAGGCCCCTCTGAAAATTATTTGATAATTTTTTATTATGAGGCCTTGAATTCTCTAGATCAAAAAATACCGAAAAAATTGCTTATCCAGTTAATAATACGAAGTTTAAATTATGAAATCACTAGCTGACTAACATGATTCATAATAGGTCTTAAAGTCTGTAAGTCTATAGTACACCAGAATAGTACACGAGATATTAATATTAAAATGCTAGATTCTGTTCGTGCGGGAGAAACACGTCGATTCGATAAGAAATAAAATATCTTCAGGATTACAAATAGTCTCCCCAATACCTTTTCAAATGTGTTTGTGCAATTAATAGTTAACTTTACTGGGGATAGAACTAGGCTCCTCTGAAAACTCTTAAGGTGTTTGCATAATTATAAATTTGCAGTGAAACATGATTTTCTTAAGCAACAGAAACAAAAGCAAAGACAATAGAGGGCGGGCGGAGCCCCCCCTCCAACTTTTGCTAGTATATAATATATTAAGAGACAAAATAGAAATGGATTAAGTACCAAAACTGGCTTAAAATGTCCAAACGGTATTTAGACTAGGAAATTATTAAGTTTTAAGGTTGTTTTTTCGGGGTAAAAACCTGAAAATTCGAAATCAGTTAATTAAATATTTATCTTTACTATTGTAAAAAATTTTAAGTAAAAGGCATATAAAATGTAATAGAGGCTTTAAGACAGTTTCAAATAATTTCTTTTGCAATAATGAAGCTAAGATTCTTTTTCGAAATTAATCTTAGGCTATTCTATTCAATACAAAATAATCATACTATACGATTATAATTCAATATGAATGTAATCTGAACAATTTTTTTTTTTCAGTTTCAGTTTTTTAAAGGTTTTTTAAACTTCAAAACAGTTATAAAAAAATGGAAATAAAATATTGATGGCTTTGCAATTATAATAATTAGTTCCAAAATGAATAAAGAACTCGAGAAAAAATTTCCGAACTCTACATACTTACAGGAAATATTTTACATTTCTTCCAAACATAATAGCTTGTACAGAGTTTCTTTGACTGATTATGGTTTAAACTTATGCCAAGAATTACCTTCTGGTAAAAGTAAGACCAAGTCTATTACTTTTGACGACATAATAGGTTGTCAGTGTTTAAGAGCAATGCAAGACGTGAAAAAAGGTCCAAGTTGTGTATGTCATCGAAGAGTAAGAACGCCTAATAGACCGATTGAATCTACTAAAAGCATAAACTTTTCTGCGGATTCATCAGCTTATGTTTTTATTTACGCATGTATATTAAAAAAGAAGGCAAAACAAAGGCAAAAAATGAATATTACTTTAAGATTTAGAAGCTTCGATAATTATGACGATAATCTTAGAGAAGCTATGAAATGGAAACTCGCTATTAAATGCCTTTGTGCAAAATTACCGATTCCTAGGAATTACATGAGCCCTTCTCATAGAGATCTGCTAACTCTTATATCAGGTAAAAATTTAATATATTTAAAATTAATTAATTTTTCAAAATCCTTTCTATTATTATCTAATGTCAGATGTAACATGTCGATCTTGATTTCATAGTTGTTGATTAATAGCTGGGATGTCGGTGCAAATTGCATTTTCAAATCAATAATAATATTTTAAATTAATTTTCTTTAAATTACTTTTTTAATTTAAATTACATTTTTAAAGTACCAAGTGGTTTTTAGAAATATTCATTTTCAGTCTTGAATTCTCTCCAGGCTCCCGCTTAAAAACTTTGTAAAAATATTATCAAAAAAATTAAAAAAAAATTTATTTACTGATTTAGCGGTGGTTTAAAGCTGAAAATAAGCAAGTTTACTTGAAAAGCCAAAACATCGGAAAGTATGAGCCGTCCTGGCTGTAGCTCATAAATTAAAACCCGTCACTTTAAATAACTTTAAACTGGGGATTGGAGACATATAATTTCACCTAGTAGTAATATGGGTTTGACTATTTTCACATAAAGAAAAGTATAACGATAATTAGTAAAATTATGCAATTTTAAAAATGCAAATTTAGCAAAAAAAGCTATATTTTTATGTAAATTCAGACAAAACCGATTAAATAAAATAAATTTTTTTTAATGCCCAAAAACCTTTTTTATTAATGTATATAGTCAATTCTACAAAATAAGACTTATTTTAAACTTTATGTAAGTAATTTGTAGTAAAAATGACCTAAAATAAAGGTAAATGTCTGGAATTTTAACAAATCCGATTTGGCTGGATTTGTTATGCTAAAATATGATACCGTTCAAATTTGCATGATTCCGGATTAAAAACTTTTGAAATAGCAGCTGTTGTTTGAATAAAAAATTTTTTAAATCTTTAAGGAAAAACTGAGTAAATTTTCTATTTTAATTTTTTTACACTTTGAACAGAGCTCAAAAACTATCTTTAACTTTAAGAAATAGCTTAAACTTCCTGATCCTACTAAGAATCATTTCGGCTGTCAGTTTTTGGAAAAGCATTGAGCAAACCCGAAGAAACTAAAATATTAAAGGAAATTTTTTTTTTCATGCGGATTTGTCAAACACTGGGAAATTCTTTAGTTTTGTGTTTAACTTAAAATTTCTATTTTCTTAAAAGCAAAATTTAATTCTTTTTTAAAATTTCTATTTCTGGATATTTAACCTTTTTAGTTTTGAAAAAGTTAAAAAAATAATAATAAAAAAATAATAATCCTTATAATTAAATAATACCGATATCCTAGTTCGACTAGTTAAATTCTACAGAAAAAAGTTAGATGGTTAATGAAGTATTGGTAAGAATGATTTCTAATTTGGAAAGATGCTTTATTTAAGAAATTCAAAGAATAATGCATTTTGATGTTTATAATTTTTTCAGTGTTCTTGTTTTTTTTAATAATAATAATAATAATCTTTATTTTGAAAAACAAAAATAGTACACTCTTTCAATATATTACAATAAATAAGTAAACATTTAAAATTTTTAATTTATAAATAATATAGTATATAATATAATGGCAAAATTGATGATAATTAAATGAGTCAATAGATTAGTGTGTCAATAGGTGAATATGCGTCAATATGAAGTCAAAGAGAAAAAATAGAGAAAATATATAAATCTGCTGTCAATCAGCTACATAGTATCTAATTTATATATATATTGTTTTATTGCTTTTTTGAAGCGCGAGTAAGATGGCAAGTCCCGTAGACAGGGGGGAATTTTGTTCCAGAAATTTGAATATTTGACTTGGAACGAGTAAAGTCCCCAGTCAGTGGTAACAGTTGTTGGGTCAAGGTCTATTCGTGGACCGCGAGTTGGTTTATCTGACTTGTAAGGTTTGAACAGAGGTAAGAGGAACGGAGGCTTTTTCATTCTTACCAATCTGTACATAACTAGGGATGCAAAATACTCAGTACGTGCCAAGTAAGTCATCCATCCCAGTTTTCTCCTGTACGGGGTAATATGCTCATGCCTACTTATCCCAAATATGTACCGAATACAGGTATTAGAGAGCCTTTGTAACTGAGCTATTAATTCATTGGAGATATCAGAGTAGATTACGTTGCAATAATCTAAGTGGGGGATTACAAGTGATTCCACTAGTCGTTTGCGTAATAGTTGTGAGGTGCAGGGTCTGATGGTTTTGAGGCAATATAGGACTCTGTTCACCTTTTTGGTTATTTGGAGAACGCGAGGTTTCCATGAGAGTGTGCAGTCTAGTATGACACCAAAGCTAGTCACTTCATCGACAAAAGGAACATTGTTACCAAGTGAGCTGACCTCAATACTAGGTATGCTTAAGTTAGTGAACTGTTTGATAGTATGTGAGGAACCAAAAACTATGGCTTGAGTCTTTTTCATGTTTAGTGATAGACGATTAGTTTCTGCCCATTTGGCAACTATTTTAGCAGATTGTGAAAGACTTGAAATGCCCTCAGTAATTTTGTTAGTAGGTACTTGTACATAAATCTGTAGATCGTCAGCATATAATAATCTGAAAATGCGAGTGTCTAGCAAGTGGTCTTTAAGGTCATTCATGTATAAACAGAAAAGAAGAGGCCCAAGGACAGATCCTTGGGGCACTCCAATATTTATATCAATGTAAGGCGACGTTGATGTTTTGGTTGATACACATGTAGATCTGCCAGTAAGATATGACCAGAACCAGTGTAACGATGTTTTTGGAAAACCAACGTTCTTTAGCATTTTAAGTAATAATGATGGAGAGACATTGTCGAAGGCCTTTGAGAAGTCGAACTGAAGTAACAAAGTGGCCATCTTATTTTCTTTACCCATTTGTATGTCATCTACGAGCTTGATTAAGGCTGTTTGAGTATTGTGATGTTTTCTAAAACCCTACCTGTTTCCTACTCAATTATTTAGATTTTAAAAAATTTACTTTTACTTTAAAAAAAAGTATTATAAAATTATAATAACAAAAGAAATGATAAATTCTATTGCTTATATGTTATTAACATTTTTAATGTAATTATGTTTATAATTTTAAAAATATTATTAAAAATTTTAATAACATATTAAATAAAAAAAAATTATTTATTTATAATTAAAAATTATTTATTTTTATAGTTGAAATAATGGTAAGTAAATTGTATTGTCTGCAATACTGCGCCATTGGAACGCATCTTTTTACTATAGTATAATCATGACGGATTTAGAAAACAAGAAAACTTGAAATATCTCGTCATTCATAAAGGTTGTCACGCAAATTTTTAAAATTTTTGCTACCCTCCTACCCCCTTGTCTTTTGTTGTCACAACCCCTCCCCCAAAATGGATGTCACAAAACCAATTTTGACCCCCTCTTATTTATTAAAATTTTTTTTTTTATAAATTAATTTAATTTTATAAATTGAAACATATTCTATAACAAATAAAAAAAATTTAAATATAAAAGAAAAATTTATTAATATAAAATTTAAATCGTTATAATCTTACTTCTTACTACTATATATATTTGAAAATTTATTTGTGTGTCTGTGCGTATGTGCATGTGTGTGTGTGTATTATCATCAGGGTCAAACCAGTGAACGAAATTAAATAAAAAAGGTGTCAAATTAAAGAAAAAAAGTCCGCGGGTGACATAGGCCATAGTTTTGCGACTCAGCTATCGTACTGTTGGAGATATTCAATTTTTAGTGTTTTTGAACTTAATAATATTTTTAAAAATTTTTAACAAAAATTGAAACATCTTGAGACTATCGAAAAATTTTACTGTCACACTTTAAAGTATTCGATTCAGCACTAATTCTTACGCATTCTCCTAAATTTTTATTCAAAACAAAGGTATCTTTAAAATTTTATAAAATATTTTTGAAGCTGGTTGAAAAATTTTTTTAATTTTTTAATTTTTTATAGTATTTTTAATCATCTATTTGTAGGTCTGTGTGTTTATGTGTTTCATCATCAGGGTCTAATCAATGAAAAGTCAAAATGAAGTGTCAAAATATAGAAAAAAAGTCTACGTATGACATAAGACAAAGTTTTGCAACTCAGCTACCGTACTTTTGGAGATATTCAATTTTTACTATTTTTGGAAAAAATAAAATTTTTTGAAATTTTGATTAAAAAGTGAAATATCTTCTAAATATGATAAAATTTTACTGTCACAATTGGTATTACTTGATTTGGCACTAATTTATACGTACTCAGTTATATTTTTGTTCAAAACGGAGGTATCTTTAAAAATTAGCGACATTTTTTATATATCTTAATACTATTATATACTATGTATATGTAAAAATTTGTCTGTCGGGATTGGGCATAGCCTCTCCAATATATTTTTAAATATGATTCTGTAATCCATAATTATAAATTTACTGGAGACTTTGCTGGAGACAGAACTAGGCTTCGCTGAAAACTCTGAATGTGTTTGCATAATTATAGGTAAATTTGCAGTGAAAAATGATTTTTTCAATTAACAGAAACAGAAGCAAATGCGACACAGGGGGGGCGGAGCCCCCCCTCCAACTTTTGCTAGTAAATTATAAAATCAAAGTATTACACTCGTATTAATCTTTAGCAAATAATAGAAATTCCACTGGAACTAGAAATTAATGAATATAAAAAGTATAAGAAAATTTTTAAACATTCATATATTAATTAATTTTCCTGTCTTCTTTTTTTTTGTAATATCAGTATTGATATCCTCTTCCCAAGGACTGTCTAACCAATCTTTAATATTATCAACGAATGGTAGCCCGCTTGTTGTATTCTGTGATCTATCAACATTTGAATCAGCTTCATATAAATTTTCAATGTCAATCCATTCAGCTTCCTCATTTCCCAAATCATTTTCTACAATACAAAGAGCTTCATTTTCTCTATATTTAGCTATTCTCAGTGGACGTATTCTACTGCAAGTCATTTTAGCTTCTTGGTGACTGTGGCAAACTTTTAAATGAAAATTAACACTTTTTTTTTAAGCAAAATATATTCCGCAGGCTGAGCAAGTACGATCATATAATTGACTATTAATTGACGGGAAAAAAAAATCATACGGTGTCTGCAAAATTTAAGCTGTCTTTGAACTTACTGCATTAATGTAAAAAATAGTATTATATTATTTACCTTTTGATATCCCAATGAATTATGCTGAATAGTTACAGCTAGCTGTGTAAATAGTGGCAAAAACGTTCCCTAATTGTCACTTACATCTACTGTTGAAATACCATTTTGAATAGATTGCTTTACTTTAAGAGGTGGAGGTAAAAATTCAGTTTTTAATACTGTACGAAGGTTACTTCTCAAAATCCCACAGCATGATTTAGCATCACATTTAACAATTTGTGTTAAATATTGTGAAGTGCGTACATGCGTAGAAAACCATATTTGATCAATTTCATCTGGTTGAGTATTATTGATTTCTTTCGGCTTGACGTACATAGATTCAACTGGATAACCGTCGATTGATGATGAATTCCATATATCACTAAGAGTTTAACCAGCATACTCAAAGTTTTTTAATTCCAAATCAGAATCGAACGTTTTTCCTATATCATCTAATTGTGAACCATAATGTTTGTAATCAAGAACTACTCCGGAAGTCATTCTGCTCAAAGGTGCCATTCTTCTTTCGACAGGATTAAATGCACTTCGACCTGGAGCATTCGTTACAAGAAAAAGAGCATCCAAATTATATTTCTTAAAATGTTGAATACCATATTTTATGACCTTCTCGTAACGGGGATTTTCATCTGGTCCACCATCTGTTGAAATAATTATAACAGGTTTTACCGAGCCAGATATTGTTTTAGTCATTGTTTTGAAAATATCATTTTCCAAAATGTAATCAAAATCTAATGCGTGATTCAAAGCATTAGATGAATCATGCTTGCCACTTCTAACTCTTATTATAGTGGGCCCTGAGTAAGTAACAGAATTAAGACTGCCTAATGCGTTTTTCTTTATAACTATTCCAGCATAAACAGACGGTATTAGTCTATGTCCTTCTGCAACAACCCAATCATGATCTGGAAGACGTACTCTATATTCTACATGCATCAAAATTGATTGCTGTTTTTTGGATACTGCTATTCCTAAAGCTACGCGAGCCTTATCATCTTGAGATAAATAGAACACCTGATCTGGACCCAAAAAGGAAGCTAATGTATTTAAGGCCCTTATTCTTGCCACACAAAAATCTTTACCCGGATGACTCTTATGCTCGCTTGTTTGTGCTTTTATGAGCCTGACCGGTACAGTTTTAACATGCCTTTTACCTTCTTTACTATTACTCAAGCGAGGAAGTAATCGTAAATAGGTGGCTGATCTACTGATTTGATATCCTAATGATATTAATTGTTGATGTAAATCATCTATGGTCCTGCAACTGCGAAGCATATCTTCTCTGCGCCGAAGGTGTGCACCACTATCAAGTAAAATTATAGATATGATCGTATCTAATAAGCCTTCTTGTAAGCTTTCAATTCTAGGTCGCCCTGAGATTTTGGCTTGTAATACTTCAGCAACTTCAGGGTTTTTATCACATAGTTGTTCAACCATAAGGCATTTTTTATGGCGATTTTTCTGTTGCCTTAATTGATCTTGATGTAATTTATTAAGTATACGTTTTTCTTTTTTTAAATCTGCTTCAAGCTGAAGTTTTTTTTTTGTTTCAGCTTCAGAAAGTATTGAATCACCAATATCCATTAGCCCACACAATTGACTTTCTATTTCAGAAATTTTTTTTTCTCGAAATATCTTGAGCAGGAGTTGAGGTTTCTTTTTTTCAATTTCATTTTTATCTGAAGATTTTGTATCTTTTAAATCATTTTTTTCAGGCGCAGCCAGTTGAATTGTAGATAATTTGCTATTACTAGTAAGAATACCTAAAGGTATTGCAGAAGTGCTTGTTTTATTTACTGCCCGCTGTAATGTAAATTATTTAAAAAAAAACACTAAATAGTTTAAAAAAAATAAAAAGTAAATGTTCTTTGTTGCTAAAATATTATTGAAAAAAATAATTGCATATGATTTTATAGTTGAAAAAATACGAGTAAAAATTAATGAAAATTTGCTGAAAAATTTTTCTTTTCACGATTTTCGTTTTTATTTTTATATTGTTGCAATGTATTAATTTTTTTATTGTAAATTAATTCTAATATTCAACAAGTTACCGTAAGAAAGTGTTGGGTACACTGTAAAAAGTAACTTTCTTATATGAAAAAAAAAATTAGAATATTTTTGAAAAATTAGTAAATTATCGAAAAATTTAGTAAATATTCTAAAAAAATCATAAATTTACTAAATTTAGTATATTAACCCATTTACGCCCAAGCGGACGTAAACGGAAAGTCAAAAAAAAATAGGTTCCCGTATAGATAGAGAATTTTAAATTACATGTCTATAGTAAAATTTCATGCTCTTACCGAATCTGAAGTCAGATTTTACTTACAACCCTTTCAAATGACCCAAAAAGTGGGGTAATTGGGGTGAAAAAGGGGCTAAAATAAAAATGACGGAAAAATCAATATAAAAATAAAAAAATGATACCAAAAAACATTTGAAATTACTTATTTGTGCAAAAAACTTACATTTTTTAGGTTTATGGGATATTTAATTTGATTTCAACCCTTATATTGCAACTAGGGGTAGTTATCCCAAAAATTTCAAATATTGTTTTTTTAGTTCCAAATCGGTTCTAATAGGTAAATTTTACTCTTAATTCCATTTTTTGAATTTGTTTTGAGCTAAAACGCTTCTGTAAGCGTAAAATTCTAAAATTTAGTTTCCTATATAAAAATAATAAATTCTACAGGTTCTATTTAGCCCTGATTACCCCTAATTTTACGCTTGTAGAAGCGTTTTAGCTCAAAACAAATTCAAAAAATGAAATTAGGAGTAAAATTTACCTATTAGAACCGATTTGGAACTAAAAAAACAATATTTGAAATTTTTGGGATAACTACCCCTAGTTGCAATATAAGGGTTGGAATCCAATTAAATATCCCATAAACCTAAAAAATGTAAGTTTTTTGCACAAATAAGTAATTTTAAATGTTTTTTGGTATCAATTTTTTATTTTTATATTGATTTTTCCGTCATTTTTATTTTAGTCCCTTTTTCACCCCAATTACCCCTCTTTTTGGGTCATTCGAAAGGGTCGTAAGTAAAATCTGACTTCAGATTCGGTAAGAGAATGAAATTTTACTATAGACTTGCAATTTAAAAGCCTCTATCTATACGGGAACTTATATTTTTTTTTGACTTTCCGTTTACGTCCGCTTGGGCGTAAATGGGTTAACAAAAAATTGGAGTATCCTCGATTTTTTTTGTGAATTCGCAAGAAAAATTGATAAGATACAATTTTTTTTCGAAAATTTTCAAAAAATAGTTATAAATTTATGAAAATAAATAGTTGTGAATTTACAACTTTTTTCGTAAATTCACAAAAAAAAATCAAGTATTCTTAAATTTTTCGATAATGTACTAAATTTAGTAAATTTACGATTTTTATCGAATATTTACAAAATTTTTTGAAAATTCGCTAATTTAAAAATTCTATTTTTTTTGTAAATCTAAGAAAGTTACTTTTTACAGTGTAGAATTTAATAAATCCAAAATACTATAAATTTTATTTAATTTTTGTTACATTATAAATTGTTAACTTTTAATCGTAATATAGAGCAAGGTTATTAATTTGTAAAAAATATGTATTTATTTTTTAATTTTATTTTGCTTTAATTACCTGCGTAAAATAGTTGATTGTTGCAGCCTTTTTACTAGTAAACATTTCTTTTAACTCTTTCACTTTAATATCTGTGTTTTTTTGCCGTTCTATTTCATTTGAAGATTTATTTTTTATTTCATTCCAAAAATCATTAGTCATTTGCTGAATTTCACTCCCCGATTTCATAGGGTAAGCTTTTTGCACAACTTTGTATAGATCTTGATAGTAATTTTTCGTAACAGGAGCCATAATTTATAATTTTTTCAACAAAATTTTTAACGAATATATCTTATTTACACGATTGATATATGCTTAACAAGAGTCTTTGTATAACTAAATTTAAAATAAACTCAATAATAAAATTTAATATTAGAAAAAATCAAAATTTCCGTTTGAACTTGAAAATTAAGAGAAGGTGTGAAAACTATAAAAATTGTTACGCAATGTATAAAAATGTTACAGCTTTCTCTACATCAAAAATTGAAAAAAAATATGGTATATTTTATATTTTTATTATGTACCTATCATAAAAATTTTTTCAACAGAAATTTTTTTCTTAGAAGCAAAATAAAAAAAATTATGTATTAAATATATGCATACTTATATATATGAATAAATATATATATATTATATACATTAAATATATATATATATATATATATATATATATATACATGTATTTATTTAATATATTAAATGAATTTTTTTTTTAATTTTTTTTTTGAAAAAAATGTTTTAATTTTGTGACATCCAACTTTATATTACCCCTACCTTCCCGTCTGTCCCAATCTGTCACAATTTCTTAACCCCCTCGTACCCCCAAGAGCGTGACATCCTTTATGAATGACCCCTTACAAAAAAGTTCAACTGACAGCCGAAATGGTTCTCAGTAAGATAAAGTTGAAGCTATTTCCTATTGTTGAAAATAGTTTTTGAGCTTGAATTACATTAAATGCACGGAACCTTATCTATCATCTAAAAATATAAAATGATAATAATAAAAGTGCAATTGATTATTAAGTGTGTATAAACACACTCATACATCAAACATGAAAGAACTGCAGAACACTAGAAGTTATAAGGGTTTTTGCATATGACGTTAAACATAGCTCTATCCTTCTCTCGCCGAGAAAGCTGGATCAAAACAAAGCATATAGTATAACGTGCGTTGTCATATACTACTTTTAATATATTTATTTTATTAAAAAATATTTATTAAAAGTAACAATAATTTTAAAAAGTTTTATTTTTGAGTGCATATAGTTGAGTGCAATATAGTCCTATATAACAAATTTTAAAAATTATTTTGAGATTCTTTTAATTATATATTAGTGTTTTTTTCTTAAATAGTAAAGTGACATATATATGGTTTTTCACATGATCTTTATCTACATATTTTATTAGATAATTGCATTTTAAAATTATAAAAATTTGATATTTAAAAATTAAAAAGCAAAATATTTAGTCATTATTAAAAAAATACAAATATGGATTAATATTTTGATTCTCTAAAAGATGATGTAAAAACAAGATATGTTAACAAAATAGAAATTATAAAATCAGTAGATTCATGATTTACCAGAAATTTCGGATATTGATATTATGCTTTTAGGCCATTGAATAAAGATCTCGACTTGGACAAAATGCTTCAGAAATGAAAAGTTGCGTGTTGGTTATGGGCTAATTTGAAAGTGGAAACAAAATCGGACATTCCAACCCAACGCAGGGCCCCCCAGGGGAGGAAAACGCTGGGGCAAAACGGTTTTTTGCAAATTAATAAAAAAGGAAGCAAAATATAAAAAAAAGTTTCAACTAAAAGTTATAGCCGAGAAAATTTCCGATGAAAATGGTCTTTAGAAATTTTTCAATCGTACGCCCTGGGACCGAGCTATAACCGGTCAAAGTTTACAACTTTTTTACCAAATTTTCAAAAATCGATATTTTACGAAGAAGAAAAAACGCGTGTTTGATTAATTTTTTTGATTTTTTGGTAGTCAAAAGTGTTAGATATGAGTATGTAAGGTTTTTTACATACATATAATAGTATATTTGTGGATTTAAAATTTTGCATGTATATATTTCTGCACTTCCTCATATAGACGTTGCAACCCCTAGAACGTGCATTTTTTTTTGTCAATTTTTTTGTGTTTTCAGCTAAAAAATCTTATAAATATGGGCAAATTTTATATGGAATTACTTGTTCGAGATCCATACTATGCATTCAAATCAAAATATGCCAATATTTTAATGTACTTTTGCCTGTAAATGCATTTTAATTCAAAAAAACGAGAACCATTTTTTTCGAAAAAAATAAAAAATTGCGTTTTTTTGGACTTATATGCTTCATACGCCTGGAAAATTATGTTATTACATATTTTTATAATATTTCAACTATTTTCTAGTTTTTTGGTACATAATAGTTTAGTAGTTTGAGCCCAAAATCGTTTTTTGGCCAAAAAATGCTAAAATTTTTTAAATTATAGATAAAATCGTTTTTTATTTCTAAAAATTTATTATAAAATCATACTAACGCATACAAATTTTTTCTAATTTTTCAATACACATGCATAAATACATTCATACTCGTTAACCCTTAGATATTTAGTCAGTTTTTAAAAATTGAAATTGAGTATTTAAAAAATTTTATATATAATTAATCCACTCAAAATACGGGTTTGGTTTTATTATCCCTTGCAAAAACCAGATTTGCTTAACTTAAGGTTTTTTGGGTTGCTGAATACGAAAATTGGGGTCATTTAGTGGAGAAATTGGTGCTTCATCCTTAAATTTGCAAAAACTACCCCCAATAAGAGGTTTTTTTACATACTCGCTCTTTGAGCGCTCAGATTTGCACCATACGGGTTTGTGGGTCGCTGATAAAGAATGTTGACTTCTTTTTTATAAATTATTAAAATTTTACACCTAATTGACTAAAACTACCCCTAAAAAGGGGGTGTATTTTCTATTTGCATACTTTTAGTATCCAGGATATGCACACAAATATACGTCTTTTAGGACGCTCATCAAGAATTTTGACTTCGTTTTCATGAATAATTAATATTTCTCCCTTAAAATAACAATGTTAAAAAAATACCCCTTTTAGGGGTGTTTTTAGCTATTTTTGTACTTTTAGCATGCAGGATATGCCAATATAGGTTTTTGGGTTCCGTAATCAAGAATTTCGACTATTTTTCAATAAGTATTGAATATTTTACCCTTAAAATACGTAAAACTACCTCTCAAACGGGTGGTTTTGCTATTTTTGAACTTTTAGCATGCAGGATATCCCCATTTAGGTTTTTGGGATCGTTAATAAAGAATTTCTACTTCTTTTCAATAAATATTCAAACGTAACTATAAGAATAATAAATTCATATTTTAAGTTACATTTTTAAAGTATTTATTATATGTACAATTTTTAAACGGTATACAAAAACTAAATTTTTTAATTTGTTAAGAAATAATTATTTAAATAACATTACAAAAAATTTACTTACTCATTTTCATCTTCTTGGCATACATCGTAGACTTCTTCGTAATCCATACTATTATAAGGTTTGATAATTTTTCATCTTTTTTGAAAAAAAAGACTTGCAGGCTTGAGGCATTTCTACCAACGGAAGAGGATGCAAAATACCATTCCTACAGGGTATATTTACAAGTTCAAACCTGGTTGCACAAGGATAGGTTCGTAGATAATACTTACAAAAGTTGTAATATGATTCCTGAGGAGTGGGGATGGGAGAGAAAAAATGGTTTTTTACAGCCCATTCGAACATTCTTGGCTGCAGCTCCATCTCGAATATTAGACTTAGTATCCTGCGGGTGCAAAAAAAATTGTTTTACGAAAAGTTTTCCTGTAAAAAAGCTGGATTACCATGCTCTATATTATGTAAAACATGCAAAGGCAATGATTGTGAAAATGCCATTCCGGTAGCTCCTACTTATAGAGCAATTGATGATAATAATAGTTTGAATTACGAAGAAGTCTACGATGTACGCCAAGAAGATGAAAATGAGTAAGTAAATTTTTTGTAATGTTATTTAAATAATTATTTCTTAACAAATTAAAAAATTTAGTTTTTGTATGCCGTTTAAAAATTGTACATATAATTAATACCTTAAAAATGTAACTTAAAATATGAATTTATTATTCTTATAGTTACGTTTGAATATTTATTGAAAAGAAGTAGAAATTCTTTATTAGCGATCCCAAAAACCTATACGGGGATATCCTGCATGCTAAAAGTTCAAAAATAGCAAAACCACCCCTTTGAGAGGTAGTTTTACCTATTTTAAGGGTAAAATATTCAATACTTATTGCAAAAAGTCGGCATTCTTGATTCCGGAACTCAGAAACCTATATTGGCATATCCTGCATGCTAAAAGTACAAAAATAGCAAAAACACCCCTTAGAGGGGTAGTTTTACCTATTCTAAGGGTAAAATATTGAATATTTATTGCAAAAAGTCGAAATTCTTGATTACGGAACCCAAAAACCTATATTGCCATACCATAAGTGCTAGTATATAAAAAAACCACTTATTGGGGGTAGTTTTTGCAAATTTAAGGATGAAGCACCAATTTTTCTACTGAATGACCCTGATTTTTGTGTTCAGCGACCCAAAAAACCTTAAGTTGAGCAAATCTGGTTTTTGCAAGGATTAATAAAACCAAATCCGTATTTTGAGTGGATTATTTATATATAAAATTTTTTAAATAATCAATTTCGATTTTTAAAAACTGACTAAATATCTAAGGGTTAATGTGTGTGAATGTATTTATGCATGTGTATTGAAAAATTGGAAAAAATTTGTATGCATTAGTATGATTTTATAATAAATTTTTAAAAATAAAAAACGATTTTATCTATAATTAAAAAATTTTAGCATTTTTGGCCAAAAAACGATTTTGGGCTCAAGCTACTAAACTATTATGTACCGAAAATCTAGAAAATAGTTAAAATATTAAAAAAATATGAAATAACATAATTTTCCAGGCGTGTGAAACATATAAATCCAAAAAACGCAATTTTTTATTTTTTTCGAAAAATCGTTTTTTTTAATTAAAATGCATTTACAGGCAAAGGTACATTGAAATATGTGCATATTTATGATTTGAATGCATAGTATGGATCTCTAACAAGTAATGCCATATAAAATTTGCCCATATTTATAAGATTTTTTAGCTGAAAACACAAAAAAAAATTGACAAAAAAAAATGCATGGAAATTTTCTCGGCTACAACTTTTACTTGAAACTTTTTTTTATATTTTGCTTATTTTTTTAGTAATTTACAAAAAACCGTTTTGCCCCAGAGTTTTCCCTGCCTGGGGGGGCCCTACACTGGGTTGGAATGTCCGATTTTGTTTCCCCTTTAAATTAGCCCAAAACCAATACATTCCACAAATTTTTATTTATCGAGGATTTTTGTCCATGTTTCCCCTTAATTTAGCCTTTATTCAATGGTGTATTTATTACGTTTGCACAAAAAATGTTTTCACGGGTACCGAATTATAAGCGTACAAAAATTTGTGGGCTACAGAGTATCTAGACTCAGATTATGTATCCAATTTAAGTGCATACAAGCTTCACAATCATTTTGTGCTCTTAGGTAAAGTAAGTACTTTTTTTTTAAATTTAATTTTTATAATATCAAATTTTATAACACATCATGAAATTTTTAAAGTAAAACATTCATTTAATGTAAATGCCCTTTAGAGAAACTGCAATCTTGGCTTTTTTTAAAATCTGACGGAGCAATTGTGACTGCACATTGCAATTGCATGGCAGGATTGGCTGAAACCTGCAGTCATTCTGCAGCAGTAGCATTTGCAATTTACTATTACCAGAATCAACCCAAAGGATCTTGTACAGACAGGCCATCAGCTCGAAAAACTCTCTAGCCTAAAAAGATAGACCAAATTAAATTTGGTAAAATTTGCGGCAAAGCATAGAATGGTAAATTTTTAATATTATTTATTTATTATTTATTGGGGTAGATTTAAATGAAGTGAGGGCGATTTGTATGGTCGGGTCTTCAAAACTGCCCCTAAGTGTTTTTTTTCTGAAAGTACTACCAAAAAACTTATAACCGGTTTGTGTAAACACAACCTAAATGCATGGAACATGTTTACTTCCAAATGAGGACTAGATATAATACAAATGTTACTCAACATTACAATACAATTTTCTATTGTTGTAATTTGTAATTATCACCTTACTAGTTGTTAAGATTCTAAACCCAAACTATTTTGATTCCCTAAACCTGAATTATTCTAAGTCCCTGAACCTGAATTATTCCAAGTCCCTAAATCGATATCATTCTAAGTCCATAAACCTGTATTATCCTAAGTCCTTAAGCCCAGATTTTTCAAAGTCTTTTAACAGTATTTTACTTATTTATATATACTTACCTAATTATTCTAAGTCTTATTTGACCCCACCCCCTTAAATAGGACAAATTTGACCCCCCCCTTAAAAAGGACAAATTTGACCCCCCCCCCTCTTAAAAAGGACAAATTTGACCCCCCCCCTTAAATAGGACAAATTTGACCCCCCCCCTTAATTTTCAAATTCTGAAGTACCCCCTCCCTATAAACATGTTCCATGTTAAAATAAGTAACCAGCCCAATTTGTAGCCTCCCAGATTTGTAGCCTAATTGAAAATTTAGTAAAAGGTTAATTATAAATTAAAAATTTATAGTGAAAATAAAAGTTTCGTGTGAGAAACAAGTGTTATATATTGAAAGTTATCGATATTACAAATATAAAATTTTAAAAAATGACGACTTCAAGTGTACCTTTTCCACAACTTACCAATGAAAATTTTTCAACTTGGAAATATAGCATCAAAATAATTTTTAATAAGGAAGGCGTAGGCGCAGTGCTAGAGAAGACTCAAAAATAGATCGAGGCTTTAATTGCAACAGAAAGAGCTTCGTTTAAAGAAAAAGATAACAAAGTAGAGTGTGGTATTGTACAATCCTTACTTGATAAATTTGTAGAATACGTACGAGAGGCAAAAAGTGCTAAAGGAATGCTTGCTGCTCTCGCAGATCGTTTTGAAACAAAAAGCGCGTTATCAAAAATGTATCGTAATGAAAAAGTTGCTTAAATTTAGATTTACCGATGGAGGAATGCAAGAGAACAGGAACAATTGTTTCATGTATTAGAAGCGATCGGTTTAAAGCTGGAAGATAGCGACAAAACGTGCTATCTACTGCTGACTATGCCGGATAAATATAAAAATTTGATTACTTCAATTAAAACAATAATGAATAGGCAAAATGAAAATTTTGATTATGATGCTGCAAAAATTAGACTTCTAGACGCTGAAATTAAATTAAAAGAAAATGCAGATTTAACAAATTCAACAGATATGAATAATAGAGATTGTACTTTTTCTTCTAATACTATGTTGAGTTTGGATGTGGACAAATCGGCCATTTAATACGTGATTGCCCACAAACACAAGGTAACAATTAGCATAGTAATTATCGAGGTAGGAGTAGAGGATATTTTCGTCGCGGTAGAGGTAACCGAGAGCACAGGGGGTGCAGCAAGACATGGTGGAAATTCCCATATGGCAGAAGGAGATAATCATGACATATGTTTTGTAGCTACGAATTCATGTGAAATCAACACTGTTCTTTTCTCAGATTAAAAATAAATTACTTTTATTTTAGATAGCGGTACCACAGCTAATTTAGTGACGAAGGACATGGAAAGGTTCATGACCGATATTAGAAACATTGAAGAAAACTTTCTGATCAAGATTGCTAATGGAGATAAAATTAAAAGCACCAAAAGAGACAGTTTAATGTGTAAAGTGAGAAATGAATATACAGATTTATACAGATACAAATATAAATATAGACGCAATAATCGTTCCGCATATAGAATATAATCTGCTTTCTATCAAAAGGATGAGTGTGAAACGAGATAACCTTTAATAGCAAAGGTACCTATATTAAAAATGAAGATAAAAACTTTCCCAACAAATGTAAGTCTATTGGGAATTTGTATATAGTAGAATTTATTATAAACAATATTGATAATGTAAATACAACATCTTGCTTCTTAAGTACTTCCGACGAAAATAAACTAACAGTAAATAAAAATAAAAATAATATTGTATTTCGGCATTAAAGGGTTGGTCACGTAAATAAAAATGATTTGGAAAAGTGAGGCCACAAAAGCAATTTAGAAAATTGCAGTGCACGCGAGCAGGGTAAAGCAAGACGTCAACCATTTCCAGAATGTATAGGACTAAGGTCAAAATGCATGATATTGTGTGGCCCATAAGAAATCAATCGTTATATAGGGAAAAATATTTCTAAACAATAATTGACGATTTTTCACATTTTATGCAGGTGTTCCTGTTAAAATCAAAGAGCGAGGCCGAGAATAATATAATAGACTACGATAGACAGCTAAAAGCCAAGGGTCATTATTGTTCAAGAATAAGGTTAGATAACGCTGCAGAAAATTCGTCTCATTTTTTCAAAAATTTCTGTAATCAAAAAGATATTACTTTGGAATTTACAAGGCCTTATTTGCTCCAACAAAATGCATTGGAATCTGCAAAGATATAATTTTGGCCTATATCTAGTTCTGAATTATTAATACTGATTATAAAGTCTTATACGCGTTATATCCAAAGATTAGTTATTTTTAATTTTAAATGTTTTGAAGCTAGCCTAAGCAATCTGATCAGGTTAAAATTTGAGATTAATGAATAATTATAGCCAAACGTTCTAAAGGAAAAATAGAACTGCACAAAAGCATCGCGAATAATTTAATTTATGAAGTACTTATTTTGGTTTTGGAATATGTGCTCTTATAATTATAGTTATTATCAATGACCAAAACAAGATGTTACTTTTAGCTTAAAAATTTCTGTTTAAAATTAAAAACCTGAATAGTATGTATCATAAAGTTTGTATCTTTTAGTTTTAATAAGTAAATAGAACAAGGAAAAACAAACTTTAAGACTCGAGTATTACAGGATCCCAGTTGATACATAAACTTTTATACTAAAAGTAACATCTTGACTCGTTTATCGATAATTACTAAAATTAAAACAAGAATTGCAACATTTAGATTAATTGTGTTGCTTTTTTGTAGTTCTATTAATTCATTGGAACCTTAGGTACCTCTGAAAAGTTGTTCTCAATGAAAAATAAAACCAAAAATAAAACTTAACACGAATAATTCCTGTTTCTTTTTTATTTATAACAAATCTTAAATTCTTTTTGGAAGACACATAATTTTAACTAACAAAATAATACTATAATAGATTATTTTTGTGTAATTTAATTAAACAAAATCTAACAGAAAAGTAGGGATCTAATGTACACGCTTTTTTGTAACAGTAATTTTATAATAAATATAAAAGCTATAACACACTTCTTCTCCAGTTGACCATTTACTTAAATATATATCTGAATCTGAATATATATGTAGACTGTATTTCTCAAATATCGCTCCTATTATATAAATCATTATTATTTTCAATTATTTACACATTATAAGGGATTTCTAAAGAATTTTAAATTTTTGTTAGTTTTTAAAATTGAAACAAAAGAAAAAAAAAAGACAATGGACTCAGGTAAATTATATTTTTATTCATTTAATTTTTTAACAAACAAATTTTTAATTTTTTTATTAATGCATAAATAAATTGCGATGCAGTTCTTCTATGAAAAAAATAAAAGATAGCAAAATTTGAATCGCGAAAATCGGGCAAAATAAACTATGTCACATTTAAAACCCCGTAAAAATAGAACATAATCCAGGCAGAATTCCGAGAAGAAGCTTGATATAACTCATCATCGGCAGTTTTTATCTATTATACGTGTTTTTGGTCACTGATAAGAAATTTTCGTGTACCAAACGTTTTCTGAGATTGCAACTCCGTTAAATATGCAAAAACACCCCTAAAAAATACGTTTTTTCAAAATTTAAAAAAATAATATTTATTAAGTTAACATACGTTTTTTTAGTCGCTGACTACGAATTTTAGGGTCCCAGGGGTTAAAAATGAACGAAGAACCCTCAATTTTGCAAAAACACCCCTAAAAAATTACGATTTTCAAAATTAATAAAAATAATATTTATTAAGTTACCATATGTTTTTTTAGTCGCTGATTACGAATTTTGAGGTCCCAGAGGTTTAAAATGAACGAAGCACCATAAAATTTGCAAAAACACCGTTTTTCCAAACTTACGAATTGAAAGAAACAAAAAGTAATTCTTTTTTTTATTAAATATTGATAATAAATTTTATCTAAATTTAAAAATTCATACTTGTTCAATAACAACATGTTTCCCTATCTTATCTACTGCTCAAGATTTTTACGGGAAATTTTTTTACATTTATCTAAAAATTTTTATTTTTGCTCATTTCTCAAATATAACAATAAAAATCTATTCATAGATGTGAACAAATAATTAGTTTTTATCTTAACAAAAAATTTATATCATCATTAAAAAAAAATTGTTACATTACATGTTTTGTTACTTTATTTTTTCAGACAGTTTCTTTACCAGTTTGTCAAAAATTTTATCAAGATAAAACGTAATTTAACATTGTCTAGAAAGGGGGAAAATCTTTCAATTAAGAAATGATTAAATGTACCTTATTTTTGATTATTTTAAATAGTTAAATTATCTCCTAGCTATCTTATCAGTTAGGATGAAATTATTTTCCTGATTATTTTTAAGTTGGTCTATTTCTAACAAATAAATAATTTAGTTTATATCAAGATTTCTTTTAGTGAACTAAAATCTAATTTTTTGTGATTTTAACTTTTGTAAATATTATTAAAAAGTTTTAATTTTTTTTGGTTTTATTTTAAATAGTTAATAATGCCTCCCCGCTTCCCTACAGTATCGACGGAAACAACAGCTTATTAGACGTCTGAAACAACGTCTGAGAAGACGTTTGAAAAAGGTTTTAAACATATTAAATCATATGTATATATCTCTCTATATTATAAAATTCTAAACGCTGCCGCCGCCGCCGATGACATGTGTCATTTGGGCACTTTCATTTAAGCACCCCCATTCGAGCACCTGCATTTGGGCATTCTACATTTGGGAACTCCTTAATAGATGTAGACACAATAGTAAATGTGGACACAATACTGTCAGGCCCTTCTGAATTTTTTTTACTATATCACTTAACTGTATTTGATTTATTTCTTCATTGAGACAGATTATAAAATTGATAAAATAAATAAATTATTGTGTAACGTAGAAATATATTAACTCTATTTAACTCTATTTTTAGACAATCTTACCGCTGTCAATATAATTACAATATTAATTTTATGTTTATTTTATTTAAACTTTCAATTTTTTTAGTTAAAAATTTTTTTTTTTTTAATTAAAAATTTTTTAAATTTAAGCCAATGAAATTCGATAAACTACTTTAACTAAAAGTTACTATGAACTTCAGATATGTTTTTTAATTTAATGATAATATTTGGTTATTCAATCATACATTTAAAAATTAATTAGTGAAGATTTAAATTATCTTTTATAATAAAAGAAAGAAATATAATCAAAATTAAAGTTTTTAATACAAAAGTCAAATATATAGTCTTTCTTTGCCAAAACAGCGATGGTGAGCAGGTCGGGTAATCGGATCGGCCTCAAATTTTTTCCATGTTTTTATAACATAAAGATAGGAAAATCCTGAAATTTTTAGCCTTCTAGGTCTTAAACAGCCCGAGTTATGGCCAATCAAACTCATTAGGCGGCTGTAGACTAGCGTTAGTGCTTTTCGGGAAAATGGTTAAAAATCATAAATATAAGCTTGAAAAAAAATTCTGAAAGAGCATATATGTTGTGAATGTTTTTTTCAAAATTTTTTTCAACCGGAATCCCATCGATCTGTACAAAAAAAAAATTTGATTTCGGCCATTAGGGTCGATTTTAGCCTGTTTTAGAATAATTTTACATTTTCAATACTTCTTTATTTAATTTTCCATAAGGGGTTAAAATAATTAACTTTTTTGCTTTCAGAATCGAATAGCCAGGGAAAAAGTAGTCCTAAATATAAAAAAAAATTACTATTTTCGATGAAAATTAAACAAGTTATGGACAAGTAAAGATATTGTCAAAAACTACTAATTTTATACTAATTCCAATTTTAGGCTCTAAAACGACATTATAACTTGAAAAATGCATAACTCGCTTAAATTTTATCACGAAAAGAAAAGTTTTGGATTTCTATCGAATATTGTTTCCTTGGCTACTCGTTTTTCCAATAAAAAAATTAATTTTATTGACAGAAATTTATTTTATTTGTTAAAAAATGATAATAATCAAAAATAGTTTTTAACATGTTACATTAGTTTTTGACCAAAAAACTTAACTTTTTAACGACTAAACCAATTTTTTTTTGCATAAAAGAATAGCCTAGGAAAAAACACTCGATAATAATCCAAAATTTTTCTTTTTGCGAGTTATGCATTTTTCAAGTTATAATTTCGTTTTAGAGCCTAAAATTGGAATTAGTATAAAAATGGTAGTTTTTGACAGTATCTTTACTTGACCATAAGTTGGTTAATTTTCATCGAAAATAGTAATTTTTTTTTATTTAGGACTACTTTTTCCCTGGCTATTCGATTCTGGAAGCAAAAAAGTCAATTATTTTAACCCCTTATGGAAAATTAAATAAAGAAGTATTGAAAATGTAAAATTATTCTAAAACAGGGTAAAATTGACCTTAATGGCCGAAATCAAAATTTTTTTTCGAACGGATCGATGGGATTTCAGTTGAAAAAAATTTTGCAAAAAAAATGGCGGAAAATGAGATATTGCGATTTTTCTTAAAACGCATTTTCCCATTTTCCGGAATTACCCAGGGTTTTTCCGAAAAACTAATGGCAGAAATGGATTTACTGATGGTTTCCCAACATATATACTCTTTCAGAATTTTTTTTCAAGCTTATATTTATTAATTTTAACCATTTTTCCGAAAAGCACTAACGCTAGTCTACAGCCGCCTAATGAGTTTGATTGGCCATAACTCGGGCTGTTTAAGACCTAGGTGGCTAAAAATTTCAGGATTTTCCTATCTTCATGTTATAAAAACATGGGAAAATTTGAGGCCAATCCGATGACCCGACCTGCCTACTATTGCTGTTTTGGCAAAGAAAGATAAAATATTTGAATAAAATAAAAATACAATAAATATTTATTATTATCAACATAAAAAAATTTATAAAAATTTATTATTATCAACATTTAAAATTTTAGGTTTTTTTATATTTTTTTACTCAAAGTATTATTTAATAAAATTCAATACTATTACTTATACTTGGCCTAATATCCACAGCCAGCAATGCCCTTCATGGATTCGCTCCTGAGGAGCTCAAAGCATATCTCTCCAACATTTCCATTTCTCCCACTGAAGATCCTACAATTTCTAACAACATTGTTGATGGTGCTCCCCTGGAAGGTTTTGCTTTCAGGGAAGTAACCAACAATGATGTAATATTGGCTGTCTCTCATTTCAGCTCTCAGGCAAAAGGTGATGATGGCATCCCTCAAAGCATAATTGCCAAGTCATTACCATCCATAGTTAACCATCTTACCAAATTATTTAATGTTTCTTTAAAAAAAGGTATTTTTCCCACTGAGTGGAAGAAATCACGTATATTGGCTATTAAAAATTGCTCGATCCCATCATCGCCTACTGATTTTCGACTTGTGGAATTGCTTAGTTTTTTGTCGAAGGTTCTCGAGAAGTTCGTTCATGACCAGGTGGTTAACTATCTTACGAAATCAAGTATATTAGATAAATTTCAAACTGGCTTTAGGAAACATCATAGTACCCAATCTGCCTTAATTAAATTAACAGATGACATACGCATGGGTAATGAAAGGCAGCTAGCCACCATACTCTTGCAATTTGATTTCTCGAAAGCCTTCAACAATGTAACTCCATCAATACTGCTTGGAAAGCTCCGGAATGCAGGCTTTTCAAAATTAACCCTGAGTTGGTTCTGGTCATATCTCTGTGGACGATCTGTATGTGTAGCATCTGGCAAATCAGTCTCGGACTTTCGTGATATAAACATCGGTGTGCCGCAAGGTTCAGTACTTGGACCTTTGCTTTTTTGCATTTATATGAATGATATCCAGGATTTCCTGGATGTAAGCACATTCAGACTATTATATGCAGATGATCTGCAGATTTATGTCCAGGTTCCGACCAATCAAATACAACAGGGTATCCTTAGGCTCTCTGAGTCAGCTAAAGCTATATCAGTATGGGCGGAATCAAATGGCCTGAAGTTGAATACTAGCAAGACACAGGCAATCATTTTTGGCTCACCCAATACAATAAAGCTCTTTGATGGGCTAAACATTGAGAAAATAATAGTATGTCAAAACGGTGATTGTGTTTCGTTTGTTAATGAAGTCAAAAGTCTCGGAGTAATTCTTCACAGGACACTTTTTTGGCAGTATCAAATTAAAAACATAACCAACAAAGTTAACAGAGCACTATATGGGCTTAGAATCATTAAACCGTGCACATCCCAAGCCTTACGTAAGCGTCTGGTAGAAACATTAGTAGTACCCCATCTAGACTATTGTAATGTAGTGTACTCTGATATCAACAATCAACTGACTGACCAACTGCAAAGACTGTCAAACTCCTGTGTACGTTATATTTTTGGCCTAAGACGACAAGACCACATCACACCTTTTAGGCGAAAACTTAATTGGATGAGTATAAAAAACCGTACCAATTACTTTGCAGCCTTAACCTTGTAAAGACTAATACGCATGAAGGAACCTCCTTTTCTTCTATCTTTATTTGAACCTTACAAATCCGATAAACCATCACGCGGTGATCGTGAAGACTTGAAAATACCATTTTCTATAACAACTGACTGGGGAATAAACTCTTTTCAAGTCAAATATGCTCATTTCTGGAATAATATTCCACCATGTATACGTGACCTATACTCGTTTACGCGTTTCAAAAAGAGCATTAGACAGTATTTATACAGTAGTGATTTATAAATCATTATAAATTTTGAATTAAATCATCCTAAGCCATGTATTAAACTATTGAAAATCTTTCTTTTTTTCTTTTTACTAATTACCGACTTGACGTACACTCCAATGTGTTATGCATTTGACTACTAATCCAAAGATTTGACCAAAATGACTTTTACTAGTCATGTATTTTGATTATATATTACTGGATTTATATCTTAATAGAATAATTATATATAGCATTTTATAAGTATTTTATTGTATTACATTTTATTGTATTAAATTTTATTTTATTTTATTGTAATAAATTTTATTCATTTTTTTTTTATGTATATATTGTATATTGATGTATTATATCATTTTTGCTTGGCTAAATAAAGACTATAATAATAATAATAATTCCAGGTCAAAATATGAAAAAAAATTTTTATAAATATAACTGATTCATAAAAATATTACTTTAAATCGAATATTTAACTTATCAAACAATTAAGGAAGTGAATAAATAATTAACATCAAATTAACAAATTCGTCAAAAAAATAATTATAATATACATTAATATTATTAAAAAGGAATTTCTACAAGATTTCTAAATTCATGAATTATATTTATATTAACAAGTTTATTCTCAAATTAGTTAATTGGTAAATATTATTTTTATTAATTAATTAATTTAACGTTCGTCATATTTTTCAATATAAGTATCAGTAATTAACGATCTCTGCGAACAAATAATAATCTTATATTTCAAAGATACATAAGGCATTTTCATGCCATTAATTTTATTTAAAATTTTTTACAATTTTAAATAAATTAGAAAAATTTTTTAATTGATGTTAAATAATTTTTTAAGATAAATTAATAAATAATTTAACTTAAAAAAGTGGTTTTGAATGAATAAAATTGTCCATCAATTTGTCTCGAGCGGGATCCCGCTAATTCTTTTTTTAAATTTTTTATGGAGGTCGAAATCTTAAAAAAAGTAGAAAAAATAAACTATAAATTGGTAAAGTTATTAATTAATTCAAACGAATAAAATACTTTTAAATCAAGAGTGTATGTAAAATTGGGAGTATTTAGGTTAGAAATAATCGAAAAAAGTTCACAGGTGCAAATAAATATGTATATTTTCCACGTTTATATGTGTTAGTAAAAAACCTTAAATTAACTAAAAAATACCAAAAGAAAATGTTAAAAATTAACATTTTTTGCTTACATTTTATTCTAAAACTTAAAAAAGTATTATTTTGAATATCAGTCAATATTTTTTTACACAACTGTATATAATTATGTGCTTGTGTATGTGTATTTCTCAGTGTAAATAAATGTTTTAATTTGAATTCTTAGCAACAAATAAGTATATAAGAAAATAAATATTTATAATTATGATTGTTAATGTGTGTATGTGTGTGTGTGTGTGCGTCTGTGTGTGTGTGTGTGTGTGTCTGTTTATTTTTCTAGGTTTTATAGTTTACAAACACATCTAAAACTAATCCTAGAATAATAAACACACACACGCACACACACACATACATACACATACACACACACACACACACACACACACACACACACACACACATTAACAATCATAATTATAAATATTAATTTTCTTATATAATTATTTGTTGCTAAAAATTGAGATTAAAACATTTATTTACACTGAGAAATACACATACACAAGCACACGAGCACACAATTATGTACAGTTGTGTAAAAAAATATTGACTGAAATTTAAAATAATACTTTTTCAAGTTTTAGATTAAAATTTAAGCAAAAAGTGTTAATTTTTCACATTTTTTTTCGTACTTTTTAGTTAATTTAAGGTTTTTTACTAACACATATAAACGTGGCCCAAATACATATTTATTTACACCTGGAAACTTTTTACGATTATTTCTAACCTAAATACTACCAATTTTACATACAGTCTTGATTAAAAAGTATTTTATTCTTTTAAATTAATTAATAACTTTGCTAATTTATAGTATATTTTGTCTACTTTTTTTTTAAGATTTCGACCTCCATAAAAAATTTAAAAAAAATATTTTTTTTTAATTTGCGGTAGCCTATCATTTAAAATACATGTCTCCGGAAGTTTTTTCTCAGCCATAATTTTTTTTGGTTTAAAATTGGTGCGAAGCCGATTTTTGAACTTTTTTTATCCCTTATATCACACTGTGTTGCGCGTTCCAAACTGAAGTTATACCTGAAAAGGGAGTTCTGGTTTGGGACAAACAAGCGCAAGGGGGTTTATAGTGTGTTTCTCCAGTAAGAATCTAGGGCGTAGCCGGCGACCGCGGTCGCCAGTGGTTTCCCACTTGTACACTTTGTACGACTGGGCGGTCATGGAAAGTTGCTGGACTTTAAGGCCCGCAATTTTCCTTGGCTGATACAAGATTCACAAGATTCCCTTGACAAAAAAAAATAAAAATTATATTAAATAATTAAAAATTATTTATAAATAATTAAAATTAAACAACAAAATTAACTTGAAATTAAAAAAAAACTTCTTGAACACTAAAACCACATGAAGAACAAAAAAACCATTATACCGAAACTAAAGAGCTCACGGTACTACTTATAACACACTATAGGACTGATGAAACAAAAAAGTACACCCTGAAAAAAACTTACTGTTAGTGTTACAGACATACGCGAAGCATATGGCATATGATCTCTTTTAATAGTATTAACTTTTTTGTTGTTTTAATTTTAATAATTTATAAATAATTTTTAATTATTTAATATTATTTTTAATTATTTCAAGAACCAGTTATCAACAGAAAAAAATTCCGATAAGTTTTGAAATTCTTTATTATATTGTAAACAGGAAACTTTATGTTTTTATTTTTTGCAGTTATAAAATTCATCTCATTCAACGGCAAACAGTGTCAAACTGCAAAGGGGAGCTAATGATAAAAAATAAAATGTAATTAATTTTTTGATTTTTATACTATATATTAACTTAAAAGTATATACTTTAAAGTATAAATCATTAACAAATTTTTTTATTTGTTTTTCTGTTATATACTTTGTAAAAATGGTGCTAAAATAAAAAAAAATTTTACCTATAAATTTAAATTCATATTTTTACCAAAAAAATTTTTTATTTCACATTTTCCTTATAATTTGATAAATAACAGTTACAATATTATTAAAAAAATATATATACATATAATATACGTACAATATATGTATATATATACATATGATTTACTATGTTTAAAACCTTATTCAAACGTCTTTTCAGACGTTGTTTTAGACGTCTAATAAGCTGTTTTTTCCGTCGATACTGTAGGAAAGTGGGCAAGATAAATATACTGTGAAAAAAAGCTTTTTTATGTTAAGAAAGTACATTCGAACCGAAAGTATCGTTGAAACTCAGAGAGCATTTATTAGGGAATTTTCTAATAGACAAGAAGCTCCAGCAGCTAATAAAATAAATAGGGTTTCAGAGTTTTTTTATGTTAACTGGTGTATAAACAAAGAACATCGAAAAATCGAGTACTATTCTCGTCAGTTGTCACATGATAAAAAGGTGCAAATATGCGCTTGCGTTGAAAACCAAAAATGCCAAAGTGTTGAAAATATTGTCCAACAAGTCGAAGTTTCAAAGTCAAGCTTTTACAGGAACTTAAAAGCTGAAAAATATACACCTTATAAATTACGCCCGTACAAGAATTAAAAAATGATGATTCAATTAGACGATTAAAATTTTCTGAACAAGTAATAGAATTAATATGAGCTAGGATTTTAACATTGGACAACTTATGCGTTACTGACGAATGTACAATTTATTTAAAAATTTGACCTAATATTCAAAACTGCAGAGAGTGGTCCAGGGAAAACCACCATCCTATAATTGAATTCAATACTCAATACCAGCAAAAAGTAAATGTTTGGGCTGGATTATTTAAAGGCCAGGTTGTAGGTCCATTTTTTATTCAGGGCAATTGAAATTGACAAGGATTTGCTGATCTTTTACATCAACAAATTATGCCTGCGTTAATTGCATTAGGAGCAGACTTAAGTTTTTTAGAATTACAATAAAAAATAATATTTAAAGATTACTAATATAAAATAATTTTGTGTAAAAATAAATAAAATATTTTAAGGAAAAAACTTCACTATGTGTTTTATTATGCGATTAAAATAACAACAAAAAATTGTATGGTAGGGTGTTTTCTTCACGAAAGAATGTCTACGAATTTCCCATCCGGACCTTTTATCCAGCTACTCTAACGTTTTCTATCAATATTTTCATATTTTCAATATTGTCTAGATTTTTATAAAAGATTTTTTTAAAATTATGACCCTGAAAATCGACAAAATTCGATTTTTCTCGTATAAGACATGGTCGAATTTCTGGGGAAAAAATATACAAGATCCTCTTGTAGAATGTTCAGAAAAACATATTTTGAAAACTAGCAACCTTTTATAATAGATTTCCTTAAAAATGGGACCCTTAAACACGACAAAAATCGATTTTTCTCATAACGTGGTGGTCAAAAGCGAAAATAAATGGTTTCATCGGATTCCTGGGAAAAAGTACATAAGTCCTTTTAGTAAGTAATATTCAGAAAAATTTATTTTGTAAACTAATAAACTTTTGTGATTGACTTCCTTAAAATTGAGACCCTGAAACACGACAAAAATCGATTTTTCTCATATAAGACGTGTTCAAAAGCTAAAATAAATAGCTCCATCGAATTTCTGAGGAAAAAATATACAAGACCATTATGTAAATAATATTCAGAAATACTTATTTTTAAAACTGCAAACCTTTTATAATAGATTTCCTTAAAATTAAGACCCTAAAAACAAACAAAATCGTTTTCTCTCTTGTACGACGTGGTCAAAGGCTAAAATAAATGGTTTCATCGGATTCCTGGGGAAAAAATAGACCAATTCCTCTTGTAAATATTGTACAGAAAAGTTTATTCAGAAAACTACATAACTTTTGAAATTGTTTTCCTTGAATTTAAAACCCTGAAAAGTAACGAAAGTCGATTTTCATCCTATAAAACGTGGTCAAAAGCTAAAATAAATAGTTTCATCGGATTCCTGGGGAAAAAATACTATGGCATATAAATTTGAACATAATCTAAAACAGTATTTAAATCCACTTGAAAAACTGGAAGTTTTAAGAAAATCCCAATTTCGAGGAGGCCAAAAAAAACTTTCGAGAGCTATCGTGGGCTCAAAAATCGATGTTTTGGTCTAAATCCAACGAGAAACTTATTCTTTTTACTTATATTTTCGAATTCTGCAGGCGCGTTAGGAATCCCGGATACTTCGAAAAAAAAACCAGTCTTATTAAAAAATTCAAATCATCATTATTCAAAATATAAAAATATTGACAACAAACACTTAGAGTAGCTGGATGGAAGGTCCGAATAGAAAATTCGTAGACAGTTTTTAGTGTAGAAAAGACCCCAATATACAGTTTTTTTTTGTCATTTTGATCGCATAATAAAACACTTCCAGGTCACCGTGAATTATTATTGAAATTTTTTTGATTTTCTCTCGAAAGTGAAATGAGATTTTTATTAAAAAATTGAAAAAATCTTGAGTCAATTACATTTATTCTTTTACAGTGAAAAAAATTTATTAAAATGAATCCTATGATTAATTAATCCCCACCTTTTTTTAAAAAATATTCTGCCTTAAACAATAAAAAATGAATGAAAAAAAAAATTGTTTATTAAAAAAAGCAATACTAATATTAAATAATAATATTTACCAAAATTAAAATTTTTTTAATAGGGAAATACATGGTTCCAAATGGACGGGGCTTCCATCCACAACGGAGTAATTGGACATTTAAATAGAATTTTTAAAAGGCGATAGTTTGGTAAACTTAGTTTTCCTGTTCCATGGCCAGCAAGGTCACCTAATCTAAACCCTATGGATTTTTTTTATTGAGGTCACATAAAGAATGAGCTTTATAAATTGCCACACTGAGACAAATATTCCATTAGTCTAATAGGTTTGATTTCATTAAAATATAGCAATGAAATATTCTATTAAATTAATAGTATAGTTATTGAATCAATGAAAATAAAATTAATTCAATGAAATATTTCATTAAATTAATAATATTTTAAATTCAGTAATTTTAGACTGTACTGCGCAACTCGGAATTCACTGAGAGAGACGGCGCACAGTGTGCCGATTCAATCAAAAATCTGCTGACTTCTTAGAATTTAATTTTTTCAACAACTTTTATTTTTAAATCCTTCGTATACTATCCTACTTTTATGGAAACCTGGGGCGTATTCGAAAATGATTGTTAGTAACAAATTTATGTTGGAACAAATTCTCTAGACTTTTTTTCTGGGGATAAAATAGGGGGAGGTGAAAAAAAACTGTTCGTAAATGACAGCAAGATTTTGGATGATCTGACGAAACTAGTGGTCGCGAGCATCGTAATTGCTTCGATTTCGTTATAAAAATATTAAAAGTATAAACGATGGAGAATTATTATTTTTCTTTTGACAATGACAATTCAATATCAATCCATATTGTGAGCGCATTTATGCGAAATAGCGAGAAAAAAATTTTTTTTTGTAAAAAGGGCATTGTCAAAAGAAAAATAATAATAGCTTGTAATAATAATTCTCCATTGTTTATACTCTTAATATTTTTATAACGAAATCGAAGCAATTACGCTGCTCGCGACCCCTAGTTTATTCAAATACACCAAAATCTCGCTGTCATTTACGAACAGTTTTTTTTCACCTCCCCCCCTTTTATCAACAGAAAAAAAGTCTAGAGAATTTGTTCCAACATAAATTTGGTTACTAAAAATCATTTTCGAATACGCCCCTGCTACTTTTTAAAAATTTTTACTCTTTGACTCAGGAAAAAGGCAACAGTGTCCATAAACAAGTATTTTTTAATTGCAAATAAACTTAGTAACCCTGTGAATACAATTTTCGCGTATACACCAATGTATAAGGGGTGAATTTAAATTGTAAAAATTTTAAAAAGTAGTAGTTTTTCATAAGAGTAGAATAGTATACGAAGGATTTAAAAAAATAAATGGGTGAAAAAATGAAATTTTACGGAGTCAGTAGATTTTTGATTGATTCGGTACACTGTGCGGCGCCACGGTATACTTTATGTGATGTCCTCAATAAAATATATGGCAGATTCTATTGAGAACGTGCACTTTTATGATTAGGATATCAATTGGATAAGATAAATAGGATAAACTCCAAATAATAAGATATTAATCAACATTTGACATAACGTTTTTTAATTATCCACTTATTACAATGACGGCCCAAAAGCGAGAGAGCGTATTTCCAAAAACAAAAGATGCTGAAGTTACATGGTATACTCCCACTATGAAGACTTTAATATACATATATTACATTTACATACATACATCTTAAATCTAGTGAATACTTAGTAACTATGTAGTGCTTTATAGTAGAGTGACCAATGTATTTAATATATTTAAACTCAGTTAAGATTGCCGCTAATATTTACGCGTGCGCGGTTACTAACAACATTACACCTCGCCCCTTAAACCAAAGTTGCGATAATAAAATGAGCAACTTTGTAAATTTTAAAAATTATTTTAAAATTTATATCTTTATCTATAATATCATTATCTTTATCTAATTTATATCTTTATCTAACATTATTATAAATTATTAAAATATTAAATATTAAATTATTGTTAAAATATGAAATTATTAAAATGCATTACTTATTAAAATATTTTAAAACATAATTAAAGCTTTTACTATCACATATGACTAAATTTTACAAATGAAAGGATAAATAATCATTCTCAAAATCTGTTTATTTTTTATTTATTAGTCTCATAAAATTTTAAAATATAGACCTTATTTAACCTTGTACTCTAAAAGACTTTCAAATTTTAATTTCAAATATTTAGTGGCTCTAATACCAGCCTATCTAGAACTTTAATTTGTAACCAAATTACTTTTTATACAATAAGCCCTTTTTCATCATCGTTATATATTTCCTTAAATATATTTTATAAAATTTGTTATTTCCTGATTTAATCCAAATTTAACCATAAAAAAATGCACATAAATTTAATGCCCTTGTTTACTATGTAATTATATCATGATATAAATTAAATCATTTTAAGAAAATGTTCAATTCCTTAATATTTCAAAAAACATATCTTCTTATTAAAGGAACCGATCATCAAAGTAAACGTTGAATTTCAGTTTAAAAAAAATTCTGCAATTTTATAAAAAAAAAATACGAAAAATTTTAAAATAACTTATTTTTTTGTTTTGAAAAAAAAAAAATTACTGACACCTTACTTATAACAAAACTAAAGTTTTCAATCTTTAATATTAATCAATTTCAATATACTGTTATCCAATATTTTATAATTATAGTACTCAAACATTAAAAAATTTCTATTATATCATCTTATTTTTTATCCCAAACTTTACAAAATTTCATTCCAATATTAAACAAAAAAAAAAAATTTTTACTCTTTAAAAATACCTATATAAAATATATATATATTAAATACTGTAAAAAAAATTTATCCAAGAAAAAACAAATTTATTTTCACGATTTCAAACAAATTTTCTTAATCCTTATGCGAAGATATCAAGTGATCTTTATCAAATTTCATTCTGGTAATATTTACGTTATGATCTCTAAGTTTAAATGTTCAAAGTCAGTTCATTAAAAAGATCTATCAAGAACTCGTTTAATATTCGATTTTAAATTTCTATATAGCGTTAAAAATAAATATCCAATTCAAAAAATTGCATTCACTTTTATGATATAAATTCCCTTAAATTTTTATTCATAACTTCATAAAATATTAATTTTAATGTATTTGCATCATATATATACCTATTCTGATCGAAAACTCCTTTACGTAAAAATATTTTACTTAATTTCCGTTAAAAAAATTCTGAGTCACAATGCTTATAACAACTGCCAACTAAAATTATTCAACTTTCATAATTATTATAATCACAACTTTTATACTCTTAACCTGTCATTATTTTTTTTCAAAAGAAACGTTTTTTTTTTTTTTTTAAATTTCTATTAATTCATCCCATAAAATTTGTAAACTGTAGGTTTTTATAACCATGTATTACTCAAACAATTCTTTTTCATCTAGAACTTTTTTCCAGAATTTCATTCCAATCCAAAAAAAAATATTTTGCTCTTTAAAAGTACATATATATGCCTTAGAACAATGAACGGTGTAACTGAGATTATCAATAATTTTTTTTGTCATTTCCTAAAAAAAATCAAGCTATCCTTCAATATCTTATTATTTCCTGCATGAGCGCTCATATCAAAAACTAACTACCATGCTAAGAATTTCTCTCGAGATACCCTGTCATTCCTTGCGAGTGCACTCTCCTCAAAAACCCGGCCAACGGCAGAATCATCTGCTCTTACATGACCCCCCCAAAAAAAAAACAAAGAAATCTTCAGGCGTTTCTACACAGGGCCGAGGCCCTTCAAAAATAGCTTGGTTTGGATGTGCCCCTGAGACCAGTTGCCCATTAGGCAACTTATCCCTTGCCGGCTCATACAAACCACAACTTCCCTTGAGTCCCTCATCCTTAGCACCTAAAATGAAACTCTTCCAAACTATTCAATAAAAATAAATAAATACATCAAATTTAAAATTCAAAAGGTACTTTTCTATTTCTTTACAAAAAAAAAAAATTATGCGCAATCATCGAATACAGCAGGAATTCAAGTTCTGCGCAGAACAGGATCTCCTTCTGCACCCGAGAAATTACGTTTTCCTCTTTTTCTATTCTTTACCTATAAACTTTATTAAAGTTCAGCACACTATCCATTTCTAAGCATATCTTAATACTATATATATTTGAAAATTTATTTGTTTGTTTGTTTGTCTGTTTGTACCCTAATGACGCAAGAACCGCCCAACCAATTGGCATGAAACCGGTGTCAAAATAAAGAAAAAAAGTCTGCGGGTGACATAGGCCATAGATTTTCTGCCCAGCTATCGTAGTTTTTGAGATATTTAATTTTTAGTATTTTTGAACTTGATAACATTTTTTAAAATTTTTAACAAAAATTGAAATATCTCGAGACTATCGAAAAATTTTCTTATCGCACTTCATAGTATTCGATTCGGCACTAATTTTTACGTATTCTCTGAAATTTTTATTCAAAACGGAGGGATCTTCAAAATTGTATAAAATTTTTTTTTAATTTTTTACTATATATTATATATATTCAACTCAAATTTTAGGGTATAGTTTGGGGTGATAAAAAAGTTCCTCAGCTAAAGTTTTAGTCCTCTAGCACCTCATGGGCCCGAAATATGTCTGTTTAAAGGTCCAAAAATAGCCTGATTTGGCCCATTTTCAAAATTACGCCATTCCTTTGAATTTACTACAAATTTTATCTTATTGGTCACATTTGAACTGGTAAAAGGTCTACATTAAGAAAAAAATTTTAGCTTATTTCAAGGCGTTAATTTTTTTTGGCATTGATATATATTTTGGAAAATAACAACATGATAATAATAAAAAATCAATAACAACAACACCGGGAATAGATCAGGGGGGGCCGAGCCCCCCCTCTCACCTATGCTATACTATATATATTTGAAAATTTATTTGTCTGTCTGTACCCTAATGACTCAAGAACCGCCGAACCACTTGATATGAAATCAGTGTCATAATAAAGAATAAAAGTATTCGGATAACATAGGCTATAGTTTTCTGACTCAGCATTCTTACTTTTGGAGATATTCAATTTTTACTATTTTTAGGATATATAAAATTTTTTGTAAATTTGCTTAAAAAGTGAAATACCTAAAGAATATGATTAAATTTTACTGCCACAATTGGTATTACTTAATTTGGCACTAATTTATACGTACTAAGTTAAATTTTTTTATTTTCTCTATTTCAACTCTAGAGAATCAATCAGAACCTATAATTTTTCATTAATGTTTCACCTACGCTGCTCTGAATAGTTTGAATGTATTTGCATAATTATAAATTTTTAGAGAAACATGATTTTTTTAAGCAACAGAAAAGTATTGAAGTAAATGTGAACAGGAGGGACTGAGTATCATTCGAAAAATCTGAATGTGTTTGCATAATTATAAATTTGCAATGAAAAATGATTTTTTGAAGCAACACAAACAGAAGGAAATGTGACACAGGGGGGGGCGGAGCCCCCCCCTCCAACTTTTGCTAGTATATATATATATATATCATTAACTTAAATATACTTCAAACATATCCATAAAATTTATATTCACCAATAATTACCTCTAATGAGATTCATTTATATAACATGTAATTTAATGTACAAACTTTTTATTCCGTTTTTAGCTAAGTAAAAAGAAAAATTTTCCAAAACCCCTTCTAAATTTAAATTTTGCAGAACCACATGTCTAGTAATTATCAATTATTTTAATACGTAATATATATTCCTCAAATACATCTTCCTATTTCAACCAACGATTTATAAAATATATTTATGCCTCTTTGACTTAATTTTAAATATTCTAAAACATGAAGCTAAAATCTTTGTTACTCGTATATAAAAAAAATATTTTTTAAATTTATTATTTCCAATTAATGAATTCTTATATATCCTTTCATTTAATTTACTTAAACTTACACACAAAAAAAAAAAATTAATATATATATTTTCTATTTAATAAACCTATATACTTTAATATAATTATAATTAATCAACATATTAACATATATTTTGACTCTGCTTTTACCTACATTATAAATAATTTCCCTGGTTTCTTAAAATTAATATTTTTAGGTGATCATATAACTTTCTTCTTTTACCTTTTATTACTTCTATAAATCTTGATCTTTTCATGTTTTCTTATAAAATTTTCTTTTTCTCTTTCATAAAATCTTCAAAGTTTCCTGCCCTGGCTTCCTGTCTCTTGGTGCTTGTATTTTTGGTCATTCCCAAACGACTAAATGACTTGGTAAAATTTGGAGTGCTAGGCTCGGATGCTTCTCAGAACTTGATCCAGAAAGTCTATTGTTTACGTCAGTGCCAAATTTTCTCTCAAATTTATATTTAGTATACATTCTCTTATAGTTTACGCATTTATATAATTATTTAACTTAATTACAACCTCATAAAATAAAATCTAATATTATTCGTTAGTTAAAATTTATAAAATATAAAACTTATGAAATGTAAATTTTATACAATTATTTCCTAAATATAAATTTTTAAAGTTCGTTTCTTAATATTATTATCACTTATTTAAAGCAGTATCTCACGTAGGGCAACAATTTTCCAATAGCTTAAAAATTAAAAAAAAATTTTTTAAATTCATTTTGTTAATTATCTGTTAAAAAAAACATAGGAAATTTACTATTTTATTCCATAAAACACTTTTCATTCCAAAAATAAATAATCAAATTCATTCTTTACTTAAAAGTTTTATTAGTCGTAAAAGTTTAGAAAATTATTTTCCAGTTCGAATTGATGAAATATAATGTTTTTGCAAAGTTTTGCTCAAATATCGGTTTAAAAAAAAATTTTTTTGACATTTTTGTTCCAGACTGTACGTGAGATACAACCTTAATTAGTTCTACATTTATATACTTTTTTGAATCATCTATATAAAGTTAATAATAAAATAAAATTTGAGAACCATTAAATTTCACTTTAAATTTCTTATATCCATGTAACAAGTATTTTTTATATACACCGAGATTCAAAGTATAGCCGGTATACGCATAATAAGTAAGAGAGAGACAAAATTATATTAGACAAAAACCAACTAATTCGAAACACACCGTATATATTTTTGAAAATTATATATTCATAGAAAAAATCATAGGAAAAAACAACAGATGTTTACGCATAGAAAAAAAAAGAGAACAAACAAAAATTCTCTCCCTTTTCACTTTCTTCCTGCTTGACCTACTTAAAAAAAAACGTTAGTTCCTCGTGTTCAAAATTTGATAGTTCTCGATTTTAATGCGTAATTTATTAAAAATTTATTTTTACTATTATTATTTTTATAATTTTTTCTTCCTTTAAAAATTTTATTTGCAACTAAATTAAAATTTTTTATGTTAAAAGTATTTATTTTAAGTACCCCTTTTAAAAAAAAATTATTAAATACAACACAAAATTATTTGATATACTTATAAAATTCAATACAACTAATAAAATGGTCACTTGTAAAAATTTATAGGCACTACTTACATCTACAAATTTTCTTTTCTTAAAAGTCTTTAAATTAACAATTTTTATTTCAAAAATCCTTTTTTTTTTCTGTAGCCGGCACTAACCTTGACACTAGTTCTGATGCACTTTTATTTAAACGACTGCGCCAAATTATGTGATGTCCTCAATAAAATATATGGCAGATTCTATTGAGAACGTGCACTTTTATGATTAGGATATCAATTTGATAAGATAAATAGGATAAACTCCAAATAATAAGATATTAATCAACATTTGACATAACGTGTTTTAATTATCCACTTATTACAATGACGGCCCAAAAGCAAGAGAGCGTATTTCCAAAAACAAAAGATGCTGAAGTTACATGGTATACTCCCACCATGAAGACTTTAATATACATATATTACATTTACATACATACATCTTAAATCTAGTGAATACTTAGTAACTATGTAGTGCTTTATAGTAGAGTGACCAATGTATTTAATATATTTAAACTCAGTTAAGATTGCCGCTAATATTTACGCGTGCGCGGTTACTAACAACATTACATTTAATATACAGAGTTTATGCTGTTTTGAGTATGCCAATAATTAAAGAAAATGAAGTTTTAATTAAAAAAAAAAAAATGTTAATATATAATGGTGGAAACGCTGCTGTTTCTGAATCTCTTTTGGGAGAAAAAATATTCATCATTTTATATAGCAAGTTAACGATACCAAAGGACTGGTTTTATAAGACTTGATCTTAAATTGTAAAAAACTATGAACTATTTTTCTTTTTTTTCTTTTTTAGTCAATCCTTAGATATATCTGAAATATTTTAATTCTCTATTACTGCTAGGAAAAAAAATTCACAGTTGCATCTTTCCCAGTTAGCGGTAGCAAAGAACTGTTTTTATAGACACTATCTGAGACAGTGAAAAAATAAACTAATAAAATATAGAAAACCATTCTTGGTTCCTTTTCTTCTACTCAATGATTAGAACTACTTTTGATAATTTCAATATTCTATCTCTTTTGGGAGAAAAAATCTCCATAATTTTATATAGCATTTAAGTTTACGATACCGAAGGACTAGTTTTTTAAGAAACTATTGGATACAAAAAAATTAAACTAATAAGAATCAGAAAACCATTCTTGGTTCCTTTTCTTCTACTCAATAATTAGAACTACTTTTGATAATTTCAATATTCTATCTCTTTTGGGAGAAAAAATATCCATAATTTAATATCAACTTGATGGCTGGAAAAAATATTCATAATTTTATATCAACTTAAATGCTATATAAAATGATGAATATTTTTTCTCCCAAAAGAGATAGAATATTGAAATTATCAGAAGCAGTTCCAATCATTGAGTAGAAGAAGAAGAACCAAGAATGGTTTTCTGGTTTTTATTAGTTTAGTTTTTCACTATCTCAGATAGTGTCTGTAAAGACTATATAGTCCTTCGGCATCGTTAACTTGAATGCTATATACATAATGATATGAATATTTTTTCTACCAAAAGAGATAGAATATTGAAATTATCAGAATTAGTTATAATCATTGAGTAGAAGAATAGGAACCAAGAATGGTTTTCTAATTTTTGTTAGTTCAGTTTTGCACTATCTCAGATAGTATATTAAATCCAGTTCTTTGCTACCGCTAACTGGGAAAGATGCAACTGTTAATTTTTTTTTCCTAGTAGTATTTAAATATTTCAGATATAATTTTAAACATTGACTAAAAAAAAAAATAGTTTTGAGAAAGTCCAATTCTGGATACTGCCTTATTGTTTTGAGAGAAATTACGTAGTTGCTTTTTATAATTTTTGTAAAGAATTTAATTAATAAAAAAAAGAATTTTTTTGTTTTTATTATATGCATCTTGTCATTCATAGATTTAGAATGTTGATATGATTTTCTTTCCATTTAATTTAAACTTTGATACATAAAAAAATAAATAAATTAATTATTAAAAAAAATTAACTGTTAATTAATTTTTTTATTTAATTATATATTTTTTTTTCACAAATTTTATATTCACCTATACTTTTTTACTAATTTCTTTTTTTAAACAAAATTTGTAAAATATTAAAACTAATTAAAAAAATGATATTCAATTATTTAAATTTAATTATTTACTTTAAAATTTTGATATAATTGTTATAAGCAGATGTCGCTCTAAGAATATCACTCTCGCAAGTCATAAAATTGACTTTCCTTTACTATATAAGGATCAAAATTTTATTACATGATATACGAAGCGCGCGTGCGAATATATTATAATATAGCGAAACAATAATAAGCGAATCACGGGGGGTACAAATTAAAAACTAAATAATACAAATATGCGGTCATCGTAACTTCAGTCGAAAAAAACAGCGTTTAAAATATTAAATAAAAAAATAACTGACTCACATGGTTAAAAAACTTAATATTTTATTTTCTTTAAAAAAAAAATAATAAGTCATTAAACTAAAGTTATATTTCATTAAAATAATTTTAATAATATATTTCATTAAATTAATGAAATATTTCATTGCTACATTTCAATGAAATCAGTTTATCAAATTAATGATATATACCATTGAATCAAAGAAACGTTTTTCTCAGTGCAGTAATGTCAAATACTCAAGATTTGATTCAAAAAGTTTTAGATATTAGCGCCCAGATAAATGAAGATGTAATCAACCAAGTTTTTGCAGAATTTCAAGATCAGCTAACTTATTGTACGCCTCAAGAAGGAGGTCAATTTGAGGATCTTTTAAGATCTGGATGAAAATCTAGAGAATATTTTGATGTTGAGCTTTTTAAAGATGATTTTTTGTAAGAATTTATGGAAGCAGATGAAAATTACACAACTCATAGAATCTATAAATTTTATAAACATGACTTTAATTAAATGTTAGATTAATAATAAATTTACCCATGTTTCAAAATCATTAATTTATCTTATTAAATTCTTTTTTAAGTGAATAGTTTACTATAATTTATATATTTATAAATTAAAAAGAAGAAAAAAAATATATTTCTAATTTAATTAAAAAAGAAAAATTTACGTATTTCTAGCGTTACATTAGTCAAAAAGAAAGGTAACCTGATAAATATTATTTTTGGTTCCTCAAAGAGAAACCATTGTGTTAGGTCAAAATTTGATTTTCTATTTTTTGGCATATAAGCACGTTTTGGGACCCCAGGAAGCTAAAAAACCGGTTTTTAAAAAAAGTCTGTATGTGTGCGTGTGTGTGTATGTGTGTGTACGTACGTATGTAATCTGTGATATTTCACAAACATTATGGAATTAAGACCTAATTTTTTTTTCAAAAATTTTTTCACCAAAAAAGCTCGAGGTACTTTTTTTTTTTTAATTTGGATGTAACACCTCATTTATTTCCACGAAAGTACTTATATTTGAAAGTATGGTTTTCACATGATATTTTGAATCGGATACTTAATTTTCTAAAAATTTTTTTTCTAAAATTTTTTTCACAAAAAAATACAAAAAATACCAATTTTTTTTTTCTTTTTGGACGAAGTACCTAATTTATTTCCATGGAAGTACTAGTTTTAAGAACCTCGTTTACAGTAATTTTTTTGAACTGATACTGAATTTTTTCAAAATTTTTTTCTCAAAATTAAAAAAAAAAAGAAAAATAAAAAAAATTGCAATATTTATTTTTTTTTTTGGTGTAATACCTCATTTAATTCTATGAAAGTACTAATATTTTAAAATATTGTAACCAGTGATATTTCAAAACAATTATCGAATGAATACCTAACTTTTTTTTCCAAAAATTTGTTTATTAAAAAAATCTCAAAATACTTTTTTTTTTTAATTTGGATGTAATACTTGAAATTACTTATATTTGAAATTATGATTTTTACTTGATATCTTGAATCTGATAATTAATTTTTTGAAAATTTTTTTCTCCAAAATCTTCGTCACAAAAAATACATAAAACACCAAATTTATTTTTCGTTTTGGACATATCTAATTTATTTTAATGAGAGTACAAGTTTTAGAAATTTAGTTTATAGTAATTTTTTGTATCCGATCACAATTTTTTTTTTATTTTGATATAAATTATAACACACAAGAAAGAGTGATGGAAATCTTGCCTCTTTTTGACTTCCTTGGATTATTTTGCTCCTTGCTATGTTTGTTTATGTATGCAGCTTAATGAAAATTAAGTAAATTAAATTATAAACAATAATAAACAGCCTAAAAATATTAAATGGTTATGTATCCATTTTAAGATTAAGATTTAAAAGTTATATTGGCATTTTTTAAAGAATCAAACAATTTATAGAATTAAATAATTTATTATTTTTTGATTAATAGAAATAATATAAATAATGTTAAAATCTTGAAGCAATTAATGTGGGTATTTTTTTTATTACAAAATATTATTATTATTATTATCATTGTTGCGGAAGATTGGTCAAATGCAAGAAGTACACTGAGAAAATAAATTATAAGAAATTATTATAAATTCTGGTAAAAACTCCTATCTGTTTATAATAATTGAGCGAATATTTGTAATTTTCGCATCGTTACTAACCATTTCTTTGACAAAACAAAAAAAATCATGTTACCCAATATTTTAATTATTAAGGGATAACAGTGGTGGATCCAGCGGGGGGTGAAGGGGGCATTGGCCCCCTCCTAGGAACCAAAAATGTACATGATATTTAAAAAATTTTGTATAATTTCAACAAATTTAATGAAAAATTGCAAATTTTTACTGATATCGCCCCTCCCTTAGAAAATTTCTGGATCCGCCACTGAGGGATAATTATATATTCTAATAAAAAAAAATTTTATAAAAAAAAATAAAATTAGCTTTTTTTATATTTGTCTCTTTTTAATTATGCAAAAATGATTTAAAATCCATTAACGCCGGCGCGACCAATCCATGGACGCTAGAATTTTCACTTCAATAACAAAATGATCTCAATAATCTACTTTACCAGCTACTAAAAATGAAAATTGTATGTATAATTGCATGGTTGTAATCAATAATATTTGTTGTAAATTAAGATTACAGCCCATTGTTTGAGGAACCTCAGTGCCAGCTAGTTGACAGGGTATTTTTAAATTTTGCAAAAGCGTAATTTTTTAGGGGTGTTTTTGCAGATTTCAGGGTGCTTCGTTCATTGTTAACCCCTGGGACCAAAAAAATATATGGTAACTCAATAAATATTATTTTTTTAAATTTTGCAAAAAATTTTCTATTTATCGACAACGCACGTTATACTATATACTTTGTTTTGATCCAGTTACTCTAAAAGGGGAGGGTGCAATAGCATAGTCCTGGCAAAATCTGTTGTATGCCAGGGCCGAATGGGCTAAAAGTTGGTATCCTAATGTATTTTTGTACGTAGAGTTAAAAAATAACAAATGTCTGTACTAAAAATGGGTGATTGTGGGTCAAATTTGGCCCAAACATGTCCAGTGCGCATAAAAATGCAAATTACGCAAAAAGTAAAAGAAAATTTTATATAAGAAATGTTCTTGAATTTTATTTAAAAAATAATTTTATTTTAAAAAAGTTTTTTTTACAAAAGTGGTTTTTTCTGAGCGGGAAACCAAATAGATTCAAATGTCGAATTGAAGCTTTAAAAGTATTATATAAAATATTTTTAAAAATTTTTTATACATTCAAAAAATTTTTTATTGTTCTTAAATAGAAAAATATTAGAGAAAATTAAAAAAAAAAAAACAAGAATTTAATGCAGTAAAGTATCAAAAAATAATTAATTTAATAAAAATAACCTTTTAATTTTAGTTGCAATTTTCTATTAAAGATTTAAAAAAAAATAATGAGAAATACATATTAAATTCTTCCATCCTATATGTTTCATTTGCTTACATATTTATAAAATCTTAATAATAATAGCATTATTTTTACGCTAAAAAAATCAGTTATGATACCTTCATTTGGCTAAAAAATAGGCAAATTTAAATGATTTTTTTATTTATAAGACATTCAAATTTAATTTTGAAGGTCTAATCTGAAAAATGAATGCTTCCAGTTAAGATACTTTTTTTTTAAATGCTCAAATTTCTTTTATAAGTAATATTTAAAAAAATAACCCATATAGAAATTTTCTTAAGGATTTCTATTAACAGTTACACACAAAGGGAATTAAATATAATACCTTCATATAACAAAAAAAAAAAAAAAAAACAGGAAAAAACGGTAGTAAAAAAGGAACTGCCCATAGTATTTTTTCCCTTTATATAGATAATATAAGATTATAGCATAGTGCTCAAGCGCGATCCGGGAAAGGTTAGTTTTTACATATGTTAGTGCATAATAAACAATACTTGCTGAAAAAATGTGATGATCATTTTTATTATACTATTGTTAAATTAATAAAAAAATTTAAATATTAATTAAACAAAAGTGTTTAACAATTTTTATTTATCAAAATTTTTTTATGCATAAAAAATTTTTATTGTAAAAACTCCATTGTATATAGATATACATACATTCCTTATTAAAAGGAAAATAAATTTTAGAAATAATGAATATTCTTTGAATTCAAATTAAGTAAGTGATAATGTTTGAAAATATTTTCTTTTTTTCTTTTTGATCATTCTTCGAAATTATTATTACAATTTTTTTTATTTTGTAGATACAAAATAAACTTGGATGATAAGTGCTGCATTTGTCAAGATGAATTGTTTAAAAAACCAACAATTGTTGTTAAACGTGGACTTCAAAACTTAATCAAGATAAGCACCATGAGAAAAGATGATAGAAAAAAGTATTTTGAGAACGTTGAAAGCTTAGAGTTTCATGGAGAGTGTAGGAGAAAATATATTTGTGTTTCCAGAGGCACGTTGACGAATAAAGCTTCTTCAAAGAAAATTTCTGCAACTAATGAACGCTTTGAATTATTACATTCACCTAAAAGAAATAATTTAAGAAAGTCAAGTCAGTTTTTTTACTTTAAAAATGATTGTTTTGTATGTGGCCGTAAAGCTAATATAGAAAAAGAAAAAAAAATCTGCGCATAAAAGAAAAACAGTGATTTGTAAAGTATCTACAGAAAACGTATTACAGAAAAATTAATGTTACGCATTAGCTCCAGAACAGATGCACTAAGCAAATAAATATTATAAAGGATTGCTTGTGTAGATTTAGTAATTAGAGGTGATACATATCATCGAAATTGCTTCGCTGCATATTGCACAGGTTCAAATAAACTTAAGCAGGATAATCGTCCAAGTGATCGCACCAAATTATTGATGAATATATGAATAATGTTTATTAGGTAAATATATTTGTTATTAAAAATTTTGTTATTTACATGAGGCAAAAAATCATAATACATTTAAAGTTTTATTAAATTTTTTAGGTAAAACTGAAACAGATCCCTGTATGGAAAACTTTAAATTAACACAGAAAATTTGGGTCCAAAAATCTTTGCAAAGCTGTATCCAATTTTGGGGTTTCTACGTCATATGATGAAGCATTATTGTACGAAAAGTATTGTTCTTGTTCCCCGTTTAAAAATAAAAAAAAATGTGTTTTCCCAGTGGCTGTTAGATAACACTGATTTTAATATTAACACGCTAGATGGTATAGGTACATTACATGGTATGGGTTGTTTACAATCTGTATATCTACAAGATTGTTTTGAAGAAATTGATTATACTCCTCGGCTAAGCTCTATGCCAAAATCAGAGGAAATTGCAAAACTTTGATCAACCTTTGTATAAAAAAAGCTGTAGAAATTATCCATACATGTCATGTACATGAAAGAGTAGTTATAATATGTATTTTTTTATTTGGTCAATAAGGAACTATCTCTTGTTTTTTGTAAAATTCAATTTATTACATTTGTCTAGTGTGCGACAGTTTCGACAATCTTATTCTTGTCCTTTTCAAGCTATAAAAAATTACATAAAATTAAATATAAATATATATTTTTGAAAAAGAATAAGCAAATATTGGTAACTAGGGCTGATAAAGTTTCAATTACTATTATACAGAACAAATCTAACTTTTATTCTAAAGTAAATTTGGAACTAGACAATAGAGACAGGTACATCCGGTTGGATAAAAATCCGTTTGTTAGATTAAAAAAAAATACAAAAAAATTTCTAAAATTATGGAAAAGTTTTGGTGTTTTTGATGATGATTTTGATTTTAAGTTTGAGATAACTGTTTTACCGAGAATGTATGCATTAATAAAGATATATAAGGAAGGTTATCCAATAAGGATTGTTGTTTCTATTTTTAATAGTCCTCTTTACAGTTTTGACAAATGGTTATCTAAATTATTGTCAGAGTGTATTAAAAAACCTGTTGCATCTGCAAAAATAGTTATGAAATTAAAAATATTATAAAAAACAATGTTATCCCTGATGGTTATGTTTGTATGTATTTAGATGTGGTGGGTCTTTTTCCTAATTTACCACACTACTTAATTAAGGAATGTCTAAGTAAAAAATGGAAATTCATTAAAAATAGTATAACGTTAACTAAACAAGAATTTATGGATGGAATAGAATTTTTCCTAAATTCTACTTACTTCCAATTTGATGGTAAATATTATAAGTAGATTTTTGGTTCACCGATTGGCTCTTGTTCTAGTCCAATTTTTGCAGAGATTGTGATGGAACAATTGGAAATAAATGCATTGAATAAATTAAAAAGTAGTGATGTTCTGAATATAAATTCTAATTTTTACTCTAGACCTCCTGTTTTTAATTCTGATAAAGTATTATTATACAAGAGGTATGTAGATGATTTATTTATGATAGTAAAAGAAGATGAAATAGAATTTGTTAGAGATGTATTTAATAGTTTCAATTGTTCGTTACAATTTACCGTGGAGAAAGAGAACATGAATAAGATTAGCTTTTTGGATATTGAAATTACAAGACATCCTAATAAAATCTGTGATATAAATTGGTTTAGGAAGAAGACTTGCTCAGCGAGATTTTTGAACTTTAAGTCACATCACCCGTTAGATCATAAGAAAGCTATTGTATATAATTTAGTGGATAAATGTTCCAAATTATCTGACTCAAAATTTGAGTCTGATAATATTAAATTGCTAAAGATATTTTTATTGGCTAATAATTATCCGATAGACTTTATAGATTTACATATTAGAAAGAGGTTAAAATTAATTAAAAATACTGGATCAATTGTTAATTACAGTAAAAGTTCTGATGCAATGAAAAAAAGAATAATTTTAATCCCTTTCTACAAATATTTTACACCTCTATTAAATAAACTGGCCAAAGAATTAGAATTCTTACCTATAAATAAAATTACTAATAAGTTTAATAATATGATTAGATTAGGAAAAGATTTGGTGAGTGATAAAGAAAAATCAGGTGTTACCTATAAAATAAATTGTATAGATTGTAATATGTGTTACATAGGTCAAAGTGGTAGAAAGCTGTGTTCTAGGTTAAATAATCATATATATGATATTAAAACTAGTAGTTGGAAATCAGCTTTAGTTTAACACTCTAGAGACAATCATCATATTTTTGATCTTAGTAATGTTAAAATTTTAGGTGTTGAAAAAAATAAGCATAAAAGACTTTTTAATGAAATGGCTAATATACAATTAAATGATAATACCATAAACAGGGTGGAAGACACCAACAATTTGAAACCTGTTTACAAAAATTCTATAAATTTAATGAAAAAAATGTTAAAAATTGCCGATCTAACATTGCAATATTCTTAGTGTATATTTCACGAGGGTGTATACAATCTATATGATATATACACGTGACGTTGTACATTTTATATGTAAAAATTACATGTGACTATAACAGCAGACAAAATGGTGCAAATAATAACAAAGGAATGATTTACTTATTGTTGATTAATTTTAAAATTTTATTATGTTATCTGAAGAAACTTTGTTAAAAAGATGTGGTTTATGTATTAAGGATGCACCTCTATTTTATTTTAATAAAAATTATGACTAAATACTATGATGAATTGGTATGTAAATAGACTTAGTGATACATTCAACAATACTTGTGTAAATATTTATATTTAATTTTATGTAATTTTTTATAGCTTGAAAAGGACAATAATAAGATTGTTGAAACTGTCGCACACTAGACAAATGTAATAAATTGAATTTTACAAAAAACAGCAGATAGTTCCTTATTGACCAAATAAAAAAATACATATTATAATTTCAAATTTTAATAGGAACAAAAAATCAATAAGTTTTATAATGAAAGAGTAGTACGTAAAATAAAACCTCGTCTGGGTGTTTTTCATTTAGAAATGTCATTCTTAGGTACAATTAGATATATAATGGATGGATCTCGCTTAAAAGAAGTTTTAGAAGAATGTTATGCTTCTTTAAAAATTGATAAAATGTTGTTTGGACATGCTTATGCAAGAGCGGTAAGAGGTCATACTCTTGTATATGCGACCTTAGCTAAAAGAATTTTTAATGAGCTAGAACTAACTAAGCCATTGATTGGTATTTAAAAAATATTTCAGAAAATATTTTTTTTTACCAAGGTATAGAAAATTCTTCAATACTTAAAAATTTGTCCCAAATTTCTTGTAAAAATGATCGAAATTGAAAATAGAGAAAAACCGCTAAGCTTTGGATTCAATACGTGAAAATGGTATTGTTGTTAAAGTGCTGTATCCGATCAAAGAAGTTAAGAGATTTGAAATTTCAATTACTTATTATCACCGAAATGCTTCCTTATTTTTATGCTTCTGGTCACTACCATTATGGTATATGTGCCCACATATATGCGCAACAATTGGATGAGTATATTACAGAAATAGAGGAAATTAAAAAAAAATTTTGCAAGATACTCTACATCCCGTTTCTCCAGAAATAATTAAAGCTATTAATGAGTATGACCAATTTATTAATAAAGGGTACTGCAAAATCAGGAGAGTCAATAAACCTTTTAGTGAAACTCCTTCAGATATATCAATGGAACAAGATCATAACAGGATAATGAAAATTTATGGTGGAATTAAAGACCGAGATTTTATTGAAAGTCTGAAAAACTTATGGTTTATAACAGCACCTTATACAAATAAGATAAATGAACAAGTACAAAATTATTTTCGAGTTAAATATGAAACATCTGATCAGCACAATGATTCAAGAGATTTAAGGATTAATAGAGATTCTAAAGGTATGGAAAAAATAAAGAAATTCTTTGACTCGCACGATCCTTCTCCAAATATTGTACATTTAATAAATATAGCAACAGACATAGTGTGAAGTGAAGAAATTAATGTTTATAAAAGTTTTGAAAAAGGAAAGAAAGTAATGGAACAGTTTTATGAATTACTGGATATACATTACAAAATAAAATATAGAGTCCTAAACCGTAGTAAACAAGGCGCTTCTATGAAAATAAAAAATAAGGAGGTATTCATTGAACCAAATTTTTTTATTTCAGCGACTATGCTTTTTAGACGTACCGATAGAAAAGAGAAAAGAGCATTTTAAGTATAAGATAGCTCCTTATTCGACGTCTCTTATTGTAGGCGGTCTTTTAAGGAAAGCTAAAAAATCAGCGCTTTTTGAACTATTAATTTTTCTAACTAATTTTTTGAAAGTTTTTTTCCCAAAATTTTTTTCACGAAAAAATACAAAAAACTTTTTGGACGTAGTACCTAATTTATTACTACGAGGGTACTAGTTTTAGAAAGTTCGTTTATAGTAATTTTTTGGATCTAATACCGATTTTTTTCAAAAATTTTTTCTTAAAATTTAACAAAAAAATAAATAAATTAAAAATTGCAATATTTTTTCTTTTTTGGTGTAATATTTCATTTAATTCGTCCATGAAAGTACTATCTTTAATAATTATTATCCAATGAATTACGTTAGATTTTATTTTGAAAAAAATTGATTTAGTTGAATTCAATAAATAAATTTTCTTTTAACTTTTAAAAGTTAATAGAAATGTATGTATGATTGCATGCTTGTAATCGTTGATATCTGTGGCATATTGAAGTATTAAGCTCATTGTATGAGTAACCTTAGTGCCAGCTAGTTGGCAGGGTATTTAACTTAGAACGATTAGATCGAATTTTGAAATTTTTACTGTTGCTTTCAGCTGATTCCAAAGGTTCTTTCAAAATGGTAAAATCAAGCTAAAAGCTCATTGGGAGAAAATGTCCACAGGAAATTTCGTTACGTGCAGAGACAATCTTCATATGCGAAACGATAACCTAGCGCATGTATTTGGCGACTACTTCAGGTGCACTTTTGAAAACTGGAGCTCTAGAGATGGATGCGGTAAACAAACTACCAAGGAACCTACTATTAGACTTATGCGAACCGTATGTAATTAAAGATAGTAATAAATATCATATTTTATTACCTGTAGCATCAGATGTAGCAGTTTCTATGTCTAGAGCCAATGACATTATAAAGTTAACATTAAGTAAATTACAGAAAATTTTAGAAAAAGAAGGTATAGAATCTTCTTATTGAATATACTGAAGAAAAGTTTTGATTTAAGTTCTAAAATAACAATAGTTATATGTTTAGGGTTATTAAGAGTAACAACAATGACAGAAAGAGAGAAAATACTCCAGGAGGCTCATTGCTCAGTGATTGGTGGTCATAAAGGAATCACAAAGACATGGAAGCGCATAAAAAAAATTTTCCTGGGAAGATATGAAACAGGTCATCGAGGAATTCATTAACCGATCCTAGATTGTCAGCTGGAGAAATTAGTTAGAGTGAAAATGAGACAACCAGTATTGATTAAGGATACACCAATGCCATCATTTTATAAGGTAGCAATCGACCTGGTCGGCCCTTTGAACACCACGGCAAATGGTAATGTGTATATCTTAATAGCTCAATGTTTATTGATTAAATTTGTCCAGGACTATGCGATACTAGATGGATCAGCTAGCTCAATAGCAGAAGTTTGGATAATTTGATATCAACTTTTAGTTGCCCGTAACAACTGTTGATATACTCAAAACAAGATTTTGAGCCCAAAATTCAAAGTTACTTAGGAAATAGCAAGAATGTTCAAAATCAAGCAGATTAGAACGTGTAGCTGTAGGCCCAAGAGTAATGCTAGCCTAGAGCGCTTGCACCATCCTTTAGCCGAATATTTGACTCATTTCGTGAACAAAAATTTGGACGACTTGGATGAATACCTGGACATAGCTATGTTAAGCTATAACAGCGCCGACCATGAAGGGACAGACGCAACTCCGTTTGAATGGATTTTTGGCCGAATATGTAGAGCACCGTTAAGTATTAAAGGCCCAGAAGATCTGCCTAAAACTATGGATAAATATTTGAAAAATTTGGTCACTCGCCTAAATAAGGTACAAAATTCAGCTAGAGAAAACCTTATTAGAGCTAAAGAAAGATCAAAGAGGTATTATAATAGAAAAATAGTTCATCGAATTTTTAAAATAGATAACAGCGTTTATTTGCTACCAGGGTATAAAATTAGGAAATTTAGAAACCATTATTTAGGTCCATTTGCAGTAAGTGATACATATCAAAATGGTAATTTAAAATTGAAATTAGGGCAAAACAAGTTCAAAATAATTCACCCAAATAGAATAAGAATATTATATATAAAGCCAATATTTCCGTTAAATGATTAAGTTAGATAGTTAAGATAAGTAGTTAATAAAAAAATTGTTTTACAATTTAGGAGAGAAGAGAGCGATAAGTAACGTAAAATTAGGAAAATTTTACTTTTTTATCTAAAATTAAGAAAGATCTATTATTAGAAAACCGTTAATAGAAAATTTTTTGTAAAGCTCGTGTAGTTAGTTATACTGGAAATGTTTAAAATTCCTCTCTTGTATATTTTCGTGTTCGGTTTTTGATCCTTCAGAGTTGGCATATTATATAGTGACTAACAAAAGATAAATTATAAACAAAAATTTGTTTTACAAATTTGTTTTACAAATTTTTTCTATGTTACAAGAAGGATTTCTGTCACATTTATAAAAATTTAAAATAAAATTAATTTTTAAATTTTAGATTTTTAAGCGCTCTTTTGAGCAGTTATCACGTTTATTTCTTCGGAACGTTTGCGATTTCGGACTTCCGTAAGGGAGGAACTAAAATCGAACCAGATCAGTGTGTGCTCGTATCTAAGCCGCAAAACACGCTTTTTTGAGAGCTGTCTCTTATTTTAACGTTAATTTGTAAATATGTTAAATTATTTGGTCTGGATAACTCATATCCATTGTAATTTTGTGATCTATATTATTTTGTGTGATACGGTAATATAATAGAATTTAATTACCGATATCAATATTGTTAATCGTGGTTAATCAAAATCCGGAGTATAAGCACGCAGTCGCTGACTCCGCCATTGTGATTATCACATAATACTATACTGGGTATTCTACAAATTTATAGTGAGTTTCCTGTATCTTTTCTTTGAATTAATCAGTGTAACTATTGTGTTTGGTCAACTACATCAAGGAGTATGGAAATTCGCCAAAGACGACATCAGGAAGTAAGGTAAAACATCTTCTAGATAACGCGTGCGAATGTGCTGTTACGGTGTAGATTTTAGGTATTTTTAGTATTCGTATTTGGTAATTTTAGGTTATTTTGTATTTAATTATGTTATATTAATTGTTATACGGAAATAACGACCCGAAACATCTCTTGCTCTCCCTTTAATTTTTTATATTTAGATCATTAACCCTTTTGGCATTAACTTTACCCTTTTTGATTTGTTAGGTTATATTTTCCGGTTTTATTAAACCGGTGGCGCTCAACTTTATCTTTTTTGTTAATAAGAATTTCTTTTAAATAAAAATTAATTATTTTTGTTCATTAAATAAATTTGGTCTACATAAATATTTATTTTTACCTCCCCTCCAAATACTTTATTTTTAGGGTCTTCTCGCAAAAACAACAATAAAGGTAGGTCCAATATGGCTGTTGTTGTACAGAATCGTAAAGATGATATTTTACGAATTTTCGGATCTAAATATTTTAAATTAAATTATTGGTCTCATATAACACCGGTCATATCTGTTAAGGAGGGAATTTTAATGTAACGACATACTGGCCCAAATAAAGGGCGCAATATTTTAAAAAAATAATAAATAATTCACGCTAAATATTTTATTTAAGGGTACCTTCTTTGAGTTTTGAAATTGAAAATCGATTTTTTTTTTTTTATTGATTGGTGTTCAAAAAGTATTCAAGAATTATAATGCGGTGTTTTTATACACCTTTTGAATAATTTCAAATTAAAAATTGCGCTTATATATTATGTAATTCAGGTGTGAATTACGGCGCTAAAATCGATGTGATTGATCGATAAGAGTGGGGCAAGTGAGTTTCAAAGAAGTAACTATCTCTCTCGTCCCTCGGATTTCGTGGAAATCGGACGAATTATGTAATCTCGCGCGCGCTCCTTTGTCCCTATAGATGAGATATGCTCTATAGGCGACTTTATTATAAAGCATGTATCGCATATCGTGCTAAAATGTGTTCGCGTAGTGGGACCTTCTAATTTATAGAAAATTATATGAGTGAGGATGGAGAACGTTTTCAAGAAGAAAAGGGTTAGTTGCCGTGTAGATGAGGTTCATCCCACCACCAGGAGTCTCTCCATAAAGGTCCACACGTCGAGTCACTATTTTCTGATTCAATATTTTTAATAGAAGAAAAGGAGCGACGTCGTGGGTAAGGGTTTAATAAAATTATATAAATGGTTAACCACGCGGAATTCTAATCGACGCGAATTTGTTTTTCTTAATTTATAGAAACCGGTATATATTTGTATGTATGCATGATAAAATAGTATGAGTGTGGCCACCGAAAATTATGTAAAATATTTTTATAATATGTAACCAAAATATCAAATCAAATTTTATATTAAAATATATGATGATCATTTTAGCTGAATTAATAATTAATAAAAATATTTATTTATCAAGCCTTTTTCCAATGCATGCTGCCAGGCGTATGTGTGTGTATTTTTGTATACCACACTATTGTAAAACAGGTAAAACCCCTCCTCTCTTATTAGTAACATTGTATTTTAGCAATATAAAACATTATTAAATTAATTATTATTAATATTATTTATTTATTATTGCTAAAATAAAGTGTTACAGAATATGGAAAAAAAATTGCAAATGAATCCCGCAAATAATAAAGAAATGACAGCGCTGAAAGTTGAATTATTACTATGAAAGAATACAAGATCCGAAACTTTAAACGCGTTTTTCTCAAAACGAACTCTTTGAAAACGGCCCACACGATAACAAAAAAACTATTGGTCCGATTTCAATTTTTTTTTTATTAATCGATTTATTATGAAATTCTACAGGTACTCCTCTAGGATAAACCTGATTGGAAGATTATTTTGGTCTGTAGGCTCCGTTTTGAGGCTAAAAATACGGTCAAATTTCGACTTTTTTCTATTAACCTTTATAAATTTTTTAATTTTCAATATTTTTCATATATCCTAGAGGAGTACCACCAAAAACTCATGTACTTTATGGTGTTTTTTTTATTTTTATTTCAAACGATCCTAAACCAAGTTATGATGTGGGCCGATTTGCAACTTTTTTTTTAGACACTAACTTCAGCGCCATCTCATCATATGTCAAAAAAGAGAAAATTAAAAAAAAAAATTTTTTTGTGTTTATTATAATTGTATAAAACAGCTGTAAAAAAATCTTTTTATTATGCAATAAACTTTTTGAGAAAACTAATCAGAAAAAAACGTTATTTTTACTAAAAACTCAAAGAAGGTACCCTTAACGGGACTTGGTTACAAGTTTAGAAAAGGAACAATTCGAAAGTTAGTGTAATTGCTAATTAGCATAGACCACATTATTTCCCCGGTTCAAAAAATTTGACAAATTCCCACCAGATTTTCAGGCTTTGGGCCACGTCAACGATTAACGTAAAACGTTACATCCCCATACACAGCTCAGGAGAAGAATTTGATGATTTGTCACATTCTCCCGTCACTCTATATACTCGCGGATTTTGATGGATCGGTCTTCTCGTTTTGGGCCACAAGTCGTAAGTTCCGTATTTTCGTGTAGTGTTCCAGTAGACGCCAACCGCAGCAACTTTGCAGAAAATCAAGATTGGTTTTGGAAAATCGCTTAAATTATAAGTACATTGTAAGACATAATATTTAATAACTTATAACCTTCAACTCTTTATTTAAACTAATTATAACATAGTCAATTATAAACTATATCAATTATTTTTATATACATAAATTAATCTTTTACCTACTACTCAATCTTCTTTAATTGAAATCTTTAATTGAACTTACAACCTTTCCCGCCGTTTAGTGTCTGCATAAGACGCAAGCTAAAATGGTCTTGATATTATATTTCTGTGTTAACTCATAAAGTCAGTTGTAGTAATTTGCATGCATATAAACAGTAAAGTTTAGTAATAATTCAGTAAATTCAATAATAAATAAATTAAACCACCTTAGACGTAACACAGTTTTGAAATAGAAAATCAATTTTTTTTTAATTGTTTTGTGTTCAAAAAGTATTCAAGAATATGGAAAAAAAATTTTTAAATAAATCCCAAAAATAATAAACAAACGACAGCCCCTGAAAATGAAAAAGCCAGTATGCAAGAATAAAAGATCCGAAACCTTAAAAGCGTTTTTCTCAAAACGAACTTTTTGAAAACAAAAAAACTATTTCTCCGATTTTATTTTTTTTTTATTCAATTCGTTATGAAATTTTACACAAGCTGAACTACAATGAACCTGATCGGAAAATTTTTTTAGTCTCTAGGATCAGTTTTGAGGTTAAAAATACGGTCAAATTTCGACTTTTTTCTATTTACCTTATTTTTAATGTTTCTATTTAACTTTTTTAATTTTTAATATTTTTCATTGATTATAGTTCAGATTATGCAAAAAGTCATTTACTTTATAATGTTTTTTTTTTTATTTTAGACGATTCTAAACCGTGTTATGAAGTACGCCGATTTGGAAGTTTTTTTTAGACACCAACTTCAGCGCCAACTCATCATATGTAAAAAAAAAAGAAATACAAATATTTTGTTGAAATTTGTTTTGTGTTTAAATTTGTTTATTGTAGGTGTATAAAACAGTTGTAAAAAATCTTTTTATTATACAATAAACTTTTTGAGAAAACTAATCTAAAATATAACGTTATTTTTACTCAAAACTGGGAGAAGGTACCCTTAAAGAAAAAGTTTTAAAAAATTTTCCATAAATATCTTAAACTGAATCTAAGAAAATTTTTTGATCTAAAAATAAAAGTTATAAGTATTAAATAAAATTCCTGTTGCTTATTTATGTACTTACTCAAAATGCACTTATACTGTTTAAAAAGATTTTAATATTGATACTTTATATATCTAATGAGTTATTTTTTAATGTTTTAGAGATATTTTTTAAATATTGTATCAAATAAGGCTTTATTAATTTTTAAGAGATGAATAATATCTTATTTTTACGTTTCGCATGTTAAAAAATCTAATAAAATAAATAATAACATTATCCACGCGCCAAAACAAAGAGAGTGTGTATATGCCATGATTTGTTTACAGAGCAGTGGAAGGGGACAATACCATAGAGACATTGTATAATGGAGGATGCCGCTTTTTTAACGCAGAGGGCGTATAAGTAAACCACTCTTATAATATAGCTCAACAGCAAAGGTGATCATTCTTGCTAATTGGCTCCGCCATTTTCAGCCGCGAAATATTCAAATTAAATTTTTTTTTTTTTAATATAACTTAAAGCATAAAATTCCAACTTATTAAAAACCACGATTTTATCATTTTTTCGTCATATTCTAACAACTATAATGAAAAATTATGACCAATACAGTAATGCTCAACAAAGAATATACATGAGAAAAAAAATTTTTTTTCCAAACCTCTGAACATGCTCAAAAAACAACGTATTTTTCAATTTTTTGACTTCTTGAAATTCTAGTTTTAAGCGTCTGGTGGGGGAGGGACGTACGATGAGGGCGTGAAAAAAATGTTTCCGAATAATGAGTTTCATTCACCATCAAACAAGGCCAGGTAGGTTGAAAAAGATTGAAATGTTGAAGAGTTATGTTAAAGATGAAGGAAAAATATAAGAAAAAATGGTTTTTTTGATTTTTCGGCATGTCTCACTACCTATAATGAAAAATTATGACTAACATGGTAATTTTCAATCCAAAATATACATAAGAAAAAAAATTTTTTTGTAAACCTTTGAACGTGCTAAAAAAAATCGTTGCTTGTAATTTTTTGACTGTTTGAAGATCTAGTTTTAAGCCTCTGGTGGAGGAAGGAAGGAAAGCCGCGAAGGGCGCGAAAAAAATATTTCCAAAAATTACGTTACATTCCCCGTCGAACAAGTCCAGGTAGGTCTAAAAAGATTAACATGGCGAAGAGTTGTGTTATTATGAAAATATGTGAAAATATGTGAAAAAAAATCGATTTTTAGACGTTGTTTGAGGTAGCGCGCAACAGAGAGGTGCTAGAGGACTAAAACCAACGCAAAAAATGTTCTTTTTTGATACCTAAACACATGCTTAATTGAAATTAGCTATACAGGGTGAGTGCAAATTCATCTATCTTATACGGCTAAGCTCTTTGAATGACTGGATGTTACAGAAAAAATTCTTTCTCGTTTGTAACGGTTATAACTCCTGCTATTTTTTTTTTTTTTTTTAAATTTTTTTGCTCACTTTACTTGTAGAATCTCATCACCGTTCGAAGCAAATATCGCTTGAAAATTATTTCTATTCTAAATTTTTCAGGTCACGGATTCATAAACTTTCGATGGCTCATATATATTCATAAACTTAAGGTGGCTCACGCAGTTTATAAAAAACGAATAATATGAACTAAAATTTACTGGAGATGAAGATAATTAAAAAACAAATCCATTGATCCCATTTGATGATTTGTCAAATTCTCCCGTCACTATATATACTCGCGGATTTTTAAGGATCGGTCTTCCCGTTTTGGGCCTCAAGTCGTACAGTCATAGTTTGTGTAGTGTCAAATCCAGTAGACGCCAGCCGCACTTTCTTTACAATGATTCAGGATTAGTTTGGATCAAATCGCTCAATTATAAGTACATTGTAAGACTTTATTATTTAGTATCTTTAATAACATTCAACTCTCTATTTAAATCAATTTGTCATATATAATTATATTCAATATTTATCCTATATATATATATATATAAATCTTTAATTTTGTATGTTTGTTTGTCTGAAATGAGTAAACTAGAACGCGATAAAAGTTAGAGACGCGGGGTTTACGGCAAAAGACGGCAAAAATTACGGGTCAAAACATAGGCTAGGTTTCGTTTTGATTGATTACGACAAAAATTTTTTATATTGAAATAACTGGATTTCCAAGAATAAAATTTTTATCAAATTTAAAAAAAAAACCAAAAAAACATAAAACTGAGGAAAAATTTTTTTATCAAAAAGAATTTCATTCGATTCGGGTATATTTTTTACGTATCCACCTAAATGTTCAAGGCGATCGGTTCGATCTGTCAAAAGATACAATAATTTTTCGAAAATTATAAAAGTTTAGTTTTTTTAATAATTTTAATATTTTAATATTTTAATATTAAAATATTTTTATTTTAATATTTTTAATCCTATCCTATCCTATCCTATCCTATTCCTATATATATATAAATCTTTAATTTTGTATGTTTGTTTGTTTGTTTGTATGTTTGTTTGTTTGTCCGAAATGGATAAACTAGAAAGTGATAAAAGTTAGAAACGCAGGGTTTACGGCAAAAGATGGCAAAAATTACCGGTCAAAACATAGGCTAGGTTTCGTTTTGATTGATGACGACAAAAATTTTTTATATTGAAATAACTGGATTTCCAAGAATAACATTTTTATCAAATTTTTAAAAAAGACCTAAAAAACTGAAAACCGAGGAAAAATTTTTTTATCAAAAAGAATTTCATTAAATTCGGGTATATTTTTTACGTATCCACCTAAATTTTCAAGACATTTTCTAAATTTCGGCTTGATCTGTCAAAAGTTATAATAATTTTTCGAAAATTATAAAAGTTTAGGACTAATATTATATATATTTCTAATTTTTATCAGCCACTGATGTAGTAACTGAATATAGTAACTAAAAAAAGCTTGAACAGCTATTATCAGGCAGAACCCGGGTAGTCGAGAGAAACAACTACTGCTTACGGATCCTATTAAAGGGTAGCGAAGCTTTGTATTGCTCATCACTAATTATCCATCTGGGTTCATATGCCCAAAATTTTTATGATTCAGTAAATTTTAGATAATACTTCGGGTAAAAAAAGGTTGTTATGAAAAATATTGAGTAACCTAAAACAAAATATCTTTGGAAAAATCAATTATGCAGGGGTCCAGGGGATTGCAGCCTTCCTGGCGGCTGCCGGGGCGAGCAAAGCGAGCCGGAGGCAGTTAGTTATAAATAAATTAAGATTTTACCTATTAAATCATTCTCTTCGCATAAGACTGAAAGGTCTAATCAATTCGCATTCTGAGTTACGTCAATCTGTAAGCCAGTCAGTAAAGTCTAGTTATATTTCAGCATATCAGTAAATTCAGTCAATATATTAATAAAACAACCATAGACGTAACGCTATCTTTGTTTTTCATATTATAAATCAGAGCTTCAAAATCCTTAAAGTAAAAATTATTTTTTTTTTTACAAGTGGTCACAGGTTTTTTGTAAATTATTATTATTATTTTTAAGTATTATTTCTGATCATTATTTTGTAATCGCGAGGCTATATAAATCGGGAATAGCTAAAATTACGAATGTGCGTGTGTGATTCGTTTGTATATTTTATATACATAATTTTCATAGTGCGAGCGCGATTATTATCGAGTATCACAAAGTAGTTTTTTATATAATTATATTAAATATTTTTATGCACTTGTTTGCAAATTAACCTAATTCAACCCTTTGTGATAATCGAAGATAAGCGCGTCATGTGAAAAGCTTCGCTGACGGGGCCAAAAAAAAAAAATTATTTTAATTAATTAGAACCCCTTTTTTATTACATTACATTACAACTGGAGGAGGGCTTTCTGTCGTAGAAAACTCTCCTGTCACTAAGCTGGGGGAAGACAGCGGCCAGTTTCCTAGGCTGAGCGTCCCAAACTGAAGTTATACCTGAAAAGGGAGTTCCGGTTTAGGGCAAAAAAGCGCAGCGGGGTTTTATAGCGTGTTTATCCAGTAAGAATCTGGGGCGTGGCCGGCGACCGCGATCGCCAGTGGTCTCTCAGTTGTACACTTTGTACAACTGGGCGGTCATGGAAATTTACGGGTCTGTAAGGCCCGCAAACACTCCATGGCTGATGCAAGATTCACAAGATTCCCTTGATAAAAAAAAAAAAAAAAAAAAAAAAAATAGGTGCTGCTTCTATTTTAAAATTTGTGTACTAAAAATAATATCTTTTAAAATAGTTTTAGTAGTAGTAGTTTATTTATCTTGCATAACTTTTTTTACATAGTTTTACAAGAGAATATATGCATATAATAAATGTTTAAAATAAAAAATGTTTACAATATTAATTAAATTATAATATAATATGTAGTTTTACAATGCTTTGCAATATAATGGTAAAATTATTTTGTTTGTTTGTATATATATATACAATATATATCTGTTGCTTCTTATTTTTTTTTTTTTCAATTTTAATTATTTTTATTATTGTTACAATTATCCTTATTATCATTATTATTATTAAAATTATTGTTATTATTATTATTATTATTATTATTATTATTATTATAATTTTTTTTTTTTTTTTTTTTTTTTTTTTTTAATATTAATCTAAATTTCTTTTTACATTATTCTTTTTGTATTTTATATATATTTTAAATAATTTATGTATTAGTTTTGTGTATTATCTCTATTAGAGGCTATAATGTGGATCAATATGACAATTTTTCTCGCTTTGGTTTCGTTAAGATTGTTTAGTAAATTATAAAATGTTGAGCTTAAATTGTCATCTTGGTCCAATTCTGGAATTAATTTTTTTCTTTGTTCATAATAATACTGGCAATACACTAACATGTGCATGAGGTCATTTTTAACATTACAATATTCACAATATTCATTTTCATTAGTTTTAATTGTATTTTTTTTAAGAATTATTCTTTGTACATAAGTATTATACATTCTTAGTTGAGCAATAACTTTTTTGTAGTATGATGGAATTTTCAGGTTCAGGTAGCCTGATTTCATTCCATTATTTAGTAAGCTTGGGTAAATCATTAAAGAGTTTGAGTTTTCACAGAATTCCTGGTCTTTTATTAACAAGTAATTTTTCATTTTTGTAAGCAGATTATTTTTTTCTGTTGTCAATTTTTCTAAAGTTATATTAAGCCATGTATTAGATTCGTTTATTTTTTTGAAAAAATATTCATTCACTTGCACGAACCAGTTAAATTTTGGGGATGAAGGATCATATTCTGACAATTTTTTTAGTTTATTGAAGCAAATTTTAGGGTATCTACTGTCTTCCATTTCCAAAATTTTTTGTGTGTAATTTAGGATTAGTTTGAAACATATTAATTCAACGTTATCTAGATTTAACTCTTTTCTTACCACATAATCAGGTGTATTGCAGGGCAAAGCAAGGAGCTTTTTGAAAAATGTATTTTGAACTTTTTCTAGTTCAGGAAGGTGTCTTGGACACCAAACTGGAGCTGCATATAAAACAGTCGAGGAAACAAGCGCGTTAAATAATTTTTTACACGTAAAGGTGTCTGTAATTTTTAACCTGTTTATTATATTTATAGTTGGTTGCGTGGCTTTGTAGCCTTTTGAAATAAAATTCTTTACTGTTTTATCGTATGCTCCAGATTGAGCAAATGTAACACCTAAATATAGGTATTCCCTGGCAATTTCTACAGGGGCATTTTTAAAATAAAATTTTTGTTTTGTTTTACCTCCCCTTCTACCCTTTTTAAATATTATTATATTAGTTTTTTTTAAGTTAATTTCTAATTTATTGTTGTCAAGATATTTTTCAAGAGCTTTTAAAAGCCGTTGTTGGTAAATGGCTGATTCAGATAAAAAGAACATGTCATCGGCGAACGCTAGTAGCGGTGTCGCTATCTTCTCGTCCAGTTGCACGCCCCTAATACCCTCATCTTCCAGACATTTGCCCAGGTCAGCTATATATAGTGAATAAAGCATAGGGCTCAATGTTTCCCCCTGCAATACTCCTTTATTTATGTTACACTTTTCTGATAGACCTTCTTTATTTTTAACTGCCATATTAGCTTTAGTATACAGATTCTTTATAATATTAATAATTTTATTGCTCATTCCTAGATTATTTAATTTTTTCCATAATAGGTCATGTGGTACTGAAGGGAAGGCGCTTTTCAGATCTACAGCTAAGGCGTATAATTTACCACATTTTTTTTCTCCCGGCTTTTTTCTAAGATGTATATTTATTATAGAATTAAGTGTAAAAATATTGTCTACCGTGCCTCGCTTTTCTCTGAAACCCGCCTGCCATTCAGGAATTTTTTTGTTACTGTTAGACCAATTTGGGATTCTAATGAGTAAAATTAATGTAAATAGTTTTAGTATGACGTTAACTAACGAAATTGGTCGATAATTTTCTGGGGAAAATTTGTCCCCTTTTTTATAGAGCATCTTTGTTATGATTTCTGCCCACGAATCTGGTATTTTTTCTTGTTCTATGATTTTATTAAAAAGTACATTTATATATAATAACCAGTTCTGAGGTAAATTTTTTAGGAATTCATAAGTTATGCCATCCACTCCTGGAGCTTTTTTGTCTTTACATTTTTTTAAGGCAAACTCTATTTCATCAATTGTAATTTCAGCATCCAGAACTGGATCACAGCAAATATGAATTAAGATACATTCATTTTTGTTGATTTCTGGCTTATACATTTTTTTAAAATAATTAGTCCACGTGATCAGGTCAATATTATCACATTCAGTTTTATTTGTGTATCTAAATGAATTAATTAATGACCAAAATTTTTGTGATTCTTTTGTTTTTGAGATTTCTTCTGCTGATTCTAATAAGAATTTATTTTTCTTAAAATCTATAAAATTATAATATTCTAATCTTTTTTTGTGATATATTTTAACCTGTTCACTTGGGTAATTATCTTTTCTTAAATTTTTTAAAAAATTTCTTATCATTTTTTTTGCTTCATAACATTCTGTATCAAACCAGGGATTTACAACAGAAAAGTTACTATCAATCTTTTTTTCAAATTTAATCATTTTTATTTTTTTTGCAATTTGCTTTATTGTAGATGCTAAGTTTTCTGCCATCTCGTTTAACTCTAAATTTACCTTAGATACCCTATCGGAGTACAGCATTTCATTATAATACTCTAAATTTTTACTTTCTTTCCATTTAATTATGTTTTTATTTATGCTAGAGTTTTTATTTAGAAAGAAAGTATTAAAATTTAGGTATACCGCTACCGGCAAGTGATCAGATAAATTTTCAAGTTCAAATACTTTAAAATCATTGATTGTATAAAGCGCTTCCGTATTACAAAGACTTACATCTATTACAGATTTACCTAGTGTGTTAATTGAAGTGAATTCTGCAGGCCTGTCGCTTGGAAATCTTCCGTTGGTAAAGTATAAATCGTTTTTATCGGCAAAATCGATAAGATCACGCCCTCTTCTGTCTATTTCCGTATCTTTAGTTTTTCTCTTTTTTGAGAATATGGTGTTATTTTTGAACAGCTGTTCTTGGTTTATCTCTCCTTTGTCAGCAATTCTTGCATTGAAATCACCTCCAATAAATATTTTACTATTATTATATTTTGTGTTAATTTTAATTAATTCTTCTTCTATAATGTCTAATAGTAATTTTGTATCTTTTTTTTGGTTTAAGTATACTAGTCCTATAATTATAGTGTTATTACCAAATAAAGTTTTAATAAAAATATATTCTTCTTTTTTACATATTAATTCTGTTTGTTTATAAATTAATCTATTTAATGCTATGATTAGACTTCCACTTCCCCGTCCTCTCACGGCGTTTTTTACCGCTAATTGATCGAAGATTTCGTGATCATTACTTAATATTAAATTATGATATGATGTATGCCATGTTTCACAGAAGCATAGGATGTCGCTTTCCAGTAATTCCTCTTTGATGTTGTATAAGTTTTTTTTGCCAGACATGTTCCAGTAAATTATGCGTAAAGAGGACTGGGGGAGGGGATTTTTTTGTCAATTAGATGTACCTGTGATTGCTTGGTTACTTGTTTTAGCAGAATAATAATTCGTAATCGAATTATTATGTTTGATTAAATTATGATTAAAAGTCTTACTTATTTTTTTTTCCTTACTCTCTTCGGGAGATTTAGACTCTTGTCTCTCTCTTTTCTTCGAAGATATCGGGGCACTTGAGAAATCGATCGAATCATTTATTTCGTTATGTTCATCATTATTATTATTGTCATTTCTTATATTATCGTCTATATTATTTTTTGTTTCTTCTAGGAACTTAGTTGCATCATTCAAGTTGTATTGCTTATTTTCTATGATTAAACTTGATTTTATTATTTTGCTCTCTATATCGTAATTAGTTAATTCACTTTGTATAGATTTTAACTTTTTAAAAATTTCTCTATCCTCTTTGGAAATGTCATTAGCTATATTTAAACCTTTAGCTTTAAGGCTGCCGATTTGATCAAAAAACTTTTGTTTAAACGTTAGCGATGTTAATCTTATAATTACCGGTCTGTTTCCCAGTATTCTACCTAATCTACTATAATAGTCTATGTTATCTATTCTCAAATCTACAATTTTTAATATTTCTTTGATTTTATTTTCAAAATCGTCGTTCACTTCTTTTGTATCCGGTATGCCATAAATTATTATATTTTTTGCTTTGTCCATATTTTTTAATTTTTCTATTTCATTTTCTAATTTTTTAACTTTTTCGTTGGCCCCGTGGATACTGCCTTCATTATTCTTAACTTGTGATTTTAACCCATCGAATTCTTCATCGTTTTTGTCTAGCCTTAATAAAACTTTAGCTATTAATTCTTTTATTTCACTTCTAGACGGTTCTTTATTGTTTTCCGACATTGTTTTAACTTAATTTTATTAATTTATATAAAAAAAAAAAAACGAAATTAAATATTAAAACCGGTGACTAATAATTTAGTAGCACAAAAATATATAATTTATTTGATCAGGTGTGACTACTATAATAGTTCTCCTAAGACTGGGCACTGTGCGCCGCTTCTCAAAGCACGCGCTTACACTCTGTGCACACACGCACGTATACCACAAATACACGCATACTACTAAACTTATATAATTATTATATTATTAATATTTTATATAGTGCATTATTTAATTCTCCCCCCTTTTAATTTATTTGCATGGAAAATAAATTAACATGAAAAATTTTATTAGTTTTTATGTATGTATTAAAATAATTTAAAAAATTAATTAAAAATAAATAAATTATTTATTATACACAGTTTTTTTTACATAAATTTATATTAAAAATTTCACACATGCTTTCATTCATTCCAAAAAAATTACATTATTTACAATTTTTACAAAAATATTCTTAATTTTTATGCAAAAAAATTATACTTTTGCTATTTCTTCCAAATTTTGAAAGTAAAATTAGCTTCTTTATTGGTCTTGTAGCGGTTTTTAATATAACAACTCTTACTAAACCGTCATTCCCTTGGCCATCATTTACCCAAAGGTAAGCTTTCGTCAGGTATTAGAAAAAGGACGATTTTCATCATCACTATTAATAAATTTTAAATCTTCCATTGCATTCTTATTATCAGTAGACAAATGTATATTTTTAATTCAATTAGAGTCAAAATTTGACTGATGTTATAATCATCTGACTGATTAGAAAAAAGCAATGTAAAATGATGATTTTTTTGACAAATCTTACATCTTTTTTCCGATTTACATTCAGGCAGCATATGCAATCCTAAACAATTGAAACATCTATGTTTACTAGCCGCGAATTCTTTTCTTTCAAGTAGAGTTTTGTTCAAAAAAATATCGCAAAAGGAAAAGAAATGATCTTTGTTACAAATAATACACTTGATTTGATTATCTTTGTTATTATTTGAGTCATTATTTGTAACATTTATCGATGATTTATTAAAATTATTTACCGTGTTATATTCGATTGACTCAAAAACAGCAACATGATTTTCTATAAATCTAAGTAAATCTGAAAATAAAAGAGGTTCTTTTGAATTTTTTAAATTTCTAACATATTTTCCCCACTGTTTACGCGTATCCATATCAAAAAGGGAATTTGAATGAAATACCAACGCATCGTCCCAATACTTGGTATTTCTTTTTAATGCTTCTAATGCTTGTATATGAGCTGTAATCCAGTTCAAAATTCGTTTTAATTCGGCAGAGCACTTTTTTTTCATAGCTTTTAAATTAAAAAATGAAGCTAAATGTGGATTAACTAACTGCCTCGTATTTTCATATTTGTCGACTAACTTTTCCCAAACGAAAACAAAGTTATTATTTGTAATACTATATGAATTAACTAATTGCAGGGTTTCACGCTGTAAACTGGATTTCAAATAATATAACTTAAAAACATCAGAATAGTTTTTCTCGATAACTAAAGATTTAAACATGTCTCGGAAATTCTCCATTCCGTAAAACTAACATTAAATTTTGGGATAGGGATTCTTTCCAATTTTTCCAAATTATTTTCAGTGGCAAAACGTGAAGATCTATGTGAGTTATCATTTTGAGGGCAATGGCTTGCTATAAATTCATTAAACTGACATTTATTTTTTAAATAACTTTGTTCAACAGAATCAAAAGTATTATGTTTTATATAATTTGTTTTATCAGAATTAGCTATATTTAAAATTTTATAATGATTTTCTTCAAAATGAAACCACATGTCATTCAAATTTTCCAAACGGGTGGAAGCATTGTATATGCTTTCATTCCCATCTTCAAAAAAATTGGTATACGAATTTTTAATACGTTGTGAAATCGAATTTTGCTCTAAAATTAAACTTTTTGCCATTTTAACTAACGTATATTAATATACAAAAACTTATAATATAAGAAAAAGTTTAATTGTTTAAGTATGCAAACTTTTAACGAAACATATAAATATAACTATTTGCGCGAATTAACTAAACAAAATAACTAAATGCGCAAAATAACTGAGTAAAAAATTATATGATAATAGAATATGAAAAAATTCAAAGAAAGAAAAATCAATGAAAAATGCTGCATAAACTGAACTAGTCAAACTCTTGTTGGAATTCTTTTTGGAATTATTAAAAAAACTGTGCTACATATAAATGTGCAAAAGTTCCCATGAGAACAATACCAAAAAAAGATTTTCTCATAGAGGCCCTTTTGAAAAGAAAGAAAGAAAAAAAAAATAAACTAACTACAATTATTTTTAACTAAAAAAAGAAAACTAGTAATTAACTTTTTCTTCAGAATGGAAATTCAATGGGACCTCCAAACTGATGCAACAGATTTCACCAATTTTTAATTTCTTTTAAATGGTAAAATTTAAATTGCATAAATGAAAACTTATTTTAAATAAATCATCAATAATTCCTAAAACTGAATAACTGATACAAGTTTTCTCACCCATAAAAGAGAAAAATAAAAAATCACTGTAAAAACTTTAGAAAATAGTATAATAACTGAAACTAAAATAATTCTCTTCTTTATTGTTGGAAGAACTCTGCAAAACTGAAAAACTAAATTTTTACAACTAAACTAATAAACTGATCATCACAAAGAATAATAAAAAACTTGTCCAGGATAATTTTGCCCATGATATTTGCTCGTAAAGGTTGTTATATATTAGTTCAATCAGTTTAAATACTCTCCTTATTATCGAGCGATAAAAAATTATTTTGAATTTCTATTATTCAATACTTATTATTTGCCCAGGATATTTTTTATTAAAAAACACCCAATAAAAAAATTAATAAATTTTTAACATCCATAATAAATTATCATTCTCAATAAATAAAAAATATTTTAATAACATAAATATAATTTCAAAGGAAATCTTAAGATAAAAAGGGAAAAGTATTATTATATAACTAATATAAAGTAATGTTTTAAATAATTAAAAAGGTATAATAAAGTTTAAAATAATTTATCTTTCTATTATTATTAATTAAACTATTTGCACACAAAAAATAAACTTAAGATTCACACCGCGGTCCCTCGACCTTTTTTTAAGAAAATAAAATTTTTATACATTCAAATATTCTTTTTTTTTTTTTTTAATACAGGTAATAAGTTTCTTTTAATAAATGAATTTAATTTTAAATTAAAAAAAAAATAGTGAACAAGAATTTTATTTAAGTATATAAAAAAAAATGAATTTAACAAATGTAAGTATTATAAAAGAAACCTTGAGATGAAATTTGATGGACTCCCCCATATAGCAAAAAACTACAAAAATTAGAAGAAGGCAGAAGAGGAATGTTGCGCGCGCAGTACCTCTTGAACTTGAAATTTTTTAAACAAATGTAAACATGTGATTTCTTGACTGCGCAGTGTGACGGGAAGGAGGGATTTACCCATATAATACACCCATCTGAACACACCCATTTACCAAAATTAATTTCAAACCATCTTCTCATATTTATACAAAATCGATAACTAATTTAAGACTTATCCGACATAAGAATAATAAAGTTCCCCTATAACAACGCACCCAACCCCAATGATTTCATAAAAAATATAACATATAGTATATTACTAAAATCACCCTCCGTAGACATGCAAAAGTTACACACCCTCTGTAGACGGTCATGCAAGAGTAATAAAACACACCCTAAAAAAGGTCATGCAACAACAATAAAACGCACCCTTAAAACGCACCCTTAATAGTCATAAAACTAAGTTAATTAAAAAGCTCACCCTCCTTAAAATACATAAAAATCAATATCTCATCCAAAATGGAATCCAGTCACTAACCTATACGCTTTCAGAAACCCACTTGGCAACCAATCATTATTTTACGACTAGGCGGAGAGTTTAAATCCAGCCTTAGAAAAATATTGTCACTTCTACCAGAAAAGGTATATAAAGTGTGGTTTAGACATAGCTCTCTTATGGTTGGCTCTTATCATCGGCTCTTACTATCGGGCTACGACTCATTTAGTATTGTCTCTTTAACCCGGCAGTGTGTAATAGCCTTCCTCGATATCTATATTAATCGTGATTAAAGTATAATATCAATAATGCTTGTTAATTCATTTGACTGCTTACCTATCCTTTCCGAAAAATTACCAATAAAGGTCCGAGAGTACCTAGTAATTGCCAATAAACGTGAAAGCCGAACTACATCAAGAAATCAACGATATACCATAAGTTTTAGATATTTTGGCCCACTACCAAGATTCGTAACAGCAGGCCCTTCCGGTAATTTCTTGGATTTCTTCTTCTTGAGGACGTCATAATCTCACTAAATAATGGAGTCCCTCTTTTTCTTATGATTTTTCTTGAACTTTTTTTTTGATTAATTAAAAATTTTTCACAATCTACGTTTAACTGAATTTTTAATTAGCATTTTTATAACTTATTTTTTATAAAAGAAAATTTTATTAACTTTTTGTGTCTTGGACAACTTTAAAACTGTACATCACTAAAAATGGATGACAAACTAATAATTAATTTTTTTAAGCAAAAAATTTTTACTGAAAAACTTGTAATGGCGGCCGTAAAACATGATGCCGGTAAAACCGCGCACATGTTTTTATTAGAGATTTCACTAACTTGATTTTTAACTTGAAAAAATTTTTGTCATTTTTTACTTTTTTTTTTTTAAATCTTTTCTTCACTTATTTAATTATTTGAACTTGTTAATCAGAAAAACATGAAATATCATGGTTGATAAAAAAAACTCCTCTAATAAAATATATTATGCCGCTATGCGGTCGATGATTATTTATTATGGTCACTGAAGTTTCTTTTTTTTTTTATAGTAATCTAAACGGGGATGATGGACCAGAATGTTGATGAGTAGCTTAGTGGACTGTATTTTTATAAATAACTAAATGAATAACTGAAACTGGTGATGTAAAAAAATAATAAAAATTAATAATTTAGTAGCACAAAAATATATAATTTATTTAATCAGGTGTGACTACTATAATAGTTGTCCTAAGACTGGGCACTGTGCGCCGATTCTCAAGGCACGCGCTTACACTCTGTGCACACACGCACGTATACTACAAATATATGCATACTACTATACTTATATAATTATTATATTATTAATATTTAATATAGTGGATTATTTAACAAGTTTATTGCAACAGTCCTGTAAATATGAGTACTGCACTTTTTGGGATAATCTTATATCAATAAATGGTATCTACCCGCAGGGTATATTGTCTTTTGTCTCTTATTATTTCCGTGTAAGTTATGTACTTTTTTAGTAATATCTAGTGCGTTATGGACAATCGGAGCTTCCCCTATCCCTTTGACCGTTCAGATTTAACATAAGACTGCTGAGAGCTAGTGTTATCTTAGCTACTTTTTCGATTTTTCCTTTTGACACTGATTTTATGTTATTTCGTTTGACGGATTAGGCTTGGCGGTCATACAAAATCACGTATTCAAATGTACAAATAACTTTCAGGGTAATGATTTATTACTAGATCTAAGGATTTAGCATATCTTACAATTGTATTTTTTAAATAATTAGTATTTAATTGTTAGTTAATTTTTATTCCATTACTTTGCTGTTAAGAAATATTTTTGTAAATTTCTTATTTCTTATAATTTATATAATTTTTTGTCAGAGTTCAACTTTCTTTCATTCAAGTTTATTTTTCATGTTAATATCCCTTAAAGAAAGATTTTTTTTAACTGAACTTGAAAAACTATTTTAAAATAAATTTATTTACTTTAATAAATCTTCACATTTTAGATAGTTCAAATAAGTTTTAATTTATTAAATTCTCTATTTTTTTAACGGCAGCATTTCCAGAAGAAGCAAGTAAATTTTTAATAATATTAAATCCAAAATCTGGCCCTGGAAAAAGTAAAGAAATATTTCAGAGAAGAATACATCCTATATTAGCAGAAGCTGAAAAACCATATGATGTATTTATAACAAAATATTCAAACTACGCTAGAAACTTACTAAGGACCCATGATTTAAATCAATGTTCAGGACTCGTTGTGGTTGGTGGCGACGGAATGGTCTTTGAAGTAATTAATGGTATTCTTCAAAGAAAAGATTGGTCACATATTATAAATGTACTACCTATTGGTATAATACCTTGTGGATCAGGAAACGGGTTAGCAAAATCAATAGCATTTTCAAAAAAGTAAGTAATCTATTTTAAGTTATATTAATATATAATAATTACAAAACTTAGTAAAAGCAGGTTATATTTTTTGAATAATTAAAAAAAAAAAAAAAAACGCTGCTGAACCGATTCCACTAAAGTTCCTTAAAAATAGGAGAATATTTTCTGAAACTTGAATTCTCGCATTATTTAATTCAGTATTTATAAAAAAAAATAAGTATTTCTTTAATTCAATCAGTACAATAAGTGTGGCCTTACAATTATTTTGAGTATATACAAGGCTCAAAAGGCCCACACAAACTCGTGGGTACGTACAACAAGCATACGAGCCAGAGCAAATTGTTTGAAAAAGTAGTGTATAGTGTGAGTTAGAATGTAGGGGATTCAGAGGAGACATGAATGCTGCCATAAAGTGTATTAGTATATATGAATCGTAGTATTAATATATATGCGTGTCTTCTTTAATATAGTCCGACTTTTTATGTTGTACAACGTACAAAATAAGATTCAAAGCATGAATAAAATAATTTATGAATAACGATTAAAAAATTAATTTTATTTATTTATAAAAAACATCAACGCAAAGTTTTTTTTTCATTATTATTATTATTTTCACCTGCTTTTAGTTTAGCTTCTTCCACGGGAAGCTTAGGTAACTCCAGATCAAATTGATATTTTCTTTCTGTTAAATTTATTATGTTCATCATTCTGTCTTCTAATGTGTCACTTTTTCTTTTTCTTGTTACAAAATCTTTTGAGTAGGCAGAACTGGGCTCCACTGGATTATTTTTGCTGATGTCTATACTTTTGAAACATGGAAACTGCTGCGTGATATTATTATTTTAGGTAGTTAAAGTTTTCCTAACATTTTTAACGTTGCAGTTTTCTGCATTGTCACTATCAAGGTTTATCACTTCTTTATAATTTTTTGAAGTTAGCTGCTGGGAATTTTGATTAGAAACTGAATTTGAATTTTAATCCAGCTGAAGCGTTTTAGCCAAAGCAAAATTGTTGGAATTCCTAAAATAAATTATATCTTTTTAGATTCTGTTAAATAATAATTAACTAATGATAAAATATATGTATTACTTTGTAGCTCCTCTGTATTTTTCTAAAAAAGTCATTAATTTAAAATTTGCAAAGCCTTTTCTTGGAGCTGCTTTTGCATTCCCTGAGACTCTAATTTCTTCTTGTATTTATATTCCCTTCTATAATAGCTTTTTAATAACTCCCATCTATTCATACAATTTTAAGCTGTAAAAAAAATTAATATTTTATAATATAAGTATATATCTAAAAATCAATTTCGCATTAATCTTACCTGCCACTCCCAAAATAGCAACAACAGAGAGCCAGCAATTAACACTCATACCTTTTCTTTTATAATCATGTATTCCCTAATTGTACAGAAATTCAAATTTCTTTACAGCATTTAGTAGGAACTTATCTTTTCTAAGATGAGTTATAAATGCTAAATATTTTCAGATGCTGGTGGATTTTCTATTATTCGTTTTTGTTTCTCATCATAAGATATTAAAATGCTTCCTAAGATTTAAATTTCTCATAATTTTAAAAATTTTACAAGAGCATAGATGGGTGGATCAATATCACCTTCTTCAGTATTTTTAGGAAGTTCTTTTTCTACACTGGTGGAAAAATCTACTGTGACCGTATCGTGCTAAAAAATGCCCTTTTTTCAGGTATAAATTAAATTAAGGGAGCGCAAACTATGTGTAAAAGCCTTCGTCTTACCAAAACGGGGAAGCTCTCTACGATAGAAAGCCCATCTCTTTTTTTAACAACAGAGTTTCCCTAACCTACTCTAGTACTTTGTCCCAGTTTTTAGGACTCTGTAAGATTTTTGGGAATCCTTCTTTAGGTCTCTAATTTAGGAATGGCCGGCGCCCATTCAAAGTTTTTATTAACGGACTGTCTATGAAACGTAAGATTTACGACGTTATTCTTTGATGTTTTGAGTATTTATTTAATAATCCCAATGAATAACTTTTTTATTTTTTTTATAATTAACATAAAAATTATATGACACAATAATCACTGACTTAAACTGAAAGCCATTAATAGGGTTACAAGGAGTTCTAATGATATTAGCCCCCTCCCACCACAAAGAAAAAGATTCTAACTCATCAGGAAGTTTGACTTTAGACACACAATCAGTAAAACTAACGTGCGTGCTGACGTGTTTTCATGTGCATCAGGAAGATACGAGTGTATTTTAAAATACACGCGTGCCACAAATTTAGGCCACTTGGAAGGATATGCCTTTAACAATGAAGTACTTCCATGAAATCTGTATATAAAAATATAACAACCAAATTTAGATATAATGCTGTAAGTATCTTTACTGCTAATTTAGTTAGTAGAAAAGCTGTGCCAAGTCCTAATCTTGGTATTGTTTGTAACTGCCTTATAAGGGTTACCTTTGATTTTTCTTGAACCAAATAAACTGTACTTTTACCTTTATAAATAATTTTAAGATAAGTTCAAGCCGTGTATGCAAATTTTGAAGTGTCAGCAAAGCTCTATAGCTCATACTTAGATTCTGATACAAATTGTAGCCAACTTTTAATTTTTATGTTTTTTAAAATTGGAGTAATATACCACATTAAAAATTTATTTTTTAGTTCTTTAGGGAACGAATAATCCCAACCCAATTTTGCAAGCCATTATCTCTGTATTAAAATTGTTGCAGTGATGCTTACTGGTGCTAACGACCCAAATGAGTCATAAAATTTTGCTTCACTGGCTAAAAGTAATCTTTTAGATATTTTCTCATTTTGATTATCTTTTTTGAAATTAAAGGAGAAAAAGTCACCTTCGACCGACCAATGCAATCCTAAAAGGTCAAAATATGAATAAGAAGAGCCAATTTTTGCACAGATTAATTCTGGAAAGTTGAGCAATGGTTTGTGGTTGGCCTTCCATTTATGCAACAAAAAAAATACCCACCTTGCAAATTTTAATTTAATCTCACTGCTTATCAAATGCTTCTTTCAGCGATTACCCGCCAGAGAGCGTATTGTTCATGTACGTCTAAAATTTCTACAGCTAAAAGAATATTTATGTACTCATCTAAAGCCAGTTGTTTCATACTGCTAATTACTAGAATCAAACTGCTAATAATTCCATAAGTGACCGTGTATAGCAACCACATTTTGATTAACATCATCTCGCTATAAAATTTGCTTAAAGCGTCTATTATCCTTAAGACCCAAAATTAGTCTATACATATGTTCTATATCAGGCACGAAAGCATATTTATACCTCATCCAGTCCATCAATAGTTTCGCTAGATCTAAAAGCAAGGTCGTTTGTCGACACTTTACTATAATCTCTAGCTGTACAATTGAAGACTGATCTAAATTTACCATTATGTTAGTTACCATGATGAGGAATAAAATAATATAAATCAACAGAATGTAAAATACATGACTCTTTTATATTACCTAATTCTCTAGAATCTAAAAAGAATTTATGCCACGTTTTGTCATAATCAGGATCTTTAGGAAGACGAGCCTCACTTTTATTTAGGAATTTTTTAGTAATAGCATAGGCCTGCTGATGATTTTTTAAAGAGCAAACAAACTACATGGTGACCTCTTTCATCCCTATAATGAGTTTCAATAAAGTATCTTCGCATGCTTGTTCATCAAGAGTTAAAAAGCAGGTTGATTTCTTGATCCAAAATTTAAATCATGTCCATTTAAATTAGATTGATCTACAATACAACAAATTGGCCCACTGCCATAATTTTCTAAGACACTCCTAACAGGTTTAGTTCGCATAACTTCAGGGTCTAAGGGACCAGCTCTAAAAACATTGCTAATTATAGCAGCATGAATACCATGTATACTTCTATATTACCGTGTCCATTAAAATTTGGGTCAGCTAACACCGAAGTCCTCAAATGATTTAAACTTTACTAAAAAACTTAGCTTATAATCCGAAATTTTAGGGAGGACATCTACTTCAATTATAAAATCAGAAACGAAATGAGTTTTTATACGAAATGACGCTACTAAACTACAACTATACGCAATATTACCACCAATGCCTGATACGGTTAACTTTAATGAAAAAATTGGTAGATTCAATTTTTTAACTAGAGACTATTTAACAAAAGAAGCTTGTGAACAATTGTCCACTAGTTCCCTAACTAATGATTCACGACCATTGATACTAGATAACATTGATGAAAGATACCATCTTATCAAAGTAGTTGTAAGTAAGGATTGAAACATTGAATGTCAAGAGGTACTTAGTAGTTTAATTTGTTCTGTAAGTACTTTAACCGCATCCTTAGCTTGAAAACTATAATTAGAACTATTTTTAGCAGTGTCTTATCGTATTCTTAATTTTATTACTTTTGTTTTTATTTATATGCAAAGTTGTGTGGAACTACATACAATGCATGCTTTTTTTTTTGAAAAACAGTTTCAACGATTTCTTTTTGTTTTACGTATGAAATATAAGAATCTTGCATCAATCATGGGATTTTTGCAGGTCTTAATAAGGTCCGCAGGTATCTATGACCACACAGCTCTACGAAGTACAACTGGGAGACTTTGTCGGTGTAATGTGCCAGAAACCTACAGACTAAACACGCTTTTAACCCCCCTAAGTTTTCTGCCGCAAACCGGGAATCCCTTTTTAGGTATAGCTTCGGTTTTGGGCGCTCAGCCTAAGCCACTGGCTGTTGCCTGTATGGGAGGCCCTTTTACAATAAAAGCCCTCTTCCTTCTTCATCAACAGAGTGGCCCTTACTTACTCTGTCACTACTTTGTTCCAATTTTCAGGACTCTGTGGCATTTTCAGGACAACTATCTCTGGTCTCCAGATCAGGAAGAGCAGGCGCCCCTCCAAGTAGTATACACATCCCAAAAATGTGTACTATGTTGTGTCATCTTCGTTTGGACAGTGCAAGCACTACTTTGTTGCCACCTTATGCCACGTTTTCAATATTTTACGGAAGTACCCGTGATCTATTAATAACTGAGGGAAGTGAAAGTCTATCTGCTATCGCCCCGTCCATGCCTGCAGGCCTGAAATCAGTGTGAGCGAGCACCAAGCTTTTTGTGTTTCTGACATTCGTTCATAGAATCTACGCTATCGCAGATGTATTTCTGCTCCAACGCTAGCAGGTCGATAAGTATGACCGATGCTACCACCTTGATTGCTGCTAGAGATATCGTGTGATATGCGCTGGCGATACTTAGTAAAAATTATTTATTCGCCTCGGAAGGTAATTCAATTGCGATTTGGGCCATTATTTATTTTTCTGGCCTAGGACCGTAATATACTATTCTTTAATTTTCGTAAAAATAAAGAATAAAACAAAGAAAACACACGTTAAAAATTACTCACACACTGCGCATAGGTTGTCCGTTATTTACCAAACTCAATTTTTTGATGCTCCAAGGTTTTTAAATGAAAGTTAGTACCAAAAACTTATAACCGGTTTGTGTACACACAACCAAAATGCATGGAACATGTTTACTTACATTTACATCTGTAATCTTACAGCATAGACACACAAAAAAAAATACAATTTCCTATTTTTAGAATTTGTAATTATCACCTTTACTAAATGTTAAGATTCTAAACCCAAACTATTGTGATTTCCTAAACGCGTATTATTCTAGGTCCCTAAATCAAAAAAATTTTCTAAGTCCCTAAACCCAAATTATTCTAAGTCCCAAAATTGAAATTATTCCAAGTCCCATTTGACCCCCCCCCCTTAAATGGGACATATTTGACCCCCCCTTAAATGGGACAAATTTGACCCCCCCCCCTTAATTGGGACAAATTTGACCCCCCCCCCTTAAATGGGACAAATTTGACCACCCCCCTTAAATGGGACATATTTGACCCCCCCCTTTAAATGGGACAAATTTGACCCCCCCCCCTTAATTTTAAAATTTCGAAGTACCCCCTCCCTATAAACATGTTCCATGTTAAAAAATAAGATTTATTCATTAAAGCGGTTAAAAAACCGACTGCTAGGGTTGCCGAAATGCACGTACTTTTCCCATTTAAATAAAATGGGAAATTCGCGTTTTTTAGAAAATTTAGCTTAAAATTTTTGTACTGACGCGAAAATCAATTCTGTTTGGTAATTTTTTTTCATTTGAAGTTATATCAAGACACCTACAATTAAATTCCTAAAATTAACCTACATTAAAAAAAGCCTTATTGTATTAAAAAAAGATCACGGTTGGTTAGACCTTGATGACCTGAAAGCTCTGGCACTTCAGATTTTTTTCTTGGAATATTCTTTACTATGATCTAAGAATCCCATGAAATCGTTTTTAAAACCGTACACGTTCCTATGAACTTTTTTTATGTGAGCTTATTATTTATTATTTACTTTGCTACAAAAATTTTTAATTTTTATGGAAAACTCAAAACTCTCTCAAAAACTTCAAGTTTCCAAAAATTCTTTAATTGTCCCTTTTCAATGATTTTTTTGCCAGATATGATAATTTGAAGTCATAGGGTTTTTAAAATTTTAGGGTTTTTAAAAACAGTCAATTTTAATCATTATCTTTTAAAAGGAATATCTCAGATACTATTTAATGAAAAGTGACAAGTGTAATGTCCGAACGTCCATAAAATAATTTTTATAATATTTTTTTTATTGTTATTATTATTATTATTATTATCAATTTTCTTTATTATATTTTAATATAGAAATTATATAAGAACTTGATCTCCAACAGTCTTGACATGAGTTATGATAGGCCATAAAGCATGTCAACGACATCCAAAATATAAACCCCGTCGCGACCGCGAACAGTTCAGTGTTATTTTAATTTTTCCAGCTATTCATTCTAATCTTTCTTCTACTATAATCAAGTGTTAATTTTTGTTCATTCTTTCATTTTATTCAAGTGTCTAAATAAATCCAAGGTAAATAATTTAAATATTTTGTATTCTTTATTTATTTCAATTTTTTTACTAACTTTCCATTTTCCTTTCTAATTTAAATAAATTAATCTTAAAGTTTAAATAAATTTAAACTTAAAACTTGATATTTTATCATTGATTTATAAATAAATAAATTAGTGGTAACAATATCATTTCACTGGCGCCCGAAACAAATAATTAAATAATTGAAATTATTATAAACAAAAGAAAAAAATAAGAGAGAACAATTTTTGTAAATTCTTTCTTTCTTTAAAACTTCCTTTTTTTATAATATAGTTTCAATAAAATTTTCATTCAAATTCAGTTGTCTAATTAAGCAACTATAAAATTGTTTAAAACAATTTAATAATTTTATTCTATAGTAAACTCTCTATCAAGCCCTGTATACATAAAGATATTTTTCTTATATACTATACCGTGTATACAGAAGCGTCAAAGAGAGTTAGTTTTCTTTTTGAAACAATTCCTTCATTAAAGATTTTACAATCTTGGTCAATAATTTTTAACTTCTTATAGAAATAAATTAATTATTTAAAAATCATAAAAAAATTTTTTTCTCCTAAAATCTTTCTTCTTACTAATACCTATTACTGAAGTTGTTTAAGAATTTTTCTCTGAATAATTTCAATTATCGTTTAAAATTGTTTAAACCATTATATAAAATTTTTCTCTCGAAATCCAATTGTTTGAAAACCTTCGTTAATTTCAAAAAAAAAAATATCTCAGATAATTTATTTAAAAATCTGTAGAGTTTTAAATTGAAAGCTTTAATTTTAAAAAAATATCTCTCAGATAAATTGTTTAAAAATCTGTAGAATATTTTTCGGACAATTTATTTAAAAAAAATCTGTAGAGTTTTAAATTGAAAGCTTTAATTTTAAAAAAAATATCTCTCGGATAATTTATTTAAAAATCTGTAGAGTGTTTCTCGGACAATTTATTGAAAAAATCTGTAGAGTTTTAAATTGAAAGCTTTAATTTTAAAAATTATCTCTCAGATAATTTATTTAAAAATCTGTAAGAGTTTTAAATTGAAAAGCTTTAATTTTAAAAAGAATATCTCTGAGATAAATTGTTTAAAAATCTGTAAGAATTTTGAATTATTAGCTTTAAATTTAAAAAAAATATCTCTCAGATAATTTATTTAAAAATCTGTAGAATATTTCTCGGATAATTTATTTAAAAATCTGTAGAGTGTTTAATATAAAGCTTTAATTTTTGAAAAAAATATCTCTCGGATAATTTGTTTAAAGATCTGAAGAATATTTGATTAAAGGCTTTAACTTTTAAGAGAATATTTCTCAAATAATTTATTTAAAAATCTGTAGAATATTTCTCAGATAATTTATTTAAAAATCTGTAGAATATTTCTCGGATAATTTATTTAAAAATCTGTAGAATATTTATAAAAAAAAAAGCTTTAGAAATACTTCTGAAATAATTTGTTTAAGGACCTATAAATATTTTTTTTTTTTTAAAAGCTTTAAACATATTTCTCAAATTTGAAATCTAAATATTAAAATTTTTCTCTACGCCTAATTAAAAATAAGTCTATTTTTTTCAAGAAAAATAGAAATAAATTTCTATTCCGATAAGTAAAAATTCTTAAAATTAATATTTTAGTAGAGAGCAATCAACTTTTAATTGCGCTTAAACATAGCGTGTCTATAAAAATAAAAATTAATAAAACCCTAAATCTTAAAATTAATATCTTAGTAGAGGGCAATCAACTTTTAATTGCGCGTATAAAAATAAAAATTTAATACAACCCTAAATATAGCTTGTCTCTTTATTCTCACAATATAAAATTTTTTTTTTTTAATAAAATAATTTCATTTTTTTTTAGAGAGAGAAAATATATTAATAAATATCAAAATTCTTTTCCTACCTTCGATTCTGTCTCTCTCTCTCTGTCTCAACATTTTTTTTGGAAAATCTTAATAACCAACAAAAAAACATACACTAACTTACACACTCAACATAAAAATTGCGCCGCAGCTGCAGTTTCAAAATCAAATTTTTGTCCCAAAATTGCCTCAAATTATCTGGTGCCCATATAAAGCACTGTTTAGGCAAATCTTGCAAAAATTACTCAAAACTATATTTATAGCGCCGCAGACACTATAAAATTGAAAAATTTTTAAGTCAAATTTTTGGCCAAGAATTGTCTAAAATTAGCTAGTACCACACAAAGCACCCTTTTTAGTCAATTTTACCAAAAATTACTAAATATTATAGCGCCAAAGACGCTACACAACTTAAAATTTTTCAAAAGTAAATTTTTGGATCAATATTGCCCTAAATTAGATAGTGCCCATATAAAGCACCTCTTTTTAACTTATTTTGGCCAAAAATTACTAAAAATTATAGCGCCGAAGACGCTTACAAAACACAAAATCTTTAAATCTAAATTTTTGGCCCAGAATAGTTTTAATTTACTGATACCCATCATATAATACCACTTTCTCTAAACATTTACAAAATACTTTTTCTCTTTCTTGCTTTTTATAAAATTATTTGCCTAGAAAAATTTTAACAAAAAAGCAGGGGGGAGTGGATACGAACGCTTACGTTCCATAATACGCCAAGTTGGCAGGATAAAATTAAAATAAAGTGGAACAAAACATTGGAATCCCTTAAAATCAAAAAAAAAAGGTCAGAACTTTATACGATAATATTCCCTGTAAAAATTTAACAGTAAAACCCATAGATTACCATTTTAAAATATTAAAAATCTCCATGTGCTTGTTATCAAATCTATAAAAAAAATTTCCTTTCCTCTTATTCTAAAATTTAAAAAAAAAATTTAACCTAAGTCAATAAAAAAAATGTGTATAAAAAAAAAAAAAGAAAAAAAAAAATAAGTTTTTAAACTTTACATTTTTATTTTAAATCGTGTTAAATCTATTATAAAAGCTAATAACTTATTAAATCGCTTAATTTACTAGAATCTCTAAATGATTTTTACTGTAACTAATAAACTTGTCCAAGAATATACAGTTTAAAAAAATTTTTTTTTGTACATTTTTCTACACTTTGCTTTATTAAAGATCTTGCTTTTTGTCAAACTTCCTTACTGTAAAAAATTTTTTTAACTAAAAAGCAAGGGGGGGGGAGTACACTTTTTACGTTTTGATAAAAATTCTTTTTATACAATTTTTAATAACATGTCAAAACTTTAAAACTTATAAAAGTAAATTTATTGACATAAGAAAAAATCAAAGATCAATAGCCTAATTTTGATCAAATATGGTATTCTTTTATTTCTTTATTATATAATTAAAAATCTTAGGATATTGAATATTATGTGAAATTGGACTTGGAATTTAAATTTAAATTTTTATACTTAAGTAAGAAATTTTTTTTTTATATTAATAATAAAATATTAAAATATTTTGAAAATTGCGAAATCAGTCAAATCCAATAAATTATTTTTTTTCAATTCACAAAATATCTCAAACATAAATGATCTTATCTAATAAATACTGATCATATTAATTATCATTCTTTATATTTGCTGCTACATCCTTGAATAAAAATAAATTGGTTTTTGCTTTCAAACATGCTATAATTCCAATACTATTAACCTAATTTTTTTTTACAGTAAACTATTAATGAATGATATTTAAAAATACTCAATTTCAATATATTAATGCTATTTTAATTTTCAGGTATTCAGTAATAATTTTTGGATTATAATCATTTTTAAAACTATTTTTATTATTTTTCATTTTAATAATGAATAATTTTATAGTGTTTGACAATATGGATGTCAACATAAGAAATAAAATTTATTATTTCAAACATAAACTTATGCTTTTAATTTATAACAAGTAAAATGTGTAAATTTGATATAATTTAAAAACATAAGCTGCAACTGTATAAGTTGCTATTATTCTATACTGCATAAGTTGTTATTTTGAAATGCAAACTTTAATTTAACAGTAATAAATATTGAATTCTAAGTAATACTTAAATTATTAATAAATTAAGTTACTAACAATTTATTTTAATCAAAGTATAATAATAATATATTATTAGAATAATATTTTATCGTCCGATGATAATTGAAATATGATAAATAGTATTTACTTTTATCGGTCTTTACGGACTATTATTATTATTTATCAATACAAATGAATGTAATTGATGAATAATATTTAAACTGCTTTATTGTTAATGATCTCCAATAGCGTGTATCCATTAACAGCAGTTTAATAAATTTTTTCTAAATTAAAAATAAATTTTTAATTTAATTTTTATTTTGTTTCTTAGATGTTAAGAAAAAAAAAAAAAAATCTTTGAGAAAAAATAAATGTAATAATAATAATTAATTTACTTATAATAATAATAATTTTAAGTTAAAAATCAAAGAAGAAAAACAAAATTGTCGTTTATTATTTTCTAATTAAGATTCTAGAAATATGAAATTTCAGAAAGAGCTGCTATATCTATAAAATTAAATCTGTATAAAATATAAAACTTATGAGGCTTACAGTTAGTTATTAAAAATTAGTTATAAAAAAAAAAAAAATATTTATAATATATATATTATAATATAGAAAAAAATCATTTATACTCGCAAAATTTGAATAGTATGTCCAAACTGGATTTTGATTTTTTCTACAGTAATGAAGAGTTTTAATAATCATAATTAATTGTAATCTAACAAAAATCTTATTCTCTGCAGCCGTGAGAAACTTTCTGCGGAATTTAATTAAAATTATTCGATTACCATTTATATAAAAAAAAAAAAAATGTCCTGTGATTATGAAGGATTTTATTGAAACTTACATGAAGATCATAGAATACTAAACTGATATATTCAAGAAACTACTTTCAGACAAAATCATAGCTGAGGAAAAATTCAAATCATTGTCTTGATTTGAACTTGTAAAAAGATAAAAAAAAAATATATATATGTATATATTTTAAGCATCTATGAAGTTTGAAAGAAAGAAAATTCATCTATAAAAATAAAAATTTTCAACTATAAAACAGTCAAAATGATTGGAAATGGGCCCTTCCTATCACAAATTGACAATTTAAAGTGAAATTTAAAAACTTAGACGTTGTAAATTAAAATATTTACAAAAAAAAAATGGGATATTAAGAATTATTATTTATTTCAAAGACTTAATTTAATCCAAAGTAATGTGAATTATGATTAATACAATTACGAAAATTTAATATGTATCTAACTAAGAAAAATTAACTCATACTAAATTAAAACGCAAACAATTCTTCAGCAGAAATTTCAGATTAGTTAATAAACCAACTAGAAGATATTCAAGAAGTATATGATAAGAATCTGAAAAAAAAAAAATTAATAATAGACTATTTGATTCAAATATTTCGATAAACGACCTACAAGTTTATGCAAATGGTTGTTATAAATCAAATAACTTTTAAGATAAAACTAATAGAATTTTATGTATTTTTTTTTAGTAATTAAAAAAAAAAAAAAAAAAAAAATTAACATAAATTAGATTTTTCAATAGCTCAATAAAGTGATCTAATGATAAACATTACTATATCGAATCAATAAGAACTACTGATAAGTTTACTCCTACTTATGTGAAATGGGTAATGGGTTTTTCCGTAAAGAAGAGTTAAAAATGAAACTCAAATGTGAAAATAAAAACAATACTTATTTATTTGTCAGTGGAAAATTGACATCAATATTTCTGTATTCCAGTTGTGTGCCACAGAAGGAGGCTATTAGAAATTTCTTTCTTCAAAATTCAACTTTGGTATACCATACCATTTAACGAATTTTGGGTTAAGATGTTACAAATTTTTATTATGGCGATTATCCTATTATGATTGGGTACATGACGCTGCTTGGTGCTTCCAATGCATAGACGACGAACAAAATGTTAGGAATCTTCTCACAGCTGAACTTATAACTCCTGGTAACAATTTTCATATTGTGTCGCGAGTTCAAATCAGAGTTAAGTGTGTTTCGTGTGATAAGTGTGTGTTAGTGGAATGTAATATGGACATATGTCAATGTTGCCAAATACATTCTAGAAAAGAAATTGAATCAATATCTTTAAATAAAGTATATAAGATTAACATAATGCAAAATGAATATTACTTATAAAATTTTTTTTATACGCGTATACATAGTTAAATATTTTTATATGTGTTTAAAAGTTTTGTTGGTGAAAATATACCAGGATTTTAAAACTACACATAAGTAATAACCTTTTTGTGTGAGTTAAAATTAAGAAAAACTAATTATAATAGAATTTTAATTTGATGTGTGAGTTAAATTTAAGAAATATAATTTATAGTTAAAATTAAGAAAACTAATTTTAATTTGATATATTTGTGTGAATTAAATTTAAGAAACTTTATATTATAAATTATAACCGATTTTTAAGAACGTACTTTTCTCTTGTGTGTATGAATTAAAATCTATTAACTTGTATATAAATTTAATAATTTAAATATAATAACTTTTGTGTGATTACAATAATTTTATTAGAATAATGTATTTATAAAAAAAAAATAAATTAAAATAAGTTGACTAAAATTTAGAATTGTAATAATTTTCTTGTCAAAACATTTTAGTTTTTATGCAATTAGAATAAGTTAATTTAGATTTTGTAATAACTCTTCATGTAATTGAAATAAGTTTACTAAAATCTAGAATTATAATTTAGAAAATAATAAAATAATTTTCGTGTGTGATTAGAATAAGTTAATTAAAATTTAGATTTTGTAATGATTTTGTGTTTTTCAGTGATTGAAATAAGTTTACTAAAATCTAGAATTGTAATTTAGAAAATAAGAAAATAATTTTAGCATTAAATATTTTTAGTCAATTAAAATTTGGATTTTGTAATAATAATTCATGTTTTTCAGTGATTGAAATATGCTTACTAGAATCTAGAATTGTAATTTAGAATTTAAGAAATTGATCTTTTCATGTTTTTGAGTGATTAAAATAAGTTGACTAAAATCTAGAATTGTAATTTAGAAATTAAGAAAATAATTTTCTTTTTGTAATTTAGAAATTAAGAAATTGATTTTCATGTACAAATTAAAACTGAACTGTTTAAATTGCACAAGCTTATTTTTTAAGCTTATGCAATATTTTAAGTGGGGGGATGTAATGTCCGAACGTCCATAAAATAATTTTTATAATATTTTTTTTATTGTTATTATTATTATTATTATTATCAATTTTCTTTATTATATTTTAATATAGAAATTATATAAGAACTTGATCTCCAACAGTCTTGACATGAGTTATGATAGGCCATAAAGCATGTCAACGACATCCAAAATATAAACCCCGTCGCGACCGCGAACAGTTCAGTGTTATTTTAATTTTTCCAGCTATTCATTCTAATCTTTCTTCTACTATAATCAAGTGTTAATTTTTGTTCATTCTTTCATTTTATTCAAGTGTCTAAATAAATCCAAGGTAAATAATTTAAATATTTTGTATTCTTTATTTATTTCAATTTTTTTACTAACTTTCCATTTTCCTTTCTAATTTAAATAAATTAATCTTAAAGTTTAAATAAATTTAAACTTAAAACTTGATATTTTATCATTGATTTATAAATAAATAAATTAGTGGTAACAATATCATTTCACAAGTAAAGAGTTTTTGGGAACTTGTAGCTTGCAAAAAGTTTCTAAGACCTATACAAATCCCTTTTTTATCAATAATTTGAATTTCGCAAGCAATTTAAAAATTGTTCATTTGGGTAAAAATGGCCATTTGGTTTACTGACTATAGTTATGATAAAATTTGTGAAAAAAATTGCCGTTTACGGAAATAAAAAAGTGATACTCATGCAAAAAAAATAAAATTAATTGAAAGTATTTTAGTTAACTTCCGAGATTGCAGCGTTACTTTGAATATTACGAAAAAACCAAAAAACACTATTTTACTAATTTTGGATCCTTAAAAAAAGCATGTGATATTTCTTGGTGCAATACTTATAGGGTAGATTTACCAGTGACTGATCAATGAATCAAGAACTTTATAGTAAACATGTTCCATGCATTTAGGTTGTGTTTACACAAACCAGTTATAAGTTCATTTGGAAAATTTGTTTGCACAATGAGTTTAAATATTTTGGTTCCTCAATGAGGAGGTTAAATTTCGATTTTTTGGCTTATAAGCACGTTTTGAGACCCCAGGAAGCTAAAAAAAGTGTGGTCCCAAAAAGTCTGTATGTGTGTTTGTGTGTGTATGTAATCGGTGATATTTCACAAACGTTATGGAGTTAAGACCTAATTTCAAAAATTTTTTCACCAAAATAGCTCTAGGTACTTTTTTTTTTTAATTTGGATGTAACACCTCATTTATTTCTACGAAAGTACTTATATTTGAAAGTATGGTTTTTACTTGATATTTTGAATCTAATAATTAATTTTTTGAAATTTTTTTTCCTAAAATTTTTTTCACAAAAAAAAACAAAAAACACTAATTTTTTTTTTTTGACGTAGTACCTAATTTATTTCTATGAAAGTACTAGTTTTAGAAAGTTCTTATTTAGTCATTTTTTGGATGTGATATCAAATTTTTTCAAAAATTTTTTCCCAAATTTAAAAAAACAAAAATAATAAAAAACCTACAATATTTTTTTTTTTGGTGTAATACCTCATTTAATTCCATGAAAGTACTAATATCTGAAAATATTGTAACCGGTGATATTTCACAAGCATTATCGAATTAAGACTTAATTTTTAGGTACGATCACCCTATGTATGCAATACATAAATGAAATCGTGCCTTATAAGTTTGTCAGGTCAAAAAACGGAAAAGTTTCTAAATTGTCTAATTCGTGGAGAAATTTGGTCCCCAGGTCATTCCAATGCCTCTAAATGCTTATATTGCCTTGGTGTGTGTAGGGTTGTATGTTTGAGAAAGTTTATCCTCAAGATCTTGGAACCTACTCGATGAATCAAAAATCCCTTAGACCACATTTTTCGAAATCAGATCTAGTTGCAGGGTTTTCAATTTCAAGTCATTTCATCAAGTCCTTGCAGAGAAATGTCCAAAAAACTGGTTTAAAATACCTAAAAATGAATTAAAAATAGTAGATTTCTGGAACTCGATGAATAAAATATCCTTTAAATCAAATTTTTTTAAATCAGATCTAGTTTAATGGTTTTCAATTTCAAGTGATTTCATCGAGTCATGGCAGAGAAATGTCCAAAAAACTGATTTGATGGGTCAAATTTTGGTTTTTGATTTTTGGCATATAAGCACGTTTTGAGACCTCAGGAAGCTAAAAAAACGGTTTTCAATAAAAGTCTGTATGTGTGTGTGTATGTATGTATGTATGTAATCGGTGATATTTCACAAACATTATAGAATTAAGACCTAATTTTTCTTTCAAAAATTTTTTCACCAAAAAAGCTCGAGGTAATTTTTTTTTTTTTTAATTTGGATGTAATACCTCATTTGTTTCCATTAAAGTACTTATATTTGAAAGTATATACTTTTAAAAAATAAAACCATATGGTTTTTACTCGATATCTCGAATCTGATACTTAATTTGTTGAAAATTTTTTTCCCAAAAATTTCGTCATAAAAAAATACAAAAAACACCAAATTATTTTTTCTCTTTGAACGTAGTACCTAAATTATTTCTATGAAAGTACTAGTTTTAGAAAGTTCGTTTATAATAATTTTATGGATCTGATACCGAATTTTTTCAAAATTTTTTTCTCAAAATTAAAAAAACAAAAAAATTAAAAAAACTGCAATATTTTTTTTTTGTGTGTAATAATTCATTTAATTTCATGAATGTACTATCTTGAATAATTATTATCCAATGAATTATGTTAGATTTTATTTTGAAAAAAATATATTTAGTTGAATTCAATAGATAAATTTTCTTTTAACTTTTAAAAGTTAATAGCAATGAATGTATGATTGCATGGTTATAATCGGTGATATCTGTGGCATATTGAAGTATTTAGCTCATTGTTTGAGAAACCTTAGTGCCAGCTAGTTGGCAGGGTATTTAAATCAGATCTAGTTTCATGGATTGCAATTTCAAGTGATTTCATAAGGTCCTTGCAGATAAATGTCCAAATGAATGAATCGACGATACGCTCAATAAGAAATAATGAAAAAAAAATTCGTGACAGTGTATCAAATTTAGGCTCACATGCAAAAAATATTAAAATAATTAGACGGAATAATATGGAAAAAATGGAAGAAATGCTTATGATTTGGATACAAGATTTAATACATAAGAAAATTCCAGTTACTACAGCTGCTATACGAGATCAAGCAACAGTGTTTCATACTTATTTAAGTGAAAAATATGGTACAGATGGGCCATTTAATGCCAGCAAGGGATGGTTCGAAAGATTCAAAACGCGATTTTCTCTTCACAACGTACGATTTACAGGTGAAAATTTTTTAAAATTTGTTTGAAAAAAAATTAAAACATTTTAAATATATTTAATGATTTAATTAGGCGAAAGTGCTGCTGCCGATCATCAAGCTGCCTTTGAGTTTCCTGCGCAACTAAAAAAAATTATCCAAGAAAAAAAATACCTTCCTGATCAAATTTTTAACCTGGATGAAACGGGACTTTTTTGGAAAAGATTGCCGACTCGAACATGGTTGACTCAAGAGGAAAAAAGAGCGCCAGGTTTTAAGGTGGCCAAGGATCGTTTTACTCTTCTTTTCTATGCCAATGCGTCAGGAAATCTCAAATGTAAACCGATGATGGTTTATAGATCAGAAACTCCAAGAGCTCTAAAGAATCAAAATAAAAATCAACTTCCAGTTTTTTGGAGATCAAACAAGACGGCGTGGGTAACGCAGATTAACTTTGAAGAATGGTTTCATCAATCGTTCGTACCCGATGTAAAAGAATTTTTGATTCAACGCAATTTGGCTTTTAAAGTGCTTCTTCTCATGGATAATTGTAAAAGCCATCCACAAAGCCTTCAAGACGCGCATCCAAACATCGAAGTAATGTTTTTTCCGCCACTATTTAAGGCGCGTAATTAGAAAAATGGTCCAAAGTGTAAACCACCACCATATTTGCAATGATTTTAATCCTGAAAATGTTGTAAGAAATTTTTGGAAAAATTTCACGATAATGGATTCAATATCTTATGTTGAAGAATCTTGGAACGAAGTTAGCGAGACCACTATAAATGCAAGTTGGAGAAAACTTCTACCTGATGTTGTTCCAGAAAAGTCTAAAAAAAATAAACAGTCTGAGTTAGAAGAAGTGCTTCAAGGAGTCATAAATATGGCTAGAGAGATCGGTGGTCAAGGTTTCCAAGATCTTCAACATTCAGAGGTTTTAGAGCTTGTAAATTCTCAACAAACTGAGATTCCAATTGAAGAGCTTGAAGAGTTAGCAGATTATTCAGATGAACCAGAGGAAGAAAAAAATTCAAGTCCACCTCACTTTAGTGCTAAAATAGTCCTGCAAGTTATAAACCATATTCAAATTTCTGTAGAACTTGCAATGAATAATGATCCAATCATGAACAGAAGTTTAACTTTTAGATGCAGTTGTGAAGTGGCAATTCAAAATTATGAAGAATTATATAATAATTTAAGGAGATCTAAACAGTCGCAATTAACAGATTATTATAAGGATTAAATATTACTGTCCTAATTTACAAATAAATGAATAAATATATGCATACATATGTTTAAATTGAGTTTTTTTATTTAGCCGGAACCTAACCCCCATTTTCCCATAAGACTAAGGTCTCGTTTATCGCGGTTTCGTTATTCGCGGCAGTTTCTTGGAACCTAACTACCGCGAATAACGAGGGATTCCTGTAATTCCAATAATAATGTAAGTTCCATAATAAGTAAAATAGTGTTTTTGGTTTTTTTTGTAATATTCAAAGTAACTCTGCAACCTTGAAAGTTAACTAAAATACTTTCAATTTATTTATTTTTTTTTCATGAGTATCACTTTTTTATTTCCGTAAACGGCAATTTTTTATCTCCAAATTTTATCATAGCTATAGTCAGTGGATCAGATGGCCATTTTTACCCAAATGACCAATTTTTAAATTGCATGCGAAATTCGAATTTTTGATAAAAGCAGGATCTGTAAGCCTTAAAAACTTTTTGCAAGCTACAAGTTCCCAGAAACTCTTTACTTATCTCTTTTCATTAAATAGTTTTTGAGATATTGCTTTTCAAAGATAATGATTAAAATTGACTTTTGTTTAAAAACCCTAAAATTGGGACTATGACTTTAAATTATTATATCTGGCAAAAAAATCATTGAAAAGGAACAAATAAAGAATTTTTGGAAACTTGAAATTCGCAGAAAATTTTCGAGACCTATAATACCCATTTCGATAAAAATTAAGAATTTTGGCAGCAATGTAAATTTAAAAATTGGTTATTTTGGGTCTTTTTTAAACTCTTATAAAATACCCTGCCAACTAGCTGGCACTGAGGTTCCTCAAACAATAAGCTGTAATCATAATTTTCAACAAATATTATTGATTACAACCATGCAATTATACATACATTTTTCGTTTTTAGTAGCTGGTAAAGTAGTTATTAAGATCATTTTGTTATTAAAGTGAAAATTCTAGCGTCCATGGATTGGTCGCTTTGCATAATTAAAAAGAGACAAATATAAAAAAAGCTAATTTTATTTTTTTTATAAAATTTTATTTTATTAGAATATATAATTATCCCTTAATAATTAAAATATTGGGTAACATGATTTTTTTGTTTTGTCAAAAAAATGGTTGATAACGATGCGAACATTACAAATATTCACTTAATTATTATAAAAAGATAGGAGTATTTACCAGAATTTATAATAATTTCTTATAATTTATTTTCTCAGTGTACTTCTTGCATTTGACCAATTTTCCGCAACAATGATAATAATAATAATAATAATATTTTGTAATAAAAAAAATAACCACATTATTTGCTTCAAGATTTTAATATTATTTATATTATTTCTTTTAATCACAAAATAATAAATTATTTAATTCTATAAATTTTTTGATTCTTTAAAAAATGCCAATATAACTTTTAAATCTTAATTTTAAAATGCAAACATAACCATTTAATATTTTTAGGCTGTTTATTATTGTTTATAATTTCATTAAGCTGCATACATAAATAAACATAGCAACGAACAAAATAATCCGAGGAAGTCAAAAAGAGGCAAGATTTCCATCATTCTTTCTTGTGTGTTATAATTTATATCAAAATAAAAAAAAAAATTGTGATCGGATACAAAAAATTACTATAAACTAAATTTATAAAATTTGTACTCTCATTAAAATAAATTAGATATGTCCAATACGAAAAATAAATTTGATGTTTTATGTATTTTTTTGTAACGAAGATTTTCGAGAAAAAAATTTTCAAAAAATTAATTATAAGATTCAAGATATCAAGTAAAAACCATACTTTCAAGTATAAGTACTTTCATGGAAATGAATGAGGTATTACATCCAAATTAAAAAAAAAAAAAAAGTATTTTGAGATTTTTTTAATAAAAAAATTTTTGGAAAAAAAAGTTAGGTATTCGTTCGATAATTGTTTTGGAATATCACTGGTTACAATATTTTAAAATATTATTACTTTCATAGAATTAAAAGAGGTATTACACCAAAAAAATATTGCAGTTTTTTTTATTTTTCTTTTTTTTTAATTTAGAGAATAAAAATTTTGAAAAAATTAAGTATCAATTCCAAAAAATTACTGTAAACGAGGTTCTTAAAACTAGTACTTCCATGGAAATAAATTAGGTACTACGTCCAAAAAGAAAAAAAGTTTCGTATTTTTTGTATTTTTTTGTGAAAAAAATTTTAGAAAATAAATTTTCGGAAAATTAAGTATCCGATTCGAGATATCATTTGAAAACTATACTTTCAAATATAAGTACTTTCATGGAAATAAATAAGGTATTACATCCAAATTAAAAAAAAAAAGGTGGGTTTCAGATTTTATGATAAAAAAATGTTTGAAAAAAAAATTAGGTCTTAATTCGATAATGGGTTTGAAATATCACTAGTTACAATATTTTCAGATATTAGTACTTTCATAGAATTAAATGAGGTATTACACAAAAAAAAAAAAAATATTGCATTTTTTTTTATTTTTCTATTTTTTTATTTTGACAAAAAAAATTTTGAAAAAATTTAGTATCAGATCCAAAAAATAACAATAAACAAGGTTCTTAAAACTAGTACTTCCATGGAAATAAATTAGGTACTACGTCCAAAAAGAAAAAAAAAATTTGTATTTTTGTATTTTTTTTGAAAAAAATTTTCAGAAAATTAAGTATCCGATTCGAGATATCATGTAAAAACCTTACTTTCAAATATAAGTACTTTCATGGAAATAAATGAGGTATTATATCCAAATCAAAAAAAAAGTACCTCCAGCTTTTTTGGTGAAAAAATTTTTGAAAAAAAAATTAGGTCTTAATTCCATAATATTTGTGAAATATCACCGATTACATACATACGTACGTACGTACGTACACACACACACAGACTTTTTTTAAAAAGAGGTATTTTAGCTTCCTGGGGTCCCAAAACGTGCTTATATGCCAAAAAATAGAAAATCAAATTTTGACCAAACACAATGTTTCCTCTTGGAGGAACCAAAAAGTTCATAGGAACGTGTACGGTTTTAAAAACGATTTCATGGGGTTCTTGAATCACAGTAAAGATTATTTCAAGAAAAAAATCTGAAGTTCCAGAGCTTTCAGGTCATTAAGTTCTAACCAACCGTGATCTTTTTTCAATAAAATAAGGCTTAAAAAAGGAAAATTAGAGCTCCATATTTTTTTAGCGTAGGTTAATTTTAACAAGTTAATTATTTGGGTATTTTGATATAACTCCAAACAAAAAAAGTTACCAAACAGAATTGATTTTCGCTGCAATACAAAAATTTTAAGCTAAGTTTTCTAAATAACGCAAATTCCCCATGTCATTTAAGTGGGAAAAGTACGTGCATTTCGGCAACCCTAGAGGTCGGTTTTTTAACCGCTTTAATGAATAAATCTTATTTTTTTGGTACTAACTTTCATTTAAAAACCTTGAAGCAGCAAAAAATTGAGTTTGGTAAGTAACGGACACCCTAAATGCGCACCTACTTGAATAATATATTACAATAATTGGTTAATTTTAAAATAATATAATTTTTTTTTTGAATAAATTTTTCTTCACTTTTACTATTATTTTTAACTTAAAAATATTTTGGATTTGAATAGTTTACGCTGGACATAATTTGAAAAATAAATGAAAAAAATTCAATGTCTTCCAGCAAAAAAATTTTTATTTGAAAAATAATAATATAAATTTGTCAATATTTCGAAGATTTTTCACTCCATCATCAGGACTAAAAAAATAAAATACACTAATTACTAATATATATAAAAAATCTTTACGCAATATTTACCACATAGTCTAAAAATTAGATGTTTACATATCAAATAATTAAATATTGTATGCAACTATGAAAGTATGCATGGACTATTGTGTGTTATTTACACTGTTGTTATATACATTGCGCGGTGTAGCTTTTATACATGTATAAGATAAAATTCTTACTTGTCAATACATAAATCAATAATACTCAATATTATCATAGACATCTATGATTAATTCTAAATACTAATATAATATAAACCTTAAATTATGTAGAACATCTACCTTATCATATTATGTTATTATTTTCTAATAAATAGATAAGTTTACAATAAGCTGGATTTACTTTATTTGATTCTTCTTGTTTATTTAAACCGTTCTTTTGACTTTTTATATGAAAAGATTCTGAAAAAATCCGTTTATGATAAGATTGTTCTGTATCTAAAACCTTTACACCTTTCAAATTAAACCTATGACCTAATTTTCTATGTTCTGTGACTACATTGTGTTTATCAGAATCTAGTTTTCAATTATCAAAATGTTGGAAAAACAAAAAGAGAATTTGGTGTCAGAATTAGTTAACATTTTGATAATTGGGAACTAGATTCTGATAAACACAATGTAGTCACAGAACATAGAAAATTAGGTCATAGGATTAATTGGAAAGGTGTAAAGGTTTTAGATACAGAACAACATTATCATAAACGGATTTTTTCAGAATCTTTTCAAATAAAAAGTCAAAAGAACGGTTTAAATAAACAAGAAGAATCAAATAAAGTAAATCCAACTTATTGTAAACTTATCTATTTATTAGAAAATAATAACACGATATGATAAGGTAGATGTTCTATATAATTTAAGGTATTAGTATTTAGAATTAATCATAGATGTCTATGATAATATAGAGTATTTTTGATTTATGTATTGACAAGTAAGAAGTTTATCTTACACATGTATAAAACCTATTCCACACAATGTATATAACAACAGTGTAAATAACACACAATAGTCCATGCATACTTTCATAGTTGCATACAATATTTAATTATTTGATATGTAATCATCTAATTTTTAGACTATGTGGTAAATGAGTAAATATTTTTTATATATATTAGTAATTAATGTATTTTATTATTTTTAGTCCTGATGATGGAGTGAAAAATCTCCGAAATATTGACAAATTTATATTTTTATTTTTCAAATAAAAATTTTTTTGCTGAAAGACATCGAATTTTTTTCATTTATATTTTGGATTTAACAACTACTTTAAAGATTTTTCATTATTTTTAAATTCAAATTTTACATAAATAAAAAATAAACAAGTAAAAAAAATATTACATAAAATACTAATAAGTTAATGATCGATTAGATAGAGAGTAGATAAGTCTTTTTAACCTTACTATCTTTTTTCTACTCAAATAATTTACATATAATAAAAGTTTATAGAGCAGTAAGAGCAATGAACTCTACTTAACTAAATAGGAGATAAATAAATAAATTCTCTTCTGCTAGATGTTTCACAATTAGCTTCCAATATGGACGGCAGCAAGGACAACGTATACAACGAAGCCTTCGAACAGCTACTAGATTGATTACCTGTGAATGGATCTACGTGCCGAAAAAATAACTTCTTTTTAACGTTTTCTTCCAGTTTCGATATTCTTGCTCATTTGCTGTGGATCATGTAGTATGATGCGCGTCAAAGTGTTTTTCAGCCTTTTTTTTCTTCTTCTTCCTCAAATTTTACCAACTTTCTGTATATATTAAATTCCGCCATTGTACCTTGACTTCTACCAACACATATATAAATTTCAAATTTTATTTTTTTGTTTAATTTACTTTAAAAAAAAAGTTTTTAATGTTTTGTTGACTTTTTTTTTAGCATTTTGTATACTTTAGTGAAAAACTATTAAACAAAACAGTAAAAACATCTAATGCACTGATGCAATGCAAAATGACAGTCGCCTTATGAGGAATTCTCAGCTGTATCGAGTGTTATTATATTTTTTGAGTTGTATCTAATTTTTTTCTATGTTGCACAATAAAATTAAAAATTCTAATCTGAGCAATCCGGAAAGAAATGACCAAAGATTATATGTGTAAAAATTAATTTCTTTTTTTTACACATAATTTTTGATCATTTCTTTTCAGGTTGCTCAGTTTAGAATTTTTAATTTTTTATTATTTTAGCCAATTATTAAATGATAAAAAATTATGCGGTATTTTATGATGATTTGCTTCAATCAGCGCGTGCGAAACATTCCATATTACTGTCCTAATTTACAAATAAATGAATAAATATATGCATACATATGTTTAAATTGAGTTTTTTTATTTAGCCGGAACCTAACCCCCATTTTCCCAAAAGACTAAGGTCTCGTTTATCGCGGTTTCGTTATTCGCGGCAGTTTGTTGGAACCTAACTACCGCGAATAACGAGGGATTCCTGTACTCAGCCTCACAAGTAGATAAAAATACATACTTTTGTTTCTTAGTTTTCCATCTGATAGTATCACCAAATAGTTTGATTACAAATCTACAAGTCGTAATTGAGCCTTTACAGTCAGGAAAACTTGCATCTGAAAACCCTTCTAATTTATCTCCCTTGCCTAAGTACCTTAAACCTAGAGATTTTGTCCCTTTTAGGGAACGAAAAACTCTTTCGACCATGGTCCAATCATCATCAGTGGGATTAACTTGGTGTCTACTCAAAACGTTCACAGCATACATAATATCTGATCTAGTTACATTTGCTAAGTACGCCAGTGAACAGCTTTTCTATATGGAATGTTTTCTTTGTTTTGAGTTTTCTTAATAGGTTCATCATCATCTAGTTCTTCTCTATCACGTCTTTGTCTATTAGTTACTTATCGTATGACCATGGGAGTTCTTTGTGAATGCATTTCACTGAATCAAAATTTTTTAGCATCTTTTCTATGTAATCTTCTTGTGTTAGATTAATAATTCTGTCTTTTCTATTTCTTTTTATTTTTATTCCTAAGAAGACTTTTGGTTCTCCCAGGTCTGTCATTTCAAATTCTTTGCTTAAGCGTTGTTTTACCTCTTCTAGTTTTGTTGGATGGTTGCTTGCGATTAGCATATCATAAACATACAATTACAAAATTAATTGTTTTTCCCCTTCTTGCCAATAAACAGGGTTCATCATAGTGTGACACAAGACCTATTTTAGATGCCACTTCCGTGAAAAGTTCATTCCAGCGTTTGGGACTTATTTTCAATCCGTATATGGATTTTCTGATTTTACACACATGTTCTCCTCTAAATTTATCAGAAACGTCAACTCCTTCCGGTATCTCTAAATATATCTCATCATCTATTTTTCCATTAAGAAAAGCGGTTTTGACATCCATCTGACACACATCTAAATCAAACGTGTTGATTATTGCCTAAACAGCTCTTATTAATGCTAATCTTGATACAGGAGTATACGTTTTTTGCAATTTGTATTCATTTTTATCTTTAAAACCTCGTAAAACGAGTCTTGCGTAACATGTGATATTACCAACTGCATCTGTCTTTTCTTTTAAGATCCACCTTGAATCTATAATATTAGGTTTTCTACCTTTCTTGTCTATTGTGGGTCTTAATACTATTCCCCATGCTTCAATTTTAACCATCGATTGAAGCTCAATTTCAGTGGCTTTGATCCATTTTTCTTTGTTTATCGAATTGATTGCTTCCTTAAGAAATTGGATCTTGGTTTATTCTGGCTAAAAATATACAGGGATTCATCGTCTAAGTTCTCTTCTTCATCTTCGTCTAAAGTATCTCCATCAATTTCAATATATAGCGCTGAACATATTTTCTTGGGTCTGCCTCTTTTCTTTTTACTCTCTTGCTCTGTTTTCGAAATCTCTTCTAAATTTTCTTTAGATTCCTAATCAAATTTAATAAACCAGTTTTCTTTATCTAAATCTATAAAAGCATTTTCCCAGTTTTTAATGCTATTTTTCCTCCTATATATGTCTCCAAACACTAATTTTTCATTAAATCTTTTAAAATCTTTTTTTTTTCATTAAATTTTAATATAAGCTAAGCAGCCAAAACGCTTCAATTGACTTGAATCTAGTCTAAATTTAGCATTTAATTTTCATAGATGTATTTCCATGTTAATTGATTTGTGTGAAGTTTGATTATATGCATATACTGCAGCACTAAGTGCTAAATCCCCCATATTTTCAGAAATGTTTGCATCATACATGTAAGATTGTACTTTCTTTTGTATAGTTTGGTTAAATCTAAATTTTATCCACGTCTTATTAACTTAACAACAATTTCCTTTTCCAACGAAGAAATTGATCTTTTGAATAAAGGCCTAAATTATAACATCCCTGATAATCCAAAAAAAGATAACCTTGTAAAAGAAATCATTTATACAGAAGCTACTATAAAAAATGTTGCTGATGAAAATATACAAAATGACGTTCGTAAAATTTTAAATCATAAATTAAATTCTCACTTAAATATAAATTTATTACATAATAATAATAATAACAACAACAATAATAATAATAATAATAATAATAATAATAATTTTTTTTTTTTTTTTTCGTTTTGCATGCGAGCAAGGGCGGCTTATATAAAGTTGGACGATTTTATAGAGCTAAAGCTCTGAAAACTGTACAACTAAATATTTGCTCTAGGTGAGAATGCGTTACGCATATTTGGGCCCGGCCCCCAAGTATGTCTAGGACTCTATGTCAGCGTACTTCCGATTTGACTCGGATCACGCTGGCAAGCTACCGACTAAACTCACCCCCTATTCTGCCTTATTCAAGTCAACCCGGAACCGTTTATCACATTACATCGTGTTGACTTAGGCCATGTATCCTCTTTAAATGAAGATCCTTTCTTTCTTTTGTCTTTTCATCCTGGAGATTCCTGCTTTCTACTTCTTGTTATTTCACCATGTCGTCAGATAGATATATACATAGGTTTATAAATAAATAAATATATAAATAAATAAATAAATAAATAAATATCCTTGTACGTCCTCCATTTTCCCCCCTTTCGTGCCGCGTGCAAGAACCTTCTATTTTGACCGCTCCTACACACGGCTCCTAGTTAGGGTGTCGTCAATGACTTTTTTGTACGCAAAATCTCCTCCACGTACCTTGCCACGACGCTCCATGATTCCTCTTTCTGGAGCATTTTTTTAACTATGTTATCAGGTGTGACTTCCTCCATCTCCATCTCTGCCTCCAGCGTCCTCCTTCTAGTTACCCAGCGGTCACACTCGAAAAAAGTGTGACGCGCGTCGTCTCGTTTGTCGGGACAAAATACACATTCAGGGTTCACGGCCTTTCCCATTCTGAAAAGATAAGACTGGAAAAGCCCATGGCCACTGAGGAACTGTGTCAAAAAGTAGTTTTCCATTGCCACGCCCCAAATCTCCGCTCCGTACAATAAGATGGAGTGAGTTACAGAGATTAGCAGCTTTCTTTTGCTGGGCTTAGGGCAATTCATATTTGACATAAGCCTGTTCAAGGCCATTGTCATGGTACCTGCCTTCTTGACCCTTTGAGAAATATGCTCGAAATAGGTCCGCTTTGTATCCAGAACTATGCCAAGATATTTGACGAACCTTTTCGTCTCTATAATGGTATCATCATCGACCCGTATTGGAATGACGGTATTGATTTGCTTCCCCTTGAACATCACGATCTCTGTCTTAGCGGCTGCCAGACTTAAACCGTGCTCTTCCATCCATGCGCTTGTCTTTAACATGCAGACGCTCAAGCTGTCCTGAGCTTGTTGCACGTTCCTTGCTATGATCACGAGGGCAATATCATCCACGTAGCCTATCATAAAGCAGCCATCTGCCAGCTCTAGTCTCAGGATACCATCATAAGAGATGTTCCATAGGTCAGGTCCCAGCATGGAGCCCTGAGCTGCACCTGCTGTCACTTTCCTCCTCTTCTTCCCTTAAAGAGTTTCGTACAATAGTACTCTGTCGCTTAGGTAGCTCTTCATTACCAACATCAAATATTTAGGTACTGCAAAGTAATTTAGTCCTTGCAGGAGTTTCGTCCACTTTTCCGAGTTGAATGCTTTCTTGACGTCAAGGGTAACCAAAAGAGTAATTTTACGAGAGTAATGATTACCCGTTTGGGCATTCGTTATCGCGACAACGACCTCCTTCACAGCCCCGATCGTGGACCGCCCCCTTCTAAACCCGGATAAATCCCCTGCTGCTTCTACTGCATTTAAAATACGCGGTTGTAGCATTTTTTCAAAGCCCTTTCCTGCTGTATCCAATAGTCCTAAAGGTCGCCAGTAGGACGGGAGTGTGGAATCTCCCTTTCCTTTACTGATAAGGACCAGTAGTGCCTTTTTCCATCGCCTACTGAAGACTCCAGCTCGTAGGCACGTGTGGTAAATCATTAACATCAATGACGGACACTCGTGTGCTTCGCTTCGCTTCTTTATGAACTATCATAAGTTCCCTTGAGACTTGGCTCTAGTCGCTCTTCTTCGCGTTATGTGGCTTTGTCTGCGAAGCTCTGCGACTTCTGTGTTCCACCAGTACACGGGTGGGTTCCTTCCATTAAACCTTTTTCGAGGCATGGAAGCATCACATGCTTTTTTAAGCAGCGACATTACTTCGGATACTACTTTCTCCGCGTCTTCCTTACTTCCTACTCTGCGGGGTTTCATTAGAATTGTCCTTTATCCCGTTATTAAAACTCGTATAAATCGTTCTTTGTTCAGCTTATTAAGGTTCCAGCCTCTTGGTTTTGGCTCCCCCCTTTCCAGGGGGCTGTCTCTCATGCTGAATTTCGAACAAAATGTATTGGTGGTCACTCGCAGTAAAGACTTCCATAACGTGCCAATTATTGACCCTTGTACTCAGACCTTCAGATGCGAAGGACGGATCTATTATTGTTTCAACGTAGTTGGGCCTTCTAAAGGTTGTGGTGTTACCCACGTTTAGAACAGCGAGGCCCAACCTTGATACCATTTCCAGTGTCGCTGCTCCCTTTGAGTCAGTATAAGGCATACCCCAGTCAACAGCTTTGGCATTAAAGTCTCCTGCAACAATTAAATTGCCGCCCGCTTCTCTCATGAAGTCCTCTATGTCTGCCAACTTCGTATAATAGTTCTGTATAGGTCCTGTTGGAGTTAGGTAACAACTCACGTACCTTATGGTTTTATAAATATGCAATAATATGGAATGCGTTTTGCTTATGATCCACGCAAAGCCCCTGCCCCTTCCTGATGCTTAACTGGAAAATTTCCAGGATTCGCGACCCAAATAGCTGCTGTTCCAAGTTCGTCCCCAAACCAGGTGGTTTGGTTTGGATTAGCTGCTGGGTACTGCTCGTTGATGATCCACAGGTCAGCCTTGAACTCCCTCTGAATTTGGTACATAAGCTGGTTTGCGATCCCGCTTCTATGCATGTTTCCTTAGACTACCTTGATCATTTTTTGGTCGCGTTTTTGAACTCAGCGCACTTCCTAGATCCCGGGAAGTGCTTGAGTTCTTTTCCCTTCATTTTGGCAGCTTTGCAGAGGAAGCATTGCAGCTTTCCTGTACATTCATCTGCCTTGTGGTTTCCTATACCAGATTTAAAGCAAAATTTGCTTCGGTCAGGTCCCTTGCAATTTTTAGCTATGTATCCATAAGCTAAACACCTGAAGCATCTCAGTGGAGTTGACTGCAGTCTTACTCTGCAGTTACACAGACCTAGGTTAATGATCGATCCAGTTTTCTTCAGTACAGTTTTCAGGGCTGCCTCTACTTCCTCTTCCGTGGTAAGGCAATCGATGTCCCGGATCTGGAGGTTTCGACGTGGTATCAAACATTCGAAGTTCACGTTCTCCCCATTGTTGCCTTGACTGCCTCGAAAAGAGCTGTTTGCCCTTTTGTTATTCCTCTCATCTCGATCAATACGTTACCGGCTTGAGTTTTTCTTACCGCACAGATGTTAGCTGCAGTAGCCTCTCCGCTAACGCTTCCCTGATCTGCTTCAAGACATCCGCGTACGCTCTCCCTTCTGGTAGCTTAATTGCGAATGCTTTGTCTCTAGCTCTAGAAAGCTTCGCATTCCCCTTGGCGTTCTCTTTCTTCTTTCCTTTTTTTTCCCTAGTATTTTTCTCTCTCTGCCTTTTTTCTTTTCTTTCTCCTGTTCCTTCGGCCAGTGTACTCTTGGAAGTCCTCATTGTCCCCAAGAGGAGTCTCAGTAGGTTCCGGCGTCTTGTCTCTATTTCTTTCCATTTCCGTCACTGTTTCATTTGTCATTCTTACCAATGAAACAGTAAGTCTAGGACACGTTGGCGGCTTGGTTGCCCTGGCAGCTGCGAGTTGTTTTGCCGCAGATGCAGCAGAATTGGCTATCAGTGCCAAATTTTTTGGGCTACTCCCGCTTGCAGGCTTCTTTGAAGGAGTCTATTTTCCTGTCTCATTTTCCTCTTCCGAATTTTCTCGAAACCTTTTCTTTGTATTTTGAGCAGCTTTAGATTGCTCACTAATATACTGCTTAAGTTCGGTTTCGATGGACAGTAATTTTCGCACTTGCATGCCTTTAATTGTCTTCAGCTTGTTTAAATTATTCTTTATCAGCCTAACACCGTCTTGGATTACCTTCGAAATTTTAGTCTGCTTTATAATTTTTTCCTCAATTTGTGCAACGTGAGATAGCATCTCTTCATATATCTTTTCGATTGTCCCATGACATCGATTCAAATTCGTGACGCTTTTGCCAATTGAAGTACTAAAAAAAGTCGCCTGAACAATATCGCTTTCTTGGTCTCCATCTACGATTTCACAGTCCATGTCCTGTGTAGAAGGATGTTGGATATTCTTATCATTTTTATTCACGCTTTTATTTGTGTTTTTTTCAAACATTTTCATTTCATTGGTTGAAATGGTTACATCACAGAGGATATAGCTGACGGCATGTACTTGCACTACCTTGCTCCTCCCATTCCTCCAAGAATAAAAGCATAATTTGCTTCGGAAATTTAGAGTCCTCCAGCAGCTTGGGTACATACCGGCAACATCGCCAAGCCGTTAATGATGGGCTCCGGCTGCAGAGAACCCCACCTCCCTTCTTGCGTCAGCAGAGGCCAAAGATGGTTCAGGTTGCTCGGCACGCAACCAGACAGCTCGCTTCCCCATCCAGGATCCTCTTTTGGCACTCACGGGTCGCGCCGCACGGCATACTGTCCCTACCGTGCATGTGTGTAGACAAACACATTTAGCTGTGTTTGTAAACACACATGTCCCGCATGGGCAGACACACGGCGGAGGATTTTAGAGTTTCCTCAAACACAGCTAGAGTTCCTTAGGTTTGCCACGCCCATCCAGAAAGGCCGAAGTCTTCCTGGCCCCGACGTTTACCTTCACACATTACTAAACCAGAAAATAATAACCTCCAGTCATAGTTTAGCGGAGCCCGCAACTAACCTTTAATTGGCTGCGTCGCTGTGCTCAAGGTGGAAATCTCCCATGCTAAGAGCCGTATACATAACATTAATAATCATTAACAACATAATGATAACAACAATTATAATAGTGTTCATAATAATAATAATAATAATAATAATAATATAATAACAATATTAAAAATAATAATAGTAACAAAATAAAAAATTTGAGAAACCAGTTTTTCCATAACATTAAAATAATTAATTAAATAAAAAAGAAACTGAAAGATGCTCTTATCACTAAAGCAGATAAAGGCGAAACTGTAGTTGTAGTAGGCGCTGACACCTATGAAAAAAAGCACAAGACTTTCTTATAGAAAATAATATTCAGGAATTTTGTGAAAAATCTAAACTCTAACATCGAGGAAAGCAGCTCTATTTTTAACAGCTCCCACAAACGCTTTCTTAAGCCTATCAAAGCATCCGCACCTGAATTTATTGGCCTACTTAAAACGCATAAGGATGGAGTATATTTCAAATTAAAATATATTTTAAACTATCAACAATTAAGAATAATGTATTTTGCCTCATTCCATTCCATTATGTCATATGGCATCTTGGGTTGGGGTGGAGCAACAAATACGACAATAAATTTAGTTCAAAGACTACAAGATAGATTAATTAAGATATTAAATTCATTAAAACTTCCTAACAATAATTATAATGACACAATACTAAGTGTAAGGCAAACATATTATTACTTTACTATTAAAAAAGAAATTTTTAATTTGAATACATTATATCTAGATAAGTATGAAGATACCGATAAACGTATCATCAGCTTGGAAATACCTAAAAAAATAAAATCTATTGGTCAAAGGAGTTATTATTTTATGGCAATAAAAATATTTAATGCTATGCCTAAAAATCTTAAGTTAAATAGCAATTCTAGTCAATTAAATTCTAATAAACATAGCTTAAGTTGGTTACATAAATTAAAAAATTGGCTGTCAAATGGTGTAAATATTTAAAGAAGTAATCCACTATTATCAATTTAATTAAATGCATTAACTACAATACCTTTAAAAAAAAGCAATAACACAAATGAGAAAATTATAACATAATCTATTATAAAATTAAATATTCTAATTCTTTATTGTAATTCTAATAATATTATATATTTATGTATATTTTTATTGACCAAAGGTCCATGTACAGACGTTTAAGTTTCTATGGGATTGTGATTATTTCACAATTTGTAAAATACACCTTACATTATAAATAAATAAAATATAAATAAATAAAATAAAATAAATACCTATTCGTCCTATCATAAATCGTAAAACTGCTCCATCTTACAAAACTGAAAAATCTTAAATACGTATTTTATCATCTAACATTAATATTAAGAATAATCACAGCATAAAAATAGTATAGAATTTGTAAATAAAATAAAAAACATCAGCATTCAAAAATCTTATAAAATAGCCTCCCTTGACATAGTAAATTTATACACGATGATACCAGCGAATGAAACCATAGACATTTTACAAAATGAATTACACCAAAATAGCTGTCTCAGTGAATTGGAAATAAAGGAAATCATCAAACTTCTAAAAACCGTTTTGTCACAAAATTATTTTACATTTAATGATAAATTCTACTTCCAGAGTAACGGTTTGGCAATGGGATCACCCATAATATTCTTGAAAATTAAATTTTATTATATTAAAATTTAAAATTCAAATAGAAATATTATACCTCTCAGTGCCACGCCTGCTATCTTTGCAAACGTTATGTTCGCTTATAAATGTGGCATTTTAAGTGTTTTAAGTGTTTTAAATGTTATTTATTAACTCATGTAAATAATATTAGTGTTTTTTAAACCCTGATGATGGAATTATTTAATTCCTAAACGCGTCGGTATTGACGTAATTCAACGAAGTCACTAGACGGATGTATTTAAGGTAATAATAATATATAGTTTAATTAGTGACTTGGACACCGTAATACAACATTAAACATGTTCTTTAAATTTATTAGCAGGTTCATTGGGGTTATTAAGGGTTCCGTCAGTTATGCTTATCTCAAATATCGAATGATTTTGATTGGACTCATCTAAATTTTCCATATCAATATCCTCATCAAGTATATTATCAGTTATTGAAAGTTCATTTGCTTCATTATGATCGAACCTCTCATCTAAGTTTTTCGTTATTATGTTTGAACTTTCATACTTGTTTTTACTTCTTGTTGTTAAATATGCTATTATTTTATTATTAATATAATTTTCGCTGGGATTATAGTTCTCGTCTAATTTATTTATTTCAAATTCAATTTTCCAATAAGGTTTTTCAAATATACCAGAAATAAATAACTTTTTAGAAATTGGGTCAAAAATATCAATCTTTTCTTTGTCTAAGTATATCGCTAATATTTTATCAGCAAATTTTTTAAGTGAAAGTAAGTTTTCTGATTAACCTTCAGCGCAAATTACATTATTTAACAGGATATTGTTATAATTGTTAATTATTTCAATGTCACCTACTCCCTCTGATTTAAAATTCGCGGTCTCGTCTTTATTAGCACATTTAATAATAAATCTATATGACTCGTCTAATATTTTAAAAATTAACTTTGAATTAGTTAAATGTTCAGTAGCCCCGGAATCCGCTAAAAATTCAGGTAATAGTATACTATTATTTAAATTGATGGGGTTAATTTTGGTTATATTATCGCTTCTAATTAAATCAGTGTTAAATATATTTAAAGATTTACCTGATTTATCTGTTTTCTTCTTATCTTGTTTATTATGATTGTTATTGTGATTACCTCCTCTACCTTTCCCTCTACCTCTGAATCGCCCTCTAACTCGTCTATTATTATTAAACTTGAGACGTTGAGATATTGAGTCATTTTTATTCTCATTATCTATTTTTCTTTTATAACCACCACCTCTATTTTTATAACTATTATTGCCGTGTCTAATATTATTATTATCATACCTTCCATTATTTTGTCAATCTTCATATGGACAATTGGCTGCTACGTGATCTTCGAAAAATTTCCGGCATTTGTAGCATAACCTGCCTAGTCTTGCCTGTCTATCACAGTTTACTGCTAAATAACCTTTTCGGTCACAGTGATAACATCTAACATTTGGATTATACACAGGTGTTGTTGCTAAGACCCTGGCATTATCAGATCTAGCAGCTGTTTTAGCAGCATTTGAATGCCCACTTTTGTTTTTGGACACTTCTAACTGTATTATAAATCTTTTTAATTCATTATAACTTAAGTTCTTACCCATAGAGTTGTAACTTAAGAAATCTACGTGTTGAACCTGTTCTACCCTTTTTTCGATGGCATTAGAAAAACAATCTCTAACTTCTTGTTCTGTCAATTTAGTTACTTTAGGTATATTATTACAGTTTCTAACTATTTCATCAAATCTGTCCCAAAATTCCGAAGCTTATCCCTTGTTAGGACGATACTGACAGTTCAAAAGTTGTTTTCTAAGATCGACTGTAGTCAAATTATGTTCAAATCGTTGAATTTCATTAATCTTTTCTAAACTGGGTCAGTCAATTGTATGATTTTAGAATCATAACTCTGTTCTATTCGATTGATTAAGATATCTCTAACTTTATATTTGAGACTTTCTTTATTTTTCTCATCTTTGTCATTGTCTTTAAATTTAGGATCCATAACGTGTAACAGATCCTTGTATCTCAATTCAGAATTAAAATAATCTAAGAAGTTTTCAAATCTCGTCTTGTAAGTTAGTTTATAGTCACGTCGTGAGCTGTTATCCTGAGAAGATATGCTAGTTTTGAATACGTCTTTTAATTCATTAAGAATCGACTCATCTTTGGAACTGTAATTTTTTGTACTTTGCGCAGTCAGTCTTAGTCTTTTAACTTCGTTGGCTATTATAGTTTTAATCTCGTCTCTGTCTAATGGGTTTACAGATTCTGCCACCTTTGTAGAACTAAATAAATTACTACTATTATTATTAAAGTTATCATCTTTCTTTACCTCACGTCTATACTCTTCAACGACATCTAATGCTGATTTAAGTGTATCAGCTAAACTGTATAAGTTTTTAAATTTAGCCAAATTTTGTTCAATTTTGAATAATTTTTTATCTACTTTATCTTCAACGCCTTTGACGACATCATGAATGATGTCGTTTTTGTTAGCAATACTCTTCAAATTATCTTTATGCTGTTCCTTAAGACCAGCCATCATCAATTCATACTTATCAATTATCTCTTTTACTTTCTCATTTACTTTCTCATCTGAAATATTTAAATTATTCGAATTTTTATTTTAAATTTAACTTCATATTTTCAACACTTTTAATTATAGGTAACGTCTTACCTACGATAGATGATGGGGTTTTACAACTATTCTCTTCTAGCAGCTCATCTTTTGACTTATTTTTCACATCTAACTTTTCTAATCTACTATTTTCTAATTTTAAATTCTCGTCTACTTTAGCGCGTTTTCTTTCTTGTTCTTCTCCATCATCATCTATTTGATTAGTATTATGCTGTGTGCGAGGCTCTATTTCTAATTTTTCTCCTAAGGTTTCTGCCTTTGAATCAGCTTCGGATACCAACCTCCACTCTTCGTCAGCTATATCTTTTCTCTCTATTTTGTGAATTAGAGTAATTAAAATAAAGAAATAACTATTTTAAAAAATTTATTTAACTGAACGCAAGTTATAAAAATTTAGAATTGATTGACCTTTTATACATCTGAACACAAGATTTATTTAAGTTCATTCAAGTAAATGTGTAGGTAATAATGAACACAATTATTCCCTATTACGTTTATAACCAGCTTAGTGTTGATAAAAAAAATTATTATTTATTTTTATATATATATATGTTACGCCTGAAACGAGGTAACGGCCGGTTCCGCGGAATCGGACAGTAAACTGGCCGGTTCCACGGAATGGGACATCAAACCAGCCGGTTCCGCGGAACGGGGCATCAAATTAAATAAATTAATACATTGAAAATAATAAAATTTTCTAAGAAAAAAAATTTTTGTTTAATTTCTTTTAAATTTAAAATACATTTTTGAATGATACTGATTAATTATAAGATAAAAAATTTGTTTGACTTATCAAATTTTATTCATAATTTCATTAAGCCGGCTGATGACTGCCCCATTCCGCGGAACCGGCCGTTACCTCGTTTCGGGCGTAACATATATATAATTATATATATATGTCGCAGTATATTAGACATTTTAGTATAATAGGCTATTATCCGTATTTTAGAAAAATAAAATTTTTAAATTCACATTTTGCCTATGATACTAAAATTTTTAGTATTATAGCCTATTATACGTGTTTTAGCCTATAATACTGACGAAGCGCCGTATTTTAGAAATTAAATTTTTTCTAGTAGTTTACTGTAGTAAAAATTTACACGCGCGCCAAATATAAAGTAAATATGTTATTTATTTATTTCGTGTACATTTATTTTCAAAATACTTTATTTTACACAAATTGTTATTTATTTTGCAAATGTGTAAGTATGTGTGTGCTTTATTTAACCTCTTAGAACCTTACGTTATACGGAGGTCACCAACAGTTATTTGCACAAGCGGTCCAAACCGCATTTTTTGCTTTTATTCCCTCGGAAGTCGATATATATATTGAGATATATACCGCTTTTTCCTTTAATGGAAATAATTAGATAGGTTTGGAGACGTATGGACAAATTGTTGGTGAAACTGTGGGATTAGAAGGGATGTTTAGGATAGGTGGAACTTTAACAATCATTTCAAACTTTATCTATTCATAGCCTTTACTAGGGTTTGGGATGGCCAAATGCGGTCCAAGGTCCGACTTTTTAATAGGAGCCATGCTGACAATTCCGTCTTTAAAGCGCAGAGTTGTTATTCACAACAATCGCTTTAAAAGAGGCGCGAAAAACCTTCGAAAAACGCCCTCTATGCATGACATACGGAGGCAAGCAAATGGCACTTTCCATTTCGTCTTGCCCCCTGCGACTCGGCAGCTAGCTCTACTCTCCCTTCTTAAAACAAATATTTATTTTATTAAATATTTATTTTCAGAAAAAAAAGTTGTCACTGCTCTGTATGCGAACCCACTTCATAATATTTTGCTATATTACAAAGCGAGCGCGTTACCTCTGCGCTACCGAGCCGGTTTTGCAAATATGTAAGTATATTTTTATTTATATGTTATTATAATTAGTTGACAGATTTAATATTTTAAATTTAAATAACTTATGTGAAAGACAAAAAGATTTGAATGATACTCGCAGTGATTGTGAAAGGCAAAAAATAGCAGCTGATAAAATGATAAATACCACAGAAAAAGAATGTTCACCACTAGAAGTCGGCGATAACTTTACAGTCCATGTACCAAGTGTATAGATCGAGGACCCTTGGACCTACCGAATATTTGCGGTATAATATATAAAATCGAAAATAACGTTTATCAGATTGGTACAAAAGATGGGATAATAAAAGGCTGGTTGCCACGAACAGAAGTACAAAAATGTGCCTCAAAGTTTATTTCCATTATCGATGTACCTAGAGAAAGCATAGTATCCTTGAGTGAAGCTGCAGCCAAGCAATCGCTTACGGGAGGTCAAGGTTATAAAAAATGCAATTGTAGAGCTTCTGCAAAACAAAATTCTACAAATAGGTATAATTGCTATAAATCTGGGGTTTTATGTAGTTCTAGGTGTCATTTAAGTGGTCCTTGTACAAATAAATAAAAATTTCTAATCATTATTATATTATAAGATGTAATAAAAAAAGTTAATGTGAAAAGAAAACGAAATAAATAAATAACATATTTACTTTATATTTGGCACGCGTGTGAATTTTTACTATAGTAAACTAGAAAAAAATTTAATTTCTAAAATATGGCGCTTCGTCAGTATTATAGGCTAAAACACGTAAAATAGGCTATAATACTAAAAATTTTAGTATCATAGGCAAAATGTGAATTTAAAGACTTTATTTTTCTAAAATACGGATAATAGCCTATTATACTAAAATGTCTAATATACTGCGACATATATAAGACGTCAGTAAATTATACACCTATTCTGTATTCTGACCCTTCCTGTGTCACAAATATTAGACCTTTATCTTCAGACCGAATAACAACATGTTGATCATCTGTGAGACCTTTTTCTTTTAAATATTCAAGACTCGTCATGATAAATTTTTGAAGATTAGTATTATCTGTTGAGATAAAATAAATATCCAGAAACAATTCATATTTCTAACATATCACCAATACATGCATATATTTAATTAAAAAAAATTCTAGTCTATAGGAAATATTTATTTCCGAGTAATTCTAATCTAAAGAATGCTTCTATTTGCTCACACATTCAGGATCCACGCATGCGTAAGCAGAAGAAAATTTTAATTAAAAAATTTAAAAAATTTATTAAAAAAAATTTATTAGAAAAAATTATTCAAAAAAAAATCCCTTAAGTTACTTTAATTTCAGATATACGCTCATGTTTATACAACACGTACATACACAAGCACATGCATAAAAAAAATTATATAAAAAATTATATGTACTAGGGATATCATCTTATTCTAAGAAAATTAGGTTTTGTCTCATCTAGTAATATTAAAATTATATAAACTTTACATTTGTCTAGGGTACGATAAATAATCATAGTAATAATAAAATAATGAATTTTCAATCGCGCCGCATGATAACTAGGTTCAGAATCTTCTGAAAAAAAAACACCATGAGGTACATGAATTATTGCATAAAATAGACTACAATCAATGAAAAATATTAAAAATTAAAAAATTTATGAAGGTAAATACAAAAAAGTCGAAATTGGACCGTGTTTTTAGCCACAAAACGGAGCCTAGAGACCAAAAAAATTCTCCGATCAGCTTCATTGTAGTCTACTTTGTGTAAAATTGCATAAAGAATCGATTTAAAAAAATAATGGAAATCGGAGGAGTTGTTTTTTTGTAAAAAGTTCGTTTTGAGAAAAACGCGTTTAAAGATTCGGATCTTGTATTCTCGCATACAAATAATTTGACTTTCAGGCGCTGTCGTTTCTTTATTATTTGCGGGATTCATTTGAAATTTTTTTTTACTATTCTTGAATACTTTTTCAACCCAAATCAATAAAAAAAAAAATTTTGATTTCCAATTTCAAAACTGGGAGAACGTACCCTTAACCCTCCGTACATACAACATGAGACGGTACAATCCAAAATTCCGTTGGCGACTATTTTATTATTATAATTTTCTTGTCTAAATATTCTGCCAAATTTTATTTATAAAATAGTAAAGATTCATGTCGAAAAAAAATATCACACCTAAATAAAATTGAATTTTCTGTTTCTTTTATAAAATTTGGAAAATAAATTTATTCGAAAATAATGAGATGTCCCCCTTTTTATATATTGACTATTCTAAAATCACGTGTCATTCATTTTTATTTTAAAATATTTTCTCTAAAAATTGATAAGATAAACAGATCCCTGACACTTTCAATGCTCTTCTAAAAAAATTAAGGTATACGGGTATGAACAACAAAGAGAGAAAAAAATAAACTCGTGTTCGAGAAAAAAACTTTAACAACAAACACCCGCGCTTTTCTAACATGCCGGTACAAGTTTCCAGAACTTTTCTAAAAAACTTTTCTAAAAAAAAACGCACTTTTCTAATTAGCTATTCTAAAAAAACTTATTTTAAAATTTTCTTTTCATAAAAAACTTCTCATCTAAATGCATGCACATTTATAAAAAAAATAAACTTACCAATGCTAGCTTTTTCTGTCATTTTCAACAAAAAATTTTCACTTTTCTTTTAAACAAACAAAGCACTTCAAAAATTAAATTTTATTCTTTTGTAAAATTTAGAATTCAACCAGTCTAAAGCGTGTTGTTACCATAACCTGAAGGTTTATTTATAAAGACAGGTTTTATTAAATGAATTTTAACATTTTATTTATAAAATTAATTAATCTTTATTCTAATCTAATATTATTTAACTACTTCTAATTATTACACTTCTAATTATAAATCAATAAAGTGTCTATTTATCAAACAAAAATACTGAGTGTTAAGCGCTTGAGAGTTTACGTCTGTATTCTACAAAATCGCTTGCTTTTATTTAATTCTTTACATAACATTTTAATTACATTTTATTTTTTTCATTTTGGACCAAGCATTTAATTTTTTTCTATGAAAGTTCTAATATCTTTTTTTTTTTTTTTTTTTTTTTACACGCGTACTGTATGGTTATGTGGGACTCAACCTCAAATTTGTATCTGGGGTTGCCCAGATATACACAATTGAGGAATTACAATACCCACTAAACTCCCCACCCTCCTGCATTTATGACAATATCATAGAATCCGGACCGGGACTCCCTGTTTAGGTATTACTTCGGTCCGGAAACAATGCAGCCCAGGCATTTCTTCGCCATACCCTGTCAATAAAGGAGAAGATTTTCCTACGAGAGGAAACCTTCCTCCTTTTTTCCAATCAGTGTCGCCCGTACGTACTCTGCCACACTGTACCAGTTAGCGGCACTGCGCAGCATTTCCGGGACGACTACTTCCGGCCTCCATTCATCGAAGGGCGGTCGCCCTTCAGCGAAGCGAGGACACCCAAAAAAGGTGCGCTCAGCGGTATCCAGCTCGCCCGGGCAATGCAAGCATTCCGGAGATGTCACCTTGCTCCACTTGAAAAGCATATCGCGGAAATAACCGTGACCAGTTAGGAACTGTGTGAGGTAGAAGTCTACCTCTCCAAGATCACGGTTCATCCAGCTTTCCAAATCGATGATAAGGCGGTGCGTCCAACGTCCCCTCGGGTCACCATTCCACCTATACTGCCAACATTCCATTGTGCGGGAGCGAGCGCGAACGGAAGCTACGTCGCGCTCTTCTTCCCCACGGTTATAGATCGCCTGCCTTTCCAAGGCAAGCAGGTCGATGGGAATCACCCGAGCCACCACCTGGATCGCTGGCTCTGATACTGTCTTGTACGAGCAAGCGATTCGAAGTGCCCCCTGCCTCTGTACTGCCTTTAGTTTCTTGCAGTACTTTTTTATGCGGACATTGTCCGCCCACACCTCTGCACCGTAGAGCAAGATGGAGTTAACTGTCGTCATCAACAGCCTCCTCTTCTCAGATCTGGGACCGCCGATGTTCGTCATTAGCCACGAGAGGGACTTTGTCACCCGGCTAGCCTTTTCACAGGCCTGCTGGAATTGTCTATTGTAGGTCAACTTGTTATCCAAGAAGACCCCCAAATATTTGACCGATGGTTTGGTCTGGATCATAAGGGGATTACCTCCGTCATCAAAGCTGATGCCGAATATGGTATCAACCCTTCTCCGGGTCAGAAGGACAATCTCCGTTTTCGGGACTGCCAGTCTTAGTCCGTGATCCGACATCCAGCTATTGATAAGGCGCATGGCCTCATCCAAGGTATTCTGCTGGTCCTCTGGCTCTCGAGCTGTTATGGTTAGAGCAACGTCATCCGCGTATCCGATCATGGAGCATCCATCCGGGAGCTCAATCTTTAGCAAGCCGTCGTAAAAGGCATTCCACAGATCAGGACCCAGAACTGAACACTGCGCTATGCCTGCGCTTAATACTTTACCTCTTGTGCCATCGAGCGTGTCCCAGCGCAGGTATCGGTCCCGGAGGTAATCTCTGAGTATATTTCTCAGATAATCCGGAACTCTGAATACCTGCTCGAGGGAGTGCAACATATCGTCCCACTTAGCCGAGTTGAATGCGTTTTTCACATCCAACGTGACAAGCAGGACGTCCGGTTTAATATCCGGCCGCACTTGTCTGGCCCTCATAACCACCTTCACGACCTGCTCGATGGCACCGATCGTGGAACGCCCCTCACGAAAGCCGTGTTGGTCGTCGCTAAGGTCACCCGCTTCCCTAATTGCTTGCCGCAATCTTCCTCTGACCATGCTCTCCATCACCTTGCCAATGGTATTTAACATACACAATGGTCTGTAAGATGATGGAGATCCTGATTCACCCTTTCCCTTGCTTATCAGAGCCAGACGGACCACTTTCCAGTCCCTTGGAAAGGCGCCTGCCACGAGGCACGCGTTAAACATGCCAAGCAGGAGACCAGGGATTACCTTTGCAGCCGCCTTAAGGGCTTCCGCGGGTATTCCGTCTGGTCCTGGCGCTTTCCCATTTTTCATTGACCTAATTGCCTGAAGCATCTCCGCCTCGATAAATAGCGGAACTTGCTCCTTCGGGACATCCAAAGCAGGGTGTTGTTGGTTTGGATGATCCGGGAAGAGAGCGTCCACTATTCTTTTGGTCGTTGCTTCATCCATCGTGTTGTCACATCCGGACTTAAGTTTGCCCATGACAACCTTATATCCCAGGCCCCACGGGTCGCTGTTGACTTCATCTCTTAGGGACCGAAGACAGCGCGCCTTGCTGAGGCGGATAGCTTTCGCCAGCCTATGCTTGGCTTCCTTGTACTCTTCAGAGCGCGTAGCTAGCTCTGGGCGGCCATGCGCTCTTTGCCGTCTTCTGCGTGCGCCGTGACAGACCCGTCTTAGCTCCGAAATTTCTTCATTCCACCAGTACACGCTTCTTTTACCCTTCCAGGGCCGTTTACGCGGCATAGAGGCATCGCAGGCTCCCCTCAGAAGAGCAGTTACCCTCTTGACAAGGGTCTCTGCCTCTCGCGGGGTGGTCGGTCCTCCATGCCAGGCTGGGATAGACGAGAACTCTTCGCGAAGATAATCCACAAATCTGTCCTCGTCCATCTTTGACACATTCCAGCCTAGTGGGCGCTTTTTGTACGGGGGCCGATTAGCAACCCTATCACGAAAGTTCTAATATCTAGAATTATCGTTTTTACTCGATATCTCCAATCTGAGACCTAATTTTTCTAAAATTTTTCTTAAAAAACTTTTTTGATAAAAAAATGTAATAAAAAACAATCATTTTTTTTTATGGTGTAGCACTTAATTTCTATATCTAGAATTATCTAATACCTCGAATTATCGTTTTCAAGAATTTTTCGAAAATTCTTGTCTCAAAAATTTTTCTTTTAAAAAAATACAAAAATCACTTATTTTTTTTTCTTTTTGGATGTAGTATAATTTTTTTCTATGGAAGTATTAACTTGATATTTTCAATTAAATAATGAATTAATATCTACGCCTGCTATACCAAAAACTGTCTAACAGACGTAATTAGCATAAAAGAAGATTATGTACTACTATAGAAAAATTTACCTTTATATTATGTGAAAAACCTAAAATTTTCCATGAGGTGTTAAACTGACAATAGCAAGGAAAAGATAATTTTTAGTTTTTCTTATGACATTATTTCTTGTTAGATAAAATAGACCATTAAGAACATTTTGTTATTGCTAATATCTCAAAATTTTGCACGATTACCGACTAAAAGACCCAAACCTTTGAATATCTGAGACTTTCTTAAGACTTTCTTCTAAAAAACTGTAAATGTAAAAAAAAAAAGAATTAAATATTTTATAGTATTAATTTAAATTTAAAATATAGATAAGTTTGTAATTAATATTTTAAAAAAACTCTTTATCAGCCCTTAAAAATTAGGCTTAAACTCTTACCAATTTTTTTTTTTGGTTCGGATAAGTCAAACTGGAGATACCCTGCACATCGTTTTTTCTTGTATTTTCTTCTTATTCAAAAAAATTCCTTTTTGATTCAAAGTAGCTTTTTCTTATTCACAGAACCAATATTTTTGTCAAGTCTTTGAAAAAAAGTTTCTGAAATTTCAAGGTTATCAGTCCAGAATATCTGGGTAAATAGACGCAGCCTACAACAAATTCTCTTATTCCATGGAAGGCATTAAAAAAACTTCCTTTATTTAATCACTGAAAAAACTTAACAAAAAAAAATGTAATTTTTAATGTTGTACCTATTAAAACTTAGCTTTAAATATTTTTAAATATTTTTTTTTGCTGATAAAAAATGCAACTAACTTTTTGGTTAAGTTTCTTTATATAAAATTTCAAGTTCATTAGCATGATATGAACTATGTTCAAAAACAAACTTAACCAAAAATGTAGTTGCATTTTCATCAGCAAAACAAAAATTGATTAATTTTTTCCGGAGTATTCATTTCTTCAAGAAAGAAATCCTTTTTATTGACAAAATTTTAATTTATACGTGAGAAGCCTTTCAAAACTTGTACAAAACTTGTGACATTGTATTGATTTATAATTAGAAGTGTAATAATTAGAAGTGGTTAAATAATATTATATTAGAATACAGATTAATTAATTTTATAAATAAAGTGTTAAAATTCATTTAATAAAACCTGTCTATATAAATAAACCTTCAATAACTTTAAACATGCATTACTCGCTTGATTTTCATCGTAAAATCATAATTTTTTTGTAACAACTTATTTATTATTAATTAATTAAAATCAGTAAAAAAATAATATGTAATTAATAAACAAATTGTTACATAAAAGTTCAATAATGATTATAGTACAAGGGAATTACCTGCACTGAGAAAAAAAATACGTAAGTTTGACAAAGTTTAAGCGGTTAATATACGATCTACAAATTTCTAATTAAGTAAACGTATTCTCAGTTAAATCTACGGAGAAATTGTTGTTATAAGGCATATTCTTTTAAAGTAAAGAATAACTACCTTATCGATCTCATTGTATTTTTTTCCGTCAAATAAATGTATTGTAATCTGAATCTATAGAAAAATTATCGATATAATGTATTCATTTCTAAAATAACGAATAACTAACTTATCGATCTTCTTATGTTTCTGTACATCAAATTAAAAAGTAAAAGCGTTGAATCGAAAAATTTTTATTGAGATTAACAAAGATAGATAGGTTGAAAGCAAGACATCACCCCTCTCCTCTTTTTTTATTTAGATTTTAGAAATAAAAACCAATATTTTATATCAATTATAATACTGCAGTTGAATTTTAGTGTGTTTATCCACAAAAAAGTTTTTTTATGAAAACTGGTTTTTTTTTGGAAATTTAAAATTATATATTATAACTTTTTATAAATGAAATTTTTTTTAACACAATACTATTATACTGTTGGCTTTTCAGAGGACTGGCTTTTTTTAGTAATAATTAAAAATTGTTTTTATTATACTCAGAATATGCATAGGATAAAAGTGTATTTTAAATTTCTAAAAAAATATTTTTATTTCCAATATTTATCGTTCATACATACATTTAGCGTGGAAAAATAATAATTATATTTTTGTGACATTAAAATAAAAAATAAAAGAAGAATTTGCTCTTATGCTTATTACCACCCGCTAATTCAATTATTTCAAGTTTTTGAATCTGCTTTATCGATAATTCTTTTTTATATAGTCTTTTAAAATTATATTTTATTTAGTAATATGTTTCAGTGGTCCATTGGATACGATGCGAAATTCGAACGCCAGAGAGTCAGGTTCAAATCCAGGAGATTACATTTAAAAAAAAAAAAAAAATTAATAATTAAACTGATAACAATAATAAAAAAATATAAATAACAATTTAATAATAATAAAAAAATATAAATAAAAATTAATAATAATAAGATTAAAAAGTAATCTATAACCGAAAGAAATTAAAAGTAAAAATTAATAAAAATTCTAAAAAAAAAAAAACGGAAAAAAAATAATTTTTTAGCATTTATCAAAAAAAAAATTTTTATTTTAACCGATTATTCTTTAAAATAATTCATGAAAACCAGTTAAAATGACAGACACTAGTCAGTAAATTCAACCGATTATCCGTTGTCCTATATTAACCGCGTAAACTCTGTAAAACTTACGTTTTTTTTTTTTGAGTGTGTGTATGAATATGTGAGTGTACATTAACTCACATATATACAAGGGCAACATGCAGAAGGATAAAGGACTTTTAAATAATTTAATTAGCTATTTATTAAACAAGGGATAAAATATTAGTTTTAGCCTTGCATGCAGTTGTATGCACGAGCGAGCGTAGCGAGCGAGTGCAGACAGCATGCAAAAGTTGAACCCAATATTTTTTCCCGTGTTCTAAAACATAGTTTTACATCTAATGGGCAAAAAAGCCGTCTCCCTAGGGCAGAAAATAGGCTTTTTTTGCCCTAGATATGTAATAGTATATTAAGTATCAAGGGCGTAAAAGTTTCGGCAATAGCATGAGCACTAGCACGAGTGCTTGGCGAAGCCGGGCACGAGTGATTTGTGTTCACGCTCGTGTCTAAAGTATTTCGCCCATGGCTGTGCCCCCCTGGATCCCTGCGGCTTTATTTTTCCAATAATATGTTGTTTTAGGTTACTCAATATTTTGTAAAATTACCTTTTTTTACCCGAAGTATTATCTAAAATATACTGAATCATAAAAATTACTGGCTTATGAACCCAGACAGATAATTAGTGATCAGCAATACAAAGCTTAGCTACCCTTCCATAGGATCCACAAGTAGTCGTTGTTTCCCTTGAATTCTAGGGTTCTGTCTGATAATAGCTGTTCAAGCTTTTTTTAGTTACTATATTCAGTTACTACATCAGTGGCTGATAAAAATAAGAAATATATATAATATAAGTCCTAAACTTTTATAATTATCGAAAAACTATTGTAACTTTTGAAAGATCGAATCGATTATCTTGAAAATTCAGATGGATACGTAAAAAATATACCTGAATCGAATGAAATTCTTTTTGATAAAAAAATTTTTCCTCGGTTTTCAGTTTTTTTGTTTTTTTTTTAAATTTGATAAAAATTTTTTTTTTGGAAATATAGTTTTTTCAAAATAAAATTTTTTTGCCGTAATCAATCGAAATAAAACCTAGCCTATGTTTTGACCCGTAATTTTTGCCGTCTTTTTCCGTAAACTCAATTTCTGTAGCTTTTATTGTGTTCTCGTTTATCACGTTCTGACATTCAAACATACATAAGTAAAGATTTATATATATAGGATGTAAATTTGAAATCCAAATTTTATGCTAAAAAATATATGTAACTCTGGAAACATCAAACCGATTTGCTTGAAAATTTAGGTGGACACGTAAAAAACAATTCTTAATCATAAAAAAACTTTTCTGATTACAAAAAAATTCCAAGTTTTTAAGTTAATTACGATTTTTTTGAAAATTTACGAAAATATCAAAAACGATCACTTTTGTGAAAAAACGTTTTTTTGGCGACAAAAACTTTCTTTCGCATTAATCCAAATCCTGTATAGCCTATGACACTCCTGCAATTTTTCCGCATTTTTTGCCGCATACCGCGCCTTTCTAGCTACTGTCGTCTAGGCGTGATTATCAAACTAAAAAAATTCTCTATCGGCATATATATATATATATATATATATATATATAGAATATAGAATAGATATAGATATAGATATAGATATAGATATAGATATAGATATAGATATAGATATAAATAGATATAGATATATAGGATAAGATATAGGATAGGAAGGATAGGATTGGATATAAATTTGAAATCCAAATTTTTTGCTAAAAAATATATGTAACTCTGGAAGCATCTAACCGATTTGCTTGAAAATTTAGGTGGACACGTAAAAAACAATTCTAAATCATATAAAAACTTTTCTGATTACAAAAAAATTCCAAGTTTTTAAGTTAATTACGATTTTTTTGAAAATTTACGAAAACATCAAAAATGATCACTTTTTTGAAAAAACGTTTTTTTGGCGACAAAAATTTTCTTTCGCATTAATCCAAATCCTGTATAGCCTATGACACTCCTGCAATTTTTCCGCGTTTTTTGCCGCAAACCGCGTCTTTCTAGCTACTGTCGTCTAGGCGTGATTATCAAACTAAAAAAATTCTCTATCGGCATATATATATAGATATAGATATACGTGAGTATATATACATTAGAGTGGACCTATTTTTGAACTTTGTGGAAAAACTTTGCTCCCCGGGTTTTTTTGTGAAGTTTTGGTCATAAAAAGTTCCCAGTTCCAAGGATTTTGCTTTCGCCTTGCAAAAACACGTGCCTGTAACCACCTCAATTTTCACATTAAAATAACATGGGAATTTTGAATTTTTAGCTATACAAATTTTCACAAAAGCCAAAAAGCGTTTTGAAATGCTAATTTTTACTGGAAAACATACTTTTATGTGTTGCAAAGACATTCAAACAGCCCCCATTCATGCTAATGGGAATTCTGGGCCTAGAAACGCTAATTTACGTGCTGGCTCAATGTTATAAAATAGGGTTTTTCGGTAATTTTCAATAAAACGCTACAACCTCAAAAATAAACCAAAACAATTTTTTCAGCTTGTTAATCTATTTTGAGTTACCAGTATGTTTCGCCATATTGTTTAGCCATTTAGACTAGACAGTTTGATAAACAATTCTGTTATTTAAGTTTGTTTCTTCGTGTTTTAAGTCAATTTTTAAGCCAACTTTTTAAGCCGTTTTGATAAGCTATGTTGTTTAGCCATTTTGATAAGCCAGTTTGATTAGCCATTTTGTTAAGCCAGATTGTTCCGCCATTTTGTTATTATTTGAAGAAAAAACATTAATAGTAGAAATATCTATATTACTTCGGGGTTTTCGAGGTTAAGAAAAACGTTTTTGATGATTTTGATGAAAATTTTTATATTTTTAGCCTACCATATTTTCCGATTTTTCAAGATGGCGGATCAAAAAAACATGTCAGAATAAGCTTTTTACATTGTCTGGGGGTTTTCAAAGGTTGAAAAAAATGTTTTTGATGATCAAAATTTTCTTATTTTTACCTTACCATATTTTCCAATTTTCCAAGATTGAGAATCAAAAAAATAAGTCGGAATAAGCTTTTAAAATTACCTGGGGGTTTTCATTGTTAAAAACTTTCATACTTTATCCTGCCATAATTTCCAATTTTCCAAGAAAGCGGAAGAAAAAACATAAAAAGTAGTAATTAAATAGTAATATAATATCTATTCGCTTGGGACACTAGGCGGGACTTACGTTATCACGTGGTATTTTAATCTTAGGGGGGCCGCTATTCATATGAAACGTACATGAAAATCTGGTATTTTAGTTTTTTAAAGTAATACCTGGTTGATTTGATAATTTTTTCAATTTTTTTTTTCTAATTATGCAAAATTGTTTTTAGAAACTAAACTTGATATACCTTTAAAATCTTTTTTTTCAAAAATAAAATTTTTTTCATATTAAGAAGGTTATAAGTAACGTATATGCAACCTGCTTTACACAATATTTTTCATTACTTTTAATGGGATTCTTCATTTGTATTGCTTATATTTTTATTATAAATAAAAATTAGTCTGTAATTTTTTTTAATTATTGTAAATAATAAGATTATTTACTATAAGATTACCCCACTGGTGAAAATATAAAAAATGCAAAAATATTCATAAGTGTAGAAAAAAGTAAACATTGTAGTCCAAATTTACGCTAAAGTGTATAAAAGTAGATAAAAAGAGTTCAAAAACGTTGCAAAAGAATTCTCTAAAAAAATACATTTCGATCACAATTCGCCGGTTCCCAAAATTCTTTTGCAAACTTTCGGGAAACTTTTACATTCTTCTACTATATTTTTATGCGATTTTTTCGCTCACCAATAAATTGAAATTAAATGTATTCTATATTGAGAATGTCCTAACGAAACGCGTTTTTTTAATTTTACATTATATTATGTATGTATTTCATTACTTGATTTTCTAAAACAAAAAATTTTTAAGGTTCAAAAAATTTGAATGTTGAAAATATATTTTCATATAAAAATATAATTATTATATGATTTCACTTACTTATATTCCCTGAAGAACACATTTTACTTTCAACTTTGAAAAAATGCCATAGCCATCTACTGGAAAAAAATGAATTAGCTTTAATTTCTTTTTTCATGCAATTCAATTTTTTCCAATAGATGGTTACGGCTTTTTTTTAAAGTTGAAAGTAAAATGTGTTCTTCAGGGAATATAAGTACGTGAAATCATATAATAATTATATTTTTATATGAAAATATATTTTCAACATTCAAATTTTTTGAACCTGAAAAATTTTTTGTTTTAGAAAATCAAGTAATGAAATATATAAATAATTTAATTTCTGTTTGTTGGTCAAAAAATCGCATCAAAATATAGTAGAAGAGTGTAAAAGTGTCCCGGAAGTGTGCAAAAGAATTTTGGGAACCGGCGAATTGTGATCGAAATGTATTTTTTTAGAGAATTCTTTTGCATCATTTTTGAACTCTTTTTATCTACTTTCATACACTTTGGCGTAAATTTGGACTACAATGTTTACTTTTTTCTACACTTATGAATATTTTTGTATTTTTTATATTTTCACCAGTGCCTATAACATCATTTTTATCTTTATATAGTGTTTCCTTTTTTATTTTTTAGATTTACCCAAAAATTCTATGCTAAAGTGAGTAAAACGGCCCCACCGATCGGTATATTTCTCCACCGCGAGCAGCACCGTATTTTTCAGTTCTCCCTTCTACCTCCGTGTCCCAAGTGAATATAACGTGGATGTTTTCGAGGTAGAAAAAAATGTTTTCAATGATGACAATTTTCATATTTTTACACAACCATATTTTCCTATTTTTCAAGATGTTAGAACAAAAAACATGAATAGCAGAAATATCTATATTACCTCGGGTTTTCATTTTCTTAACATTCATTTTCTCGTACCGCAGGCATTTTGGAAACACGTAAGATCTCAAAACAATCCTGCAGATTGTGCTTTACGTGGAATTGCTCCATTTGAACTGATAAATCACCTTTTGTGGTGGGAAAGGAATAAACTCATTTTAGATTCAAACTCAATAGTGAGCGATAGTAAATATCTGAAGATCAAATAGGTTTCAGCCTTATGCTCTAATTTTAATGTTTCCTTAAAAAAGATCAAAAAAGATTAAAATTTGAGATTTGCAAAATATTCAGATTTGTCAAAATTATTAAGAATTTCAGTTTATATCCTTAGGTTTATTCATAAAATATCTTTAAGCTCGTAAAATAGCTTTATCTCATAAACTCGACTGAAATGTTTAAACAATAATCCTTAAATTATTCTAACACCTTTTCACAAGACAATGGTGGCAGAATTGAAAATTCAAATTTATTAGAAAAATAAAATCATCCTTTAACTTTATCTTACAAATGTATTTTTTCACTTATTGTATAATTTTTTCATTTAAAATCTGAACATGCCATTTTTAAGAAAATATTTTCTGCTTATAGTTTATGTACTCACATAAAGAAATGCCATTCTTGTATACGCTACAATTCATCTCGTGAGACTCAAAGAATTGAAAATTTACACTTTTATAGTTATAAGACCTGATAAGCCATTCAGAATTAGTGGTGTGAACTACGTGGGTATCTTCAACATTCTTACTTATAAGGGAAGAGGCGCTAAGTCATTGTGTACATCTGTATGGCAACAAAAGCTGTCAATATTGAGTTAGTTACAGGCTATGATAGTCAGAGTTTCATTGCTGCACTTCGTAGATTCACGTCGGTTCGTGGAGCTTGTACCCGTTAGGTGAGTGACCATGGTACTATTTTTGTCGTTGCTGACAGAATCCTCAAGGAAATTAATGTAGAGTATTCATCCTACATGCAAAAACTTGATAGACTCTCAGTTAAAGAAGGTAGTAATTGGAAATTTAACCCTCCGGGTGTACCACATTTTGTCAGGATCTGGAAAGTTGCGGTGAAATCTGTCATGAATCATATTTTTAGGGTTCGTTATAGCACCAAATATACGTTTGAGGAATTTTATACCTATTCGAAACAAGTGTAATCTTGCTCTAAACCTCAGCATCACGTCTTTTTTATAAGTTGCGTCATTTTTATATACCAACTGCAACCCCCCCTATAACTGCATGGTAATTTTTTTAGATCTTTGTAGAAAACACCTGTGCATTGTGCGGCTTCAATGCCTTGTTTGCCTCCGTTGTGCACACATTGAAAAATTTTTTCTGGGTCCGAAGTACCCAGACGTGACGATAGCGTGATATTTTATAAAAAGAACAAAAAAGTTTTTTAGTGAACTATTTTAACTGAATAAGTAAATTTCCCTATTAAAATTCAAAAATAAATGTTTTTTTTATATCTTAAATGTTATTTGTTTGATAAGGCATGTGTATAAGGTGGCACAGATAGTTTCGACAAGAAGTTTCACGATTTCAGTACGGCGAGAATGACATTTCGCTGGCTGATGAGGTTTTTTTATGGGTTACTGGACCAAGCAAACATAAATGCGCATTTTCTTTATTGCATAAATGCTGACAATGAGGCTATGAAAAGAGGCACTTTCATTTATGAAATTGCTATGCAGCTTCTTAAGCCTCAATTGCAGGAAAGGCTCAAAATTCCTATTATTAAAATTTCAAAAAAGTGCACTATTCTCGATGAGGAAAATCATGACTAAGGTGATGAGCCAAGAGGCAGAATAGACAACAGATTGCCAAAAAAAGAAAGGTGTAGGCTTTTTTCTTATAAAACTGACAGAAAGACAAAAACCTGCTGCCTGAAATGCGGTAAGCCAATGTGCAAGGAGCACACTTCTAAATCATGCGTAAAATGTGCTGAAGAGTAAGAAAATATGTTTTTTGCCCTCCGGGGCGTAAAACTCGTGCGTAAAGAATTTTCTTAACTACGCCTAGGTGGGCAAAAAATAGTGTAAGCACCATGGGCGAAATACTTTAGACACGAGCGTGAACACATATCACTCGTATTAGTGCTCACGCTAGTGCCGAAACTTTTACGCCCTTGATATTTAATATACTATTAGTATTTTTATATGTATTTTAATGTAATTTATGTGTTTTTAAACAATTTTTGTGCAAAAAAAATAAAAACAAATAAAAAATTTTAAATAAATATTTTTTTTTTTTCAATTTTTAAAAAGGTGTATTTTTCATTTTCCGGAATAATTCAGGTTTTTTTAACATACGAAAATTTCAGTATTTTTTTATTAAAGTATACTCTTTTGCATGTACCCTTTGGCATTTCTGAATCAGTGGCTAAAAACTTTTATATCTTTTTTAAATAAAATTTTATAGTTAGTTAAAAAAAAAACTATTTTTTCGAAAAAGCACCATTGTTTATAAAAAATAACTTTTAAACTTAAAAAAATTTTCTTTTTTTTGCAATTTATTCATATTTTTGAGTTTTTTTACGATCTAGAAAAAAAGAAGTTAAATTTGGACCAATTTTGGCCGAATTATAAGCTTTCAAAGTCGCTCTGGGCCCGAAAGACCCAGACGTGATTGAAAGTTTTCGGAACATAGACGTGATGCTAAGGGTTAATTCACGTCCTCTATTGCCATTGGCAGAAGACCCCACAGACTTGTTTTTATCCCCTTCATTATTGCTAAATCAGTCTCAATCTTACTTGATACCTGAACCTAGTTACATAGATCAAAATACCTCTTCCGCAACGATACAAATTAATTCTTAAAAATTTATTCATTGTATTTAATTAAATTTTATTTTTACGTTCATTAATAATAAACTTTTTATTAAAATAAAGTTCTCATTTTAGTAGATCCTTAAACTTTGTTATTAAATTTAATTAAAAGAAAATTTCTCTATATGTTTTAATGTAAAATTCTACTTTTCAATTTCAGTGAACCTTTTGATCATGACCCACTATTAATAAGTACTATGTCATTATTACGTGGTAAAAAAACAAAAATGGATTTAGTCAAAATTGAAACCGAGAATCAAACTTTGTATTCATTTTTATCTGTTGGATGGGGCTTCTTAGCTGATGTTGATATTGAAAGCGAGCGCCTAAGAATTCTTGGTGGACAAAGGTTCATTATATGGAGTATGGCACGACTTCTAGGTCTTAGAACATATCGTGGTATTGTGTCCTATTTACCATGTGATCCAAGAATTTTACCTTCACCTTATACATCAAGATCGCCCACAGTATCAACAAATGAATATTATATGACTGAAAACGTTGAATATATCAAATTCCCTATTAGATCAAAAAAAAATAGTTGTGAAAATTATTCACGTAGGTAAGTAATACTTGTTTTCACTTTAGCCTATAAAAAAAAAGAATTTAAAATTAAGTAATTCTATGTTAACCGTTTGAGAGTTACAATGATTTCTTACCTAATTTAAGAATATCTATGTATTATAAACTAATATTTAAACTATTAGGATGAATTTAAAAATAAAGTAAAATAAATAATTTTAACAAAAAATAATTTTACTTTATTGAGCAAATGGCAGGAGCGATGGAATAGCGACCAAAAGGCCCAGTGGATGCACACACTATTCTCAGATCTGTAGGCATGGATGGAGCGACAGCTTTGGGACGTGGACTTTTACCTCAACCAGTTTAACAGGTCACGGGTACTTCCATTTACTGATGAAAAAGTTGCACAAAGTGGCCACAGGGCAGGAGGACACACCAGAGAATACATTCTTTGAATGTGTGCGTCACTCGGAAGCGCGCCTACCCTTGTCTATCTGGAGGCCGGAGAGAGTGGTCACGGAAATGCTACGGAGTCCTGAAAATTAGAACAAAGTAACATAGTACATAAGAGCCACACTGTTTATGAAGAAGGAGGATGGCTTTTTATCGTAGAGAGCTCTCCCATCCCTAGGCAGGGGGGAAGGTTTTGACCAGATGCCTAGGCTGTGCGTCCCAAACTGAAGTTATATCTAAAAAGAGAGTTTCGGTTTGCGACAAATAAGTGAAGGAGTTTTATAGTGTGTTCAGCCAGTAAGAATCTGGCACGAAGTTGGCGACTGCATTTGTCAGTAGTGTTTTTAAGTGATACGATCCAACTTCAAGGTTTTTCCAAGCTTTCCCCTATGCATTTTCTGAAAATTTTTTCATATATTTTATGTTTGCGAAATTTGTGAAAAATTTTTTTTTCTAATTTTTATTTTTAATACGGTTTAAAAAAATTGTTAAGAAGAAAAAACGTAAAAATATAGTATTTATTAATTAATTTATTAATTGTTTTAATTAATATACAAAAAAAAATTTATTCCAAACATTCACACTTTCATTTATTTTTATTTGTAAACATGAAGGACTCTTTCATGATATTTATTTTAATTTTATCCACAGGTAACGTTTTCATAATAAATTTTATTTTTATTATATCATTATAATCTTTTTTTTTAATCCAATGTTTATTATTCATGGATGCCCGACATACAAATTCGATAAATTTCTCCATAAAAATAAATGTGTTAAAAGTGTGTATATTGAAATAACCTTTTTTTTTTATTTTTTTTAAATCATTTGAGTTTTTATATAGAAGCCTTAACATTAGAAAGTTTTTGTGAATTCAATGAAACATGCAAATTTCTCGATTTCTCAATATACTTGTCAAATATTTGTGTTTGTATGGATAATTATAAGAATACCTTCGGTGTCTGCAATCCAATAAATTCAAGTAATTACATTTTAAATACAGCATTTGAAAAAATGTTTTTTTTTTTAAATTATCTCAATTTATTTTTAGCAGTTACTAAAAATGTTATAATACAAGAAATTTCAAAAGAAGGTCTTAACCTGCAAAATAATAATCAAGAAAAAGTTTTAAATTTATTATACATTAATATTATTATCTGCCTTGTCGTTTTTATGTTTATTGCTTATTTTTTATTTATATATTTAAAACCAAATTTTATTTATGTTAGAAATTAAATTAAAAAAAATTCTTGTATTCAATAAGTTTGTTTGTAAAAATATTATTTATAATGAAAACATTGCCAAATCATTATTTCGTATATTATAAAAACTTAAAACTAGTCTTCTTATTTTTCTGTATACGTAAATTACAAGCAAAATTTGACATAAAGCTAAAATTATTATTATTAAAAAAAAGATTATTTGCAAAATATTTTCTTGAGAATCAAGTAAAATTCTATCCTTCTGTGGAAATTCTACAACCTGCGAGACGAAATCAGACTCCACGCATTCACCTTTAATAAAAAAAGAAATTTTAAATTAAACGTACACAGAATACACATTTCATTTTTTTTACCTAAATATTCTAGAAAGGGTTTTTTACAATCACATGTTTTATTTAAACAAACTGATTGGTTAATTCCGCTTATACACTGCTCAGAATATTCGCATTCAGCTCCTTTAATGAATATTTTTTTATTCTCAAATTAAATTAAAAATTTTTTTTTGTTTACCTAATATCATTGCCTTTGAATAACACTTTTCATTTATTAAAATCCGGTAATAATAGTATTTTTTAACAGTTTCAACTTTTTCCACCAATATTAAAAAATATTTAACTATGAATAATAAAAACGACGTACTTTTTTTTTCGACAGATAGACTTTAATTTTATTATTTTATACATACTTAAAAATGCGAAATCTATTTTCTTATAAATTTAAAAAGCTTAATCAATTTGTCATTGATTGAATTCATACTAATTAACAAGCTTATACAATTTTTGCATGAACCAGAAAAGCATCCAATTAAACAATAGAATTATTGATTTTTTATCTTATTTCTTTCGCTTTACATTCATATTTGAGTAACAATATACCCTTTATTGATTAATCTTTTAACCGCATTAATTAACATTTTTTCTATATGAGGTATTCTATAATTTTTAATATTTTTAAGAAAAAATTTATTTACAAAAAATTTGTAAAAAAAAAAAAAAATTTTCTTAAATTTAACCTTGTGTGATTTTTAAATCTCGAACTTTCTTTCCATATATTCTCAAATAAATATCACCCTTTTTTTCACATTTCCCTGAGAAAAAACTTTTATAAGTATATTTAATTTTTTATTATTTTGTCTCCAATTGTAAAATTTTTAAAAATTGAAACACTAATATTTTTTATAAATATTTTTTATTTTTCCTTCTTTTTACAATTAAGTAATTTTATAACAAAACGACGCGTTTCGAAAAGTTAACTTTTCATCTTCAGGTTTATCTTATCTTTTATAAGTAGCTTATAAAATCTTTCTCTCATTTTATCATTACCTCACCCAAGTTCTTGGGGGTTTTACACCCCCTTCTTTGTTTAAGAACTGTATAAAAGTTGTGGACTTTTTACTCATGGATTGCAATTGCTTAAATACTTCTCAAGTAAGCAAGCTTTTGCATATCTCGGCTAAAAGTTTTATTCACAAACTATACTCGGATAAAAAAAATTTCGATTTCTCATATTTCCATACAAACTTTTTTAAAAAAATTTCAATTTTTAAAAAGTTAAGATTTAAAATTAATTATTCAAGTTTTTATTCTGATTTTCAAGAAACTACAACGGATTTAGAAATTTTAAATTTTTTAGAAATGGTTGAGCTTATTGAAAATATTGTTGAGCTTATTGTCGACCTACAGTTTATTTGAAAAAAACAGAAATGCAAACCAAAAGGTAAGTTTAAATAATTTAAAACTAGAAAATAGATTTTTTCTGAATTAAAAAAATTTTTTTTTTTAGTTTTTTATACATTTCTGGGTCATATCTATCAAATTTCTTCATCAACGAATCTTATCGTCGGCATTTCTATTTCTGTTCAGCCAAGTGTTCAAATTGCTTTGAAAAATTTCAGAGTCTTTGAGATTGTTTTTGAGGCATGGAGCGATTTCTTATCTAATGAAATTATTTAGAACCATGCAATAACCAAACGATATGAAACTCCAGTGGACGAAGTTCAACGCCATTTAACCATTTTCACGACTACTTATATAAATATTATATTCGTAAGCCATGCTATAAACATTATATACGAGCGATGCAAAAACCATGTGCAAGACATCAAGGCTAAATTAACCGAATTTCTTGAAGTTATCGATGCTAATGATACAAAGCTGATGGCATATGAAAAGATTATTGGGTATGTTAAATTTCAACAGAATATTCTGGATTTTGAAGTTTTCGGATCTTCGATTGGCTTTTTGCTGAATTATAAAAAAAATGTTAAAATTGTAGTAAAATTTTAATGAATAAAAAAAAAAATATATTTATATGTAATCTCTCTTCTTGGTTTTAATATATGTATAAATACTTGGTTTAAAAAAAAATGGAAAAAAGGTTAAATAAATAAATACAATAATTTTTAAAATTTTGATTTTTATTTATCCTTTAAAATTTATCATTCTTTTCCTCATAAAAAAAATGATTTGCAGTGAACAGACACTTGACCCTCTTTCACCATGATAAATACAGCGTAAACCATGAATATTTTTATCTTTTATTTTATATTTAATATTTAATATTTTCTTGGAAATTCAGTTTTTTCAACATAAAAATTTTTTGTCGTTATCTTGATTTTTCCAAAGATTTGTTGTTTTAGGTTACTCAATATTTTCTATAACAACCTTTTTTTACCCGAATTATTATCTAAAATTTACTAAATCATAAAAATTACGGACGTTGGAACTAAGGCGGATAATTAGTGATCAGCGATACAAAGCTTGAGTACCCTTCCCTAGGATCCGCAAGTGGCAGTTGCTTCCCTCAACTACCAATTCTAGGATTCACCCTGATAATACCTGTACAAGTTTCTTTTAGTTACTCTATTGATCTACTAAATTAGTAACCGGTAAGAATTACGAATATATATAATATTATCCCTAAACTTTTATAATTTTTGAAAAATGATTGTAACTTTTGACAGATTGAGCCGATTAGCTTGAAAATTTAGGTGGATACGTAAAAAATATGCCTAAATCGAATAAAATTCTTTATGATAGTAAAATTTTTCCTCGGTTTTCCGTTTTTTTGGTTTTTTTTAAAAATTTGATAAAAATTTTTTTCTTGGAAATTTAGTTTTTTCAACATAAGAATTTTTTGTCGTTATCAATCGAAATAAATCCTAGCTTATGTTTTAACACGTAATTTTTGCCGTCTTTTGCCGTAAACCCGATGTTTGTAGCTTTTATAGTGTTCTCGTTTATCGCGTTCGGACACACACATAATGAAAGATTTATACATATATAGGATAGGATAGGATATAGGATATAGGATATTTAAGTCTTCAATATTTGTCGCCCGAAATGCTTGATTTTTTAACTTATCCTGCTTTTCTTGTCCTTTTACGTAAATTAACTTTGCATTCCACAATCCTTTCTTTAAAATCTTTGACAACTCGTTGTAAGAAATATATCCATGGTCCCAATTTAACATGTGATAATTTAATCGTAATAAATTTGCCTGTTTTTTATCTTTGAAAGATAATTTCGACTTATTAAACATAGGCTTAAATATATAATGATTTAGACCCAATAAAGTGTTTAAAAATGCTAATACTTTCAGAATATACTCATTACTATGTCTAAAATATTGAATGTCTACGTAGAAGGTCATTTTTTCAACTAAACTATATCTGCTTATTTTTCTCAGTTATATAGTAACTTTTTTTTAAATTGTTGTGTGAAAACATATTTTCCCTTACATATGCTTTTAGAAAAGATACGCCACCCGACCAGTATTTTTTTTTTTTTTTTTTTTTTTTTTCATTTAGCTCAAAATCTTTTTTTTGATTTAAGAAAAATTCTTTTACATTTCTTTTATACCAATTTTTTAAATCTGTTGCAACAAAAACTGGTAATGTTTGTGTGTTGAAATATTTATATTCAACACGTACATCGGCTCCCTTCTCTATATCAAAACTTACTGCTTCTTCATAATTTTGAAGCATAATCCGACATGGTAATTGACTCTGGCGCTACCTATTGATTTTAAAGAAAAGCTTTTACAGTAGTTTGACTCCATTCTTTAAAATTGTTATTGTTGTTTTTTTTTAATAGTGGAAATTAATAATTAAAAATAAAAGTAATGTTATCCAAAAATATTAGAAAGTGTTGTGTTCCGAATTGTAGAATAACATGTTTGAATGATGTGTAGCCTGAAACTTAAAATAAACTTAAAATAAACTATTTTTTTAAATTATTTTTAAAACTTAAAATAAACTATTTTTAATGATTTTAAATACGAAGTAACTACATCTAAATTAAATGGTTCATTAATAATAACACATGTATCATCAAATGATGAATATACGACGAAATCACAAGACTTGGCATTGGTTACAAACATACCTAAATGTGTAACGAGGCAAATTCGCGTTACAAATAGTATTATTATTTTATTTCATAAACATTTAAATTTGCGCACAAATGAATATTATTATAAATAAATGATCAAACCGCAAAAATCTATCATTTTAATCATGCCTGTTGTGGATAAATTTGGTATGCCGTATGGAAAAAAGTGGGAAACCGAAGAAAATTAATATGAATTTCGAAACTGGTACAAGTTTTATAAGACAATGAGAATTTAAGAAAACAAATAAAAAATGTGTCAGATCAAATTGAAAAATTGAATAATCATAAAATTTTTGAAATTGAAGGTTTGATTGAAAACGCGTCTAAAATTGGTGTTCAGGATAAATTTAAAAATTCCCTGTCTGTTGAACAACTACAATTTGTAAGATGAAACTGATGAAAAAATTAGAAAAACTTTGGAAGAGTTTGAGATATTAGTCGCGAATCGCCAAACAGCAATTAAAAATAATTTCTCTCAACAGGTCAATGAAATTTAATGAGATTTAACAATTTACAACCCGAAGAACGAATTTCAAAAGAATTTGAAAAGTTTTCGGGCTTAATTCAAACACACGTCAGAAATGTAATTAAGAACGAATTTGATAACAAATTTCCGGCTGCCCCCGCTGTCGACATCGCCTCGGGGGATCACCGGGGTCCGGACCTCGCGACCCAAACTTTAGATGATCTATAGTTCGAGGTTAAGGCTCTGCAAGAACGACTGACCGAGGAATTGACGTGGGTGATTAATGATGGGAAAGAAAATGCAAAAATTTTAGCCCAAGAACTGATTGTTAAAAATAATAATGAAAATAAAAATAAAAAATCAGATTTTTCTAATTTTGAAAAAAAACTGGATATAGAGGATAAAAGCAATGAAAATCCAGAAATTTCTAAATTCGATAGCCTGAAATTTAAATATAAACTGATTGATGAGCGTATGACAGAACAACTTGGTAAAATTTTAAAATTGATTGGTTCAAAAAAAAACCCAGATAAGGAAACCTTGTCCAATGAAAATATATTTAAAAAAAACCGAAGATTCGAGTATCGATAAGAATCAGGAACCTGTTGAAACTTTGATTGATGAAATCGACAGTTTGAAATTTAAAGTTAAGCAAACAAATGAACGTATTACCGATGAATTAAAAAAATTCCTGTCGGTTATTAATGAAAAAAATACCCTGCCAACTAGCTGGCACTAAGGTTCCTCAAACAATGAGCTAAATACTTCAATATGTCACAGATATTAACGATTAGAACCATCAATCATACACTCATTTCTATTAACGTTTAAAAGTTAAAAGAAAATTTATGTATTGAATTCAACTAAATCTATTTTTTTCAAATAAAATCTAACGTAATTCATTGGATAATAATTATTAAAGATAGTACATTCATGGAATTAAATGAAGTATCAGATTCGAGATATCGAGTAAAAACTATACTTTCAAATATAAGTACTTTCGTAGAAATAGATGAGGTATTACATCGAAATTAAAAAAAAAAGTACCTAGAGCTTCTTTGGTGAAAAAATTTTTGTAAAATAAAATTAGGTGTTAATTTCATAACGGTTGTGAAACATCGCCGGTTGCAATATTTTCAGATATTAGTGCTTTCATGGAATTAAATGAGGAATAACACCAACAAAAAAAATATATTGCAGGTTTTCAAATTTTTTTGTTTTTTTAATTTTGAGAAAAAATTTTTGAAAAAAATCGGAGTCAGATCCAAAAAATGACTATAAACAAACTTTCTAAAACTAGTACTTTTATAGAAATAAATAAGGTACTACGTCCAAAAAGAAAAAAAATTGGTGTTTTTTGTATTTTTTCGTGAAAATAAATTTTCAAAAAATTAAGTATCAGATTCTAGATATCAAGTAAAAACCATACTTTCAAGTATAAGTACTTTCATGGAAATGAATGAGGTATTACATCCAAATTAAAAAAAAAAAAAAGTATTTTGAGATTTTTTTAATAAAAAAATTTTTGGAAAAAAAGTTAGGTATTCGTTCGATAATTGTTTTGGAATATCACTGGTTACAATATTTTAAAATATTATTACTTTCATAGAATTAAAAGAGGTATTACACCAAAAAAATATTGCAGTTTTTTTTATTTTTCTTTTTTTTTAATTTAGAGAATAAAAATTTTGAAAAAATTAAGTATCAATTCCAAAAAATTACTGTAAACGAGGTTCTTAAAACTAGTACTTCCATGGAAATAAATTAGGTACTACGTCCAAAAAGAAAAAAAGTTTCGTATTTTTTGTATTTTTTTGTGAAAAAAATTTTAGAAAATAAATTTTCGGAAAATTAAGTATCCGATTCGAGATATCATTTGAAAACTATACTTTCAAATATCTGTACTTTCGTGGAAATAAATGAGGTATTGCATCCAAATTAAAAAAAAAAAAAAGTACCTAGCGCTTTTTTGGTAAAAAAATTTTTGAAAAAAAAATTAGGTCCTAATTTTATAACAGTTGTAAAACATCACCGGTTGCAATATTTTCAGATATTAGAACTTTCATGTATTAAATGAGGTATTACATCAAAAAAAAAAAAATATTGCAGGTTTTTAAATTTTTTTGTTTTTTCAATTTTGGTATCAGATCCAAAAAATGACTATAAACAAACTTTCTAAAACTAGTACATTCATATAAATAAATTAGGTAGTACGTCCAAAAAGAAAAAAAAATTGGTGTTTTTTGTAATTTTTGTGAAAAAAATTTTGGGAATAAAATTTTTAAAAAATTAAGTATCAGATTAGAGATATTGAGTAAAAATCATACTTTCAAATATCTGTACTTTCGTGGAAATAAATGAGGTGTTACATCCAAATTAAAAAAAAAAAAGTACCTAGCGCTTTTTTGGTCAAAAAATTTTTGAAAAAAAAATTAGGTCCTAATCTTATAACAGTTGTAAAACATCACCGGTTGCAATATTTTCAGATATTAGTACTTTCATGTAATTTAATGAGGTATTACATAAAAAAAAAAAAAAATATTGCAGTTTTTAAAATTTTTTTGTTTTTTCAATTTTGAGAAAAAATTTTTGAAAAAATTTGGTATCAGATCCAAAAAATGACTATAAACAAACTTTCTAAAACTAGTACTTTCATAGAAATAAATTAGGTACTACGTCCAAAAAGAAAAAAAAATTGGTGTTTTTTGTATTTTTTCGTGAAAAAAATTTTGGGAAAAAAATTTTCAAAAAATTAAGTATCAGATTCGAGATATCGAGTAAAAATCATACTTTCAAATATCTGTACTTTCGTGGAAATAAATGAGGTATTACATTCAAATTAAAAAAAAAAAAAAGTACCTCGAGCTTTTGTGATAAAAAAATTTTTGAAAAAAAAATTAGGTTCTAATTTTATAACAGTTGTAAAACATCACCGGTTGCAATATTTTCAGATATTAGTACTTTCATGTAATTAACCCTCAGAAGCACGGATGGGGTCCAGCGGACCCCATGGTAGTTTTAAAAAACATGGCATTATCCTAAATCTATAATGGCACTTCCTGTATATGTTTGGTAATTCATTTTGATAGTTGTATTACTCATCTACAACTATAAAAGCCCCAGAACTTACAATTACATTTTAACTGTTATAAATGCATTTTCAAAATTCGTCTGAGCTGTACCAATAAAATCAAAGGGTGCAAAAGATGTCACTACAGCTTTTGAAAAAATTTTAAAAGAATCTATTCCAAAGAATTTGCAGGTAAATTTTTTTTTTAAATAAAAAATTTTGTAATTATTGATTAAAAAAAAAAAATATTTATTATTTTAGGTTGACCAAGGCACAGACTTTTATAATAAATATTTCAAGGATTTAATGAAAAAATATAACATTAACATGTATTCGACCCTTACACACATAAAAGGTTCAGTGATCGAACGTGTCATTAAGACCCTAAAGCAAATGATTTGGAAACGATTCATTCTCAACGGGAGTTTTAAGTATATAAATTTTTTGCCTAAAGTCGTGACCAAATGTAATGCCACGAATTATCTTAGAACCAATATGTGTCCCAAAGAAGTACGAAAAAAGCATGAGAAACTTTTATTGTGGACGGTTTACAATTATAATAATACCATACGTTTACGTAAGCCTCGCTTCAAAGTTGGACAGAAAGTTTGAATAAGCAAGTGCAAAAATGTATTTCAGAAGGGTTACTTACCATCATGGTCCACTGAAGTTTTTACAATTGAAAAAGTTCAAGCCACGAATCCAGTGACATAATTAAAGTAAAAAACAACATTATAAAAGTCTATCAAGATAATGTAATTTCAGGTGAGTTTTACGAATTTGAGCTTTCGAAAACGAATTTTGAAAATGGTTTATCTAGTTGAAAAAATTTTAAAATCAAGAGGGGATAAGGTTTTTGTTAAGTGGCTTGATTTTGATAATTCACATAATAGTTGGATAAAAAAAGCTTACCTTTTAAATAAATAAATAAATAAACAATATAATTAATTAAATGAAACTGGTCTTTACGAACAAATAATCTTAATAATTTTTAATTTTTACTACTAAATGTGGTATACATTTAAATACTCAACGTAGTAAATATGTAAATGTAAATATAATTTATTTGTCCAGAACAAAATATGATACAGAAATATAACAGTATATACAAAGTTTATAAAAATATATAGATGTAGCTATACAGTAAATTATCAATAACATTATATAACAAAATTATATCAAATGAAACAATTTTAGTAATATCATGGCAACAATGAGTAAAACAGACAATAGTAACAGGAGAATAAGGAAATATTAAATTTCTAATAACATTAAATTTCTAATAACATTAATGCATTTAGTCTTGATAAAGCATTGTTAAAAGACTGAGTCTTTGTATGTATGACTAGAACTTTTTAAGTACTTTAATAAACCTGCCTTAAAAGAGTTAGGTGAAGGGAGGAATCGTATTGATGAAGGGAGGGAATTCCAAAAAATATCTTACGTAAATATCAAACGTAAGTAGTAAAAATTAAAAATTATTAACATCATTTTTTCGTAAAGACTAATTTCATTTAATTATTTATCAAAATATGACGAACGATAAAAAATTATATTTATAAATAAACAATATGTATATTTCATTTTAAAAAAATCTTTATTTATTGCATTTCCTCAAATTCCTTAATTTTATAATGTCCATGAGGCAGAGTATCCAATGCATTTGGAATACGCAATCTTTTATAATCTTTACATTGTAAGGCAATTTTCTTTTTAGAAACTGTATATACATTATGATGCTTAGATCTAATAGAATTCTGTTCACATGTTAAAATTTCTTTGTCAAATAAACATTTTACATAATTTTCAAACTTTAAATTTTTTTCAAGATAATATTTTTTAACACCCTTAACTCTCTTCATTTCTACGTCATCTTCGGTCAAAACTGCATATATTTTCGGAGACAAGGCAACGACTTTCCGAATTATACGGTCAGCTGTCTCAGATTTCATAAGACCGAGATAACCTTTATGCATAGGTGGAATCCCATACTTATTATCTGGTGGAAAATTACTTGTATCAAATTTTTCTATATTTTCCCGAATAATTCGGTAAGGATCCATACCCGTAAAGCAGTAGATCAGAAAATCGGTATCTATGTAGATTAATTGGGCTTTTGGCCCACATAAGGGCAAAATAAACTCAAAATGAAAATTTTTCGAAATTAGTTTGACAATATCCAAAATACAGAAACCCGTAAAAATCGGTCGGTCATATGTTATTTGCAGTTTATTCAACTCGACAGCTGCAAAATCATCGCTGAAAAGTAGTAATCTTTTCAAATTGGGCCGGGAAATTAAATTTCCAATTCCCATTTTCCCGAAAGATTAATTTTTGCCCTATTGCGTAAGCTTTCTACGGTCTTACCAAATATATTGTTTAAAACTAGTTTCCAGAAGTTTTTCTCAAAAGCAGTTGTCGCATTTTGTTTCATTTTGATCCAAATATAAGAACCAATCGCTCTGATTGAATTAAATGATTTTGTGAATTTTTGTATTTTTAACAACTTGTTTTAAAGCCTGTTTCAAACTTCTATAATATATTACATAGTATTTTTTATCTTGCAGGGTGGCTAAAAGATTTTTAGATTTTCTATCAGATGGAAAAGATTTTTCCAGACACAAGGGAAGACAACTTAAAGAATCGTGAATACAGTCTGGGTTTGTTAAATCAACTTCTAAAACATACCCAATAGACGATGTATCAGAAATACTTTTTGTATTAAAAATACAGCAGGCCTTTTTGCCTCCTGTATTTTTCCTCTTAGCTTTCTGCTTCATTTTGGGTTTTTCCCAGGTATACACTTTATTGAGTATTTTTTCTACCTGGGCCTATTTTTGCAACTGGCCCGGTATTTCAGGTACCTGGTTTCCCTGTTAAAGATTTTTTTGTTTCTTTCTCCTTTTTTTCGGTCTGTCTGATCCTTTGGAACCGTTTGCATTATTTTGTTCACGTGAATGGTATTGCTCACGTAAACTGTCTTGGCCCTCTTTCGAAATTTGAGTTTCCATTGGAAACTCGTTAACTTAGGGTTGCTTGTCAGTTTCACTGGATCATGGTGATCAGTGGAAGACCGGTCAGAAGCCGTTTCATTCGGCTTCGATTTATCCGACCCTTCCTAGTTTTTTCTTTCCTCCTATTGGCGTTTATCACGCAAATTCTTCTGTTTCTTTTGCTGTTGCTGGAGCTTCTCGCGTTGTTCTTGCTGCAAGAGGCTGCCTCTTTCTGTTTTCTTCTTCCAGGAGCACTTTTTACTTATCCTTTGTCCTTGTAGCTCCTTCCTGTTTTTCTCAGTTATGAAGAGCTCTAAATTTTGTATTCCCTGCTTGAATTCAGACATTTCTTCATTTGTTTGGGTAGCCTCGTTCGTCCCGTTCGGCTTGTTGGACATCACCATATTTTGCAATTATATCTTGCATGCCATTATTTTCCATGAGCCTAGACAATCGAGTGCTCAATGTAGGCGTTACTGTTAACCTATTCAGCCTCATTTGTTCTCCTTAGCCAGCTGCGTTTAAGTTTGTTAGGACTAGGAAGCGCTGTTGATTGCTGTTCATTGGCGGTTTCTGCACGCTTTGAACCTGCTCATTATTATTTTGCTTCAACATTTTATTTTTTGAAAAGTTTTCACCTTCTAACCAGTTCTGTCTTATGTAGTTAAATGCGGATCATGATGCAGCCAGTCAACTGTCCTCTAGCGTAGTGATCTTGTGGAAAGCCCCCCGCTCCCCGCAGCAGGGCCCTGCCCGGGCGCTGCCCGGCACTACTACGGAAAACGAGCTTATTTGCCGGCTGATAGAGCAGCAAAACCAGTTAGCTAGACAGCTCCGGGCTCCTACACTATCCGGCGGCCTGGAGGTGCAGTTCCCAGTTTTTGACCTGTAACCTCTACGGAGGTTGCCATCCCAATCCGGAGGGCCGATTACCGCGAGCCACGATGATCGGCAGCGTCACGCCGCATGGTTTTTTAACCTGTAAAAAAAACTATTGTTGCTGTACCTGTAAGTGGAATTTAAAAGAAAAAAGTTGTAATTAGTGGGATTGGTGTTTGGTCTCTCAACGATCAACACCTCGGGTACCGGTCCCAGGTAATTGATCAATGTCAGTCCTGCAGATAGGAGGATGATCACCATCGCTTCATGTCTGTCTAGCATCACACGGTCATTCTTGACCCAATGTAGTGGATTCGTACCGCTATGGTTGCTTACCATCTCGTGGTATTCTAGCCCGTCATGAGACAGGGGGAGAACTAATCTGGAAGTCGCGTCTGAGTGATCTAAAGGCAGAATCCTCGGGGACACATGACAGCTTTCTGCGGCACTTTGTTGAGTGCACGATGGTACAAGTACTTAATTAAGAAGCGATAGCACAGAGCTCTGTTTATAAGGGTAGCCTAGATGTTCTCAAAGAGCTTTTCTAGTGTTGCGGAGTCTTCTGGCCGTACCTTCACATATTACTAACCAGAAAATACAACCTAGAGTCATGATTTAGCGGGATTCGCGACTAACTTTGATCGGCTACGTCGCTGTGCTCAAAGTGTAATTATCCCATGCTAAGAGCCAATACGTTAGGTCTGAGGCAACCCTGTATATGGCTTAAATCACACTCAAGGAGGTGGAGGAAACCTTGGAGCCCCTTTAATGTGCCTCTATCTCAAGGATATTTATAGGATAGCCGTCTGTGGCTGCAAGCTTGTCAAGAATGCACGAGGGAAAGACAAGGCATAAAACTCGGTTTATAGGGTAGCCTCAGTTATTCCCGAAATGCTCATAGCATAACTATGAGCAGTCTGCGGCATTCCTAACAAGAAAGCATGGGGTACAGCATAAAGCGTGTCCCTGGAGAAATGATTTATAGGGCAGCCTCAGTTGTTTCAGAGAGCTATATCCTGTATCCTTGATTCTAGTTCAACCTTAAAAAAAGGTGGCCTGAACTACCCGCCACCTTCCTCAGCCTTATGAGGCTCCGGGCTTGGGACCGGTACAGCGAAGTTAATAATAATAAATATTATTATTATTATATTAATTAATTATTATTAATAATAATAATTACTATTATATTAATTAATTATTATTGGGGCATGCCGACGACCAATCCTAGGGGACAGCAGGTACTGGAAATGGCCACTGGATGCAAACTAGTGGTCCAGAATAGAGGAAACTGGCCCACCTACGAGAGGGCAGGTTGGGGTGCCTCTATCCCAGACATAACCTTTGCAACAGAAGGTGCGTCTGGGAGGATCGGCGAATGGACGGTGATGGATAGTTACAATGGTAGTGACCATCATTACATCCCCTTCCGGGTGCTTGAGGGAATCTCCCAACGGCCTCCGTACAAGAGGCGTCCCTTGGGTTGGAATGTACGAAAGATGGACGAGGACAAGTTCGAAGAGTATCTTCGAATGGAGTCGGCATCCGTCCCCGCTTGGCATGGAGGGGCTACAGGTCCCCGCGAGGCTGAAATCTTAGTTAAGAAAGTAACGTCTCTATTGCGAGGGGCATGTGACGCCTCTATGCCTCGTCGAAGGCCCTGGAAAGGGAGAAAGCCAGTTTACTGTTGGACTTCAGAAATAGCGGAGCTCCGCAAGGAGTGCCACAGGACGCAACGAAGGCGAAGAGAGCACGGGACAGGCCCGAGGCTGCTGCACTTTCTCAGGAACACAAGAATGCTAAACATCGGCTGGTTAAAGCTATCCGTCAAACCAAGGCTTGATGCCTGCGTTCATTACGCGAGGATGTAAACAAAGACCCCTGGGGTCTTGGTTACAAAGTCGTTATATGCAAGTTGAACCGGGGGTCTGACAACATGATTGACGCGGTGTCGACCGAATGAATTATTGGCGCTCTCTTCCCTGAGCGGCCCATCCGGGAAAACCCGGTAGAGGCGATACCCAGGGAGGAAGTGCCGTTATTTAGTGGAAACGAGATGGTGAAGGCCATCAAAGCCATAAAAAATGGCAAGGGGCCGGGGCCGGATGGGATACCAGCGGAAGTGCTCAAACGAGCGGTCAAAATAACCCTGGTATCCTGTTAAGCATAAGTTTAATGCATGCTTGGTGGCGGGAGTGTTTCCAAGGCAGTATAAGGTGGCACATCTCGTGCTCTTGAACAAGGGTAAAGGTGGAGCCCCTGACTCTCCATCATCTTACAGACCCTTGTGCATGCTGAATACCATCGGAAAGGTGATGGAGATCATGCTCCGGGCAAGGTTGAGAAGAGCCATCGCGGAGGGCGGTGGCCTTTCCGAGGAGCAGTATGGATTTCGTGAGGGGCATTCCACGATAGATGCCATTCGGCGTGTCGTGGATACCGTAGAGGCTGAGAGGGAAAAGCGGCCTGTAATTCGCAAAGACGTTCTTCTTGTAACGCTGGACGTCAAAAACGCTTTCAGTTCGGCTAGGTGGGATGACATGATCCGGTCTCTCGAATACGATTTCCGGATACCCAGGTACCTGGGTAACGTATTAAAGGACTACTTACGGGACCGAAGACTGCTCTACGACACACTCGATGGCAGGCGACAGAGAGTACTGAGTGCGGGCATTGCCCAAGGTTTGGTTCTCGGACCGGACCTGTGAAATGCCTTTTACGATGGCTTGTTGCGCGTTCACCTCCCGGAAGGAGCTTCTCTTATCGGGTACGCGAACGACGTGGCTCTGACCATCACCGGCAGGGACATGCAGGTAACCCAGAAGAGGTTGAATCTACTCATGAGACAGATCAACCTCTGGATGGTCGAGCACGGGCTCCAGCTCGCGATCCCAAATACGGAGATCGTACTGCTGACCCGTCAAACAACAATTTCCACGGACATCGATGTAAAAGTCGATGATGGTGGAAATCTTCACACGATCCAAGCCAAGACATCGGTTAAGTACCTGGGAGTTCTGCTTGATAACAAGCTGAACTTCTGGCAACAATTTCAGAGGTCGAGTGAGAAGGCCGCGTCGATTGCATCCTCCTTGTCAAGGCTCATGGCCAACATAGGAGGGCCCAAATCCGGGAAGCGAAGATTATTGATGTCCGTTGTCAACTCTATCCTGCTTTATGGATCTGAGATCTGGGCGGATATCACCAAATTTGCTAAGCACAGACATAAAATATCGTCTGTGCAGCGGCAAGCGGCCCTGAGGATCACCTGCGCGTACCATACGGTATCGCTAGAGGCGATCCAGGTAGTAGCATCGGTCATACCCATCGACTTGCTAGCGTTGGAGCGGAAATACATTTACGATAGTGTAGAGGACCGCGAAGTTGCCACTCGTGCCTGCTCCAGCTCTGTGGAAAAATGGCAGAAACGGTGGAAAAAGGACGTAAAGGAAAATCCCCGATGGACACGCAGAATGATTTCAGATCTGCAGGCATGGACTGGACAACAACATGGGGAGGTGGATTTTTACCCCACCCAATTTTTAACTGGACACGGGTATTTCCGTGGCATGTTAAAACATTGGCACAAGGTGGCAACAGAGGACTACTTGCACTGCCCAGGCGTGAAGGATACAGTGGAGCACACTTTCTTCGAATGTGTACGCTACGTGGAAGGGCGCCCGCCCTTCCCGATTTGGAGGCCAGAGACGGTTGTCCCGGAAATGCTACGGAGTTCTGAAAATTGGAACAAAGTAGCAGAGTACGTAAGGGCCACCTTGTTTAATAAAAAGGAGGAGGGCTTTCTATCGTAGATAGCTCTCCTGTCACTAGGCTGGGGGAAGGCAGCGGCCAGTTGCCTAGGCTGCGAGTCCCAAACTGAAGTTATACCAGAATAGGGAGTTCCAGTTTGGGGCAAACATGCGCAGGGGGGTTTATAGTGTGTTTATCCAGTAAGAATCTGGGGCGTAGCCGGCGACCGCGGTCGCCGGTGGTCTCCCAGTTGTACACTTTGTGCAACTGGGCGGTCATAAAAATTTGCGGGTCTTATATATGAGTCATTCTGGATACTATGGCCTTGCCAGGTCTCCCGTTCGGGCTGATTTTTTCACTTCTTTTTAACATGGAACATGTTTATAGGGAGGGGGTACTTCAGAACTTGAAAATTAAGGGGGGGAGGGGTTCAAATTTGTCCTTTTTAAGGGGGGGGGGTCAAATTTGTCCTATTTAAGGGGGGGGGTCAAATAAGACTTAGAATAATTAGGTAAGTATATATAACCAAATAAAATACTTTTAAAAGACTTTGCAAAATCTGGGCTTAAGGACTTAGGATAATACAGGTTTATGGACTTAGAATAAAATTGATTTAGGGACTTGGAATAATTCAGGTTCAGGGACTTATAATAATTCAGGTTTAGGGAATCAGAATAGTTTGGGTTTAGAATCTTAACAACTAGTAAGGTGATAATTACAAATTACAACAATAGTTAATTGTATTGTAATGTTGAGTAACATTTGTATTATATCTAGTCCTCAGTTGGAAGTAAACATGTTCCATGCATTACGGTTGTGTTTACACAAATCGGTTATAAGTTTTTATGTATACAAAATATGTTTCCTGTGAAATTTTCAGCCCTCTAGGCGCTCAGGAACCCGAGTTATACCCAAAAGAAGCTTTTGTATTTTTTTTTCAGTTTTTTAAAAAAAATATTTTTTATTTTTATCTTTTTATTTTTAAAATTGACTAGATGATTAAAAAAAATAATACCGCGATATAAAAAGTTGTCAAATTTCCCGATAAATCCGAATTTGAGGTCAGTTTTTTAAAATTTTGCCCCGGCGCGACTCATACTGCTTTTTTGGGCTTAGAGCTGGAGATTTTGAACTGCCCAAATTCAACAACTTTTATAAGACTCAAACGTGGATAAAATTGGTCTGATAACTATATACTTTGATGTGGTAAATGTCGCTGGGTGGTTATATGCCCTTTAAAAAGCGTCAGAAGCATAATAATGGCTTTTTTAAATCAAATTTTAACGTTAAAATCACATTTTTTATGATTTTTATACATGAACTTAATAATTTTCAAAGATTTTTAGTCCGTTAATTCCCATGAAAGAGTACTATCAAGTAAAATACCCAAACTTATGACCTCATCAACAAATGGAACAGTATTACCACTGAAATTAATCTTTATAAGATAATAAAATAAGGTATAATGAGTTTAGTGAGTTAATAGATTAGTACGTTAATAGATAAATATGCCTCAATATAAAGTTAAAGATAAAGAAAGAAAGTATATAAAATCTACTGTCAATGTCAGCTATATAGTATCTAATTTATAGATATATGACTTTATTGCTTTTTTAAAGCGTGAATAAGATGGCAAGTCTCGTATACAGGGGGGAATTTTGTTCCAGAACTTTGAATATTTGACTTGGAATGAGTAGAGTCCCCAGTCGATGGTTACCGTTACGGGGTCCAGGTCAATTCGTGTGCCGCAGGTGGGTTTGTTTGACTTATAAGGTATGAATAGAGGTGAGAGGGACGGCGGCTTCTTCATTCTTACCAGTCTATACATACCTAAGGATGCAAAGTAGTCAGCAGATGCCAAATTAGTCATCCATCCCAGTTTTCTCCTGTACGGGGAAATATGTTCATGCCTACTTATTTCGAATATGGGACCGAATACAGGAATCGGAAAGCCTTTGCAGCTCAGTGATTAATTCGTTAGAGATGTCCGAGTAAATTACATTATAATAATCTAAATAGGGGACTACAAGTGATTCCAATAGTCTTTTACGTAGTAGTTGTGTGGTACATGATGGTTTTGAGGCAATATAAGACTTTGTTTACTGTTTTGGTTATTTGGTTTCCATGAAAGTGTGCTGTCTAGTATGACGCCAAGGCTAGTCACCTCACCGACAAATGGAACATTATCTCTACGGGAACTATCCTCAATACTGGGTATACTTAAATTAGTAAATTGTTTGATAGTATGTGAAGAACTAAAAGCTATAGCTTGAGTATTTTTAATATTTAACGATAGACGATTAGTTTCCGCCCATTTGGCAAATATTTTAGCGGATTGTGAAAGATTTGAAATGCCCTCAATAATTTTATTAGCAAATACTTGTACATTAATCTGTAGGTCGTCAGCATATAACAGTCTTAAAATGCGGATGTCTAGCAAGAGGTCTTTAAGATCATTCAGGTATAAACGAAAAGTAGAAACCCAAGGATGGAACCTTGCGGCACTCCAATATTTATGTCAATGTAAGACGATGTTGATATTTTGGTTGATACACATGAGGATCTGCAACTAAGATATGACCAGAACCAGTTTATCGAGGATTTTGAAAAACCAACATTCTTTAGCTTTTTGAGTAATAACGATGGAGAAACATTGTCGAAGGCCTTTGAGAAGTCGAACTGAAGTAACAAAGTGGAAATCTTATTTTCTTTACCCATTTGTATGTCATCTACAAGTTTGATTAAGGCTGTTTGGGAGGAGTGAAGTGACGGTTACCCGTTTGAAGGAGATCTAATATCTTTGATTTATTTAAAATGCTAAAAACTTGATCATGGGAAAGTTTCTCAAGGACGTTTTTGAGTGCTAAGATTTTAGATTTTTTCCGTGATGATGGAAAGAGTCCTTTTAATAATGAGGCATAAAACAGTTTAGTGAGATGGGAAGTAATAGTTGGTAATGCTTTCATTACTATGCTTAGAGGAATGCCAACATGTCCTTTTGCTTGAGAATTAAAATGTGATACAGCTAGTATGACGTCATTTTATGACGTATAGTTATAATTAAATTTAAAGATACTCTTTTAAAAGCGAAACTATTAGATTTCCATAAAACCAGGAATCAAAAACTCCCTTCTTTAAATCGACCCACCGTCATATTCCTGAAAGGGGGGAACAAGAGTTGAAAAAATCGGCTGGCTAAGACCAGTTACAGCAAGACAGCGTCTCGAAGTATTCTTAACGAATTCCTGACTTTAGCTAACTCGTATGAAGAAAAATCTGGGGCAGCTCGTCATGCATATATGGATAATAAGGTGTCCGTTACTTTCCAAATTGGTTTTTTCGTGACGGGGACCCCCTAAATCTTTCAAAGATGACTCAAAAACGTGGAAAAGTCGCTCGAGCCGTTTTTAAAATGATTTTAAGGCGTGCCCCACCGCCCCTCTATTTCCCATTTAAATAACATGGGCTTTTTCTACTTTTTTTTCAAAATCCTGCCAAATTGCGAAAAAATCATGAAATTGAATGTACCCTACGAAATTTTTTTTATTTTCACATATACTTTGAAGTTATTCAGAGAGAAAACAAAAAAAATTATTCCTTAGGCTTTAGTAAGCACTAACTCTCAGTCTCAATTACGAAAAAAAACGACTTTATTTTTTTAACTTTATAAATAGGTAGGCACTTTTATTGTGCGAAAAAAATTGTAAAACTACCTTAAAACTTTATATTTTTCAAGTATTTGTTGATCAGTTTATAATTTTTAAGGTGTCTCAATTTTTTATGCTACTAAAAACTTGGGTCATAACCCTATTAAGGCCTAACCGACCTTTTTTGGACACATGCATTTTTCGGTAATAAAAACTGCATATTTTAGGCTAAAACCCTAACCAAATCGGTAATTCGGATCGCTCTTTTCATTTCCGGAGCCTATTTTTTTATTCAACCCCTACGAAACGAAATATCAACCCCTAAAGTGGGGTAAATATTCAAATAATTTTTAAAGAAACTTTAGTTCTTCCCAAATGCAAAAAATTACAACCCTCCCTGGGAGTGTCTTTAGTAAGCAAAGGGGTGAGTTTTATAAATAAATGAAAGATTGAATATTTTGGGCTAAAAAATTCACCAGTTAGGTATTTTTGGACACTCATTTCATTTCTGGGGCCTATTTTTAGCTACAACCCCTACGAAATGAGATATCAACCCTTAAAATGGGGTAAACTTTCAAATAATTCTTAAGGAAACTTAAGTTGTTACCAAATGCAAAAAAGTTTTTATTTAGCAAAAAAAAAAAACGATTACCAGGATTCTCAAGAAAAGGTTAAAAGTCAAATACGCATGTATTAACCATTGCGACCCACCCTGTAGGTATCTTTAGTAAGCAGAGGGTTGAGTTTTATAAATAAATGAATGATTCAATATTTTGGACTAAAAAATTCACCTAATAGGTATTTTAGGTCGCTCTTTTTATTTCTGGAGCTCATTTTTAGCTACAACCATTACGAAATGAGATATCAACCCCTAAAATGGGGTAAGCTTTCAAACAATTTTTAAGGAAACTTAAGTTGTTACCAAATGCAAAAAATTTTACGAACTTCCTTTCTTTTGGGAGTCCTGTTAATAATCTTTGATGTCAAATAAAAACTTTTTTGCATTTGGAGACATCTCAGGCGTAACAAAAATTATTTAAAAATTTACCACATTTTAGGGGTTTAAATACATTTCGTAGGAGTCGTAGCTAAAAATGAGCTCCAGAAATGAAATGAGTGACCCAAAATACCTAACTGGTGAATTTTTTAGCCCAAAATATTCAATCTTTTATTTTTTTATAAAACTTACCCCTTTGATTACTAAAGACACCCCCAAGGAGGGTTGTAATAGCTGGTCAATGCTTATTTGACTCTTATCCTTTTCTTGGGAGTTCTAGTAATAATTTTTTATGCTAAATAAAAACTTTTTTGCATTTAAGAAGAATTTAAGTTTCTTTAAGAATTATTTGAATATTTACCCCACTTTAGGGGTTGATATCTCGTTTCGTAGGGGTTGTATAAAAAAACGGGCCCCGGAAAAGAAAAGAGCGACCTGAATTACCTACTTGGTGAGGTTTTTAGCCTGAAATATGCAGCCTTTATTCCCGAAAAATGCAAGTGTCCAAAAAAGGTCGGTTAGGCCTTAATAGGTTTATGACCCGAGTTTTTAGTCGCATAAAAAATTGAAACACCTTAAAAATTATAAACTGAACAACAAATACTTGAAAAATATAAAGTTTTAAGGTAGTTTTACAATTTTTTTCGCACAATAAAAGTGCCTACCTATTTATAAAGTTTAAAAAAAAAACCGTTTTTTTTCGTAATTGAGACTGAGAGTTAGTGCACGGTGACCTGGAAGCGTTTTATTATTCGATCAAAATGACAAAAAAAACCGTATGGTGGGGTGTTTTCTACACTAAAAAATGTCTACGAATTTCCTATCCAGATCTTCTATCCAGCTACTTTAAGCGTTTGCTGTCAATATTTTCATATTTTCAATATTGTCTTGGTTTTTATAATGGATTTCCTTAAAATTATGACCCTGAAAAACGACTAAATTCGATTTTTCTCATATAAAACGTGGTCGAATTTTCGGGGAAAAAATATTCAAGATCCTCTTGTAAATAATATTCAGAAAAATATATTTTGAAAACTGATAACCTTTTATGATGGATTTCTTCAAAATTGGGACCTTGAAACACGAAAAAAATCCATGTTTCTCATATAAGAGGTAATCAAAAGCGAAAATAAATGGTTTCATCGGATTCCTGAGGAAAAAATACATAAGTATCTTTAGTAAATAATATTTATGAAATTTTATTTTGTAAACTAATAAACTTTTTTGATTGTTCTCCTTAAATTGGAACCCTAAAACACGAAAAAAATCGATTTTTTCCATATAAGAGATAGTCAAAAGCTAAAATAAATGGTTTCATCGGATTCCTGGGGAAAAAATACATAAGTTCCTTTAGTAAATAATATTCAGAAAAATTTACTTTGTAAACTATTATACTATTATGATTGATTTCCTTAAAATTGGGACCCCAAAACACGACAAAAGTCGATTTTTCTCTTATAAGAAGTGGTCAAAAGCTAAAATAAATGATTCCATCGAATTCTTAGGGATAAGTCTTATAAAAAAGTCTTATAAAAAAATTCAAATCATCATTATTCAAATTATGAAAATATTGGCAGCAAACGCTTACAGTAGCTGGATAGAAGGTCCAGATAGAAAATTCGTAGACATTTTTTAGTGTAGAAAAGACCCTAACATACAGTTTTTTTTGTCATTTTGATCGCATAATAAAACGCTTCCAGGTCACCGTGAGTGCTTACTAAAGCCTAAGGAATAATTTTTTTTGTTTTCTCTCTGAAAAACTTTAAAGTATATGTGAAAATAAAAAAAATTTCGTAGGGTGCATTCAATTTCATGATTTTTTCGCAATTTGGCAGGATTTTGAAAAAACAGTAGAAAAAGCCCATGTTATTTAAATGGGAAATAGAGGGGCGGTGGGGCACACCTTAAAATCATTTAAAAAACGGCTCGAGCAACTTTTCCACGTTTTTGAGTCATATGTGAAAGATTTAGGGGGTCCCCGTCACGAAAAAGCCAATTTGGGAAGTAACGGACACCCTAATGGATAATCGCATATGCAATACTCTAGACAAAAAAGGAAACTTTTGGAAAGAATTGAAAACCCTAGGGCTGTTTCCTACAGCCAGATACTCTTCATGGTTTTCTACCAGAACTCTTTCTTCTCCAAGTTATCGATATCCCCTGATGAAGACCCAATTGACTCGATAAATGTTATCAACGTTTTCCGTTTTTTGTGCTGTCATCTTTAATAAAATATATGTTAGTTGAAATATAAGTCATTTCCTATTATCGTCAAAAGAGAAGGTAATAAATGATTATATAAATATATAAATAAATAAATAATTATTATCCTACCATCTTCGAGTGATTGCGGTATTAAAAGTAAATGCAGGAATGATTGTATGTTAGTGAAATACCTGCAGTCATGTGGATAACCGCAGTACGTCTCAATATTAGCCTATACTTTATACTTCAGGTTTTTTGGTGCGGAGTATGTACTCCACATACTGTCTGATTTCAAACCATACTTCTTCATTTCGAAGCATCCCTCTTTGCATGCTCTTTGCATCTGCATGCTGTCTCTCAAGAGCCAGCAGATCTATAGGGATTATCCTGGCGATAACTAGAGCTGCCTTCAAGGACACTGTGCGATAGGCTCAGGAGATTCGCAGGTCTCCTTGCCTGTGGACGCTCGTAAGCTTAGACGCATAACTGACCTCCTTTATGCAACTAACCCATACTTCTGCACCATGCACTCTCTTGCTTCTCCTAACAGCCAGTCTCAGGCTTTTCTTAACCTGCTTATGCTCTGCCATAAGTTCATCATCGTCAGTTCTGGTCGTAGCACGTGTAGCTCTCCTTCTTGACGTTAAGCTCACACTTCTTAGACGAGCTATTTTAGCGTTCCACCAATAAACTGATGGTCTATCTTCGCAGGTTCTTTTTTTGGACATGGCTTTGTTACATGCCTTTTCCAACAAAGTCAAGATTTCATTGACTAATACCTCTGCGTCGTCAATATTTCCTGGCCTTTTTGCTTTTCCCAGGGTAACAGTCTCTCCTAGTTTAAGCCTGTTCACAAAAAATTTAGCCGCTTGATGTTCCATCTACAACATTTCCGTGCTTCGTTTCGGGCATACCCCGCTTGGGAGCTTTTGCGTTGAAATCGCCTCCTTTGACAATTTCGCCGGTCATGTACCTTACTGCATCTTCCAGACTATTAAGTTTGGTCAGAGTGTCCTCTCTGGGCTCATTAGGTGTTAAGTACACACTTATGAAAGAAACACTTTGCGTCTGAATCCAGACAAAACCTCTGCCAGAGCCATTCTCTTGTACAAGTACCTTCCTTCGATTAACTATCCAAATAGCTGCTTTCCCCAGCTCATCCGATAACCAGTTCTGGGAGCGTGATCCAGCCCACTGTTGACTTATAAGGAGAAGGTCCGCAGACTTCTCTCTAGCAAGCTGAATCATCATGTTTCCTGTTAAAGGGCTTGTGTGCACATTAACTTGAAGCACCTTTAACATTATTTGACTTGCTAGAGTCTGCGCCGCTCCTTAATTTTACAAAAGCCCTCCGCAGCATGGAACTTGCATTTGCTGCGCAATCAGTTGCTTTGTGACCTCCTCCGCATTTATAGCATTCCGCTCTCCTGTCCGGCCCGTTACATTTTTTGGCTATATGACCAAAGCGAAGGGATTTAAAATAGCGGCTTAGTGGGATTCTTAATTTTACCCTGCAGTTCATCCACCAAATTTTGATACGCTTCATGTTAACCAGTTTAAAGGCGGATCTTTCATCAAGTTCAACGTATGAAGCTCTCTACTCTCTTGCGTTGCTCTTAGAGATAGTCACCTTAGCTGTCTCCACGTCTTCTGCTTTGCCTTTGATGGCATTTAGGATGTCAATCAGCTAGGTGAGGCAATCCAAGTCGAGTATTTGGATGACTCTATTAGGAGCAAGGTCTCTAACTTCGACCTGTTCACCCAGTACTTTTCTTACTTCTTGTAAGAAAGAACCTATTTTGTCACTAGGTTCTTTCAGCACGACCAGGACATCGCCCGTCTTTGTCTTTCGCACCGATCTTATTTTGGCACCGAAATCTTCTGGTTGGACCTGAGGCGTCAAAAACATGCTGCGGACTAAAAAATGTTTATAAATTATTATAAAGGGGCATTTCGAATGATCATTGGGTCACTAAAATTTTATTTATTCTTTACGGATTCAGAGTTATGCGCCAAATATTGTAGCTTGATTTCCCAAATTTAGCATTTTTTTTAGTTAAATGACTGTCAAACGTACAGAGAACTTTGTTGAGCCTCTAGAAAGGTAAGTTATCATATTTTTGTGTTTTTTAAATACTGATGCATTGGTTGCTTAGATTTTTTTATGTATTTTTATTATTTTATTATTTTTATGTATTTTTATTAATTTATTATTTTTATTATTTATATTATTTTATTATTTTTATTATTTTTATTATTTTTATTTTTTTATGTATTTTTTTATTTATTTATTATTTTTTTATTACAACCAATGCATCGGTGTTCAAAAAACACAAAACTATGATAACTTACCTTTCTAGAGGCTCAAAAAAAATCTCCGTACGCATGACAGTCATTTAACTCAAAAAAATGCTAAATTTGGGAAATCAAGCTACAATATTTGGCGCATAACTCTGAATCCGTAAAGAATAAATGAAAATAACCGATTTCATCGTTTTTAGTGACCCAATGATCATTCGAAACGCCCCTTTAAAATAATTTCTAAACATTTTTTAGTCCGCAGCATGTTTTTGACGCCAAAAACTGTCCAATTTTTGATATTTTAAAGACCGAAATAAGCTCATAACTTTTTGCCTTAAAGAAATAATTCAAAATAAATGATTCCATCGTTTTTAATGACCAAAAAAACTATGAAATACCCCTCGAAGTTTTATTTTTTTGTTGCCTTTTAAATTTAGAAGCTGTAATCCCCCCCCGACGCTCCTGAACCAATTTTTAAAAATCGAAAACGCTTTGGCGCTGTCCAACGACTAAATATTTTTAGATGCAGTTTACCTAGGGCTTTTTTTTTCATAAAGTGGTACCCAAAAACGCTTGAGCACCTTAAAAAATCGAAAAGTCGTTTTTTTTTTGTCAGTCTATTGCGTAGTTTGTTCACGCCTTTAATATTTTATTATCTTCCGTAAAAACAGTTTTTTTAACTTTTCTTGTTTCAAAATTTTTATTTGGAACGCCTCGGATTTCAAAACCAGAAATTTATGTATTTCTCTTTTATAAATAGGAAACAGCGCTATTATTTTTTTATAAACGAGACTTATTATAAATCTCGTTTATAAACGAGAAAATACATAATATCTGATTTCGTCATACATATTTTCTCGTTTTGCCGGGAGAGTGTGTATAAAATTAAAATTAAATTGTTTTCTACACATTGTATTTTTTTATTTTGGTGAATATCGATTTTTAATTTGTGTAAAAACTTTTGTTTGTCCTTAAAATAACCGAATAGAGTCGTATCAGTTTTTGTTATATAATCCAACATAAGTTGTCCCTAATTGCCTTTTACTGTTTCCTATATGAAGAAACATTTTGTGAATTTTGTCCTTGTGACTTATGTATAGTGTAACGGTTAAGTATTTTGCTACCGATTACAAACTGAATTTATAAGTATATAGTGTGACTTTACTTTAATATTAACGTATTAAATGCGGATTCTATTAATGCAACAATTCCTTTCGGAATAAGGCAAACTGTATTAACGGACTAAGGTTAGGTTAAGGAAATGTTTAATAAAACTTATACCTTTTAGTTGAATTTGAGAGTTTATTATAGAAATATGAATAAGATGCACTTTATAAGTCGATTATAATAATAATAATTAAAGTCAAGCTGTTAAATAGCGTATAGTTTACAAGACTAAATAATTTGCGACTGGTCTAGAGCACGGTCCGTAATCGAATGTACGACTAAACGTATGGTCGACTGTCGATGGTCTGACCCAGGTTCTGATTTTTCGGCTGTATTTATATAATTCTTGATGAGCTGGTTAATAGTGGTGCGTAAAGGACCTCTAAACAGGATCCGTCTTATTCTTTTTTGTAGTTGACCTCGTTATTACGTGGCCTGATGCTTCACATGTAATCCAGCTTACTTTCGGTTTTAACTATTGTAAAACGAATTAATATTTATGTGTTTCTTCTTGATCGACGCAGGATAACCCTTGGTCGATGACTTATGGTAAAGCTGGCTTTATGCTTTGCCAGCTATTACAATAGTTACTGAATAAGATAATATAAGTGGGATTTGTGTTCTGCTGCATTGTACTTTATTATGCGTCCATATATGGTTTAAAGGAATTATCGGAAATAGATTTTTATATTAAATGTAAATGTAAATGTAAATATTCTTTATTTTGCAATTGAACAAAAATACAGTAATCAAATAAAATATACATCATAGTAAATAATTGATAATTAACATTGATAAAATATAATAAGTTTGAAATATTAGTGATAACATTATTAAATTTTTATAGTAAAATGAAATAAAGTAGTTTATAAATACTTAAAGTCTAAATAGTTTAAATTTAATAATTTGCCATAGGTATCACAGTCAATTAGTTAGTTGCATGTACATGGTAAAGTTAATTCTAAATAAATTATTAAAATAAGTGAAATATATTAAAATAAAATAATAAAATAATGAGTAATAAGTAATTGTCTTGTAACAAAAAAGTGGCATGTTATGTTTATGAAAACACCAAGTGTAAGGAGATATTTGTGCATAGCAGTTTTAAATGAGTTAAGTGAAGGTAGAAACCGAATTTCTGCAGGTAAGGAGTTCCAAAGTCTAGCGCCTCTGTACCGAAAGGTGTTTGTCCCACAATTTTTGATATTAGGTATGGTGATTTCTTTTGAACGCAGTACCCCTTGCATTCTTTTTAGGAATGTACTTAGCAAAAGATTCGCTCAGATATGAGGATTGATGTAACCGCAGGATTTTATAGATTATTATGGCCAAAAAGTAATGCCTGCGTGAATCAGTGCATAACCATCCCAACCTACGCCTAAAAGGGGTTATATATTCATCTTTGCGTATGCCGTAAATATACCTCAGTCCAGAATTGTATAGTCTTTGTAACCTCATTTTTATTGTGTTGTTTGCATTTAAGTAAACAACTGAACAATAATCAAAATGAGGTATAATTAATGCCTGTACTGGTCGCGTACGTAATGTCTCTGTAGTGCAGTGTCGGATGAATCTAAGAGTGTATAGAACACGGTTTACTTTTTTCTCAATTGTTGTAACGTGACTGTTTCAGTTTAGTCTGCTGTCAAGTATAACACCTAGACTAGTCACCTCATCTACAAAAGGAGTGATGATGCCATTTCCCAAGTCTATTCCCGATAAATTTAAGTTTTTTAAATGACTGACAAAGGTACTCGTGCCAAAATATATAGCTTTCGTTTTTCCATGATTGAGCCGAAGGGAAATACCGTCAGCCCAAGCAGAGATGTCACGAGCTGTTTTAGATAATAAAATGTGCTGTGGCCTCCAGCACATTTTCAGGTGATACTTGACAGTAGAGTTGTAAGTCATCTGCGTAAAGTATGTGTCATACAGTAGATGGTAAGTATAATTTTACATCATTAATATATAGACAAAACAGCAAAGGTCCGAGTACTGAGCCCTGGGGAACCCCAAGATTAACACTTAGTGGATCAAAACGAGATGTTTTAGTGATAACTTGTAAACTTCTACTTTCTAAGTAGGATTTGATCCATAATAGTGACATCCTGGAGAATCCCATTTTCATCAACCTTGGTAACAATTTTGAGGGCAGAATCGTATCAAACGCCTTGCTGAAGTCAAATTGTAGTAATTTTCTAAGACCTTAGACAGAAAGCAGAGCAGAGCTACTGGACTAAAATCAGAGCATGATGAAGGAATACGAGTTTTCTTAATCGCCACTAGTAATGATTTTTTCCAGCTAAGTAGAAAAATGCCTTTAAACAGAGACTCATTGAAGAGTTTGACAAGGAAGGGGCCAAGTGTAGATAATGACTTAGCTATTACTTTTTGAGGTATACCATCGTCACCCGTAGCCTGAGATGAAAAGTGAGCTACCGCCAAAATTACGTCATTAAGTGAAACCTGCGAGAATTGAAAGCCTTCTTTAGGCGCATTAGCAATTAGATCTTCGATCTTGTTGAGATTTGAATCTTCAGATGACGAATAAGACACTCCCGCAAAGAATTTATTTATTTCATCTGGGGCAAAACCGTGAAGATCTGATTTAGTAGCAGAGTTGGTAGCAGCCCGAGAAGTTCTCGACAAATATCTTTGCCATTTGTGAGCGCATTATTAATATGCTCTTGATAAAAAGAGTTACGCGCTTGTTCAGAAGACATTTCAACTTCGCTTGAGAGCCTTATAAGTTCTTTTAGGAGGTGAGCACTTTTTGATCTTAAGTAGCATTTTTCAACCGCCTTGCGTTTTTTAACAAGCAGTCTTAGCTCTCCATTGATCCAAGGCTGCATGTTTTTCTTAGGGTTCACTGTTTTTAGGGGAGCAAGCTGTCTGTAGATTATTATTCAGGCAGTCAACTGCTGATTGTATTCCAAAGTCAGGATTATATTATATTTTCCTGTATTATTATTAAGATTTGTGTTAGAATTAAAATTTTCAACATTATTATTATTATTATTATTATTAGTATTATTATTATTATTATTGTTACATCTATTGTTAGTTTCAATTACAAATTGGCTTTTAGAAGTAAAATTATTATTAGTTGAAGTATTACTGTTAATGACCGAAGTTGACTGACTATTTAATGAAGTTGCTGCTATTGTTGATGATCTGTATTTAGTTGTTTCTGTTACTGCATCTGTGAGAAGAGTTATGTTTTGATTTAGTTTTGAAATGGCATTTTTAACCATAGTTTGAATCTTGTCATAAAGAAGCTTCTGTTGTTCATGTATTGCTTTTTTCCACTCATTAAATATAATTCGAAGATCCTCAAAGCATTCACATTTCGTATTTTTCTTCTTAGATGAAATGACATCCGAGTCAAGCTTTGAAGGATTTTTACCCATATATGCTGGTGTCTTGTGTATACCTAAAGCACTGACGGAGACAGAGGCAGTGGAGGAGGAGCTATATCTATGTGATGTATTTTTACTAGAGGACTTTCTCATTTCTTTCTCCCCCCTTCTGTTTTTCAGCTATACACTTACTACAAAGAATCGATGTATTACCAGTTATAGGCCGCGTGCAGCATTTGTGTATAAGTTTTTTACACATAGCGCACGCTTTCAATGGATTATACTTAATGCTTGGTTGATTGCAGATAGTGCAGATTTCTGTTTGTGTCGTTGGCGCCATTAAGATCATCCTTAACCTCTATGTTTTTAACATAGGATTACCGACTGAGTTTTAAATTTGTAAAATGTAGTTATTTCGTTCCTAATAACATTTGTAACTTCATATTGATTCATTCCCTTGCAAAAATTATACTTTAAAGCCTGAAATAATTTTTTTTTATTTTCTAGAGCGTAGAAAAGTAAAAGTACATTTTTAAAAATTTTACCGACGTATTTGACTTTAGTATGACGTTAATATTTGTTTGTGTATGTGCACTTTGACTAGATTAAAGTTCAATTTCACTAGATTAAATTATGATTGACAGCACTGCACTATTTAAGATATGTGACACTATGTGTAAATAATAAATTAATAATTCAACTAGTTTTAATTTTGAATTTTAATACGTAAATAATGTGGCTGCGGCGGAGAGTAGAATAAAGTGCCTATGTATGTGTGTATATATACATAAATTAGTAGCGCTTCTTGTCTTATATACACGTTTATATGTATATGTAAGTTTCTTATGCGGCTAAAATTTTAGAAAAATAAGCCAGTAATTGCACTTTGCCTTCTGAATATAATAAATTTCTGTTTAAGTTGTACTTATTTATCTATTAAAACACTATTTAACTTAATATTGCACAAAATTCTAGTAAATAATATTAAAATCTTGAGAGCGTACAGTTTTTTAGCCTTCTACTCTCGCACACGCGCGTTCTATTTATCTTAAATTTGACTTCAGATTCTAAAAATTAAGATATTTTACATAGGGATACATTGTGAGAAATATAAGTTTTGGCTTAGTGCAACAAACATGAAGTTGCATCCAAATGCATAATGTATAAATCCTTTTTTTTTTGTATAACATATTAATATAGTCCTTGGTAATTTAATCATGGTGGTGAATTATTATCAGAATTAATTATTTCTCTGACATATCCTAAACTACCATTGATTAAACCTCCAGCAGTCTATAAGTTTGTCCGTAACATAACACGATCATTTTTCGATAAGTATAGGATATTTTGTAATCCTGACGCTTTTTCATACAAAAAATGAATGGTTATATTACGTACATTTGTAGCTACAAGCGAGTTACCGGCTTTCCTGTGTTTTTTTAATTTTGAATCAAAACTAATTCATTTTTCGGAATTACAGATTCCCGTCTATTGTGTAATTGTTGTGTAAATATGTATATATATTTGTAATATAGTGTATGTGTGAATGTTGGAGCGCTCCCCTCCTAGTTTTAATGTATATGCTCTCCGAGCCTTAGTGCTCCGCTAGATCGCAAGCTAGCAATAGCTATTTAACAAAGTTATCAATTAATTAGTGCGATCCATATTATTAATTAACACCTTTACCATTACCATCCTATCCATCATTAAACATTTGGCATCCCAGAACGAATCTGCGACTTGGAAAAAAGTGATTTTTAGTGAGAGATTATCATCGTAAAAAACATGTGCTTCGAATCATATTCAAGATGGTGAATTGTGCAAGTTTTACATCAATTATTTTGTTTGGCGGTGTGGTGTCAGTTTCTTTTTTTAATTTTTATTCTCAAAAGGCGGAGCACAGAATAATTTAAAATTTTTTAAAATTTTTAAATAAAAATTATTCTCAATTTTTAAATGCTAAAGTGACAATATTAATTGCAAAATTAAAGGACTTGTGCTATAAAAATTTTTTTTTTTTTTTTTTTTTTTTTTTTTTTTTTTTTTTTTTTTTCTAATTGTGTCAAGCAAAAAATTTTCTTAAGTAAAAAAAATAATAATTGAAAAATAAGTGGCAGTTTTTTCTACAAAAAAAAAGAAGACATCATGCTATAATTTACATAATAGTGACGTCATTACTGAAAGAGAAGATAGATTTTAACGCGGGTTTTTACCCCCCCCCAAATAATCATAATAACTTGGATTTGTACTTCTTCTTCTTCGACGTCTTTACCGGGTCGGCGCGCGCATATCTACAACAAGTTTTTCATCGGTCTACCGCCATTATTAAGAGCGCCTTCATGCATAAGAAGATCGAGAGGGGCAAACCAAGCAGAAAGAGAAAATCATGCTTTAGTCTACGCGCATTCAATAGAAACGCAAGAAAAAATTTTCAATGATGGCAACCACCTCCAGATACACAATTTTGTCGGCTGCTAGCTTTTAAAAAAATAAAGATGAGTCTAATTTATGTGTAACATAATATATTTACTTTTTTTATATTGTTTAAATTAAACTACAATAACAGATGCTTTTAAATCAATCATTGTTTTTATAGTATCTGTTTTAAAATTATAATTATATTTAATCAATTTTTTTATTATTTATGCTACATGTTTAATATAGTTAAACTATTTTGATTTACATAAAAGTAAATATTAAAGTCCTTTTGTTAAATTTAACTTAAAAATATATTAAGGCATAGGGAGCTAGTGTGTGTGTTAGTAAATTTTGTCCATTGTTTATAAATTAAAAAAACATAACCTATAAAATTCAAAATCTTTTTTTCTGCTATTTTAAATAAAATTTAATATTTTTTTTTCTGCTAATTTGTGTAAAATTAAATTTATTTTTTTTTTTTAATTAAAAATCAAAATTGTGTAAATTTAAAATTTTTTCTACTAGGTTATGTAAACTATTATTGTATGTTATTAAACAATTATTTTATTTGAGCATGGTCTAATTAATTTTGATGTTACATAGGTTCAACAACCTTTTAATTCATTTGGCTTTCAACTTGCTGAAATCAAAGAGGATCTACTGCACTGACTGACATGGAATCTGTGGCCTCAATGGACATCAAACAAATAAAATATTTTTGCTACACTTCTAGAACTGCTCAACTCATTAAAGCATCGATGGACCTACAGATCATACTGCACCTTAATGTTGGCATTTATTTAAAGCCTAAAATTTGCTTAATTCTATTATCTTATAGTAACTTTTTTATTTTTCCATTTTTGGTTTTATTTTTTTTATAATGTTGCTTAAAAACAAATATTTCTGTAAAAATTCTGTAACTAAAACTCAATTTTTTCTTTTTTTTACACACTTTACTTTGTACTTATATTGTTTGTATCTCTCCATTTAAACCCACAATTGTAGAAATTTTGTAGGGTTAATACTAGATACCGTCAAAGACGGGTAGAGCGAAGCTGATCAAATAGAAAATAACAAGAAAAGAGTTTCATTAATTTTTTAATTTAGGGACTGTGTTAAGTAAATCTTCCTACTTACTATTTTCAAAAGCTTTTGACCTAAAAATTGAAATTTGGTCAATAAAAATGATTTTTTTCTTAAAGAAATTAATTTCCAGGGAAAAATTAATCGATTTAAAAAAAAAAATTATTATTTTAAGATGAAAATCAAGCAAGTAATGCATGTTTAAAGTTCAGAAACAGACTTTTTTCAATAAAATTTCAATCTTTTTTAAGATGAATTTGGGCAAAATCTTAAATTGACGATAACTTGGCTGAATTTCATCGTAAAAAGATAAGTTTTTTTTTCTTCTAGAGTGATTTTTCCCTAGCGATCCAAATTTTTCATCTATTTCTATGAATTTAATAAAGATTTATTGTTAAAAATCAAATTTTCGGATTTTGATCTCTCAGTCACCCACAAAATTGACTAAAAATTTTTTAGACGAGCAGCTCCAAGTTACTGCTATGGAAATATAAAAATAACTAACTATTCCCGAAAACTTTATAGTATCAGATTTTGTCGTTATTTTTTTCGACTTTTCACTCGTTCAAGCTAGGCGTGGGATAAAACTACCCCTGAATTTAACAAAAAATGAAAAAAAATTATAAATTGTTTGTGCTTTCACACAACCAGCGATCGTGGAAAATGTTCACTTATAACAGTATTGATCGGAAATATTCTAAGTGAGCATTCCGACGAGAAAAAAAATAATAGCCACCACCTCCAAAATTTACTCCCACTTTTTATTATTTAACATGCAAGAATGGAACGAGAGGAGGTAAATATCGAAGGTGGGGGTTATAAATTTTTTATCGTCTGAATGCTCCCTGAGTCCATTTCCCCCCCCCCCCTTAAAACGTCAATCGTGGTCCCGAACGGGACGTGAATTTTATTTTATTACGTGAATCACTATTTTTTGTAATCTTAGCTGAAATTGGTTAACTAATAAGCAAATGCTTGTAATCTTAGCTGCAATTGGTTAACTAATTAAAAAAAATGCATCCGCTCTGGATCACCCTGCATTTTAACCCCCCCCCCCCCCATATCCCTAAAACATCAATTTTTTACCCACCCCCTACCGAGACGGACTTTTTCAATAACCCATCCAATGAACATTTTCCATGTTTAAAATGTATTACATTTTATTTTTCAGACTTTTCATAACTTCTGTGATATGAAAAATGGCTTTTTTTAACATATTTATTTATTAAGTAAAAAAACAGAGGAATAATATAGGAGTGGGGAAATATTTTTTTTAATCCTGAAAAAGGCATATACACGGTCTTTGGGTGCTGGACGTGTTATTTTTAAAGTCAAATGACAAAAAAAAATTAAAGGGTTGGTATTAACTATTATATCGTAGCATAAGTGAACGCGACATTCTTGTTCCATTAATACCAACCTATGAATTTAATTTTATCATATGACTTTAAAAATAACATGCTCAGCACCGGAAGACCATGTAATAATAAAGATTTCGCAAGAAAAAAATTTGCTCAAGTTCCCTTATGCAGAAAGTTAACAAAGATGCAAAAAGAGGGCAGAGTTTTCGGTGTCTTTACTTTTCTTTCGCTAACAAGAGACCGCTACCTTTAGGAAACCAAATTATAAATAACTTTCATTAATATATTGAGAAAAAAAAACCCTATAACCTTTATTCCAACTGGCCTTCAAATACTGTGCACATCAAGGCTTTTAAATACAGTTTTTTGGTAATATTGCTTTTTAGTTAGTTAGTTAACAAAAAAACTTCTTGTTGGTCACAATTTTTTGGTATTAAAGTCATTTGTCAAGTTTTGGATACCGCAATTTTTTATCGCTGATTTTCTCAATGTCATAGCAAATTAACCAAATGGTCTTTATTGGCCCAAAATGATTAACTTTTAAATTCTCTCAAATATTGCAATTTTAGACAAAAATGGGTTTTATAGGTCTAAAAAATTTTCTAAAAGCTTTTTTCTAAAAATTCTTTATTTGTCTTTCAAAATTGTTTGTTTGCAAAATATTTTAACATTTTAATTTTTTATTTTAAATTCTCTTCTTTACAGTCAGTAAATTGAATGCCCATTTTTGGCCCAAAATGATCAATTTTTAATTTGTTAAATCGTAGTTTTAACATTGAACATATTTATAAGGAGGGGTAGCCTGTGAACCTGAAAATCAAATAGGGTCAAGTGTGTCTGATTTAAGGGGGGAGGTTCAAATTTCAATTTCGGCACTTAGAATAATCCGGGGTTAGGGACTTAAAATAATTTCTATTTAGGGACTGAGAATAATTTACTTTTAAAAGCTTTGAAAAATTCAAGTTTAGGGACTTACAATAATCCGGGTTTAGAGACTTATAATAATTCGAGTTGAAGGAATTAGAATAATACAGGTTTACAGAATCGAAATAATTTGGGTTTAGAATCTTAACACCTAGCAAAGGTGATAATTACAAATTATAAGAATAGCGATTTTATTGTAATATTGCTTATAATTTATGTATTAGAGGTTTAGTTTTTTTTTGAGGTTTAGTTTTCACGTCCTATAATTAGTCTTATAGTCCAATTAGAGCTTGTAATCATTAAATCCCAATATTTTCTTACCCTTTCTTCAAAAAAGGCAGTTAATTAGATAATTTTAGCTCTGCCTCCAAAATATTGCAAAAAAACCTTAAAATGGGGTAGTTTTTGCTGATTTCATATTCTCTACTTCTCAGCCACTTTATACCCCAGATCGCGTAATTCAGAATCAAAGCATAACTACTTTTCTATTCTAATTTTTTTGATCGCATGTTCTGGAAAAAGTTAACCAATTTTTGAAAAATAAAATTGAAATTATGACACCACGGAAGAGACTAGATTTTTAGATTAGGCCAAAACATACTTAATTTATATTTTAAATTTTTCGGTATTTTGGCTCTGGAGGGGCATGTCGGGCCATTGATACCTGCCATTTACCCGCGCTCTTATTTTTTATAGTATACATGATTTTGAACTCTGATAAATGTCTTCAATATCCCGACATGCCTCTCCAGAATTAAAATACCAAAAAATTTAAAATATAAATTAAGTATGTTTTGGTTTTAATTAAAAACCTAGGCTATTCCGGGGTTTCATACTTTTAGTTTTTTTTTTTTTAAATTGGCTATTTGTGTGGACCTAAAATTGTTTCCGGAACACGCGGCCGAAAAAATTAGGATACGAAAGTGCATGTATTTAGATCTTGAATATCTCTGAACCAAAATTCAGCTGTAATACTCACACGAACTTATTACCATACCATTATCATCACCAGGTTCCTAAACTCTTTTTTATTTAAAATTTTATCTAAAATTACGCTTTAATATAATTTTATAAAATAGTTTTAACTATTTAAAAAAATCGGTTTTTAAAGAACCGGTTTTTTTTTTCAATGTAACCGACACAAGAATTAAAAACTTTTTAGTTATTAGTTTCTAATCAAATTTTCAAGTGTTGATTTTATAGTAAGTTTGAAATCAGATTCTGATAATAGAGATTTTTTATCATATGCATACATTTTTTGAAAAATAAATTTTTGTGTTAAAATTAATTTAGAACTCGTAGATAGGCTCTTGGGCATTAAATGTTTAATTTAATAAAATTCGGATTAATTAATAAATAATAAAAACCGCAAAGAATTATAAAAAAGCTAAGGTTTTTTTATTTCAGGCACGATCACATATTTATTGAGTATTTTCTCTTTAATAACGTTGATTGGATCCAAACCCTCGTAAATTGAAAACTATTATTTATTATCACACACCAAGGCAATGTAAGCATGTAGAGCATCGGAATGACCTGGGGACCAAATTTCTCTACGAATTGGACAATTTAGAAACTTTTCCGTTTTTTTGACCTGACAAACTTATAAGGCACTATTTCATCTCTGTATTGCATACATAGGGTGATCGTGCCTAAAAATATAAGTATCTTGTGTTATTTTGCATTTCTATGATATTTCACCGGATGCAAAGTTTATACAAAAGCTATGAAATTTATTACGAAGTTGACATTTATAAGGTTTTTTACCTCTGTGAAGCGAAAATACAAGAATAAACATGCTTTTAAAAATACCGGAATGGGCTCAAAAACTATAGGTTCTATCAACTCGATAAAACAAACCCAGTTTTAAGAACTGAAAGTGATCCGATGGATCTGTATTGAGATATTGTGCCCACAAGGTTTGCATCCATTAAGGTAGAGCTTCGCTCTATAATTATAATTGTAATATTTGTTTTATTTTTTTTTTGAGAAGAGGGAGATATGAATGATATTTGTATAGGTAAAATAATTTTTATTTATTTGTTTAATATGATGTAAACAATTATTTGTGTAAATTTGGAAAGGTGGGTGGTAAAAATTACTTTGCTTTTTACTTGCTTTATAATTACAATTTCTACTGCTTTACCCCTACTTGACATGTTCCTTTTCAATTTTCGAGGAAAGGGGTATACTTGCAGTTCTACTTGCAGAACTAATCTCAGCAAAATTTCTAAATTGCAGAACTTAAAATAATTAAAATATTTAAATCTTATGCTATAATGATATTTGTCTATGGTACCTTACTAAATTATAAAAAAGATAAATGTCATTATTGACTGTGTAGTGTGATCTGAGGCTTCGTTGGTCTTACAAACCATTGATGTCTATGGATTTCATGCCAGTCTGGTGGAGTTAGTGAAACTCAAGATCAGTCATTTTAACATTTAAATGCCAAACTTTTAAATTTTAATATTTATTATATTATTGTAAATTCATAGCTTGTATAATTTTATATTGCTAATTTTATATTTTCATTTTTATACTCTAGTCAATTTAAAATTATTTATTAATTGTAATTAATGTATATAGTGTTAAATGTATTTATTATTGTAATGTAATATTTATTATAATGTTTAAATTAATCGTTTTGCTAAAATAATATTGCTAAAATTTATATTTTATAATTTAATTTTTTAACTTGCAAAGTTTTTTAATGCCATTAAGCTTTAATTTTGTATAAAATTTAGATTTGCAAATATTTTTGTGCTATTAAGCACTGTAATTTAATATTAGATTTTTTTTTATTATGTCATCTGTTCTAAATTCTCAATTACAATTTTGGTTAATTTTTATGCAATCTTATTTTTACAATTTAGTATTAAATTGTGGTGGGTGGAATGTTGTGTAAATATGTATATATATTTGTAATATAGTGTATGTGTGAATGTTGGAGCGCTCCCCTCCTAGTTTTAATGTATATGCTCTCCGAGCCTTAGTGCTCCGCTAGATCGTAAGCTAGCAATAGCTATTTAATAAAGTTATCAGTTATTCAATTAATTAGTGCGATCCATATTATTAATTAACACCTTTACCATTACCATCCTATCTATCATTAAACAGTAATGCTTCATAATTTTCCTGCGATAATTCAGCATTAGCGATTTCGTCTAATTTTGAATATGACGTTTGATTACCTTCTTGTCGGTGTTTATTTTGTAAACAGAAATATTTCTGTAACTGTTTAAAACCAAGTTCTCCCTGTGATTGCATTTTGTCAGTATGTTATCTTGTATTAAATATTGCCGAATCTCCTACGGGTATTAATTGGTTATAATCACCAAATAAGAAAATTTTTAATCCACCAAATGGTTCATTAATTTCGTTAGCGAAAATTTCTCTACACTTTGATTCTATTTGGTATAAAGTGCGTAAACCTGTTAATGACATTTCGTCAATTATCAAATATTTCAAATTTTTAAATCAGATTGTAATTTTTTGGCTTTTTGATTTTTTAATAAACCAAATTGATTATGATTCAATAGTAATCGTAGTAATGAGTGAAATGTTTTTTCATATACATTCACAGCAGCCAGGTAATGTAGAAACTTTTTTTTTAAAGTTTTTTGGTCCACCATCTTTGAAATTCTAAAAATATCTTGGGATAAAAAAATTAAAATTTTCATTCATAAAATCGTTTTTTTCAACCTCGAAAACCCTCAGGTAATGTAAAAATTTCTTTTTTTCATGATTTTTGGTCCACCATCTTGGAAAATCTGAAGATATATGAATATGATGGCATGAATCTGAATATGATGGCATAAGAAAATGAAAATTTTCATTAATAAAATCGTTTTTGTCGATCTTAGAAACCCCCCGGTAATGTAGAAAATTCCTTATTTTAACTTGTTGGTCAGGAAATATTTTGAGGTGAAAAATTTAAAATTTTCATTCATGAAAGTTTTCTCAATCTCGATACTACCCGGGTAATGTAGTAACTTCTTTTTTTCAATTTATTTGGTCCACTATCTTGGAAAATCGGATACAATATTAAATTGAGAAAATGATAATTTTTATTCACAAAAATGTTTTTCTTAACCTTAAAAAACCCCCAGTTAATCTTACAAACTTCTTTTTTTATGTACTTTGATCTGCTATCTTTGAAAATCGGAAAATATGTTTAGGTAAAAAAATGAAAATTATATGTCCAGGATATTTTCTTCCAGGATAACAATCCAGGATAAGTTTTTCTAGGAGGGTTCATTTTCATTCAGAAGGTTCTCTAAGAGATAACGTTTTCGTGTTCATAATATACCTTATGCTTGGGTTATATCGTAAATGATAATTGAGAAGTAATGTGACCGATGCGGCATATAGAAAGTCTATATTAATATTTTATTGAACTAAAGCCAGTGTTGAAATCCTAGTGAGAAAAATTGCAAATGGCGGATCTCCTAACTAGGTTAATTGTTATTTGGTACCGAAAAAGGTTTTTTTTTAATTTTTAGATGTTTTGTACAAAAAAAAATTTATTTATTAATATTTTATTTATTATTTATTATTTATTAAATTTTCAGTTTTAAGTGCTAGTTTTTTATTTATGTCATTTAATTTTATAACTTAATATTTTTTTTTGATATATAATTATATTAGTAAATTTTTTTTTTCTTGAAATGAGAACTCACATCGAACTTTACGTATTGCCATTGTCAGTAGCTTGGAAAAATTGAAAAGAATTCCTATCCCCAAATTTAATGGCAGTTTTACAGAATGGGAAAACTTTCGAGACATGTTCAAATCACTAGTTATCGATAAAAATTATTCGGATGTTTTCAAATTATATTATTTGAAATCTAGTTTACAGGGTGAAGCCATTCAGTTAGTTAATTCATATAGTATTACAAACAATAACTAAGTTTTCGTTTGGGAAAAAATAATGGATAAATTTGAAACTAAGAGGCGGTTAGTAAATTCACATTTATCTACATTTTTTAGTTTAAAATCTATGAAAAAAGAATCTTTTTCAGAATTAAAACGAATTTTTAACGGGATTACAGCTCACATACAAGCATTAGGGCATTAAAAAGAAATACCAAGTATTTGGACGATATGTTTAGTAGTATTATATTCAATTTTCCTTTTTGATTTGGATACGCGAAAACAGTGGAAAAAATGTGGTGGAAATTAAAAAAATTTAAAAGAACCTCCCTTATTTTCAGATTTACTTAGATTTATAGAAAATCATGTTGTTGTTTTAGAATCAATCGAAGATAATATAGGAAATAATTTTAATAAATCATCAATAAATGTTACAAATAATGACTAAAAATATAACAAAGATAATCAAATCAAGTGTATTATTTGTAACAAGGATAATTTCTTTTTCTTTTGCTATATTTTTTTGAATAAAACTCTATTTAAAAGAAATGAATTTGTGGTTAGTAAACATAGATGTTTCAATTGTTTAGGTTTGCATATGTTGCCTGAATGTAAATCGGAAATATGATGTAAGTTTATTCAAAAAAATCATCATTTTACATTGCCTTTTTCTAATCAGTCAGATGATTTTCTGTGACTCTATTAAAAATATACATTTGTCTACTGATAATAAGAATGCACAGGAAAATTTAAAATTTATTAATAGTGATGATGAAAATCGTCCTTTCCCTAATTCCTCACGATAGTTTGTCTCTGGGTAAATGGCTGAATTCTGAAAATTTGCCCAGGGAATGACGGTTTAGTAAGAGTTGTTATATTAAAAACCGCTACAACTGAACTAGACCAATAAACAAGCTTTTGCTTTCAAAAAAGGTATATACATTTTTTTTGTATTAAAATTGTAAATTTTATTTTAATTGATTTTCAAATTATTTTAATATGTACATAAAAACTAATAAAATTTTTCTCGTTAATTTATTTTCCATGCTAATAAATTAAAAGGGGGGAGAATATTAAATAATACACTATATTAAAATAATAATAATATAATAATTATATAAGTTTGGTAGCATGCGTGCGCGTGTGCACAGAGAGTGTAACCGCGTGCCTTGCAAAGCAGCACACAGCACCCGCAGTCTTCGGACAAAAGTACAGATTTTTAATAATAAATTGGCTTATTATATGCTAAAAAAAATATGAGTTATCTTTTATAAAGTTATTTACTTTATATCACCATATCACATTTTCCAATAATAAAAATACAGTCCACTACTCATATCCAGCAATACAAGTATTTAGATCATAATATAAAAAAATTTTAAGGGAAGCAAAACTTTTACGTCGAATAATGAAACAAATACATGACTTCGAATCACCATCTGTGTTGATGATAAAACCCGCAAAGTTTACTTTGAATTGTTTAATTTAAAAGGTGACAATTTAGATTTGCATCATAGCTTAGGATTTAATACCAATTGTAATATAAATTATCCTTATAGAGTCTGAACAATGGAAAAAAAAAAGAATGTAAAATTTCTGTAAATTTTAATGGTGTCAAAAGCGATTTTATTTTTAGAAAAGATTTAGAACAGATTTTGATATTTTAAAATATATATCTTTTGACCCTATGCACGACCTCTACGAAGGCATTTGCCGTTACGAAATGGCTGATATTTTAAAAAATTTAATATTTGCAGATAAATGTTTTACGTATAATGTGCTGAAACAGCGCATGGAAAATTTCAGCTGTACAATAAAAACTGATAATAATATTACACCGAACATTGACATAAATCATATAAAAGATGGAAAGTTAATAATGAGTGCTTTAGAAATGAAGTTTTTGATGTAACACTTAACCTTTTTCGTTGGTAACCTTGTGCCAAAAATTAATAAATCATGGAAAGCTTATTTAGCTTTATGTAAAATATCAGTTTTAATCATGATGTCATCCATTACCAAATCTAGCATTAAAAACCTTAAGCAAGAAATCACGAAGCATCATAAATTGTATAAACGTATCTTTAAAAAGGCTCGAAAACCAAAGCATCATTTTTTGTTGCATTACATTGAAATGATAGAAATAGGTCTGCCTAGAGACTTATCATGCATTTGATCCCAAGCAAAACATAAGAAACTAAAAGCTATTGTAAAAGTAGTAACATCTCGAGTAAATGCACCTAAAACTATTGCTATTAAGCATCAACTAGATTTAAATTACAGGTTTTTAGCTATTAATGGATTTAATTTAAGAATTAAATTTGGTAAAATATTAGATAATTACTTATCTAAACTAAATAAAAGGAATGTTCAATGCGTTTATATAAGTGATGGGGATTTAAGGTGTGCGTGCGAATGCTTTTGGATAAAATTATTAATAAGAGGCACTTTACACAAAATAAAATTTAATTTAACAAATTATTCAATTAAGTAATAATTTCAGATTCATGCAGATAAGGTATCTAAACAATTATCACCACCATGTCATTTGATAGTAAAAAACTAGAAAATAGTTTACAAGCTCCAAAAATTATTTTTACTTTTAGTTCTTTAAACAAAAATTGATTCAATGAGAATTAATTATTGAAATAATACTTTTTATTAAAGAAATAAAGAAAAATAATTCAATTAATAAAATTCTCGTCATTAAATTAATAGAATTCGTCATTGGCATATATGAATTGCTTCAAAGCTATTGATTCAAAGTCTTGGGGTTTTTAGTGCGCTTGTTCAAATTTGTTTATGAATGAATGAATGAATTGTTTTTAAATCAACATAATAATATCAGGTGTCTTAACAACATTGCAGAACTCTTACTAACGAGCAAAAGAATGCATGAAAGAAGTCACTAGCTCACCCAGCTTTTCAACGAGCTGAGAATTTAGAATGGCTCGTAATTATTTATGCTTGTCCACTTTTTTTTTGTGAACTTATGAGGGAATGGTTTAATCCTAATTTACACTTACCACTTATAATATACCTTTTTTCACGCTATTTTATAATAAGAAGTGATTTTGGTCAGATCTATAATAAAGTTGATGGTCGCGACAAAACCATATTTATATACCTGCACCTATTTTCCTTAATTTACAAAGGACTCAAATATAAAATAATACAAATAAGAGAATTATAAGTACATAAGATTTATGTTTTTAATTTAAGATATCTTAGTAAGCATTATAAAATAACTATTTTCACTTACTTTTACAAATATTAATATTGCAATGTATTTATTTTACTCAGGTATAATGATAAAATACATCAATCAAAAAGTTGTCAAAATGATTGGAACACAGATAAAGATCTGTTAGATGCATTAAAAATCAAAGATGGCACAGGAAAAATAGCAACCAGTGAAATTCCGGATAACCTAATTCTTCTAGAAGCAAAAGAATTGAGTAGTAATAAACCTGATAGTTTTTATGATACTTTGTCATTTAATTCCTATTTTACTGCAAGTTCTAGTTCAGCTTTCAGTATTTATCACAGTTTTGAAAATATTAGTACTACAAAGCAAAGTAATTTTTATTATTTTGTACCTTCTGTAATTATAAATATTTAAAATTAATTATCTTCATTTGTTCGCGTTTTGACGTGTAATTTTATAAGCTCAATCAAACAAAATATAAAGTTTTAGAAGTGGAAAATGAATTTTTTTTTCAAGCAAGCCAGGCGCATGTCGTCCACTAGTACCTTTTTGTAAACTATATATTTTAAAATATTATAAAAAAGGAGATAAAATAAAATATATTTTTATTCCAATAAAAATACTTATTTTATAATATTATAAGAAAAATATTGAATATATTTCTTGAACTTTTCTATAGGATATATCCTTAGATAAATACACAAAATAGAACGAAAGGCCTGAAAAATAAAAAATTTGAATAACTAATAAATAATGGCCTCAATTTCTATTAAGCACAATATTTTTGTATTCTTTTACGAAATACAATAAAATTATTTTTAATTTAAAACTAAATTCTAAAAAATTATTGTAAACAATAATTAATGCTTCCTTAAAAGATGTGCGAAATAGTATGTTACGGCTCGTGCCTAGAAAAATAACGAATGGCCCAAGTCGCTCTAAAATCATCTTCCGGGACAACACCAGGATGATAAACTTCGATTTAGGGTGTTTTTTATTCTTGAACAAGAAACGTATAAAACTTTTCTGCGTCAACGGTGAGAAAACAAGACTTTAAAAAAAAAATTTAAGAAATAGTTCTCTCTACTATTGTCTCCATCATGGTGCCCTGCTCACCTCCTTCTGAATGTCAGTAGACCAATATTTCTCTAAGAACCAACGTTATAACTGTCGTTAGTTTTATCTGCAAATCAAACTCGGTTCACTGCGTCTCCCTTTAAAACTGCCTTGAATTTACTTTTGATAGACTTATCTCCTACTAGTTCGTGATTTGCCAACTCTTTTTTCTGGTTGACAAAATACGCTAGGTTTGTTTTTTTAATATTGCAAATGAATGTAATTAGCTTGGCAAATGCTTTTCATGGACACAATAATTGTATCCTTCGTTGATTTTCAAGGAACAGCTATTTGCCCAACTATTGCATTTCGTACGCCACCTACACTTTCATCAAGTAAGTGCTGCTTTTTCAATTCCAGTTGTTTACGCAAAAGAGCTACATCGTCTACTCCCATTATTCTTGTGTGGTCTGTTTGACCTCCCATATTTCTGCTGTTATTGTTGGATTTAACCAGAAGATAACATGTCAGGTTAAACAGATAATGGTATAATCCTAATACCCTTTCCTGTACCTTCGGGGTTCCTCGACTGCCTTTGGCCAATTCAAAACTATTGAGTTACCTACGATGCCCCATATCCAGCTTGTTGGGCACATGATTTCCGATTTCTCCCTCTGAGCTTAGCGAGGCAACGTCCTTACTATTAATGGACGCATTTTGTCTATTTTTTTTTCTTTTATTTTGAAAACTACTAACTTTTTATAATAGATTTCCTTAAAATTGGGACCCTAAAAACGAAAAAAATCGATTTTTCTCCTATAAAACGTGGTCAAAAGCTAAAATAAATGGTTTCATCGAATTCTTAGGGAAAAATAGACAAGTGCCACTTGATAATAATATACAGAAAAATTTATTCAGAAAACTACAAAACTTAAAATTGGTCCCCTTGAAATTTGGACCCTAAAAGGAATCGAAAATCGATTTTTCTCCTATAAAACGTGGTCAAAAATTAAAATAAATGGTTTCATCGGATTCCTGGGGAAAAAATACTAAGGGTTATCAATTGGGACATAATCTTAAACGCGATTTGAATCCACTAGAAAAACTGAAAGATTTAAGATAATCCCAATTTTAAGGAGGCCAAAATAAAACTTTCGAGAGCTATCGTGGGCTCAAAAGTCGATGTTTTGATCTAAATCCAACGAGGAACTTATTTTTTTTACTTATATTTTCGAATTCTGCCGGCGCGTTAGGAGTACCGGATACGTCGAAAAAAAAAATCAGTCTAGTATACAAGATAATTATAGTTTGTATAGTTTAAGTCTTTAAAGTGGAATTAACCTTTAAGACCACTTTTAAATTGTCAAAAAGGCTTGCGTTTACTGTGTAAAATGGAATCAACCTACATGCTCACTTTCAAATCATGAATAGGGGTAGTCTTAAATTTGTAAAGTATATATCAAAGTTTCTCTAACTTTGTAAATGAAGCTTCGAGTTATCGTCACTTTACAGTGCACCGGCTTCCACTTTCACTTATAAGGGAATAACGTCCCATCTTTACCCATACATTAGGGCGACCCACGAAAAAAAAAAAGTACATTTTTTTCGGGTCTCACGTCAAAAACTTAAAATATACATGCCACAGACCACAAAAATCCAAACCTGAAATTTTAAAAATTAATATTAAGCTAGCACACTTCAGTTTTGAAATTTTTGCAGGTATTTCAATTTTTTAATTTTTTTTATTTACCAGCATTTTCTGTAGACTAAAACGAGCTTTTAATTTTAATATTTCTATAAAGTTTCTATAGTAAAATTTCCCGTAGAATACGAAAATATTACTTAGAAATAGCTTTGAATTAAATAGGATGCGCTATAAGGTAAAATACGTGATGGCTCCGAAAAAAAATCTACAAAACTTTATTTCTTTTATGTAACCAGACGATTCTTAGTTAAAAATCGAAATTTTCATCAGACTAACTTTAGTAATTTTTCCCGCAGAATCGATTGAGACCATGTACGTTTCAATCCGACCAGCCATTTCCGAGCTATAGACAAAAATAATGGGTGGATCACGTAAAAAATCATAAAATTTTTATTTTGTGCATCTTAAAAGACAACTTTTAGTTTCAAAATCAAAATTTTCATCTGTGGAACTTGAGTAATTTTTTACGCTGAATCGATTGACACCATGCACGTTTCAATCCAACAAGCCGTTTCCGAGCTATAGCTAAAAATAACTGGTGGCTTACGAAAAAAATCATACAATTTCTACTTTATTTATCTTAAAAGACAACTTTTGGTTTAAAAATCGAAATTTTCCTGTATCAAACTTCAGTAATTTTTTCCGCTGAATCGATTGGGACCATGCACGTTTCAATCTAACAAGCCGTCTCCGAGTTATAGCTAAAAATAACTGGTGGCTCACGTAAAAAATCATAAAATTTCTTATTTATTTAAATTAAAAAATAAATTTTGATTTAAAATCCAAAATTTTTTTGGAGAAACGTTAATAATTTTCCTGCGAAATTTATTGAGATCAAGTACGTGTTGATCTGGCTAGCTAATTTAGTGATCGCCCAAAATAATGAGTGTTTTTCGGATTAAATGTGAATAAAATTTGTAAAAGACATCTTTTAGTTTAATTATAGTATTTTTAAGATAAAAACTTATGTAATTTTTCCTGCTGAATTAAGTAAACCAAGTATGCGTTGATTCAATAAACCGTTTTTGAGCTATAATTAAAAATAAAGGGTGGTTCACATAAAAAAATAATACGATTCGTATTTTTTAATGTAAGAAATGAGTCATGTAAATTATCAAATTTTTTTAACGTAGCAACTTAAAAAAATGTTTAGGCTAAAATAATTAAAATTAAATACAAAAAATCAAGATAAATTATTTAATTAGGTAAATAAATTTATATAAATAAATATTAATTTTTTACTATTTTGAAAATTAAAATAATTTTTAATTAAATGCATCATATTTAACAAAACATAAATCTGTAAAAACATTAATGATTTTATATTTTATTATTATTTGATTATATATATTCTTAAAATATTAATAACAAGTTATAAACTCTTCAATTTTAATAATAAATAATAGTATTTAAAAAAAAATTTTTATCTGTTGTAATTATATAGATCAATTTTTATTTTCAAAATACTCTTCCATAGATTTAACTTTACAATTGACATCTTTCCGATTCTGGGCTGAATTTTTCAGTATACTCTGGAACTGCTTTTCATCTTTTGTCATTTGTCCATTTAATAACTGTACTTGAGCAACAGCACGCTCTGCTGCGTCATTAGTCACTTTAAGATTCTTTACGATTTTTTCAAAAAGTAAAAAGTCTTCATTTTTATCCCATTCATTGGGATCAGTTATTTTTAAAAAACTAGGATTTATATTTATTATTTTAAAAAAATTCCAGCTCTCTTCAGTTATAAAATCATGTAATTTTAATTTGTCAAATTTGTCATTTAATGTAATTGATGCTTTTAATTTCCTGTCATTTCTTATTTTATTTAAATCTTGATTATTTTGAACTTTGTTAATTTTTTTTGCAATTAATTTTTTATCAGTTATTTTTATCCTTTTATCCAACAAGGAAACGCAAACTAGCTCTGGAGACAAGTAGTCTAAATGATTTTCTCTCTGCAAAGCAAACTTTTGTAGTGCATAAGATCCAATAGATGATTTTATATTTTTTAATTTGTTGAGTTTTTTTAATAAATTTAGATCATTTAAAGGAGAATTAATTAATAAAGATGCCTCAAACCATGCTTTTATATATATTAAAATAATAAAAACAACTAAGTTTTTTATCGCTTCAAGTTCTTTTTTACTTAATTGCAGTTGAGAGCGAAATAGGTAAATTTTTAAAATATATATAGCTCGAGACATCCATCGAGCACGATGCATGGCCCCTGGCTTACGAAATTTATTATTATTTGATCCACCAAGGACTAACTGAGTTAGCTTAAGTAACTCCTCATAGTCGTCTCTTGGTTGCTTTTTTAATTTTAACATTCCATCAATAAATGATAAAATATTATTCTTCTCAAGCCCAATGAAACTCATAATATATTCGTCATTCTCTGCGGTTTCAAAATTATTTTTATCAAGTGCATTCCAAGTATCTTGGAATTTTTTAAAAAAAGGAATATCTGGGCTAGTTTTTGTTTCTTGGAAGTGACCATTAAATTCGGCTTCTAGCAAAATTTCAAATATATGTTTGCGACAGCTTAAGTTTAATAAATCTCTTCCTAGCAAATTTTCTAATAAAACACAGGCTCCTTTTTTAACTCCAGTATTAGAAGCAGTAGTATCGTAACACATTCCTAAAACTTGTTTATCAAGTTTATGACCACAAAGAGCAAAATAAATAGATTTAGACATAGTTGAACCTGTACCATCCTTTAGTTTAAATACATGAAGTAGTTTTTCTTCAGTTTCATTAGTTACTAAAACAGGAAGTCTATCAACTTTTGAATTGGAATCTAAATCATGCATGAGTTTACCGTCCCAATGTACGGTGTATGCTTTGAAATCTTTTTTATCAATTTGCTCAGAAATTTCCGTTCTTACTTTAGCTCTAGTTCGTTGAAAACTGCTTTTGCTTACAGTTAAATTAGCTAATTTTTTATTCGATACAGACAAAAATGCAGAAGAGACCATTGCTGCCTCAGCATTGCTAAATTTACACCTATCTAACGTAGCAACCACTTTTGGATCATTAATATAAGAAACTTTATTTATTTTTTGATCTCCTATGTTAAGTGTTTTTTTAAAATAATTAGATAATCCGCAATCTGAATCATTATCAAACGAATCATTTTTATCAGAAATATTAGTATCTGAATCAACAGCAGAATCATTAACATTAAAATCATTAATACTATCAAATTTTTTTATTCTTGCTAAATTTTTTCTTTGTCCACTAGGTTTTTCAGCAATTTTTTTTCTCCTTGATACTGGTTCTTTTGATTTTTTCAAAAAATTAATTACACTTTTATCTTTTACTAAATTAATAGCATCTGCGTGAGATATATCGCATAAATTTGAAGTCATTTTTATAAATTCTGATCTTTTATCTAATTCTGTTTTGGTTTCTCTATTATTTAATTTTTGAAGCGTTTTCCACTTAAAAAAAAGTTTTTCTACTTGATTAATAACATGATATTTTTGTCTGGTAATAATACCTTTTTTGCTCCACAAATCAATAAGTTCATTTGCAACATGCGTACTAGCTTCACGAATAGTATTTTTTTGTTCTTGATAATAATAAAAAAATAAGAGCAAAACCTCACGATTAGAGGGTACATTTTGTGACTTAAAAGCTGGAAAACATTTTCCAAGAAGCCAAATTTTCAAGGTTTCCATGATAAACTTATAGAAATTCTAAAAAAAATAAAAAAAATATTGTAATGCATAAATTATCTCCAAAAAAACTAAAATTATTTATTTGCTTTTATTTACCTCTGTTTATTTAATAACTTTTTTTGTACTTATACTAAATTAATTAACATAAAGAAAAGAGTATGCGTTAACTTCTTAAATAACTTATAAAAATCAATTGTAATTTCTTTAAAATTTTTTTGAAACAATATTCCACATTGCTTAAGCGTAAAACTTTCAAACAAACTTCTTGGATTTTTTTTTCTAAAAAATTAGGTTAAATCTAGTTAAAATTATTGAAAAATATAAGATTGAAAATAATGACAATTAACTAACTTTTTTCTTATGTATTTAAGTTTTTAAAATTATTAATAATAACGAAAAACTTAAATTTTTTTAAAAATATATTAATTATCTTCTTAAGCGTGAATTTTACAAATGTATTATTTGATAAATTTTAACCCATAAATATTTAGCTTATTTTTAAGATTAAGAAATAAACAAACAATATTTACGCGTTAAAGTAAAATTATAGTTTTTCGATTAGTAAAAAAAAAAACTTATGATTTTCTGGTTAACTATTAACAATAATATTTTTTATTCACAGATCGTCCTTTATCTTATTATAAAAATATTTGAATCTTTATATTTAAAAATCATTTTTGAATGTTCGCCTTAATTTTTTAGATTTGAAAATATATATTTTCTAGTCCGTTATCTCTTTTAGTTGTTTTTTCTTTAATCATTTAACAGAAAAAGTAATTTAAGGACTACTATAAAAAAATTTGATAATTTGTATGCAAATTCAAATTTTACTTTAAAAATTACAAATTTTATTCACATTTAATCCTAAAAACACTCATTATTTTGGGCGATTGCTAAATTAGCTAGCCAGATCAACACGTACTTGATCTCAATAAATTTCGCAGGAAAATTATTAACGTTTCTCCAAAAAAATTTTAGATTTTAAACCAAAATTTATTTTTTAATTTAAATAAATAAGAAATTTTATGATTTTTTACGTGAGCCACCAGTTATTTTTAGCTATAACTCGGAGACGGCTTGTTAGATTGAAACGTGCATGGCCCCAATCGATTCAGCGGAAAAAATTACTGAAGTTCGATACAGGAAAATTTCGATTTTTAAACCAAAAGTTGTCTTTTAAGATAAATAAAGTAGAAATTGTATGATATTTTTCGTAAGCCACCAGTTATTTTTAGCTATAGCTCGGAAACGGCTTGTTGGATTGAAACGTGCATGGTGTCAAGCGATTCAACGAAAAAAATTACTCAAGTTCCACAGATGAAAATTTTGATTTTGAAACTAAAAGTTGCCTTTTAAGATGCACAAAATAAAAATTTTATGATTTTTTACGTGATCCACCCATTATTTTTGTCTATAGCTCGGAAATGGCTGGTCGGATTGAAGCGTACATGGTCTTAATCGATTCTGCGGGAATAATTACTAAAGTTAGTCTGATGAAAATTTCGATTCTTAACTAAGAATCGTCTGGTTACATAAAAGAAATAAAGTTTTGTAGATTTTTTTTCGGAGCCATCACGTATTTTACCTTATAGCGCATCCTATTTAATTCAAAGCTATTTCTAAGTAATATTTTCGTATTCTACGGGAAATTTTACTATAGAAACCTTATAGAAATATTAAAATTAAAAGCTCGTTTTAGTCTACAGAAAATGCTGGTAAATAAAAAAAATTAAAAAATTGAAATACCTGCAAAAATTTCAAAACTGAAGTGTGCTAGCTTAATATTAATTTTTAAAACTTCAGGTTTGAATTTTTGTGGTCTGTGGCATGTATATTTTAAGTTTTTGACGTGAGACCCGAAAAAAATGTACTTTTTTTTTTTCGTGGGTCGCCCTACCATACATGTTGATAAAAAATATTAAAGTTAATATTTAAAGTTAACATTGAGGGATAAAAATCGTAATTAATCTAATTATTTAGACTTTAATGCTTTTTAAAATTCAAATCATTTTGAAAAATTATACAGAGCGCAATTTATCAACAAAAAACCAGCTTGAAATTCAACTTTGTTCTTTATTTTAGAGAATTTCTTGCATGTATCTAAGCATAAATCTCAAGATAAATTTGCATGTATTATATGTAGAATTTTACATTGAAAAATCCAGGGTAAAAGTTTTATAAAATTGTTACTATACAACTATAAAACAGTTCCTAACGCTCCCTTAAAAAGATATAGGGTCAACTTTTGAAGGAGATTAAACTTATAAAAAAAAAAAGTAAATTGGTGAATCGCCATATTTTTATGTACCCCTTCGATCAGTGATATCCAAAACTGGATAAATTTTATGAATTTTCCAACAACAAAAATCGATTTTCACGAAATTTATTTGAAAGTCCGATTTTTTTATTGAAATTATAAAAAAACTTATTAGAAACAAACCTATTAGAAACATATTTCCCCAGTTTTTGTCACTGAAAAAGAAGTATTTATTGAAAAATCTTAATTTGAAAATCCAAATTTTTAAAAAATAATGAGAACATAGTAATTTTTTCGAGACTAGGTGATCCAAGATGACATAAAATAACCAAAATTAATGCTCGATGCCCAAAATAAAGGCACATGTTTATTTGAAATTTTATTTTAACAATATATATATATGGGACGTTCTTTGTCAGAAAAGCCACCCCCCCTACACACGTTAATTTTTGAGATACATTAATGATTTAGGGCTCAATTTTTTTCTTAACCAATCTAGTTTTTTATCCCGTTTGGCAAATTTTTGTATTTTGTGATTTATAAATGTTTTGGTCACTTTTTTGGATAAAGATGAGTATCAAAAAACTGAAAAGGCTAAAAAAATTATTTGGGTTTGTTTTTTTGTTTTTTTTTACAACGGCATCTTATTCCTTATCAAAAAATAAAAATATTTTAAGTTCTAGAACTTTTAAAAAGTTAACCCTTTTCGGCAAAAGCGGGTCAAAAAAAGAATATTAAATTTAATACTTCAGCAATTATTTTATCCATAATAAGGTAGCCTAGAAAAAAATTTCATACAACAAAACTTTCTTAGAATTAGCCAAAAAATATAAATAACTAAAAAAAATTTTTAATTTTTGGTTTTGCATTTGGCCAAATTTTTGCAAAATTCAAAAGTGTTCAAAAAAATCTGAAAATTTGCATCCATATTTTGTAGCATAATTTAAGCATTTTTTATTAATTTATATTTTTTTCTAAATTTAACCCTTCAACGCGAAAATGGGCCAAATTTTTTTGACAAATTGTTTCGGATGATAAGCATTTTTTTAGATTTATCTTGGATAGTGAAAATCTGAATTAAAATATATAAGGAAACCATTATTGGTTTTTCCTCTTCTAATCAATGATTAGAATTATTTTTGTAAGATTCATTATTCTGTCTTTTCTAGGTGAAAAAATATTCATAATTTGAAATCTTTTGAATTTTGGATACTAAAGAACAGTTCCAAAAAACTGAACTAAAATAGAAAGAAAAACCACCTCAAAAGCAAAAATCAATATCATCGATTTTTACTCTCCCACTTAATAATCATATATATATTAAAATGAAATAATTATAAATATTTATTATTTATGATTTTATTCAAGACTAATTTATGAAGAACTGCATGGACGAAAATACATGAAAGTTGTTTTAAATTAATCTTTAAAGAAATATCCCCAGGCGTTTTTTTTATTTTTAAAAAATATTTTGAGAAATCAATCTCAGAAGTTAGAGGTTGAAAACGCAAAAAATTTTGATTTTTTTTCACTAAAACTAATTTTTCTCAGGATCTAAGAAGTCTTTTGAGACGAGCTTTTGTGCAAATCATTCCTTGTAAAAAATGCTATCAATTTGACGTATTTTTTTTTATTTGAACTCATGGTTTCGAGTTACAACTGTTTAAAGCTAAGAAGTTCAAAATTTAAAAACTAAAAAGTGGTCATTTTCATCAATTCATATCTTAAAATCGTTTGTTTAAAAATGTAAAAACCAAATTGCTTTGTATTTATTAAACGCTTTTTTAAAGGAACTTTTTTTTGTTGTTTATTTAATTCATTGATTGAAGATAAATATAAAAAAAACTACTAAGCGTCAGATTTTCCTAATTTTTCTATTTTTCATACCTGGGACAGCCGACACCTACATATATATATTACTAAAATATAAAACTTTTGAAGTTTATTTATATATAAAACAGCAGATAATATAAATTAAAATTTTTGCAATTTCTTCATATTATAAAAGGCTAATATTTATTTTATAAAAAATAATAAATATGTTTGTTTTTTGCAATGACCAAATCTGGGCTAAGGTTTAAATTAAAAGATGATATTTAACGTTTCTTCGACATGTTTTTCGACCTCATTAGAAATCTTTATTAAAAAAATATTTTAATTAACATAAAAATTTTATACATGTTTTAATAATAATAACTAAATTTACTAACCTAATTGCGTAAAAAAATTTTATAAATAAGTTCAAAATAATATGACTTTTTAATTAATATTTTAGAATAATCTTGTATGTGTAAAAATAATTTATATAAATAATAAATAGTTGCATCTTTCTTAAAAAATAAATAATAAAATTTGATTAAATTATATACATATAAAAATCTTGATATTGCACTGTATTTTTTTCCATAGTATTGCAAAGAGTATTTGTTATTATTGTAGACTCTATATCACGTGACTGTAAGAACCATGTAAACTCTCCGTGTCTTCTTTCTTGTTTAACGGTGCTGCTTGTCGATGGATGTGTATCATTTCAGAGATTTTTCTTTTTGTATTATTTGGTTCTTGGTCCAAAATTATTACGTTTACAAAATCTGGCATATGATTGGTGCTTATGAAATGAGAAACCAAAACCTTTGATGTTTTCTTATCTTTGATGTCCCTTTTATGTTCAATAATTCTCATATAAAGAGATCTTTTTATTTCACCAACATAGGTGTTTTACGGTTTTTGTTGGTACATTTAAATTTGTATACAACACCCGTTTTTTTGGTTTTGTGCAAGATTTTTCTTTTTGTTATGATGCCAGCCAAAAGTTCAGCGAAAAACCCAGGAAGCAAAGTTTTTCTTAAAACTCCATTTTTAGATCCATTCTAATGGATTTGCAGATATGCACATATATAAATATACAATTTATCATACATAAACACACCCATAACCACATACAATTATATATATATTTCTTATTTATATTTATGTTTTCTAAATAATTTTTCACATTTTTAAGGCATTTTAGAGCATTCGGAAAGCGTTGAAGCCAGGGGCGGGGGGGAAGAGTAAAAATTCATGCTAGTATCGTAGTCATATAATTTTTGTCCGAGGTTAAATAATTTTTGCCAATAAATAATAATTTCTTATTCAAGTTTTCAAAAAAAAATTTTTTAAAAAATTTTAACAAAAAAATGTAAAAAAATTGGATCTTAAAAATTAAGTTATATCTAAAAATTGGCAAAAAAGGAACGAGTTTGATTTACTTGAAGGTAAATCCTGTTTATGTACGGAACCAACATTGACCCCCCATGCTCAGAATCTTTCGGCAATTTTGCAAGACCTATTTCCTCTATAAGCAAACCGTGCCGGCATAAGTTGATAAAATAATCCCATTTCATCAAAATAAAAAATATCAGCATCAGAATTATCATCAGAATTATCTTTTTTTATTTTAAGTTAAATTTTATTCAGCCAAGCATCAATGTCAGCTACATTAAAACTTCCTAATTCTCCCGAAACTTTGCCAAAAACTATATTATACCTTTTTTTGAATCTGTCCATCTAGCTATTAGAGCACTCAAAATTAATTCTTGCAAGTTTTTTAGCTAAAAAATTGGCCTGTATTTAAAGAATCGGTCCATTTAAAAGGAATTTTTGTACTTCTTTTTGCTTTAAACAGTGCAATATTTTTAATTTTTTAAATAAAATAATTTAAAAATATAAATTTTTGTAAGTTAAAAACTGCATATTAATATATATAAAAGCATGTTTCTCCGTGTCATGAAGACTTGGTGTCTAACTTGGAACCCTGCGCACGACCATGGTTCTGAATATCTAAAAATAATATATAAAAATAATATCTAAAAATATCTACACTGTATATGTATACAGTTCACGATTTGCTTCATGTATTATATGGATTCGGCAAATGTAATGAAAAAAAACGCTATAGTATACGACTGGAATGACTGGGCTTAACTCGTTTAAATCGTACCAACAGTTATGCTGGTTTATTTCAATATATATTCAAGCTATAATATCTCAAAGGGTGAAGTATATTATATAAAACTTTTTGCCATAGAAGTTCACTGAGTTTATGGTAAAACAGGATGCAAAGAAGTTAAGCTGAATCATTTCTTTAATGATTCTTTTCTAAAAAACTATTCCAGAGTATTATCCGGACGTAGCCGGGCCAAATCGCCAAAAAATATATATATTAATATCAGAAATCGTGTTTTAAAGCTTTGGTTATAAGCACGTTTACGTAGCTAACAAAAATATGCCTTGATAACTTATTTAAAAGTACTACTTCTCGTAACTTTCTTAGATTAGATTAATTTATCATGCAAAGATGTATCTTAATTCGTTTCACGTAAAATTTTACTGTTTTGGTTATATAAAAATTAATTATTGAATAAAGAGACTAATGAAAAAATTATTAATTTTATTTAATTTTTTTATTTTTTAGTTGAAGATTTTAAAAATATAACACATAATAACCATGGACCAGCTTCTAGCATTCCACCTCTAACTGCTGAAATACCAAACAATTGGATAAAAGTAAATGGTAATAAAATAATTCAAAATACAAATCAAACATGTTTTTCTTATAATAAATTTAATTGATTGTTTTAAAGGAGAATTCGTCATGGTGCATGCTGCATATCAAACTCATATAAGCCAAGATTGTTATTTTGCTCCAAAAGCAAAGCTGGCTGATGGCATTATATGGCTTCTTATTATAAAAGCTGGTATAAGCAAATCAAATTTATTACAGGTACATACTTTGAACAACTACAATTATTTTAAGCTTTAGTTTTCTATGATTAATGTCAAAGATAAGCGAAACAAAGTTTCAAAATAATATTTAGATACTTTTGTAGTATTACCTTTTGTAGTATTATATATAACTTTTAGTCTTTTCACTATAAAGTCTATTAAGAAAATTTGTTTTTAATTATAAAATTCTGATTAAGGGTGCTCTGTCTACCACTGAAAGTTTTTTGCGCAGTATATTTGTAACTAAAATATTTTAACCATATATTTATTTATAATAATTTTTTAATGAAAGAATCAATGCTTTTCAGTATTTAGTACAAGAGTATAAAAAAAAAATTGTTTATTTGTTTAAACAAATACACCCTGTTAAATTTTTGAAATTTTCGGGTAAAATATATATTGTAGAGAATTTTTAACTTTTTTTTTATAAACAATTAGCTGCAACTCATTACTGAAGAGGTTTAGCGGAAAATTTCCCACGATACCTCCACCTAGAATTGAATGATCTTCAATATGAGCTAAGCAGATTTTTGATCCAAGTAGCCCAGATCTGGGAACTCAGGCTTTTATGACCCGAAAATTTCAAAAATTTAACAGGTCGTATTTGTTTAAACAAATAAACATTTTTAATTTTTTTTTTTATATTCTTGTACTGAATACTGAAAAGTATTGATTCTTTCATTAAAAAATTATTATAAATAAATATATGGTTAAAATATTATAGTTACAAATTTACTGCGCAAAAAACACCCAGTTGTGGACAGAGCGTCCTTAAATTCAATTTGCATCTGAAAAATTATAAATTTTCATAACATAAAAATAACATTTATAAGAATAATAATTACAGAACTTATACACAGTTTTTCATACGTTCAATTTTTTCGTTTTTAATACTATACTTTTAACCATGTAGCTTCTGGTATATTAAAAATTTTTTAATTATTCCTTATAGTTTCAAAACCTGACATAGGTTACTGGAAAAGGTTTTGAACAAAGAAAAAAATATTTTTTAATAGACATTTTATTTTGTTTTAAAAAAATATTATTTATGATAATTGGGTATTTTAATATTTTATGATTTTAAATTTTAATTTGGCTTGTTATTCCTCCATGGATACTGATACTGATGCCTTTTCTAGCTAGACCACACGTAAAAAAAATATAAGACAAACTAAACGTATTACGTTACTGAAATATGATTAGTATTGTAAGTTGTTGAATGGAAAGATTAAACGTTGAATTGTCAAATAAAAACATTAGACCAACAAATACTTTGCTGATTCAAGCAAAATTAAAATCGTTAAGTTAACCACTTAAATCTTTGTTGAATTAACATAGTGTTAGATAAACCAACAACCTACAACAATAATATGATTAATTTTAATAGTTAGGTCAATACTTTTTCTTTTATATCAAAATATTTATTCATTCTTTCTCTTTCTATCCTTTTATGTATTTAACACCGCGGCCGGTGACAAGTTGAAACATGTTCTTCAGCAGCGGCTTTTGTTTATATTATTATTCATTATTATTATAATAAAGAAATGGAATTTCCTAAAAATTATTTATGATAGTTTTATCTATTATTTTTAAATATGCATTTCGCTGGGTATGCATAATTTACTCTGCATATAATTTCGAAAATTATTATCTGTAACATATAGTAATAAAAATTTTTTTATTAAATCGAAGTGTCCTGTTAGCAGAATGGATAATCTCGCTGTCTCGGAAGCCGCGGAACTCGGTTCGATCCCAGTAGCAGTCAAAATTTTTCTTCGGTTTTTTTTAACAGATTTTAAATTAATAAATATATAAGTACATAAATAAATATAAAAAAAATAATTATCAAAAAAAAAAATTATTAATAAAAAAAAAAAAAAAAAATAAAAAAATAATTTTTTTTAAACAAAATTTTCACTCTGTTTGAATCAACTAAGTAACTATGACAATTCAACAAATACTTTGTTGGCATATTTCAACAAAGTTATTTGTTAATACAACTTAGAATTTTTTTCCATGCAGGATTCTTTGCAGTTTCCAAAGAGTTAAACCTTTAGGTCATGTCAACCAATATTAAATAAAATAAAAAAAATTAGTCCATCAGTCTGTCAATTTTTATGTTTAATTAGGTTTCACATCAGGAATTTAGAACAATAGTATTAAATTTGTAGTTTTAATTATTCTGTATTATAAAAGAAAATATAAAAAGTTCGTCCCGTATATATTTTTAATAAATAAAAAATATCCGAACAACCTTTAAATCATCTATTTTTTGAACAATGTATTTTTAGGAGTTTGGAAAACCCACAATCCAATTATATAGCATTTTCTTGTCTTCCTTATTTTATTTATTTTTAGACATTTCCTTACATAATTATTATCATTTCTACTCAACGAGGTTTCATCAGTTTATATTGGTTTATTTTCAAATTTTTGAATATGATCAAAATTTTCTTTTTTCAAAGAGCATCCCGGAATAAGAAGGGATTTCGGCCCTGGCATGAAATCAAAAAAACCTTTTTACACTTAAAAGTACTCATTAAAAAAACATTTTTACTGTTGGAATTTTTACGCCATGCCCTTTGTTGGGCAAGGGGGGCAAAAGTATTTTATAAAATTTTTTAATTTTTAAAAATTCATGTCTCTGGATTATGAAAATGAAAAGTGGTCTACAAGATCTCAAAAAATTGGATTTTTCATGCACTTTAATTTTATATACGTAAAAAAAATTTTTGAAAATATCAAGTGTAAAAAGGTTTTTTTGATTCCTTGCTGGGGCCGAAATCCCTTCTTATTCCGGAATGCTCTTTAATAGCTATTCTGAAGAAATCGTCTAAGTTTTCTGGGGCTTTTTCAGACACCCTAACATTTAAAAGTGGGAGCCTTATTGATTTCAGAAACCTTCTGTTGGCTTTGGCTCTTATTGAATTTATAACACTGGGTAGGTCATCCTCAGCACAATATTCCTCTGCATCATATATGCCTTTATTAAGGATTTTTTTCACGAGTGCACCAAAATTTGCGACTTTCTCATTTACTTCGTTGCGCATATTCCCTTATTTATTTTTTTTTTTTTTTTTTTGACAAGGGAATCTTCTGGATCTTGCATCAGCCAAGGAGTATTTGCGGGCCTTAAAGACCCGCAAATTTCTATGACCGCCCAGTTGTACAAAGTGTACAACTGGGAGACCACCGGTGAACGTGCTCGCCAGCTACGCCCCAGATTCTGGATAAACACAATATAAACCCCCCTGCGCTTGATTGCCCCAAACCGGAATTCCTTTTTCAGGTATAACTTCAGTTTGGAGCCCGCGGCCCTTACGTACTTTGCTACTTTGTTCCAATTTTCAGAACTCCGTAGCATTTCCGGGACCACCGTCTCTGGCCTCCAAGTCGGGAAGGGCGGTCGCCCCTCCGAGTAGCACACACATCCGAAGAATGTGTGCTCTATGGTATCTACCTCACCTGGACAGTGTAGGCACTGCCGTGTTAACACCTTGTACCACTTCTTCAGCATGTCACGGAAGTATCCGTGACCTGTTAAGAACTGGGTGAGATAGAAATCCACCTCCCCATGTTCGCGACCTGTCCAAGCCTCCAGGTCCGGAATCAGTCTGTGAGTCCACCAACCATACTTGTCGCTGTCCCATCGTCATTCATGTAATCATAGCATTGGAGTGGGCGCGGGTTGAAGCCACTTTGCACTTCTCTACACTTTCGTATATGAACTTTCGCTCCCATGCTAGCAGGTCAATGGGAAGGACACTAGCTGCCACCGAATCGCCGATAGCGATATTGTATGGTATGCTCTGGCGATCCTGAGTGCCGCTTGCCTCTGTACAGAGCAGATCTAATGCCTGTACTTCTTAATTTGGGCGGCGTTCGCCCAAACTTCCGAGCCGTATAGCAGAACAGAGTTCACCACGGACATTAGGAGTCTTCCTTTTCCTGGATTGGGCCCCCCTATGTCTTGACAAGAAGGATGCGCCCGACGAGGCCTTTTCACTTGTATTCTGAAATTGTTCCCAGAAGCTCAGCTTGTTGTCAAGCAAAACTCCCAGGTACTTCACCGATGTTCTGGTTTAGATCGAGTGAGGATTCCCGCCATCGTCGACGTTTATGTCAAATATAGTGGGAACCCTTCAAAGGGTCAGCAGTACGATCTCCGTTTTTGGAATCGCAAGCTGGAACCCGTGCTGGACCATCCAGAGGTTTATTGGTTTCATTACTTGATTCAGTTTCTGCTGGGCCACTTCCTTCCCTCTAACCTTTATGGTCAGGGCCACGACATCCGCGTACCCGATCAGGAAGACTCCTTCCGGGAGGTCAACGCGCAGCAAGCCGTCGTAAAAAGCATTGCATAGGTCCAGTCCAAGAACCGACAATTGGGCAATGCCCGCGCTTAAAGCCCTTTCCCTCCTACCATCGAGCGTGTCATAGAGCAGCCTTCGGTCCCGCAGATAATCATTTAAATCAAGGAGGAATTACTATAAAGGGAATTTTTCGTGGGTTCAAATTTCAGGTGAGGTCTGTTTTTAGGACGCAGCTCACGAGCTGGCTTGTAAATATTAACTTTAGATTTTAAATACTGCGGTTTGCCATTCTGTTGTATATGTGAAGCACAAAGATATTTGGCCCTTAGCTTAACATTTAGCCAACGTAACGTAATTCTGGCAGGAGAAGTACTTAAGGGATATTTTATTTAACATATCAAACTGCTGCGTTTTGCAACTTTTGAAGCCTTGCATATTAATATTCGGGGAGGTTTCCTACTGGGAACATAAAGTAATCCAGTAAAGGAAAAACAAGGGCAGAAGATAACTGCTTCCGAAGGTATTTCGTGATCAGCAAAAAGAAGCCTTTTTGAATACACTATTTTGGTGCCTATATCATTTAGATAAATAAGAAAAAGAAGGGGGCCCAACACCGAGCCCCGAGGAACTCCAGGGCGGGACTTAAGCTACTAAATTTAAAATGCAACAAAAAAATAAAATTCCGGGGGGTATTTCATAGTTTTTTTGATCGCTAAAAACTCTGGAATCATCTATTTTAAATTATTTTTTTAAGAAGAAAAGTTATGAGCTAATTTCAGTGGTAAAAATATCAAAAATTGGACAGTTTAAGACGTCAAAAACTTGCCGCGGACTAAAAAATGTTTAGAAATTTTATCTTAAGGGCATTCCGTATGTTTTTTGGGTCACTAATAACGATGAAATTGGTTATTTTTATTTATTCTTGATGGATTCAGAATAATGGGCCAAATATTGTAGCTTGTTTTTCCAAATTCAGCATTTTTTTGAGTTAAATGACTGTCAAACGTGTAGAGAACTTTTCTAAACCTCTAGAAAGGTAAATTATCATATTTTTGTGTTTTTATTACTAGCGCAGAATTAATTGCTTAGATTTTTTTTAAGGGTGCTAGTTTAGTTCAGTTTTATCTTGAAATGCATATAATTGTCAGGATTACAGAATATTATTGTCCTGATGATATAATATCATTAGGGTGATTACATGTATAATCGTACAAATATGATTATATGATATCATTGTCACAATTATATAATTTTCTCAGTGCAGTCTTACCACAATGTCATAAAATATGGTTTTCAGGCAATTTTCCAAATAATGCTGTCATCTTGCAATTCAACCAAAATATTTCCAGTTGGTCTCATTTTTTTGTATAAAATACACCTTTCAATTCTCGTAATCGACAATTGTTCATCACCGATTCTCTCATCGTAATAGTTAATAAACCAAATGCCCATTTTCGGCCCTAAATGACCAATTTTTAAATTGGTGCTAAAATTTTAATTTTTGATAAAATTGAGTTTTATTTTTCACAACAACTTTTTGTAAGTTCCAAGTTTCCGAAAATTTCCTAATCGTCCTTTTAGTTTTAGATGTGTCCGAGATATGGTTCTACAAATTTAATGATAAAGTATGATTTTTTTTTTTAAACCTGAAATTGAGACTCGGTCTTATCTGCTAAACGAAAAATTGAAAACAAACAAGTAAAAATTTTGAAAACTTAAAGTTTGTACAAAATTTTTCAGACCTATAAGACCTATTTTTAATGAAAATTACAATTTTTGTGGCAACTTAAAAATTGGTCATTTAGTGCCGAAAATGGGAATTTGGTTTATTAACTATTACGATCAGAGAATCGATACTGAAAAATTTCTGATTTAGGGGGTTTAAAAGGTGTATTTTATGCAAAAAAATGAGACCAGCTGGAAGTAATTTGGTTGAATTGCAAGATAACAGCATTATTTGGAAAATAACCATATTTGATGACATTGTGATAACACTGAACTAAACTAGCACCTTAAAAAAAATCTAAGCAATTAATTCTGCGCTAGTTAGAAAAACACAAAAATGTGATAATTTACCTTTTTAGAGGTTCAGAAAAATTCTTTGCACGTTTGACAGTCATTTAATTAAAAAAAATGTTTAATTTGGAACTTTAAACTATAATATTTGGCCCATAACTCTGAATCCATCAAGAATAAATAAAAATAACCAATTTCATCGTTTTTAGTGACCCAAAAAACACGCGGAATGCCTTTTTAAAATATTTTCTAAACATTTTTTAGTCCACAGCAAGTTTTTGACGTCAAAAACCGAGTAGCGGTCCCGTAGGTAAATCCGGAAGCTTGCTGTCGGTAATGTAGATCGCTGAGTCGGTATCACAATAAATCGTAGATTCACCTAAATTTTCGAGGTAACTGTACAACTTTAGTCTAGCCTGTGCTGTTACAAAAGCCGCGATTACGACGTTAGCTGTATTCAAAGGTATGAAGGTATCTTCTTCAAAAGCGTGTGCTTACGTATAGGGTGTTATCGTTTACTGGGACTATACCGCACACTTCAGTCATTGGGCTGATCAAAAGCGCATGGAGATCGGAAGGGTTATCAACAATACTTGTCTGAGTTTTGTTTTCTTGTTGACCGAAAAATCCCCGGATTTTTTTCGATTCGTGACCCATCTAAATCAATACCTTCCTTTTCTTTTATATATTTGACGTATTCATGCGTGGTTGCAAATTCTTCGGGTACACCGCTAGCCTCAGTCTTCAGTTTATAAAATTTATCTATATATTCTGCAAATAAACCACCATTTTTGGATACAGAATCATATTGGGTCATTTTATACTGCCAAATTTCATAAATAGTTTTGATCGCGTAACCCAATTCAAGTGCTTTTTTCAATTCCAGAGATACCCAGGTGCCTTTGAAACACCGTAAATCCTCATTTTCGTGAATACAGTCGATTTTGCACATCTCTTCACAGCAAGTTCTGCACAAACCGAACAAGAGTTTTCCGTGCATTTTTATCGGTAAAACCGGATTAAATAAATTTCTAGGTGGTAATATTTTACAATAAACAATACCCTCGACTTTTGTTGTAAAATTTTCATAATTCTGACTGACCGGTGAAATCACGGCATTCGCTCTCACCTACATACAAAACCAGATGACGGAGAGGGAATTTACCAGTTTTACATATGTAGGGGTACAAAGATGTTACGTCCACGTATTTTATTTTTTCATCTTTTCTAGTTTCGTAAAATTTGACATTGTTTTTCGTTCTCCCGCCGTAAAAAGCATTTCTCGGATTTAATGGCGGTTCTCTCGTAAGGCTATGATTATCAATATAATCCCTCATTATGGCATCTCCCCTTAATTCAGTCCTAAATACGCATTCCCACTTTACGATGAGTCTGTAATTGTTTGCCCGAATTCGATTACAGATGGCCATGGTTCTACTAAAACGATTCTCCATGGTATCGCTACTTTTTCCAGACAAAGGCTGATCTCTATTTCTTTGATAGCAAAGAATACAACCGTGCCAATAGCATCCCATCATTTGCAAACATATACCGTTATGTGTTTTATCTGAGTTTGGTGTGCAGAAACCATCTACCTTCACATTTATCGGTAATCTTATTTCTCTGCTTCTACCAGCATGTAAAATTTGACGACCTAATTCTCTTTCCATCGAGACAAACCACTGGAGAGCAATAAAAGACTGATTATCGCTAAACCGATACCCCCTAGAAGGTGAAATTGCTATGGTATCTGTTTTGAGAAAATTGTTTCTATACACCTTCATACAATTGCTAGCAATTATAGTAGCTTCAAGGAATGGACATACTCTACCAATTTCTAAAAAAGATTTTCTAAATTTTAAACTTGATAATTTCAAGATATTAACGTCGTTTTCGCAGTACATTTCAATATCCTTTTGAAAGTTAAAAATATAACCTGAATTTTTCAATTCTTCGTACAAAACTAAAAAGGTTTCTCGTTTTTCACACGACATACTGTCAATCGAATAATAGCTAATATCAGGTAAAGGTCCCGTGTAATTTTGATTTTCAGGGGCATTAAATAAGTGAGGAAAATCACCTTTAATCAGATCAGGTAAACCGAATGCCTTGGGTAACGCGCTAAGAGGCATATGAAAATAATTGAGACTATCAATTAATTTGACATTTTCTATGGCCATCAATACAATTTTCGTACCATTAAGAATTAATCTGGGTCTCAAATACATTTTTTCCACCATGTACTTTAGTACAAACTGACTGTCAAAACCTTGGCTGTTGTGTGCAATACACATTGTTTTAACAAATTTTTTTTTAGGTAACAGGGCCAACTCGGCGAATCTTCTAACGGGCTCATTTTTGAATAAGTGTCGTCGGATCCCACATGCAGGACAGGAAACCAAATTAGTGTCGTATTCCAAACATAAAGTACATACTTGGTGTACAATACATAAGTTTGGATCGTGAATTTTAACTAAAACGTCTCCTTCTAAAGCTTCTGATTGAGTAGTTTCAAAATCGTAAAATAAAAAAACTATTTTGGGCTCATCCTCTTCTTTTTTTACCAAACGCTGCATAAAACATAAATGATTAATCTTTGCTCGTTTCATACAGGTGTTACAAAAAATTTTGTTACAATTATGTTTCAAAGTATCATCTGATCTAATCAATTTAAGACAGGTTGGACAATGTTTCACGCTTTTGCAAACGGATCCGTTATTCTTATACGAACCGGGTGCTTTGTGATTTTCAAAACATTTTTTACCTATAAATTGCCTGCTGCATTCCGTATAATTTATAAGCTTTTGAAACATAATCGATACACAGGGAGGCATTTGAAAACATTTGTAACATCTGTTTGAGCATCTGTGGTATTTATCATCTGAATATTTTTTATTACAAGGTACACAATATAATCTCGAACCCGCTGCTGCGTTAAGATTTAAAATTAGTCTATAATGATTTCTACGCACAAAGTACATAATTCTAAGTATATAAAAAATTTCCGAATCACTATCCAAAACGTATATCATACCGTCATAAATTGGTAACTCACCCTTACCGAAATTTACATCGTCATAGACCACGATGCATACACCCTGGTGAGCTAAATAAATTTGAAATTGATGAATCTCATTTAAGCCGCAACCGGCATCAGGAATATTTACGCCAGCATCGCTCTCTAATTGTCTGGCTGCAAGTTTCTGCAAATTGCCTCCTTTTCTTATTTTTTTCCAATTTTCATGTAAAACGCCGCTTCTCAATTGACCTCTCTTTGCATGTACTAAAGCCGTACAAAGAGATCTCGAAAAACACGATTTGTCACCTTTTATTCTTAAAATTGATCTTTTGTTCACATCGAACAAACTCAGTGAAGTCAATGGTACCCTACCCCTACCTGAAGGTACACAAACAATAGCGGTTAAAATATTCAAACCTCCGTCGTTAATTTTAAAACTTGTTGAGCTCTAAGCCACGCTTTCAATCAGAGTTATTATATCGTAAAGATTAAATCTAGCCGCCGGACGAAAAGATAACCAAAGAGGTTTATTTAATTTTTCCGAACGTATTTCAAATCCTATATAGTCATTTGGTAATGATTCTTTTATTACCAAGTCGTGTAACTCTTTCATACAATTTTCAAACCAAGTCTCGATATCGTTCTCGTCTGTCGGCGGTTTTTTCAATTTAACACAAATTTCACGACCTGTCAGGTTGAATCGCTTATAACTACGTACAATTTCACTTATTATAGTTAATCGGCTATTATTTTCTGCTCCCAAAAGATCAAGATTTCCAGAGCCATGACCATGCTGCACTGAAAGACATTTACTTTCTTTTAGAATGAAAAAAAAGAAAAAAAAACATTTAAAAATTTATTACCTGATAAGCTCATATCTGCTGGATCAAAGCTGTTATTTTCATCGCCAGATAATGGTAAATCAAGTAAGAATGGATAATCTTCAAAAACCCTAGCAGGTATAAGGTTTACGATATTATGAGCATCGTCGTTGTCAGGTTCAGTTACTTGATTATCATTGTATTTACTGCAACCTGCTTGTGGATTTTTATAAACCGTACCGACGTAACTTAATTTGAGGAGTTCTAGATTTTTTTAAAATTAAATTTTCATATCAATTCGTCAAAAAGTAATAAATACTCTTAAAAATAAATTTACCGGTTTTGTTTAATGCCTTTTCTTGTGATTTATTGTTTTCCTTGTCGTTTATCATCTTCAAATTATCAGTGCCAACGACTGAACATTTTGTTATATTTTCATAATTATCACAGTCACTACTATGACATGTAGATCCAGGTTCACCAAAATTACAACCAACGTGATCTAGAATTAGTTTTTTAATTAAATTTCTACAAATATCAACATAAGGTTATTCATTATAAATTTTACATCAGATAGGATCGGGTGTAGGAAAAACTAAAAAAGACACTAATTATGTTCAATATTTGACAATATCGGGTGATAGTACCTAAAATGTGTTCTTTTTAAATAAAACTTTGTCAGGAGAGAATAATTTAAATAAGGTAAAATTTTATCTTCATATTTGACAATATAGAGTGATCGTGCCTAAAAAAGGTTAATTTATAATATAGCTTTGCAATGTAAAAGTAATTTAAAAAAAGGTAGTATTTTTATAGTAAACAGGTTAGCATTAACCTGGAAAACATTAGCCGACTGGTGGACATTAACTATTTGGTATTAAAATGGATAACATTAGACAAAATTGCAGCCAGCGTGATCTAAAATTAGTTTTTTAATTAAATTTTTTCTAATATCAACATAAAGTTATTCTTTAAAAATTTTACATCAGATAGTGTCAAGTGTTTGAAAAACTAAAAAAGGTACAATTTATGATCTATATTTGACAGTATAGGGGGTGATCGTAGCTAAAATATGTCCTTTTATAATTATAACAAGGGTATATTGGGGTTAGTTTAATTTATTTTTGCAAATATTGCTACCGCGCGTATAACGGCTAATATATTTATTTTAGAGCACCTTTTAGCTTTAAACACGCGCCGGTTAACTTTGGTATAAAAATAATAATGATACGGGGCGATTGACCTCTTACCTTGTTACTGGGCTAGCTCTTGCACGAGAAACAATCTCCTCGACAGGTAGGGGGAGTCCTAAAAAAGGGTAGAAAAAAGGTGGAAAATAGAACTATGAACATGCACTAAAAATGATGTACACTTATTGAAATTATTATAAACATTTATCTAATTTATTTATTAAATTGAAGAAACTGCCCTTAGGCTTAAATTTTCATAAGAAATCTTACACAATTTATATGTATATATGGGCACGTCCAGGGAAGAACGACCAGCCGAAAAATAAAAAATAAAAAAAAATTTTTTTTTGTGTCACTTTTTACCTGAGATTTCTGAAACCGCTTCTATTTTAGACTTCCTGATGCATTATTTTGATATATGGCTGCTCCAAAGTTGGATTTTTTCATTTTTTTGATTTCAGCTGCCCAGTTCAACCTAAAATAACTCTGAACCATTTAACTTTTTATATATACATATGATTGGGAAAAAGTTTTATTTTTACCTGAACTACTAAAAAAAAAAAAAATTTTCCATTTTGACTTATTCCACTTTTTTTTCTCCTCGACGGTAGCTTTCAAACATCCAGAAAATTTGTTTCGCCATGATTTTTTTCAACTTTTTTCTTCTCAAAATTCACTTCAAAGGGTCTTATTTACATCCTGAAAGTCCTGAGATGTGATAGGCAATGATCGGTCCACAATCTTAAAACTTGGTTCTTCCGTTTCCCTAAAAATCCATAAAAATGTTAAATATTAAAGCGTAAAATCATTAAAATACTAAATTTAACCTTACCAAATGATTTCTTCTGTTAAATCTTCACTATCAGGACCACATAAAATTGTTGTAACATATCAATAGGATCATCTAACATTTCTGATGCTAAAACACCCAAGATCAGCCTCGCGTCAGCATCCAAAAATAGAAAAAAACTGAAAAAAAAAAGATTTTGGTTAAAAATATTATTAGTAGTAATTATTATTATTATTATTACTAAATCACAGTAGTCTATTTGACTAGATGAGAGTGACTTTCTCTCTTTGATTAATGCAAACAAAAAAAAATATAATTTTTACAAAAAAAATATGATAATTACTTTGGTAATAATAATAATACGTGAAAATAAAAATATCATTAAATATCTAAGCCACCGGGGCTAATAATGAACAAAAATATAAATGGAAATATATGATAATAAAAATATAAAAATATAGTATTTTTCGAGCCTTTTGGGCGATTAACTAATAAGAAAAAAAAATAATTTAATTTTTGGTTATTTTCATCAAGCCTTATGGGCGAAAACCAAAAGAGTAAATATCATCGAACCTTTTGGGCCAATCAAAAAAAACAAAATAGCTGATTCGCTACATTTTAGCCTTGTGGGCGTTTTGAATTTACTTACAAACTAGGAATATAATGATAATAAAAAAAAATATACGGCTTTATGCTAATAGCATGGCTGCCTTTCGGCGTTAATCATTTAATATAATTTTTCGATCAAATCGAAGTAGGCCAGAAGAAACTTGATGATCTTCTCTGGCGACTCGGCTTCTTGTATTGCTTCTAAGATTTTATCTGGGATAGAGTCGATTTTTTCGCGGGGCCACAAGGTGCGCGGGAACCAACGGTCGTTCTCTTGTACCGGGGCTGTGAAGGCAGCGGGATAGCGCTCCCATAGATGGATTGGTTGGTGTGGGGTGTAAAATTGCGATGTAATTTCCAACCATAGATTTTCCTTTTGTTCCTTAATTGAGGCTTGTCGATGTAGGAATCTGAAATGAGCTTTGCTGCATCTCGGACATTCAGAAATGTGCACATTCTTTCGGCCGCAGTTAGCGCATACAGGGGCTGTCTGGGGCTTTGCCGTTCAATTTCTGCGCGAGTGTATTCCTTGTCGGCAATTAAAGCATTGGCCCGGGGGTGAGTCTACGCGCTGGTCAAATTCCACCGGTTCTAAATGGCTATACCTTACCCCTGTTGTTTTGTAAAAGGGTACAACGGGAAGCCTTCCCATTGCCTCGAAGCTAATTCGACTACCCTATATTCCACATAAGGTTCTAGGGGTTTCGCGTCCGTGGGCGGTTTTGACGTTACGGGCGTTTCTATTGTTTGGGCCATAAGTGGAGGAAGATCCGGCGAAGGGGCGACTGGGATGTCAGGACGACGAAGGAACTCTACTCGGCTCGGTAGTAATGGGGCCTCATTGGCTGCTGGAGTCGCGTTTCGGGCTGCTACCGATTTTCTCGTGGCTCCGGTCGATGGCGTTGGTCCTTCGGCTGGAGCTGGAGCGTACACCCCATTGATGTACGTTATTGTCCTACTTTCGACGGCGAAGGTTGTAGGTGCCTCTTCTGTCGTCGTTGTTAGCATTGCTGGCGTTACTGGCATTACTGCCGCCTCTTCGGCTTGGGCTTCCTGGCTTTCTTCTTGGTCACCCTCTCTTTTTAATAATTTCAGGCTGATCTGCCTGCGGCCTCTGAAGCTTCCCCTCATTGTCGTTGTTGATGGAAAAATTATTTACCTGTGAGTTTTTTGTGTTATTTAGTTGGAAAGTGGGATTATTAGAAGGAAGAGTTTTCAGTCCTATTATGTCTTCCGCGTGTACTTTTTTTTATTCTTCCCGGAGAATTTTTCAATAAATACACTGTTGGCGATAGGACTTTGGCTATAACATCGGGTTCTTCTCGCTTGGGCGCGAGCTTTGCAGAGAAGTGTATTTCGGCTGACGACTGAGGCTGAGTCTTTCTGAGGACCCTATCCCCCTCCTTAAAGGAGACGTCAAGTCGACCCTTATCATAGCGCTGCTTCTGTTTGTCTCGTTCGTCGTCTATGTGCTTTGCTACTAAGTCACGTAGTGTTTCGAGTCTTTTAAGTTTGTCTTTCCAAACTTCTAGGTCTATTTCTTGTACAGGTGTGATTCCGCCTTCTGTGGGCTGTTCAAGTTGTCGTCTGAGGCTCTTTACCATTATTGGCTGACGACCATAATTCAGGTATGCTGGCGATGTTTTTAGCGTTTGTTGTATGGCTGTGTTTGCCGCGTGCCAGAATTCGTGCAGATGCTTATCCCAGTCCCTGTGGTCTTCTCCAACGAACATTCTGATCATCTGCTTGAGGTTAAGATTCGAGCGTTCCGTAGCGTTTGCTTTTGGGTGGTAAGGGGGGGTAGTGATTACCCTCACTCCATACTCGCTCATAACCTTGCGAATGTGTTCATTGTCGAATTCCGAGCCGTTGTCCGTCAAAAAATAATTTGGAGTTTCCCAGCGAAAGAGTATGAGCTCTTCGAAGGCGTTAGCGACGGTTTTTCCGTTGGCTTTCCTCAAAGGCTTTAGCTCAATCATTCACGTAAACAAATCCTGAAAAACGATTAAGTACTTGAAACCGTTTTTACTTCGCGGGAATTCCATACAATCGCCTGCAACTACAGTCCACGGTTGTTCGACTATGCGTTTTCCATTAAGCCTTGCGGGGCTATTTGGACTGCTTTATGTCTTTGGCAAACTAAGCATGCAGTGACGTATTTTTCCGTGTCATGGTACATTCCTGGCCAATAATAATCGGTATCTAAGCGCTGGTACGTTTTTGCTACTCCGAAATGTCCTGACCACGGCGTATTATGCATTTCTTGAAGTGCTTGTAATCTTTGCCCTTGGGGCAGTACTAAACGCCAATTATGCTTGTTGCCGCTTATAGGATCTAGTAACTGGTCCTTTTTGTGTATATATAGTCTATTTTCTTCAATTTTGTAATTTGGCAGTTTCCATGGGGTTTGAGCGACATCATGCATTCTTCTTGTATACCATGGGTCTGCTAATTCTTCTAATGCCGATATGTAATCCATTTCCTCGTCTTCGTCGTTTTGGGCGAGATCTTTGTAAGAAATTCTAGATAATGCGTCCGGAATATGGTTTAAGCTGCCTTTTCTATATACAACATCGAAGTCCCACTGCTGCAGTTCCAGAGCCCAGCGGGCTAGCCTGCCGGTTGGCTATTTTAAATTACTTAGCCATTTAAGGCTGGAGAGGTCCGTGATGGCTGTGAATTTGTAACCTTCGAGGAATGGTCTCAGTCGTTTTATTGCCCATAATAGAGCCAAACATTCGCGTTCTGTAGCGCTGTAGTTTTGCTCTTGGGCTATTAAAACTCGGCTGATATAAACTACAGGATGCTCTCCGTCCTCGTGCATTTGAATCAGAACGGCCCCGATCGCCATATTACTGGCGTTCGTTTGGACCGTAAACGGGAGACTAAAGTCTGGTCTGGCTAAGACAGGCGTACTGACTAAGGCTAATTTGAGTTTTTCAAATGCATCTAACTGCTCTGCTCCCCAAGACCACTTTATGTCTTTGTGCAGAAGTTAAACCAGCGGAATTTTTAATTCGGCTACATTATTAATAAAACGTGAGTACCATCCTACCATGCCTAAGTATCGGCGTAATTCTTTTATGTTAGTCGGCGCAGGATACTCTAAGACGGGCCTGATTTTTTCTTTATCAGGGCGCAAACCCTCGGCGTCTAGAATGAATCCTAAATATACGACTTCTGAGCATCCATAATCATATTTATCTGGATTTATTGATAAGCCTGCGTCGATTAGCTTTTTGAAGACTATTCTCAAATATTTTAGATGATCTTGAAAGTCTTTAGTGGCTATTATTATATCATCTTGTTACGTTAAGACGAAGGGCTCGAGATCCGGCGTTATTATCTTATCCATCAGCCTTTGAAAGGTTTTTGGCCCATCTGCGACTCCAAAAGGTATTCTTGTAAATTTCATTAGGCCAAGTCCTGGCAGTGCAAACGCCGTGTACGGCTTAGAATCGTCTTCTAACGGGACTTGTAAAAAAGCTTTACTAAGGTCGATTTTTGATAAATATTTCGCTCTTCTGAACTTATCTAAGGCCGAGTCGAGATTAGGGAGGGGGTACGCATCTTTTGCAGTGACTTTGTTGACGTCACGGTAGTCCACGCATAAACGATAGGTATCGTTCCGTGGCACCATAACTGGAGCGCTACACCACGAGCTTTTCGAATACTCAATTATCCCTAACTTAAGCCACTTTTTAGCTTCTTCTATGGCGAGATTCAAGACTTTTGGCGACATTCTTCTTAATTTATGTCTTACTGGTGTGGCATCTGGTCTGACCCTGATTTTGTGCTTAATTAGATGTGTTCTTCCATGGGGCTGTGGCTGTGGGGGCAGGAATTCTTTTACCACTCGCATAATTATGTCCTTTTGTGACGCCGAAATTTCTTCGATTCCCGCGCACTCTCCGTAGAGCTGTGGATCATTTTTACTTTTATGCGCGTTAAATTTATGCCATTGTTCGCTGCCATGCCTTTACCTCCATTCGCCTGCACTTGCACATATTTCTCGGCCAAAAGCTTTCTCAAAATCTATGCCCAATACCATGTCGTATTGTATGTTTTCAGAAACTTTTAGTTTTATAGGTTCTGACTGTCCATCAACCTCGAACCAAACTTTTAAGACTTGGTTAACCGGGGAGATATTTCCCGTGGCGTCAATTAATACTGACCCAATTGGCTTTAACCTGTCTTTGAATTTTTCTGCGTATTTAGGACCTAAGTAGGAAGCCATAGAACCTGAATCACAAAGAGCTTTCATACTTATGCCGGCTATATTTATGTCGAAGAAAAGTCGGTTATCGACGTGAGAAGCGTCGCAATTTTCCGTGTTTTCTAATATTTTTTCGGCTAATTGAGAGATTTCTTGTGAATTTTTCTGATTTTCGTTTAAGTTTTCGTTTTTATTGTTTTTGTTGCTTTTTGAGTCGTTTGTAGCAGACGCCTCGGCAGGTTCGCGTTCTTGGGCAAGGCTGACCTTTTTCTCATCGATGGTTTCTGCTAACGTTTCCCTTTTGTCATTTATTATTGTTTGCTTAGTTAAGCTTGCGACTCCACTATTTAGCTGGAGGTCGTTGGAGCCAGTCCCGTCTCCAGCTGAGCGTTTCCCGCTCTATATTGAGTAGCTACTGGGCAGGGAAAGTTGGTGTACCTGACGCTGAGTTTGCGACAGAGCAAGCAAATATCCCGTTTATTTAACTGTGGACATTGCAGAGTTCTGTGGTTCGTGTCTTGGCACATAACGCAATGAGCAGGGAATCGCGGCTTATTGAATTTGGGTCGTCGCGTATTATTTTGTGAATTTTGTGAATTATTCACATTATTATTGTTATTTTGCGATCTTGAGAATTGCATGCTTGGAATTGAACCTTGATTCCATTGTGGCATCATTTGTGCAATATAACTTGGGTCCGCAAACGTATGAGGAAACCATGGGTAGGGAGGAGGAGCCATAGGCTGCATTACTGGCTGAGTTTACCGTGGAGGCTGTGATCTAGGCTGCTGCTGTTGACCCACGCGCTGTTGCTGTGTCTGACGCTGCTGCTGAGATCCTTGTTGCTGCCTCAGCTGGGGCTGTTGATTATTGTCCCCAGAGGTAGTTAATGCTGCCAGCTCTTCCGTTTTTACTTGTTTACCGCGCCCTCTGGGCTTGCGTTTCCCTTTGGCTGGTGTATTTTCTGGTGCTTCGCCCGCGCCGGTTTCAGGCACGTTTATGGCGGCGTTTACTGACTCAGTAACCGCTGGTTAGCCTATAGGCTTCTAGGCTCCGTTGATATTCCGGATGCAGTACCCTGAGAGCCATTGACACCAACTTTTTTGCACCCGGGCGTCGCGATAGCTTATCTACTATTGCTCTAAAAGCACATAAAAATGTGGCCATATTCTCGTTCTTGCCTTGCGTTCGTGTTCGAAGCTCTTCGAGATAATCCTCGTCCTCCATATACGGAACGAAACGATTACGGAAGGCCGTCTCGAAATCATCCCAGGTATCGAGGCTATCTCTATCTGTTCTGTACCATAATATGGCGTGCTCTTCGAACATCGACGTTAGGCCGTATTGCGTTTGATTGAAGGATAAACCCGATGTTTCGTAACAATCCTTAAGCTTAAACAAAAATTCTTCAGCTTTCTTGGTGTAGCCATTGAATTTTAAGTTCCACATCTTGAGTACTTTTCCGGCTTCCGTGGGTTTGTGTAAGCTTAAATTTAAGGATTTCTTCGTACTGGACATAACATCCATTTCGGATTCTTCCGAATCTTCTAAGGCTGAATTCATAAAAATATTTTTCTCACGTTTTTCATTTTCCTTGTTTTTGTGAGATTTTGCTTTTATGCTGCCATTTTTGCTTGTTTTACTACTTTTCTTTTTGATTTCTTGCTGCTTAAGGTTATTGTATTTTTCTATCTCTAACCTTTGTTTTTCAATAAACTCTTGTTCTTTACGCAGCTTTTCATTTTCAGCTTTTGTGTGTTCCCGTTCTCGGGAGCTTTTACTGGAAACTGACGTACGTGATTTGAGAGAGCTTGCTGAGCTGCCTCGTTGGCTTATGGTTCTCTCTTTACGGAGATCTTCCATAACTTCTTTTGCCAGCGCTACTTCTTTTCGTAAAGCTTCTCTTTGCTTTTTCAAAAGGGCTAATTCTTTTTGAGCAGCTGTTTGGGATTTCGGTAAGGAAATTCCCGAATTGCTGTATTCATTTTCTTCTGCGCTAGCTAAGCTGCCGCTATCGCTTCCATGTACTGGTCTTTGCCCAGTTATCAAGTTTGGTACTTGATTTTTCTGGCGCAGAGGTCCCCTAGTACTTGCTACTGGCGTCTTAGGTAATACATTACTTTGTGGATCCAATCCGTCCACATAATTATCCCATTTCAGACTGTTGGTTTCGCTGTGTGGCGTTTGTAACCACCGCTGCCTGTTACTCCTTGGTCGGTCGTGACGTAATGTATCGCTAATACGTGGGCCAGTTGTAGTAAATCTTGTTAATGGTAATGACTGATGCGACCTTGTTATTTTATCGTTCGGTTGTAATTCAGTCTGATTTTTGCTATGATTCGCCTGCATTTCATGGCTATGGTTATTTTGGTTTGTTGGTCCTGCGTAACCAGCGCTCATTACGGGATTGCAGCTAGCCGTCGTTGACGTAATTGGGTCGGTTACGTTAACGCCCGAGGCTGCCACAGAAGTCGTATTAACTGCTTGGTTAGCGTTTGCATTTTGTGCTAAGGCCTGGACGTAAGTTAACTGCTCGTGAATTCTGGGCTGTAGTGATAACTGGCGCGCTATAAGCTGGATTCTTAAGCCTGACGTTATTTAATTCAGAAACGTGTCTATTGACTTCGCTGTTCAACGTCGAACTCTTGACTTGATCGTCCATTGATGGCATATCCAAGGCGTATTGCAGAGTCGGTGGCATGAAATCGCTTGGCCTTTTTTTCTTCAATATGGCTCCAGTTGTACGGGGCTCTTTCGTCCATTATTTTAATTTGATATCGGAAAAGCCTGTCCTTTATTTTATCCATACTACCGCTATATGACAGCCCATATTCATCTAACTTTTTAATTACGTCTATTAATTCCATATCATCTATGGTATTCAATAATGTTTTTACTTCAGGCCTTTGCTCATAAGTTTGCCTTCTTCTGGACTTACGGGCCAGCTGTACTTGATTATTACGTTTATTATTCATTTTGTATACTCAAAAAAAAATAAAAATCTAAAGAAAGAAAAAAAAATTATTATATTTTAGGGTTCCTAAAATGCTTGCCCTTCCCTTAGAGAAAAAGCGACAGTAAAATAAATGGGTTGAATTTTAAAATTAAAAATTTCAATGAAAAATACGGAGCAGGTCAAAATATTTTTATTTAATGTTTTTTCCGCTAACTTCGCGTAGGGATGATCTTCTGCATAAATTACTGACTTTTTCTTATTGAAAACGCTGCGCAAGGGACTAATTTTCCTAAAAAAAAAGAATTTTCTTGAAAATTTGTATCTTGAAAGTTGTGAGTGATCTTGAAAATTTTTATAAGTCTTCAGTAGCTATAAAAATTAAAAAAAATGCCTTGAGAAATTTATATATCTTGATAAGAAAATCTTGACTTATTCTTGATTAGTCTTGAATAAAATTTCCTTGATATAATCTTGATTATAAAGGGTTGATTTTATTTGAATGGGTATATGTATTTTTTTTTTATTGGCGTGGAAATTCCTTGGCAAAAGGAATTTACCGTATTAAGCGAGAAGTATTTTGTCAGTTGTAGGCAAAAAGCTTTTGGGAGAAAGCTTTGAGGCTGTATATTAAATACTGGTATAATAGTAATAAGGATTTGGAAATAAATTGGAGAGCATATATATAAAAATGTTGTAAAAATAATAATTAATTAAATAAATAATTGTTTTATATGTAATCAATAATAAAAAATAAAAATATTTGGTAATATTTTAAAAGAAAATAAATTTTTTTATGCGTTTCGCACCATTCAATCTTTTACGCCCTTGTAAAGTAAGGTACTATTTTCAAAAAGCAAGAAAAAAAAGAAAAAATTTTGTAACGCGTTAAAAATAAAGGTGATCTCTTAAAATTTTACACAGATGTTAACAATATTGTTATTTAAATTATTTTAAGGTTAATAATTTAAAAAAAAAATTTTTATTTATTTTCTTTTATATCATAAAAAAAAAATTTATGTTTCCTGAAAATAATTCTCTCACAAGGCATGCAACATTCACTCTCAAATTTCGCTTGTGTATTATATATAATAATTTGGCGTTATACAAATTAATAATTTTTTTATTATTTATCTAATTCTATTAACTATAATTCATTTTTAAAAAAAATTTTTTTTTGTGTGCTATGTTCATGTATTTTTTTCTTTATTAAATCGGGTCTGGGTACCGTAATAAAAAAGGAAATTTTTTAATTTATTTAATAATTTTTAAATTATTATAAAAAATTTACAAAAAGAAAAATTTTATATAAGAAACATTTGTAAGAGTCTATTTGTAAAAAAAAAGACTTTGAGTTCACTTATACAATATTTGTAAGAGACCACATAAGAAAAAAAACATGTGTTCGCGTGTGCACTGCTCCTTCTTCTTTTTCTTTTATATATGTCTCTGTAAGAGAGTTGAGAGAAAAAGAAATATGTGTTCACGCGCGCACTTTTTCTTTTCTTCTTTTATATGTCTCTGTGGAGAAAAATTTTGTATATGCAAAAAAAAAAATTAATTTTATTTTTAATTCATAGGTATTTTATAATACTTTTAATTATTAATTAGGTATTAAATTTTAATTAATAAATTTTTAATTTATTTTATGTTATTTTTTTGCTAAAATTTATTGCGCACGCGCCGACAAGAAAAATTTGTGGGAACACAAAAAGAATGCAATTTTTAATAATTTGAAAAAAAAAATAGCCGGTTTTTTTTTTTAAACGATCGTTTTCGAAATTTTTATTTATTTTTATTTTATTTTAATAGAAAAAATTTTATTTGCCTAAAAACGTTGAGGCGCCAGTTATAACAAGGGTATTTTGGGGTTAGTTTAATTTATTTTTGCAAATATTGCGACTGCGCGTATAACGGCTAATATATTTATTTTAGAGCGCCTTTTAGCTTTAAACACGCGCCGGTTAACTTTGGTATAAAAATAATAATGATACGGGGGGATTGACCTCTTACCTTGTTACTGGGCTAGCTCTTGCACGAGAAACAATCTCCTCGACAGGTAGGGGGAGTCCTAAAAAAGGGTAGAAAAAAGGTGGAAAATAGAACTATAAACATGCACTAAAAATGATGTACACTTATTTAAATTATTATAAACATTTTATTTATTAAATTGAAGGAACTGCCCTTAGGCTTAAATTTTCATAAGAAATCTTACACAATTTATATGTATAAATATATATACACCGAGCCGCGCACACACACACTGAACCCGAAGCACATGTAATATTTTACCGGTTCGATGAACTCTTGGAGAACTCTCGGAGATGGCGGCTGCAGCTGATGCGTTGACAACGACTTGTGGCTTCTCGTGGAATTATTTGTTTTTGCAGGTTGCGCTCGAGGGAGTCAAACTCTATACCTCTTTGACGGCTGCTAAAAGCTTCTTCAAGAAAGACCGCCGTTGATCGTGTTTTACGAACTTTTATGTATCACTTTATAATTTAATGACACTTTATTTTTAAGTCGCGACTATTTTATAATAATGAAATTAAATGATATTAATTACGAACCGGAAGGGCTTTACGTGACTTTTGGTCCAAAATTTTAAGCAATTTTATTAATCCGGAGTCACTCGTAATAATATAATATACGTGCGTGCACTTGTTGCTAGCTGAACGCACTCTAATCTTTTTTCATCTCTTCTCTCGGCGGCGATAATTTGCAATTAAAAAAAAAAAGTTTAAGTTGCTGTCGGTTGTGTATGTATGCGGGCGGCTTATTTCGTACTTATGCACATATATATATATACATATAAATGCAATATATATATGTGCGTTTGTAACGAAAATGCTTCGTTACATAATATAATCTCGAAAGAAAAGATAATTTAAATAAGACCCAATTTTATCTTCATATCTGACAATATAGAGTGATCGTGCCTAAAAAAGGTTAATTTATAATATAGCTTTGTAATGTAAAAATAATTTAATTAAGGTACAATTTTTTATAGTACTCAGATATGCATTAACCTGATCAAAAGTAGTAGGTAGGTGGGCTTTAATATTAGTACCTAGGCGGACATTAACTATTTGTCGGATATCTGATATAAAAATTTTACATGAAAAAAAAAATTATAATTCCGTACAGAATAGTAATAGTACCATAATTCAAAAAATTTCCCCGAATCCATAAAAGAGCAACCGAATATTAAAAAAAAAAAAGAAGGCAGACGACCTCTATCGTCAAAAAAAAACCACCAAATTTTCAACAAAAAAATTTTTTAATTTCAAAAAATCCCGAAAATTTCACCTGATAACTTTTTTTCTAAATTTTGGTTTAATTACAAAATTAGATCACCTAACTACCAAAAATGACAACAATTTCCAAACGGTATAAAAGATTCAACTCAAATAAACTAGCAATTTCCGATCGATCCATTAAAATTTATGCATTAACCTGATCAAAATTAGTAGGTAAGCGGGCTTTAATATTAGTACCCAGGCGGACATTAACTATTTGTAGGATATCTGATATAAAAAATTTACATGAAAAAAAAATTATAATTCTGTATAGAATAGTAATAAACAAACTTTACCAAATGAATCTCCAACATCCGGCACCTGGATGTCCATAAATGCATCATTGAAATCATCCGCGAACTCTAGGATTCATTAAAAATTTTTTTTTTAAATATCACTGAATAATTTTTTTTTTTATTTTTAAGACTCACGTATTCTTGACTCGTATTTTCTCATAAAAGATTTAAAACACTGAAGATTATTTTGTCCTCTTATTTTCAAAATATCACCAATAAGTATAATTACTTGGTCATTATCAAATTCACTTAAACTTAGTCTTTTACAAATTACACGTAATGTAGAGTAAGTACAATGACTCAAAATTAATTTCATTTTTCTTAAAATAAATTCAGGGGATTTATTAATTATTTTAGCACGCCACTTTGAATCACAAAATTTACGAAAGCTAGGTTCTCTGCTATAAGCAATCCTCGATAAAATTCTAAAAATTTTCAATAATAAATTTGTGGGTGACATTTTTTAAAAATTATTTTTTGTTATTTTATTCGTGAAGAAAGCTGTTTGGAAAAAAAACTTTCGGAAAATAAGTATTCGTGAAATATGAATTCCCGAAATGAGTCGTTCGTGAGAAGAGTTGTTCGTGAAATTCGATTCGGGAAAAGGTCGGAAACCTCCCCAATTACACTATATAAAATTTTAAAATTACATGATTTAATATCGACTTGCAATCTGATATAGAAAGAGCTTAAGTCTAAGCAATTAAATGATTATTGTAAAAAGGAAGCAAATTGTTTTTTTTTTTAATTAATAATTTTTAAGTAAATAATAAATTTTTATTTACTTATATGTATTAAATTTCTTATTTTTTAAGTTTAATATGTAAATATATAATGCTTCTAATTTTGAAAATTAATTTGTTAAATTTTACCTTAAAAAAAAATTAACCAAATAGTAAATAGTAGGGGAGGCATTATTTTTCGATTTTTCTTGTTGATATTTTGTTATTTATTGTTCATATAATTCTTTTATATTATTGAAGGTAACTATATTTTAACAATTTGTGATAAATATTTAATTTGAATTAATAAATTTTAAAGATAAAATATAAGTTAAAATAAAATTGATGTTAGAATATTGTTGACCCTTTTGCAGGGGTTAAACTAATAATCAAAAAATAAATTTTTTTGCTTTTATTTGAGCTTTTAATTTACGCTAATATATATTATTATAATTTTCATTATTATTTATTTTTGACATTTAGATATGAGCTCAGATGTTAATAAAAAAAAAAAGCCTTTGGTGCAGTAAAGATTTAGCAGCTGCTAAAGTTGCCAAAGATTAAATATTCCTGAGACTTCTCTTCCACGAAAAATAAAAAATAGAAACTGATCATCTTCTACGCTGTAAGCCAATATTTTCAAAAGAAGAAAAAAGTAAATTAGTAGAACATGCTATTGAGGCATCCCAAAAATTTAATGGGATAACTCCTACAGAATTCAGAAGCATCGGTTTTAATGTTGCCCAAAAATATAATAAATAAGCAAATTTAACAAAGGAAAAAGATTAACAGGATAAGACTGGTTAAAGAGATTTAAAGCGAGAAGTCCAATACTAAGTATAAGATCACCGGAAGTAACATCACTGAACCGGATTCAAGCATTTTGTTCTGAAGAAGTTTTAGAAGTGAAATTTTTTTTACAAATTTAGATAATTTGATGACTTTTCTCAAATTTTTACCTTCAAAAATTTACAAAATTGATGAAACAGTTGTTACAAATGTTCACAAGTCACAAAAAGTTTTAGCTCCAAAGGTCAAAAGCAAGTAGCATTTCAAACGTCAGGAGAAAGAGGCAAAACTACTACAATCATCGCATGCATGAGTGCTTCTGGTATTTATTTACCACCTATGTTTATATTTGCAAGAGCTAGAAACTGTCCTGGACTCAAAGCCAATGCTCCTCTAGATTCAATTGTAAAAGTTTCACCTAACAGTTGGTCATATGACGAAAAATTTCTTATTTGACTGAAATTTATCATTTCAAAAGTGCATCCTAGTACAAAAAATGAAGTAAAAAATGAGTAAAAATATTTTGTAAACTTGAAGCTTGTAAAAAAATTTTAAGGCCTTTAAAATTCAATTTCGTCAAAAATTACAATTTAGGCAGCAATTTAAAAAAATTTAAAAATTGGTCATTTTGAGTAAAAAATTACCAGTAGGTTAATTGACTATAGCGCTAAGAGAAAAAGTGATAAAAATATACGGCTTACGTCGTTTGAAAGGTGACACTTATACCAAAAAAGTGGACCAACCAGAAGTATTATGGTTAATTTTTGAGGTTGTAGCTTTTTATCGAAAATTACCGAAAAACCCTGTTTTATTAGATTGAGCCAACATGTAAATTTGCGTTTCTAGCCCCAAAATTCCCTTTGGAATGAATACAGGGCTTTTTGCATGTCTTTACAACATATGAAAGTACATTTTCCAGTAAAATTTAGCATTTTAAAACGCTTTTTGGCTTTAGTGAAAATTTGTATAGCTAAAAACTCAAAATTCCCATGTTATTTAAATGGGAAAATTGATGTGGTTACAGGCACGTGTTTTTGTAAGGCTAAAGCAAAATCCTTGGAACTGGGAACTTTTTTATGACCAAAACTTTACAAAAAAACCCGGGGAGAAAAGTTTTTCCACAAAGTCCAATAATAGGTCCTCTCTAATATATATGTATGTGCATCAAAATTGCATAAATAATTTCAGTTTTACTTGAAATCCCAAAATTTTTTTCTTTCTATAAAAATTTATCCAGAAATATATTTATATATATATACCCCCTGGGTCTCGTTTACTTCTGTTTCTAGTTAAGGTTAACCAAATTTGTTAACTAAAAATAATTTTGAATTTTTGGTGAATATTAGTATTTATTATTTTAAATTAAAAAAACTTAAAATTATTGTAGAAAATAAAAAAAATTTTGTAATAACCAAGAAGTTAATAATTTATTAATAATTAATAATAATTAATAATTAATAATTAATTATTTATTAATTTATTTCGTTTAATGAATACTAAAATTTCTTCAATTTGTCCAAAGGATTCTTAGTTTTACCGCAAATCATCTAAAAAATTATTTTTAAAAATCAAAAATTTTGTAACCATATCAAAAAAAAATTTTTTTAATTTTTGAAGAAACGTCAGTTTTTAATATAAATTTAACTGTGTACGTATAAATTAGTACCGAATAAAGTAAACCAATTGGGACACTAAAATTTTATCATATTTTTCAGATATTTCACTTTTTAAGCAAATTTTAAAAAAATTTTATTTATCCCAGGCTGATTCCATGTGAAACGTACGTTGACCTCCAGATGGGGTCTTTCGATTGGGCTGTAACTTTGCACAAGTGATTATATATATAAAATGTCCTCACTCCCCAAATTTTACATCGTAAAATCGTTTCTAGCTGCCTCTGTGAATTTTTGAAAATTGGGACCGATTTTAAAGCTCTCAGCCACCAAATTTTGCTTCATTATATAAAAGCATGAAGAAATGTTAAAAATATTATTAGAAAAACGGTTTCGATCGGAAATTTCCCTGGCTATCTGAATTTCTAAACCGTTTTTTAAAATTTTCACGTGGAAACCCGGAAAATTGGAAAATGTGAGCCGTACCGTCTGTAGCCCATAACTCAAAACCCGTCACTTCAAATAACTTCAAACTGGGTGTGGAGACTGAGTATTCCATATACTTTCACCTGATATTAATATGGGTATGGGTATTTTCACATACGGAAAAGTTATAACGATAATTAGTGAAATTTTCCGATTTTGAAAATGCAAATTTAGCGAAAAAAGCTATATTTATATGCAAATTTAAGCAGAACCGATTTCATATGTAAAATTTATCATAAAATAAATTATTTTTAAATGCCTTTAAACTTTTTCTATTGATGTATATAGTCAATTCTACGAAATTAGACTTTTTATAAGAAGCTATTCAAGTAATTCTTAGTGAAAATGACCTGATAGGAAAACGAATGTCAGGAATTTTGAAAAATCAAATTCGGCTGGATTTAGTATGTTAAAATATGGCACCTTACCAATTTTTATGGTTCTGGATTAAAACATTTTGAAATAGCAGCTGTTTTTTGAATTAAAAATATTTTCCAATTTTTAAAGAAAATCAAGTAAATTTTCTTTTTTAATTTTTTTACACTCTAAACAGAGCTCAAAAACTATTTTCAACCATAGGAAATAGCTGAAACTTCTTACTGCGAGTAATTTCGGCTGTCAGTTTTTGGAAAAACATCGAGAAAGCTGAATAAATCTAAAATTCTAAAGGCAAATTTTTTTTTTTTAATAAACGTAACTGTAAATGTATAAATTAAAGCCGAATAAAGTAATAACAATTGCGATGGTAACATTTTATAATATTTTTCAGATATTTTACTTTTTAACCAAATTTTCAAAAAATTTTTATCTCGGCTGAGGTCGAAAAATCATTGCCTCGGTCTCACCCGAAGTTTGATAAAACAAAAAACAATTAAAACGTTATAGTAATTCCGTTACAGCCTCATCTTTAAATGATTGTCTCTTAGGCTGATCAATTAAAGAAGAATTGGAAAACAAGCGTTCCACGGGAACTGACCCTAAAATAAAGTAAGAAAAATCCCCGTGCTCTAATATGTTTGAATTTAATATATTTGTATAGTTCAGGAGCACATGGTTCATCTAAATATTTGCTTAACTCATCGTACCAGTTTTATTCCTTATCTTCATCAAAAATAGCTAAAAATCCAACAACTTTTTATTATTAAGCTCCTTATTTGGGGGTTCATTTTTCACATCTTTGCATTGCTTAAACTTATCGTAATATTTTTTGTATAGTTTTTTAAAACATTTGAAACTTTCTTCCTCTAATTCTTATCCCCGAGAAGCTTTTGAAATTTTTTTTTTTATGTCTTACTAAAATAAGGGAAGCACCGTAGAACAAATTACATTGTCTACAGTGTTTTAAAACTTTAGCTTAGCCTTTCTGAAAAGCTTGTATTAAAATTTCATCTAATTGCGATCGATCATTATATTCGTATAAATCAGAAGTCATCTTTTCGACTTTATCAAGTAAAATGTTGAATTCTAAAACTGCAGTAGGAAGCGTCGGGGATATTTCAGCTGATGAAAGATCTGATATTTGTTAAAAATTTGTAAATATGATATAATGATATCTACAGCATCCCATTCAATGTTAAGTAGTCTAAGCTCTCCCATTTGTAGTTTATTATCTCTATTACAAAAAAAGGTGGGAGAATGCATGAGATAAAGATCTTAACTGGTTGCAATATCACAGGTGGAATATTTTAAATTTTTTGCGAGGCAGAACGAGGTGAGGCGAGCCGCGGCGAGTGAGAGGTTTACTAAAAGACAGTCAGGCATTACTGATAATTAGCGTTAAATATTGCTTGAAAATTAATTTTTTTTTATCTGTACCTTTGCATTACATAGTAAGATTTTTTTGCTACGTTTTATTTTTTTTATTAAAAGTTGCACTTTTTTTGAGTTGAGTATTTTTTTTTAATTGCAAAATTTATTGCAAATTTGCTTTTATTTGAAATTTTTTGCGTTTTTTTATTATATTAGTACACTTTTGTTATTTTTTTGCGTACTGGTTATTAAATTAACCTAGTGATTTTTCATTTTAATTTTTTTGGCATATATAATCTACTTTTTGGTTGGTATTTTGAATTTTTTTTTTATTGGATTTTCGCACTTTACACTATAGTACACATTGCACCTTATTTTATTGCGTTGCAATTTGAATATTTTGCTTGGAAATAGAACATTTTCATTTCTTTTTGCATAGTGAATTATCATACTTTGCGTTTTTTTCTTGCTTTTCTTAAGTTTTTTATGCACAAAAATTACTTGATTTTTTTTTTCTTCACTAGTAGTTAATTAGCTTAATTTAGTTTTTTTTGTTTATTAAATTTAGAAGTAATTGGATTGAGCTTGTTTTTTTTTGTAATATCGTCTAATAATTTTTTCTTTTCTTTTTTTCTTATACATTTTTTCTGAATATTTAAAATTCCTTTTTTTTAATTCAATTGATTAACATTAGTATATTCAATTGCGTTGATATAGTACTCTCTAATTTTTTTTTTATGACATTACTTTTGTATTGCAAGTTTCTTCTTTTGAATTAATACTCATATCTAAAATGTCAGGGTCAGCAGGAGTTAGAGCTATGTATAGAGACCCTTATATCCAAGAATTAATTAATAGATTTCGGTTATATGACACAGTTCAATTGATCAGCAAACTTGACATGCTAGGTCTAAATCTGGTCTGACGATGTACGTCGTAATTGACTAGTTCGTTATATGGCTATACAGTTTCGTCCTTAGTATAGTGTCCATTGAGATACAAAGGTTACAGTGGCTACTCCTGAAGGTCACGTGGTGGTCACAAGTACCTTTATGACGACGGCCTCTCGAACGACTTCAAATACAAAAATGCCTTAAATTTCGGTTTCACAAGGGTTCAATCCTTTAGCACCTCCTTACACATTAAATAATACGTTTAACACTCCTAGTGCTACTGTTAGTCGTTCTGAGATGCCACGAAATTTTCACATTAATTCAGCATCTGTTACGTCTGCTAACCCTGCCTTACTTGGGAATTCAAGTTTCTGGAACAATCAAACCTACAAATGAAATAAATAAACAGTAAGCTTGATTGTCGCGAAATTTACAAGAATTACAACGAATGGCAAATTCAACGCAAATTGAAGACAACGCTTCAATTATTTCTAGCCAATTGGAGGAAGCATAAAACTTAAAAAGGCGTATTGAACTACTTAACTTGGAAACTCAAAGGTTAGAAGAACAAAATAGGCAAGCAAGAAGAGAAATCCTTCAAAATCAAGGAATTGCAAAGCGAATGGATATTATGCGAAGAAATTATGCTGCTAGCGCGCTGCCTAAGCCAGGGACGCCGGCTACCCCTGAGTATCCCCAACAAACACCTGTGACGTTAGTATTTATCTCTCTTTGCGGTATAACGGTAATTATTTAAATACAATTATTGATATAAATATACTGCAAAGAAAAATTAAGATGGAACTGTTGTAAAAGATTGATGTATTCTTTGAACCACCTATTCCGAAAATGATCATGCATATTTGTAATTAATTTATATTTATTTGAAAGATTTGATTTAGAATTTGGAATTGCAGCTTCAGGATAAGCATAAAGTGCTTCTCCTATTAGAAAATGTGCAGGAGATAAAGGTAACAGGTCAGATGGATTATAACTGGCGGGATATAAAGGTCTTGAATTGAGATAGACTTCTACCCTTCATAAGAAAGTTGACATCTCTTCAAAAGTTAATTTTTGCTCACCTAAAATCTTACGTATATGAGATTTTACCGATTTAATTCCAGCCTCCCATAAGCCTCCTGAGCTGATGGTGAAATAGTTGCTGGAGGACCTCGTACTGTTTTACCACCTAAGAACCAGCCACAAACATCAGAACCTATAAGTACGTCAATTTGAGAAGACTTATAGAACTCCGGATCCGCAAGCTCAAAATTTTTTATATGAGGCCATTTTTCTAATGAAAAAGAGACAGATTAGGATGGAATTACTGATGTAACTTTTCTTAATATTAAAGCTTCCACTTCTAAAGATACTCCTTGATCATATAATAAACCGATGCTAAATTCAATTGTACTATTTGATAACCCTGAGCTACATAATGCACCTGTAATTAAAGTATGTCGGTTTTCTTTTTAAGCCTAATGATTGAACTACCCATTCTGATACGGTTGGTGCGTCTGAACCTGTATCAATTAAAGCTTTAACTAACAAAACTTTTCCATTTTGAGATTTAACGCAAATTTTAGCCGTTGCTAAAACAATTTTATCATTAGTTAAAGAAGACGCTACCTTTATTGTACTTTCAGAGACTAAATTGACAGTTTGAGGAATGCTTGAACTTGAAAGTGCATGATTGCAAGAGCATTGAGAAGTTATCGCACTTGTACTAGCGACTGAAGAAAGATTATTTACATTTGAAGATTCTGTATTTAAGTTTAAGTTTTTTACTGAAGGAAAACACCCATGAAGTAATGAATGATGTTTTTTAGAACACGACTTACAAGTAGACTTGCTAGGAATGGAGTAAGGAAATGATCTTTTAAACAGTTGTAGCAAACTCTTAATTTTTTAGCTTGAAAAAATCTATCAGTCCCCTAAAAGCTTTTAAATTTAGGACAGTTGCTTAAAAAATGTTCGTTTGATTTATACAGATTACAATAGAATTGTTTGATTATACCTTTTTTTTGGTACTAACGTTTACTTGCTTTTTGTTTTGCTTGGCTGTCTCCGCCTTGTTAGAAGATTTCTAAGATGTTTTGAAAGCTCCTTACTGTTTCAATTATCCTTTGTCCAGATCCTCAAGTGCTTGTGCCCAATTCTCTAAAAATTGACAGTACTGCAAAATCTGGAAACTCCGATGCATTGGTCTCCGAGGTTTCCATTTTAATCTTGACCCAGAGTCTAGTTTTTTAGACAGAAGTAGTTCTAGCCAATGATTCCAGTTAGCCGTCACTATTCCTAACGCCTCAAATGATCTTACTGTTTGTTTAAAGAATTCTAAAACTCGCTGGATTTCATGAGCATTAGTTGCTGAACAATCTTGTAAACCCAATAAGCTATTCATCCATTAAGCTTAATTCCATACCTTTTAGAAAAATCGTCCCATGCGCCTTGAAAACTTGCCTCCGTTACTTGAGTGTTTTTTAGTATTTCAGCTGCAGGAAGTTTATGAACGTTGCTCAAGTTTGGAGATCTATGTAAAATTCCCTGGAAATGATCTCTGAAGCTCTCCCATTCCAAAATGTACCCGGAAAAATCAGGAATTGAAAACTTAGGAAGATGAAATTGTGTTGGTGGATGGTCGTTACTTGCAGTTGGAGCGGCTTGTTGCACACTTGAACCCAATGCTTCAATTTTTGTGTCTAAGGCTTCACGAGTTTCCATGTAGCTTATTTCAACTGCATCGTAATGATTTTCCTTGATGTAGACTGATTTTTCAGCATCTGGATCCCTAACGATTTCTTTGCGACCATCGTAATAATTGTCGAAGTATTTTTCCAGAATAATTTTCTAGCCATTAAAAACTCCAAATTCTGCTTGGCTTTTGCAACTTTATCCACATTGGTTAGAAAGCGAATGATGAGGCCATCCTGATTTATTTGCTCCCTGATGAGCTCCTTCAATCATACTCCAGTATGCGACATTTTTCATGAAAATACGAATGTGTATTCAATAAAAGTCCATAGATATAAATTTTTAAATTTTCTTTGTTTTTCTAACTTTTTATATGACAATTTTTAAAATTTTTATATTTTTAATACTTTTTTTTATAAAAATAACAATTAATTTAACGCTTAAGGTTTTCTTACATGTGTCTAAGTGCGGTATATAAATGTGCAAGTAGAGCATCATGCAATATCCCCCTAATGTCAAAAAAATTGTTGAAATAAATGAGAATTTATTTCATAAAGTTGCTCCTAGAACTCTGAATATCGATATAAACAAGATATTAAAATTTTTTTTTAATAATCTTTATTAAACTATTTTTATTTTATTACTTAATAATTATAAAAAACATTTTTGTTGAAAGAGATGTATAACGAGGGTATTTGGGGTTAATTTAAATTATTATTGCAGACGTTACTTTTGGCGCGCGGGTGTTTGTTAATAAATTTTTATAAGAGCACCTTTTAACTGACACGCGCCGGTAACGTTATTACATAATAACGATAATAATGCGGGTGATTGACCTTCTTACCTCTGTTATTCAGCTAGCTCTAGCATAAGAATCACCTCCTCGGAAAGTAGGGGGAGTTCTAAATAAAAGGGTTAAAACTTAATGAACAAGAACGAGCACTAAAATTTGAACTATGCAATTTAATTTATTATTAATTAAAATAATTTTTATTTGTTTAGAAATTATATAATAGCATAGCCCTTAGGCTTGAACTTGTATACATATAATACGTAATATAAACCTACACATATACCGAGCGCGCACACACACACAGAACCCCGAAGCACAAGTATTTTGAATTACCGGCTCGTTGTTCCTCGTCGATGATGCTTTTGCTCTCGAAGACGGAGGCGGCTTATTGGCAATGTAGATGGCTTCTCGTAGAATTAGATTTTTGTAGCAAGCTGTACATCTACGCTTGGGTCGAATTCCACCGGTTCCAATTGACTATATCTGACCCCGGTTGTCTTGTATTTGAAGGAGTGCAATGGGAAACCTTCCCATTGCCTCGAAGCCAATTCCGCAACCCTATACGGGACGTAGGGTTTTCGGGGTTTCACGTCCACGGGCGGTTTTGTCGCTACGGGCGCTTCGACTATTTGGGCCATAAGCGAAGGAAGACCAGGCTAGGGGGCGATTGGGACTGCTGGACGACGAAGGGGCTCTACTTGTCTTGATAGTAATGGGGCCATCTCGGGTGCAGGTGTCGCGTTTTGGGCCGCTACCGATTTTCTCGTGGCTCCGGTCGATTGCGGTGGTCCTTCGGCTGGAGCTGGAGCGTACATCCCGTTGATGTACCTAATTGTCCTACTTTCGACGGCGGAGGTTGTAGGGTCCTCTTCTGTCGACGTTGTTGGTATTGCTGGAGTCATTGGCATTACTGCCGCCTCTTCGACTTGGGCTTCCTGGCTTTCTTCTCGGTCGCCCTCTTTTTTTAATAGTTGAAAGCTGATTTGCCGGCGGCCTCGGAAGCTTCCCCTCATTGTCGTTTTTGCTGGAAAAAATATTTGTTTGTGAGTTTTCTGTGTTATTGGGTTGGAAAGTTGGATATTTAGAAGGGAGAGTTTTCAGTCTTATTAAGTCTTCCGCGTGTACTTTGGGTATTCTTCCCGGAGAATTTTTTAGTAAATACACTGTTGGCGATAGGACTTTGGCTATAACATCGGGTTCTTCTCGCTTGGGCTGGAGCTTTGCAGAGAAGTGTTTTTCGGCTGACGATTGAGGCTGAGTCCTTCTGAGGACCCTATCCCCCTCCTTAAAGGAGACGTCAAGTCGACCCTTATCATAGCGCTGCTTCTGTTTGTCTCGTTCGTCGTCTATGTGCTTTGCTACTAAGTCACGTAGTACGTCGAGTCTTTTAAGTCTGTCTTTCCAAACTTCTGGGTCTATTTCTTGCACGGGTGTGATTTCGCCTTCTGTGGGCTGTTCGAGTTGTCGTCTGAGGCTCTTTACCATTTTTGGCTGACGACCATAATTCAGGTATCCTGGCGATGTTTTTAGCGTTTGTTGTATGGCTATACAACAAACGTATTTGCCGCGTGCCGGAATTCGTGCAGATGTTTATCCCAGTCCCTGTGGTCTTCTCCAACGAACATTATGATCATCTGTTTGAGGTTACGATTCGAGCGTTCCGTAGCGTTCGCTTTTGGGTGGTAAGGGGGGGTAGTGATTACCCTCACTCCATACTCGCTCATAACCTTGCGAATGTGATCATTGTCGAATTCTGAGCCATTGTCCGTCAAAAAATAATTTGGAGTTTCCCAGCGGAAGAGTATGAGCTTTTCGAAAGCGTTAGCGACGGTTTTTCTGTTGGCTTTCCTCAAAGGCTTTAGCTCAATCATTCGCGTGAACAAGTCTGGAAAAACGATTAAGTATTTGAAACCGTTTTTACTTCGCGGGAATTCCATACAATCGCCTGCAATTACAGTCCACGGTTGTTCGACTATGCGTTTTCCCATTAAGCCTTGCGGGGCTGTTTGGACTGCTTTATGTCTTTGGCAATCTAAGCATGTAGTGACGTATTTTTCCGTGTCATGGTACATTCCTGGCCAATAATAATACGTAGCTAGGCGTTGGTACGTTTTTGCTACTCCAAAATGTCCTGACCACGCCGTATTATGCATTTCTTGAAGTGCTTGTAATCTTTGCCCTTGGGGCAGTACTAAACGCCAATTATGCTTGTTGCCTCTTATAGGATCTAGTAACTGGTCCTTTTTATTTATATATAGTCTATTTTCTTCAATTTTGTAATTTGGCAGTTTCCATGGGGTTTGAGTGACATCATGCATTCTTCTTGTATACCATGGGTCTGATAATTCTTCTAAGGCCGATAGATAATCCATTTCCTCGTCTTCGTCGTTTTCTGTGAGATCTTTGTAAGAAATTCTAGACAGAGCGTCTGGAACATGGTTTAAACTGCCTTTTCTATATACAACATCGAAGTCCCACTGCTGCAGTTCTAGAGCCCAGTGGGCTAGCCTGCCGGTTGGCTCTTTTAAATTACTTAGCCATTTAAGGCTGGAGTGTTCCGTGATGGCAGTAAACTTGTAACCTTCTAAGTATGGTCTCAGTCGTTTTATAGCCCATAATAAAGCCAAACATTTGCGTTCTGTAGCGCTGTAGTTTTGCTCTTGGGCTGTTAAAACTCGGCTAATATAAACTACAGGATGTTCTCCGTCCTCGTGCATTTGAGTCAGAACGGCCCCGATCGCCATATTGCTGGCGTTCGTTTGGACCGTAAACGGGAGACTAAAGTCTGGTCTGGCTAAAACAGGCGTACTGACTAAGGCTAATTTGAGTTTTTCAAATGCCTCTGTCTGCTCTGCTCCCCAAGACCACTATATGTCTTTGTGCAGAAGTTTAACCAGCGGAATTTTTAATTTGGCTACATTATTAATAAAACGTGAGTACCATCCTACCATGCCTAAGAATCGGCGTAATTCTTTTATGTTAGTCGGCGCAGGATACTCTAAAACCGGCCTGATTTTCTCTTTATCCGGGCGCAAACCCTCGGCGTCTAGAATAAATCCTAAATATACGACTTCTGAACATCCGAAATCACATTTATCTGGATTTATTGATAAGCCTGCGTCGATTAGCTTTTTGAATATTTTAGATGATCTTGAAAATCTTCAGTGGCTATTATTATATCGTCTTGATACGTTAAGACGAAGGGCTCGAGATCCGGCGTTATTATCTTATCCATCAGCCTTTGAAAGGTTTTTGGCCCATCTGTGACTCCAAAAGGTATTCTTGTGAATTGCATTAGGCCAAGTCCTGGCAGTGCGAACGCCGTGTACGGCTTAGAATCGTCTTCTAACGGGACTTGTAAAAAACTTTACTAAGGTCGATTTTTGATAAATATTTCGCTCTTCTGAGCTTATCTAAGGCCGAGTCGAGATTAGGGAGGGGGTAGGCGTCTTTTTCAGTGACTTTGTTGACGTCACGATAGTCCACGCATAAACGATAGGTGTCGTTGCGTGGCACCATAACTGGAGCGCTACACCACGAGCTTTTCGAATACTCTATTTTCCCTTACTTAAGCCACTTTTTAGCTTCTTCTATAGCGAGATTCAAGACTTTTGGCGACATTCTTCTTAATATATGTCTTACTGGTGTGGCATCTGGTCTGACCCTGATTTTGTGCTTAATTAGATGTGTTCTTCTATGGGGCTGTGGCTGTGGGGGCAGGCATTCTTTTACCACTTGCATAATTATGTCCTTTTGTGACGCCGAAATTTCTTCGATTCCCGCGCACTCTTCGTAGAGCTGTGGATCATTTTTACTTTTATGCGCGTTAAATTTGTGCCATTGTTCGCTGCCGTGCCTTCGCCTCTATTCACCTGCACTTGCACATATTTCTAGGCCAAAAGCTTTCTCAAAATCTACGCCCAACACCATGTCGTATTGTATGTTTTCTGAAACTTTCAGGTTAATAGGTTCCGCTTGTCCATCTACGTCGAACCATACTTTCAGGACTTGGTTAACCGGGGAGATATTTGCCGTGGCGTCAATTAATGCTGACCCAATTGGCTTTAACCTGTCTTTGAATTTTTCTGCGTATTTAGTACCTAAGTAGGAAGCCATAGAACCTGAATCACAAAGAGCTTTCATATTTATGCCGGCTATATTTATGTCGAAGAAAATTCGGTTATCGACGTGAGAAGCGTCGCAATTTTCCGGTTCTTCTTATACATTTTCGACGAATTGAGAAATTTCTTGTAAATTTTTTTGATTTTCGTTTGAGTTTTCATTTTTATCAATTTTGTTGCTTTTTGAGTCGTTTGTAGCAGACGCCTCGGCAGGTTCACGTCCTTGGGCAAGGCTGACCTTTTTCTCATCGATGGTTTCTGCTAACGTTTCGCTCTTGTCGTTTATTATTGTTTGCGTAGTTACGCTTGCGACTCCACTATTTAGCTGGAGGTCGTTGGAGCCAGTCCCGTCACCAGCTGAGCATTTCCCGCTCTATATTGAGAAGCTACTGGGCAGGTACAGTTGGTGTACCTGACGTCGAGTTTGCCACAGAGCAAGCAAATATCCCGTTTATTTAACTGCGGACATTGCAGAGTTCTGTGGTTCGTGTCTTGGCACATGACGCAATGAGCAGGGAATCGCGGCTTATTGAATTTGGGTCGTCGCGTATTATTTTGTGAATTTTGTGAATTATTCACATTATTATTGTTATTTTGCGATCTTGAGAATTGCATGCTTGGAATTGCACCTTGATTCCATTCTGGCATCATTTGTGTAAAATAACTTGGGTCCGCAAACGTATGAGGAAACCATGGGTAGGGCGAAGGAGCCGTAGGCTGCATTACTGGCTGAGCTTGCTGTGGAGGCTGTGATCTAGTCTGCTGCTGTTCACCCACGCGCTGTTGCTGTGTCTGACGCTGCTGCTGAGATCCTTGTTGCTGCCTCAACTGTGGCTGTTGATTATTGTCCCCAGAGGTAGTTAATGCTGCCAGCTCTTCTGTTTTTACTTGTTTATCGCGCCCGCTGGGCTTGCGTTTCCCTTTGGCTGGTGTATTTTCTGGTGCTTCGCCCGCGCCGGTTTTAGGCACGTTTACGGCGGCGTTTACTGTCTCCGTAACAGCCGCTATTTTAGCCTTTACTATTTTGTCATCGTAGGCTAAATCCGGTACTTTCGAATTCTTTCTGTCTTTCGGGGCTGCATATTTATTTCTTACTTCGGCCAATTTTTCGTTTTTTGGCCTAAATCCAATAATTTATTGAAGCTTGTTGTGATTGTGTTGGTTAGCCTATAAGCTTCTTGGCTTCGTTGGTATTCTGGATGAAGTACCCTGAGAGCCATTTCCACCAACTTTTTTTCACTAGGGCGTTGTGACAATTTATCAGCTATTGCCCTGAAAGCACATAAAATTGTGGCTATATTTTCGCCCGTTGCCTTGCGTTCGAGTTCGAAGCTCTTTAAGATAATCCTCGTCCTCCATATACGGAACGAAACGATTACGGAAGGCCATCTCGAAATCATCCCAGGTATCGAGGCTATCCCTATCTGTTCTGTACCATAATATGGCGTGCTCTTCAAACATCGACGTTAGGCCGTATTTCATTTGTACGAAAGAGAGTCCTGAAGTCTCGTAGCAATCCTTAAGTTTAAATAAAAATTCCTCGGCTTTTTTGGTATCGCCGTTAAACTTCAGGTTCCACATTTTGAGTACCTTCCCGGCTTCTGTACGCTTAGATAGGCTTAAATTGAAGGACTTCTTAGTACTAGACATTACTTCAATTTCTGATTCTTCGGAATTTTCTACTCCCGAATTCATAAATATATTTTTCTCAGTCTTTTTCGTTTTATAGGTTTTTGACTTATGGCTGCCGTCTATACTCTTGCTATTTTTCTTTTTATTTTCTTGTAGCTTGAGTTTATTATATTTTTCTAGTTCTAGACGTTGTTTTTCAATAAATTCTTGTTCTTTTCCCAGCTTTTCGTTTTCAGCTTTTGTATGTTCCCGTTCTCGTGAGCTTTTACTGGAAACTGACGTACGCGACTTGAGAGAGCTCGCTGAACTGCCTCGTTAGCTTATGGTTCTCTCTTTACGGAGCTCTTCCATAACTTCTTTTGCTAGCGCTACCTCCTTTCGTAAAGCTTCTCTTTGCTTTTTCAAAAAGGCTAATTCTTTTTGAGCAGCTGTTTGGGATTTTGGTAATGAAATTTCTGAGCTGCTGTACGCGTTTTCTTCCGTATCAGCTAAGTCAGCGTCGTCGTGTTCGTTCTTAGCGTTTTGAACGCGCTGCTTATTCTGTACAAAAAAGTAGCCAAAAAAGGCTTGTTTTCGTTCATTTTCAGATTCACTTGAACTTTTAGCTGTTGGGAGCCGAGCTAAAACATTGCTGTGCGGATGAAAACCGAACCGGTAATTATCCCATTGTGGGCTCCCTTGAGCACCTAGAGGAGTTCTCAACCATTGTTGCGTACTATTTCTTGGCTGGCCGCGTCGCTGTTCATAATTATTGCGCGTACTAGATTTCGCGAACCTAGTAATTGGCAGCGACGTGCGATTTTGCGTTTTATCGCTTGGTCGTGACTCAGTCAAATTATTATTGTGATTAGCTTGAATTTCCTGGCTAAGGTTATTATTATTTGCTTGCCTTAGGTAACCAGTGCTCATCACGGGATCGCAGCTGGCTGTCGTTGTCGTAAGTGGGTTGCTTACCTTAACGCCCGCGGCCGCCGCTGAAGACGTAAGAGCTACTTGGCTAACATTGGCATTTTGCGCTAAGGCTTGGACGTAAGTTAACTGAGCTCGCGAATTCTGGGCTGTAGTGATAACTGGCGCACTATGAGCTGGATTCTAAAGTCTGACGTTATTTAATTCCGAAACATGTCTATTGACTTCGCTGTTCAACGTCGAACTCCTGACTTGCTCATCCATTGATGGCATATCTAAGGCGTGTTGCAGAGTCGGTGGCATGAAATCGCTTGGCCTTTTGTCTTCACTATGGCTCCAGTTGTACGGGGCTCTTTCGTCCATTATTTTAATTTGATATCGGAAAAGCCTTTCTTTTATTGTATCCATACTACCGCTATATGACAGCCCATATTCATCTAATTTTTTAATTATGTCTTTGAATACCATATCATCTATGGTATTCAATAATGTTTGTACTTCGGGCCTTTGCTCATAAGTTTGCCTTCTTCTGGACTTACGGGCCGGCTGTACTTGATTATTACGTTTATTATTCATTTTGAATACTCAAAAAAAAAAAAAAAAAAATAAAATATATAAAAATCAAAAAAAAATTTATTATATTTTAGGGTTCCTAAAATGCTCGCCCTTCCCTTAGAGAAAAAGCGACAGTAAAATAAATAGGTTGAATTTTAAACTTAAAAATTTCAATGAAAAATACGGAGCAGGTCAAAATATTTTTTTTTTAAATATTTTTCCCGCTAACTTCGCGTAAGGATGATCTTTTGTATATATTACTGTCTTTTTCTTATTGAAAAAGCGGCGCAAGGGTCTAATTTTCCTAAAAAAAAAATAATTTTCTTGAAAATTTTATAAGTTGTAAGTGATCTTGAAAATTTTATAATTCTTGAGTAATCTTGAATAATAAAAAAAAATCTTGAGTAGCTATAAAAAAAAATGCCTTGAGAAATTTATATGTCCTGATAAAAAATAATCTTGACTTATTCTTGAATAGACTTGAATAAAATTCTTTTGATATAATCTTGATTATAAAGGGTTGATTTTACTTTAATGGGTATATGTATTTTATTATTGGCGTGGAAATTCCTTGGCAAAAGGAATTTACCGTATTAAGCGAGAATTTGTCAGTTTGTAGGCACAAAGCTTTGGGTTAAAGCTTTGAGGCTGTATATTAAATACAAGTATAAGAGGAATAAGGATTTGGAAATAAATTGGAGAGCATATATATAAAAATATTGTAAAAATAATAATAAATTTAAATAAATAATAGTTTTATATGTAATTAATAATGAAAAATTAAAATTGGTAATATTCTAAAAGAAAATAAATTTTTTTTATGCTTTTCGCACAATTTAACTTTTACGCCCTTGTAAAGTAAGGTACTTTTTTTTTTTAAAACGCAAGAGAAAAGAAAAAATTTTGTAAAGCGTTAAAATAAAGGCAATCTCTTAAGATTTTACAAAGATGTTAACAATATTGTAAATTTACTTATTTTATGGTTAATAATAAAAAATAATTTTCAATTTATTTTCTTTTATATTTAAAAAAAAAAAATATTATATTTCCTGAAAATAATTCTCTCTCACACGGCATACAACATTCACTCTCGAATTTCGCTTGTGTATTATATAAATATTAATATGGCGTTATACAAATTAATAATTTTTTTACATCAGCGTCTGTGGCACATGCACTAACACACACAGCCATACTGATGAGATCTATGTGTTAGTGTTGATCGAAACGCTAGGTACCTTCTGTACCGACATTAAAATCCGCGAAAATTTAAATTTTTAAATAAGTTTAAAAATTTATCAAATATCACCGCTTTGTATGCTTTAATAAAAAAAGAGATGACAATTAGCATCCGCATATGAAAAGTGGGGGTGATGAATTTGTAAATTTATTTGATATCATTATTTACTCGAAAAAAGGTCATTAAAAAATTCAATTGTTTAATAATTTTTTATTATTTATTTAATTTAATTAACTATACTTCATTAAAAGAAAATTTTTGTGTGCTATGTTCATGTAAATTATTTTTATAAATCGGGTCTGGGTGCCGTAATAAAAAAAAAAGAAATTTTTGAATTTATTTAATAATTTTTTTTAACTTATATTATAAAAAATTCACAAAAAATAAAAAAAAATTTTATATAAAAAAATTTTGTAAGAGACCACATAAGAAAAAAAAACATGTGTTTGCGCGTGCACTGCTCCTTCTTCTTTTTTTATATTTGTGTCTCTGTAAGAGATTTGAAAGAAAAAGAAATATGTGTTCACGCGCGCACTTTTTCTTTTCTTCCTTTATATGTCTCTGTGGAGAAAAATTTTGTATATGCAAAAAAGAATTAATTTTATTTTTAATTAATAAGTATTTTATAATACTTTTAATTATTAATTAGGTATCAAATTTTAATTACTAAATTTTTAATTTATTTAATGTTATATTTGGCTAAAATACATTGCGCACGCACCGACAAGAAAAATTTGAGGGAACGCAAAAATAAAGCAAATTTTGATAATAAAAAAATGGCTGATTTTAAAAAAAAAAATGGTCGTTTGCGAAAAAATTTTTTTTTTTTTAAATTTTTAATATTTTTATTTTATTTTAATAATAAAAAAAAAATTTTATTTGCCTAAAAACGTTGAGGCGCCATTTATAACGAGGGTATTTGGGGTTAATTTAAATTATTATTGCAGACGTTACTTTTGGCGCGCGGGTGTTTGTTAATAAATTTTTATAAGAGCGCCTTTTAACTGACACGCGCCGGTAACGTTATTACATAATAACGATAATAATGCGGGTGATTGACCTTCTTACCTCTGTTATTCAGCTAGCTCTAGCATAAGAATCACCTCCTCGGAAAGTAGGGGGAGTTCTAAATAAAAGGGTTAAAACTTAATGAACATGAACGAGCACTAAAATTTGAACTATGCAATTTAATTTATTATTAATTAAAATAATTTTTATTTGTTTAGAAATTATATAATAGCATAGCCCTTAGGCTTGAACTTGTATACATATAATACGTAATATAAACCTACACATATACCGAGCGCGCGCACACACACAGAACCCCGAAGCACAAGTATTTTGAATTACCGGCTCGTTGTTCCTCGTCGATGATGCTTTTGCTCTCAAAGACGGCGGCGGCTTATTGGCAATGTAGATGGCTTCTCGTAGAATTAGATTTTTGTAGCAAGCTGTACACGAGGGAGTTACACTCGATACCTCGATTGATGGCTGCTATAATAACTTTTGAAAAAACCGTTGTTGGTCGTAGTTTATGTAACTTATATAAATATGTTTTATTTAACACTTTTTATTTTTAGAGTCGCGACTTCATTAAATATCGTTAACCGGAATTTCTTAACGTGACTTTTGGTTCAATTTTATAAAAATATATTAATTAAAAATAAATCCGGAGTCACCGATAACTTTATTTCATGCGTAAGCACCTGTTGCCGGCTGCACGCATTCTGATCTTCTTCTTCTCTTCTCCTCTTCTTCCGGCGCAAGATAGTTGCGCCGTAAGAATCTTCTTTTTCTTACCCGTCGTCTATTGTGTGTGTGTATGCGGCGGTTATTTTATACTTATGCACATATATATATATATATATACATATTAATGCAATATATACATTAGGGCGACCCACGAAAAAAAAAAGTACATTTTTTTCACTTCAGGTTTGAATTTTTGTGGTCTGTGGCTTATTTGAAAATAAAATTTCAAATAAACATGTGCCTTTATTTTGGGCATCGAGCATTAATTTTGGTTATTTTATGTCATCTTGGATCACCTAGTCTCGAAAAAATTACTATGTTTTCATTATTTTTTGAAAATTTGGATTTTCAAATTAAGATTTTTCAATAAATACTTCTTTTTCAGTGACAAAAACTGGGGAAATATGTTTCTTATAGGTTTGTTTCTAATAAGTTTTTTTATAATTTCAATAAAAAAATCGGACTTTCAAATAAAATTCGTGAAAATTTGAACTATGCAATTTAATTTATTATTAATTAAAATAATTTTTATTTGTTTAGAAATTATATAATAGCATAGCCCTTAGGCTTGAACTTTTATACATATAATACGTAATATAAACCTACACATATACCGAGCGCGCGCACACACACAGAACCCCGAAGCACAAGTATTTTGAATTACCGGCTCGTTGTTCCTCGTCGATGATGCTTTTGCTCTCAAAGATGGCGGCGGCTTATTGGCAATGTAGATGGCTTCTCGTAGAATTAGATTTTTGTAGCAAGCTGTACACGAGGGAGTTACACTCGATACCTCGATTGTTGGCTGCTATAATAACTTTTGAAAAAACCGTTGTTGGTCGTAGTTTATGTAACTTATATAAATATGTTTTATTTAACACTTTTTATTTTTAGAGTCGCGACTTGATTAAATATCGTTAACCGGAATTTCTTAACGTGACTTTTGGTTCAATTTTATAAAAATATATTAATTAAAAATAAATCCGGAGTCACCGATAACTTTATTTCATGCGTAAGCACCTGTTGCCGGCGGCACGCATTCTGATCTTCTTCTTCTCTTCTCCTCTTCTTCCGGCGCAAGATAGTTGCGCCGTAAGAATCTTCTTTTTCTTACCCGTCGTCTATTGTGTGTGTGTATGCGGCGGTTATTTTATACTTATGCACATATATATATATATATACATATTAATGCAATATATACATTAGGGCGACCCACGAAAAAATAAAAGTACATTTTTTTCACTTCAGGTTTGAATTTTTATGGTCTGTGGCTTATTTGAAAATAAAATTTCAAATAAACATGTGCCTTTATTTTGGGCATCGAGCATTAATTTTGGTTATTTTATGTCATCTTGGATCACCTAGTCTCGAAAAAATTACTATGTTCTCATTATTTTTTAAAAATTTGGATTTTCAAATTAAGATTTTTCAATAAATACTTCTTTTTCAGTGACAAAAACTGGGGAAATATGTTTCTAATAGGTTTGTTTCTAATAAGTTTTTTTATAATTTCAATAAAAAAATCGGACTTTCAAATAAATTTCGTGAAAATCGATTTTTGTTGTTAGAAAATGCATAAAATTTATCCAGTTTTGGATATCACTGATCGAAGGGGCACATAAAAATATGGCGATTCACCAATTTACTTTTTTTTTTTATAAGTTTAATCTCCTTCAAAAGTTGACCCTATATCTTTTTAAGGGAACGTTAGGAACTGTTTTATAGTTGTATAGTAACAATTTTATAAAACTTTTACCCTGGATTTTTCAATGTAAAATTCTACATATAATACATGCAAATTTATCTTGAGATTTATGCTTAGATACATGCAAGAAATTCTCTAAAATAAAGAACAAAGTTGAATTTCAAGCTGGTTTTTTGTTGATAAATTGCGCTCTGTATAATTTTTCAAAATGATGTGAATTTTAAAAAGCATTAAAGTCTAAATAATTAGATTAATTACGATTTTTATCCCCCAATATTAACTATAAATATTAACTTTAATATTTTTTATCAACATGTATGGTAGGGCGACCCACAAAAAAAAAAAAGTACATTTTTTTCGGGTCTCACGTCAAAAACTTAAAATATACATGCCACAGACCACAAAAATTCTAACCTGAAGTTTTAAAAATTAATATTAAGCTAGCACACTTTTTGAAATTTTTGCAGGTTTTTCAATTTTTTAATTTTTTTTATTTCCCAGCATTTTCTGTAGACTAAAACGAGCTTTTAATTTTAATATTTCTATAAAATTTCTATAGTAAAATTTCCCGTAGAATACGAAAATATTACTTAGAAATAGCTTTGAATTAAATAGGATGCGCTATAAGGTAAAATACGTGATGGCGCCGAAAAAAAATCTACAAAACTTTATTTCTTTTATGTAACCAGACGATTCTTAGTTAAGAATCGAAATTCTCATCAGACTAACTTTAGTAATTTTTCCCGCAGAATCGATTAAGACCATGTACGCTTCAATCCGACCAGCCATTTCCGAGCTATAGACAAAAATAATGGGTGGATCACGTAAAAAATCATAAAATTTTTATTTTGTGCATCTTAAAAGGCAACTTTTAGTTTCAAAATCAAAATTTTCATCTGTGGAACTTGAGTAATTTTTTTAGTTGAATCGATTGACACCATGCACGTTTCAATCCAACAAGCCGTTTCCGAGCTATAGCTAAAAATAACTGGTGGCTTACGAAAAAAATCATACAATTTCTACTTTATTTATCTTAAAAGACAACTTTTGGTTTAAAAATCGAAATTTTCCTGTATCGAACTTCAGTAATTTTTTCCGCTGAATCGATTGGGACCATGCACGTTTCAATCTAACAAGCCGTCTCCGAGTTATAGCTAAAAATAACTGGTGGCTCACGTAAAAAATCATAAAATTTCTTATTTATTTAAATTAAAAAATAAATTTTGGTTTAAAATCTAAAATTTCTTCGGAGAAACGTTAATAATTTTCCTGCGAAATTTATTGAGATCAAGTACGTGTTGATCTGGCTAGCTAATTTAGCAATCGCCCAAAATAATGAGTGTTTTTAGGATTAAATGTGAATAAAATTTGTAATTTTTAAAGTAAAATTTGAATTTGCATACAAATTATCAAATTTTTTTATAGTAGTCCTTAAATTACTTTTTCTGTTAAATGATTAAAGAAAAAACAACTAAAAGAGATAACGGACTAGAAAATATATATTTTCAAATCTAAAAAATTAAGGCGAATCATTCAAAAATGATTTTTAAATATAAAGATTCAAATATTTTTATAATAAGATAAAGGACGATCTGTGAATAAAAAATATTATTGTTAATAGTTAACCAGAAAATCATAAGTTTTTTTTTTTACTAATCGAAAAATTATAATTTTACTTTAACGCGTAAATATTGTTTGTTTATTTCTTAATCTTAAAAATAAGCTAAATATTTATGGGTTAAAATTTATCAAATAATACATTTGTAAAATTCACGCTTAAGAAGATAATTAATATATTTTTAAAAAAATTTAAGTTTTTCGTTATTATTAATAATTTTAAAAATTTAAATAAATAAGAAAAAAGTTAGTTATTTGTCATTATTTTCAATCTTATATTTTTCAATAATTTTGACTAGATTTAACCTAATTTTTTAGAAAAAAAAATCCAAGAAGTTTGTTTGAAAGTTTTACGCTTTAGCAATGTGGAATATTGTTTCAAAAAAATTTTAAAGAAATTACAATTGATTTTTATAAGTTATTTAAGAAGTTAACGCATACTCTTTTCTTTATGTTAATTAATTTAGTATAAGTACAAAAAAAGTGATTAAATAAACAGAGGTAAATAAAAGCAAATAAATAATTTTAGTTTTTTTGGAGATAATTTATGCATTACAATATTTTTTTTATTTTTTTTAGAATTTCTATAAGTTTAGCATGGAAACCTTGAAAATTTGGCTTCTTGGAAAATGTTTTCCAGCTTTTAAGTCACAAAATGTACCCTCTAATCGTGAGGTTTTGCTCTTATTTTTTTATTATTATCAAGAACAAAAAAATACTATTCGTGAAGCTAGTACGCATGTTGCAAATGAACTTATTGATTTGTGGAGCAAAAAAGGTATTATTACCAGACAAAAATATCATGTTATTAATCAAGTAGAAAAACTTTTTTTTAAGTGGAAAACGCTTCAAAAATTAAATAATAGAGAAACCAAAATAGAATTAGATAAAAGATCAGAATTTATAAAAATGACTTCAAATTTATGCGATATATCTCACGCAGATGCTATTAATTTAGTAAAAGATAAAAGTGTAATTAATTTTTTGAAAAAATCAAAAGAACCAGTATCAAGGAGAAAAAAAATTGCTGAAAAACCTAGTGGACAAAGAAAAAATTTAGCAAGAATAAAAAAATTTGATAGTATTAATGATTTTAATGTTAATGATTCTGCTGTTGATTCAGATACTAATATTTCTGATAAAAATGATTCGTTTGATAATGATTCAGATTGCGGATTATCTAATTATTTTAAAAAAACACTTAACATAGGAGATCAAAAAATAAATAAAGTTTCTTATATTAATGATCCAAAAGTGGTTGCTACGTTAGATAGGTGTAAATTTAGCAATGCTGAGGCAGCAATGGTCTCTTCTGCATTTTTGTCTGTATCGAATAAAAAATTAGCTAATTTAACTGTAAGCAAAAGCAGTTTTCAACGAACTAGAGCTAAAGTAAGAACGGAAATTTCTGAGCAAATTGATAAAAAAGATTTCAAAGCATACACCGTACATTGGGACGGTAAACTCATGCATGATTTAGATTCCAATTCAAAAGTTGATAGACTTCCTGTTTTAGTAACTAATGAAACTGAAGAAAAACTACTTCATGTATTTAAACTAAAGGATGGTACAGGTTCAACTATGTCTAAATCTATTTATTTTGCTCTTTGTGGTCATAAACTTGATAAACAAGTTTTAGGAATGTGTTACGATACTACTGCTTCTAATACTGGAGTTAAAAAAGGAGCCTGTGTTTTATTAGAAAATTTGCTAGGAAGAGATTTATTAAACTTAAGCTGTCGCAAACATATATTTGAAATTTTGCTAGAAGCCGAATTTAATGGTCACTTCCAAGAAACAAAAACTAGCCCAGATATTCCTTTTTTTAAAAAATTCCAAGATACTTGGAATGCACTTGATAAAAATAATTTTGAAACCGCAGAAAATGACGAATATATTATGAGTTTCATTGGGCTTGAGAAGAATAATATTTTATCATTTATTGATGGAATGTTAAAATTAAAAAAGCAACCAAGAGACGACTATGAGGAGTTACTTAAGCTAACTCAGTTAGTCCTTGGTGGATCAAATAATAATAAATTTCGTAAGCCAGGGGCCATGCATCGTGCTCGATGGATGTCTCGAGCGATATATATTTTAAAAATTTACCTATTTCGCTCTCAACTGCAATTAAGTAAAAAAGAACTTGAAGCGATAAAAAACTTAGTTGTTTTTATTATTTTAATATATATAAAAGCATGGTTTGAGGCATCTTTATTAATTAATTCTCCTTTAAATGATCTAAATTTATTAAAAAAACTCAACAAATTAAAAAATATAAAATCATCTATTGGATCTTATGCACTACAAAAGTTTGCTTTACAGAGAGAAAATCATTTAGACTACTTGTCTCCAGAGCTAGTTTGCGTTTCCTTGTTGGATAAAAGGATAAAAATAACTGATAAAAAATTAATTGCAAAAAAAATTAACAAAGTTCAAAATAATCAAGATTTAAATAAAATAAGAAATGACAGGAAATTAAAAGCATCAATTACATTAAATGATGCATTTAATTAAAAATTATTTTAATTTTCAAAATAAAGTATTTATAAAAAAATATAGTAAAAAGTTAATATTTATTTATATAAATTTATTTACCTAATTAAATAATTTAACTTGATTTTTTGTATTTAATTTTAATTATTTTAGCCTAAACATTTTTTTAAGTTGCTACGTTAAAAAAATTTGATAATTTACATGACTCATTTCTTACATTAAAAAATACGAATCGTATTATTTTTTTATGTGAACCACCCTTTATTTTTAATTATAGCTCAAAAACGGTTTATTGAATCAACGCATACTTGGTTTAATTAATTCAGCAGGAAAAATTACATAAGTTTTTATCTTAAAAATACTATAATTAAACTAAAAGATGTCTTTTACAAATTTTATTCACATTTAATCCGAAAAACACTCATTATTTTGGGCGATTACTAAATTAGCTAGCCAGATCAACACGTACTTGATCTCAATAAATTTCGCAGGAAAATTATTAACGTTTCTCCAAAAAAATTTTGGATTTTAAATCAAAATTTATTTTTTAATTTAAATAAATAAGAAATTTTATGATTTTTTACGTGAGCCACCAGTTATTTTTAGCTATAACTCGGAGACGGCTTGTTAGATTGAAACGTGCATGGTCCCAATCGATTCAGCGGAAAAAATTACTGAAGTTTGATACAGGAAAATTTCGATTTTTAAACCAAAAGTTGTCTTTTAAGATAAATAAAGTAGAAATTGTATGATTTTTTTCGTAAGCCACCAGTTATTTTTAGCTATAGCTCGGAAACGGCTTGTTGGATTGAAACGTGCATGGTGTCAATCGATTCAGCGTAAAAAATTACTCAAGTTCCACAGATGAAAATTTTGATTTTGAAACTAAAAGTTGTCTTTTAAGATGCACAAAATAAAAATTTTATGATTTTTTACGTGATCCACCCATTATTTTTGTCTATAGCTCGGAAATGGCTGGTCGGATTGAAACGTACATGGTCTCAATCGATTCTGCGGGAAAAATTACTAAAGTTAGTCTGATGAAAATTTCGATTCTTAACTAAGAATCGTCTGGTTACATAAAAGAAATAAAGTTTTGTAGATTTTTTTTCGGAGCCATCACGTATTTTACCTTATAGCGCATCCTATTTAATTCAAAGCTATTTCTAAGTAATATTTTCGTATTCTACGGGAAATTTTACTATAGAAACTTTATAGAAATATTAAAATTAAAAGCTCGTTTTAGTCTACAGAAAATGCTGGTAAATAAAAAAAATTAAAAAACTGAAATACCTGCAAAAATTTCAAAACTGAAGTGTGCTAGCTTAATATTAATTTTTAAAACTTCAGGTTTGGATTTTTGTGGTCTGTGGCATGTATATTTTAAGTTTTTGACGTGAGACCCGAAAAAAATGTACTTTTTTTTTTCGTGGGTCGCCCTAATATACATGTGCATTTGTAGCGAAAATGCTCCCTTACAGATGAGAATAAAATAAAGAACGATGCAATGTTACCAAATCTTCGACGTTTTTTTATCGTTTTACTAGCTCTGAACACCGTGTATGTAGTTGGCGCCAAGTAAAATTTCATCTCTTATTGATCGATCGGTTCTCTGCATTGCTATTAGACGTTTCTCTGCACTGTGATTGGTCTACCGGTGCTCTTCGTTATTATTGGTTGTTGATGATCTCACGATTCTTCTTCTTTACAAAAATTACTTTTTACAGGAAAATGGCCGAAATTATTCCAATTTTGAAGATCATAATCTAAAACAAAAATATTTTCTTGATCCTACGATGCATCTAAAATTTTATTTTTTTTTGTTATTTTTAATATTTTTATAAAAAATGATTTAGTTGCGGTCCTTAAAAATTTTTTTGTAAACTTAAATCACCATGTGATTACCGCATAATTTTTTTACACTACGTAATTTAATAATCGGCACTTATTTTTTCCCTGTAATTAATAATTAGAACACTGTAAATTCACTGTTTTATCTTTTGATTTTGTTAAAAAACTTCTTTTAACCGGTATTTTTCCACTGCTTTATAAGCGGGTTTTCCAGCACCAAACTGTTAATGAATTCTTATGCAGGTTTTTGAAAGGAAAGTATTAGACTGTATTATGAAATAAAAAGATGATTTATGTGAGTTCCACTTCAAAATTTAATATTTATTTGATTTAAACTAATAAAAAAGTTTACATAATTATGATGCAAAAGGAGCACGTTTTTCTAAAAATGATATACTCTTAACAAAGAACACGATCTTTAAAGTACAAGAGTTAGAGAACAAGAGAATGTAAAAAATAAGAGGCCGGCAACTTTGTTGCTGTCGGCGTCACGCGTACAGAAAACGTGGTCCTTTAGCACATATGTGATACACGCATACTAACATAAACGTATCTTTATCTCTCTTTGCAGTATAACGGCAATTATTTAAATACAATTATTGATATAAAAATACGATACAGAGAAATCAAGATATAATAAAAGAAATATTCCTGTTTTCGCACAAATACTTCCATCAATTAAATATGAAATTTTCAGGAAGCGACAAAGAATTTCCGGAACAGTTTTTAATGGACTTAGAAGAATTTTTCAATGACACTAGGTACTCTCTGGCGGAAACTCTTGGCGCACTGAAGACAATTTTTACAGGTTACGCTTTATTCTGGTATAAGGGTGAAAGAAGACGTACGGAATGCAAGACTTGGGACGAATTCAAGGAAGCATTCGTTATACGTTTTATTGGAAAAAGAGACGACGAGGACTTCCTGGATGAATTGAAGAAAAGGATGCAAGGGAAAGGAGAGCCGAATTTGCTTCAAAATTTCAGTATATTGCGAGTAATTTAGAAACTCCATTAGCTGAAGAGAAATTGGTTAGATTGGCGAAAAGAAATCTCCACCCAGACTACCAATCCTACATGTACAAAGAGCGCGTAACAACATTACGGAGAATAATTCAATTGGGTCAGGAATTTGAACAAGAGCTCGAAAATGTTGCAAGATACAGGCCTCCGAAGGCTAAAAATAAAGTCAGACTACCTGGTGCAGCATTCGTAACGAAAAATAAAAAAAAAAGCGTAATTAGCGGCTATTGATAGCAAACCCGTAGCGACTGAAATTATAGTGCAAGAAACTGCAGCAGCGGTAGATAATACAGCAAAGAAGAAGAAGAGAGATAAAAGAGAGAGAAAAGGCAAGCCTGAGTCACCGGAAAGCAGCGCGGAAAAAGTTGACGCGATTAGTAATCTGCCACTACAGCAGCCCAAAGAGTCTAACAAGCAAGCCAATGGGCCTAAACAAAAAGGTTCAGAAGCGGTGCAACAAAATTCTCACTTTGCGCAGCCGCAATATTTCCCACAATATAGCGTTCCTTATACACAGCAACCGATGATGCCACCTCACTTTCCGTACATTACGCCAAACCAATTTTATTAGCAACAAATGCCAATGCAACCAACTGCCCAAGAACAAAATGGCAACAAAGTAATAATAATAACAACAACAATAATCGTAAATAAACAAGACCTGCTCCGGCGCAAAATTTGACCATGTGCACGCTGTGTCGTCAAGTAGGTCACCGAGTCAAAGACTGCCCTTCTAGGAATGGGTAAATAATTTGTTTCCGCTACGATACCCCGGGAAAATATTCTCCGAACTGCGAATCGCCGTCGCGCGTCGCACAACGCGGAACGTCGGGAAACAGAGCAGCGGGGGTGCAGCAAACTTAACTGCATCCCCTCCTCCAATCACGACGAAAAATTTGAAAAGTGCTGTCATGACTGCAGAAATCTGCACAGAAACCGATACACAGTGTAGTAAAAAAAAAAAAAGTGGCCAAAAATCGGCTTCAACGCAATTTCTGATGAAAAACGCAATTTTTTGATTTTTTGGCATTTAAGCACGTTTTGAGATCTCAGGAAGCTAAAAAACCGGTTTTAAAAAAAAGTCTGTATGTGTGTGTGTGTGTGAACGTACGTACGTACGTATGTAATCGATGATATTTCACAAACATTATGGAATTAAGAACTAATTTTTTTTTCAAAAATTTTTTCACCAAAAAAGCTTGAGGTACTTTGTTCTTTTTTTAATTTGGATGTAATACCTCATTTATTTCCACGAAAGTACTTATATTTGAAAGTGGTTTTCACATGATATCTCGAATCGGATACTTAATTTTCTAAAAATTTTTTCCTAAAATTTTTTTCACAAAAAAATACAAAAAATACCAATTATCTGAAAATATGGTTATTATTCGATATCTCCAATCTGACACTTAATTTTTCAAAAATTTTTTTCTCAAAATGTTTGCATAAAAAAATGAAAAAAATAGCAATATTTTTTGTTGTTAAATGTAGTACCTAATTTGTTCCTATGAAAGTACCAATATCTGAAAATATGGTTATTACTCGATATCTTCAATCTTAAACTTAATTTTTTGAACTTTTTTTTCTCAAAATAATTTACTTAAAAAAATAAAAAAAATAGCAATATTTTTTTTCTTTTTGAATATAATCCCTAATTTTTTCCTATGAAAATACAAATTTCTGAAAATATGGTTATTACTCGATATCTCTAATCTGACACTTTATTTTTTGAACTTTTTTTCTCAAAACTTTTTGCAAAAAAAAATAAGAAAAATAGACTTTTTTTTTCCTTTTTGAAAGTAGTACTTCATATTTTACTGTGGGAGTACTAGTTTTAGAAAAATTTTTTTAGTCAATTTTTTGGATCTGAAACAATTTAAAAAAAAATTTTTTTTTCTAATGTTTTACATAAAAAAAAAAAATAATAGCAATATTTTTTTTTTTGCGACACGACGTAGTTCTTAATTTTTTTTTATGAAAGTACTAATATCTAGAATTATCGTTTTTACTAGTTAAAATAGACCATTAAGAATATTTTGTTATTGTTTATGAGGAACCATAGTGCCAATTACTTGGCAGCGTTTTTTTTTTGTTGTTTTTATTAAATTATGGCGAAAAATAACTTTTGTTCTGTATATTCATTTTTTTGTACTACAATTATAATAATAAAACTTTATTGTATGATAATAAAAAAAAATTTTTAAACAAACCTTCCTTCCTTTTCCTGTACTTATAATAAATTTGTGGTTTTTGCCAAAAACAATTTCTTTTGTGTTAATAATTAAGCTTATGTCCACAAGTATCCAGATAACCACTGGATGGTAAGGAAAGTGCACCAGCGTTCGCGTTCACTCAAAGCCACTGTATTCTTTAGTCACAATAACCACTCAAGACCAGGCTAGGAGTTAGTCAGGACTGATGGTTAGTCCGTAGCTTAACCCCTACGTCCCGTTTACGAGAAGGGGTATTGTAGCATGGTAAATTTCCATACTCCATAAAATATATGTATATATTTATAAGAAAGAGAGTTTGGGAACAGATTAAATATTTGTGTGTGTGTGTGTGTGTGTGTGTGTGTGTATGTAATAGCGGAGCTAGAGGGCGATACTTATCGGGACTGTTAGAGCGAGAGAGAGAGTTGTTCAATGTCTTTCCCTCTTTCTTTCTCTCCCTTCTTTCCTTTCCTTCGATATGTCATGCGCGTTGTCTGCAGAAACTAATATGGCCGAATGCATAATATCGTGCTTTAAAGTATTTAGAATCTTGGTTTTTATTTATAATCCTTTAATTTTAATTATATTTTTGTAATGAATTAACAAGATTAGTAATTATTACGTATAATTATTTATAAAGTTTGGCGTGACACTTTTCAACAAGTGTTGTAATTGTGGTGACAAGTTTTGAAACGAGCAAGTGGTTTATTTCCATATGAAATTATTTAAAATTATAAATATTTTACCTTTTTATGGTAAAAAATAGATTTTTTTTTCATTCAGCAGCTAAAAAAATTTTAAAAAAATTTGATCTTGATAGTATACTGAGATATATGTATATATATACTAGCTGCCTCCGGCTCGCTTCGCTCGCCCCGGCAGCTACCATGGGGGCTGCGCCCCCCTGGACCCCTGCGGCTTTATTTTTCCAAAAATATGTTGTTTTAGGTTACTTAATATTTTGTAAAATAACCTTTTTTATCCGAAGTATTATCTAAAATTTACTAAATCATAAAAATTACGGGCATATGAACCCAGATAGATAATTAGTAATCAGCAATACAAAGCTTAGCTACCCTTCCATAGGATCCACAAGTGTTCGTTGTTTCCCTCGAATACCCATTCTAGGGTTCTGTCTGATAATAGCTATTCAAGCTTCTTTTAGTTACTATATTCAGTTACTACATCAGTGGCTGATAAAAATTAGAAATATATATATAATATTAGTCCTAAACTTTTATAATTTTCGAAAAACTATTGTATCTTTTGACAGATCGAACCGATCGCCTTGAAAATTTAGGTGGATACGTAAAAATATACCCGAATCGAATGAAATTCTTTTTGATAAAAAAATTTTTCCTCAGTTGTTTGTTTTTTTGTTTTTTTTTTTTTAAATTTGATAAAAATTTTTTTCTTGAAAATTCAGTTTTTTCAACATAAAAAATTTTTGTCGTTATCAATCGAAACGAAACCTAGCCTATGTTTTGACCCGTAATTTTTGCCGTCTTTTGCCGTAAACCCCGCGTCTCTAACTTATATCGCGTTCAAGTTTATCTATTTCGGACAAACAAACATACCAACGCTTCTTAATAGCAGAGTCCTTATTCGCGCTGGCTTTTAGAACTGTCCTTATTCAAACTTTAAGATAGAAAAGTCCTTATTCGTGCGGTGCAAAAGACTGTCCTTATTGGGAAGCGCCCTAAAATATTTCAATATACGTTCCTAATTTGTAATACTTACCGCGCTCGGAGTCGTTGCTATTTTTTTCGTTGCTACATAAATTTAAAAATAAAATATAAGATTTTTAAATGTTTATAGTAATGAATTAATTAAAATAATGAAGCAATTCTTTTGTGATAAACTGGAAAAATTTTATTAATAATATAAATATAAAAATAAATTATTTCAGATAAATATTAATTACAATAAATTTTTTTTTATATATTTCAAATAGTTTTGAAAATTGTACAAAAGTTTTAAAAAATCCCTGTATTTTTTTGCTATAATTTGTTTGAAACATTGTTTCAACACACAGGGGTAAAAAAAATTAATTAAAAAAAATCTTGAGGCTAAAATATTAACTGGACAAATTTTTTCCACAAAAATTTACACTATAACCAAAACTTTAACGTCAAATCAAAAAAGTATCGACGGAATTTTGAGTAGGAAAAAACTTGAAGCGAGGGAAAAATCGAGAAAAAACTCAAGATTATTTGTACACAAAAATTTTTTTCATTAGAACAATAACAATCAGTATATAATTAAAATAAATAATGCGTTATTAAACGCGCCGCGCGCGCGAAAGAAATACAAAAAGTAGAAGGGCCCAACTTTTATGTAAATTCATTAATAAATTAACCTTTAGTTACTATTATCACTATTATTCTTGAAAATTGTAAATTAATTTTAGAATTTATATGCAGAAAATAATTTTAGAAAATTAAATAGCTAGTTAATAAATAATACGAGAAAATGTTCTTGTTAAAAAAGGGAAAATAAAGTATAGTTTACTTTGTGCCCTTCTACTTTCTTTCGCGCGCGCGTTTAATAACGCATTGTTTATTTTAATTATTTACTGATTGTTATTGTTCTAATGAAAAAAATTTTTGTGTACAAATAATCTTGAGTTTTTTCTCGATTTTTCCCTCGCTTCAAGTTTTTTCCTACTCAAAATTCCGTCGATACTTTTTTGATTTGACGTTAAAGTTTTGGTTATAGTGTAAATTTTTGTGGAAAAAATTTGTCCAGTTAATATTTTAGCCTCAAGATTTTTTTTAATTAATTTTTTTTACCCCTATGTGTTGAAATAATGTTTCAAACAAATTATAGCAAAAAAATACAGGGATTTTTTAAAACTTTTGTAAAATTTTCAAAACTATTTGAAATATATAAAAAAAAATTTATTGTAATTAATATTTATCTGAAATAATTTATTTTTATATTTATATTATTAATAAAATTTTTCCAGTTTATCACAAAAGAATTGCTTCATTATTTTAATTAATTCATTACTATAAACATTTAAAAATCTTATATTTTATTCTTAAATTTATGTAGCAACGAAAAAAATAGCAACGACTCCGAGCACGGTAAGTATTACAAATTAGGAACGTATATTGAAATATTTTAGGGCGCTTCCCAATAAGGACAGTCTTTTGCACCGCGCGAATAAGGACTTTTCTATCTTAAAGTTTGAATAAGGACAGTTCTAAAAGCCAGCGCGAATAAGGACTCTACTATTAGGAAGCGTCGATACATAAGTAAAGATTTAGGAAGGATAGGATAGGATAGGATATAAATTTAAAATCCAAATTTTATGCTGAAAAATATATGTAACTCTGGAAACATCTAACCGATTTGCTTGAAAATTTAGGTAGACACGTAAAAAACAATTCTAAATCATATAAAAACTTTTCTGATTACAAAAAAATTCCAAGTTTTTAATTTAATTACGATTTTCTTGAAAATTTACGAAAACATCAAAAATTATCACTTTTTTGAAAAAACGTTTTTTTGACGACAAAAATTTTCTTTCGCATCAATAGAAATCCTGTATAGCCTATGTCACTTCTGCAATTTTTCTGCGTTTTTTGCCGCAAACCGCATCTCTCTAGCTATTATCGTCTAGTCAATCCTATCAAACTAAAAAAATTCTCTATCGGCATATATATCTTAATCTTAATCTTAATCTTAATACTATATATATATATATTTGAAAATTTATTTGTTTGTCTGTCTGTCTGTCTGTCTGTCTGTCCACTCATCACGCAAGAACCGCCGAACCAATTGGCATGAAACCGGTGTCAAAATAAAGAAAAAAAGTCTTCGGGTGACATAGGCCATAGATTTTCTGCTCAGCTATCGTAGTTTTTGAGATATTAAATTTTTAGTATTTTTGAACTTGATAACATTTTTTTAAATTTTTAACAAAAATTGAAATATCTCGAGACTATTGAAAAATTTTCGTATCGCACTTTATAGTATTCGATTCGGCACTAATTTTTACGTATTCTCTGAAATTTTTATTCAAAACGGAGGTATCTTTAAAATTTTATAAAATATTTTTAAAGCTGGTAAAAAAATTTTTTTCATTTTTTTATTTTTTTATGGTATTTTTAATCATTTATTTGTGGGTCTGTGTATATTACAATGTAATTTATATTCTATATTAAAATGTAATTTAATTTATGCGTACTTAGTTAAATTTTTATTAAAAACGTACGTTTCTTTAAAATGAAAAAAAAAAAAATTGATGTAGTTAAAATAATGTTTGATTTTTAAAACTAATTATAATAAAAAATAAGACAAATTCAAGAAATGAATGATATAATATAATTTTTTTCGTTAAAATAATAAATTAGTTAATATTAGTTTTAATAACATTTTCTACGATATTTAAAATTTTTTTTTAAATTAAAATATAGGAAAAACGCTGCCAAATTATTGGTACTACAGTTCTTTAAACAATGCAAATATTCATATGAGTTAAAATTTTTTACTATATATTATAAAAATTCAGCTCAAATATTAGGGTATAGTTTGGGATGATAAAAAAGTCCCTCGGCCAAAGTTTTAGTCCTCTAGCACCTCATGGGGCTGAAATATGTCTGTTTAAAGGTCCAAAAATAGCCTGATTTGGGCCATTTTCAAAATTACGCTATTCCTTTGAATTTACTTCAAATTTTATCTTATTGGTCACATTTGAACTGGTAAAAGGTCTACATTAAGAAAAAAATTTTAGCTTATTTCAAGGCGTTAATTTTTTTTGACATTGATATATATTTTGGACAATAACAACATGATAATAATAAAAAATCAATAACAACAACATCGGGAATAGATCAGGGGGGGCGGAACCAGTTTTAACACCTATGCTAGTATATATCTTACTAGTCTTATCTTATCTTATCTTATCTTATCTTATCTTATCTTATTTTATCTTATCTTATCTTACTACTATATATATTTGAAAATTTATTTGTGTGTCTGTGTGTGTGTGTGTGTATTATCATCAGGGCCAAACCAGTGAACGAAATTATATAAAACCGGTGTCAAATTAAAGAAAAAATGTCCGCGAGTGACATAGGCCATAGTTTTGCGATTCAGCTATCGTACTTTTGGAGATATTCAATTTTTAGTGTTTTTGAACTTGATAAAATTTTTAAAAATTTTTAACAAAAAATAAAATATCTTGAGATAATCGAAAAAATTTACTGTCACACTTTGTATTATTCGATTTGGCACCAATTTTTGCGTATACTCCTAAATTTTTATTCAAAACGGAGGTATCTTTAAAATTTAATAAAATATTTTTGAAGCTGGTCGGAAAATTTTTTTACTTTTTGTGGTATTTATAATCATCTATTTGTGGGTCTGTGTGTGTATGTGTTTCATCATCAGGGTCGAATCAATGTCAAAATGAAGTAACAAAATATAGAAAAAAAGTTAGCGGGTGACATAGGCCATAGTTTTGAAACTCAGTTACCGTACTTTTGGAGATATTCAATTTTTACTATTTTTGGAAATAATAAAATTTTTTGAAAATTTGATTAAAAAGTGAAAAAACTTCTAAATATGATAAAATTTTACTGTCTAAATTGGTATTACTCGATTCGGCACTATTCTATACGTATTCAGATAAATTTACATAAAAAACGGACGCTTCTTTAAAAATGTGTAAAATTTTTTTGGAGTCTGAACATTTTTTGATTTTTCAAAAAAAAAATTTCGATAATTTGTAGTAAAATAAAAAAATAGAGAAAAATTCAAGAAATTTTATAGATTCTTTACTATTCAGAAAACAAAAACATGATTGTTGTATCATAAATTAATTTTTTTACATTTAGTTTATCGAGATTATCATTAACGAATAATTGGGCCATCTGAAAAACTAGATTTTGCATATCCAGGAGTCAAATGTACGATTATTTATTTAAAAATGACTGTATTATTTGCAATTTATATTGTTTACGCTACATATTAGGACTATAAAAAGGCCCCTCTGAAAATTATTTGATAAATTTTTATTATGAGGCCTTAAATTCTCTAGATCATAAAATACCGAAAAAATTGCATATCCAGTTAATAACAAGAAGTTTAAATTATGAAATCACTAGCCGGCTAACATGATTCATAATAGGTCTTGAAGTATCTAAGTCTATAGAATACCAAAATAGTACACGAGATATTAATACTAAAATGCTAGATTCTGTTCGATTCCATAAGAAATAAATTATCTTCGGGATTAGAAACAGTCTCTCCAATACCTTTTCAAATATTTTTCCTTAATTAATAATTTTAACTTTACTGGGGACAGAACTAGGCTTTTCTGAAAACTCTTAATGTGTTTGCATAATTATAAATGTGCAATGAATCATGATTTTCTTAAACAACAGAAACAAAAGTAAATGCAATACAGGGGGGGCGGAGTCCCCCTCCAACTTTTGCTAGTATATATATATAGATAAAAAAATTATATATATATAGAGATAAAAAAATTATATATATATAGATAAAAAAAATATATATATATTAGAGTGGACCTATTTTTGGACTTTGTGGAAAAACTTTGCTCCCCGGGTTTTTTTGTGAAGTTTTAGTCATAAAAAGTTCCCAGTTCCAAGGATTTTGCTTTAGCCTTACAAAAACACGTGCCTGTAACCACATCAATTTTCCCATTTAAATAACATGGGAATTTTGAGTTTTTAGCTATACAAATTATCACAAATGCCAAAAAGCGTTGTAAAATACTAATTTTTACTGGAAAACATACTTTTGTATGTTGTAAAGACATACAAACCGCCCTGCATTCATTCCAAAGGGAATTTTGGGGCTAGAAACGCAAATTAACATGTTTACTCAATCTTATAAAACAGGGTTTTTCGATAGTTTTCGATAAAAAGCTACAACCTCAAAAATTAACCAAAACACTTCTGGTTGGTTCACTTTTTTTGGTATAAGTGTCACCTTTCAAACAACGTAAACCGTGTATTTTTATCACTGATTCTCTCACCACTATAGTCAATTAACCTATTGGTAATTTTTGACCCGAAAGGCCCAATTTTTAAATTTGTTTAAATTGCTGCCAAAATTGTAATTTTTGACAGAATTGAGTTTTATAGGCCTTAAAAGTTTTCTGCAAGCTTCAAGTTTCCAAAAATTTTTTACTCGTCTCTTTTTTTTAAATAGTTTTTAAGATATCGTTTTTCAAAGATAATGATAAAAATTGACTTTTTTTGAAAACCCTGAAATTGGGACTCTGTAAATTTGGGTTTCTAGCCCCAAAATTCCCTTTGGAATGAATGCAGGGCGGTTTGTATGTCTTTACAACATATAAAAGTATGTTTTCCAGTAAAAATTAGCATTTTAAAACGCTTTTTGGCTTTTGTGAAAATTCGTATAGCTAAAAACTCAAAATTCCCATGTTATTTAAATGGGAAAATTGATGTGGTTACAGGCACGTGTTTTTGCAGGGCTAAAGCAAAATCCTTGGAACTGGGAACTTTTTATGACTCAAACTTCACAAAAAAACCCGGGGAGCAAAGTTTTTCCACAAAGTCCAAAAATAGGTCCACTCTAATATATATAGATATGCCGATAGAGAATTTTTTTAGTTTGATAGGATTGACTAGACGATAATAGCTAGAGAGACGCGGTTTGCGGCAAAAAACGCGGAAAAATTGCAGAAGTGACATAGGCTATACAGGATTTCGATTGATGCGAAAGAAAATTTTTGTCGTCAAAAAAACGTTTATTCAAAAAAGTGATAATTTTTGATGTTTTCGTAAATTTTCAAGAAAATCGTAATTAACTTAAAAACTTGGAATTTTTTTGTAATCAGAAAAGTTTATATATGATTTAGAATTGTTTTTTACGTGTCTACCTAAATTTTCAAGCAAATCGGTTAGATGTTTCCAGAGTTACATATATTTTTCAGCATAAAATTTGGATTTTAAATTTATATCCTATCCTATCCTTCCTAAATCTTTACTTATGTATGTTTGTTTGTCCGAAATAGATAAACTTGAACGCGATATAAGTTAGAGACGCGGGGTTTACGGCAAAAGACGGCAAAAATTACGGGTCAAAACATAGGCTAGGTTTCAATTCGATTGATAACGACAAAAATTTTTTATGTTGAAAAAACTGAATTTTCAAGAAAAAAATTTTTATCAAATTTAAAAAAAAAAAACCAAAAAAACAAAAAACTGAGGAAAAATTTTTTTATCAAAAAGAATTTCATTCGATTCGGGTATATTTTTTACGTATCCACCTAAATTTTCAAGGCGATCGGTTCGATCTGTCAAAAGATACAATAGTTTTTCGAAAATTATAAAAGTTTAGGACTAATATTATATATATATTTCTAATTTTTATCAGCCACTGATGTAGTAACTAAATATAGTAACTAAAAGAAGCTTGAATAGCTATTATCAGACAGAACCCTAGAATGGGTATTCGAGGGAAACAACGAACACTTGTGGATCCTATGGAAGGGTAGCTAAGCTTTGTATTGCTGATTACTAATTATCTGTCTGGGTTCATATGCCCGTAATTTTTATGATTTAGTAAATTTTAGATAATACTTGGGATAAAAAAGGTTATTTTACAAGATATTAAGTAACCTAAAACAACATATTTTTGGAAAAATAAAGCCGCAGGGGTCCAGGGGGGCGCAGCCCCCATGGTGGCTGCCGGGGCGAGCGAAGCGAGCCGGAGGCAGCTAGTATATACAGCGTGTCAGGCAACACGTAGTAAGTAGAAAAAATTGTTCGATAGCTAAAGCTACTATATAGACAGCGCGTTAACTATATTCAAAGAATATATATTGCTATACTATACTATAGTTAACGCGCTGTCTATATAGTGGCTATAGCTATCGAACAATTTTTTCTACTTACTACGTGTTGCCTGACACGCTGTATATATAGATATAGATATAGATATAGATATAGATATACTATGTATACTCTTGTTTTATTAATGAGAGCCGGCTACAACAGTGTTTTTACTAATTATTATAATTATTACATTATATAAAAATATTTAAACTCACATCGCGTAATAATTTTCTAGCGACAATATTTTTTAAGTCGCATAAGCGTAGTGTATATTCGCGATTATTAATATTGTAAATTTCGCTTTAAGTTTTGTATAAATATTAGTCCTCAGATTAAATTCAATATTTTTATTAATAATTTTTATGCTGGTGAGCGAAACGTAATTAATTATTGTGTTTTCATTTTTATAATTAATAGTCTACCTTACCTTCGATTACTTTACATTATATATGGGTAAATTTTTATGAAGTGTACTTTAATTTAATTTATATTCGATTTTATAACTTTGTCTATAATTGACTATAAAAGAACCTCCTGATACCCGTATAGTATCAGGGGATTATATTTGTGTTATCCGCCCTTATACGGACTCCCTCTGAAGCTTGTTGAGAAAAAAGGAGTCTTTAATTATTTTTAATGAATCAATTGTCCTTTTTCTTGACAGTCTCATATTCTTAAAATTCATTTATATAAGCTGGAAGAGGAAAATTTCCACATTATACATGTAATACATAGTTGTAACTATTTAATTTTTTATAAATCTTGCAAATGTGAATATTAAAATTATGTTTTACTTTCAGTTATTGAAAAGGCCTGTGAATTAAAAAAACAGGCGAAACGTTTAACAAAATAAACTCCACATCTTTACAAAATTAAAAAAATGTTTTAATTTATTATAGCTCAGCCCAGTACAGGTCAATTTATAGCAAACAAAAATATATATACGAAATTTAAAATCAATTATTTGTAATAAAAATCGTATTAAAGCAATCTATACTAATATTTAAAACACATATCCCATTTTAACATGTTTTTTCTCTTATAACGCGTTCTCTCAAAATTTGGGTATGAATCTTCCACAATAAGAAAACTGCTATTCTGAACACTTAAGATATCTGCCGTATTCATAAAGGGAGCGCTACTTTACCCTACTACTCTCAGTGTACTTTTTAATAACAAAAAGAGAGACTATTTAAAAGCTTCCACGTACGACAGGAAAAGAGACAGAATTTTTTTGAATACAATTAATCTGTTCAGTATTCGTCACCATATAATCTATCATTCATGAATATTTGGAATCGTAAACGATAAATGGAAATAATAAAAACTTTAAAAAATTTATATTTTTTTGTAGTCAAAAAATTTATTTCTTTAAAAGAAATAATTTAGGCTAATCAAATTTTTTTGTTTTAGTTTTTACTGGGATTAAGCACTGGTACTCATTTAAATTGTTCAGGAGTTGAGGTAGTACCAGTAACAGCTTTTCGAATAGAACCTGCAGACAATACATTTGGAGTTTTAACAATCGATGGTGAAAAAATTAAGTATGGTCCTCTTCAGGCTGAAGTTTTACCGTCTTTAGCAACAGTAATGTGTCCATAATAAAATATTTTGATGATTGAAAAAAAAAAATTTATATAACTGCATATAACTGTGTGTAATATTTTGAAAAAACTAATTAAAAGAAAATATGTTAGTAACTTGTGCAAGTAAAATAAATTAAATTTTATTAAATACAGAAAATAAATATACTTGTAATAATTTTATTATTTGCAAAGTTTATTTTAATATAGAAAGTTAGAAGTTCTTTATTGGTTCCTCAAAGACGAACCATTGTGATAGGTCAAATTTCGATTTTTGATTTTTTGGCATATAAGCACGTTTTGAAACCCCAGGAAGCTAAAAAACCGGTTTTTAAAAAAAGTATGTATGTGTGTGTGTATGTATGTAATTGGTGATATTTCACAAACATTATGGAGTTAAGATCTAATTTTTTTTTTTTAAATTTTTTTTTTAAAAAAGCTCGAGGTACTTTTTTTTTTAATTTGTATGTAATACTTCATTTATTTCCACGAAAGTACTTACATTTGAAAGTATTATTTTTACTCGATATCTCGAATTTCTCGAAAAAATACAAAAAACACCAATTTTTTTCTTTTTGGACGTAGTACCTAATTTATTTCTATGAAAGCATTAGTTTTAGAAAGTTTGTTTATAGTCATTTTTTAGATCTGTTACCGAATTTATCCAAAAATTTTTTCTCAAAATTAAAAAAACAAAAAAATTAAAAAACCTGCAAAATTTTTTTTCTTTTTTTTGGGTGTAATACCTCATTTAAGGTCTTACGTACGTCAGGATTTTTACCTATCGGCATCTTTGTCTTACACATGTATAAAAGTACGGATTGCAACTTCAAATAAATAAAAAAGTTTTTTCAATAATACTTAATTATTACTATTCAAAGCGAGATTCAAAGCTTAAAAATAAATTTTATTAACTTAATTTTGGCATGAAATAGATTGTTTATTATTTAAATAATATTATTTAATTATTTATAAAGAAAATAAATAAATAAAAAAATAGAATAAATGAATCTACCTCAATAGCAGAATAAACGTTAATTTTTTATAAATTTTTTTAAGTAAAACCATTTGAAATGACGGTCGATTGTAAATTTTAAGGTCTTTTTTTATTTATTAGCACATTATTTATCAACTCATAAAAAAAAATATCTAAGTTTTGTATTTTAAATGCTTTCTTTTCATTTTTTAAAATTCCCCGTAAGAGCCTGTGTTAATTTATGTTTTATTTATTTATTTTCTCAAAAACTGTTCGGTCAATTATAAAAAAAATAAAAATAAAAATAAAATATAAAAAAAAAATACTTGTAAAATTAAATTATATTTACTTTACTTTCTCCAAGTTTTAGCTTTTTTTTTGCACTTTACCTCGGACGTACGTAAGACCTTAATTCCATGAAAGTACTAATATCTGAAAATATTGCAACCGGCGATGTTTCACAACCGTTATGAAATTAAGACCTAATTTTTTTTTCAAAAATTTTTTCACCAAAAAAGCTCTAGGTACTTTTTAACATGGAACATGTTCATTGGATGGGGTATTTGAAAAAGTTTGGCCCGGCAGGGGGGGGGGGGGTAGAAATTGACGTTTTTAGGGGGGAGTCAAAAATTGACGTTTTAGGGGGGGGTGAAAAATTGACGCTTTTAGGGCGGGGGGTCAAAAATTGACGTTTTTAGAGGGGGTGAAAATTGACGGTTTTAGGGGGGGGTGAAAAATTGACGCTCTTAGGGGGGTCAAAAATTGACGTTTTTAGGGGGGGGGGGGTGAAAAAGTGACGCTTTTAGGGGGGGTGAAAAATTGATGCTTTTAGGGGGGGGGGGGTGAAATGGACTTAGAATATTTTCGATTTAGGGACTTAGAATAATTTGAAGTGGGAGTCAGGCCTTGATAACAATAAAAACTTAGAATACTTTAAGCTTATGGACTTAGCATAATTTATATTTCAGGATTTATTGTAATTTCGGTTTTTGGATTTATTACTGTTATGAGTGAACATGTTCCATGCTCGTTGGTTGTGTAGTTACACAAACAGGTTATAAATTTTTTTTTTTAATTTGTATGTAATACCTCATTTATTTCCACGAAAATACTTATATTTGAAAGTATAGTTTTTACTCGATATCTCGAGTCTGATACTTAATTTTTTGAAAATTTTTTTTCTAAATTTTTTTTTACAAAAAAATACAAAACACACCAAATTTTTTATTTCTTTTTGGATGTAGTACCTAATTTATATCTATGAGAGTACTAGTTTTAGACAGTTCGTTTATAGTAACTTTTTGGATCTGATTCAGAAATTTTCCAAAATTTTTTTAAACTAATACTTCATTTAATTTCATGAAAGTACTATCTTGAATAAATATTATCCAATGAATTACGTTAGATTTTATTTGAAAAAAGTAGATTTAGTTAAATTCAATACATGAATTTTCTTTTAACTTTTAAAAGTTAATAGAAATGAGTGTATGATACGATTTGCTTGTAACTCTCAAAACAGGTTGTGCTAGTTGAGAAAACATCCTTCATACCCTCAGTTTACCTGAATGGGCCCCCTGGTCCTACAGAGTAGACCCTAGAGCAATCTTATATGCTATATAAGATTTTTTAGCCTATCTTCTAAATGACGCTGCTACCTTGTAAGTAAACCAAAGACCTTCCTGTTGGTCTCATTTTTTTTGGGTATGTATCACCTTTTGACCCCCGTAAATCGCATTCTTTTATCAGATTATAGTCAGTTATAGTCAGTTATAGTCAGTAATACAAATGAACATATTTGGCCAAAAATGACCAATTTTTAAACTGCTGCTAAAATTGTAATTTTTGACTTCAATGGGTCTTATAGATCTCAGAAATTTTGTTCAAGCTTTTAATTTTTAAAAATTCTTTACTCGTTTATTTTCGATCAATTGTTTGCGAGATATAAAAATTAGAAGTCAGAATTCCGCATGAATATATTTTAATAAACGCTAATATTTTAAATACCATCTTTATTGAGCTATATTAAGAAAAAAAACGGAAACAAAGCGGGGCACTTATTATTTTTTTATGTATAAACAGTTTGTAAAAGGTTTTTTAGAAATAATTTTAGTGCAGATTTTCCCTTAATATTCCGGGATGCTCTTTTATCATATTTAAAAGATATTTTTAAAAATTTTACTCACTAGCTGATTGGCCTCGCGTTGCTCAGCTTAGGACAACCGTAATTTGTGAACATTAAATCTTTGGTTCTTTTTTAATTAATTAACACACGAATGTACAAATATTGGTAACATATATAATTTAAGATACGTTTCAGGGGCGTAGCCAGGGGGGGGGGCGAAGGGGGCGATCGCCCCCTCCAAAGGCCTGGGGCGCCAAATATATAAGGGCGCAAAATTCGTATTTGCGATACTTGCGTTTAATTTATTATGAAAAATATTTTAAATATTAAAAAACTTTGATATCTTTTTATAATCAGGGTCCAAGATTTAGGAAGATTAACAAAAAAAAAAAAAATTATTTTAGATGGTATATTATGATCCCACAAAAAAAATTTAATGTCTAGTAAATAGAAATTGTTTCAAAATTTTTTTTTTTTAATTTTATTTGTCATATGGCGGATGTTTAAAGAAATATAGTGAAATTTATATGTGCTTGTTCTCAGAAATAGATTTTGATATGTTGTGAAGTAATAAAATTGTAGTTGAAATTGACCAGAAAAGGGATATAATATACATGTTCATAATAGTAATATTATTTTAATTGCTTTATCATATAAACATTTTTTTTAGCATTCAAAAAAAAATTTATGAGTTTAGGACGCAGCTATGATTTTTAAGTTAGATTTTTTTTTTCGTAATCTTGGAAGTATATTGTTTGGATTTATTTAAAAAAAGTGTGCCTGTAAGCATCTCAATTTTCCCATTTAAATAATATGGGAATTTTTACTTTTCAGCTTTCTAATTTTTTACAAAGCTTGCAAAATGTTTTGAAAAGCTGCTAATCGATGGAAAGTACTATTTAAATATATAAAAAACGTTACCCAACCTTAAGTAGCCAAAAAAATATTTTTAAATCGTTTTTATGGGTAATAAATGTAAAAAAAATCCCCATTAAAATAGCATAGCTTCATGTAATTTAAATGGAGCATTTTTTTACGTTTATTACCGGTAAAGCCGCTTTAGAAATATTTTTTTTAGCTACTTGAGGTTGGGTATCGTTTTTTATATATTTAAATAGTACTTTTCATCGAATACCAGCTTTTCAAAACATTCTGCAAGCGCTGTAAAAAATTAGAAAGCTGGAAAGTCAAAATTCCCATGTTATTTAAATGGGAAAATTGAGGTGCTTAAAGGCATGCTTTTTTGAAAAGTAAAAGCAAAATCCTTGGAGCTGGGGACTTTTTATGACCAAAATTTCACGAAAAAACCCGGGAAGCCAAGTTTTTTTTAAAACTGCAATTTTAGGTCCACTCTAATATACATATACTATACACCATTGAATAAAGGCTAAATTAAGGGCAAACTTGGACAAAAATCCTCCAGAAATGAACAATTGTGGAATGTGTTAGTTTTGGGCTAATTTGAAAAAAATTTTAGGGCGCCGTAAGACTATTTTTGGGGCGCCTGACCAAAAATTTCAAATCGCCCCCTCCAAAACCAATTTCTGGCTACGCCCCTGCGTTTTGAAAATAATAAAAAATTATTAAAATGCGTAAATAATATTAATAAGTTTCATAATATATAAGAAAGTTAATTTATAATTTATCAGAATAAAAGCTAAATAAAAAGATAATAAAATAAGATAGATAAATAAAAATAACTCAAAAAATTTGACTCAACATTTAAATTCATGTCAATAGTCTTCAATATGAAAACACTAAAAAAATGTCACTTATAAAGTAAAATTCATGCTGGCTGTCTTAAACATGAAAAAATGCAAAAAATTTCATTGCAGCGTAAAATTCATGTCGATTATCTTGAATATAAAAAAATCCAAAAAATTTTAATTCAGAATAAAATTTATATCGGCTGCTTCAAGTATGAACTAAATCAAAAATTTTTATTCAAGAGTACAATTTTTTGTATTTAAAGAATTTATTAATTAATATACATATATACATACATTTTTTAATTTCAATATACAGTAAAGTTCATCTCGGCTTCACATGAAAAGTCCCAAAAAATTTCAATCTAGAATAAAATTCATGACGGTTGTCTTATATATGAAAAAGCTGAAAAAATTTTACTTTATAGTAAAATTGATGTCGGCTGTGTAGAATATGAAAAACCAGAAAAATTTTACTCAAAAGTAAAATTCTTGTCAGAATCTGGTTCAATGAAAAATGAGGTCCTATGAAAAAATCGATATGAGATGTTTATTACTACTCCAGTCAAATCGCGCGGGGGGGGGGGGGGTGTATTTTCACTGGCAAACATGAGATTTGCTCAACTATTTGTTTTTTGGGTCGCTGATCACGAAAATCGGGGTTATTTCCGGGAGATATTTTCCTTAAATTTGCAAAAACTACCCCCAAAAAGGGGTTTTTTTGATATATTTGCAAACTGAGTTTCTAGATTTAGCCAAGAATTGGTTTTAGGGGGTTTTTTGGGTCGCTAAACAAGAATTTGAGGTAGTTTTTTGTAAATAATTAATATTTCACGCTTAAATTAGCAAAAATTACCCCTAAAAAGGGTGTTTTTGCTATTTTCGCACTTTGAGCGACCAGATTAGGTCCATATGGGTTTTTTGAGTCGCTAATCAAAAATTTAAGTGAATTTTTTATAAATAATTATTGTTTCACCCTTAAATTAGCAGAAACAATCCCTAAATAAGGTGTTTTTGCTATTTCCGCACTTTGAGCGACCAAATTAAGTCCTTACGGGTTTTTTGGGTCGCTGATCAAGAATTTGGGGGAATTTTTTCTAATTAATTATTATTTCACCCATAATTTAGCAGAAACAACCCCTAAATGGGTGTTTTTGGTATTTCCGCACTTTGAGCGATCAAATTAAGTCCTAGAGGGTTTTTTGAGTCGCTGATCAAGAATTTGGGGGCATTTTTTATAAATAAATAATATTTTACCCTCAAATTAGTAGAAACAAACCTTAAAAGGGGTGTTTTTGATATTTCCAACCTTTGAGCGATCAAATTAAGTCCTGAAGGGTTTTTTGAGTCTCTGATCAAGAATTTGGAGGAATTTTTTGTGGGTAATCAATTTCACCCTTAAATTTGCAAAAACATTTTTTTAGGAATTTTGAGGAAAAATAAATGTTTCACACTTACATAACTAAACAATGGAAGTTTTATTTTCATACTTAACTGTTACTTTAATTTTTTATTTATGAAATATTATTTATTTATAAAAAAACCCAAATTCTTGATCAGTGACCCAAAAAACCAGTTAGGACTTAATTTAGTCTCTCGAAGTGCGGAAATAGCAAAAACACCCCATTTAGGGGTTGTTTCTGATAATTTAAGGGTGAAATAATAATTATTTATAAAAAATTCACCCGAATTCTTGATTAGCGACCCAAAAATACCCATTTGGACCTAATTTGTATATTATTATGTGGTTATATTATGATCATTTGCCGTAAAAATATATTCAAATATTTGTACTTTTATACAAAAATAAAATTTCTTATTCTCAAAGATTTTTGTGATGAATTTTTCTTGTCATAAAAAAAAATCATTATAAATTATTATAATACTTTTTTAAAAAGAAATTTAATAATTGAAAAGAAATTGCATCAGTGCAATAATTCAAAATCAACCTAAAAATCTAATATATTATTTTAATAAAATATATTTTTTTTCAGTTAACTTAAAAAATAATTGTCTTTCTATAATCGTAAAAAAAATATATTTATAGACAAATTTTTCTTCGTGCATCTGTTTATAAAATGTTTATAAAAATTCAAATTAAAAGAAAAATTTGCGGTTTTTATTTTTCTTTTGATTTCAGTTGTTTAAATATTAATTCAATTGTTTCAATTGTTGAATTTAAAATGCTTGAAATTAAAAAAAAAAATATTTTTAATTCAAAAAACAGCTGCTATTTCAAAAGTTTTTAACCCAGAACCATAAAAATTGGTAAGGTGTCATATTTTAACATACTAAATCCAGCCGAATTTGATTTTTCAAAATTCCTGACATTCGTTTTCCTATTAGGTCATTTTCATTAAGAATTACTTGAATATCTTTTTATAAAATATAAGTCTAATTTCGTAGAACTGACTATATATATCAATAGAAATCGTTATAACTTTTCCGTATGTGAAAATACCCATACCCATATTAATATCAGGTGAAAGTACATGGAATACTTAGTCTCCACTCCCAGTTTGAAGTTATTTGAAGTGACGGGTTTTGAGTTATGAGCTATACGGTTGGTACGGCTCACATTTTCCAATTTTCCGGGTTTCGGTGGCTGAGAGCTATAAATTGGTCCCAATTTTCAAAAATTCACAGAGACGGCTAGAAACGATTTTACGATGTAAAATTTGGGGAGTGAAGAAATTTTATATATGTAATCACCTGTGCGAAGTTACAGCCCAATCGGAAGACCCCATCTGGAGGTCAACGTACGTTTCACATGGAATCAGCCATAAAAATAATTTGATTTACTTTGTTCTTATTTACAGAACCTATTTTTGCAGGGGGAAACTTATTTTATTAATAATTAAACAAAATTATAGCGATTTTAGAATAAGTAAATGATCATATTTTAAAAATCTGCAGCTCTCCTCTCAATTTTTTTTTTATTTTGTACTCCTTTACTATGAATGGTAATAAAGTTACGTTAAATTGAAATTCATTTATATTTTTTCATTCAAATAATATTTTTTACCAACCCGAAAAGAAAAATTTTTTTACAAAAGAAAAACATGAAAAGTCTTTATATAGTTTTCTCCCCCCACCCCACAATCTACTCGTAAAAATTAGTAGTCTAGTAAAAATTGATTGTATGGATCGCTTTGGGGTGAGTTAGATCCTTTTACCCTAGATTTGGGATGAATGGCCCTCACACTATTGTGGGGCGAGTTAAATTTCTAAACCTGGGAAGAGAGGTGAATGGCCCTCATACATGACACGGAAAATTCAAAGGAAAAACTAGGCCTTATTATAGGGAATAATTTACTCTGAAATGAATAATATAGACAAATAGCTGCAGCACGGGTCAGCAAGTTCACTCTTCGTTTTAGAGTAAAATTCTGGGTGATAATGGACGACGTATAATAATAACTATGCCCCATGTTATTTAAAATAATAATAATAATTTCATAATATTAAAAAACGACCTTTCCGAGCATTTTTTAATATTATGAAATATATTACTCTCCTTATTATTGAGCGATAGAAAATATTGGATTTTCTTAAAATTCATTATAAAATAATAATAATGAAATAAATATTGAAATGAAAATAAAGCGAAAGACTTTATAAATAAACGAAATTATGATTTTTAGGCCTAAAATGGTTTCTAGTAGGTACTTATTTGGCTGCTCTTTCCGAATTTGAAGTCCATTTTCATCAAAAATCCCTCGGGGGTACAATATCAACCCCTAAATTGGGGTAAATTATAAATATGCTCGCAAAAATTTTTAAACGATTCAACACTTGAAACAATGGTTTTTCTTTAGAAAAAATAACTAGACAATCTGTATAAAATGTCAAAAAATCACGTGCGTACACGGAAAAAAATTCTAAGTTGTATTGACAAATAACTTTGTTGAAATATGCCAACAAAGTATTTGTTGAATTGTCATAGTTACTTAGTTGATTCAAACAGTGTGAAAATTTTGTTTAAAAAAAATTATTTTTTTATTTTCTTTAATTTATTTTTTTTTTAGTTATTTTTTTTTGATAATTATTTTTTTATATTTATTTAGGTACTTATTTATTTATTCATTTAAAATCTGTTAAAAAAACCGAAGAAAAATTTTGACTCCTACCAGGATTGAACAGAGGACCGTGGCTTCCAAGGCAGCGACATTATCCATTCTGCTAACAGGACACTTTGATTTAATAAAGAAATTTTAAGTACTGTATGTTAAAGATAACAATTTTCTAAATTATATGCAGAATAAATTATACATACCCAGCGAAATGCATATTTAAAAATAATAGTTAAAACTATCATAAATAATTTCTAAGAAATTCCATTTCTTTATTGAATAATAACATAAACAAAACCACGCTGCTGAAGAACATGTTCTGACTGGCCGCTGATAAATACATAAAAGGATAGAAAGAGAAAGAATGAATAAATATTTTAAAATAAAAGAAAAAGCATTGGCCTAACTATTAAAATTAATCATATATTAATGTTGTAGGTTGTTGGTTAATCTATGTTGATTCAACAAAGATATAACTGGTTAATTTAACGATTTTAATTTTGCTTGAATCAACAAAGTATTTGGTGGTCTAATGTTTTTATTTGACAATTCAACGCTTAATCTTTCCATTCAACAACTTAAAATGTTAAACTTTTTTCAGTTACGTAATGCGTTTAGTTTGTCTTGTATTTTTTTTACGTGTATATAATTGTTCAATACTGTAACAATCAGTTTTGAAGCTGATATATACAATTTTAATCTGATTTTAGGAAGGTTGGCCAAGTCTTCCAGTGGCTTGTAATTAGCTTGTATTTCAGAGAAGTTACTCAAAATGAAGTATTGATTTAACTTTTCTTAAATAAAATAAAATGTGTACTTACTTTTCTTTTTATTTGAATTGGATGTCCAAAATAAAATTGAATGAATAAAATTTATTAACTGGATTTCAAAAAAAATTATTATGCTTTAAATATTTTTTTAAAAATTGAATTTATTTAACTAAAAAGAGAACTTTTAAGATTTACAAAATTTTTGTTAAGATGAGGAAGTTAAAACTAATGAACACTTTTTTAAAATAATTAATTTAAAATAAAATTAAGTTCAAAGCTTTCTTTTCTTACTTTTTTTCTTCATGATTAACGCGAGTAACGTTCTGAGCTGGTTCAGAAGTACTTCGAGAAGGCCTTTACTAGGCGAAAACACGAGTATTTAAGCATCCCAAAAATTTATAAGATTGTACCACTTCGTACTTTATCGAAATCAGATGATGTTTTTCTTATCAATTTTAATGAAATTTACGTGGGAATTTTGTGTTTCATTAAATTTGACAAGTCACTAAACAAATATTTTTGTTTTTGAACCTATTGTTTTGATTTTACCTTGAACTTAATTTTCTTTGTTTTTCACAAAAAAATTACTTTTAAATCCTTTCTCTTTTGGTTTTAAGCTAATCATGAGTTTTTCAAAAGTAATTTATTCATGAAAATAAAACTTAAGACTAATTATACGAAAACTTGATTTTTCATAAAAATTTCCTTATGAAAAATCTCTTTCCGAACTAATTCAAAAGTTAAAAAAAACTTAACGCTATGATTAAAATTCAGTTACATAATTTCATTGCCTTTTTAAAATTCAGTTTTAACATTCAAATTTTAAAATTTGCAATGTACCAAATTTTAAATTTAGGCTTAACTTAATCCTATCATGCTAAATGTTCCTCCCTTGAGTTTTCTTTATAATTTATATTAAAAATAAAATTTTCCAATGACAAAAAAAACTCACAAGTGAAAATTTAAACCTTGCCTAACTCTTTCTAGTTACTTTATATTACCCAAAACGAAATCGTTTTTCTCGCAAATGAAAATTTAGGTTCTATTTTGCAAGCTAGAAAAATATTTTCCGTTGTGCCTATAAATTTCCTCATTGAAAGAAAATATCTGGAAATATTTTGAATTTAAATACACTGAAAAAATTTACAGGGCACTAAGCTTTGCGCTACACGGGAAAAAATTTCCGAACGGCCGATGACGTTACAATACCTAGCAAACAATTTTTTTGCGTAATTTTAATAATTTTAAAACATTAAACGTAAATTCATTCTAAATTTTTTTCGATTAGTCGTCCTGTTTTATATAAAAGTTGCAACTTAAAATATTTTTGTGCAATGATTGCATTGAAATATTTTTATTGATTTTAGAAGAAACTATATGTTATTCTAAATTTTTTTCGATTAGTGTCCTGTTTTATATAAAAGTTGGAATTAAAAATGTTTTTATGCAATGATAGCATAGAAATATTTTTATTGATTTTAGAAGAAACTATATGCTATTCTACATTTTTTTCGATTAGTGTCCTGTTTTATATAAAAGTTGGAATTTCAAATATTTTTATGCAATGACAGCATTTAAATTTTTTTTTTTTTGATTTTAGCTGAAACTGTACATCATTTTAAATTTTTGTCTAATAGTCTCCTTTTTTATACAAAAGTTGTAATTATAAATATTTTTATGCAATGATTGTATTGAAATATTTTTGTAATATCAAAAATTTTTATGCAATGATAGCATTGAAATATTTTTATTGACTTTAGCAGAAACTATACACCATTTTAAATTTTTTTCGATTAGTTTACTGTTTTATATAAAAGTTGCAACTTAAAATATTTTTATTATTTTTATTATTTTTTTATTATTTAAAATATATTTATACCTTAGGTGGCCTCTAAAACATCTTGCTCTGACTTGCTTACTACCAACCTTGGGGTCCCTCAGGGATCAGTCTTGGTCCTGTTGCTATTTTGCCTGTATATAAGCGACCTCAAATCTTATCTACCTGATGGAGTCTTCTATCTACTGTATGTAGACGACCTTCAAGTCTATGTACAGGTTCCGCCTGAAAAGGTATCATCTGGTATTCAAACATTGTCTCAGGTAGCTGAAAAGGTCTCACGATGGGCCGAAAATATTATGCTCCGCCTTAATCAAAAGAAAACCTCAGCTATTTTCTTTGGTACATCTACCTATGTCAATCGCCTTAATCCGCTCAACTTAGAAATAGAGGTAGGCAACAGCATTAAAATTCCTTTTGTGAAGAAGTTAAAAGTTTGGGCGTTATAATCGACAGTAAGCTCTCATGGGATTCACAAGTATCAGCTGTCTCTAAAAAGATCAACAGGATACTCTACACATTAAGATTTATTAGACATTGTACGACAGAGACCTTACGGATTAGACTAGTACAGGCCCGAATTGTACCGCACTTAGACTATTGTAATACATTATATGTTGACGCAAACACTACGCTAAAAGCCCGGCTACAAAGACTGAGTAATGCATCACTTAGATACATCTATGGAGTGAGTAGAGACACACGTATATCACCATACAGGAAAAAATTAAACTGGCTGTGCACTGACTCACGTAGACTTTACTTTACAGGCATTATAATTTATAATGATACTACGTCTACGTGAACCCTCCTATTTAATTGACTCTTTTGTTAGACATGTGCCTAGAGAAAATGCCAGGCGTCAACGTCGCACAAAAGAACTTGACCTTCCTGGATCAAAAAATTGTGGATCTCACTCTTTTCAAATCCAAGGTACAAAATTTTGGAACTCCCTACCCTCTGACATCCAATTTAAATCTTCCCTAAATAGCTTTAAAACTGCTCTATATAATTATTTACTTACACTAGATCCTTAATACGATATAACTATAATAAATAAGTAGCTAAGTTACTCTGCTTTCTAGTGTATAATACTTTAATCATTAAAATGACTGTGATAAATTTTTATCAACACCAAATTTAATCTACAATTAATATTATATATATTTATATAAATTAAATATTACATTTATTTAATTTAAATTATTTACTTTAGACATTCATAACATTATATTATATATTTTGTAAAAACTGTTATGATCCATGAATGTATATTTACTATTTTGTTCACGCAAATAAAGTTCTATATCTATCTATCTATCTATACAAATGCTGGAATTTCAAATATTTTTATGCAATGTTAACAATGAAATATTTTTATTGATTTTGGCAGAAACTGTACACTATTCTAAATTTTTTTGAATAATGGTTTGTTATATACTCTCTAAGTTCTAATTTGTAAAAATACAGCCAAAATAACAAATTAATAAATTGCAGTCTGTAAACCTAATAATTTACAAATCAGAATCAGTAAACTTTAAAATTACAAACCGGTAACTGAGTTTATAATCTGTAAATATTAAAATTACAAATTTGAAATAGTAAAGTTATAAGTTACAAATCGGTAAGCGCCAGCGTACTTTGTAAACCTTAAAACTACAAATTATAATTTGTTATATTAGAAATTACAAATTTTAAACGGGAAAAGAGAATTTGTAAATTAAAATTAACAAATTAGGAAAAATACAAAATAAACGCAAAGTAAAATAACCTCCATTTTCTGATCTTGTCCGTTTAAAAAGTTTATTGAATAAAATTTACAAAAGATTTGGAAATCACTTATACCTAGTGTGCATAAGCAAGTGAAATAAAATTGCAATTACCATTATTTTGATTATTTGAATTTATCCTCCGTGGCACAGTGGGATAGAAAAAGTCAGAAAAGATAGAAAAGGGAACAAAATTCGGCTTCAGCGTAATTTTGACTAAAAATAAAATTTAAAAAATGGAATTTATAGATTTTCATATATATTAAACGATAGGATACCGGTTTTTTTGAGAAAAAAAATGTTGGAAAATTTTTTTAGGCGTGGGAAATCAAAATGTCGAATTTATAAAAAAAAAGTTTTTTGATAATATGTATACATAAAAATATGCTGAAAAAACCATAATTAACCTAAAAATTTTATCTTAGCTGTATGTGTCTACTATAATTGTAAGTGTGTTAGTGGAATATTCGAAAAAACTTAAAAATTAAAAAAAATCAGAGTTTTATTAATTTTTCGGGTTTTTTACTTCCTAAAACGTACAAATAAAGTATATATGGGTTTTTTGCATCTCCCTTGGTCTTATGCTATGTCTGTGTATTTTTGTTTCTGTATGTGAGCGTGTATAAAATTGAATTTTCGCATTTTTAGTAGATTTTTTAAAATTTATTAAAAAATATATTAAATAATGAAATGGTTAACTTGTTAATAGATGACAAAACTTGAATGTATATGTGTATGGATATAAAATGTCTGCAGTTGTTTTGTCATCTATAAACAAGTTAACCATTTCATTATTTAATATCTTTATGATTAAATTTTAAAAAATCTACTAAAAATGCGAAAATTCAATTTTACACTCGCTCACATACAGAAACAAAAATACACAGACGTAGGATAAGACCAAGGAAGATGCAAAAAACCCATATATATTTTATTTTTACGTTTTAGGAAGTAAAAAACCCGAAAAATGAATAAAACTCTAATTTTTTTTAATTTTTAAGTTTTTTCGAATATTCCACTAACACACCTACAATTATAGTAGACACATAGCTGAGATAAAATTTTTAGGTTAATTATGGTTTTTTCAGCATATTTTTATGTATACATATTATCAAAAAACTTTTTTTTTATAAATTCGACATTTTGATTGTCCCATTTTTTAGTGCCAAATTTTAAAAAATTTTTCCTAATTTCCCACGCCTAAAAAAATTTTCCAACATTTTTTTTCTCAAAAAAACCGGTATCCTATCGTTTAATATATATGAAAACCTATAAATTCCATTTTTTAAATTTTATTTTTAGTCAAAATTACGCTGAAGCCGAATTTTGTTCCCTTTTGACTTTTTCTAGCCCACTGTGCGTGGGTCCTCTGTGACGATATCGTCATCCGCTTTTTTCGACGTTCGTGTATCTCAGACATACGCAAATAATAGAAGCAAATAAGACTGAAAAGTCAATGAATAGTGATGTAAAAGGGGAGCCAGGTTTTTTTATATTTTCTGATAGTTTTTATAGAACTTAGTAACAGGGTATGTTTTTTGTAGATTTTAAGCTTCCGCTTCCCCCCAAAAATGGCCAAAAACTGTTTTTTTATGAATTTTTAAAAAATTTCTTGACTATTTTTAAAATATCTCTGGCTAAAGTGATCGTAAAAAAAAAAAAAATGGAAAATTTTCGTTATTGAGTGTACAATAGAACTATGGTGGTAGGGCTGCATTAAAAGTAGATTCTAACCTCCAAAAATTGATTTGACTAATTTTATTATTTTTTTTACTAAAAATGTAATAAATCCTGAATAAATCCTTGGATTTTTATAAAAATTGGTGAAAATGCGTATTTTACGTATGCTATCAAGTGGTAAAATTTTTAAAAAAAAATTTGAAGTTTTACGGCCACAATTGGCAAAAATCGCCAAATTTTGAAATTAGCGCCATTTTATGAGAGAATATTATAGATTAATTTTTTTTTTTTAAACGATAGGTTTTTATATGTACTTTAACCTGGATGTACTTTAAGTTATGCTAATTAAATATTTGTGCCCATTTTAGGGCATTAATGTGAAAAAAAAATCAAAATTTTTATTTTTTTCACATTCTGCTGCATATTGTATACTTTTTATATAATTTTTTAATATTTTGTATTAAAAAAAATGAAAATTAGAGTTAGCCATCAGAACTAATGAAAAATGACCTAACCTAACCTCAAAAACCACTTTTAATGAACTTATATAACTATAAATATCAGAATGGTTTCAACAATTAAAAAATATTTTTAGTTATAAATAGCCAAATCTGGGTAGGTTTTTTTTGAAGGTATATATCTGAAGCTTAAAACCCTAGAATATTTTTCCTTAATACCCATTAGGGCCGGAGTTATGAATTTTTAACCAAAAATCAAAAAAATGCTCGTTTTCCGCTGGTATTTTAAATATTTTTATGCAATGTAAATATTGAAATATTTTTATTCACTTTGACAGAAACTATACTTCATTCTAAATTTTTTTGAATAACGCTTTGTTATATATAAAAATTGGGATTTCAAATATTTTTATGCAATGTTAATGTTGAAATATATTTTTAAAAAATAATATATGAAAAAATTCAAAAAAATTCATCGAATAAGGAATTTGATATCGACATTATAAAAAAATATTTGAAGTCTAAAAAATAAAAAAAAAATAATTTGGATGTCGACAGTCCCCGTTATGAGAAAATAAGAAAAAAAAATTTTTCAGATGTCGTCAGTCCTAGTTATGAGAAAATAAAAAAAAAATTTTTTTAGATGTCGGCAGTCCTAGTTATGAAAAGATAAAAAAAAAAATTTTTTTAGATGTCGGCAGTCCTAGTTATGAGAAAATAAAAAAAAAAAATTTTTAAGATGTCGGCAGTAATAGTTATAAAAAAAAAAAAAAAAAAAAAAAAAAATTTAGATGTCGGCAGTCTTAGTCTTCAATGAATGCATTAAATAAAAAACTAAACAAATTTCCTTTAGAAAATCTTTTACTAAATAGAATGCAACTAGGTTTTTACATTTTGATACAATCCATTTTAAGTTATCAAGTGGCGAAAATGACAACTTTTTGAGTTTTTAAATTTAAACTACTTAGCTTCAAACCGTTGTAACTCCAAACTGAGAACTCAAATTAAAAAAAATAAAGAGATCGATAGCATTTTTTCCAAGAAATAATATGCACTAAAGCTTATTTCGAAAAACCCCTTAGATTCTGAGAAAAATCAGTTTTAGTAAAAAAAATTTAAATTTTTTTATGTTTTCGACCACTAACTTCTGAGATTGATATCTCAAAATCTATTGAATATTTTTTAAAAATAAAAAAATAGGATGGGGATATTTCTTTAAAGATTAATTTGAAACAATTTTCATGTATTTACGTCCATACAGCTCTTCATAAATGAGTGCTGAATAATATTAAAAATAATCAATTTTTTCGATTATTTCATTTTAATATATATAGGATAGGATTCATGTAAACGACCCCTTATATTAATGTAAGAAAGAGAGAGTAAGTACGCGTGCACTTGACCTCCGGTCAGAGTGCGTATAGCCGACGTAAAGAGCGTTTGATCTTTTAATAAACGCACATATTATAATAATCAAAATTTTTTTATAATTAATTAAAGTTTCCTTTCACCACCCATTAAAAATATCCAAATTAATATACAGTCCACAATATTTGGTCCTTCGATCCATAGAAGATTTTTCAAAAAAAAGAAATTTTTGCATCATCGAGTCAGTGCTTGTGGTGATACACCAAAAAATTTAAACAAAGAAAAGGGGACGCCATGCGGTGATAATCTTCCTTAAAATTTTATTTCATCAGTGATTTTTTTTTGTGGTGATAAACAAAAATTAAAAAATTAAGCTATAAAAAAAAAAATACAAGACAGTGAAAAATATATATAAAAAAAAAACCGTGCAAATATATGAAAATTTCAACATGGCTGTGCACGTGATTTCAAGAGTAAAATAAATCACAATCTTTCATCATTCTCAGAAATTAAATCGAAGAAGAAGAAAGAAAAGACGGAAGTTTTATTTTCATCGTCTTCATTTGTCCATCTCTCTCTTTCTTTCATTAACTGAAGAAGACGGAACGGGAACTCCAAAATTTTTAAAAATCAAATTTCGATTTCCGTTTTAAAAAGAGGGGAGGATATCAAAAATTCATCGTCAATATTCCGCCATCTTACTGCAAGCAGAAAACATAACCGGCAAGAAGCGACATCAGCGGCGCAAGAAAGTAGAAAAATTCGTCGTCGTTGCTTCGCCATTTTTTTTGATACCAGCAGACGACAACGTGGATGCCGCCTCATTACTTTAAGTTATGTTGTCTTTTTCTTAACTCTTTCTTCTTTCTTAATTTTTTCTTTTTGGTTAATAAAAACATTAACTTTAAACTTTAAAAAAAATTTTTTTTTTAAATAAGTTATATCAAAAAATAAATTAAATTTTTTCAAATTAAATTCAAAATAAGCTATCTTTACTTAAAAAAAAAAAAAAAACAAAGTTCTGCCAAAAGTGACAGTAAATAATTTTAAACAAAATATTTACTTGCTTAAGGCAAATAAAAAATAGTGGAGTAACCTATTATTGTATGTATATTTTTTGCTCATTCTTTTTGTTTATAAACAACTCTCTCTTTCAAAAAAAAATTAAAAATTAGTACCTGTCAAGGCTCATGGGCAACATAGGGGGGCCCAAACCAGGGAAGCAAAGACCCCTCATTTCCGTGGTGAACTCTGTTCTGCTATATGGCTCGGAAGTTTGGGCGGACGCCCACCGAATCAAGAAGTACAGGCATAAGATATGCTCTGTACAGAGGCAAACGATCGCCAGCGCACACGGTATCGCTATCGGTGATTCAGGTGGTAGCTAGTGTCCTTCCTATTGACCTGCTAGCATTGGAGCAAATCCATATATGAAATTGTAGAGGAGCTCGAAGTGGCTTCTACCCACGCCCGCTCCAATGCTATGATAAAATGGCAGGGACGATGGGACAGTCACAAGAGTGGCCGGTAGACACACAGACTGATTCTAGATCTAGATCTGGATGCTTGAATGGGAGGCGAACGTAGGAAGGTAGATTTCTATTTCACGCAGTTCTTCACAGGTCACGGAAGTCCGTGAGATGTTGAGGAAATAGCAAAAAGTGGAAAATAAACATTTCTTGCTTTGAAATAGGAAAACTTAGGAATATAATTTTGATTTAAAATTATATAAAAACATTAAGCGTACTTTTGATTGTAGGACCTTTTGAATACAAGTTAATAAGCAGCTTCGCAATGCGTAAAGGCTTAATCAGTAAATGCATTTCAGGCTGCAAAAATTATGGCTTTTTTAATACAAAAAATATTTAAAAAAAAAAAGTTTAAAACAAAGAAAATTACAATAAGCTGATTTGTAAGCTGATTTTCTTTCATTCCTTACAATACAGTAAATCTCTACCTGATAACTTTTTTTTTTGTCGTAAAAAAATGTTTAAAAAACTAATTTTATTAATTATTACAATTTTAATAATACATTTGTCCTAATAATTCACAGTAATTAATTAAAATTAATTTTAATTATTTTTTAGCTTTTTCTCTCTGTCATACCGATTTTACCAACTTTTTTATCGACAAAAAGGTGAAAGAGGAAGAGGAAGAAAAATTTGACTTGAGAGAATAACCCCCATGAAAAATATGTCTTCTAAGAGAGTTTGATTTGGTGTCTTCAATAGTGTAGTGGTTAACACAGTGGACTAGAAATCCAGAGACCCGAGTTCAATTCTCAGTGGAGGAAGTATAATTTATTCTTGAAAAATAATTTTAAATTTATTTAAATTATTAAATATAACAACCATTTTAATTAATGGTTAGAAATACTATTGAACAATAAGTTGTCTGTACTACTATGTTTAATAGCTTTGTCCGTTATAATCATGAAACACATTTTATGTGTATCTCAATTTGTGAAATTTTAAATGTCTTCTAAGTATATCTTCTAAGAGAGTACGATTCGGTATCTTTCATGATGTAGTGGTTAGCACAATGGACTAGCAGAGACCTGAGTACAATTTTCGGTGGAGGACGTATTTTTTATTCTTGAAAAAATAATTTTAAATTAATTTAAAATTTATAATTTATATTTTAAATTAATTTAAAATTATTAAATATAAAATTTTTTTAAATTAATGATTAGAAATACTATTGAATAAGAAATTGTCAGTATTTCTATGCTTAATGGTTTTGTTATAAAAAACTGGTATAAGATAAATATATTATTGTGAATTATTTTTTTTAGGTACTATACTCCAGTCAAAATACGGGTTTGCCTACACTTACGGTTGCGAATACGAGATTTGCTCTAGTATAAGTTTTTTGGGGTAACTAAACACGAAAATCGGGGTCATTTGGTACAGAAAATTGCGCTTCATCGTTAAATTTGCAAAAACTGCCCCCAAACGGGGGTATTTTAGATGTCATCACCTTCTGAGACAATAGATTTATCCAAGAATTGGTTTCCAAGGGTTTTTTAGGTCACTAATTAAGAATCTTGATGATTTTTTTTAGCTAACATTAATATTTAACCCCTAGATGAGCTAAAACTACCCCCGAAAAAGAGTGTTTTCTCTATTTTCGTTCTTTTTGCGGCCAGATTTAGTCCTCAAGGGTTTTTTGGGTTGCTAAAAACAAATTTCATGGATTTTTAAATGAAAAATTAATACTTCACCCTTATATTAGCTAACGCTACCCCCAAAAGGGGCATATTTGCTATATTCAAACTTTGCGCATTCAGACTAGGTCCAAAGGGTTTTTTGGGTCGGTAATCAATAATTTTTGTCATTTTTTAATAAAAATTTTATATTTCACCTTTAAATTAGCTCAAACTACACCCGAAAGGGGTGTTGTTGCTATATTCAAACTTTCTGCGTTCACACTAGGTCCAAAGGTATTTTTTTGGTCAGTAATCAATAATTTTTGTCATTTTTTAATTTTAGCTAATTCTACCCCTAAAAAGGGTGTCTTTGCGGTTTTTTAACTTTCTTTCTATATATAGCGACTGCACATGTAGCGAAAGGTTGTGTATACATTGCTCCTTAATAATTATATCTTAAATATATTATCTTTCATAAAAATAATAATGCAGTGAAGTTAAAAAGTGATGTAATGTGATAATTAGTCATCTACTCTTAATTAGAATATAAATTAGTGCACAATTGTCAACTCTAATTAAATAAAAATTCAGCACGTTTTTTAGCACATCTACATATAAGAATTTACATATATATATATATATATACTAGGGGGCTCCGCCCCCTGCGCACTTCGCGCGCCAACCCCCGTAGAGTGCTTGACGTATGGCAATACTATATTTTTAATCATCTGCAATGAATACCTTATTCAATTTGAATCAGTTGATTTTCGTGACAGTTGTTGTAGATTTAGCATAGATTATGTTTTTGTTATTTTGTTCATAGTTATTTTATAAATAATGAATTAATTAAATTAGATAAAATGATATTTTATTGTTATTTTTTATTTACATTGTTTTATTTTTATGTATCTTGTGTCCATAGAAATAATATCTTTCGATTTTATGTTGGTAATATGTATTTGTAAAATATTATCACCCCTTAATAGTATACTGTTATATAATAAATAAAGTATGAATTTATTTATTTTATAACAATATTCAATTTCCAATATTTTTAGATAAGGGCTATTTATTATTATACTGATAAAACCATCATTATCTATATTGTCACACGCAAAGCAAACTAATGATTTTAACAGGAGTAATTTATTAATTTGTAATTTAGTTATATTTGGTAATCGGATTAATGATAGGTATTCTAAATTTAAATTGTTTAAGATGATATTAATCCCGTTATTCGTAATATTATTGCATGTATCAATTTGTAGGTACGTAAGATTTTTAATTGTAGATATTGATAATAAATGATTGTTATCCAAGTTATAAACATTAGATATATAGAACTTTATCAATTTTTTTAACTTTAGTAATTTCTTTAGTGTATCTGAATGCATATTACATTCTCCATCGAAATGTAAAATTAAATGAAGTTTTTGTAAATTCTTACATTTAGAAATCGTTAATATCGTTTCATCCGTTATTAATGCTAAACTTATTTTTAATGTGCTCAGTTTTTTGAATTTTGTAATATAATTTGACATCTGCTGTATATCAATATTACTAAACGATAAATTCAAATATGATATTTTACATTTTAATAAATTTTTGAAGAATTTTTCTGGCATTATCGAACTTCTGTAGATTATCGAGTGTAATTCTGATAATTTTAAAAATGATTCACTTATATTTCTGGTATCAATCTCTCTCTTAGTATCAATCATCAATTTTAATTCTTCTATGTTCAGTTTTTCTTTTTTACATGCGTTTGCAAATGCATTGATTAATTCAACATCACAATATTTTAATTTCAGTGTTTTTAATGTTTTTGTGTTTATTAAGAAATTATAAAAACTCATAGGTGATTTCAATGTAATTTGTGAAAAATGTATTTTTAAAATTTTGGTTTCTATAGAACCAATACATCCTCCATCTAATGTTATATTTTTTTTTTTTACATGATTTTAATTTTGTCTTGTAAGCAAAAAATATATTGGTAAATCTAATTTTTGGTCATTTGACCCTTTTATGTAAATGGACTCGATATTATTACAATGACCGACAAAAGCTGGACTTATTAATCCGTCTAATATTGTAACATTTCGTATAAATAATCTTAAATTTTGTATTACTGTTTTATAATACATTTTTAATTGATTTTCGTCGAAATAATGATTGTTTATTTCATTATTTAAATATATCTCTGGTGTAATTATTAAATTTTTTTTTGTCCAAGAAAGATTACTCAATAAATACCACCGTTTGCATGCTCTGCTACACATGATTTTGTCAATATTTGAAATAAATTCCATTATCATAATAGTCGTATAGTGGAAGCAAATTAGGATTTAATAGTGATGTAAAAGGGAAGTGCAATTTTTTTTTTTTTTTGTGTTTAATATACATATGTAAGAAAGAATCTGATTTTTTTTGTTTCCCGGAGGACTGCTTCGCCAGATATGGGGCAAAAACTACTTTTTTGCTAAATTTTAAGAAGATTGCTATCGAATTTTGTCATATCTCTGGTTAAAATGGTCATAAAAAAAAAAAATAAATGGGAAATTTTCGTAATTGGACAGAGACTAGAACTAATTGGGTGGGGTTCCTATTAAAATACACCCTAACCTCCAAAAATCCAATTTTGTCCAATTTAAAAATTTTTTTTAATAACTTGGGCAAAAATAATCAGATTTTTATGAAAATCTCAGGAAATATGTATTTTAATGACGGGACCATGAGGTAAAATTTTTGTGAAAAAAATTTTTTTTTTTTGGCCAAAAATCAAATTTTTTTGCAAAAATTGAGCAATTTTGAAATTAGCGCCATTTTATGCAAAAACATGCTAGGGTAATTTTTTTTTTTTTTAAGTTGCCTTTTTTTATGTACTTTAACCTCAGTACGCGCAAGTATTCGTTAGCTCAATTAAAATGCCCATTTTAGGAGCAAGAATGAAAAATTCCCTATTAATTTTTAAATTTTTTAAATTTTTGCCGTATTTGGTGTAATTTGCGGAATTTTTTGTGCTGTTTCTTACGTATTTTATACAAAATTTAACTTTTACTTTTATTTAGCCATAATATTTTTCTTAAAATTTGGCCTAACCTCAAAAATAACGTTTTTTTGGGTCCTGTCGTCAGGCATGCTATTTAATGCCATAAAAGCTCCATGGAAAAAAATGGCTGGAATTTATGTTTTTTGACCCCCTAAACACGAATCCGAGATCCGTTTTGCAAAATTCGTGGTCAATTATTTGTTATTAACAATTTATTGCAAAATTTGATAACAATCTAAATGTTAAATATCCTGTAGCTAAAACAATTCAAAATTTTGATAAGAACCTGATGTTATTATACATATTTTGAATCACTGAATCTTACTTATAGTAATTGTTTAAACAATTTTAATTTGTTTATAAGCCAAAATTACTATGCTGCTAAACCAACCCCATTATTTGCTTGCACAATTTAAACTTTAAAATCAATAAAATTAACTCTTGGGTTAGTAGTATGCAAGACTCAATGCAAGATTATTTATTTAACGTAATATTACAACGGAATTCATGTTTTTGTCGATTTTTAACAACATACTTATTCTGGCTTATAAACAAAATAAAATTGTTTAAATAATCACAGGGGTTGGTTTTTGAAAAAAAAAAAAACAGAAAATCGTGATCAAAAGTTCAAAAAATACATAAATAAAGGTATCAATGTAGAATATGACATAGCAACATATTAATTTTGGCTTATAATCAAATTAAAATTGTTTAAACAATTACTATTAGTAAGATTTTTAAAAGAAAGAACCTGAAAATCGTGATCAGAGGGTCAAAAAATACATAAAAAAAAGTGTCACACTTAATTTTCAAGAAAAAATTGTTTAAACAATTTATTAACAATTAAATATTGTTTAAAAAATTAATCATACGACCTTATAAATTAGAAATTCGGATTCAGTGAGTCAAAATATGTATAATAAAATCAGGTTCTTATCAAAATTTTGAATTGTTTTAGCTACAGGATATTTAACATTTAGATTGTTATCAAATTTTGCAATAAATTGTTAATAACAAATAATTGACCACGAATTTTGCAAAACGGATCTCGGATTCGTGTTTAGGGGGTCAAAAAACACAAATTCCAGCCATTTTTTTCCATGGAGCTTTTATGGCATTAAATAGCATGCCTGACGACAGGATCCAAAAAAACGTTATTTTTGAGGTTAGGCCAAATTTTAAGAAAAATATTGTGACTGAATAAAAGGAAAACTTAAATGCTGTATAAAATAAGCAAGAAGTAGCCCGAAAAATTCCCCAAATTACACTAAATACGGCAAAAATGAAAAAAATTAAAAATTAATAGGGTATTTTTCATTCTTGCTCCTAAAATGGGCATTTTAATTGAGCTAACGAATACTTGCGCGTACTGAGGTTAAAGTACATACAAAAAGGCAACTTTAAAAAAAAAAAAAATTACCCTAGCATGTTTTTGCATAAAATGGCGCTAATTTCAAAATTGCTCAATTTTTGCGAAAAAATTTGATTTTTGGCCAAAAAAAAAAAATTTTTTTCACAAAAATTTTACCTCATGGTCCCGTCATTAAAATACATATTTCCTGAGATTTTCATAAAAATCTGATTATTTTTGCCCAAGTTATTAAAAAAAATTTTTAAATTGGACAAAATTGGATTTTTGGAGGTTAGGGTGTATTTTAATAGGAACCCCACCCAATTAGTTCTAGTCTCTGTCCAATTACGAAAAGTTTCCATTTTTTTTTTTTTTTTTTTATGACCATTTTAACCAGAGATATGACAAAATTCGATAGCAAACTTCTTAAAATTTAGCAAAAAAGTAGTTTTTGCCCCATATCTGGCGAAGCAGTCCTCCGGGAAACAAAAAAAATCAGATTCTTTCTTACATATGTATATTAAACACAAAAAAAAAAAAAAATTGCACTTCCCTTTTACATCCTTTTTCAGTGACTTTTATGTCTAATTTGCTTCCACTAGTATAGTCATCTAACATCAATATATCTAAAAAATGATATTGTTAAACAATGTTATTATTTTTCATAATTTTTCTTACTTGTTATATTTTGGTTAATTTTTCATATAAGTCCAGTTATTTCTGTTTATTAATGTAAATTTCAAGTAGTATTTTTTATTTTCCTAAACGTAAAATTTTGTTCCATAAAATCTGTGTATTGATTAAAAATGAATATATATATAAATTAAAAATGAAATTATCATTTACTAATTTATTTAATATTTCAAAAATCGTATATTACCTATAGACGATGACAAATATTATTAATCAATTAAAATATACATCCATAAAATACGCTACCAAGGATTTCGAAAGTTTTGGATAAGTTGATATTATGCCAGAATAGATTAAAATATGTATTGTATTCCTCAAATTTAATTTTTTTAACAATTAATTGAATAATATTTAATTTTTACTATTAATCAAAAAAGTATACATTACCTATAGTATTGAATTCTGTAAAAGAAATTATAATTGTTTCATCAAGATTAAAAACGATTATTAGTCCCTCTTTTATTATCAATAGATTTCCAATTAGAAACCACAAAAAACTGTATTTCATACAATTTTCAATAGTATTTAATGATAATTTGAATATAAGAAAATAATATTTATACAATCCACAATCAATAATTTAAAAAAATTAAAATGACTTTAAATAAAAGTAATAATAAATTTAGAAAAATTTAATAAAATTATTTGCAAAAAAAAATAAACGTAAAATCAAAAACTATTAAAAATAAATTTAACCTAAAATTTATTTACAAAATATAAAAATAAGTAAACAAAAAGATGAAACCTATTTTCGATCTTTCAAATAATCGAAAAAAATTTGATTTTAAAGTTTGAAGTAGATCCATAAAAATATTATGATAAATTTATAAAAAAAAATTTGCTTTAAAATTTAATTAAAAAAAAAAATTTTGGAAGTTATTATATTATACCATATAGAAGCTGCTTTTCGATCAGAAGTCACTTTCTTAAACTTAGTTGTATCCTTATTTGTTAAAAAATATATTCTAAAATAAATATTTGGAGTTAAATATTGTTGCATTAGATCAGGGAAATGCTAAATTTTAGTATCCCAATCAAAAGATAATCAAATTTATTCATAGATAATCAATAATTCATATTTAACACAAGTATGCAAAGTAGGGTAATTTAAATAATGCAAATTCTATGTTTGTTAATAATATTATTTTGATCGAATTAATTTTCGATATTTTGAAAATCGCTAAAACTAAGTTAAAATCGTGCGCGTTGTAATAGAATTATTAGAGGTATAACTATACCTATTCCTTAACTCTCTCATCACTTCATTTATCTTTTTTTTTTAATATAAAATACATATAATAAGAATAAAATATAGTAAACAATAGATGAACTATACAGTTGTATAATCATGTATTTTAAACATTTATTATTAAAATTTGCTTTTTATTTTTAATTAAAGAAAGATAATATTTGATAATTATATTGTTTTTAAAACTCAAGGAAACAAAATAGACGTAATGTCTGTAAGTAACCTGCCGTTTCAATAACATCCGCGCTCGTCTATATTATGAACACCAGCGTTTTTTTATCTCTTTATTTATTTGTGTATTGAAAGGTAAAAAAGACATTAATTTATGAAATAAGTGTTAGAATATTATTTAAAAGTTTTTTTTATATTAAAATAAAAGTTTTTTACAATTTTTAAAGCATCTGTACGTATTTTTTATAAAAATCGAAGCGTTTATTGCAAGTTTATCGTTTTTTAATCAGAGTGATACATAAGTATTTAAATACTTAAAATTGTGTTTAATGTGAAAATTTATTAAATATTTTGTCAATTATTGTGAAACATGCTATAAACACTGCAGTTATAATAAGTGTAATGTATTATAATTAAAAAAATGTGTAATATTATTGATAATATATAGAACATAAAATATATATAAACATTTAGGTTTCATTATGTTGCATGATAAGATATTCTAATTAATAGAAACAAAGCAAATAAATATTAGCATTAGTTTTAAAAAACTGTGTATTATTTAAGCCCTTTCTAAAATAATACGTTATTGTAAATACTTTTACTTATCACGGCCAAAAAAGCATATTTTTTAGAAACCGTTTTTGTCCAATATATATAAAAAACTATATTTTAGATTACGGGAAATAATAGGAGAATTTTCGTTTGCATGCTGCCGCATACAACTGCATGCAAAGGAATATCCATTTCATCCCATCTTTAAATACTACTTTTGGTTAAACCTTCAATTTGATATTAATTGTTTTACTTATTACATTTGTGTAACAATATGGATTTAATGCATAATGATTAAATTTTGATTGTAATTGACACAATTAGGATTTCAGTGCAAATAAAAATATTAGGTATCATATCCCATAAAAGAAAAAAATCATTGTGTTTTTTTATTTTCTAAATTTGCAAAAACTTTAAATTCAAATTTTTTTCGATTATTTGTAAGATGAATTTAGGTTACTTCATTTTGTTTATTTTTTTTATATTTTGTAAATAAATTATAGGTTAAATTTATTTTTAATAGCTTTTGATTTTACGTTTATTTTTTTTTTGCAAATTCTAAATTTATTATTACTTTTATTTAAAATCTTTTTAAATTTTTTAAATTATTGATTGTGGATTGTATAAATATTATTTTCTTATATTCTTATTTGCATTTTTTTTAAATTTTCGTGGTTTTCATAAAAGTATATAATACTTATATTGAAATTATCATTAAATACTATTGGAAATTGTATGAAATACAGATAAGTTTTTTGTGGAATATAATTGGAAATCTATTGATATTAAAAGAGGGACTAATAATTGATTTAAAATTGATGAAACATTTATAATTTCTTTTACAGAAATCAATACTATAGGTAATGTATAATTTTTTGATTAATAGTAAAATTTAAATATTATTCATTTAATTGATAAAAAATTAAATTTTAGCAATACAATACATATTTTAATCTATTCTGGCATAATATCTACTTATCCAAAACTTTCGTAATCCTTGGTAGTATATTTTATGGATGTATATTTTAATTGATTAATAATATTTGTCATCGTCTATAGGTAATATACGATTTTTGAAATATTAAATAAATTAGAAAATTTAAATTTCATTTTTAATATTTATTTTAGGAAATCATTCCATGTTTTTCAATAATTATTTTAGTGTTACATATTGTCATATATATAAATTGGATCTGTAAAAATATTGGTGGAATATTATCAATCTATCTCATTTATTTTTAATAATAATCTTTTTTCACATTTTGACGAATTATAATTTCAAGGTAATTTTAAATTTTTTTCTTACTATTTATTGTTATATAATTATTCTTTCATAACCAGATGAATTGTTCTATTTATTTTATTTTAAATATTATAATTATTTTTATTTAAAATTTGTGGTGAAGAAAAAATAAGTTATGTTTTTATGTTATTATATTATAATGTTATGTTGTTATGTTTTTATGCATAAATTAGTAAAACCATGATTAATTTTTAAAATTTTTAAACAAAATTTCAATCGGTATAAAAATTTCAGTTTATTATTAAAATTTTTGGGTATCATAGAAAAGTCATGATCTATCAAATTATTGTTTTTCAAATATTGTTGTTGGGATTGTTAAAATAGACAGGTGTACATTTTAAAATTTTTGTTGTTTATAATAATATTTACAAGGAGAGTGTCAAATTTTGGGGTAGTAAATTTGATTTCAAATTTGAAGGCAGATTGTGATTGTTCAAATAATCAAAAAAATTGACCAATTTTTAAATTTTAAAATTCTTTTAAATTTTTTTTAAAATTTTTTAATCGTTTTTTTTTAATTGTCGGGATATGGCACTGTGAAGATGACGTTTAAAATTAGAGTCTATTAAAGAATTTTATATTGGGAGTATGTCTTAAATTTTTCATATCTTTTAAATAAATTATTGACAAATATTTTATTTTTTCGAAAATCCTTTATTTGTTTTTTTTGCTTTAATTGTAGAGTTATGGGTCTGTGAAGATAGCGTTTAAATTTTAGCGTTTTTTAAAAATTTTTTTAAATGGGACTTCGTCTTTATATTGTAATATCATTTAAATAAATTGACAAACAAAATTATAATAATTGGCAATAAATAAGTGAATATTTGTTTTCCATTTGTGGGTTTACGGACTGTCCCTTTATTTTAGGTAAGCTATATAAGTTTACTCAATATTAATGTCTGATTATTTTACGTGAATTATTACAGTGCATTTTTTAAAATTTTATAGTATTCAACATGGGGTAGGTATTCCTAAAACTCGACATCAATAGCACATGAGAAATGCTCAAAAACATTAACAAAATCTTATTGTTAATATAAATATATATTATATTAAAAACTTTTAAAATTTATTTAAAAGTATTGTTTCATTTACTATATTTAAATTTAAATATTTTTTTATGTACATGGGTAGATTTTAACGTGTTTGAAATGTATGGTCGAGTTTATGAAATTATTCCAATATATTTTTTTCTGAAAGCACTATTAAAAATAAGTCACCAATCCAATTTTTAGACACCCCATAACCAAATCTAATTTTAAAAAAATATAATGTTTAAGGAAAGATATTAGCTTGGTTAAAGGATTTTTATCTAGTAGGCATTTAAAAAACCATCTTCTTTAAGGAACAAAAAAACAGTAGCACAATAAAACTTTTTAATTTACAATAATATTAGCAATTTATCGATACAGAAAATATAGTAAAAGTATGTATAATGCGAATCCATCAATACATTTATTTCTACTATTAGTTGTTCGGTAAAACATTTGGAAAATTTGGAAAATGGAAAATTGCATCGCCCATCTATATTTATATATTTATATCAAAATTATTTTAAATCTACTGATAAATATTTGAATACTATTCTTTTTTATACATATAGGTCTTTCGCTATTTTAAAAACATTACACTTATTTTATTTATCAACATTTTATTACTGAAATTATTCACATATAGTGTATATCGTTTTTCATAATTATATTATTATTACTATACTTTACTGTAATATCTTTATCCGTTAATTACAGTTCATAATTGTTAATACTAATGGTTTTTATTTTGTTATATATATGGGTCCATGCAATATATTTTATACAAAATTATACGTACCTATGTTTCATTGTGATCAAATTTTTAAAACTGGTTTGTACTCATAGAAATCATAGTCAGCTTAAATTTCATTTGGCAGGAAGGATTGCCGTGATACTGTCCCTTATAGGTTAAAAAATAATCTATTATGCAATTATTTAAGAATTTACTGTGTTCGTAAGTAATCTACATTATATCCGATTATTCTTACCGAAGATATTTTTTATCTTTCCCAAAAAAATTTTTAAAAAGTTTTATGGAATAAATTTTTGTGGCATTGATTATCTTAAGATTTATTTTATTGAAATTGCTAATTTTTCAATCAAATTGTAACTCAGCAACAGTAGCTTAAAATCGATTATTAAAGACCTATTAATACAGATTTGAAAAGTTAGAAAGAAGCATTATAGACTATAGATATAAGCAGATGAAAGTTTGCTGTTCCAAAAAATATTGTTTTTTTAAATCAGTTTAACCATTTGCAAAAATAATCTCTTTGCTTTATAAAGGTTGAAAATTTAAGCAAAACATCTTTCGATATTCGTAAAAATTGCTTAAAGACTTGGTCGTGTTATTGACTTTTTTTGTAATAAACCTGTTCCTTAAAAATATTTTTTTTTATAGTTATATTATTTCCAAAAATATCCTTTTATTATTCTTGTTCATTTTATCATTTTTCTTTTATTTTGGTTTTAAAAAAAATTTTTTTAATTAATTTATTTTTAATATTCTTCTACATTTTATTATGTAAGATTTTCTGTAACGCTACCTAATTATTAAAATAATTCTACGTTTTTATGTGTTTATTTAATAATTACGTAAAGCTAATTTTGGGAACTTTTAAATTAGTTCACTCTCCTGCAATGCTGTGCATCACATAGATATCAGTCCGTCCACCCTACTATAACGTTGTGTATCAATTTGTTTTTAAGTTCTTATTAAAGGGTATTTTTTCTTCAAAGAAAATAAAATTTAATTTTGATTTTTTTATTCATAACTATGATTTTAGTTTTCTTAAAAGTTGTATATATAATTTTATTTAAGAGATTTCAATATAAAAATCAAATTATTATTTTTTTATAAATTATGTTATATTTTCTATTAAATTATTTTAACGAAATTAAATATTTCAAAGACTAATGCTTAACCTTTATAATTGTGTGTTAAATTTATAGCTTAATAGTAAATAAATACTTAAAGCATAGATTTTTTTTTATTATTTATTCTTGCAACATATTTTTATCGTGAACTTGACTTATTGTATCGTCCAGTAACGGTTTCAAAAAAATGGTTTGTGTTTAAACAGAGTTGCGTATTAATTTAATTACTCCTTATCTATGATTCTCATATTATTTTTTTTTCATTAAATTTTTTTCATAATTAAATAAATTTATGGATTTCATGATTGATTAATCGTTTGCATCCATTTTGTTTACTCGCAAATGAAATGCTTTTATTAGGTTACTTATAGCCTTACAATTAACTTAAAATACATAATAATTTCATTTTTTAAAATTAAATCTTTTATATTAATATATAGGACGATATATTATATTACTTTTTTATTTATTAATTGTTTGAGTAATTATTATAAAAAAAGAATATTATTTTTTATTTTTATATTATATTTAAATAATCTTTTACTATTTTTAAAAATAGAGTATTTAATCTTCTTTTTGGTTATATAATTGTGATAAATATTATGAATTAAATATTCTTTTCGTAAGGGTCACTGGTTTTACAAACCTATTATCAGATTTGCGAATAAGTTAAGGTGTATAATAACAGTAAACTATTATAAATGAATTTTATTATAGTCAAGGTGCCAGCTTTGCTAAATGTATCCAAAAACTTTATCAGCTTTAGAATGTTTATCATTATTTATGTAATTTAGTTTCTTATTTTTTGGGGTTTTGCCCATTTTTTAATCCTATTGTTTTTGCTCAAATTCGATATCCCGGAAATAAAATTTTTTTAATGAAATATAAAATTCTATTTGTTTTTGGTTAATTAAGATTAAGACTTTTATTAAATATTGCTATTATAAGAAATAAATTTTATGAATGATAGAAATATATATTTTTCAAAAAACCAATTCATTGTTTACCTACTGTAGGCTATTTTTACGTGAAATGTATAAAGCATTTATAAATTATCAGAATAAATTTTTATGGACCCCTTGGCTGGAATGTTTCAAAGATCGACGAGGACAGATTCGAGGAATACCTTCGAATCGAGTCAGCGTCGATCCCCGCTTGGCGAGGAGGGGCTACAAGCCCACGAGAGGCCGAAACCCTGGTTAAGAAAGTAACGTCTCTATTACGCGAGGCTTGCGATGCCTCGATGCCTCGCCGCAGGCCCTGGAAAGGGAGAAAACCAGTGTACTGGTGGACTCCCGAAATAGCTGAGCTCCGAAAGGAATGCCACAGGACGCGACGAAGGGCCCAACGAGCACGGGACAGACCCGAAGCTGCTGCGCTCTCCCAGGTACACAAGGATGCCAAACACCGGCTGGCCAAGGACATCCGCCAAAGTAAGGATCGATGTCTGCGTTCATTACGCGAAGACGTAAACAAGGACCCCTGGGGTCTAGGCTACAAAGTCGTAATGGGCAAGCTGAACCGGGGGACTGACAACATGATGGACGCGGAGTTGACCGAGCGGATCATTGCTGCTCTCTTCCCTGAGAGGCCCATCCGGGAAAACCCGGTAGAGGGCAACACCCAGGGAGGAGGTGCCGCTGTTCAGCGAAGGCGAGATGGTCAAGGCCATAAAGGCCATGAAAAATGGCAAGGCGCCTGGGCCGGACGGGATACCGGCGGAAGTGCTCAAAAGAGCGGTTAAAGTAATCCCTGGTATCCTTATAAGCATGTTCAATGCGTGTTTGATGGCTGGAGTGTTCCCAAAGCAGTGGAAGGTGGCACGTCTCGTGCTCTTGAACAAGGGCAAGGGGGGAGCCCCGGACTCTCCATCATCTTACAGACCTTTGTGTATGTTAAATACCATTGGTAAGGTGATGGAGAGCTTGCTCCGGGCAAGGCTCAGAAGGGCAATCGAGGAGGGCGGTGGTCTCTCCGATGAGCAGCATGGTTTTCGTGAAGGGCATTCCACGATAGACGCCATTCGGCGTGTCGTGGATACCGTAGAGGCTGAGAGGGAAAAGCGGCCTGCAATTCGCAAGGACGTCCTTCTGGTAACGCTGGACGTCAAAAACGCTTTCAACTCAGCCAGGTGGGATGACATGATCCGGTCCCTCGAGTACGATTTCCGGATACCCAGGTATCTGGGTAACGTACTAAAGGATTACCTGCGGGACCGGAGACTGCTCTATGACACGCTCGATGGAAGGCGTGAAAGGGTTTTGAGTGCAGGCATCGCGCAAGGTTCGGTTCTCGGACCGGACCTGTGGAATGCCTTTTACGATGGCTTGCTGCGCGTCCACCTCCCGGAAGGAGTTTCCCTGATCGGGTACGCCGACGACGTGGCCCTGACCATAACTGGCAGGGACATGGAAGTGACCCAGGAGAGGTTGAATCTAGTCATGAGACGGATCAACCTCTGGATGGGCGATCACGGGCTCCAGCTTGCGATCCCAAAAACGGAGATCGTACTGCTGACTCGTCGAAGGGTTCCCACCGACTTCGATGTAATTATCGACGACGGCGGAAACCCTCACACGATCCGAACCAGAACATCGGTGAAATACCTGGGAGTTCAGCTTGATAACAAGCTGACCTTCTGGGAGCAATTTCAGAGGTCGTGTGAAAAGGCAGCGTCGGGCGCATCCTCCCTGTCAAGGCTCATGGCCAACATTGGGGGACCCAAACCAGGGAAGCGAAGGCTCCTGATGTCAGTCGTCAACTCTGTCCTGCTTTACGGATCAGAAGTCTGGGCGAAGACCACAGAAACTGCCAAGTACAGACGAAAAATATCGTCGGTACAGAGGCAAGCGGCAGGGAGGATCGCCTGCGGATACCACACGGTATCTCTAGAGGCGATCCAGGTTGTTGCTTCGGTGATACCCATTGACCTGCTAGCGTTGGAGCGGAAATTCATCTACGAGAGCGTAGATGAGCGCGAAGTGGCTTCCACTCGCGCCCGCTTCAACTCTATGAAAGCATGGAATAAACGATGGAAAAAGAACCAGGAGAAAAATGCCCTATGGACGCGCAGACTGATCTCAGACCTGCAGGCATGGATGGGACGACAGCATGGGGAGGTGGATTTCTACCTTACCCAATTCCTGACCGGGCACGGGTATTTCCGTGTCATGTTGAAGCATTGGCATAAGGTGGCAACAAAGGAGTGCTTGCACTGTCCGGGCTTAGATGATACAGTAGAGCACACATTCTTCGAATGTGTGCGCTACGCGGAGGGGCGCCCGCCCTTCCTGACTTGGAGGCCGGAGACGGTGGTCCCGGAAATGCTACGGAGTTCCGAAAATTGGAACAAAGTAGCAGAGTACGTAAGGACCACCTTGTTGCAGAAGAAGGAGGAGGGCTTTCTATCGTAAAGAGCTCTCCTGCCCCTAGGCAGGGGGGAAGGTAGCGGCCAGTTGCCTAGGCTGCGCGTCCCAAACTGAAGTTATACCTGAAAAGGGAGTTCCGGTTTGGGACAAACAAGCGCGGGGGGTTTAAAGTGTGTTTATCCAGTAAGAATCTGGGGCGTAGCCGGCGACCGCGTTCGCCGGTGGTCTCCCAGTTGTACACTTTGTACAACTGGGCGGTCATGGAAATTTGCGGGTCTTTAAGGCCCGCAAACACTCCATGGCTGATGTAAGATTCACATATTTCCATATTATTATTAAAAAAAAAAAAAAAAAATTTTTATGGACTCGTAAGTGGATTTTTAATTGTGCATGTATCATGTTATCATAGAATTTTATTTTTCGATTTAAATTATTGTTAAAATAATAAGGACTGAATGATTGTTTACACGTGCAATTAATTTGATTAATATTAATAATTATTATCAATAAAATTCATGTATCTTCTTCAAAAATTGGAAATGCCTTACCTTTTATTTTCCCTAAATTCCTATATTACCTCGTATCATCTTTTTTTCGGTTATAAAAGAGGGTGATAGGTCAAAATTAGTGGCGGATTTGAATAAAGCAGGTCATTTTATCCATAAAATCGTTATTTAGTCTTCTATCTATTGAAAATATTTTCGTTAAGTTTCAGTAAACTTCTGCTCTCGCATTAATAAGTTAATACCATTTCTCAGCATCTATTGACCCGACTTTTTGCTTGCGTTATTTAATACGTTAACTACAAAATCTCATAATTATGACTAAATGTAGATTTATTTAGAGTGGGTGTTTTCGTATTCTTAGGCCCAAACCTAAAAAAATTTGTTTTAAAACCAAAAAAGCGTGTTCTTCGTTCGATTTTGAAGGTTTTTTTGACATAAAATATATCATAGAAATTTTTTTAATTGTTCTCAATATAACAAATAATTTTATTTGAAGTTGCTGATTATTTCATAGAATATTATATTCTTAAACCGTTCAAAAAATTGGCTGAAAATAACTGTTTCTTACTACTGCTAGAGTTAGTTTTGTGGAGACTGGGCGTAAAAATGAGGAATCAAGTGTTATTGCTTTTTTGGCACTTTTAGCGTTTAAAGCACGTTCTTATAAAATTTTTAGGCCGCAAATAAAAAATATCGATTTTTTTTTCATAAATAATCATTATTTTACATTAAAACTACTTCTAAATATGTCAGTTATGTTATTTTCCATTATTGGGAAGCGATCAGAATATACCAATATTAGGGGTATTTTTATTCATTTTGATCTATTTAATTGAGATAGGCAATTTTGTTTTATTTAAGAGTAGTTAAATATGCATTAGTAATCGAATGACTTACTCAAGGAAATCGTTCAAATTTGCCCTATTTTATTGAGGGGATAGTCAAATTTTTCCCTTTTATCATATAGCAGTCAATTGAACATTATTATCCTTCTTAACATGGATCATTTTGTAGGGAAGGGGTACAACAGAAAATATGATTTTTTGGTGGAAAATATTCTATTTAATAATTTAATAATAATGTCTTTTTTATTTTACCAGTGGGTTCTTTAGGGTGAGATGAATGAATTTATGGTGGACAGTGTTCAATTTTTCGTCCCATCATATTATCGTTTTTTCAACATGGAGGACCTTAAAATTTAAAAATAATTTCTTTTAACTTTACCAGGGTTTTTCTATAGGGCAAGAAATTCGAAATTGTAATGGAAATCATTCAATTTTTTATGGACTTTAAATATATATTAGTATTATGTAATTTCTTTTTTTACCCGCAAGTGAGATGTGTTTATTAGGTTATTTATAGCCTTTCATTTTGATCGAAATATTGATTATTAAAAATACAAAATTAAATATATATTTATTAATATTACATAAAATGATGTATTTATTGAATCGTTTTTTAATTATTAATCTTATGCATAATTAATGAAATATTTTAATAGTATTATTTAATATTATATTAAATAATCCTTAAAATTTCTTTCTCTGGTCAAGGTCATTAGTAGAAAATAGAAATGTGTAGATCATCGTAAAAAATAGAAATGTGTATACCATCGTATGACTTATTATATGACTATTTAATATAGTCCTTGAGCATGGTTTTATTTGCGATTTTTTTTGAAAGCGTGTCCATGGAATTTTCCGACAGTATTTTTAGTTTTTGGGGTCGCTGATTCCAAATCTGAAATCCGTTTTGACCTAAATTGGTCTAATTTTGAGTAGTTGTTTATTTTGGCTCATTTTTATCGTTATTTTGTTATTTTTGATATTTAATATATATTACCATTACCATTATTAATATACAGGTATATACAGGGTCTATATACCTAATTATCATATTAACTCATACGAAAAAAAAATTGTAGCCCATATAAGGGATTCATAAACTACGTTTCACGCTTTTTAGGCCAATTTTAGCTATGTTTATGAAACAATATCAATTTTTATCTACATTTTTTGATTTTTGAGTATTATAAAGTAGTTTAATATGAGTATTATTTTTAATTTATTTAAAAACTGTGCAGTAGCTCATAATAGGCACTTATAGGCTATTTTTATCGTTTTTGGGGTAATTTTAAAATATATTTTTGACCAATACCAGTATTGGATCGAATTATTGAATCGAATTTTTAAGATTTTTTTATTGGATTGTTAATTGGTATACCCTATTCCGGTAAATTCATTAAATTTTATAATAATATCGCTCATTTTCATTTTTTTTGCAAAAATAGTGTCACGTGGTCGTATATACCGATTGAAGTAAGAATTTAAAATTTTTTTTGTCTTAAAGTTTGTATTTCAAAAAGTTGTTGACCATACACCATAAAAATTAACAAAATTTTAAGTTGAAAAAAAAATTTGTGGCTAAAATATGACAAAAAAGCCTTTACCATTCCCCTAAAAAGCCTTTACCGTTCCTATTAAGAACTTGGTGTTTTAAGCAAAATAAGGGCATGGATTTTTATTTCCTTTTTTTTCCTTTTTTTTCCTTTTTTATCATTAAAAATGATAATGATCGTATGATTCATTTATCGTATGAACAACAAAATCATAAACGCCAATTAAATAGAATAAATAATATGAATGAATTAAGAAAAAAAAAAGAGCTACTGATCGTAAAGAAAGTATGAATGTAAACCGATTAGTAAAAAAACTGAAATCAGATATATCGAATAATATGACAGAAGAAAGATTATGTAAAAGAAGATTACGTAATTGTTCTCATTTTATGAACCAAAATATATTAAATAAAAAAAGAAAATCAGATCTTGTAGATATTATGGATAAAGATCGTTTATTAAAAAAAAGATCATTAGATACTACAAAAAATATGTCTTACGATAGATTAAATAAAAGAAAATTAAAAAATTGTACATATAATATGAATATTGATAGACTTAATAAAAAAAGAAGAACTGATCGAACTGTTTTTATGGATAACGATCGTTTATTAAAAATGAGAACATCAGATATTACAAAAAATATGGCTCACGATAGAGTAAATAAAAGAAAATTAAAAAATCGAACATATAATATGAATGTCGATAGACTGATTAAAAAAAGAAAAACTGATCGCACTGATCTTATGGATATGAATCGATTATCAAAAAAAAAGAACAACCGATAACATATTGAATATGTCAGTAGAAAGATTATATAAAAAAAGATTAAATAATCGTACATGTAACATGAACATTGACAGATTAAATACTAAAAGAAAATCTGATCTATTGGAATCTATGGATATTGATAGATATTATAAAAAAATTAATTTGAATAAAATAGACATAGTTAATGTACAGTACCTCGATTTTGGTGACATGGTGATTGAATGTAAATACTGTAATGCATTATACTGGAAAAATGAAACTTATGTTAATACCTATTGTCATAAGGGAAAAGTAGTATTATCACTCTTAAGTCAGTATGATGAATCGTCGAAAGAACTTCTTTTTGAAAGAAAATTTCGTGATTTAATACGTTACTATAACAGTCAATTTTCATTTGCAACATTTAGTACAAAAGAAATAAAAAATGATAAAGGAGTATTTAATCTTAAAATTCTTGGACAGGTTTACCATATAATACCTTCATCTATAGATATTAAAAAAGATAAAAAACCTTGTTGAGGTCAGTTATATATGTATGATGATATTACCTCTGTGAAAGAAAGATTAAAACAGAATCCATTATTACTAGAAAATCATGTTAAAATATTAACAAATATAATGAAAAATAATCCGTATAGTCAGAAATATAAAAGCTTATATGAATTGACGGTATATGACTCATTACCTGAATATTATTTGTATTTTACTAAAACATTAAAATTAAATCAAAATGTATATAACGAACCACGAACAGCAGAATGTGCAGCAATAATAGTATCGAATAACAATGAGTTTCCTGATGATTTTGATATTTGTATATATCCAAAACATAATAATGTTAATGAATGTACGTGTGTAAGTAAATTGTCTTTTCATTTGGACCCAATGACATTTCCTATAATGTTTCCCAAAGGTGATTTAGGTTGGCATAATAAAATGTTTCAAAATCGTAATACCAAAAAAAGATTAACTTCTTTACAATATTATGCATACAGAACAGCATATAGGGAAAGTATTATATTCGATCCTGTAATTCGATGTGGTCGACTAACACAACAATATTTTATTCAAGGTTACATTATAATTGTAAGCAGTAGGCTAAATTATTTAAAATTTAATCAGAAGAAGTTTAAAATACATTATTATCAAGGAATAATGGATCATATTTCTGGACATGCTGCAAATTATTCTTCAAATTATACATATCGAAATATATATATCGAAATATACATATCGAATTATATATATCGAAAAAAAATTAGGAAATATATATTGTCTTCCATCAACTTTTTTAGGGGGTCCTAGGCATATACATCAGATATATCATGACGCGTTAGCCATAATGCGAAATATTGGACATCCTGATCTCTTTATTACCGTAACATGCAACCCTCAGTGGCCTGAAATTCAACGTGTTTTGAAAAAATTTCCACCTGGTACGTCATGTAATGATATACCAAATATAGTTAACAGAATATTTCATATGAAGTTAAAAGCAATAATCAATGATATAATTAAAAACAAATTATTTGGAAAAATTGCTGGTTATGTATATACAATTGAATTTCAGAAGAGAGGCCTTACTCATGCACATATTTTATTTACTCTTGAGTACGATAGTAAAATTTTAAATCCAGCAGACGTTGATAAATATATATATGCTGAGATTCCTGAAAATGATATCATCTTAAAAGATTTAGTTATTAAACACATGGTTCATGGGCCCCATAAAGGTAAAAATTTTCATTGTTATAACAAGGAATCTAAAAAATGTAAATATAGATTTCCCAAACCATTTTTCTTTTAGAAATTTCAACTTCTGATAATGAAAACTGTTTTCACAAAAATTGAATTATCATTATTTTGTTTATTTGAAAACAAAAAAAAAATTAAATAAATATATTTTAAATGAAATTTCAATTCCTTGTTATTATTTTTTTAAAAGTATAAAAAAATATCCTTTCTGTATTACATGTATATAGATTACATAATTACCTTTAGTTGTTTGTATTTGTTTAATAATATAATTATAATTTTTTTTTAATATAGGTTTATTAGTATTGATATGAAAATTTCATCAGAACAAACTCATTCTGCTATTCGAGCTATCAAAAATGGTACTTCTATTTTACATACATCTAAAAGTATTGGTATATCGAAATAAACAATAATGAGAAGATTAAAAAAATATAACATAAGAAAATTTTATATTTCATTATAAATTTATTAGATATAAACTTAAGATGGGAGAATCGTTTAGAATAATTGCTAGTAGCATAAATATTTCACGAACTTCATTTAGAAGATATTTAATAATATCTGAATTTCAGTTATTGCTAATTTTTTCATCATTGATAATAATTTATTTGAGTTCAAATAATGACAGAAAAATTAATACATACGGTATCACATTGTAAATAATCTTTTTGTTTTTTTAAATTTTATAAAAATTAAATTTTAAGTCTTATAAATAAAAACAAAAAATTTATTTATTTAGAGTATTCTTGTTCTTGTTCTCTTAGATTTATATGCTTCGGTATGTCCAATAGTATTTTATAGGCCCAAATGAATTAAGTAACCTTAAAATATTCAATAAATAAAACACATTCATCTAAATTAATTATTCCAGAAATGTTAAAATGATTCATAAGTGTCAGAGTCGCCCAAAAGTATTAAATTGGACCAAAATTATTTAAATGGTACTAAAGTACCATGTTAACCCATTTGTCAATTTGTTCTAAAATTTTCAGATTGCACCACAAGTGACAGTCTGTCTCAGCGCAGGTAGAATGGTCCTAAAGAAGCAGGTTGTTCCAAAAGTGTTAGTCTGGCTAAAAAGTGTCATATTGCGTGATCCTAAAGTGTCAGATCTTCCTAAAAGTATTAAACTGGCCGAAAAGTACCCCATTATGTGGCCCAATATTGTCAGCCTGGCCAAAAAATGTAATACTGCGTAGCCCAAAAGTGACAGATTGTCCCAAAAGTGTCAATTTCGCTTAAAAGTACCCCATTAAGAGGCCCAAAAGTATTATTTTGGTTCGATAGTGTGAGACTGGCCAAAAAGTACCATACGCTTGGTCCAAAAGTGTTAGATCGGCCCAACAGTGTCAGTTTAACCATAAAGTCACATATTGCGTAGATCTAAAGTGTCAGATCGGCCCAAAAGTGTCAAACTGGCCCAAAAGTACCCCATTAAATGGCCCAAAAGTGTTAGCCTAGCCAAAAAGTATAATATTGCGTAATCCAAAAGTGTCAGATCGGCCCATAAGTGTCAACTCGCCCTTTAGTACCTTACCATACGCTTGGTCCAAAAGTGTCAGATCGGCCCAAAAGTGTTAATTTCGCCCAAAAGTACCCCACCATACGCTTGGTCCAATAGTGTTAGATCGGCCCATCAGTGTCAGACTGGCCCAGAAGTACCATATGGCGTGGTCCAAAAGTGTCAGACTGGCCCAAAAGTACCATATTATGTGGCCTTAAAGTGTCATACTGGCCCAAAAGTACCATACTGTGTGGCCTAAAGGTGTCATGCGACAGCGGCGACAGCGGCGGCAGCGGCGACAGCGGTTATAACTTTATAATAGTATCATCTGTTCATGCAGTTTTCTTCAACTTTAAATCCAATTTGCTGAAAGCTACACCCGATCCAGTGCCAGTGTTGTATAAATAACTATACAAAAGAACTGTAAAAGTGCAATCTGTGTGTTTTTCAAGTGCATAAATATTACCATCTAATTGCACATATTTACACACACGTATATTTCTTTGGCGCTAAAATAAAATAATGCATAAATCATCTAGCTCAACACAAGACACCTGATTTATCTGCGGTAACCCAAATATTATCTATCAGCCTTTATATAATTGCACAACATGTGGCAAGTCAGTATACCGACGCTGTGCAAAAGCACCAACAGGTACTCAAGCAGTATACTGTCCGGCATTCTTATCTAATAAACAAGGCAAAGAAAAAGAAAAAAGCAACACTACGATAAATTCCGCCCACATGAGTATGGCTTCTTTGAAAACCATACACTACGCCTTACTACAGTTCCGCCTCGACTACAAAAAACTACAGTTCAGCCACATCACTCCAGCACTGGCACATCAAAAATTTATTCCAAACAAACGACAGCAGGCAAATCAACTTGCTCGTGCCTTTCTTCATTAACTGACGTTCTCAAGACTTGGGAACATAATATACAAACAATATTAGATGTAATACAACAAAAAATTTACAAAAACCAAAAGATCTACCACAAAAACATGAAAGATGAAATTTCAAATTTACGAAGTACGCTTGAACCACTCATTGCAGTAAGAAATTCTACATTACTGGCAACCACTACAACGAAAGCAGCATCAGTTCCAACTACTACTACATAGTTCAAGACAACAGGGTCCTAGTCATCTTACACATGAAAATTTATGTAATTATAATAGTCAAACTTATAGCAGTCTTAACCTTAACTTATTTGATAATAATAATAATAGTAATAATAATAATATGAACAAGTGGCATAAGGTGACAACAGAGGAGTTCTTGCACTGCCCAGGCGAGAAGGATACAGTGGAGTACACTTTCTTCGGATGTGTGCGCTACGTGGAAGGGCGCCCGCCCTTCCCGATTTAAAGGCCAGAGACGGTGGTCCCGGAAATGCTACGGAATTCTCAAAATTGGAACAAAGTAGCAGAGTACGTAAGGGCCACCTTGTTGAAGAAAAAGGAGGAGGGCTTCTATCGTAGATAGCTCTCCTGTCACTAGGCTGGGGGAAGGTAGCGGCCAGTTGCCTAGGCTGCGCGTCCCAAACTGAAGTGATACCTGAAAAGGGAGTTCTGGTTTGGGGCAAACAAGCGCAGGGAGGTTTATAGTGTGTTTATCCAGTAAGAATCTGGGGCGTAGCCGGCGACCGCGTTCGCCGGTGGTCTCCCAGTTGTACACTTTGTGCAACTGGGCGGTCATGGAAATTTGCGGGTCTTTAAGGCCCGCAAACACTCCATGGCTGATGCAAGATTCACAAGATTCCCTTGACAAAAAAAAATAATATGAACAATAATAGTAATTTTAATTATAATTATATCAGTATTAATGATAATAGTAATAATAATAATCATAATAATAGTAGCGATAATAATAGTAATAGTCACTTAATTTTACACAATAATCATAGTACTAAGCATGAGCATATAAACTATGGTTATCCTTTGAACCTGTCATATAAAAACTCACACCCCAACCAAAATCACACTCAAGCACATTCTTATAATAATAACCCATTAACTAATTATATGGAAAGCTATGAAATATACATAGCAGGCTTCATGCCACTTAGCCTGAAAGATAATCTTACAGGTCTTTGCTATAGTATACTTCATGGCATATCAGACACATTTAACATTAGTGAGGTTACCTATGTCCAAATCTTACACACTAATGTCTCAAATGAAGCTTCCGCACAACCTTCTGTCACTGGTCATCCACCATTAATAGTAAGACTCTCTACAACTTCCCAGACAAAACAGATCTTATCACTTAAACGCTTGATAAATTATTATAACACTAGAATAAGTATTTCTTATGGTCCGAAATCAGCAAGTATGTGGAGTAAATACTCCGCACCAAAAAACCTGAAGTCCAAGGTATAGGCTAATATCGAGACGTACTGCGGTTATCCAGATGACTGCAGGTATTGCACTAACATACAATCATTCCTGCACTTACTTATAATACCGCAATTTTTCGAAGATGGTAGGATAATACTTATTTATTTATTTAATTATTTATATATTTATTTATTACTTTCTCTTTTGGCGATAATAGGATATGACTTATATTTCAACTATTTTATTGAAGATGACAGCACAAAAAACGGAATTTTAATCAGATGGAACGACGGAGTCCTTAACCAGACTGGCGAGTCATTAGACGCAAGTCAAAAGATGGAGTTCACGACTAGAACTAAATGGCCTTGAACCAGTCCTGAAGTAATGTGAAAACGGTCCCTGGATAGGCCCGCATAATGTAGGAAGGGAGTGGAGTTTTAGTGGGTAAAGGCAAACTAAGTCGAGTCCCACATAACTGTCAGTCCGGATGCTGAACAGTATGCGTAACGCATTTCTCCACTTCCTACGCAAAAAAAATGGGAGTTTTTCACTTGCTCTACGCTGATGACCTCCAGGTTTATATACAAGTTCCTCCTGAAGATGTAAATGCAGCCATAACAACTCCTAAACTAGTCGCTGATAAAGTTTCAATCTGGGCTGATAGCGTTTCACTACGCCTAAATCACAAAAAGACTATGGCTATTTATTTTAGTACACCCACCTTTGTTGAACGCCTTAATGCGTTAAATCTTGAAATTGAGGTAGGTGAAGATACAAAAATTCCATTCACTAATAAAGTCAAAAGTCTAGGTGTGATTCTGGATAGTAAATTGGCATGGAATTTTTAAATAAAATCCATTGAAAACAAAATAAATAGGATTTTATACTCACTCCGGTTCATAAGACATTACACCACTGAGGACTGAGCAAAAGTTTGAATATAGCAAAAACGCTCCTTTTCGGGATATTCTTAGCTAATTTAAGAGTGAAATATAAATTTTTAATTAAAAAATCACAAAAATTATTGAATAGCGACCCAAAAAACCCTCTGGACCTAGTCTGAACGCACAAAGTTTGAATATAGCAAAAACGCCCCTAAAATACAATACGCACATAAAATACAAAAATATAGGCCATAAAAGATTAATTTTAGGAATTTCTATTACACGTTATTATAGTAAAAGTATCCTCGCCCAGTATTAACATATAATTTGCGAATAAGTGCTGATAAGTTAGTAATAATTAGTATTAATTATTAAATAAATTTGATGTAACAAAAAATTTCGTTACCTCAAAAATTATCATTTCAACTGAGTAACGAACAGTTCGATATACCGAAAAAATTTTACACTCATTTCTTGTTCGCTATATCGGAAGTTTACTGTAATTATAAAAATATAACGAACGATAAAAAATTAGATTTATAATTAAAATTGGTACTAGGTCGAAGAGTTGCCCTCTCAAATTGAAGAAAATGTCAAAATAATGTCGGTGGATTGGCCCAGGCGCAGTAGCTTAGTTGGATAAAGGCCTCTGTTGCAAAAAACGTATTTTTGTAAATATTTTCGAAAAAATTGAAAATCTAATAAGACAACGACAGAGATAAATGATTTGCGAATTTATTGACTTAGATTTTGTTTATTTATTTTTTGATTTGAGTGAGAACTTCTTCTTTAGCGTTGGAACGAAGACTTTATCTAAATTGCCATTAAATAGTGCTCATTCAAGACAGAAAATAAATAAATGAAACCTACGTCAAAAAATTTGCAAATCATTTATCTCTGTCATGGTCTTCTTAGATTTTCCATTTTCTAAAAAGAATATATCTTATTTATAATAAAGATAAATAAATATAATGTTAGGTTATGTTATGAGTTGCCGAATCAAAATCGATTCGGCAATCATGTATTGACGTATTTGTGCATGTGCTAGAGAAACCTGTTTTGCAAAACCGAAGTCGTAAAACATTAAATATAAGGTATTTATATTGACTTATTTTCTTCAACTTTTTAATGTGTAAAAAATATAATTTCGATTACATATCAGTAAACGCCCGTGATAAATAATATTTGAGAAACTTTTCAAAAAAATTATAAAAAACTAACTTGAAAATAATTAAAGAAAAGGAAAGTTAAAAGTACATATTTAAAATCCTAAACTATATTTATTCTTTTTGTCTGTGTAAATTCAAAGTAGCTAAAATTATTTTTTACTATGTCATGTACAGAAGAATTTACCTGATGCAAATTTACTCCCTTCTAATGTAATCAGATAAGTACCTTTTGTTTTTTAATTATTTATTTTTATTTTAAGATAAAGTATTTCTTTGAAAAAACCTTTCTTGTTTTAGGGAATCAACCTGCACAGATGTTCAGACCTGTAAGACATCGTCTGGGTGTATTTATAGGCTTACATTTATCTTGCTACAAAGACATGGCCTTAGCTCTACAACATTCAAACGTTCTACAACTTTTTTATCAGCAAATAGTAGCAAATAGTATCAGTATATATAATTCAAGTACTTTTTATTTATTGCATTAATAAATTTGATTCATTTAAATATTAGCAGTGATTCTTATAATGAAATAAGTAAATTTATGGAGATCGCCAAAGAGTGTTTGTCCAATCATACACTGAAAAAACTATAAAACCATTAAGCTGCAAAAAATCTTGAATTGATTATTACTTAATGGACCTAATTATTTGACAATTATTTCTCATGCAGAAAAGATCTAATAATTAACACATGAACAATAGTTTGTGTGTTATTTTTCATAACAATAAATAAGAAGTGTGTTACAAAAGAAGGAGTTAATTTATTTGCAACAAGTTATAGCAGAACCTAATTCAGTAATTTTTGTTTATCGTTGAATTTTAACTTATAAAAATAATAATAAATGCGTAAATTTTTCTTTTAAAAATGTTTCATCAATTACTTCAAGGTTTAATTCCTTTACAATAAGCAGCATATTTAGCAACGGCATTGATAATAGCAAAAGAATAGTGAGTCTTTATATCAATGAACAATAATAATCAATGATTCAACAAAAACAAAAAATTGCAATTAAAACTACTTGTGAAATTTACTTGGTTAACGCTAGTGTGTAAAAGAAAGAAAAATAAAGTACGACTCAACCAATCGATGTCTGCTTTAAATGAAAATTCATAGTTACAGACAGTGAATAAATTGTTACTCAAAAGTAAGAAATAAATGGATTATTTTACAAATAAATTAGAGCATTATAAACATTACAGTTCTTATAGTGTCTGTGTAAATCGATCAAGCGTGCATGAGGCACCTCGCAAATGTTTTTATAACCTCAAAAAATAGTACGCGTCTTTGTACTTTATACACACAGACAGACTTTTTTTAATAAGATTTTTTATACTTTTTTAAAATAAGATGCGTATGAATTGTATAGTTTTTTTGAATATATTTGTAATTAATTTTATCAAATATTTATTAGTGCCATTTTGATAAGAAATAAATTGTCAGTGTATGAATTTTTGCACAAGCTTTTTGGTTTGCATCTGCATTTTTTATCATGCCAATTTTCAAGATAAGTTAAACGATATTATGATGATAGTAAATTACCAAATTTTGTAGTAATTTCAACTTTATAATAGTCAAATACACAGAAGACAGAAATCATATATAAAATAATAGTTATTAATTTAAAATACAAAATTGCAAGAAAATAATAAGAGGAATTATTTAAGTTTTTTATTTGGTTTATTATTTTTACATCAGCTACAAATTATTTGTAACTATTATATAATATACGTATACATATATATATCGAAATGTCAGCGAGTACTTATTTTTTGATGAGTAATTATTTTAAAAATTATTTTGAACAAGAACTATTTTTAAAGGGAATTTGGCAAGATAATAACACAAAAAAAATAATATAAAATCAACAATTTTTTTTATATTTGTGTATCCAAAAACTGTATATAAAAAACTGTTCAAATTATTTATTTTGTCTAGTGTTAAAGATTTTTTTTTTGATAACCAAAACAAAATGGGCATTTTCATCATGTAAAAAAAAAGAAGAAACGGAAGTTTGTTATCAAAATTTAAGAAAAAAAAAAACAGGATATTTTAACAAGCTGAGATTGACCATTTTTGCTCACCACTTATTTATATTTTACAATTTCTTTTTTTTAATAATACCAAGCGACTTAAAAGTTAAGATTTTGAAATTAATCTTCCCAGAAAAAGAACAGAAATTATTTATCCAAGTCGGGACGCAAACCTTTAACGTTCAGAGCAAAAGTTAGTGCGCTATCGGCTGAGCTATGAATGCTCTCAATATATTATTATATGTGGCATTGCTATGCCATGCCATAATTGTGAAGAGTTTCAATTAGCAAATTTTGTAATTATTTTATTTTTTTCTATTGCATCTTGCATAGTAAATTTAAAGGAAAAAGCAACTGTGACAAACATTTTACGGGTAAAAATAAATTAAGTTACCAGGCAAGGATAACACGGAGAGCACACATTCTTCGGATGTTTGTACTACTCGGAAAGGCATCTGCCCTTCCCGAACTGGAGGCCGGAGGAATTTATACCGGAAATGTTGTGGAGTGCTGAAAACTGGAAAAAAGTAACAGAGTACGTGGGGACATTTTTGCTAGCGTAAAAGGCGGAGGGTTTTCTATCGTAGAAAGCTTTGCCGTCCGTAGGCAGGAGGGAGGCAGCGGCCAGTTGCCTAGGCTACGCGTCTCAAACTAATTTTATATCTGAAGAGAGAGTTTCATTTTGGGACAAACAACCACAGGGGGTTTAGAGGGTATCTAGCCAGTAAGAATCTGGCACGAAGTCAGCGACCGCGTTCGTCGGCGAAGACTACCGGTTGTACTTGTACCATTTGGTCATTTAACAATATCGTCATACTTTATTCTATTAGCAGAAAATTTTTTTTTGAAAAAATTTAGTTCATTTGTAACAGATAATGAAAATTTTAAATAACCAACTCCACCATCAATACCAAATATCAAACGAAAATTTAGTATTCATCTTTTTACTTCAACTTTGTCAAGGCTATTAGTCATCAAAAATATATAAATTTAAATTACAGTTTACTTCTTCATAATATCGGTATCTACCTTTAACTAGCGAGTAACTTAAAAATTACTAATTAATACAGTCCACAAAAATTAAAATATAAAAATATTGTTAAATAAAAGCTAAATATATAATACAAGATTAAAATATAAAAATAGTCAATTTATTTCAAACAAAGATACATCCAAAATTTCATTCCATTTATTAGCATCTGTTAAAAAATTTGGTCAGTGTCTCACCGGATACCGTTAAAAACGTGATAAGTGTAATAATATAGTGCGAAAATCTTAAGAAGCCAACCTAATACACTTGTTCATCGAAGCAAGTAATCAGGAAAGCATAAATGCCTAAGAGGTATCAAAATAGATAGACGAGTCAAGTAGCATACACACTAACCGTTATTTGTGCTAACCGAGTCCCGGCCTTTATCAAACGTTTGTATTACTATTCTTAATCAACTAAGATGTAGATGCAAGAATCTGGATCATATAGCAAACTTGCAGGTTGCTTGGATCAAGAGTACTTGGAGTTGGAGCAGATGAAAAAAGTGCTCAATGAGGAGCTTAATCTGGATAACTCCTACTACTTACCACATCATGGTGTATTCAAGACTGATGGATCTGGGAAGATCCGAGTAGTGATTAACGCCTCACCAAAGGAAAAAAATGGCATGTAACTAAATAAATATTTGCATACAGGTCCAAAATTGCAGTTTGAGCTGTCAGGAGTCTTTACACGATGGCACTTCTTTCAGTTTGTCTTCACTGCTGATATAGTCAAGATGTTCTGATAGTTGAAGCATCACAAACATGATTGCAGCTTTCTAAGTATACTATAGAGATCTTCAAGGGATCAACTTATTCAGACATATCGACTTTTAACAGTCACTGCTCCTGCATCATTTCAGGCGATCAGGAGGATCTCAAACAGATGGCATCTGATAAATTTCCTAGAAGAGCCGATATCCTGAGGACAGCAGCTACGTTGATGATAATCTAGATGAAGCTCACGACATCAAAGCTGATATACACGTTTGAGATAAGCTTATCACTCTTCTGGCCACTGCGGTAATGCAACTGGACAAGTGGTCATTCAATGACCCACGTGTTACATTAGGGGAGAACTTAGCCTCTTCGACGAAATTCAACATCGGCGTACAGTTAGAACTGGGTCAAGCCACCTCGAAGGTCCAGTTATGTGACCAAATGCTCAATGCTATCAGACATTGCATCTTTATTTGATTTTCTTGGCTGATTGACCCCAGACATCGTCGTAGTGAAAGTCTATATTCAGGAGCTCTGAATTCGCAATTTAGATTAGAACCAAGTGGTATATGAGGACTTCCATCAGACCTAGCTTGTGTCCAAGACCAGATAACGGACATTGAAAAGATTCAAATTTTCAGGTTGCCTTCATATAACTCAAAGCATTCAATGAGAGCTCCATGGCTTTGCTGATCCAAGTGACCAAGCTTTTTATTCTGTAATTTATGTGGTAGTATATAAAAATGATAAACCATGTTAATCATCATTGATTACAGCAAAGAGTAAGGTGACTCCGTTTAAATTTATCTATTCCAAGATTAGAAATCTGTAGTGCTCAACTGGAGGCCAGACTTCACGAAACGCAACTTCAGTTAACAGAAATGTCAGCCAAGGTTTTTTGCTGGCCAGATTCACAGACGGCATTGGCCTGGTTACGAGGTCATCTAACCAAATGGCACACTTTCGTGGACAATCGAGTAAGTGGAATTAATGCACACACCAAAGGGTCACGCAGAATCCGGCAGACCTAAGAAATCGTAAAGCCTGTCCAAGACAACTAAATAACGCTGACATATGGTGGTCTGGACCAAAATGCCTCATGTAGGGTCCTGCGTACTGGCCAAACAATCAATTTCAACCTCTCATTACGGATTGTGAACTGAATACCTCAATGAGGATCTTTGAGACCTTCGTAGAAGGCATCCTCATATTTAAATTGATATCAAGGTATTCTAGTCTAATAAAGTATTAAATTGTTTATCCTCTCTGTTCAGGTAGATAGTCAAATCTAAAAGTAAAGAAGCAGATAAGGAAATCACTCCAGTCAATGCCAGATCCCCTGTGAAGCTAGCTATCACCTAGCTATTGAATATTTCAACGCCACTTCTTCAAAGGAGAAATTCAGTCTCTTCAAGCAGAACAGCGTTTTAATTGTTCCAGTAGTCTTTGCTGTCTCTTCTCATTTATATCAGCTGATGGTAGTCCCATCGTTGAGCATGAGTCCATTTAGCTCGCATACTTATCCAGGATGCTCACCAACATCTACACGTAGGCTCTCTGCTAGTACAAACTACACTGCGCTGAAAATATTGGATCATCCATGATCGCAGTCAGATCCACCAGGCCACCAGAAAGTGCATCTGGTGTCGGCGATTCAAAGGGTCTAGTCAACAGCAAATAATGGCACCTCTGCCTATGGTCCATCTATAACATTCTCGTCCATTCCCATACACTGGAGTGGATTATGCAGGCCTTTTTAACACAAGGGTATTCAAAAGCAATGAGGCCATCTTAAGTGGACAGCTTATTCCTCTAATGCATTTATAGCTGCTTATAGTTTCACTAGCCGTCGAGACCTATGTAGAGACGATGTTTCTACCTTGTTCTAAAGATTGTTGCATGAGAGAAAATGGAGTCAGAATAAAGCTTGACAGTTGCTGTTGTAGTTGCTATTATAATTAAAGAGATTTATTTTTAACAGCTTATAGTTTGCCGTCCACTGGTTTGGTTTGTTACTTAAATAAAATAAAACGGGAGGGGGCAAGCCCAGTATAGTAAAAAAAAAAATTGGCCAAAAATCGGCTTCAACGCAATTTCTTATGAAAAAAAATTCTGCTGGATGGAAAATGACCGTTTTTGTGTATACTAAACAATAGGCACCCGAGATCAAAAAATTTTTATTTTATTTTAATTTTTTTAGCTGCTGAATGAAAAAAAAAAATCTATTTTTTACCATAGAATGGTAAAATATTTAGTTTTAAAATAAAAAAAAAATTTTTTTAGGAACAGCTCTGTATTAAAATATGTACATAAATGATAAATAAACCTAAAAAAAGTGTTACGTATGGTAGGTCAAAATTGATATTCCTAGTATTTGATAAATATGAATAATAAACCGTACATCCGATATTATCACATTATATTATACATCCGACGACACAAGAACCCTCAGGTGCATTTTCGCTGATGCTGACCTGGCACAATAGCGTGAAACCAAAACTCAGCTATGACATAAAGTAGGAGAGAATTATGCAACGTAAATTGCATAAATCCCACCTCGCGATTCTTAGTAATAATTAAGGACGCCTCCGCTAATTGGACGTGACGAGACTGACGCTTTTTTTGTATTGGACGTCTCCCCCAAAATCTCGCATAATGGGCAGATTCACATTAATTTATATATTGCCCTTCAGGCGCCCAAATTGTATTATTAGAGTTACACATCTTATTAGAGTACTACCACTTATTAGAGTACCACCACTTATTAGAGTCAACTATCGTTTAAATAGTACTATCTTTTATAATTCGTTTGACTTAAGGACTTAGACAGTTTTTAATATCTATACTTATAATCAATAAAGTGAAGTTTTTATATAACCAAATCATACGAGTTATCAGTTATTATTGTGACAACTCCTTCTGTAATTACGAACCTAGCCTCAGGTTATGTTCATCCAGCTAAGTCGAACTCATCTACAACTATAACCAGATTAAGTACCAACTATAAACATCTACCTAACTTAATAAACCTGGGGCACTTATATCCCCAGGATAAACTTATTTATATTTAATATTTATAATTACGTATCCCGATTAAACCTCAGGATACGTAACAAAATTGTATTAGTATCATTATAGATGGTTGTATGCAGTATAAAGATGTGTTATTCAACATTTGCAATTTAGTCAAAAAATTAAAAAAAAAAAGAAAAATTTGATTTTTCTATTTTTAGATATTTTAAACTTAAATAAAGTATTTTTTTTATGTTTTTAAATAATTTATATTTTTTATACTTTATTTAAGTAAAAAATAAAAAATGAGAATTAAAAAAAAATATTAAAAAAAAAAATTTTTTTTTCATTTAAAAACTATAAATATTTTACCTTTTTATGGTAAAAAATAGATTTTCTTTTTCATTCAGCAGCTAAAAAAATTTGTTTAAAAAAAATTTAATTTAAAAAAAAATTTTTTTGATCTTGGGTGCCTATTATTTAGTATACACAAAAACGGTCATTTTCCATCCAGCAGAATTTTGAAATTGCGTTAAAGCCGATTTTCGGCCACTTTTTTTTTCTACACTGTGGCACGCCCCGGTCATATACATACACTAATATACAGATTTACATAACAGAGCTGTCACGGAACTTCGGAAGCTGTTCGAATAACATTCCAGTTTTAAAATAGAAGTAACGGGTATGCTTGAAATAGATGGAGTGGAGTGGTCTTTTATCCCATCCAAAGGTCCGTGGGAATGAGTTCTGTGGGAATCGAAGGTCAAATCATTCAATTATCATTTGAATCAAGTTGCTGCCAACTCAACCTTGACCTTCGAGGAATTTAGCAGTCATTTGAAGCAAATTGGAGCATGTTTAAACTCTAGAACCCTGAATTCATTGACCAGTGATTCTAGTGATCCAAACGCCTTAACAACAGGAACATTTTTTAATAGGTGGAATCTTTTTAACATTTATACCTTTTAATTTGCTTCCAGGTATTTACTCTGCAGCTGAATCAGTACGGACCCCTCTCAAACGCTGGAAAGTAGTCCAAAAAACATTGATCTAAATGATTTGATCCTCAGCGAAATTTCAGGCTCAATGACATCGTCATCATACAGGATGATCTTAGTCCTCCAGGACGTTGGGCACTTGGGCACTTGGGCACGTGATCAAGTTTGACCCCGGACCTAATGGACGGGTGAGATCCATAACACTACAAACAGCCTTGACCTCCATGGTACAGCTCATTGTAAAACTCATCCTTTTACCAATCAATTCAAATGCTGTAGATGACCATACTGTAATCAAAGTTGGTAACGTCATAAAAAAAAAAATAGTCTTAAGTCCGTGATTTTCTTTGTCCATTACCCTCTCCATTTTGCTAAATGATATTAATTAATCGGCTAATATGAATTAATCGAGGTGGACGATATGTAAAGGCCATTAGACATCAAAAATTAAATTACAGTTTATTTTGAATTGTTTGTCTATTATTTTTCATGTAAGAATGCTAGATAACATCGGTTATCATGTTATATTTTTTATTACTTTATTTTTTTGGGTTTTTCCTCGTCTATTTTTAGTCACGTTCACCTGATAAAACTATATGTTTTTTGATAAGTAATCTTACACGCCTTTTTAGAACTTAGAAGTCAGTAAGATTCTAGCGGCTACCCTAGCAATACCAAATTAATACAGTCCACGAAAATTATAACCTAAAAATATTGTTAAATAAAAGATAAATAAATATTACAAGTTTAATCTATTATAAAATATAAAAACAGTCAATTTATTTCAAAAAAAGGAAAATCCAAAATTTCATCGCATTTATTAGCACCCGCTAATACAAATTTTCTTGACAAATTCTTTCAATTTAATGAAATACATCATTTTTTCAGTTTCATTAATTTTCACTCATTTTTTTTCTTTGCAATAACGCTAAATTATGGAATTTCAAAATAATCACCCAGTCCTTTACTTTTTGCAATAACTTTTTCTAGCACACCTGATTCATACATTTTTGTGTTATTAGTCTCTTTGGGCTTTCTCTGTTTTCATCATAAGAACAAAGTTTTTTATTACCTATTTTTCCATTGTAAAAAAAATTTATTATTAAAAAGTACGTGATGAGCCCAGTACAAAAGTTAAATTTTGACTAAATAGCAACAATAATAATATCATAACTTAATCATAACGTTTTGCTTACGTTTTTGTGGCCCTTCAACTTTAGAACATCCGACTCCATAATGCGACAATGACATATATCACATATTTGAGTAATAAAAAATATTATATAATTTTTATACAATATTATATTTATTCAATCTCTAATATAAACAATAGAATAATTGATGAGCTTTAGGAGGCCCGCCATCTTGTCTTCTGTATAAAGACTAATCAAATTGCTTGTTTACAAATTTGAATTTTTATATTTTCTTTAAAGGTTATATATTTCTATAATATCTTTTTAATAAAGCTATAAGGGAGATTATAATGCGGGCGAAAAACATAAGCCCAATATAGTCTAGTAATATAAACAATTAATAATAAAAAATAATTGTAAAAAATTAAGTATATAAAGAGCACTAAATTACTTAATTTTATCATATTTGTTTGTTTTGGCGTTAAAAATTTGAATACCCTCAGGTAAGATTTATTTCAAAACATTTGTTAATAGAAAATGACCATAATTGTGATAAATTAACCGATTTTTGCATTTTATAAGCTTTAATATCCAAGATTTTATATGAAAATGTTAAAAATCTAAATTTTAAACGGTTTTTAGCCGGAGGGTGACAAATTGACGTTTTTATGGCAAGGAGTGAAATACTGATGTTTATAGAAGGGTTGAAATATTGAAGTTTTTTGGGGGGGTGGGTTAAAAGCGTGACGTTTCTAGGGGGGGGGGGGTTAAATATTTTCGAATCAGGGACTTAGAATAATTTGAAATGGGAGTCAGAACCTGATCAGGCGCTGATAAGAACAAGAATTTAAGGTTTACGAACTCAGGATAATGTATATTTCGGGATTTATTGTAATTTCGGTTTTTGGATTTATTATTGTTATGAGTCAACATGTACCATGATCGTTGGTTATGTGGACACACAAACTAGGTATAAGTTTTTTATTTTTGCACATGAGTAATTTTAGAAGTTATATTCATCAAAAGAATTCTTTTTCTCTATGTATATTACTTTGGCCTAATAAACTCACTGTTGTTGATAGAGAACCTCTTCCGATGCTTCAAGGTGGATTACTGAAGTTTTGCAGTTGACTACCCCCGCTTGCAGCTGCTGTTTTGCTAAAACACGTTTATGATGTTCAGAATATCTGATATCTGCAATGCATTTTATTAAGACACTCTATATTATTTCAGATAAAGCATAAGATTTATGTCAGTATTTAAATTTCTATTGAGTTTAAAACGACCTTCCTGGACAAATTATAAGGAAAAATTCAAAAAACTTTGATTTTTACTCTTGTCAATATTTCATTCTCAATCTGAGAACCTCTTCAGGACCATTATTTTTTTTAAGAAATAATTTTTTAATTTTACAAAATATTACATTGAATTGTTTGAATTACATATATATTTTACATACCATTTAAAAAACTTAACTTGACATTTAAATATTCTTATGTTCCTATTTTTTAAAAATTACTTAAATGTATAAAACTTATTATTTTAAACATAAAATTCAAAAATTATATGTCTGTACACTGTTAAAACTTTTTTTAGACTAAGTAATAATATTGTTGATATCTGAGCAATGGTTATTTTTTAAAATTTTAAAGGATTTATTAAGAGGGGGTGTTTATTCATAGATTTTTAAGAACTATAAAATTTATACTTTACTAATGGGTTTAAATTCTTGTCGCGATATATGACACTGTTTTATTTTGAATATTGAGTGTTATTAACTTACATTTTTTTATTTTATATTTTTTTCTTTTTTTAATTGCTTTTCCTTCTTATTTTATTATCGTTATATTTTAAGAAAGGGATTTTTTTATAAGTGTATACATCCGTATTAAAAAGGTCAAAAATTACTATGTATTTTATGTAAAATTACACATATATATTCCTATATATACATATATATTTTATATATACATATATATATATATATATATATATATAAATATATTTAAAATTTTATTATAAAATTTTATTTAATATGATTTCTTGAGGGGAATCAAAATTAGCAAGATCACTTTTTTATTTAAACTTATTTGATTATTTTTTTTAATGAATAGTAATTCGACATATTCTCTTTTTTTAGTGTTAGATTCTCTATGTAGAATTTTAAAATTATCCCATTCAAAGTCATGGGATGTTTGTAGCTTATGTGTGGACATTGCATTGTAATTGCTCGGACTCTGTAAATATTGACAAGAGTAAAAATCAAAGTTTTTTGAATTTTTCCTTATAATTTGTCCAGCAAGGTCGTTTTAAACTCAATAGAAATTTAAATTATCTGGACGTTCCAATCCAATTTTCAAAAGTCAGTATTTATAAAAATTTGTGACAGTATTTCCAAAAAAACATATTGAATGAGAATAAATTTAAGATTTCTAACAAATGGAAGTAATTTGACAGCTAATTGAAAACTGATAGATGTCAATATCGAAAATCTGACTTCAGATTTCAAATCAGAGACCCAGTAAACTTAATAAATGAGAATAAATGTAAAGTTTCTAATACATGAAAGTGATTTGACAGCTGTATGACAGCTTTCAATTGTGAATATCAAAAATCTTAGTTAGGATTTAATATAATTAGGATCAAATTTAAGAATATAATATTAAATACAAAAATGTATACTTCAAAGAGTTAAAATTTTATTCTGTTATGGAAGTTTTTTATTTTCTTGCATTCGATTTGTAAAAGAGGTTAGGCAAATTACTAATAAATTTACTGCATAAATTTAATATTTTTTTTCTTTTCCTTAATTAATAATTTGAATTAAGTATAAATAAAATTGCAGTAAAACAAGTCCAAAAAAAATATCCTTGCTTCTTCTTTAATAGATTTAATAAAATACGTCAACACCATGAAAAAAATGGACTTTTGTTTTGGAAGCGCTGAGTAAAAGAGTCTGCTAAAGAAAACAGCCTAGTTCCCGTACTTCCTTTTGCCCTTAAAAAAAATTGGATAATAAGTTTTCAGTTGAATACTTTATTTTTTCTATAAAAATCTTACTGTTCAACAATAACAGCTGGCATTTGTACAAGTTGTACGGGACTTTTTGCATCCTTTAAAGCTTGCTGGAGATTTAATATTTGACCTCGCATGACGCTCATTTGTTTATCAAAATGATGCTTATCAAATCCTTTATCTTTCTGAAAAATAATAATAAATTTATTTATAATTTCTATTTATTTATTGACAAAATAAAATTTGAAGAATAATTAAGATGATTAAAAATTCTATAAACCTTAAAAAGATGATGTAAATCGTCACATAAATCTTGAACAAAATTTTGATCAGACAATTGCGGCAGTACAAGCTCTTTTGTTATATCACTAAATGGATGCTTTGCTTGATTTAGCCAAGCCCAGTGATATGGATAAGCTCGCCATGAATCTGGATGCTTAAACGGAAAGGCCAGACCATTATCTATTGCAGCAATTTTTACTTCGCCTCGTGACTCATTTTTTTTTATTTTAGTATCGTAACTAATTAACCAGTTATCATTACCTAAAAATAAAATTAATAAAAAATTTAAAAAGCAAGTATACAAAAAAAAAAGTTATCTTAGCTATTCCACAACAAAAAATTTTAAATGAAAACGATATTTTTTGGATAAAATATTATTAATTAATATTTACTTCAAATATAAGATTGCTGTTTTTTTTATTTTTTAAATGATTTATTGCACCGGGTTGTAAAAAAAGTAAATAAAGAGACCTAGTTATTATAATTCTTTTTTAATTGTTACAGAAGAGCTCGTAGTAGTATACTAGTAAAAAGTATTCTAGAAAAAAATTTAATTTACTATTTTTTTATCTCAAAATTTTTGTGCAAGCTCCTAGTTTTTAAAAGATTTTTACTCGTTTGTTTTGTTTCAGTTTTTTTCGTTATATAGCTCAGTAAAGATGATATTTAAAAATTTAGCGTTTATTAAAATATCTTAAGGCGAGACTCTGACTTTTATATCTCGAAAATAAACGAATAAAGAATTTTTAAAAATTAGGAGCTTATAAAAACTTACTGAGATCTATAAGACCCATTTAAGTAAAAAATTACAATTTTTGCAGCAATCTAAAAATTGGTCATTTTTGGCCAAATATGTTCATTTGGTTTACTGACTATAACGGTAAGAGAATTACAGATAAAAAAAATGCGTTTTACGGGGGTCAAAAGGTGACAAATACTCAAAAAAAAAATGAGACCAACAGGAAGGTATTTGGTTTACCTACAAGGTAGCAGCGTCATTTAGAAGATAGCCTAAAAAGTCCTATCTTATATAGTATATAGCCCTGCTATAGGGTCTAATTTCTAGGACCAGGAGGCCCATTCAGGTAAACTGAGGGTATGAAGGATGTTTTCTCAACTATCGCAACCTGTTTTAAAAGTTACAAGTAAATCGTATTCCAAAACAATTGACAACCCCCTTGTTATCTTCAAAGAAACCATTTATAATAATTAAAATAAAAATGAAAATTGTAAGAAAATGTGAAAATAAATGAAATTTAAGAAAATGTAAATGGCTCGTTTTCATTTTCTTTGAAAAAATAGCTTACAAAAAATAAAAATAAAAAATTCCTTTTTTAAAGTCCAAACAAGCTTTTTAGACTTTTTTCACCAATAGTTATTCATTATTGCATAAAAATCACCATAACGAACCTTTTACATCAATTTTTTACGTTTTTCGATAATTATAAGGTAAAAACAGCCTAAAACCATTAAAAACCAAAATCGTTACATACGGCCTTAATATATGAATTTTTCTAGGCTTTATGTGTTTTAGAGAACAATAACATATATTTTTAAGTAATTTTATAAAAAACAAGTTTTGGAAGTAAATTTTAACAAAAAAGAGGAACGGTAAAGGCTTTTTTATTAAAAAAATCAAAATAAATCGTAGAAAAATGAACAAAAAAACTTTTCCGTTTGGAAAGTCAAGTAATTTTATGTTTGAAACTTGATAAGTTTTTAATATTTTAATTACAAAATTTCTTAACAGGAGATCTAGGGGGGTACGGTAAAGGCTTTTTTTTTGTCCCTTCGTGATTTTTGCACTTTAACTGATTTTTTTTCCTATTTAACGACCTCTTAAAGTGCTCTTGGTGTAAGAATTTATTTTTTATATATTTAAGTTGTCATTTATGCGATTAAAAGGTTTTGAAAATATTTTAATGAAGAGAAATCAAATTTAATATAAACTTACGTACACATTTTGTAAAATCGTGTGACTCACCTTATCACCTTTGTCATAATTAATGAAAGTAAGTTTAAATTTTTTCTACATGAAAAAAGTTTAACCTTATGATATAGCAGTTAATCCCCAAATATAAATTTTTGAAAATTAATTGATAGCTGTGAGTGACAGACACTCAAAGTATAGGAATCTCCTTTGTGACAGGGAACGGTGAAGGCTTTTTTGCTATGTTTTTATGTTTTATAGTAGTTAAAACATTAAATTATGTTGATTTTTATCGTCCTATCGTCTCTGCCATTCATTCACTGCATTGGAGCGTGCGTAGGTGGAAGCCATTTTGCGCTCCTCTACGCTTTCGTATGGTTTTTCCCGGTTTGGTTATCTGAGGCCCAGTTGAGCGAGATTGTAGATAGGGCTCCGTAGGGTCTCGGTCTTAGGACCGTGATCCGGGATATGCCCCGATGTGGTGCGACATGTCCGGTTGAAGAACATTTGCTGACCATTGAGCAATGCCCGTACTTAACGCCCTTTTCCGCCTAACATCTAGTATGTTGTAGAGCAGCCTTTGGTCCCGCAGGTAATACTTCAGGAGTTTGACCAGGTATCTGGGTATCTGAAAATCCTGCTCGAAGAATCTTAGCATTTCATCCATTACTTTCTAGTCACCGATCCTCCTGGACGCTTTTTCTGTTGCGGTTATAGGTTATATTGGGGATACAGGAACCCCTTTTCGGACTCACGTCCGACTGTTGCATCTATTCTGGACCACTAGTTTACATCTAGTGACCATTTCGAGTACCCTTTGACTCCTGCGTTTAGTTGTAGGCATGCCTCACTATAAGGCCCTATTATTGTTAGTATATTTAGTTTTTTAAAAGAACGTAGTGTGGCAAAACCAAAAACTATGGCTTTGGTCTTACTAGAATTATATTCAGCCCATTTAGCCACCTTTTCCGCAGAATTGTACAGCTTAATAATGCGTTACTGTAATTAATGATCAGGGACCTGCACATAAATTTGGAAATCATCTGCATATAGTAACCTAAATATACAGTCATCATGCAAGCTTTTTATTGTTCATATATATACAGAATAGAAGTGGACCCAAGATAAACCCTTGAGGAACACTAATGATTCTATCACTCGATGAGCGACCACTAAAGTAAGATCAAAATCAGATTAATGAGGAATTAGCAAATCCAATGTCCTTCAGTATTCGTAGTAATTTCGAAGGATTTAACGAATGCTTTCGAGAAATCAAACTGAATTAACAGTTTGGCCAGCGTCTTGTCTTTACCCATGCGTGTATCATCCGTAAATTTTAATAAAGCTGATTGGGTACTGAAACTTATGGTGAAACTTACGGAATCTTATTTGATAAAAATTTAGAAAATTATACAAGAAGCTGCTTAGCTGATCGTAAACAAGTTTCTCCAGAATCTTCGACAAGAAACATGATAAGGCCACCTGGACAGAAATTTAAGGGCGAGAATGGTACAGAGATTTTCATAATTCCAATAATCCAAGATTTTCCATGCTGATGGAAAATGCCCTTTGAAAGAGAGGCATTGAATAGTCTAAGTTAAATAAGAAGAAATACTTGGTACAAAACATTTGCAATTTAGCTTTGAGGAATACTATCCTCACCTTTGGCCTGAGAACTAAGTTAGGAAACTGCTAGGTTCTCATCATTTTGTGAAACTTTCTTGAAAGCAAACCTGTTAGTAGTTGCATTATAAATGATTTGTAGGGAAACTTCAAAGTGGGATGGTACTATATACGAATCTGAGGTTAAAGTTGCCAAGGATTCTTTAAGTTTTTTGGGTCACTGAACACAAATCTGAAGACAAATTTAATAAATACTTCTAAGATATGTAAAATTTTCGCAAATTAAATTTTTAGCTTATTAAAAAATGCAAAATTGTAAAAAAAAATTAGTTTAATAAATATTTGTAGTCTATACCTATTTCAGTCGCAAATTTCAAATTTGAAGTCAAATATCTTGAAAGAATTGGAGAAATGCAAAATTTTTGCGAATTAATTGTTATTCTATTAAAAAATGGAATTTCACAAAAAGTTTATTTAAGTGAATATTTCCTAGTCTTTAATTTTTCTGGATTGCTAATCACAAATCTGAGATCAAATTCAGCGAATACTTCGAAGAATGCAAATTATGGTTTATGAATTGTTTATAAACTTATTTTTATGAAAAGAAACAATAATATATTAACTAAAGAAAAATGATAATTAAAATTAAGAAGTTGAACAATATTAATTTTAATACATTTTAATATATTCTTTAATAAAATTAATAAATTTTTTAAATTTACAATATTTTTCAATTAAATTTTTGTTTTAACAATAATATATAAATTAATATAAATTTTTTGTGTACACATTTTCATGCTTGCAAATTCTAATATAGTTTATTTTTCAAAATCATAATAAATATCAGATTCAAGTTCTATTCCCACCTCCTCTTCATGAATTTTCGGAGTGTTTCTATCATCTCAGGACTTAAAGATCTAAATGTTTTTTTATAACTAAATTGGAAACTTTCGATAAATGGATTAGAATTTGCTAAAAGACGACAAAATAAATTGTTCATGGTCTTTTGCCAATCACATTTTCGAGTAAAAAAAAGGCGAAATTGCCTGACATATTTATTTGCAGCATCTACTGCTTCTTTAGACAAATCTCCGATTGGAAATACTGCGTATTTACTTATTTCAGAAACATTCAGCCGCAATTTATGAACTATAGGTGAAATATTAAACAATGATTATTTCATACTTATTATTCTAACAGTTTCTATTGCGTAGTTCTTATATTTCTCGTGATCAATGTTATGCCTACTTGATAGGGCTTATAAAATCACGTGAATTATTTTTATTTTATTTAAGTCTACTCCAGTTACTTTTGCTACTTCTTCTTCATTGCTGAAAAAATTCCGAGAAGTAGAATTATCATTTAAATTATTTTTCATATTGATAAATGTTACAAGCTTGCTGATACGTATTTTTTGACAATTTACAGTCTAGCATATAAGCAAGAGCTTTTTTCAAAGACAAAGATCATACTTCCACACGATTAAAGTAACTTTACCGATATAATTTTGCGTTATAAGCAATATCTATTAATATTAAATAAGCATCTATGTCTAGAACGACATATTTTTTGTTAAGAATTTAATTTTCGTTTTTGTTTTAAATGAACACAAGTTTTTTAAAATTTTGTTTTCAATCCTTTTCTCCCTAGTTTTCCACCCCTGGAAGAAATTTAGCATTTTTCGGAGTTTATATTTGAAATCAGCAACCTCGATAACCCCCCGGTATAGATTTTCAAGTAAAAATAAAACCTTCTATAAAAATTGATTTTTACCCCAATTTCCTATCCCTAAATAAAATTTTAGTATTTTTTGAAGGTCATATTTGAAATCAGCAACCTCGATAACCCCCCGGTATAGTTTCTTAAGTAAAAAAAAAGCCTTCTATAAAAATTAATTTTTCACCCCAACTTTCCACCCCTAAAAGAAATTTTAGTATTTTTTGAAGTTCATATTTGAAATCAGCAACTTCGAAAACCCCCAGGTATAGTTTTTCAAGTAAAAATAAAGCTTTTTAGAAAAATCGATTTTTCACCCCTTTCACCCCAATTTTCCACCCCTAGATGAAACTTTATAATTTTTTGAGTTCATATTTGAAATTAGCAACCTCAAAAACCCCCGGGTACTAATTAGCAGGAAAAAAAACATAATATTTTACGAATATTAAAGACTTACGTCAAAGTGGCATGTTTTGGCTGCAAAACAGGGCTAAAATCGTTTGTTTTTTAAGTTTTTGCCCCTTGTAGACATTTTCTGAGGGTTTGTTGGTAAAAAATGATTCTTAAATTAAATTCCTCATGAGTTTCTAGTCTTAAAACAATTTTAAAATTTAATTTTTAATGAAAATCTAAGCCGGTATTAATTAAGTGGCACGTTTTGGCTGCCTGGGCGGTAATGGGTTAAAATCTGTTCAAAAAAAAAAATTATATTTATTCGAGTACAGAATATCAAATAAATTTACAAATTCATCACCTACACTTTTCATATGCATATGCTAATTGTCATCTCTTTTTTATTAAAGCATACAAAGCGGTGATATTAGATAATTTTTTAAACTTACACTAAAAAACCGATACCATTGAAGCAATGGCTTAGAAGCGATTGAAATATGCCAATAGAATATATTATTGATTTGATGGCGCGGCTAATAAACGAATAGCTTTTCGCCATTGAATACGGCAGTCATTGTTTTGATGTAAATTTTCGTCAAAATAAAAGAGAATATAAGATTGAATTAATAGAGAGCATACAATCAAAATAATTGTTTTTAATATTTTGATTTAACGTTTAAAAACATTCAATCAATAGAAATTGATTTTAGTTCAATAATATGATTTCATAACTGCCTTCTAAAGTTTTACTTCAACTTGTGGTCCATGTACTGGTCTATTTACCGATCAAGGAACTACCTTCATTGGGGCTGATAAGGCTTTGGAGTAACTGTATATGGCCTCTACAAGCTATATGCAGGAACTTCAAGCTAAGTTACTGTACGAATCTACGAATTGATCGTTCAATCTACCAGGGGCTCTGCATTTTGGGGGTCTTCGGGAGGCTGATGTGAAGTCGGTCAAACACCACCTCCGTAGGGTTTGGAAGATATATATATACTCTAATCAAGCAGATGGAAACTTGTTTAAACTGTAGTCCATTGCTTCCATTATCAGACAATATGATGTCATGATGATGGTCAATTTTTAACACCCTCATTCTGACTATCTCAGTCAAATTCATACATTGTACCTGTGCCAAGTTACTTAAACTTTTTATTTAAGGTGACGTTTGTCCTTAAACCTTTCCTTTTCCCTTCCTATACATATTTTTGCAACAGCCCTCTTGCACTTTTTGTGTCGAGAAGGATTGTTAACAACTTCCTTGGAGGTGCATCAGGGGAGTAGAACATTATTATTATACATATAAATATAAAAATTGCATATAATATTTTATTTTACGTAACGCACCCGGTACGGTGGGTTACAATATATAAACTCATTTCTAAAAATATCTAAGTATGCTTATATTAGTATTGTATTCTTTTATTTAAATTTTGAAATACAAATGTATAATTGTTTATATAAATTATGAGAATTTAAAAACACATAATAATGTTTAAAAAAAAAATTTGTTTATAAATAATATTTTAATTCTTAAATTCTTTTTTATATTAAATTAATAATTTTTTACCTTGATAAAAAATTAATCTGGGAGAATTTTCCGTATTGTAAACTATTAAAATACCTTTATTGTAATATAATAATGTATAGAAGCCTTAATGTATTAGAAAGAGATAGGTAATATCAAGCGCTACCTGTCAGTGAACAGTACGCACTCAGACGTATACCAGTACATACCTTTATTAAATCATAGTCTTTTACATATTATTTACACAGTGTCAATTATTCATATCCATTTGCATCCACTCCAATTATCCACCATTTAATTTTTAACCTCTAATTTATGGCATTATTGTTCAATTAGGTACTACATAAAAAAAATACTTAATAGTGTTTTTTTTATTATCTAATAAACAAAATTTAAAAAAAATTTTTTTTTTATTTCAGTAAAATCCAGGCTAAAATTTATAATGCCTTCTGAAACCCAGACTATTAAATTTTATAACTAATATAAAATTATTAATTTAATTTTTAAACCAAGAAATAAAATTTTTAATTTACTTACTAAACCGAGAAGTAAAATTTAAAATATACTTGTTAAACTAAGAAGTAAGTTTATAATTTACTAAACTAGGGGGCAAGCCCCCTGCGCGCTAAAGTGCGCCAACCCCCTCAGATCATATTTCATGTTTAATAGAAATAAAATTGTGGTTTAATATATAAATAAAAACGATTGTACAGTGAGATGTCAATTTCAAATAATGAACTTTTTTTATAATTCTAATAAACCATTATTATTTTTATTTTTAAAATTTATATCAAGAAAAAAATATTGTTTATTGTCCCTCGGTGCTACGCACCTAGGGCCTGAACTCTTTTCATCCCTCAAAATAAATTTTTCTTTTTTTCCGGACGGCGAAATTTTTTAATAGAATGACGAAATACTCGAATTAATTTTTATATGTTGTGTGTTGCATCTACAAATATAATTAATTTTCTATTAGTTTAAACATTTTTCATTAAAATTTATAATAATTATTTTTACAGTTTATATTATTATAAATTAAAAAATTAATATTTAAAATTATTTATAAATTTGTATACAGTGCGCCACTAAGACTACAGAACATCAATGGACGGCAAATTAGATCAAGATGACGAAATTATTAAGAGATTAGGAGATTGCAATTATTTTATTTCTTATTTCCGTACTTTTACACAAAATTTTATTAATAATTAAGTATTTTAAAAGATAACAAAAATTAGAACTAATGAAATAAATAATGAAAAAATCCGAGCAACCAATAATAACACGAAAAAATTAGACGAAAAATTATGTCACATGAGTTTTTTAGAGATAAAAATTTACCTCAAGAAAAAAATATTAAATATTGCATCTGAATGCAAATATTGACTACTGCCTACTTTTTGCCTCTCAAATTAATTTTTTTTTGTACTTAACGTCGAAATTTTACAATAGGATGACGAAATACTCGAATGAGTTTAGGTATATCGCTTCTACAGATGTAGTGTTTTATTATAGTTAAACATATTTTATTACATTTTATAATTATTTTTACAATTTATAATAATAAATTCAAAAAGAAAAAAAAATAAATTCAAAATTTTTAGTAGAATGTATAATAAAATAAGAAAATTATTTCTTTATTTTTTTTTAATGTTATAATTATAAATTTTTAAAAACTAATAAAAATTAAATAACGCGCGAGCGATTTGACCGCAGAACTTCTGATATAAATCACGTGCATGACAAAATCAACGCGACCAATCAAATCACGAATAATTCGTGAGATCATGAGTTTTAGCTAAGTAGATAAATAGAGAAGTAAAATTTATAATTAACTTATTAAACCGAGAAGCAAAATTTATAATTTACTTGTGAAACCAAGAAGTAAAATTAATAATTTGCTTCTAAAACCCAGACTATGAGATATAAAAAATCAAAGAAAAACAATGTTTTTAAACAGTTAACAGTTTCATAAAATTTAGATACTACGTTCAAAATGAAAAGAAACAAGGTCACGGCTACCCTGAAAGATCGGATAATGCAAAAGTCAGACCCTTCGGATTTTACAGCAAAAATGAATGTTCAACCTATAAGAAGATCGTACTTTTTTGGATTTAAATCTTTTATCTAGCTTTTATCGAGTTATGTGATAAAATGTTTCAAAGAAGGAGGTGAAAATAAACAAAAATTTGCCCTGCTCGCATCGGGCTGAAATTTTCAGAAAAGGTTGCTTTATTGATTCCCAGAAACGTGGTTAAACTCGTTTTTCAAAATCAGTCTTCCTCTTTGAAATATATCAATATATCTCCTACTTAAAATACATGGAAATAGCCATTTTGTATCGGTTTTTCATATTTTTCTTCGCAATCTTAGGTTACTTAAACACCAAATCAACGAGAAAAGTTGCTTTTAATATTAAAAGATTTTGGTTCTTTATAAAGAGGATTGGTGTTTGCATAACGTGGCAAAACTACTCTATGTGCACCAAAATCATGTTCATTTAGCTTTAAATCTAAATATTTTTGATTCTAATCGATAGATTTTGATTTGGTTGATATTAAAATCTTTCTCTTAATTTAATCCTTTTAAGTATATAGTGTTTTACTTATTTCCGACAAGGTCTCATAATGAAATATCAAAAAATTGACAAAAACAATAAAAAAACATTCAAAAAATGGCAAAAGTTATACTTAAGCCTCCTCGATCTTCGTAGGACAAATACCTCTATTGAAATTTTTACAATCTCCCACATTTATTCGGTGTTTAAAAATGTTCCCTGGATTTTCCTTTTAAAGTTTTTGGCCAAAATCTTCCGGAATAAATTGTTGAATAGTTGTACTAAATACTTTAAAAAAATTTAGACCGATTTAAAACTTTGAACCTAAAACTTTTGGCCAAAGTCGTACGAAAGTCGTGTGTCCCACGAAGACCGGCGCGGGTGGGAAAACCAAGGAAGACCGGGGAGGGTTAAATCACCCAGGAAAAGCAAATTTTTCTTATAGAACAAAAAAAAATCAAAATAAAGATTTTAGGACCAAGCAAATCAAAATCTATTGATAAGAATCAAAAATTTTGTGATTTAAAGTTAAAAAGGGATTTTTACACAAAAAAGTCGTTTTGCCACGTTAGTCAAACGCCAATTCTTTTTATAAGTTCTATTTCATTTAAAGATTTATTTTTTATTTCATTCCAAAAATCATTAGTCATTTGTTGATTTCTATTCCCCCATTTCATAAGCTTTTTTCGCAGCTTTGTATAGATCATGATAGTAATTTTTTAATATATGCTTAACAAGAGTCTTTATAAAACTAAATTTAAAATAAACTCACTGATAAAATTTAAAATCAAAATTTCCATTTGAACTTGAAAATCAAGAGAAGGTGTGAAAAACTATACAAATTGTTACGCAATATATAAAAATGATTAATTACAGCTTTCTCTACTTCAAAAATTCAAAAAAAAAAACAAAGACATATTTCATATTTTTATTATGCACCTATCATAAAAATTTTTCAAGAGAAATTTTTTTCTTAGAAGCAAATAAAAAAAAATTATGTATTTAAATATATTTATACATATAATTATAAATATATTGTATACTTATACATATAAATAATATATTAAATGAAATTCTAATTAAATTATACTAAATGAAATAGTAATTAGATGTATTAAATAAAAGAAATTTTTTTTAATTTTTTTATATTATTTTTTTTATTTTTTTTTTGTAAAAAATTTTTTAATTTTATGATATTTAACATTCTATTACCCCTACCTTTCCGTTTGTTCTAATCTGTCACATCTTAACCTCTCCCGTACCCCCAATAACATGACATCCTTTACGAATGACTCTTAGCAGTTTTATTTAACAAAAACTTAATCCCAGGTATTTTTGGAGTAAAATATTTAACTTAAAATTTTCAATGTTTGATTCTTAAACAACCTACCTTTATATCAGAGCTGGGCATATACGGCAATTTCGGCACGCTGTAACCGTATGCCGTATAGACGGTTTTTGTGCATAAGGACCTGTATGTTACTTGAACCGTATATACGATAACCAGCATACGGGACCGTATGCACCCTAGCAGTATATACGGTTAACACTATACGGGAGCCTTATGCATCTCAGCCGTATATAATGTTTAATGTCATAAGGGCCCGTATACTCTCTAACCGTACATACGGTTTAAGAGCATACGGACCCGTAGATACTTGAACCGTACATACGGTTCAGCAGCATACAGACCCGTATACACTTGAACCGTATATAATGTTTAATAGCATACGGACCCGTATACCGTTTGCTTAGGCTTAATCAAAAACGGCATACGGGTCCGTGGTTGGTATCATAATTTTCATTTGAATTATTTTTTTCTCAAAATGATGATCATCCTATTGATCATTGCGTAAATAAAAAGAGATTTCATGAAATAAATGAAGTCCTTTGGTAGGACATAGGTTTCTATTTTTGAAAAATAGACCCCAAAAAAATTTTTTGTTTGTTTTTGAACTCATTTTGAGGTTCAAAACTTCGAAAAAAGTCATTTTTGGCTTTTTTGACGGTCTAAAAATTGAGATATCTCAAGATAGAGGAAAAACTCCTTTTTTTCGCGCTCAGGGGAACTTTGTCTAAGACTAATTTTCAAAATTCCGTCGGAAAAACTTTTACGGTGCGTCACTCGCAATTGACGATTATGTAAAAGAAATCGTGTTTTATTTTTTGCATATTTTATCATACCATCTAATATTTGATTTTAAATCTAAAACTAGCTTTTGTATGGTCTTTTTTATGTTTTTCTTATAATTTTTTTATAAAAAAACGATATTTCACCTATGTCCTACCAAAGGACTTCATTTATTTCATGAAATCTCTTTTTATTTACGCAATGATCAATAATCATTTTGAGAAAAAAAAAATTTAAGGTACACCCTACTGATACGTTTCTTTGGATATCTTAGACGATATAAACAAGTTAGAAATAAAAAAAAGTTTTGCTCGCCGCATAGTTTTTTTTGAGTTGACAGCCTCAGAATCACGTTTTTTCAATATTTAAAAATAACTAATTTTGGAATTTTTTCGTTATAAATTAAAATTATTTTTAAATGATGGATTATGTTTTTTCACTTTTCTTACATTGACAATTTACTAAAAAGAGTATATTTAACACCAAAGAATACAAATTTTCAATTTTCAACGTCTTGGAGCAGTTTAAATGTTAGATATTGGGTTTTTTAATAATTCATCAAGTTGGGATTTTTCTAACAGATTCAAATGATGTTAAAAACTAGACTAAAAATGTACTTCGTTTTAGTTTTCCCCGTACAATCTTAATTCACTATTCATTTTAACATTTGACAACAATTTATGGGAGAAAATTTCATTTTTTTCATTTGTAGGATCCCAATTTTCAGGGAGCCAATGTTTAAAGTTCTCATTTTTTAAGAAAAAATTTTCTGAATTTACAAGAGTTAGATACAATTTTTTCTCAGAAATTCGATGAAAAGTTGATAAAATCATTAGAATCTACTAGAAAAATCCCAAGTTAATGAATTTTTAAAAACCCCAGAATTTACCTTTGAAAATTGAAGATTTATATTTTTTGGTCATAAATATATATATGTATATAAAGAAAAGAGAGTATACTCTTTTTAGTAAATTGTGAATGTAAAACAAGTAAAAAATACATAAATCCATCATTTAAGATAAATTTAATTAATAAAAAAAATAATTCAGAAATCGGGTTTTTTCTAAATATCAAAAAAACATTATTTTGAGTCTTCCAACTAAAGAAAAAAATATAGGGCCAGCTAAATATTTTCTGTTTCTCACTTTTCGTCACTTTATATGGTCTAAGAAACCCAACGAAATTTAACAGGTAGGTGTGCGTTCAATTTTTTTTTCTTTAAAAAGTCATCCTAAGCACAATCTTTCTGTGGATTTTCTATATATTTGTAAATGAGGTTTTGCGTTCAAATAATAATATAATTTAATATGTTGATTAAATAAATTTATCGTTATTAATGAACTAATTCAATACATTTTTTAAGAATAAATCACTTTCTTCCAAATAATTATTTATAATAACAGTGTTATATTTTCATTTTTATTAATAAGGAAAATAGATATCAAATAGATATTATACAGCAAAAATTAAAAGAGATTTCATGAAATAAATGAAGTCCTTTGGTAGGGTATAGGTAAAATATCGTTTTTTTATAAAAAAATTATAAGAAAAACATAAAAATGACTATACAAAAGCTAGTTTTAGGTTTAAAATCAAATATTAGATGGTATGATAAAATATGCAAAAAATAAAACACGATTTCTTTTACATAATCGTCAATTGCAAGTGACGCACCGTAAAAGTTGCCATTTTTCTGACGGAATTTTGAAAATTAGTCTTAGACAAAGTTCCCCTGAGCGCGAAAAAAAGGAGTTTTTCCTCTATCTTGAGATATCTCAATTTTTAGACCGTCAAAAAAGCCAAAAATGACGTTTTTCGAAGTTTTGAACCTCAAAATGAGTTCAAAAACAAACAAAAAATTTTTTATTGGGCCTATTTTTCAAAATGAAAATTTTGATACCAACCACGCCCCAATCGGATGATTCGGCCTGGAGATATTAATTTTTAGTGAAAAACACGTTTCAACCACCCAGGGGTAACGCAGGGGGGGTGGGGTGCCGACTCTCGGAATATTAATTTTTAGTATAAATCATCAAATTAAGCCAAAAAAAATGTGAAAAATATGCTGGGGCCGGAAACCATAACTTATTCCGCAGTAGTCTTTAAAAGATTTTTTAAATCTACAAAAATTTTTTTTTATTTACTTTTTAAAAAAATATATTTTATCGTATTTTGGCTATTAAAGAATTAGATTACAGATAACTAAAAAGAACGATATTTGTACTTGGAAGGATATTTTAATACGCTTAGGACGCCAAATTACGTAAATTGTTATTAAGTAGTTCCAGTTAAACATTCCAAATAACCTCAGTGCATGTTATTTGGCCTTCTGTGCCTTAAAAAGCAGGACTGTATATTTTTTAATAGGGTTTATTGGTAATTTTCGCTAGTAACCAAAACTCGACCTCGCAAAGTAACCAAAACAGTTACAGTTGGTCTTATTTCTTTTATGTGTAAAAATCAAATTTGATGTTCCATTAAATGAATTTTATTATCAGTAATTCTCTTAATGTTATAATTAATAAACTTAAGAATGTTAACTACCTTTTTTGTTTGAGTACAGATTTTAATAAATACTGGTATATAACAAAGTCATATTAAAAAATATATATTTAAAGTTTGAAAATCCTAGGGTGACTCCTTCATTGTTGTTAAATAATTAAAAACAATTTTGCTTTTTTGAGCATCTTATACACGTGATTCTTATGGGACGACATTTTACAATAAAAAACTTTAGTATTTTTTGAGTATAGTTTTTGATAAAAAAATTATAATATATAAAAAACATATGGTAGAATATAATTATTCAATTTATTTTAGACTAGGGTGGTTTGTTTATAACAAAAATTTTATTTATTTAACAATTCTATCGTATAGTTGTGTGCGCACAAGGTTCTAGCTTCTATAATAATATGATAGAAAGAAAAAGAGAGAGAGAGAGAGAGAGAGAGAGAGAGAGAGAGAGTAATAGTTGCTTATGTCTATTATCCCCAGCTTGGTAGTTTACATCCTTAATGCATATTTTCTTCCAGAAATGACCAATTGTTCAACTACTGCAAAAAATTAAATTTTTTATAATAAAGGTTTTTATAAGTTTTAAAATTTTTGTAAAAGCTCCAAGTTTCTAAAAATTCTTTTTCTATTAGGAAGTAACGTGAGAAAAGCGACATCTAGAAAGTCAATGCTAATTTTGTATTGAACTAAAGTTAGAAGGTTTTTCAATTGCCTTCTAACTTTAGTTCAATACAAAATTAACATTGACTTTATAGATGTTGCATCGGTCACGTAACTTCCCAATATATAATAATTCAAATTTACTCTTTGTGTAAAAAACTGCAGATGTGAAATTTTGAAACCTAAATGCGACGGAAAATGTAGGTTAAAAACAGCAAGATCTGCATGAATTTTTTTCTTTTTTTAACCCTTTATCAAAGCATGCTGATGAGATCAAATAAAAGGTTTATTTTAATGGGTGGGGTAGTATACACTTGAGAAATATTATCCCATATACGGTATTATTGTGATTTTTTTTTTTTTATTAAGAAGTTTGACATTTATAAAAATTAATTATTTCATAAACCTAAAATTCGTTTTTTGCTTTCTGGAGCAAAGAAAAAATGTGGTTTTTTTCTAAAAATATTTGCAACCTGAAAGAATAGTTTAGTACTTTATAATTTGTTAACATAAATTTCATTAACCTCTATCAGTATTTCTAATAATATAATCCAAAATAACCAATCTCTCAAATTGTAACTGAAATTGCTGAGCTAAATGCGGAGGTGGCGGTATATTTTCCCATCGCCTTAACCAATAATCAGCATCTTTATAGCCATCTACAAACAATTGAAAAGAACCTATTTTTGGTGGTAATCCAATTCTATTAAAATGTGATGCTACTGCAGGAAATTGATCTAATATAGCTTGCTTCATCCTAGCTTTTTCTCTGTCAATTCTAAGATAATTAAACGTCTTGCTTACAAGCTTAACAACTTTTGTTTTAGGGACAATACCCAAACCAAGTTTTTGATCAACCAGACTAGCGCCAGCTTCACTTAAGTAGCCTTGATTAGGTATCAAACAACTTCTTCCAAAACAACATGGACAACATAATTTGTGCATCCATTTTGTCCATTTAGGATTTAATCTTCCATATGGCTCTTCATCCTTAGGCTTAAAAACCCCAATAACTTTCTAAAAAAGGATTATTTATTATTGAATAGTGGGATATTAAAGTCATTTTTATTTAAATTATAAACAGCATTGATAATGATTGCGTATACTTGCATAAGGAAATAAAAATGTATACATAGAAATATTTTTTAACGCTAAAAATTCTTTTTTAATCAAATCGAGGATCAAAATGTTATAATAAAGAATTGTATGCTTAAAATAGTTTAAAATGAGCTAATATATTTTTTTTTTGTATTAAATATTCATACTGCAGGTGAATTTAAATTTTTCTAAATAAACCACTCAAGGCTTCCATTTCTCGATGAGCTAAAGTAGTAGTCATTTTACTATTTCGTAGTAATACTACTACAAATGTAGTAATATTACTACTAGTAGTAATTTGACTATTAGCAATTTATTTTTTTTCCAGCTATGTACGACTAAATATAGGTTCAGGCGCTCATTTGCATTTGTATAATACACAATATTAAGGTATTGACGTAATTCAACGAAGTCACTAGACGGATATATATAAGGTAATAATAATATATACAATATTAAGCGTTTTTTTCCGTTTTTAATATTATAAGCTTGCTATACCTGCGTCTATATTCAACAATAATAATGAAATAATAACTAAAATTTATATCATATATATAATTTGAAAAATAAGCAATACGTTTTTAATGATGTTAAAAAAATTCTTTTTATCTCATGAAACAAAGTATATATTAGGGGGCGCAAGATTTCGATTATTTTTGATTGGGGAGAATGAAAAAACACCTTTAAAGTTTTAAAGAATTTTTTTATTTAAATAAAATAATCAATAATTCATTTAAAATTTTTATAACTGTTGTGTAGTTATAAAATAAATAAATAATTGTTTTTAATATACCACTTTTTATATTATATTATACTAGAAATGATGTTATATATTATAAAATATTAAAGAACGTAAATTATTTAAATATTGAATACACCAAAAACTTTTAAATCTAAGATGCAAAAAATAACTTTTAATAAGTTTTATAAAAATATTAAGAAAAGTCTGCAATTAACACATATTAAAATACTATAATAAAATAAATATATGTGTTTTCGACTCGCGATGAAGAAAATAGTTATAATAATTGTTTTTAATTCTTTTTTAAACTTTATTTTCCAATTTAAATAGATTAAAAAATTTATAAATCTTTAATTTATTAATTAAAAGGCAGAACTTCATTCACGTTAAATAAAAATTTGAAATTTATATTTCGCGCGTTATGTTTATGAAACCCGGAAGAGCACTGCGCGGTAGAATACTTTCAAGACTTGAGTTTTTATCTATAACACCAAATTGAAGAAGACCAGATTAAACATTCTATTTTTAAAACAACAAATAGATTAGGCAAACTTAAGAACGTGAGACGTAAGTAAAAACTAAAATTAAATAATAAATTTAAAAAAAATTAATTACTATATTGGTTACGACGTAGCTTTCGTTCGCGCTCGCTCCCGCACAATGGAATGTTTGCAGTATAGGTGGAATGGTGACCCGAGGGGACCGCCACACCGCCTTATCATCGACTTGGAAAGCTGGATGAACCGTGATCATGGGGAGGTAGACTTCTACCTCACACAGTTCCTAACTGGTCACGGTTATTTCCGCGATATGCTTTTCAAGTGGCGCAAGGTGACATCTTCGGAATGCTTGCATTGCCCGGGCGAGCCGTATACTGCTGAGCACACCTTTTTTGGGTGTCCTCACTTCGCTGAGGGGCGACCGTTCTTCGATGAATGGAGGCCAGAAGGAGTCGTCCCGGAAATGCATGCCCAGTGCCTTGAACTGGTACAGTGTGGCAGAGTACGTACGGGCGACACTGATTAAAAAAAGGAGGAAGGTTTCTTCTCGTAGGAAACTCTCCTCCTTTATTGACAGGGTATGCCGAAGTAATACCTAAACAGGGAGTCCCGGTCTGGATTCTATGATATTGACATAAATGCAGGAGGGTGGGGAGTTTAGTGGGTATTAGCCTAAATTTAAGGTTGAGTCCCACATAACCATACAGTACGCGGTGTATGGCATGGGTAAAAGCATTCTCCTCGTCCTGCGAAAAAGGCCCCTTCTCTGAAGGGGCCCAAAAAAAAAAAAAAAAAAACAAATACATATTAAAACTGGTCATTTTGTTGATTATCCATACTTAAATTGCTCAAAAAAGTTTGCTGTAAAGTGGGGTTTTATCACTCATTTACGGAGAAAATATAGAAGATTAAATGAACTTGATGACATCAATTATGACTTAGAAAAAGAACTAATTGACGAAGAACAAATTCGCAATTTTAAAAAAATGTATTCTTAAAATTTAGCAACATTTTATTTAAAGCTAGAATCAAAATTTAATGTTCTAAAATCTGCTATCAATTTAATTGCTAAAGATCTTGAATCATTGCATAAGCAAGAGGAAAGTATTGTTTTAAGTAACATTTACATGAAGTTAGCTTGTAAAAAAAAACAACTAAAACAGTCTAAAATTGCAGAAGAAGACATTCATAAAATAATTGCTGTAGTATCAGAAGCAGATGTATTTGAAGAAACAAATATGCTTTTAAACACATATTTCAAACGCACCAAATTGTTTGAAGCACATGAGTACTATTCCAACCTCGAAACATTTTTAAATTTTTCAAGAAGAATAATATACTTGTAAAAGGCCATTTTCATTACATACTCATAATAAAAACAATAAAGCGTATAATAAATAGCAAATATCTTGATAGTCACTTTGATGACATTGAAATTGTAGTTAAAGATGAAAAATTATCAGACTTCTTTTTTGGTAAAGGTTTCAAAGGAGACAAATTTTTTTTAAAAAATTTCTTTTGCTATCAAAATAACGCTCTTTCAAGATGCAGTTAAAATTGCTAACCCATTAGGGTCAAAGAAAGGAAAGCAAAAGTTAATAGGTATATATATGTCTTTTGGAAACGTCCCATCTCATATTAGAACTCATACAGATACAATTCAACTTATTGCCTAAGTGCGAGAAAAGTGGTTTAATCATGATAAAGTATTTGGTCCTATTGTAGAAGACTTAAGGACCTTAGAACTCGACGTGGAAATGAGTCGTAGGAATATCAGGAAAGGGGGTTTACTGTTTGTAGCATGAGATAATCTAGGTAGTCATGCACTTAGTGGATTTCTAGAAAGTTTCGGTAAAACTAAATATATATGTAAATATTTTTTGATCACAAGATCGGAGTTTCATGAACATTCTTGTGATAATTTAATAAATTTAAGTATTCTCAATGATCAAGACTCATCAATTTCTAATTCAAATAATTCTAAAACAACTAAATCTTATAGACCATACTACTCAAGATTCAGAACCCCCAAAAATTACAAGAAAGCAGTAAGAATTATAAAACAAAGAAAATTAAAAAATTTTAAAGGGATTAAATTTGATTCAAAAATCAATTTATTCAAAAGTTATCATGTGTGTAATGCAGGATTCCCGCCATGTTTTGATCACGATTTGATGGAAGGCGTAGTTTCTTATGACCTTGCTTTAATAATAAAAAATTTAGTTAATTCTAAGAAGCCAATATACCAATTCCTAAAATTTCTGATAGTAGTAGGATTGTTGTTACAGATTCAGAAATTCGGACTTTGTTAAGATTTTTACCTCTCATTTTAAGCAACTATATTAAAGACCCAAATAGCGAAATTTGGCAAAGCTTATTAATTTTAATGGAAATTGCTGAAATAATATGTGCTTCAGAAATTGACAAGAGCTATTTGCAATACTTACAGATGCTTATTGAATATTATTTGCACCTAAGAGCTAAAAACTTTTATGTACCGCTAAGACCAACACACCATTTTTTATGCCATTATGCATTTCTTATATGTGAATTTGGACCACTTATTCGGGTTTGGCCTTCAGGTTTGAATCAAAACATAGATCGTTTAAAAGAATATGTAAATCAATTAATAATTTTATTGACATATCTGGTAGTCTTGCTTAAAAACAAGAATTTTAACTGCTTCTTAGAATTGGTCACGGATTACGGATTGAATTTGATTATCAAGAACTTGAACTTTATGATCCATATGATTATTCCGTTGGATTACAAAATGCTGTTACTAAATGTGAATTATGCGAATTCAATGTTTGTGATAAAATTACTGTAAAAGGTGTAAACTTTAAGCGTGGGCTTGCTGTAGTAACGAATTGTAATTTTGAATTTCCAGTAACTGCAACATATCAGGTAATATAATTTTACATAATTTCTAAGATATTTTTTTTTTTTAATAAAAGATTTAATGAATTAGTTTTGTTTATGAAAAATGATCATGTATATGACAAAATTTTATAATGTTTTTTTTTTTTTTTTAAATATAGTTTTAATTTATCAGCTGTTCAAAGATTTACCATAATAATAAATATTTAAGTGTATTTCTTTTTATTTTATAATTAGTTAAATATAAACATAATCTATAAATAAATTCTATAATAAAATATATATAAATCTATAATAAAATTTAGTTTAAAAAAATTGAATTAAATACGAAATGTACATATACACACGACTGAATCACATAAACAAACTAACATAAATTTTTGAAGTTAGTTACATGTGTTTATTTTAGTTTATATAACTCGGAGTTCGGAGTCATATACTATGTGTTTCAGATCCACTAGTATATCCTCGTGTGAAAACCAATCAAAAGCTAGTAAAATAACGAGTAAGAGAGAGAGAGAAAAATTATCTAACTATAAACTTGATTTGTTATTCAGAAACTAGTTGGTCTGAAACACTTAGTATATATTATTATGTAAAAAATTTCCCAATGCGAAAAAAAGTAAATTATTAAATATCTTGGAGACTTAAGATAAAAAGTTGAATTTGTTTACAAACGTTTAATTACCCTTGGCTTAGATCATAGTTAATAGTTAAATTTAAAATTATTTAGTATTTGCACATGTGCAATAAATAATTATGCCTTATCTGAAATTCAAAATTTTTGTTTTTAGTTAATATTTGCAGATGAAAATATCTTGATTGAATATGATAATGGTCTTGCAGCACTTGTATTTCCGCTTAGAACAAAAAATTTATTTATTTATTTTACAAACCAAAAAAAAAAAACAAAAATTTTAAGAGAAAGAAGGGCTCTACAAGTAATGTTTACCAAGATGATTCAATAAATACACCAATTGAAAAAGAGAACCTGGAATTTCATGTTGAAGAAGTTCACTTGGGCACTACTAGTAAATCAAGAAATAATCTAGGTTAAAAGAAATATAATTTCATCATTTATGTAAGCTTTTTTTCTATTCATTTGTATATTAATATATTTTTTCAAAATTTTTTGCAGATTCAAATTTGTCAGAAGCTTATCTTCTGGTTAATCAATTGAACAAGCAAAGACATCATTATGTTGATTACAATAGTCTAACAATTAACAAATTTCCTAAACCATTGATTAGAGATTGTGAAGCACAAAGAATTCCATCTGTTCGTGATTTGAAATTATTGAAAGCTGTTTTATCAGAATACCAATGGTTAACAATCAAAAATAGAAGTAAAGAAATGTCTCGAGGGATAGCTCAGGCCTTGGTCATGAAATATGAGGGTCTAACTTCTGCATTGTACGACAAAGTTAACAATGATAAAAAACACTTTAAATATTTATTAAAACAAGGAGCCAAACAGATAGAAAAAGAACAAAAGATAAGTGCACCATATAGAATTTTGCCTTTTCAATATGAGCCTGATTTACCACACAGTGAAACAGAGGTATCACAAAATTTAAAAAAAAATTGGCTTTGTGAAAATTATAAAAATAATATTGAAAATAGTCAAAAACAGCACCATTTTAATGAAACCTACCCGACTCAACGATATAATATTAATAACAGACAAGAACAGTATATTGCAGATATTTTAAGAGATTGGCCTATTTTAAGGGTCGTTTTACCTAAATATGTCGATATTTTAGCTGATTTTCAAGGTCGGATTGTGAAATAACGGATAGAGATATTTGAATCAAATTTTTTTTATTGTTTAGAAATATATTAATAATTAAAAAAAAAAATTTTTTTTTGTTTTTTGTGACGTCATTTTTGCGTAAGAGGGGTGTATTTGCGTCTTTGAAAAAAAATAATCCAAAGTTATGTACAGGATATCTTGACTTAGGATAATCTAAAACATACAAAAAAAAAATTGGTAAGACTTAAAACCCGTAATTTCGGGATGACGTCGAGTTTTTTCAAAAAAATTAATTAGGAACAAAATGGCGGCTACACAAAGTTAAAATGAAAAAAAGCCTATAATTTGTGGGCAAAAGCAGCTGTAAAAATTTTTTGAGAACATAAAAAAAAAAACTCGACGTCATCCCGAAATTAATGCATTTATTAAGTTGCTTAGTAAATTTAAAGTAAATCGGTGCAGAAGTTATCGCGTAAATCGACTTTGAAGTTTTGGAATAATTTTTTCGGTACTTTTAGTTATTAAATTATTAATTTTTTTTTTTTTATTACGTAAAGGAACATACAAAAAATATATTAGACCAAAAAAATTAAAATCAGTTGAGTAGTTTTAGAGAAATCTTAATTAGAAGGTGTAAAAACATAGTTTTCAAAATAAGAATAAAAATTTTTTTTTCGTAGAAATTTAACAAAACATTTTTTTTGTGTATATTTAAGTATACTTATAAGTTATTAGTGATTTTGGAGCCATAAAGTTATCCTTCCGGTTTTGATACTGAACCTGTAGCTGATTTTACCCCTACTGCTGGGCCGATTTGCTATTTTTTACCATTTTGGCACGGCTAAATTTGGCGTCATAAACAATCGCGAATACTAGCTAAATTTGCTCATAATTTCTATCAGTGACCGGTTCCGACATAATTTCTAACTATTTAACAATAGTTAGAAGATATGTAAGATAATAATAGAGCCATACCGTTAAATTTTATCAAAAGTACGTTTGACGGTGCGCGCAAAACAGGCCAAAAAATATACTTAGGGGGGAGGATTTAAAAATAAATTTTTTTTACATACTCTTGAGACATATATAAAGTAATTAACCGAAAAAAAAAAATTCGATTATCAAAAAAAAGTTTAGGTAAAACGACCCTTAAAGCAGGAATTATTTTTTTTGAATCATCTAAGTCGTCTATTGGGTGCAGATGTTAATAAAAATTTTATATTTATATAATTATTATGATAAACATCCAATATTTACAAAAATAAAACTTTCTGTGGCAAATAAAAAAAAAAAATTCTTTAATAATATTCTTACAGCAACAGAAAAAGTCATCGATTATGATAATGAAACTCCAAAAATTCTTGCAGTTTTTATGTTGATATTTGCTGATTTTGGGGAAGAATCCTCTGATATGGTGAAAGTCAATAAGGTAACAATTGTGAAAATGGAAATAAAAATATCTTTGACTATGATTCTAAAGTTATTTAAAACTATTAACAATAATTTTAATTTCAGAATCCTGTTATTACGATACCTGAGTTAGAGGAATTAATGCCACACAATGCTCCATTTGTAATTGTTCATAGTATAATTATACAATATTTGTACATAAAATTGAATTTTAAATTTTTATTATTTTAAAATTTTTATTTTTATTTTAAATCTTAGGTAACATCATTTATGATACTACTACTCATAGTATTCAAGTTTTTATTGAAAAAAAGGAATGATTAGAAACCAAAAGCATATTATATGCAATTAAGTTAGCCTTCTAAGCTACTTTTTGTTCAATTTACAGTATCCAGAAAATATACAAATAAGTTTAGAATATTGATAATGGTTTAAAAACTTTTTTTTGGATTAAATTCAAATTAATTTACTTATACAAATTAAAATTAAATTTGTTTTAATATTTTAGAATAATATTTGTCATAAATCCATCAGGTAGAATGAAAAAATCTGTAAAGATAGGAAGAACAGAAATGCATCATAAGGTACTATAACTTAGTAAAGATTTACAAAAGTATTTTGAGACTAAAAATATCAACGAAAAACAGCAAACTGAAGATGAATAATCCTGAAGAATTAAATTTGAGTTTTTAAAATTATATTTATTTTATTATAGTATTTTAATATGTGTTAATTGAAGACTTTTCTGAATATTTTTATAAAACTTATTAAAAGTTATTTTTTGCATCTTAGATTTAAAAGTTTTTGGTGTATTCAATATTTAAATAATTTACGTTCTTTAATATTTTATAATATATAACATCATTTCTAGTATAATATAATATAAAAAGTGGTATATTAAAAAAAATTATTTATTTAATTTATAACTACGTTAAAGTTATAAAAATTTTAAATGAATTATTGATTATTTTATTTAAGTAAAAAAATTCTTTAAAACTTTAAAGGTTTTTTTTCATTCTCCCCAATCAAAAATAAACGAAATTTTGCGCCCCTTAATATATACTTTGTTCCATGAGATAAAAAGAATTTTTTTAACATCATTAAAAACGTATTGCTTATTTTTCAAATTATATATATGATATAAAATTTAGTTATTATTTCATTATTATTGTTGAATAAATACGCAGGTATAGCAAGCTTATAATATTAAAAACGGGAAAAAACGGTTAATGTTGTGTACTATACAAACGCAAATGAGCTTCTGAATCTATATTTAGTCGTATAAAGCTGGAAAAAAAATAAATTTTTTTTACTACAAATTGTAGTAATATTACTAAACTGTAGTAAAATTACTACACGGTAGTAGTATTTTTTTCATTATTTTTTACAGTGTATTATTTAAAAAGTAAAAAAATTTCTTTAAATCAAAATAATCTTTCAATTTAAAATTTCGCTGCTTTAACATAAACGCTCTTAAAAAACATGAAAAGATATATCCTTATGTAAAATTTACCTCGGAATCCAAATTTTTGGTCAGATTTTTAATTGGTCACGTGACTTGGTGGGAAATTCGAAATTTGTAAAATAATGAACTTTTAAAGGCTACTTTTAAAATTTTTTGATCTAGAGCTCCTAAAAAGCCGTGTTCCATCGAAATTTTTTTTGTCAAAAAATGTAAGCTTTCAGGAAAATTTTCAGCCTGGTTAGAAGATTTTTCACTAATAGGCGTTTGAGAAATCGACTTTTGAAAAAAAGCAGCCTCTCTTAGCGATTTCTCTACTTAAAAAATATTTTTGACCCGGGAATCGGATAGCCAGGGAAATGGCTAAAAATAGTTGCGGGTGCCAGTCAAAACTCAGAACTGCTATTAAACTGCAACTTTTAGATCAATTTTTTCTAAGAACGAATATAAAGCAAAAAATTACTATTATAATATTAATTTTAAAAACTAGCTGATTGGCCTCGCTACGCTCGCTACGCTAAAAGTTAAATTTTGTATAAAATACGTAAGAAACAGCACAAAAAATTCCGCAAATTACACCAAATACGGCAAAAATTTAAAAAATTTAAAAATTAATAGGGAATTTTTCATTCTTGCTCCTAAAATGGGCATTTTAATTGAGCTAACGAATACTTACGCGTACTGAGGTTAAAGTACATAAAAAAAGGCAACTTTAAAAAAAAAAAATTTACCCTAGCATGTTTTTGCATAAAATGGCGCTAATTTCAAAATTGCTCAATTTTTGCGGAAAAATTTGATTTTTGGCCAAAAAAAATAAAAATTTTTCACAAAAATTTAACCTCATAGTCCCGTCATTAAAATACATATTTCCTGAGATTTTCATAAAAATCTGATTATTTTTGCCCAAGTTATTAAAAAAAAATAAAAAATTGGACAAAATTGGATTTTTGGAGGTTAGGATATATTTTAATAGTAACCTCACCCAATTAGTTCCATTCTCTGTCTAATTACGAAAATTTTCCATTTTTTTTTTTTTTTATGACCATTTTAACCAGAGATATGACAAAATCCGATAGCAAACTTCTTAAAATTTAGCAAAAAAGTAGTTTTTGCCATATATCTGGCAAAGTTACCCTCCGGGACACATAAGAAATCAGATTCCTTCTTACATATGTATATTAAACACGAAAAAAAAAAAAATTGCACTTCCCTTTTACATCACTATTCAGTGATTTTTATGTCTAATTCGCTTCCACTAAAAAATAAAAAATATTGCTGCGCGAAATTAAAATAATTTTTGTTTTTCATTTAAAAATTGTTTAAAAAAATATTTTAATCATAAAATCCTATCCTATATATATTAAAATGAAATAATCGAAAAAATTGATTATTTTTAATATTATTCAGCACTAATTTATGAAGAGCTGTATGGACGAAAATACATGAAAGTTGTTTTAAATTAATTTTTAAAGAAATATCCCCAGCCGTTTTTATAATTTTTAAAAAATATTCAAAAGATTTTGAGATATCAAACTCAGAAGTTAGTGGTCTGATTTTTCTCAAGATCTAAGAGGCCTTTTGAGACGAACTTAAGTTCAGATTAATTCTTGGAAAAAATTCTATCAATGTCCGTTTGTTTTTTTTAATTTGAGCTCTCGGTTAAGAGTTACAACTGTTTGAAGCTAAGAAAATTAAATTTAAAAACTCAAAAAGTTGTCATTTTTGCCACTTGATAACCTAAAATGGTTTGTATCAAAATGTAAAAACCAAATTGCTTTATATTTATTAAGCACTTTTCTAAAACCACTTTTTTTTGTTTTTTATTTAATGCATTCATTAAAGAGAAATAGCAAAAAAACGACTTAAAGTCAAATATTTTGAATTTTTGGGTTTTTAATGTTTAAGACAGCCGATATCCAATTTCTTATTCAATGAAATTTTTCGAATTTTTTCATATATAAGACACCCGATAATATAGATTGAAATATTTGAAATATTTTCATGTTGTAGACATGAAATGTTGTAATTTCAATTATTTTTATGCAATAATAACATTGAAATATTAGTATTAAAATTAGCAGATTATTCCCCACTTAAATGTTCTCGAATACTGACCTGTTTTATAGAAATGTTCTAATTTCGATTCTTTTTATTCAGTAATAGCATTTAATTATTAATATTGAATTTATCAAAATATACACCACTTAAATGTTTTCGAATACTGTCCTCTTTTATAGAAATGTTTTGATTTAATATATTTTTATGCAATGATAGCATTGAAATTTTAGTATTGTATTTAGCAAATTTGCCCCACCTAAATGTTTTCAAATATTGACCTCTTTTATAGAAATTTTGTAATGTAAATTTGTAATATAAATATTTTTATGCAATGACAGCATTGAAATATTAGTATTGAATTAAGCAGAATATTGCCCACTTAAATGTTCTCGAATACTATCCTTTTTTATAGAAATGTTGTAATTTCAAGTGTTTTTATGCAATAATGGCATTGAATTATTAGTATTGAATTCAGTAAAATATACCCCACTTAAATGTTTTCAAATATTGACTTATTTTATAGAAATATTTTAATTTAATATATTTTTATGAAATGATAGCATTGAAATATTAGTATTGAATTTAGCAAAATAAACACCATTTTAAATTTATTTCCCTGTTTTATAGAAAAGTTTTTATGCAATAATAGCATTGAATCATTAGTATTGAATTTAGTAAAATATACCCCACTTAAATGTTTTCAAATATTGACCTCTTTTATAGAAATGTTTTGATTTAATATATTTTTATGCAATGATAGCATTGAAATATTAGTATTGAATTTAGCAAAATAAGCAACACTTTAAATTTTTTTCCCTGTTTTATAGTAAACTTGTAATTTCAATGTTTTTAAGCAATGATGGCCTTGAAATTTTAGTATTGAATTTAGCAAAATAAACACCATTTTAAATTTTTTTCCCTGTTTTATATAAAAGTTTTTATGCAATAATAGCATTGAATCATTAGTATTGAATTTATTAAAATATACCCCACTTAAATGTTTTTGAATATTGGTCTTTTTTATATAAATGTTGTAATTTCAATTGTTTTTATGAAATAATAGCATTGAATTATTAGTATTCAATTTAGCAGAATATGCCCCACTTAAATGTTTTCGAATACTGTCCTGTTTTATAGAAATGTTGTAATTTTAATGGTTTTTATGCAATAATAGCAGTGAATTATTAGTATTGAATTTATTAAAATATATCCCGCTTAAATCTGCCCTAAAGATTAAAAACCTCAATATAGGAATTTTTATGAAAAATGAGTTTTTTATATGGGCGTAATCGTTATCAAATTCTCTAACCGATGGTGCAAAAATTATTTTCTTATCTCTTATCATTAGCGATATACGATGGCACATAGGAAGGGTTCTAGGTATTGAAAAAAAATTTGTATGGATAAAAAAAAAAAATACAGGAGAAAATGGCACATAAGCATGTTTTTGTCTATATTGAGGTTTTTCTTATGTATTGACATCGCGCGCTGCCTCGTCAATACCTGAGAAATGGCATATGCATATGTGCCGTTTTTTAAAAGTAATGCATCGCGTCTTTTGAGATTTAATTCTTATAAAATGGCACATGAATATTATATTTTTATGAAAAAAATATTAATTAATTAAAAATAGTAATAAACTTAAAGGTTTTTTGGTTCCTCAAAGAGGAACCATTGTATTAGGTCAAAATTTGATTTTCTATTTTTTGGCATATAAGCACGTTTTGGGTCCCCAGGAAGCTAAAAAACCGGTTTTTAAAAAAAGTCTGTGTGTGTGTGTGTGTGTGTGTGTGTGTGTGTGTGTGTGTGTGTGTGTGTGTGTGTGTGTGTACGTATGTATGTAATCGGTGATATTTCACAAACATTATGGAATTAAGACCTAATTTTTTTTTCAAAAATTTTTTCACCAAAAAAGCTCGAGGTACTTTTTTTTTTTTTTATTTGGATGTAATACCTCATTTATTTCCATGAAAGTACTTATATATGAAAGTATGGTTTTTACATGATATCTCGAATCGGATACTTAATTTTCTGAAAATTTTTTTTCTAAAATTTTTTTCACAAAAAAATACAAAAAATACATATTTTTTTTTTCTTTTTGGACGTAGTACCTAATTTATTTCCATGGAAGTACTAGTTTTAAGAACCTTGTTTATTGTTATTTTTTGGATCTGATACTTAATTTTTTCAAATTTTTTTTGTCAAAATTAAAAAAATAGAAAAATAAAAAAAAATGCAATATTTTTTTTTTTTTTTGGGTGTAATACCTCATTTAATTCTATGAAAGTACTAATATCTGAAAATATTGTAACTAGTGATATTTCAAAACCATTATCGAATTAAGACCTAATTTTTTTTTCAAACATTTTTTTATCCATAAATCTCAAACCCCCCCCCCTTTTTTTTTTAATTTGGATGTAATACCTCATTTATTTCCATGAAAGTACTTATACTTGAAAGTATGGTTTTTACTTGATATCTCCAATCTGATACTTAATTTTTTGAAAATTTTTTTCCTAAAATTTTTTTCACAAAGAAATACATAAAACACCAAATTTAATTTTCGTTTTGGACATATCTAATTTATTTTAATGAGAGTACAAGTTTTAGAAATTTAGTTTATAGTAATTTTTTGTATCCGATCACAATTTTTTTTTTTATTTTGATATAAATTATAACACACAAGAAAGAGTGATGGAAATCTTGCCTTTTTTTGACTTGCTTGGATTATTTTGCTCGTTGCTATGTTTATTTATGTATGCAGCTTAATGAAATCATAAACAATAATAAACAGCCTAAAAATATTAAATGGTTATTCAAAATTTACAAAAATACTATAGATTTAATTAATAAAAAACTTTCCTAATTAGATAATACAAAAAAACGAATAAATGGTTTAATATTTTAATAATATTTTTAAATAAAAAAATTTGTTTTTGCTGTTTTGCTTTTTTATAACGATTTTAAAACTTTGTTTCGCGTTATTTATAGAAAAAATAGTTTAAAAATACGTTAAAGAAAAAAATCAAAGAAAAAAATATTTCTCTCTCATTAGAGCTACATAAAATTACAGCTGTGACATAAGATCTTTAAATTTATATATTTTATGTAATTTCTAGGTACTTGAGCTATAAACTCTTAACCCTTGATTCCTATACATTATTAATTAAAAAAAATATCAATTTTGTTTATCTTACTCAAATTCTTTCAATATAAAAAAATTTTTTTTTTCTCTTTGTCTAATAATAAAAAAATTTTGTTAACGTATAAATCGGTGGACCTTAAAACTTTTTCAATGTAATAGATTTTAGTACTTCATTAGCAGTGAGAACAGAAACTCTTATAACTAAAATTACAGTTTATTATTGTTTTCTATATATATAAAAAATTTTTTTTTAAAAAATTTTATAATGTTTATTGTATAATATTAGGTTTCTAATTCAAAAAGATATTTTTTAAAATTTTCGTAAGTTAATTATTATATATTTATTTAAATTGAAAATTTAGGTTTTCTGTAATAAAAAAATTTTTGTTAAAAATTTGTTTTTATAAATTGTATGCATTGTATTTTCAGATCTTGAAAAGGGAGACACAGATCTCCGAAACGTCGATGTAAAAACATTAAAGAAATATCTTGTTCCAAAAAGATCGCATTTATTATTCATAATAAATTTCCTACTAAAAAATATTTTTTGCAAAAGTTATATTGATTGTCCGAAACTTTATAAATTTCCTAAAATTTCATTTGTGTGTTTTAAAATCGAAATAAAGAAATTTTCAATAAAAATATTTTATTGCAAAAGTCATATGGATTGTCCAAAACTTTATAAATTTCCTAAAATTTCATTTGTGTGTTTTAAAACCGTAATAAAGAAATTTTCAATAAAGATATTTTATTGCAAAAGTCATATGGATTGTCCAAAACTTTATAAATTTTATAAAATTTCATTTGTGTGTTTTAAAACCGAAATAAAGAAATTTCTTATAAATATCTATTTGTTCAACAAGGGAAAAAAAATAGGATTTGGCTTTCAATGCAGTTGTATGCACGAGTGAGCGTAGCGAACGAGTGCAGACAGCATTGAAAGTAAAATTTCCTAAATTTTTTCCCGTGTTAAACACATAGTTTTTCATTAAAAGCGAAAAAAAGATCGCCCGAAAGTAAGAAAGTAGATCTTTTTTGCAGCGTATACTGAAAAATATTTTATTGCAAAAGTCATATGGATTGTCCAAAACTTTATAAATTTCCTAAAATTTCATTTCTGTGTTTTAAAACCGAAATAAAGAAATTTTCAATAAAAATATTTTATTGCAAAAGTCATATTGATTGTCCAAAACTTTATAAATTTCATAATATTTCATTTCTGTGTTTTAAACTTGAAATAAATAAATTTATTAAAAAAATATTTTATTTGCAAAAGTCATACTGATTGTCCGAAACTTTATCAATTTCATAATATTTCATTTCTGTGTTTTAAACACGAAATATAGAAATTTATTTAAAAAAAATTTTATTGCAAAAGTCATATTGTTTGTCCTAAACTTTATAAATTTTCTAAAATTTTATTTGTGTGTTTTAAAACCGAAATAAATAAATTTCTTATAAAAATATTTTATTGCAAAAGTCATATGGATTGTCCGAAATTTTATTAATTTTATAAAATTTCATTTGTGTGTTTTAAACTCATGCAGCGTATGCATTTAAGCATAAAAAATCGCATTAAATTATTAGATATTAAAAAATAAAACACATACTAAAGTTAAATCATTATTCTTTAAATTTTAAGTTTGGTTGGAATCTCGATGCGAGTTTCCAACATATAAAAACCAATACAAATTAAGTAAAATGTTAACTAATACAGTCATATAAAATTAATATAAAAATTATAGAAAAAGTAGGGATAAAAGAGTTCCCACTTATTAAAATTAAAATATTAATTATAAATGTAAATGAGTTCATTACGCAACTATCATAAGAGAGGGAACACCGGGGCCTCGCAAAACCGAGGTAACCTAATAAATCGAAAGCAGAATTTCTGTCTCTTGGGGAATCGTCTTTGGGGGGAATAGCTCTTCTAAGAGCAAGGACTCGTGTCGCGTCTCTCTTATTAAATGTGTAATGAACTTAGAATAATTTTTATTTTTAAAATCAAAAAAAGAACTTAGAATATTTTTGTTAAAATTATTATTTTAATTTAAGGGGACTTAGTCTCATTTATGTAAATTTAATTTTCATATTAATTTAAAATAACTTAGATTTATTTTCAAATTTATTTTGTTAAAATTTTTAAATAATTTTTAAATAATTTCTTTATCTAAGTAAAATTCTTATTTTGAAACAAATTCGATATTGTTAAATAATTAAAGTCCTAAAAATCTATTCAAGTAGTTTGACAATGGTTAATGGGAATTAAGTTTATTTTTTCTTTTTTTTTATAATACAATTATATTTTATTTTTTCTTTTTTTTTATAATACGTCCAATTAAATAATAACTTTAAAATCATTAGGATTGAATGCTATAAGTAGGGGTTTACTGGATAGATGATTGTTTGGGCAAAGCGTCTCAATCAATCAGAGTAAAAGGCTCTTTCAATTTGACCTTGAGGCTGTTGAAAGACCTTATCTAGAATAAAACCCTGAGAAGCGTTCATCCTATATAACCACTACTAACATACTAACTTATTTTTAAATTAAATACATTAGATACTAACATTACTTGTATATGGTCGGGGAAAAGGCATAAAGTCCGAATCCCTCATCTTACAGTAAAGATAGAAATTATAAATTACTAACAACCAATGGCATATGATTGTAAGGGAGCAGTGTCTCGAATTATATCTGGCATTGGTCATATTAAACTTAAAAGAATGCATGATTAATAAACTATAACATTACTTCAGAAATTTAGACAAAATTAAATATATTCAAAGCAAATTGTAATTGAAGTTGTGGCGATAAGTCACGGTTATTCGGGTTAAGATTAGTGAAATATTGTGCCGTTTTAATCCGTGTAAACGTGCACGTCGCATCTTATGGCGCCCAGACAGGGACCTAGACAATTCCTGGAGTCTTAATTTAGTCTGCTAAATCTTAGTTAGAATCACGTATAATTTTGGTGAACCTTTGAATAAATAATTAATCGGAAATAATTAAAATATATTTAGTTTTAGTCTAAAATCTCTTATTCTTTGTGTAAGTTCATGTTTAAATATAAAAAAAAAAAAATAAATAAATAATATAAACGTTATAAGATAATACAATTATCATGCAACGATTGTGTCGCAATAATAAAGTTTGCTAAGTTAATTTATAAAATATAAACTATAAAAAAAAAAAAATAAACAAAGTAATAATCAACAAAAATGAAAAAATCAATAAATAATTTAATACTTAAACTTAAAAATTAAAATAACTAAATCAACTACGCTGTAAAACAGGTAGCAGAAGATTTTATCAAATCACCACAGTCATCACAGTGAATGCTGTGGCAATCCTAAAAAAAAAAAAATAATAATAAAACTAATTTTAATAAATCAAATGGCTAAACTCATTATACCGTAGATCGGGTAATGGGAAAATAAAAAAAAAAATATATATATATATTTATATATATATATATATAAATAATAATATTTATAAATACTTAGCATCCACAAGATTAATAAATACTTAGCATCCATAAAATTTATAAATACTTAGCATCCACAAGATTTATAAATACTTAGCATCCACAAGATTTATAAATACTTAGCATCCACAAAATTTATAAATATTTAGTACATAAACATATATACTTCTATTTGTCCTGGGGTTTACTGGATAGATGATTGTTTGGGCAAAGCGTCTCAATCAATCAGAGTAAAAGGCTCTTTCAATTTGACCTTGAGGCTGTTGAAAGACCTTATCTGGAATAAAACCCTGAGAAGCGTTCATCCTATATAACCACTATTAACATACTAACTTATTTTTAAATTAAATACATTAGATACTAACATTACTTGTATATGGTCGGGGAAAAGGCATAAAGTCCGGATCCCTCATCTTACAGTAAAGATAGAAATTATAAATTACTAACAACCAATGGCATATGATTGTAAGGGAGCAGTGTCTCGAATTATATCTGGCATTGGTCATATTAAACTTAAAAGAATGCATGATTAATAAACTATAACATTACTTCAGAAATTTAGACAAAATTAAATATATTCAAAGCAAATTGTAATTGAAGTTGTGGCGATAAGTCACGGTTATTCGGGTTAAGATTAGTGAAATATTGTGCCGTTTTAATCCGTGTAAACGTGCACGTCGCACTCAAAATAAATAAATTTTTAATAAAAATATTTTATTGCAAAAGTCATATGGATTGTCCAAAACTTTATAAATTTCATAATATTTCATTGCTGTGTTTTAAACACGAAATAAATAAATTTATTAAAAAAATATTTTATTGCAAAAGTCATACTGATTGTCCGAAACTTTATAAATTTCATAATATTTCATTTCTGTGTTTTAAACACGAAATATAGAAATTTATTAAAAAAATATTTTATTGCAAAAGTCATATTGTTTGTCCTAAACTTTATAAATTTCCTAAAATTTCATTTGTGTGTTTTAAAACCGAAATAAATAAATTTCTTATAAAAATATTTTATTGCAAAACTCATATGGATTGTCCAAAATTTTATTAATTTTATAAAATTTCATTTGTGTATTTTAAACTCGAAATAAAGAAATTTTTAATAAAAATATTTTATTGCAAAAGTCATATGGATTGTCCAAAACTTTATAAATTTCATAATATTTCATTGCTGTGTTTTAAACACGAAATAAATAAATTAATTAAAAAAATATTTTATTGCAAAAGTCATACTGATTGTCCGAAACTTTATAAATTTCATAATATTTCATTTCTGTGTTTTAAACACGAAATATAGAAATTTATTAAAAAAATATTTTATTGCAAAAGTCATATTGTTTGTCCTAAACTTTATAAATTTCCTAAAATTTCATTTCTGTGTTTTAAAACCGAAATAAATAAATTTCTTATAAAAATATTTTATTGCAAAACTCATATGGATTGTCCAAAATTTTATTAATTTTATAAAATTTCATTTGTGTATTTTAAACTCGAAATAAAGAAATTTTTAATAAAAATATTTTATTGCAAAAGTCATATGGATTGTCCAAAACTTTATAAATTTCATAATATTTCATAATATTTCAAATAATAAAAATTTTCAATAAAAATATTTTATTGCAAAAGTCATATGGATTGTCCAAAACTTTATAAATTTCATAATATTTCATAATATTTCAAATAATAAAAATTTTCAATAAAAATATTTTATTGCAAAAGTCATATGGATTGTCCAAAATTTTATTAATTTTATAAAATTTCATTTGTGTGTTTTAAACTCGAAATAAAGAAATATTTAATAAAAATATTTTACTGCAAAAGTCATATGGATTGTCCAAAACTTTATAAATTTCCTAAAATTTCATTTCTGTGTTTTAAAACCGAAATAAAGAAATTTTCAATAAAAATATTTTATTGCAAAAGTCATATTAATTGTCCAAAACTTTATAAATTTCATAATATTTCATTTCTGTGTTTTAAACTTGAAATAAATAAATTTATTAAAAAAATATTTTATTGCAAAAGTCATACTGATTGTCCGAAACTTTATAAATTTCATAATATTTCATTTCTGTGTTTTAAACACGAAATATAGAAATTTATTAAAAAAATATTTTATTGCAAAATTCATATTGTTTGTCCTAAACTTTATAAATTTCCTAAAATTTCATTTGTGTGTTTTAAAACCGAAATAAATAAATTTCTTATAAAAATATTTTATTGCAAAACTCATATGGATTGTCGAAAACTTTATAAATTTCCTAAAATTTCATTTCTGTGTTTTAAAACCGAAATAAAGAAATTGTCAATAAAAATATTTTATTGCAAAAGTCATATTGATTGTCCAAAACTTTATAAATTTCATAATATTTCATTTCTGTGTTTTAAACTTGAAATAAATAAATCTGAATAATTTTATTCGATAAATAGAGCTAACAATTGTTTGGATATTTCGCCTCTGGCTAAATAGTGTGAGGCTCGTCAGTACGTACACTATTTAGCCTTTTCGTAGATACCCATTAATAATAATTTTTGTATATAGAAATTTTCAATAAAAATATTTTATTGCAAAAGTCATATGGATTGTCCAAAACTTTATAAATTTCATAATATTTCATAATATTTCAAATAATAAAAATTTTTAATAAAAATATTTTATTGCAAAAGTCATATGGATTGTCCAAAACTTTATAAATTTCATAATATTTCATAATATTTCAAATAATAAAAATTTTCAATAAAAATATTTTATTGCAAAAGTCATATGGATTGTCCAAAATTTTATTAATTTTATAAAATTTCATTTGTGTGTTTTAAACTCGAAATAAAGAAATTTTTAATAAAAATATTTTATTGCAAAAGTCATATGGATTGTCCAAAACTTTATAAATTTCATAATATTTCATAATATTTCAAATAATAAAAATTTTCAATAAAAATATTTTATTGCAAAACTCATATGGATTGTCCAAAATTTTATTAATTTTATAAAATTTCATTTGTGTGTTTTAAACTCGAAATAAAGAAATTTTTAATAAAAATATTTTATTGCAAAAGTCATATGGATTGTCCAAAACTTTATAAATTTCATAATATTTCATAATATTTCAAATAATAAAAATTTTCAATAAAAATATTTTATTGCAAAAGTCATATGGATTGTCCAAAACTTTATAAATTTCATAATATTTCATAATATTTCAAATAATAAAAATTTTCAATAAAAATATTTTATTGCAAAAGTCATATGGATTGTCCAAAACTTTATAAATTTCATAATATTTCATAATATTTCAAATAATAAAAATTTTCAATAAAAATATTTTATTGCAAAAGTCATATGGATTGTCCAAAATTTTATTAATTTTATAAAATTTCATTTGTGTGTTTTAAACTCGAAATAAAGAAATTTTTAATAAAAATATTTTACTGCAAAAGTCATATGGATTGTCCAAAACTTTATAAATTTCATAATATTTCATTTATTTATTCCAAATTTAACAGGCGTTACCGCCTTTATACAATTTTAATACAAAAACTTATATTTAGTTAATTACAACTATTGGCAAAAAAAAAAAATTTGTACAATCAAAATAGAAAAAGTCATATAAAATGTAAGATATATAAATATAAAATTATTTAAGAGTTAATTTATGCAATATATACAAATATTCATAATATGAGAAATTAATTATATATACAATAGAAGAAACTTAAATTAAAGTAACTAGAACATTTTGTGACTAAAAATATATTATATGAATTTGGTATGAAAAATTTTTTGGTATAGCATGGATTTAAATTTTATTAGTAAAAATTTTTAATGATATTTTAATTAATAGATCAATGAGATCAGTGATTATTTTAATCATAGTACTTTAAGAAACGGTGTTTGATAATGTTTTTAAATGTGTCTAAATCAGTTTCTATGGATGTTTTATTTATAAATGGGTCACTGTTCCAAGTACGTGTTAGCCTAAAGTGAGGCGAATTATATAGACGATTATTAATTGTTTGACCTTCAGATAAAACTCTATAATTTCTTAAGTTGTAACCAATATTTCTATTGGTGAAATTAAATAAATTATCATTATCATTAAACAGATTTTTATTAGTTGCAATATTTACAAAAACTATATCATTGACTTGTTGGTATGAAAGTACTGAGAAAATATTTAATTTTACCGAAATTTCTTTATAATTATGATCAAAATATTTCATGGGCTGACCAGTTTTGTAAGACGCTAAGCGAAGGAACTTATGTGCTATTGTTTCCAGTCTGTGCTGATCAGACACTGTATATGGTCTCCAAATTACTGATCCGAAAAGTAGATGTGGTAAAACTAACGTCTTATAAAGTATTGACAATGATTTAGTTGATTTGAAACCGGGGGTGGATCTGCGTATGAAACCAATCATTCTACTAGCTTTTGAGATTATATGATCCAAATGGTTGTTAAATGACCATTTTTCATCAAGAATAATGCCTAGATCACGTACTTTGGAGACTCTTTCTAAAGTGATACTATTAAGTTGATAGTTAAATTTATAATTAATAGATTTTTTGAAAAAGCTAATAACTTGAGATTTCGAAGTATTTATAGGGAGACCATTTTCTGTTGACCAATTTTGAAAGTGTATAATATCTATTTGTAAGAGCATTGAGTCTAGAAAGTTGTTAATAGTTTTTCTAATTCTTGTGTCATCTGCGAAAAGTTCAATTTTGGAGTATCTGATATGAGAAAATAGGTCGTTGATAAATAATAGAAAAAGAAAGGGTCCAGAATGAGAGCCCTGTGGAACCCCAGAAATAACCGGGAACCAGTTGGAAATAGAGTTTTTAAATTTAACTGCTTGAAATCTGTTTAATATATATGATTCGATCCATCTCAAAGCTGAACCTCTGACTCCCATGAAGTTTAGTTTTTCAATAAGAAGTGCATGATTAACTTTATCAAACGCTTTCGCATAATCAATATATACAACATCCATCTGGTGACCGTTAGTAATAACTTCGACAACTTCATTACTGAATTCATACATACTTGTTATCACCGACTTATCTCTCATAAAGCCGTGTTGATTTTGAGATATTAATGATGACAATTTTTCATAAATAATAAGATAAAATATGTAATCTAATAATTTAAAAATAATACAAAGAATCTGAATTGGGCGATAGTTTTGAATATTACTGATATCACCAGCTTTAAATATAGGATTGATGAAAGCTAACTTCCATATAGGTGGAATGTATCCAGTTTTAAAAGACTGGGAGAAAAATAAGAGAAAAGGTAGAATAAGTTGTTGAAAACATATTTTTATAAGAGATTCAGGAATAAAATCAGGTCCCATCTGGTTAGAATTTTTGAGTGTTTTACCAGCCAAGTCAAGAAGGTCTGTTGTTACTATCATTTCATTGATGAGTGTAGATTGATTATAAGGTATATTACAATTTCATAATATTTCAAATAATAAAAATTTTCAATAAAAATATTTTATTGCAAAAGTCCATATGGATTGTCCAAAATTTTATTAATTTTATTAAATTTCATTTGTGTGTTTTAAACTCGAAATAATAAAAACTAGCTGATTGGCCTCGCGATGCTCGGCTTAACCAAATAAAAACTCTTGTGCATTAATTTTTTTATATTTTAATCATATTTAGTTAATTATAATAAATTTAATCATACGTGATTTAAATGCAATTTAATTTTATTTAAAAATTAAAAATGAATGAGAACAGAATTAATTTTATACTTCTAAAATTAACAAAAAAATTTTATAATTCATATTAAGAAAAAGTTACATGATTATTTATAAATATTTATAACTAATGAGGTATATTTTATTACATAAATAATTATTGATAATAAATAATAATTGAAAATAAAATATAGTGATATGCAGATTTTTTAACAAAATTTGCAGTTTTTTTCATATTGTAGATAATTAATATTTAAATATTTTCTATTTTCATATTCATCACAACTGATATTGTAGACAATCAATATGAATTTTACTATAGAATGAAATTTTCATAATTTTTTATTGTTCATAAATAGGACAGGCGATATCCATTTCACTCTATGGTGAAATTTTTTTAGCTTTTTCATAAATAAAACAGCCAGCAATATAGATTGAAAATTTTGAATTTTTTTCATAATGTAGGCAGCCAATATAAATTTTACTATAGAGTGAAATTTTTATAATTTTTTATTTTTCAATTAATAGTACAGCCGATATCCATTTTACTCTATGGTGACATTTTTGGGATTTTCCATATATAAAACAACTAACAATATAGATTGAAATTTTTGCTGTTTTTTTATATTTTAGACAATCAATATGAATTTTACTCTGGAGTGAAATATTTATTATTTTTTTTTTTTCATAAATAGGACAGAAGATGTCCATTTTACTCTATAGTGAAATTTTTTGGGTTTTTTCATATATAAAACAGTCAACAATATAGATAGAGATTGAAATTTTTTCAGTTTTTTCATATTGTAGACAATCAATATGAATTTTACTATCGAGTGAAACTTTTATAATATTTTTTATAAACTTTTATAATTTTTATAATGTTTTCATAAATAGGACAGCCGATATCCATTATACTCTATATATGGGTTTTTGAGTTTTTTCATATATAAAACAACTAACATTATAGATTGAAATTTTTGCTGTTATTTTATATTGCAGAGAATCAATATTAATTTTACTCTAGAGTGAAATATTTATGATTTTGGTTCCTCATAGAGTACCCATTGTTTTAGGTGAAATTTTAATTTCTGATTTTTTGACATATACGCACGTTTTGAGACCTTAGGATTCTAAAAAACCAGTTTTTAAAAAAATTATGTATGTGTGTGTGTGTGTGTGATTGTATGTATGTATGTATGTATGTATGTAGCACTGTCACCGGTGATATTTTACAACCAGTATGACATTAAGACCTATTTTTTTTATAAAATTTTTTTCACCAAAAAATCTCCAGGTATTTTTTTTTTTTTTTTTAATTTGTTTGTAATACCTCATTTTTATCCATGCAAGTAAATTTTTGTAGTATTTTCATATTGTAAACAGCTAATATGAACTTTACTATACAATTAAATTAAAAAAATTTTTGTTTTTTTTATTCTTAGGACTGCCGATACCTATCTTATTTCATAATGAAATTTTTTGAGTTTTTTCATATATAAATAGCCGACAATATACATGGTAAATTTTTTAGTTTTTTCATATTGTATACCGCCAATATAAATTTTACTATTCAGTTAAATATTTCTAATTTTTTTTTCATTCTTAGGACTGCCGATATCTATATTATTACATCGTGAAATTTTTTTAATTTTTCATACACAAAATAGCCAGAAATATAGATTGAAATTTTTGTAGTTTTTTCATATTGTAAACAGCTAATATGAATTTTACTATACAGCTAAATTAAAAAAATTTTTATTTTTTTCATTCTTAAGACTGCCGATAACGCTCTTTTTTCATTTATCAAATAGCCGACAATATAAATTGAAATTTTTGTAGTTTTTTCATATTGTAAACCGACAATATGAATTTTACTATACAGTTAAATTCTTAAAATTTTTGTTTTTTTCTGTTATTCTTAGGACTGCCGATGTCTATATTATTTCATATTCAAATTTTTGAGTCATTTCATATATAAAATAAAAGAGTTTCGGGGCAAATTACTCCTTGGAAAAAATGCTATCTTTTTTAATTTTAGTTCACGGCACAGAGTTACAACTGTTTAATGCTAAGAAGTACAAAATTTAAAAACTCAAAAATTGGTCATTTTCATCACTTCATAACTTAAAATGGTTTGTATTAAAATATAAAAACCAAAATGCTTTGTTTTTATTAAACGCATTTCTAAAGCCGCTTTTTTTTTGTTTTTTATTTACTGTATTCATTAAAAAGAAATAGCAAAAAAAGACTTAGAGTCCGATTTATTGAGTTATTGGGTTTATTCATTGAAATAATAGTATTGAATTTAGCAGAAACTATACTTCACTTTAATTTTTTTTCCTAAAACAATCCTGTTTTATAGAAATGCTAATTTTGAAATGCTAAATTTCAATTGTTTTTATGCAATATTAGCATTAAATTATTAGTATTGAATTTAGAAAAATATACCCAACTTAAATGTTTTCGAATATTGTCCGGTTTTATAGAAATCTTGTAATCTCAAATATTTTCATGCAATGATAGCATTGAAATATATGTCTTGAATTTAGCAAAATGTACCCCGCTTTCAATTTTTTCGAATAATAGCCTGTTTTTTAGAACAGTTGTAATTTCAATTGTATTGAAATATTAGTAATTAATTTAGCAGAAACTATACCTCACTTTAGTTTTATTTCGAAAAGTTTCCTTTTTTATAGAAAAAATGTAATTTCAATCGTTTTTATGCAATAATAGTATTGATATCTTATAGTATTGAATTTATCAAAATATACCCAACATAAATGTTTTTGAATTCCGTCGTGTTTTATAGAAATGTTGTAATTTCAAATGTTTTTATGCAATGATTGCATTGAAATATTTTTATTGACTTTAGCAGAAACTATACGCCATTCTAAATTTTTTTCGATTAGTCGTCCTGTTTTATATAAAAATTGTAATTTAAAATGTTTTTATGCAATGTTAGCATAGAAATATATTTATTGACTTTAGCAGAGACTATACGCCATTCTAAATTTTTTTTCGATTAGTCGTCCTGTTTTATATAAAAGTTGCAACTTAAAATATTATTGTGCAATGATTGCATTGAAATATTTTTATTGACTTTAGCAGAGACTATATGCCATTCTAAATTTTTTTCGATTAGTGTCCTGTTTTATATAAAAGTTGTAATTAAAAATGTTTTTATGCAATGACAGCATAGAAATATTTTTATTGACTTCAGAAGAAACTATATGCTATTCTAAATTTTTTTTGGATTAGTGTCCTGTTTTATATAAAAGTTGGAATTTCAAATATTTTTATGCAATGACAGCGTTTAAATTTATTTTTTTGATTTTAGCTGAAACTGTACATCATTTAAAATTTTGTACTAATAGTCTCCTATTTTATACAAAAGTTGTAATTATAAATACTTTTATGCAATGATTGTATTGAAATATTTTTGTGATCTCAAAAATTTTTATGCAATGATAGCATTGAAATTTTTTTATTGACTTTAGCTGAAACTGTACATCATTTAAAATTTTTTTCTAATAGTATCCTGTTTTATTTAAAAGTTGTCATTTTAAATATTTTTATGCAATGAGAGCATTGAAATTTTTTTATTGACTTTAGCAGAATCTATACGTCATTTTACATTTTTTTATAATAGTGTCATGCTTTATACAAATGCTAGAATTTCAAATATTTTTATGCAATGTTAACAATGAAATATTTTTATTGATTTTGGCAGAAACTGTACACCATTCTAAATTTTTTTGAATAATTGTTTGTTATATATAAAAATTGGTATTTCAAATATTTTTATACAATGTTAATATTGAAATATTTTTATTCACTTTTACAGAAACTATACGTCATTCTAAATATTTTTGAATAACGCTCTGTTATATATAAAAATTGGGATTTCAAATATTTTTATGCAATGTTAATGTTGAAATATATTTTAAAAAAATAATATATGAAAAAATTCAAAAAATTTCATCGAATAAGGAATTTGATATTGATATTATAAAAAAATACTTCAATGTTAACATTACATAAAAATATTTGAAGTCTAAAAAATAAAAAAAAAATAATTTGGATGTCGACAGTCCCAGTTATGAGAAAATAAGAAAAAAAATTTTTCAGATGTCGGCAGTCCTAGTTATGAGAAAATAAAAAAAAAAATTTTTTCAGATGTCGGCAGTGCTAGTTATGAGAAAATAAAAAAAAAAAATTTTTAGATGTCGGCAGTCCTAGTTATGAAAAAATAAAAAAAAAAAATTTTTAGATGTCGGCAGTCCTAGTTATAAAATAATAAAAAAATAAAAAAAAAAAAAATGGTTCTAAATAGTTTTTTTGCTATTTCTCTTCAATGAATGCTTTAAATAAAAAACTAAACAAAGTTCCTTTAGAAAATCTTTTACTAAATAGATTGCAACTGGGTTTTTACATTTTGATACAATCCATTTTAAGTTATCAAGTGGCAAAAATGACAACTTTTTGAGTTTTTAAATTTAAACTACTTAGCTTCAAACCGTTGTAACTCCAAACTGAGAACTCAAATTAAAAAAAATAAAGAGATCAAATCGATAGCATTTTTTCCAAAGAATAATATGCACTAAAGCTTATTACGAAAAACCCCTTAGATTCTGAGAAAAATCAGTTTTAGTAAAAAAAAATTAAATTTTTTTATGTTTTCGACCACTAACTTCTGAGATTGATATCTCAAAATCTATTGAATATTTTTTAAAAATAAAAAAATCGGATGGGGATATTTCTTTAAAGATTAATTTGAAACAACTTTCATGTATTTTCGTCCATACAGCTCTTCATAAATGAGTGCTGAATAATATTAAAAATAATCAATTTTTTCGATTATTTCATTTTAATATATATAGGATATTCAAAAAATATATTAGTATAAGTTATATAAAAATTATATAAGTTATATAAAATAATATTATAAAATATATATTTTGTCTCAGATATTAATTTTTTAAAAGATAAATTTTTTTGTAATTTAACGTAAATTGGTTTTCTAGAGATTTCTCTTTAATGAAAGGGTTAAATTAAAAACCAAAAAAACTTGTTTTAGATAACGCACTAACAAATACATAGCACTTTAGATTGATCGTTTTGGTGATATAGATTTTGATTTACACACTGATTAGGGTGACAACTTTTTTAAATTATTTCATTTTAATATATATAGGATAGGATAGGATAATTAAGTATATTTTATATCGAAAACTTATTTCTATATTTCCGAATTTTATTTGCTACCGATTCTGCTGAATAGCAGTTCTGAGTTTTGACTGGCGTATATACATATCCGGTTACGCATTTCAGTCACTCTTATATACGGGTAAATGATATACGGTTTCGTATAGAATTCACCCGAATATACGGGTCGCAACTTTTTTTCAGTTATTTGTACGGATGCCTAAAATACGTGTTCTGTATATTGTTAACCGTATATACGAGAAAATTTGTTTTAAATGTCTTTTCCCGTTGCATTGTAATTTCATTTAAAATCATAATAATCCACTAGTCTCTTTTGCGACCGACCGCTTCGCTCGGAAAACTCGTTGAAAACCCTCCTTAAAATCCATCAATCTTTTCCGAACTAATTTTCTCTTTGAGCTAATGTATAAATACATCAGAAAAACCCATTAAGGAAACGCGGAAAAACATTTAAGAAGTTTAAAATCATAATATTCCGCTATAGTCTTTTTCGCGACGGCCGCTTCGCTCGGAAAAGTCGTTGAAAACCCCCCTTAAAACCCATTAATCTTTTTCAAACTACTTTCCACTTTAAGCTAATGTATAAATACATCAGAAAAACCCATTAAGGAAACGCGGAAAAAACATTTAAGAAGTTTAGAATCATAATATTCCGTTAGAGTCTCTTTCGCGACCGGCCGCTTCACTTTGAAAACTCGTTGAAAACCCCCCTTAAAATCCATTAATCTTTTCCAAACCAATTTCCTCTTTGAGCTAATGTATAAATACATCAGTAAGTAAGAAAACACGACTACCTTGAAAGATCAGATTATGCAAACGTCGGGCACTTCAGATTTTATAGCGGAAAATAAATTTTCAACCTATTAGGAGATCATGCTTTTTTGGATTTAAATCTTTCACCTAGCTTCTTGCGAATTATTTGATAAAACGTGTCTCTCGGGGGAGCTGAAAATGAGCCAAAATTTTCTCTGCTTGGATCGGGTTGAAATTTTCAGGAAAGGTTGCTTGTTTAGTCCCCAGAAACATGATGAAGCCCGTTTTTAAAAATTAGTCACCCTCTTCGAGATATTTATCAATATGTCTCCGATTTAAAATAGATGGCAAAAGTAACGGTTTTTCTTATTTTGCTTCACAATTTTAATTTGCCCAAGCACCAAACCAACGAGAAAAATTTTTTTTAACATTCATTCAAATGCCTTCTTCATTATAAAGAGGATTGATGTTTGGCCATGTAACGTGGTTACAAACGTTAAAATACGTTTATTTTAAATTTAATAAAATATTTAACTTTTGGGAAAAACCGCGAGATTTTTGTAAATTAAGTAATAGTTCAATTAAGTATATAGGTGACATTAGCGACACACGCACACATAGATATTTAAGCCGCGAAGAACTAGATAAGACAAGGAGAAGGGAGAGAAGCCGATCAAAAACGCGGGTTTAAGTGACCAGCGAGGAGGATATTCGATGACGGACCCTTCTAAAAGTAGGTCACGTTTTTGTATTGATAATACAATTACGCGTCGCCATTATGTATATTGTGATTTCTTATAGATCTTTAATTATAATTAATTGTGTAATTTTTAAATTGGATAAGTGAATTTTTGATTTTGATTAGTGAAGTTGGATTTCCTAGGTAAGATAAGTATCTTTGGAATCCCATTTCAAAAAGAAAGAAAATAAGTGATTAGGAAAGGTTTTGATTATTATTGGCAACTAAATGAAGAATTAAATATATAAATTACATCTACCCATGACTAAGTAGTGTTTTATTGAATTATTAAGTAGTCTATTATTGAAATTGTATTATTGAGTAACCTATTTGTAATTTTAATTGCACAACATGAGAAATGATGATTTATGGTTAATAAACTGAAAACATTTTTCCTTAAAATTTAATTTATTTAAACTCCGTATGATTAGGTATAAAACTAATAAAATCTTATAAATAACTATATCAATGATGGGTGTATTAATCAATTTTTCAAAAGTAAAATTATTCGTTAGTCCAAAAACTTGTCACCCAATCTTCAATATTGCTTATTACTGTTATAAATTCATCAGGAGCAGTTTAATTAAACTTTTCTTTGGGAATTTCATTGGTATCTTCCAATAAATCGTTTTTTTGATTATCTCGAACTTCTGTACTTGTGTTCGCATCATTATTACTTATATAACATTGCTTCGGTTTACTATGCATGAGCTTATGTTCAATTACTGCTTTTATAGATGCAAACTAAATCTTGCAACTTTTGCATCAACTGTGCTCTTATTGTTGAGCAATAATAATCCATTCGAATGAATCCTAATTCTTTCTCTTCAGGCTTTGAATCAAAACTAACTAACTTTCTAAGTAATAATGATGCATAGTGGAGTTTAAAGTCTTCTACAGAATTTTCAGGTATATAGTTGTCTAAAGATATACTTTGTGACTGTGAAGCCTGTTTTTTTAAAGTATGTTGAAGCGGGTAGGGAAGTGGTTAGAAACCGGTAAGCAGTAATTTTTTTAAAGGCCTCTGCATGGCGTGCAGCAAGCTTTGTCATTGCATTTCACTATCTGAAAATCAATTGCAAAACTTATCAGTTGTTCCTTAAATATACATAAACGAAAAATGTAAAAATGTTTACCTGTAAACAATATTGAATCTCCTTGACATGATTTAGATACCAAGAATAGCTCGGTTCCCAAGGATCATTAAATTTATCACCTGGTTCTACATAATTAGCCATTACAGGATAATTGTCTATTACCATATTTTCCCAAATATCAGCTATTATTTCCCCCGGAGCTTTAAAATTTTTTTTTCTAACTCTAAATCTACTGTTTTCCTACTTGAATTTTAATGAGACCCGAATGCAGTATGAGGCAGAATCACACCTGATGATTCTCTGCTTAATGAGGCGATTCTTCTCTCGATTCTATTGAACGCACTTCTACCTAAGGCATTTGTTTCCGAATAAAGTGCAAGGAGGTTTTTCTTATGAAAAAGATCTATTGCTCGACGGATAATCTTGGGGAATCGAGGATTCTCATCGGACCCACCATCAGTTGTTAAAATCATAACTGGCTTTGTCATTCTTTCGTCATCTTCCAAAAATTTTTCAAACGATTCTATGTTAAAAAGCCCAATAATTTAAATGAGTGTCAGCATTCGATGACGAATGTTTGGCACTCTCAATGGCTACGCAGATTAGACGAGAGTAAGACACTGCTTCAGGACATTCCATTATATTTTCTTCAATGCTTACAGCTATATAGACCGAGGGAATGAGCTTATGTCCACTGCCAACGATAAAATCATGGTCAGCTAATCTTACTCGGTACTTGACGTGCATTAATAATGGTGCTTGAGCTTTAGCAGCCGTTATTCCGATAGGTACCCTTGCCTTATAATCTGCAGACATAAAAGCTACCCGAGGATTAAAGCCAAATTTTCCAAACCTCTAATGATACTTTTGCAGCAACTTTGATCAGGATGATCTTTAAGCAAATCGCACTGAGCATGACACAATTTTACCGGGACTGTTTATACATGTCGTCTCTCTTCTATTGAAATGGAATTTCTGGGTGGTAGTCTGTAATAGGCAGAAGTTTTGCACAAATTGAATCCAAGTTTCTTTAATTCTTGATGTATTTTACGTAGGGTTTTACAACTCCGCAGTGCTTCTGAGCTGCGTCGGTCTCAAGAAGAAGTTCCAAACATGGCTAGCTTAGCAATTGCATCCAGCAATTTTGATTGGTCATCTTCTAGCCTGGGGCAACCAACTTTATCTTGCGTGCAAAGTTTCATCTGTTTTTTCAGTTCTGGATTTTCTTTTATAGCAGCTCTAACCGCATCTTTTAATTTTCTGCGATACATTCTAGTATTTTTTGCACTTTTTTCAATTTCAGACAGCTTTATTTTCTTCTTATCAATTTCTCCTCTCAATTCTCTTATCGTTTTATTTGGATTTTCTACACAGGACATATTAGGATCTTTTGCTCGTTGTAGCACATCTAGCTTTTCTTGTACAGAATAAATAGACTTTGACAGTGTTTCCTGGGCAGTCTTTGCATAAAATCTATGAACAATGTTTTCATTAGGTATATCTACAAAATAAAGACTTGAAAACTACTTGTACAATGGTATAAAACTAAAGGAGCAGTATTTTTACCATTATTAGCACCATCAGTCAATAACTTTTCATCCACAGCTTCTTCACATAAATCACATGGCACTAAATTCTCTTCAAGCCTTGGACTTGTAAGATTTGGAGAGTTTTCTGAACTATTATTAGTTGAAAATTGTTGGACAGTAGTAGTATTTGAAGATTTATCTGGCTAAAGGATAAAATAAAAGATCTATTTAAAAAGCGACAATGACTAAATATAAAGATAAAGGATAAATGCACGAATATTAAATTACTAATTCCGTAAATTTTGGTAAATTGCAAGGGAAATCATTACAGATTTAAATAAGGCAAAATGTTTACATGTGTATATAGATATGTACAGGTTATTTCATAATGAGGATGAGTGCATCTATGATAAGCTTGAACTGATAATTATGCAACCTTTTTTCTAACCTTTTAAAGAAGGTACGTTTCTTAAGTAATCGAATCAGATTCGATGCTTTTGTTTATTCAAATTCGTTGTTCAGAACTTGAATTATTCTGTTAACTTCCTTTTTCAAATATTCATATTTCTTGTGTTTAGTTCTTGTGTTTAGTTCTTGCATCCTTATACGTATTATAGAGTTTCGTATACAACTCGTGGACTTCAACTTTATTTCCTTTCATATTTTTAATATTATATGAAATTAATTTTTAAATGTAAAAATTCGTCAAAATGTCTATAATAATAACTGCAGTTATTCCAAAAGAGAAGCCTATAGAAGCAAACTTAGTCGGGACCGGTCGCTATACTGTTTTATCTCGCACAAATGGCGCTTGGCAATCACGCTACACAAGTATAGACATCCTTTACATCCTTTACCCGCTGAAAATAATTGCTGATCTCTCAGTAGTAAGTTTTTGAAGGTTATCAATTAGTTATTGTACACTAATCAGGCGCAAAAATTTAAATAAAAATTTCAAAAGTTGAGCCTGCTGGCTCTTTGTAACGTAACAAGCAGAAAACTAACGACCCCCCTCCACCTACGTGGCCAATTGTGACATTTTGCCGAAACTGAATTAAAATTTCTCAAAAAAGTGATCAAATTTTAAAGGATGGACCTATAAATCGAAAATTCGGTAAAAATAATATTTTCTGAAAAAGTTTTGATAAAGATTTTCTTGAATACGGTGCGAATGAAAAACCCGAAATTTTTGGGCAAATTACCAAATTTTAAATCGTTTACCTAACAACCGTAAAATTCGGTAAAGATATTATTTTTTAAAATTTTAGATGATTATTTTTGACTGCGGTACTTAGGATAGGTTGTTAGATCAATCTTAAACCGAATTTTTCAGCGAAATTGTAAAATAATAGATCCCGAAACCGTAAAATTCGGTAAAAATACTAAAGAAACGACACGTCAAGCATAAAAATAAAGTAATCTAAAGCAGGGGACTATAATAAAGAAATGACACGTCAAGCCTTACACTAAAATAACCAACGAAGTAGCCTATAATAAAAAAGGATACGTCAAGCATTACACTAACATAACCTAAGAAAGTGGTCTATAATAAAGAAATTACACGTCAAGCATTACTTTAACGTAACCTAAAGAAGAAGTCTACTGGAAAAAAACGATACGTCAAGCCTTAAACTAGCGTGATTTAAGGAAGTAGTATAGGCACGTAGAAAAAATATGCGATAAAACGTCTGGATTTAACACCCAGACAAGCAGTCCGAACTAAGATGCTACAAATAGTCAAGAAATTTTTGTATACAACGTCCGAATAATTAATAATACGCTTACTCTGAGAAATCCCGATGAAACGTCGGGATTTGTTGCAGTCTCACTGATAGTTGCGTGCAAAGTGGTATGGTGAATAATATATACAATTTTTATTTTGAGTACTTCTCACGCATGTGATAGGCCTCTAAAAAAATCCCGACGTTTTGTCAGAATTTGTTCGGAGGAAGACTCTTTATTGAAATACAGACGCTTCGTCGGTTTTATGCGGACAAATCATCAATTCTGTACCGACGTTATGTCTCCTTTTATAATACCGATGAATCGCCCACATATTTACGGATGTTTCATCTCTTATTTTTCCTTCGTTTACGTTAAGTATTAAACTAACGTAACCTAAGGAAGTGGTCTATAATAAGAAAAACAACAAGTTAAGCTTTACACTATCGTAACCTAAGGAAGTATTCTATAAGAAAAAAACCACACGTCAAGCCTTACACTAAAATAACCTAAGGAAATAGGATATAATAAAGTGATTCTCCAAAATTCCTGTGTCGACGCAGAGTGGGTATTATTAAAATATAGAAAAAATGAAAATTTATAAAATAAGATTTTTTAGATTTTTTTACATTTTTAGCCTAAAAGTCATGTAAAATCTGAAAATAAAAATATTACTTTTGGGAAAACAAAAATTCTGTCAATACAAAGTAATTTTTTTTTTTAGATAATAATGGATTTTTTATTCGATCTTCTAAATAAAAATAGTTTATTTGTTGTATTATATAACCGAATTGTCAATAATGGAACAAATGTTGTTTTAAAAAAAAACTTTATTTTTTTTCAACGTTTTGGTTTAAATAGAAACAACAATAATTTTGAAATTGAAAACAATGAACAACAAAAAAAACCATATTTTATTTTTCCTTTTTATAAAAATGTTAGTACTGAGTCGAGTAATGTGTTAAAACAATTAGGTGTTTTACCAATTAATTAATAATGCAAATTGTAAATTTGACAACTTGATTAGATTAGGGAATGATAAATATAACGTAGAAGAAATTTCAAACATTGTATGTAAAATTAATTTTAAGGATTGTGACAGTATATACATTGGTCAATGCAAAAGAAAACTTAAAATTAGAGTTGATGAACATGAAAAAGATATAAAAAAATGTAATTAAAAATCAGAATTATATACACATATATTGATAATTGTAAATTAATAATTGTAAATCTATGGATTTTAAAAATATCAAAATAATTGATAGAGAAAGAAACAATTCAAAAAGATTATTTTCTGAAATGTTTCATATTAAATTTTTTAATAACACCATGAATAGAATGAATTATTGTAATGGGTTACATTACATTTTTAAAAATTCCATAAATAACATCACAAAATATGTAGAACATGTACAATATTAATAATGTTTAAAGATTTTTTTTTTGAATTTGTAATTTATTAGCGCTTGAAATATAAATAGCAGTGAATATAAAGAGTAGAGGGAGTAGAAGTGTGTTGATCTGTATGTGAACAATCATGACAAAATTTAACAAATTTATTTTTATAATTTCTAAAAAAATGTTAAATGATAAAATAATTAATTTCACACAGAAAAAGAAAGTTAAAATAAAAAAGTATATTAAATTCAATAATTTTCTTTAAAGTTTATGACAATAATTATAATAATTTATATGAAACTTAGATATTATTATTAGGTTATGTGTTAGAAAATAAAGTTTTTGGTAAGTTTTGTATAGATTGTATTTATAATTAAATTTATATTTATAAGAAAATTTTTTTGTAGTTCTTGATAAGGGTTGCTTACAGCAACCGAAACATTGAAAGAAAATAAAAAAACAACATTGGTTCCATTATTGTTCATTCGATTCTATAGTACATCATAATTTTACTAACAGGAACGTTAACTGTTTTATTATATAAATAGTTTATTTGTTTTCTCAAACAAATTTTCTTAATCATCTTCTTAAGATTTCACCATTGTCGATGAAACGTTAAGAAACCAAATAAATTATTTTTACTCAGAAGATTGAAGAAAAAATCCATTATTATTTAGAAATTTATTGAGTGAATTTTTCCAATATGATTTATTTTTTAGTTTAAATTTTATTTTTTATCAAACTATCATCTGTATATCATCTATATATAGTTAGAAATGTACTCAAAAATTAATAAAATTCCATTTTATAAATTTTTATTTTTTAACATTCATAATGATACTCAAAAAAATTTGTACATACAAGCTCTACTTTCCACATTAACCAACTTAGGCCTTTAATAGATAGCAATCAACATTTTTGGTCTCATTTCTGGTTCAAGCCAAAAATTTTTTTTTGTTGACCTGTGTAATTGTTCGTTTAAGATCGTCGGATCTAGTGCGTATGATAATGTCATCAAGAAAATCATACAATAATAACTATTTTTCAACTAAGAACATTGATCTAAATTTATTGAACTCGGAACTTGCCAGTGCCCTCCTAAACAGTAGGATTTTTATAAATGAAGTACTTTCAACATCAGATCGTTTATTATATATATCAATAAAAGAAACTGCTAAAACTATAGGTGTCAAATACGTTTGGCATTGCAATGGCAAGTTCCTAGTTCGTTGGGCTGATAATTTCAAGTCTCACATGATAAAAACACTAGCTGATTTAACTCCAATTACCTCCCCTTCTCTACATCCCCAAACCAATAATAACTTCTGTAATAAAAATTTGACTAAATGATATGAAAGGGTTAGCTCCTCAAAACCTTTACAGGGTTTAAAAATCGGATTCCTGAATGCTACTTCTCTTAACAAACATATTTGGGAAATTCGTCAATGTCTAGATTGCTGAAACCAGATTAGGTCCTGAAATCCATGATAACATCGTCCAAGTACCTGGTTACAGCATTATATAACAGGACCGAAAATATAGGGGTGGTGGAGTTCTTCTCTACATCAAAGAACATTTCAAGGCAAACCTGTTTCACAAATTTAATACTGAACATCCACGTAAGCCCTTGAAACCCGAATATCTTTTTTGTTCAGTCTGGGAAGGAAATTCAATTCCAACCCTAATTGCTCCGGTCTACCGCCCCCCTGATGTTTCTATCAGTTCTGATAGACGTCTTACACAACTTTTGCGCTCCACATCATCAGATTATAACCATAAGGCTGTAATTGGTGACTTGAATGCTGACATTCTATCACCACACGATTCTGATACCTGCTTTCTCACTTAAATCATGAGTGAATTATCACTAAAATTGGTTGACACTGGTCCATCACATCATTAAGAAATCAAACCCAATCAGTACTGCTTTAACAACAACAAACTTACCAAATAATGAATTATCTGACGATGACTTACTTTCTGACACTGATGAATCCATTGACAGTCAAGAGACATTTTTTAATAACAATTTGCCAGAAATTACGTCTAGTAAATACACTTGGATAGACACTATATATGTAGATGACTGTGTCAAGAGACATTTTTTAATAACAATTTGCCAGAAATTACGTCTAGTAAAGACACTTGGATAGACACTATATATGTAGATGACTGTGACTCCATTATTAGTCATGACCGTTTTTTGCTTAACTATCCTAGTAGACATGACATAATTACAGCCACTATTGACATTTTCTACCCAAGGACAGTTAATCAAAATCATCTATATAAATGTATCAATAAAATTACTGTTGAAGACCTCAACCACCATCTTAGCAAACAAGACCGGTCATTATTTAATACTAATGACACAATTGATGCCAACAAAGGACTAGCAGTACTTACTGACAATTTACAAGATGCAATAAATTCCCTAGCACCAGAAAAGACGCTAAACTACAAAAAATCTTTATATCCATGGATTGACGATGACCTAAAACTATTAATTTCTAAAAGAGATGCGACACGTAGACGTTATGAAAGAACAGGATCCCGTAATTTACTAACTGAGTACCGGAACTTATAACTTATATATGAACGTATCTAAGTTATCTCGATCTTTTCTGTACCACATAAAAGCTTGTTCTTCGAACATAGAGGTTAGTCCATACTTTATCTGTACAAAGGAAAGTTCTGAAGTTTCATAGCAATCCTTTAGCTTGAATAGAAAATCTTCAAACTTTTTGGTAACGCCGTTAAACTTCAGATTTCATATTTTGAGTACGGCTTCCATGCTCTTGGATAGGCTCAAATCCATGGACTTCTTTGTGCTAGAAATAATTTCTTGTTCTGAACCTTCAGTTTCTTCCAAAGCTGAATGCATAAGTATATATTTGTCGGTCTTTTTATTTTTAGTAGACTTCCACCTTAGACTACTTTTATCTAATTTTTGCAGCTTTTCTCTTTCCATCTGAAATTTGAGGTATGCAAGTTGAGAGAGTCCGATGAGCTTCCTTCCTGACTTATAGACCTTTTTTTACGCAGCTCTTCCATTACCTCTTTTTCCATCACTAACTCTTGTCGTATGACCACTCTTTGCTGCTGCAATAGGGCTAATTCTTGTTAGACAGCTGTTTGGTTTTCTGGCAGTGAAATTTCTGAACTGCTGTGCACGCTATCTTCTGAGTCAGCTAACCCAAAGTCCTTGCTTTACCGTACTGAATTTGGGACGCACCATCTGTTTTCAGAATTGGACACTTGACTGCGTGGAAGAAAGCCAGTTGGATAATTATCCCATTGTAGGCTGGGTTTATTGCCATAGGGTGTTTGAGGCCATTGCTGTATACTATTTCTTAGTTGACCCTGCTAAGTTGCGTTCCGAATGTGCGTGTTGGAATTTAGGGGCCAATTGGCTAGCAATGACAACCACGCTTCGGCGTTTTATCACTCAGACACAGATCTGTAAGGTTTTTTCCGGGATTTATTATTAGTATGATTTTTCAGCCTTACGTAACCAGTATTTATTACGGGATTGCAGATAGCCGTCGTTGATGTAAATGGATTGGTAACGTTAATGCCTGCGGCCCTCGCAGATGATGTATGAACTGCTTGGTTAGCGTTCGCATTTCGTGTTAAGGCTTGAACATAAGTCATTTGTGCTTCTGAATACTGGGCCGTTGTGACTATGGGCGCGCTATAGGCTGGATTCCTAAGCTTTGTTTATGATCAAATTTATTTTAATATTGTTCAACTCTTAATATCACTATTCAACGTTGAACTTTATGTGGCATGTTGTAGAGTTGGTGGCATGAAATCGCTTGGCTTTTTGTGTGCACTCTAATTGTATGGGGCTTCTTCATTCATTATTTTTATTTGATACCTGAAATGCCTGGCTTTTATTTGATACACAGTACTGCTGTATGACAACACATATTTAGCTAACTTCCTTACTATGTTTATAAATTATACATTATTTATTGTGTTCAATAATTCTTGCACTTCATGCCTTTAATTGTAAGTATGCCTTCTTCATGAGTTACCGGCCGTACTTCATAATCATGTTTATTACCTATTTTAAATTACTTTATTTTAATGCTCCTAAAATGTTCGCCCTTCCTTTAGAGAAAACAAACGAGTTTAATCACATAGGGATACTCACTTCATTAGGGATACATTTTCTTGAAGATAAATAATTTATCTTAAAAATGTTGAAAGATGTTGAAAATTCTTGTTTTATATTAATGATTACAAGAAAAAAAACTTATAACCGGTTTGTGTACACACAACTAAAATGCATGGAACATGTTTCTTACATCTGTAATCTTACAGCATAGACACACAAAAAACAATACAATTTCCTATTTTTATAATTTGTAACTATCACCTTTACAAATGTTAAGATTCTAAACCCAAACTATTATGATTTCCTAAACGCGTATTATTCTAGGTCCCTAAATCAAAAATTTTCTAAGTCCCTAAACCCGAATTATTCTAAGACCCAAAATTGAAATTATTAGAAGTCCCATTTGACCCCCCCCTTAAATGGGACAAATTTGACCCCCCCCCCCTTAAATGGGACATATTTGACCCCCCCCCCTTTAATTTTCTAGTTTCGAAGTACCCCCTCCCTATAAACATGTTCCATGTTAAAAATTGCAAAGAATTATAAAAAAGCTATGGCTTTTTTATTTCAGGCATGATCATATATTTATTGAGCATTTTCTGTTTAATGACCTTGATGGTATCCACACCCTCATAAATTAAAAACTATTAGTTATTATGCACATGCTATTCAAAGTATTCATAAATAATGATTTGAAAAAGTTTTCTTTTAGCCGAATTTACATAAAAATATTTACAACTTAAAAAAAATTTTTTTTCAGCATTAATAAAAATAATATAGATTAGACTATCTATATTTATTTTTCACCATAACAAGATTGTTTGCTGAAGATTACTGACAAATAAAACTGGCAAAAACTTTCTTATATAATAATTTACTAAAGTATGCTGAGAAAACATAAAATTTAAGTTTCTAAATTTAATTAAAATATCTTTTAATTATATATCCCTACACACCCCAAGACAATATAAACATTTAGAGGCATTAGAATGACCTAGGGACAAAATTTCTCCACGAATTGGACAATTTGGAGACTTTTCCGTTTTTTGACCTGACATACTTATAAGGCCCGATTTCATCTATGTATTGCATACATAGGGTGATCGTGCCTAATAACTTGAGTTACGTTTGTATTTATATAAGATTGATTATAATCTTGATTTGAAAACTTCTTGCATGTTACCTTGAATTTCGATGAGGGAATTAGATCATATTCGAGGGGCGATTTTATTTTTTTGGGTATACAGCAGACTCGCGATATACCAAATTCGAAGGGACCGTGATTCTAGTTCGGTATATCGCGATTTCGTAATAACGAGCGACCATGGGTCTCTGAATATAACGAAATTTGTTCGTTATATAAAATTTTTTCGTTTATTTACTTTTATTTATGCATTTATTTTAAATTATTTAATACATTTATTTGCATTAAATTCAGGTGTTAATTTAACTTTATTTACACGATATTTGTTTAGAAAAATATAATATAGGCTTAAAAATGAGAGAAAAAATCATTTATATGTTTCTTTTTACGATTACCGGAATTATTTTTATAGTATTCAAATTTTATTTAATGCAAATAATAAAGGAAAAAATTATTTACATTATTAGTCCAACTCCTGTACGATTCTAAACACCTTATCTTTAATAATTTTTCCATCAAGTGGAACTAAATTCTCGAACTTCTTTAAATCATGCAAATAACAATTCTTCTAAATTTTCAAATTTAGCTGTACGCATTTTCTTTGTTTTCGAAGTATGGTTTCCCTCAGCTAAATCCTCATAAATCTTTTCTCTGTCATTAATTATTGTTGATAATGAAGATTTTGGTAAATTAAAAGAAGCTGCGATTTCAGTTTTAGTTTTTAAATTTTTATCAACTTCTTCGAGAATTTTTAATTTTGTATTAACACTTTCTTTTAGGCATATTTAAAGATATATTGTAAATAAATTGTAAATAAAAGATATATAGGCAATAATTTTGTCAATACTGTTATTTTACTTAAAATTTAAATAAATATGAATAAATAGTTCGCTTATATAAAATAAATTTTTCGTGGTGGGGTCAGAAACCAGTTCGTGATTCGTTATATCAAAAATTTTTTATACGGTTTAAAAATCCCATAAGACCTTTAAGAAATCTGCCGGAAACGGCAAATAGGTTCGGTTTATAGAGCATTTCATTATACAGCTGTTCGTTAAATCGCGAGTTTACTGTATTTATATTTTTATGGGCATGAAAATTTTTTGGCAAAAAGAATTGTTTCGTATTAATAATGGAGTCAAATAAGACTAAATAATCGAAGTAAAGTGATGTAATAAGATCTTACATTTTTTTCGTTACTATGCAGAGAAATGAGTAAGAAAATTCCATTTTTTCCGTTTTCTTGCGTGAATTTGACCAAAAAAAATGGTCAAAACCTGTTTTTTCAAGAATTTTTAATGAATTGTTGATCGTATGCAAAAAAAAAATGAAAAATGTTCGTTATTAAGAGCACAATAGAAATGTGGCGGTAGGTCTCCGTTAAAAATACATTTTAACCTTCAAAAATTTAATGGCGTAATTTTTTTTTTATATTTAAATTACTTTAATTGGGGGTTAAAACTTCAATCAAACTTGTATAGTTTACTTCTTCAGTCAAACATGTATAGATAAAAAAACAATATTACCCCTCCTGGATTTTTAACAAAATAACTTCCACTTGAACCTTGATAAATTCTTTCTGGAAAGATTCCACTGTCTATGGCACATTCAGCTTGCCATACTAATTCTGAAAATTGTGGATCATCTAAAAACAATAAAAAAAAATAAACGATTTCAAATTTACTGTACTTGCTATTGATTTACATGGTGCTTAATATTTTTTTTAACGTGTTAAGTAAGGTATTGATTCACATAAGTCCCTTGCCTTACAGAAAAAGAAAGCTTAATGCATTAAGATCAGATTATAATTCACTTAACCAATTAGTTGCGGAAATATATTAATTTATTTCTAACATAAGTTTCAAAATTTTTTTCTCTTAAAAGGGCAATAATAGCCTCTTCTGAAAATTGGAATATATAGTCATTTTCACCTATGAATAAAGAATGGAATGTTATTACAATTCACTCCTTTGTTATTAAAGTTTTTTTTTATTACTTTTATTATTTTATTATCTATATTTTTATTTTCCTTTTAAATCCTTCAAATTATATAAAAGCCGTTTGAAATAAGAAGTAATACAGTTGAGAGATCATTTAGTTGAAATCACATGTATAATGGAAAAACAAAAATGTTTACCAAACACTAATTACCGGTTTGTGTAAACACAACATAAATTCAAGGAAAATGTTTACTGCAGCTTAGAGCATGATATACTGCATAAGTGTTAAACAACAATGCAATACAGTTTGCTATTATTATAATTTGTAATTATCACTTTTACTAGATGTTACGATTACCAGTATTATTTTGATTCCCTAAGCCCGTATTATTTTAATTCCCGAAATCCAAAGTATAATAAGTCCCTAAACACCCGGAATGTTCTAACAAGGGAAGACCAGAACATTTGGGTCACAAAATTATCTCAAACTTACTAGGTTATCTATTTTTATTATTATACAGAAACAACAATGAGATCATCACTTTGTTTGAACGGTTCCTTAGGGCTTTGTTTCAGTACCCCCCATAATATAAAATTTTCATATAAAATTCAAAAATTTTAAAATAAGGTAATTTCTTATTTTGTAAACTACAAATTGCTGACTAATAAGATGTCTGGATAAAAAATATATTTTATACATAATCGATAGATAGAACTTTATTTGTCAATAACAAAAGAGTAAATATTAATTTCATTTAACATAACAGTCTTTTACAATATATAGGTAATTAAAAATAAAAGTAATAACATAGGTAATTTAAAATTTAATGTAGTAATATAAAGTAGTTTATGGTATTTAGGTTTTTTGTTTTTAGCTTGTACAGTCATAAAATCAAAGATTTTTTGTGAAGAAAAAGTGTTGATTAATCTGCATATCAGAGACAGTGCATTGAATTTGATTATGTCAATTTTTTAGTGCAGCCACTTCTTATTATATCAATAAATACTAGGGATCAAAGGTGAACGATTGTTTTATATGGGCATGACACAGCACATCAGCGTATATCCCAAGTCAGATCCGAAGATCCCTGCAGTGCCCAAATCCAAAATCTCACTACACCACACCTCAGCAACCAAGCCGGGAAAAACCGTTCGGTTGCGGGACGTTCCCTATTATCGTTAGTCCTCTCAAAACCTTTTTCTTCCGGAATCAAAAAGAGAACCGATAAATCGGGATTTGCAAAAGGGTATCCGCATTAGCTAGACCTGTTTCCATGCTTTTTAAAGGAATCAAAGGTCAGTAAGTATTTAAATAATGTCATTTTAAATGAATTCAGAGATTATAAGAAAAGGGCGCAATGTACTTTAAACGAGGAAGGTCCAGAGTACTTTATGGCTAGTAGAGTTAATTCTTTAGTAGGGAGTGGACCCCTAGAATTATATTTAGTAAGTGTGTTCAAGAAGTACACAGGTTGTTGAAAACGTAAGATTTTGTATATAATTATGCCAGTAAAGTAGAGCCGTCTAGTATCTGTGCATAACCAACTTAGTTATTTCCTATAGTGAGAAACATGAAACATCCTTTACGAGTAAATGTCTATCCACACTAGTAAACAAATTATAGCCTTGTAAAAAGATTGTTTTTATATAAAAATTAAAAATTTTTTTAAACATACTTTAGCAAATAAACGATTAAGTCAAAACTCACACTTACAACTATAAAATATATACTGTAACATTACACTTTTTTTATGTAAACAAAAATAATACTAAACACTTTCATTTTAAACAATAAATTTTTTAATAAACTTGAACGCATTCTTGATTTTTTTTGCATAACGTTTTTCTTTGTGACTCCAAAATTAAATGATCTTTTAGAAAGTGACGCATCCATTGATTTTAGTCTGGAGCACAATTTTGAACTTGAAATATAAATAAAAGTTTTCACAAAGCAACTATCTCTATGTCTACAGTATAAATAAAATTTTTTTAAGCTAAAAAACCATATCTCATAAATAAATGAACTCTGTTGCTATTTAATAAATATCTCCATAGATGACTGTATGCTATAAGCATAATTCAATTACATGTTTGCAAATAATTGTATTTATATTAATACCTGCAGCTTCCTGGACTTCTAAAAAAATTAGATTTACTCACATTAATAAATATTAATAAAATTGCAATTAAATTAGTGAAACAAAAAAATTGTATTACCTCGGATGTTACTTACAGAAAGCACGAAATCCTCTAGTTTCCAACTTCTGTATATGTTACAAATAATGTATACTTCACTGGCTTCTCTTGACTTTCTAGAATCTGAAATTTATTAAAAAACATTATTTATTAAATTTTATTTTTGTATATATTTGTAGATTTTTTTTACTTATTACAAAAAAAAAAAAAATAATAAAATACATGCATCAACGAAAGCATCTTTCAGAGTTTTAGCCAACACTTAACACAATAAAAACTTAACCTCAAAATCGCGCTATGCGAAATATGTCGATTGTCGATTGAGAAGAATTTAGCTCGCGGAATAATTCTAAATATTTTATTTATTTGAATGTTACCCTTTTCAACAAACAAATATTTTTCAGGTACTATAATTAATTAATTTTTGACATACAAAAACTTATAACTGATTTGTATTATTACACAACCAACGATCATAAAACATGTTCACTTATAATAGTTTTAACGTTTACTCCCTAATTATTATAAGTCCTAGAACCAAAATTATAATAAATCCCGAAATATAAATTATCCTAATTCCATAAACCTAAAATATTCTAAGTTATTGTTCTTATCAGGGCCTGATCAGGCCTGATGAGGGAAATAATTTTAAATCAAAAAAATTCCTAGTCCATTTAAACCCACTCCTAAAAATGTCACTTTGTCACCCCAACCTGTCTAGCTAGGCATTTAATATAAATAAGTGTATTTATTTTAATAACCCACAAACCTAAATTCTGGGCTGCAGAAAAACACGTTTTCATCAAGGACACGCGAGAGTAAATAGCTCTCTTTTCTTTTATATTAAAGAAAATTTTTGGTGTGTGGTGTTATTTTTTAAATAAGTATGTTATTAAGAGATCATTTATTTAAATTATTTGGTGTTTTTAGTGTGTAAAATTTTACTCTTCTCAATTTTTTATAATAAAGAAGGAAAGTTAAAAATGACTGAAGGAAGAGAATTTTTTTATTTTATGACGTGAAAGTTGAAGAGTAGAATGTGTGCATGATCGATCAATTTTTTTTTGTAGCCAGCAAAAATAGAAAAGAAAATTAATTTTTTTGGTTTTGGAATCATTGTGATAGGTCAAATTTCGATTTTTGATTTTTTGGCATATAAGCACGTTTTGGGACCTCAGGAAGCTAAAAAACCGGTTTTTTAAAAAAGTATGTATGTGTGTGTGTGTGTGTGTGTGTGTGTGTGTGTGTAACCGGTGAAATTTCACAACCATTATGGAATTAAGACCTAATTTTTTATTCACAAATTTTTTTATCAAAAAATCTCAAGCTACTTCTTTTTTTTTTAATTTGGATGTAATACCTCATTTATTTCCACGAAAGTACTTATATTTGAAAGTACGATTTTTACTCGATGTCTCGAATCTGATAATGAATTTTTTGAAAATTATTTTCCCAAAATTATTTTCACAAAAAAATACAAACACTAATTTTTTTTTTTCTTTTTGGACGTAGTACCTAATTTATTTCTTTGAGAGTACTAGTTTTAGAAAGTTCATTTATAGTAATTTTTGGATCTGATACCAAATTCTTTCAAAATTTGTTTTCTCCAAATTAAAAACACAAAAAAATTAAAATAACTACAATGTATTTTTTTTTTTAATTGTAATACCTAATTTAATTCCATTAAAGTTCTAATATCTGAAAATATTGTAACCGGCGATGTTTCACAATCGTTAGGAAATTAGAACCTAATTTTTTTTTCAAAAATTTTTTCACCAAAGAAGCTGTAGGTACTTTTTTTTTTTTAATTTGGATGTAGTACCTCAATTATTTACACGAAAGTAATTATATTTGAAATTATAGTTTTTACTCGATATCTCAAATCTGATACTTAATTTTTTGAAAATTTTTTTCCCAAACTTTTTTTCACAAAAAAATACAAAAATCACCAATTTTTTTTTTCTTTTTGGATGCAGTACCTAATTTATTTCTATGAGAGTACTAGTTTTAGACAGTTCGTTTATAGTAATTTTTTGGATCTGATACCGAATTTTTCCAAAATTTATTTCTCAAAATTAAAAAAGTTTTTTTAAACTGCAATATTTTTTTTTTTGGGTGTAATACTTTATTTAATTCTATGAAAGTACTACCTTGAATAATTATTATCCAATGATGTTCCGTGAACGGATAGATATTTTGGAGTTGGTTATAAATAAGAACGGCGGCCATTTAATATAAACAGTAGCTTTATTAAAGAGCGTGCGCTCATAGCGGCACCTCGGAGCGAACTGCCTTTCGCTTATGAAATATACAGTAAAAGGGCGCTCATGCGCAATATAACATATAATACATATAATACATATATATATAGTGGAACATCCCACCCACCCATTCTGCGGAGTAGAATGTTAATACAAAAGTTTATATAAAAAATAATAAAGATTTAGTTTTAAAAATTAATTAACAATAAAATATAATTTAGTTTATAATAATAGTATACATACAATAATTTTGATTCTAAAATGATTCAAAATAAGTAATCTTTTGACAATATAAAAATATAAATTTGACAATGAAAGGCAATAGTTTGACAGTAAAATACAATGGTTTGACAATAAAATACAATCTTCAGCACCATCTACCAGATCAAAGTATCTGACAATCTATTGAGACCTCCAGTCATAATCATGATAATTAAAAAATTAAACAGAAACATTGATTTGCCTAGATCAACAATGTAAAGCATAGCATTTAAAAATTAATAGGTAATTAAAAGGACAATGCAAGGATATTTTGGAGTTGGTTATAAATAAGAACGGCGGCCATTTAATATAAACAGTAGCTTTATTAAAGAGCGTGCGCTCATAGCGGCACCTCGGAGCGAACTGCCTTTCGCTTATGAAATATACAGTAAAAGGGCGCTCATGCGCAATATAACATATAATACATATAATACATATATGGCTCATTTTCATTTTTTTTGCAAAAATAGATTTCAAAAAAATAATATAAAAATCTTGTTTTAGTGCTGTAATTTTTCGAAAACATTAAGTAAATATTTTTTTTATCAAAGGATCAACTTGTTATTGTCATAAAAACTTAGTAAAATTTAAAATTTTTTATTATTGTGCTTTTAACCGATTATTTCTTGAGGTATAAAAAAGTATTTTTATGCTTTTGTGAATAAATACGTAATTTTTGGTCATATTTTAAACTAAAATAGCATCTAAAACATTAATTTAAGGTTAAATAGCTGTTGGTACATTTAAAATTAAGTGAAATACAAACTTTAAAAAAAAGGAAATAAAAATCCATGCACTTATTTTGCTTAAAACACCAAGTTCATAATAGGAACGGTAAAGGCTTTTTAGGGGAACGGTAAAGGCTTTTTTGTCATATTTTAGCCACAAATTTTTTTTTCAACTTATTTTGTTAATTTTTATGGTGTATGGTCACCAACTTTTTGAAATACAAACTTTAAGACAAAAAAATTTGTAAATTCTTACTTCAATCGGTATATACGACCACGTGACACTATTTTTGCAAAAAAAATGAAAATGAGCGATATATATACTGGAACAAATGAACTACGTTAGATTTTATTTGAAAAAAATAAATTTAGTTAAATTCAATACATAAATTTTCCTTTAACTTTTAAACGTTAATAGAAATGAGTGTACGATTGATGGTTGTAATCGGTAATATCTGTGGCATATTGAAGTATTTAGCTCATTGTTTGAGAAACCTTAGTGCCAGCTAGTTGGCAGGGTATTTTTCGTTTATACCCATATAAAGGGTTTTTTAGGTCTTAAAAATGGGTCTTGTATTTTTATTTTATCATATCTGAACCTAAAATTTACTGCAGAATCAGAATTTGAAGTAAAAAAGTATACTTTCCATTTAAAATTTTAAAATTGGGTCCTGCTGAACCTTATGGGACCCTAAGACCCAAATTTCATGCCCATCATCAGACGTCCTCCTCCAAATCTAGCAACTTCCACTTAAAATATTTTTCGTTAGTTATAATATAATTTTATCTTTTTATATCCGTCAATAACTTTGTTAATAACGTCATATCCGACGCGTTTAGAAGCTTATTAGTTTCATCATCAAGGAATAAAAAATATAAAAAACATTTCACATACTTTACACTAGTTTTGCTTTACACTTTTATATGAGTGCGATCTTAGATGCCTGGCACCGCACTGATTTTAAATTTATTCATTTAAATTTTATTTTAATATTATACATTTTATTATTGTTTACAATTATATGTTGTAATAATTGTATAAGTTTACAGCGGTGTTGTATATTTTTTTATTTTTGAAGTTCAATAAGATCATTAAGTATATCCTTTTTGGAGATCCTGGTTTTTTAGAGCTTTATAGATCTTGAATTCTTTCGGAGCATTCATGATGTTACCTTTTTCACAGTAATGCAAAGGCGTTAAGTTTTGATGTTGACTAGAGAAATTATGTTTCTCAGTTAAGATGTGTTTTGCATAATTAGATTTTACATTTTCTATAATTATCAACCTTCCTTGGATTTTTAGGAGGTACATGTTCAGAAAATCTGGATGAATATTTTCAAACTATTTGCCCAACGTAGAAACAGTTGCAGTCATTACAATTTAATTTATCAATTCCTGATTTTTATTCTAATAGTAGTTGTTGTATTTAATTTAGTAGTTTTGACAATTTCTCTGTTGTTTTTTGATACTGATTTATCAGTTCGTGTTATTTTTAGCCTTATTAAATTTAAAAAATCTCTGAATGTAATTTTATAAAATTAATAGAATAAAAATGCCAGCTGTATTTAAATTAGAGAGAGAAAACAAAACTTCTTCTTTCTAACGGTATACAAAAGCAAGCATTTTTAGTCGTTTTAGGAACATCTGCAAGGCAAGTACTTACACAAATTTCAAAAAAAATAATTTTATAATTTTAATATTTTTTGTTTTTTAAATAATTAAACGGTGTCTAGGTAAGGTGTATTAGGAGTCTACTGACGAGCCAACCTAATACACTATGGCGAAACACTGTTACGTGACTATTAGTTGAAAATTAACCAATTTATTGGTTAAATTAATAAAAATATTACATCTAAAGATTACTTGGTAACTGAATTTACTAAATTTGTGGTTTAGAATATACGGTGTGTGATTACCATATGTTCCTGAAATGTATTTCGTTTCTGGTTTTTTCTGGTTTTTAGTGCGGTTTCGGTGCTTATAAACTATTTTGTCTATGATATTACTATTATAATCATTTATGACAGCTATGTGTTTTAAAACGTATATTTCATTATTGTAATTTTCTTGATTTAAAGGTAGTGAAAGAAGTCTGTGAATGATTGAATGAAAACTAGATATTTTTTGGGAATGTGGATGATGAGATTCCGCATGTATCTTTAAGTCTGAGGTTGTTGGTTTTCTGTATATATTCAATTTAAAACCATTATTGACTTTCTGTATAATTAAATCCAAAAAATTTAGCTTATTTTCTTTTTTTATTTCTAGCGTAAATTGTATATCAGAGTTAACTTCATTTAGATAAAGTATTAAATTCTTCAATTATCTTACAGTACCATTAAATATGATGAAAGTTTTATCCACGTAGCGTGAATCTGATATAATATTTCTAGTGTACCTATTATTTCAGGAAGAGGTATTTTTGTTTATAGTTATGTAGGTATACGTCTGCAAGGAAACCTGATAGTGAGAAGCTCATGGCCAAACCTTTGTTTCGAATTTAAGATTTGTCGTTGAAAGTAAAGTAATTTTGGGCTAATATCGATTTTAATATTGTTATAGCATTATCTATTACCTTGCTGCTAACGGTATTAACTTTCTACCATTCAATTTTCAGTATTTCAACAAATTTTTTATTTTGTTAACAAATTCTAGGCTGTTTTTAATATTATGCTTATTTTTAAATTTGACATGTGCAGTAAAAAATTTCAGTAACATCTTTTTGGTTTTAAATGTTGCCGCTGTTTTTCGTTTTATTACTGGACAACTTGGTATACCTTCTTAATGTGTTTTTGGAAGTCCTATGAATATTTGTGCAGAAGCTTTTATTAGTATTAAATAACGTTTGTTACTGTCATTGAGTATAGAATTACTTTCTTCAATGTTAAAATTTAGTTTTTTAACAAATTTAACATTTGGATCTTCTTGTAATTCTTGGATGTTATTTTTATTGAAAAAATCTTAATCTCCGTTTTCAGGATCGTAAGCTAGAGCCCGTGCTCGCCCATGCAGAGGTTGATCTGTCTCATGACCACTTCCTCGGAAACACTCCCACCACCAAGCAAGTTTTAAACATGCCCAGCAGGATATCAGAGATTACTTTAATGGCTGGTTTGAGGACCTCCGCTGGTATCCCATCCGGTCCCGGTTTTCATGGCTTTGATAGCTTTGACCATTTCAGCCTCACTGAATAGTGGCACTTCATCCGTGGGTATTTCTTCTACCAGATGCTCCCGGAGGAGCTCTTCAGGGAAGAGAGCGCCCACTATCCTTTTGGTCGTCGCCACGGTCGTCGTATTATTGGACTCCCGGTTTAATTTGCCTATTACAACTTTGTAACTAAGGCCCTAGGAAACCTTGTTTACGTCTTCGCGTAATGAACGCAGGCAACTAGCCTTGCTTTGGCGGATGGTCTTAGACGACCGATGTTAAGCGTCTTTTTGTTCCCGAGAGAGCATATCGGCCTCAGGTGTTTACCTTGCTCTCTGCGCCTTCCGTCGCGCCATGTGACACTTTCTTCGGAGGTCCGCTATTTCGGGGGTCAACTAGTGAACAGGTTTTCTCCCCTTCTATGGCCGCCAGCAAGGCATGAAGGCGTCGCAAGCCCCGTGTAGTAACGAGATTACATTCTTTGCTAAGATTTCAGCCTAGCGGAGATTGACGCAGACTCAATCCGAAGATATTCTTCGAATCTGTCCTCGTCCATCTTTGGCACGTTCCAAACTAGGGGATGCCTCTTGTACGTAGGTCGTTGGGAGGTTCCCTCTAACACTCCGAAGGTGATGTATTTATGGTCGCTAGCATTTTCGTCATTTTCGCCATCCAGCACCCTCCAGTCACCGATCCTCCTAGAAGGAGCTTCTGTTGTGAAGGTTATGTCAGGGATGGAGGGATGGACCACCAGTTTGCATCTAGTGGCCATTTCAAGTACCCTTTGTCCCCTGGGGTTGATTGTAGGCATGCCCCACTTTAAGGCCGTTAAAGTCTCCACCAAGGATACCGCTGCCGCGGATCGTTTCTTCGATACTGATCAACTTTTCAGCGAACACCGCAGCTGAGTCGTTTGGGGAGAGATAATAACTTATATAAGTTGTCTCCCCGCACGTGGCCCAAACATTTTGGATATTTGAAACATTCCATAAAAATTTTATAAAATAAAATAATTTTATGTATAAGCGTGATTTCCTAAAAATAATTAAATATATATTTTGGGGTATACGGCAATTTCCACTTTTGAATTAAAATTGTATGTATTTTGATAAATCCACGTAATTTCTAAGAAAATTTTTGTTAATATTGTTTACTGGTCATAAAATAATAAATAAAATTTCAAATTTCAAATTGATACTAATATAATTGTAAATGTATAAGAGTGATTCTTAGTGAATTCAGCAAAAGTTTCCAGGTCGGGTCGCTGAAACCGGCTAAAAACTTTTTTTTGCTAATTACCTATCCAAAATGGACTATGTCCCCAAATTTTAGCCCTTAATATTGAAAACTAAGCCCAGGGCGAATTTTTGAAAAAAAAAGACGTTTTCATCTTTCCTCAGCCACCCATTCTTCTTTTATGTGCCATTCCTTCTGGAAATCATTAAAAATAATGAAAAAAGAGGTACTATAGTAAAATTTCCTCAGGAATCCAGTCATGCCATTAGTTTTTGAAAATTCCTACACGGGGAGCCAGAAAATCAATAAATTCACAGGGTATATTACGGAAACTACAGAAAAATTGTATATCCGAATTTTTTATTCAGCTTCTCAGGAAAAGCGTGTTTTTATATATATTTTCGGATGCCATATCAACCTAGATGCGATCGAACTTCCTAGACCCTAAAATAACCGAAAAATCGTGAATTTTCCTCAATTTTTCTCATTTTTTAGCAGTTTTTTTTAATTTTCCCGCTCTAAATGACTCCCAACGATTTAAACAAGGTAAGATTCGGATTCCCAGGAAAATTTTACATATTTTCTTTATTTAAATCATTTTTAAGCTTCGATGTAAACGAGCTCACACCAAATGCTTTAAATACAAAATTTTGATTTTTATCGTTTTTTAGCAGTTTTTTTGAATTTTCCCGCTGTAAATGACTCCGAACGATTTAAACAAGGTGAGATTCAGATTCCCAGGAAAATTTTACATATTTTCTTTATTTAAATCATTTTTAGGCTTCGATGTAAACGAGCTCACACCAAATGCCTTAAATACAAAATTTTGATTTTTATCTTTTTAGCAATTTTTTTGAATTTTCCCGCTCTAAATCACTCCGAACAATTTAAGCAAGGTGAGATTCAGATTTCCAGGGAAATTTTACATATTTTCTTAATTTAAATAATTTTTAGGCTTTGATGTAAACGAGCTCACACCAAATGCCTTAAATACAAAATTTTGATTTTTATCGTTTTTTAGCAGTATTTTGGAATTTTGCCGTACTACAAGACCCTGTATGATTTAATTAATGTCAAATTCGGATTTCTAGTAAAATTTTAAACTTTTTCTATACTTTAATAATTTTTTGGCTTTAGTGTAAAAGAGTTCATAGAAAATTCTATAAATTTAAATTATTTTTTAGCTCTATATTGGTCACTAGGTAGAATTCGGAGTTACATTCTATAGAATATAGCTATTCTTTAGAGAAAAAAAATTTTTTAAATAATAATTAATGAATTACATATTTTAATAATCTTTAAAAGAATGAGTTTTTTAATAAAGAGAAAATTATTCTATTAAAAAAATTTTTATTGATATTTATATAATATTTAGCTTACAATAATGTATTCAGAAAATATTTTTATAATTTAGATAATTTATTCACAAATAGAATCCAAATTCTTTAGATATTGAGTGTATTTGGAATGAGTATGCCCTAATTTTATTTTTATTTTATCATCTTCATTTGTAGCCGATACATTGTATAAAATTTCATTAAAGCCTACTTTAACACGGGTCTCAGTATCAGGCCATTTGTAGATATTTTTTGAAAAACTTTGTAATACAGATATTTTAGCTATTAATTCATCTTCAATTATATCTGTAATAAAACCTACTGCCCAAGTTTTTGAGATTACGAAAGAGACATAAGTATTTGCTGACTATTTATAAGCTATTTTTTTCAACAAATTAAATCTTAAGGAATAACTTTCATCTGAACTTAAATATTTACAGCCAATTATTGTATTTGATAATGGAGTAAAGTCGTGATAATTTCGGGTTCCTGGAATGGTATGTGCCATTGATGATGTTGTGTCACGTTCCAGGCTTAACTACTCTCTGCTTATTATTATTGTTTTTATTGTAGGTAAATGATGTTCACAAAATTCATGAATGCGGCTTACATTCATTATTTGATTATCAAATTTACGACGTAAACTTTCTTTGCTTGTATCTCTTTTTATCGTACCTCCAATGATATCACAAGTTGATTTACCGTGAGAAGTTGCAAAAAATATCCACTTAGCATCAATACCAAAATTCTTTTTATGTTGACATAAATTGTATAGGTTGGAACAATTTTTGTATTGTCCAGGACAACCATCGCTAACATACTCAATTTTCTTAATTTGAGGCATATTTTCTTTTATGTACCTTACAATATATTTTTGAAAAACCTGAACTGCTACTACGTCATGTTTACAATTTACGTAGCTTATTGTTTTAATGAATAATATGAATACAATAAAAATGTTTTTAATGTAACTCATTTATTTAATAATAAATCTTGTAAACATTGACGATTGCCACGCCACATAGCTTTAAATTTTTTATACACAATGTTTATTATTTTTAGCGCTAAATTTAAATTATTTAAAATTTTTTTCGGAAATAAGATTATTAGTAATTTACATCTTTAATAATATAATATTTATTAAGTTGTTATTATATACGATATAATCAATCTTATTAGGAACCTTAAATAGATAAAGTACACACAAAACTGCTAAAAAACGATAAAAATCAAAATTTTGTATTTAAGGCATTTGGTGTGAGCTCGTTTACATCAAAGCCTAAAAAGGATTTAAATAAAGAAAATTTATGAAATTTCCCTGGGAATCCGAATCTTACCTTGTTTACATCGTTCGGAGTCATTTAGAGCGGGAAAATTCAAAAAAACTGCTAAAAAATGAGAAAAATTGAGGAAAATTCACGATTTTTCGGTTATTTTAGGGTCTAGGAAGTTCGATCGCATCTAGGTTGATATGGCATCCGAAAATATATATAAAAACACGCTTTTCCTGAGAAGCTGAATAAAAAATTCGGATATACAATTTTTCTGTAGTTTCCGTAATATACCCTGTGAATTTATTGATTTTCTGGCTCCCCGTGTAGGAATTTTCAAAAACTAATGGCATGACTGGATTCCTGAGGAAATTTTACTATAGTACCTCTTTTTTCATTGTTTTTAATGATTTCCAGAAGGAATGGCACATAAAAGAAGAATGGGTGGCTGAGGAAAGATGAAAACGTCTTTTTTTTTCAAAAATTCGCCCTGGGCTTAGTTTTCAATATTAAGGGCTAAAATTTGGGGACATAGTCCATTTTGGATAGGTAATTGGCAAAAAAAGTTTTTAGCCGGTTTCAGCGACCCGACCTGGAAACTTTTGCTGAATTCACTAAGAATCACTCATAAACACATTTAGAATTAATAATTACTGTGGACGAAATCCATTAAATTTATTTAAATAATGTATAAGGAGCAAGGTTTTAATAAATAATAAGAGACTATAACTTATTATGTACAACTATTTATTTTCATACGTATTGCACGAAGTAAGAACGCCCACTGACGACGAGAGCGTCTCGGGCGGTCAGGCGCACGACATCTTCTCTCTCTTTTTACATACAATATATAAAAATACTAAAGGTTTGTGTTTTCAAACCATTCTCCCCTTTCAAGTGAACTAATTACAATTATTATACATAATTTTTTAAAAAAAGAACAATATACACTGACAATAGTAGGGGAACGCTTCCTTCCCTCAGTTAAGACAACAGACTTCTCAAGCTTTTAGGATGGAATATTTCTTATTTTGGGAAATAATCTTCCCCAAATTTTTAAATAATAGAATTAGAGTAGTAAAAACTGCAATCTTCTTTATCGGCGGAAGGTATTATGGGATGTATTTTTCTTATTTTGAGATAGCAGCGCTCCAAAAACATAAGAAAGATTTTATACAAATTTAGGGGAAGATTCTTTCCCGAATGGGATATCTGCTTCCCCGTTCTTTTCTCAGTGTATACAAAATAAAAATATACTATAATACATATATAGCAAATTTCAATTTTTACAAGATATAGTAATTTAATTTTAATTTACTTTAAATTTATCAATATAAATTCAATTTTTTTTTTACAAATATAAATTATTGGACAAAAGCCAATACCATCAAACACAAATAAAGCAACCTACAATAAAATAATTGAAATTTAACTAATTACTCAGGATAGTTCATTGTTTGTGTTTAATAGTACTAACTTTTGAACTGGCCTTCTCAAGACAGAAGTGCAAGTCCTGACCTCAACAATCCTTGCCAGATCATCGGGTCCTTTAAATATTTTAATAATGCGACCTAAAGGCCATTTACTTGGGGTCATTGTTTCTTCAGTCACCAAAACAATGTCAGCGACCTCAATGTTTTTTAATTTGCCTGTCCAGTTATTAGGTACTTGTAAACACTGCAAGTACTCATGAGACCATGCCCTCCATCAATCTTGTAACATGGCTTGAATCAATTTGTACCTTTGATTCGGGGGAATATTTTCATTTAAATAGTTTGGCTCTGGCACTATGTACGAGTTTGACTGTGTCAAGAGTAGCGAGGGGCACAGAAATTGATGGTCAGACGGGTCGTCATTTAATGGCATTAGAGGCCTGGAGTTAAGGCAAGCTTCAATCTGTTTCAGAAGGGTATAAAACTCTTCAAAAATAAGAGTGTGTTCTCCTAACACCCAACGAAGATGGTGTTTTACAGATTTCACAGCTGATTCCCATATTTCTCGCGTGTGTGGTGCACCCGGAGAGTTAAATGACCAATTCGTACCCTCATCGGCGAGTTTTCCCAAAAGGTCCTGCATATAGCTTGAATAGGCCATATATATTTCCTTAAGGATATTATCTGCACCGGTGAAATTTGTTCCTTGGTCACTAAACAGACCTGAACAAGGACCACGAGTCAAGGTGAATCGCCCGAAAGCAGCTATGAAATTTTCGCTCGAATAACCTGCGACGAGTTCTAAATGTAATGCCTTAGTAGACATACACACAAAAATACAAATATAAGTAAGGGCCCGCGTAATCATTTCCTGAATCAACTCCCAAAACGAAAGGGTTTGTCGGGTTTTTGAACACGAACAGGTGGTAAGACATCCATTTTTTGATTCATTGTTGTGTCACGATATCTAATGCATTAAACACATTTATGAATACAGGATTTGACTTAACTCCAACCTTTTATGATCCAAAATTCTTATTGTTGAAAGAGTCAGACGAATTCCACCATGGGAAGTCTTTTTATGAAAATGATTTACTAATAATTTAGAGAACTTTAAATCATACAGGAGTACAAAAGGATGCTGTTGTTCGCAACTCAGCAGAGAGAAGTGAATTCTTCCACCTAATCTTAATAAACCTTTTTCAAGAAACACTGACAATAGTAGGGTAACGCTTCCTTCCCTCAGTTAAGACAACAGACTTCTCAAGCTTTTAGGATGGAATATTTCTTATTTTGGGAAAGAATCTTCCCCAAATTTATAAATAATAGAATTAGAGTAGTAAAAACTGCAATCTTCTTTATCGGCGGAAGGTATTTTGGGAGTTATTTTTCTTATTTTGAGATAGCAGCGCTCCAAAAACATAAGAAAGATTTTATACAAATTTAGGGGAAGATTCTTTCCCGAATGGGATATCTGCTTCCTCGTTCTTTTGTCAGTGAAGGGTTTGAAAAAAAATGTTAACGAATTTTAATAGGTTTTTGAAAGGAAAGTATTAGATTGAATTAGAAAATAAAAAAGATGATTTATGTGAATTCCACTTGAAAGTTTAAAATTTATTTGATTTAAACTAATAAAACGGTTTACATAATTAAAATGCAAAAGGAGCACGTTTCTTATAAATGATAAACTCTTATCAAAGAACACGATCTTTATAGTATGAGAGTTAGAGAGCAAGAAAGGGGTCTAACTTTATTAATCTGGATTCAGTAAACTTACAACTATTATATAGTAATTTTATTTCTTTGACAAAATGCAAATTTTGAACTAGATAAACCCAAACTAGTTTAGCCCTATCCAATTCGAAAGCATTAATAAAAGGTAAGCATGAATTTTTGCTGACTTTAAACCAATCAAGATTGAATAATTTAAATTTGTAAAATAAGTTAGTTTTTAGTTTTGACACAACATTACATAAAAAACGCAAGACGAAGGACGTGACTCTAAATAATTTTTTGACATCATAAAAACAAATCTGGGGTCAACTCCATGAACCAAATGTTAACACGATATTCTACAAATCGACGGACAAATAGATGGCCGATTACAATTTTTTTTAATATGCTAGACATTACTAGCTTAGCTACATACCTAATTTATGACAATAATTATATGTTAAAAAAAGAAAATTTGAAAGAAAAATATTTCTCAGATAATTAGGTGAAAAACTAGCTAGGCCTACCGTAGAATATTGTGCTGCAAACAGTAGAATCATCAGAATTTTGCAACTGGCTAGCTATTGAAAGTATAATTGACAAACTTTCTTGCAATCAAGAAATCTTACCATCTAGCAGTAAGAGGCATCAAGGTTATTGTTATGCTTGTGGTGAGCAAGAAATAAGAAAAGATAGAGAAACTCGAAAAATTTATCAGAATTGTGAAAAACCAATGAGTATTCGGTAAATGCAGTAAAATGTCTAGCATGTCAATAATTGTTATAAATTATTCATATATATATTATATTATAAACAGATTTTTAATTAATTCATAATAATGTTGCTTTATTTTATGAATTATTATCATTTTCTTGTATAAATATACAATAAAATACATACTTTTCTATCTGGGAACACGAGTACACTGCCAGCACTGATGAGGGAAATCGTTTTTTTTTTGCATACATAAAATTACTTTTTTTACTTCTAACCATTAACATTACTCTTATCTTCTGACCATTAAAATATACGTTGCTTGAAGCCAACCTAGAAGCTAGAAAAAAAATGTTGAGTCTAGGTATTAAAATTTTTAAATTTTAAATCAAAAAGGTACCCAGGTACCCTGCCAGCCGGATAAGGGTTAAATACATTAAATCAATTCATTATACCTTACATCTGTGATGTGTTTATTATCTGTAATAAATGAGTATTTTATATAAGTCTATATTATAATGGCGTGTAAAAGTTTAAAAAATTTATTTAAAATTTAAACTTGTAAAAAATAATTATTCAATAAACAGCGTATATTTTCTAATAAATAAACATTTTCTTTTCTTCTTTAATTCTATACGTCCATAAAATATGAATAAATTAATACAATTAATTTAAAAAAAAATAATTAATACCCTTTACTAGCATTAAATATAGCATTAACAATGTTATTAATTGCCTTCTATAATCCAACGCCTTTAGCATACATTGACAGTATGGTAAGAAAAGATTTCCTAGCGGAATTTGGGCTAGACCTAATACGACCTAATTTAGTGACTTGTCTATAAAAAGCAGAGTTTCTTAAATCTTACAGCATTTTTGGGGGCTACGCTTGGGTAAGGTTAAATGTTGTTAAATATATGGCGAGCCTATATCAAAATTATAAATCATTATTTTTAAATTTATATTAATTAGATGAAAAATTGGACCGGGTAACAATTATTTTGCATTTAAAATAGTGAAATAAAACTTTTGCACATAATAATTTTAAACAGTTACTAAAATTAGTTATATTAAAGTAATCATAAATTTGAAATAGGTGCACATATATTTAAAAGTACCAAACCTTACCCAAGTAGCTTCCAAAAATGCTATAAGATTTAAGAAACTCTGCAACTAAGGAATTGATCAGGTGCATACGGAAAACGCATTTACAATGTTAGCACCCTGGTGGAAAAAAAAAGTGTCTTAAAATGTTCTAAAACATTTTAAAAAGTTCTAATTCTAGCCGAACTCGTCAAAACCTTTTCTTAGTAAAAACGCTTACTATATACTTTTTATCTAATTAAATAAACTAATTATTTGCTAATTCCAAATATACTTTAAAGAAATATAGGCTAAGAAAAAAAAAATAAATAAAAAAAAATTTTTTTTAAATAATTCGCCTGCAAGTGGATTTGAACTCGAGACCCTCGAAAGGATATGAGTATCAGAGTCTGTAACCTTATCAACTGGCCTGACTAACAAAGTTAAAAACTAAGTGTATAAACGCCTACTTAAATGGAACTAAAAATTATTTATTTTATTTTTATTGTAGTTTTGTTATTCCTTTTATTCAAGAAATAATTAAATAATTAATTACTTTTTATAAATTTTATATTTTTAGAGAAATTTGATAAATTATAATTAGTGTTAGCTATTTTTTATTATAAAATTATTTCTTTTACACTAGAAAAAAAATTCTTTTTCTCGTAACGGAATTTTCCTTTTTCCGAAAGTTTCTACTTCCAAAAGTTGTCGAAATTGTTGTTATTCGTTATTGTCAAAAGTTTTAAAAGCAAACTATTCTAATAGCCTTATACCCTCATAAACTAAGGAATTGTTTTTAAAAAATACAACACCATAATCCTCACCTAAAATGTAGCCTAAAGATTTGGTATTTTAAAGCACTTAGCCACCCTAAGGAATGGTTTGTAAATTGTAAATTTCTAATATAGATTGCTTTTATAAAGCATATTCTGAGGCGGTATAGGCATGTCTGGGTATATCAAACGCATTTTGAATTATTTGAACTAACAGCGATTAATACTCGGCTATTCCGAGTAATATATGGAGTAAGAAATTTTTTTTAAATTTTAATATTACATTTTATGCTTAATTTTAACGAGAAAGTGATATTTTGTATAAAAACCAGAAAAACTACGTTTTAAATGTTGAAGACCTATAAGACTTATTTTCTTCAAAAATTAAAAATTTAACAGCAATTTTAAAATTGGTCATTTTTGGCAAAAAATGGACATTTGATTTACTAACTATAGCGAGTAAGAATCGGTGATGAAAAATTGCGGTTTATGGCGTTTGAAAGGTAGAACTTATACGAAAAAAATGAGACCAAACGGTAGTATTTTGGTAGAATTTCAATATGACAGCATTATTTGGAAAATTGCCTAAAAACCCTATCTTATAACATTGTTATAGAATTGAGCCCTGCGTTTATCGGCCAAGAAGGCGCTTTGGAATAAACGGAAGGAGTTTGCGGTATTTTTTCAACATTTTTAAGTCATCAATTGTAATTTATAATCCAGATGTTTCGAATATATACGATTTTCGCTATAAAATCCAAAAATTTTTGGTGAAAAAAGGGGTGTTTTCGGTGTTTAAGGGTGATTAAGGTATTTTCGGACTCTGAGGACCTAATTTTCGAGTTTAGCGACACCGAAAAAATATTAGGAAGTATAGAAAACGTATTTTGAAAAAAATTTTTGTCGTTCCCACTAATTGTCGGTATTAGCCAACCAATTGAGAGCTACCCTGGGTTTGTGCGACCCCTAAATCGTTCTCAAATGAGCTAAAAATTGGTATGGGATCATTTTGTCACTTAAACTTAACATACTTCAGGAAGAACATTTTTGGCGCACTTTTTTTTTTGTGAACAACCCTAATACGCATACATAATGTATATAAATATACATGTATATCAATATACATTATGTATGTGTATAAGTAAATGCGAAGAGTTCGATTTACCCCAATAGCATTCCTTGATTTTCAATACGGGTGCATCGATTGCTCCAAAATTATCGAGAACAATTTTTCTGCAATCCAACAGCAATAAAATATAATTTACTCAATTTTACAGCAACTTCCATGCAACTAATTACGTCAAAATTGCATCAATAATAATGAAATGAAAATTGACATTATATTGCTGTTATATTGTTGGAATGAACGTATAAGCATTAATTTTCGTAAAATTTGAAACACATGAGGATTCACCTTACTGTAAATTCGTTATCAATATATTATTATTAATGAGTTAGTCATCGATACGGTAACTATGTACATTGTTATCGCTAAAAGTCATTCTGATTGGTTCTCACAATAATGTAAACAATACATGCATAACATACATGCAAACTTTAAAAACAATAACATTAACACAACTCAAGAAGTTAAGTTATTTTATTTTAGGTATCTTACAAGTTATATAATAAACCAGTAGTTAATTATTTAACTTATCGATGGTTATTGATAATAAAAAATTATTTATTTAATTCATTTAAAAAATTAACAGAAAATTTAAAATTTAAATTATTGGTTAATATATCATTTATTGCAATAGTCTAGATGTGGAACCACAAGAGACTCGATTAGGCGCTTACGTAATAACTGTGAGGTACAGGGCTTGATGATTTTAAGACCGTAAAGTATTCTATTTACCCTTTTGGTTATTTGATGAATATGAGGAGACCAAGAAAGCGTGCTATCCAGAATGACTCCCAAATTAGAAACTTGATCAACAAAAGGAACAGTATCACCATCAGAGTTGACCGATATCGTAGGGATATTTAATTTCTTAAATAATTTTAAGGTATGAGAGAAGCCGAAGACTATTACATGGGTTTTTTTGGTGTTTAATGCCGATCCATTTGTGTCTGCCCATGATGCTACGATCTTGGCAGAATCAGAGAGCATCATGATTCCTTGTTCAATTAAATGAGCAGGCACCTGAACATAGATCTGAAGATCGTCAGCATACAATAATTTGTACGTGTTACAGGCATCCAAGTGATTCTTGAGGTCGTTCATGTAGATACAAAACAAGAGAGGCCCCAGAACAGAACCCTGAGGTACTCCAATATTTATGCCACGATAATCAGAAGTATTGTCTTTGGACGTTACTCATACCGAACGACAGTAAAGATATGACCAAAGCCAGATTAAAGATGACTTAGCGAATCCAATGGCCTGTAATTTTCTTAGTAGTTTCGAAGGGGAAACATTGTCAAAGGCCTTCGGGAAGTCAAATGATAGTAACAGAGTAGCCAACCTCTTTTCCTTACTTATGCGTATATCGTCCGTGAGCTTAATTAAGGCTGTTTGGGTGGAATGATGTTTACGGAAGCCTGTTTGATACATATCTGAAATTTTATATTTGGTCAAGAAGTTGGTTATCTGATCATGAGCAAGCTTCTCAAGGACATTTGATAAAAAGCACAATAGTTCAATGGTATAGCCTCGTTTTTAAGCTCTGTAATACGCGATTTTTTCCAATCTTCAGAAAAAATACCTTGTGAAAGTGAGGCATTAAAAAGTTTAGTTAAATACGGAGCAATCGCAAGCAATGCCTTTGCAATAATGTTTTGAGGTATACCATCCTCGCCCTTTGCTTGGGACTTAAAATGAGAAACAGCCAGGATGTCATTAATAGATACTTCTTTGAATGAAAAGCCATCAAGAGAAGTACCATCAATGATGTCACGAGAAATAGAGGGATCTTCAGTGGCAGAAATTGAAATATTTGAAAAAATGTACATTAATCTCTTCAGGCGAAAACCCATGAAGAGCATCATTTACTTTGGGTATTAAACCCAGACCACAAATGCACCACAAATTCGATTATGCATGTAGGCACAACGAGCCATCTCTGACTGTTCCTCAAAAGTGTTTGCAAGAATTAAAAATTCATTTAATAAATCATTTAATAAATCACGGAAGCCAGTCCTTTGGTATCGTCTATTAGTAGAATCACGTTTAGATTTTAGTAGGCAAAGATCACTATTTAGCCACGGATATTTAACTTTTCCCGGCCTTAATGATTTGTTAGGTGCGAGTACATCAATAGAGCTATGAATATTATTGGTTAGAGCAGAGAGATCTTGCTCAATGTCAAAATTATTTGCTGGAGAAGAAAAGGCAGTCCAATCTAGACCACGTAAATGTGAATTTAAGTTACGTTGTAGCATACTATTAATAGCCATGTATTAAACAGGGGCCTCTGGCGGATCATGAAAAAAAATGTCAATTGTAGAATTTACAATTATTAAAGCATCCTTAAATCTTTTCTGGACTTGTAAAATTTTTTTTCAACAACTTTAATTTACTCTTTTTTTTTAGTTCTGGAACCTTTCACTCGAAAAATTTTGTTCTTAATTTTAAAGTTTTTTAAAAATTATGTAAAATAACAATAATAATTTTATTATTATAAAAAATTTTGGGTATCAAGGAATCGGGTCAAATAAGAAGTATAATTAAATTAATAAAAAACAACCATTTTTTATTTAAAAAAAAAAAAATCAATACAATTTTATGTCTTGATGCAATTCCAAATATTTTTTTTTAATTTTTGCTGGAAAAAATAATATACACTTAAACTAACAATTCAAATTAATGGCCTTCAAGAAAGCACATACATTCGTGTGACATCTCAGCTTTGATCATTTATAGGTGATAGGTTGAATTTTTTCCAAACTCCTTCAAATCTGTAAATTATAGAAAAAATGTATTCAAAGTTGTGCTACTTAAGTTTCTAGTATTACTAAATATGAAAATAATCTTGTTAATATTTTTCTTGCCAATTCAAAATTAAAAGTTTTTTTGCCACTGACAAATATAAATTATGTGCAGCATTAGCCTTAAAATTTAAGAATTTCTGCGTTATATCAGACATTTTTTACTTTTACAGCCTAAGATTTATGGGATGCTGAATAAACGAATACGAAATCTGTTTGCGCTGAAAATGGACCAGTTATTGCCCACAATAGGAATTTCGAGGTTATCTTTACTGGCTTTTTAAAACATTTTTATCTGTTAATTTTGTTTTTTTGGTTCCTTAACCCTATTATGGTATCTGATTTTATTAAAAATTCTTTGATTTCTTGATCAAATTTCTTGATCAAAAATTGATTTCATGGTTCGGTTAATCATTGTTAAAGTCTTAAAATTAATTAATTTCATCAATATCGAACATTAAATTCTAAAATAATTATAATTTTAGTAATAATATTTTATCATAAAAAATAAATATTTTAATTTTTTGTGCAAGGTAACTAAAGAAATTTCATATTCAGCTCCAGTGGGTTTTTCTTTTCCTGAAACTCTTTTCATAAATTCTAAAGCATATTTTTGAAACATTACATGTTCTTGCCTTTTTTCTTGAAGAATTGGATCTTTTATTAATAACTGAATTTGGCTGTCAGTAAACATTAGTAATTTACTTATTATTTGTCTAACTCTCACTTCTTGCTAGCCCTGCTAATGCTCGACAAGCAAGAGCACGAATACTATCAGCACCTGTGATGGGTGTTTTAACCATCATTAGTTGCAATAAAATCTGTGAAACAGACAGTATATTGTAACAAAAGTTATCTTATGAGAATAAACCATACTCTTACCATTATTCTATTATTAGACCTTACGCTTTACCAGACTTTTTGAATTAATTCTTCGCTATTATGAATATGTGTTTTCTTTTTAGCAGTTTCGGTAACTGAATATCTTGCAAGATTACCTCCAACTCGATTAATAGGTGCAAATAAACAATTGATAATTGCTTTAAGAGCTGCTTGCTGTAAATCGGCATCAGCAATAATTTCACATTCAGCTGCAGCTAATAAAAGATTAATTGACATACTAATTGATAAGTCTGGTATATCAACTCTTTCGCATAATAAAAGCATAACTTTAGGCACTACAGAGAATATAGCAATAACATTTAAACACACTCGCACTGTTTCTGCACTCGATGTGGTATGGACTCTGTAAAAAATAAATAAAAATTTATGTAAAAAATTTTATACTTTTTTTATTTTAATTTATTACATGAGTAATAAATGTGGTTGAGGAACGTCAAACTTTTCTCCTACAATAGCTTTCCCATTAAAAGCAACTGGTAAATTTCTTAAATAGTAAGCATCATCATATGTAAACTGAAAATCAAGCAACTATAAAAAAAATGATTGATGATTCAAAAGACTTTAGCTTGTAAAAACTTTGTCTATTTCTCAATTACCTCAGCATCAATTGTTGAAGTTGACAGGTCTTTGGATAAAAATGGAGGACCATTTACAGATCAAAATTTTTTCGTTGTTCTAACTGTTGAGAAACATGCTAAGGTACGTAACGTAATAAATTAATTAATTAATAATTAATAAATAATTAATTCAATAAATTTCAAATAATCTTTTAGTATTTTGGCTGTAAGTGGTATTAAAAAAGATTTTTATATATACTATGAATTAAAAATGCAATTATTTTTTTAATTTTAAATTAATTATACAAAAAATAAACACATTGCTCCGAAATTTTTGTACACAAAAACCAAACAGACGCCACAAGTATAATAATAATAACCGGTAAATTTAACATATGTTCTCTTTCATGCGCGCAAGAATCCACTCAGTAGCCGCTTGAAGGAGAAAATATAGAAAGGAAAGGAAGAGTGCGATAGTATATAAAAATTATTAAATTTTAGTAAAAAAAATTATTTTCTTCGGCGCTTTCATTTTTAAAGGAAAATTCAAGGAAAAAATTGATTATTATAGTTTTGTAAAATGAAAAATCAATTTTCATTTGCAACAAAAAAATTTTTTCTAGGCCTCATACTTTTTAAGATATTATAAAAATAATTAACAGTATTGCATTACTTTTTATTCGGTGGAAAACCGTAAATATCCGGAAAATGAAAAACTTTTTTTTTAATTTTTTTGCTGGACTCTAATAAGCAACATCTAAACTATAAATTCTGAAAAAATCAAGTTTCTATCTGTATTTTTAGATAAATTACACTCATTTAAGTAAAAAAAAAAAGCTTTTAAAAAATTTTGAAAAAATTAATTTTTTTTTATCGGCGGCCCATTTTTAAAGGCTAGGAGGTATCAAAATATGCTTTATCAGAAAAGTAGGCCAAATAGTCATAAAAAACAGGGCAAAAAATTTTTTTTTGTTTTTTCCAATTTTTCTTATGATATTGGCCGTTTTTCAAAAACATTAAAATTTCCGAAAACGCCTTTTTTCATTTAGGGTTTTAGGGTATAAAAAAATTATTTTTTTTTTTTTTAATTTTCAGTAAATATTATTTAATACTTAAAATTTCATATACAACAATTTTTTTTTTATACTGCTAAAATAAATTGACTTAGGCTAATTTTTAGCAAAGAATATATATACGTAGTATAGAAGGATATTTCTTTTGTTATATTTCTGCTTGAATTCTAGTTAATTAGACGACGCTAGATGGAGTTACTTCCAACCTCGATTTCCCCTTCTTATGGTCTCGAGTAAAAGATCTTTTATTTTAAAAGTAAACTAGCGCTTGGCTTAAAGTAAAAGTCGGTGTTCGCGCGACCATACTACCAAAAGTCGCGTCAACTCCGGCAGAAATATAACAAAAGAAATAGACTTCTATACTACGTATATATATTCTTTGTTTTTAGCCGAACGTGCACTCCCGCGCGCGCTGTTTTTATGTATATACCGGGCGCGACTTTGTAAAAAAAGATGACATTTTCAATGCGTTTTTTTAATTATAAATATTAATTTTACGAAAAAATCATAAGGACCTTTTTTTTTGTAAAATTTCATCGCCATCAAAAATGCTCCCTTGTAAAATCTTCCTATTTTCAGCCGTTTACGAGAAATTTGAAAAAAACGAAATTTTTTAAGTTTTGGCCACAAATTTATGGCCAAGCGGAAACCGCAAAGTGAGGAAAATGCTCAAACATAATTATACACCCATCCAAGAAAAGAATGCAACAAAGAAATTTTGGATTTACAATTTTACCAATTTGAATTCTTTCACGAGTGTACTATAAGAGTAAAAAAATTCATCAAATAAATAATTAAATTATAATTAAAAAAAAGAACAATATTTTTAATAAACTAGGGAGCAAGCCCCCTGCGCGCTGAAGCGTGCCAACCCTCTCAGATCATATTTCATGTTTAATAGAAATAAAACTGTGGTTTAATTCATAAATAAAAACTATTGTACAATGAGATGTAAATTTCAAATAATGAACTTTTTTCATAATTTTAAAAATTAATTTTTTCAAAATTTATCTCAAGAAAAAAAATGCATTATTGTCCCTTGGTGCTACACACCTCGGGCCAGAGCCCTTTTCATCCCTCAAAATAATTTTTTTTTTTGTTCTGGGCGGCGAAATTTTTTAACAGGATGACAAAATACTCGAATTCATTTTCATATCAATACAGGAAAGGAGGTAAAAAGTAGCAGATACTTCAAGTAACTTGAATTTTGTTAAGAAAGGTGCCCAGTACCCGAGTAAACAACTTCTGATAGTTGCGAAAAGGGTTATTGCCAAAGGGGAGGGGGTTGAAAAAAGTAACGTAACCAATCGATAAATTATTATTTTTTATCATAAAAACATGAAATACAACTTTTCATAAAAATTAATCCCTTCCGATTTATAGCGCAAGGAAAAGTGTGAAGTTTATTTAATTTTACTTAAAAACTGGTAGTACGCATTACAAAAAAAATTATATATTACTAATATCAAGTATTTTTGTTGACAAATAAAGCGATTTTTTTTTTGTACTACGATTAATATTAAAGGAGACATGACATGGCAAAAATGGTTGTTTAACGAAAAATTAAGATACCGGATCGATCTGACGTAATTATCTGGAAAAATATTACTTTCACAAAAAAAATGATTACTATCATTTTGCAAGAAGACAAAATTAGGAAAATTTTGAGACCAACCAGAACCGTTGAAAATAAGCAGATGGGGCAAAGTTTTGGGCAAAATAATCTTTTTTTCAATTTATTTTATGCCAATTTTTTAGCGCCATCTGGACTGAGGTGCTTGAAATTAAAAACCCTTTAACGAAAATTCAAAACACTTGTTCCTAAATATATCCATTCATTTTTAGCCCTATCGAGTAATTATTGTTTATGTTCTGGACTGACAAAGTTGGGTAAAATCTTATATTTTGTAAGTCATTTTCAGTTTTTGGGCAGCAGCGTGAACATTATTTATTTTAAACAGCCAAATTTTTTAGCATTTATTCCAAGTTATATAACTTATAACTAATATTTGTAATTTTTTGGTTTAATTTTTAATCTGTAAGAAGATTTGGCCATTTAAAATTGTCAATTTTATGTTTATAAAGGTTAATACTCTTTTTTGTGAGGCGAAATTTAAAAAAAATGGTCGTTCCAATTGAAATTTTGCATATCACATGAAATTTCGGCGTTAACCTTAGTTTTGAAATGGTTTATTGTACATCTCGTTATCATTAGCCAAAAAAAAAGTTATAGCCAAAAATCCTTTTTTTCAGCAGTTTTATAAAATTTTTATAGTTAATCCATTAGGTACCTCTATTTCTAAGTGTTATGAAAAATTTAAGACTGAAAAATTTTATATTAAATAATAATATATAAATTTTTCGTTAAACAACTATTTTTGACATGTCATGTCTACTTTAATATTAATCGTAGTACAAAAAAAAATCGCTTTATTTCTCAATAAAAATACTTCATATTAGTAATAAATAATTTTTTTTGTAATACTACCAGTTTTTAAGTAAAATTAAAAAAACTTTAAAATATTTTTAATTTTTTTGGCAAAAATCACACTTCTCCTTACGCTATAACTCAGAAGGGGTTCATTTTTATGAAAAGTTGTATTTCATGTTTTTATGATAAAAAATGATAATTTATCGATTGGTTACGTTACTTTTTTTCAACCCCTCCCCTCCCGCTCCAACCCTTTTCGCAACTATCAGAAGTTGTTTACTCGCGGGTACTGGGCACCCTTCTAAACAAAATTGAAGTTACTTGAAGTATCTGCTACTTGCCTCTAATTACTGCTTCAATATTTTACCTCCTTTCCTGTATTAATATGGAAATGAATTCGTGTATTTCGTCATCCTATTAAAAAATTTCGCCGTCCAGAACAAAGGAAAAATTTATTTTGAGGGATGAAAAGGGTTCTGGCCCAAGGTGTGGAGCACCGAGGGACAATAATGCAATATTTTTTTCTTGAGATAAATTTTGAAAATAAAAATATTAATGATTTATTAAAATTATGAAAAAAGTTCATTAATTGAAATTTACATCTCTCTGAACAATTGTTTTTATTTATGAATTAAACCATAGTTTTATTTCTATTAAACATGAAATATAATCTAAGAGGGTTGGCGCGCTTTAGCGCGCAGGGGGCTTGCCCCCTAGTTTTATTTAAAAAGTGCGGTAAAGTTTACCCATTTGTAACTAAAGTTCAACTTTACGCACGATGTTAAATAAATAGTATTTACTATGCGAAAAATTTAAAATAAAACAATGGTCCACTAAGTAAAAAGAGTTGCTTTTTTTATTTTGATTTAGTCTTTTGGTAAGTTAGTAATCTAGTTCAGTTGGCAAGAATGATAAAAAAACGTTTTGTGAAAACTCTGAATTTTTATTAATGACCCGGTCGCTGCGCAGTTGGGTCTGGTATATTAAATATTAAACGATATTATTGTTTACTATATAAATAATAATATCGTGTAATTTATAGGTGGGGCCCGTATCGAAAAAGTTGATCGAGTTCCCGATCGAACTTTTGATCGGATTTCCGATCGGAATTTGATCGAGTTTCCGATCGAAACTTCGATCAAAAATCAAAATTCCGATTGAGTTTCCGATAAAAAATTTCCATCATAAGTCACAATTCCGATAAAAAAATTTTTATCGAAGTTCCGATTGAGGCATAATTTTGAGGGGGGGTCAAATTTGTCCTATTTAAGGGGTGGGTCAAATTTGTCCTTTTTAAGGGGGGGGGGGCAAATTTGTCCTATTTAAGGGGAGGGGTCAAATTTGTCCTATTTAGGGGGGGGGGGGTCAAATGAGACTTAAATAAATAAAATACTTTTGAAAGACTTTAAAAAATCTGGGCTTTAGATTTTAGGATAATACAGGTTTATGGACTTATAATAATATCGATTTAGGGACTTGGAATAATTCAGGTTCAGGGACTTAGAGTAATTCAGGTTTATTGTAGTGAGTCTTAAATAAAGTGAGACAGAGATTCTTTGTATTACGTAATATTTATTGTAACGGTACAAAAGGATTGTCGGAGGCTTAGAAGGAACTAAACAGGGATTGCGTGGGAGAAAGTAGAGATAGCGTAATTAATGATTCATATAATTAGTTTAGAGACATCTACGATTATATAAAAGAAACATTAGCATATGAATAGCTTACAATATACAGTGTTATGTATATATCTCTTCTCTATATATTATAAAGTTATAACCGCTGTCGCCGCTGTCGAATGACACCTTTGGGCCATTCTGACACTTTTGGGCCAAAAAATGAAGATTAAATAAATATTTATAATAAATATATTCATACCGAATTTTAGGGTTTCGGTATCCATTATTTCAAAATTTGGCCGAGAAATTCGGTTTTAGGATAACCTTAGACCCTAAGTACCGCAGTCATAATAATCCATTACAATTGTAATAAATTTATAAATGAAAACGTTTTTTTCAACCTCGAAAACCCCCAAGCAATGTTAAAAGCTTATTTTTACACGTTTCTTGTTCCACTTTATTGGAAAATTGTAAAATATTCTGGGACGAAAAAATGAAAAATTTTATTAATTAAAATATTTTTTACAACCTCGAAAACCCTGCAGGCAATGTAGAAAGCTTCTTCTGAGATAATTTTTTGATCTGCCATCTTGGAAAATCGGAAAATTGCTTGGGTAAAAATATGAAAATTTTCTTAATTGAAAACGTTTTTCTGAACCTAAAAAAACCCCATGTAATATAATATAGACGTAAATTTCTAAATTTCATGTTTTTTATTCCGCCATCTTGGGAAATTGGAAAATATTGTTGGGTAAAAATATGAAAATTTTCATCAATGGAAACTTTTTTTTCAAACTAAAAACCCCCAAGCAATGTAAAAAGCTTATTCTAACATGTTTTTTGTTCCGCCTTATTGGGAAATTTGAAAGTATTTTAGGATAAAAAAATGAAAAATTTTATTCATTAAAATGTTTTTTTCAACCTCGAAAACCCCCAGGCAATGTAAAAAGCTTATTTTGACGTGCTTTATTAATCCTCCATCTGAGAAAACCGGAAAATATGCTTGAATGAGATTATCAAAATTTTCATAATTGAAAACGCTTTTCCCAACCTTGAAAACCCCCCGGTAATATAGATACTTCTAATTTTCGTGTTTTTTTTTCAGCCTGCTTGGAAAATATGGTCGGGTAAAAAAATGAAAATTCGAATAATTGAAAACGATTTCATGAACCCCAGGTAAAGCAGAAAGTTCCTCTTTTTATGTTTTTTGGAAAATCGGAAAATTGTTTTAGATGAAAATTTAAAAATTATGCCTCGATCGGGACTTCGATAAAAAATTTTTTATCGGAAACTCGATCGGAATTTTGATTTTTGATCGGATTTTCGATCGAAATTTTTTTATCGGAAACTCGATCGGCGAAAATTTCAATCGGGTTTTTGATCGGAATTCGATCGTAAACTTGATCAAATTTTTCGATACGGGGGCAACACCATAATTTAAAATGCGGAGACATGTATTATTTCTTTTAAATTTTATTGTAAATTTAATATATTTTTTAGGTCCTTTTTTTAAATTATAATTTACAAAACATAAAAATTATGGCATATTTATTTTAAATTAAAATTGCATTTAAAAAAACATGACAACAATATGAATACAATATGCCATCAAGAATTTTATTACCTAATGAAATCTTACGTTGTTGTAAAATTGTATTCAATTTGCAAACATCTAACGTACTTGATGTTAAATTTACGTCATATGAGGACGCACTTTGATGTAAATTTGCTGTTTGCCTCAACATAAATTGAAGTAATATTGTATTTATACCATAATGCTATTGGGGTTGAAACAGACTAAAAGAGTTGTTAAGTTTCTTATGCATTCTCGTATATACAGAAGGTAATATAAGAAAGAATTACATAATTTTTTTTAAATTTTAATTAACAGATTATTAATTCAAAAAGAATGCAGAATTCGCTCAAAATTAATAAAATTTTTAAAGTTTTTTGAATAAGCTCCTCAAAAGCCCCCCTCTAAAAATTTGTCGTGTGATGCTATTATTAATATATTATATCATTATTTGGACCTGAAACTGAGGACTTTGTAAAACAATTAATTTTTTTCTTATATAAATCGTTTTTCAATGATAAAGTAAATGATGAATTTGGATTTTGAGAGACAAATAACTATTTTTTATATAAATTTCCAAACATATTTCAAATGTTTTAAGACCTTTTAACATACACATTTCATCACTAGAAAATAAATATGAATAAGAAGAAATATTAAATTCTTTTTTCTTAGCTTGCATCTTGCAAACATAAAATACAGCATAATTTAAATTTAAATACAAAATGACAGAGTACTAAAACTAAATAAATTATATTTGTAAAAAATATGATACTGATTCTCTCAGAAAATATATCTTTACCAGAGAAACGATTGAAAGTGGCATCAAGTTCTAATCGACCAAGGAGAGGTTGGCTCTCCCGGTCATTACCAGTTGAACCAATGGTTGTTAATCGCTCCACACTTAAATTTGGTGCAAATTCAATTTCTGGAAGTAAATTTGTAGATTGCTCACCGCTGTTCAATAAAATGCTGCAATTCACATTTATAGAAGGCTCAATTGAAGTATCAGCATCAAATAATTTTGAATTAATATTGTTTTGGTTATGATATTCAGGAGAATGCACATGTAGCTGATGCTGATCTAAGTCACTCATCACAATTTAAAATACTTGTATAAAAATGAATCTTTTTACTTAATAACAATAATTACAGTATCGTCCATTATTTTTAAAATAGAATATTATATTAATTAACTTTAAATTTATTTAAACTTATTCCTTTTTTAATCACAGTGTATCACAATTATCTTTTATCAAAATAAAATCAAGGATTGATTGATTTTCGTAATTTTTTTGTTTTAATGTTATTTAATATAATTATCAAGTTATTATTCGTTTTTATTCTATGCTTATGTACATTATTTTATTTACCAATAAAAATATTTTGAATGTTTTATGTTTATATACATATATAAATATATATACATATATTATACATATAGAGATATAAATATATACATATATTTAGAGTTAAGAAGCAGACTTACAGTTATCATAACCAAGTAAGAAAATTAATAGTATATCTTTATCAAAGACTCTTTTAATCAAAGCAGCCTTAGAAAATAGTTAAACCTAGCAGCAGAAGGAATTAATTAGTCAGCTAACGCAGAGTTCTATTAGGTCAGCTGATAATATTTACCATATGGATGCTAAGAGTTTTTACATTAAGGAACTCACTCAACGACGTACATATACAAGTATTAATACTTTATCGGAAGGTGTATTGGCCTCATAATTTGCCTAGGCAAATTCGTTATGATATGTGAGTCTGGCGCCCCCTAGAAGTAGTACTTACTGAGGACCTCCAAAGCATTGTTTTAAAATTAAAAAATGCAATTCTTCTTAAAATTTTAATCTTCTAGCTCAAAGAACTGGGCCCCTGTTTATATAATTTTTATATCAGATGAAAGTACTCGATAAGACCTTTAATTTGGTAGGGTAAAAAGGTTTGTACTCCCTTTCGCTAATTAATTAATCCAAAAATACCTTCGGGGACTAAAACTAGCCCCCGAAAACTTTAAATTAAAATTGCCCAGCTTCATTTTAACTGTTTTTAACGAAAGTGATACCAATCGTTTGTACTTCGTTTGTACTTTCAGCCCCCGATACAGATTTATTAAAAAAATAATTAATTATAATAAAAAATTAAAAAATTAATTTTAAAGACCCTCGGGTGCACGCGCATCAAAACCACGGTAATATAGAATACAACAAAAGTGTCTGCTATAGCGAGAAAATCATTGTCATTATAATTAATTATAATTATTAGTATAAAAAACTTATATCAATTAAGAAAACTAATATCTAGCTATTAATCATCTTTAATTTAATTAAAAATCTTAAATTTTTGCCCTTTGGGAACGAACAGATGATCGTTTTACAATCCCGTGTTTGAGAGTTTAGGTAACTTAATTTTTAACAATTTTTAACGGTTTTGATGTTCATCAACCGAATTATATTAATTTTCCGTATCTAGGAGTTTTCGAGATGAATAAAAATTATTTTTGGATGATAATTTTCATTTTCCACCCCCGGAAAATTGATTAATTTTTTCAAAATGGCGGTTGCAAATAAAAAATTTATCCGAAAATAAATGCTTTTTGCATTAGAAATTATTTTTTGGGTTGAATAAAGTTGAATATTAAATGGAAAATCTCATGTTCGTATACCCCAAAATATTTTCCATTTTCCAAGATGGAGGACCAAGTATACACTAAAAAAATACCTAAAAATGAAATCTTCAATGACAAAAAGTTTTATAATTAAAAGTTGAGCGTAATAATAATTATATAATAATATCGTTAGAAAATTTTTTAGTTTTTCCAAGATGGCGGACAGAATTTTTTTAAATTTAAAAGAAATAAAATTCCCTTGTTCGTAAAGGTTTTTGGATTCTGTAAAAACAAATTTTCATCAAAGAAAACTAACGTTTATACTTTCATAAACAAAAAAAATTTTTCAAAATAGCAGGCAAACAATAAAAACATAATCATAATTAATTAAAATTCTTTTTATCAGATACTATTTTTTGGGTAAAATAAAAATGTGTCTTGGATGGAAAATTTAATTTTTATAATACCCAAAATTGATTTGATTTTCCAAGATGGCGGCCCAAAACTAATAGAACTATTTAGAATAAATTATTTCTTTTTATTAAATATTATTTTTTGGGTAAAATAAAAATGTATCTTGGATGGAAAATTTGATTTTTATAATCCCCAAAATTTATTTGATTTTTCAAGATGGTGGCTCAAAACTAAAAAAACTATGCAGAATAAATTAAAATTCTTTTTATAAGATCACTAATTCTCTCATCACTATAGCCAATTAACCAAACGGTCATTTTTGGCTAAAAATGACCAATTTTTAAATTGCTGCCAAAATTGTAATTTCTAACGAAAATGGGTTTTATAGGTCTGAAAAAATTTGTACAAGCTTCAACCCTGCCAAAAGTATAAATATTCTACAGTATAGTCTCGAAAATATACTTAAGAACATGCTTGAGAATATGCTTGAGAATATGCTTGAGCATATAATTTGAGAATGTAGAATATGCTTGAGCATATATTTAAGAATGTACTATTATTGTCCAAATAAGAATATTCTCAAGAATATCCTAATCATTCTAATATATAATATTATTTTTCATTTTAGAACTTATTTGCACATGTAATCAAAAATTAAATTTCAATAATTTATATTATACATTAAATTTTTTAATTTACTTATAAGTATAATTTAATTAAAAAATTATAAATAATTTTTAATAAATCTGATTTTCAATGAAAATCATAGCAAAAATACAAAACCGAACAAGTCGATTTTGTAATATAATAAGTATTTGACTAGTTCTTATATGCAGTTGGAAGATCATTTTATTTATGACTTTAAAAAAATAGTAATCGCCACCTATTAATCATCTTAATTAGTTCATTTTGTCTAAAGTAGATGGCTTTTTTCAAAGTCATAAATAAAATGATTTTCCAACTGCATATAAGAACTAGTCAAATACTTATTATATTACAAAATCGACTTGTTCGGTTTTGTATTTTTGCTATGATTTTCATTGAAAATCTTTTGATTACATGTGCAAATAAATGTAAATGTAAATGTAAATGTAAATATGATTTATTTGTCCAGAACAAAATATGATACAGGAATATAACAGTATATGTATAAGGTTTATAAAAATATAGATGTAACTATGCAATAAATTATTAATAACATTATATAACATAATTATATCAAATGAAACAATTTTAGTAACATCATGGCAACAATGAGTAAAACAGACAATAGTAACAGGAAATAAGGAAATACTAAATTTCTAATAACATCAATGCTTTTAGTCTTGATAAAACATTATTAAAAGACTGAGTCTTTGTATGTATGATAAGTATATCTTAATAAGTTCTAAAATGAAAAATAATATTATATATTAGAATGATTAGAATATTCTTGAGAATATTCTTATTTGGACAATATAAGTACATTCTCAAATATATGCTCAAGCATATTCTACATTCTCAAATTATATGCTCAAGCATATTCTCAAGCATATTCTCAAGCATGTTCTTAAGTATATTTTCGAGACTATACTGTAGAATATTTATACTTTTGGCAGGGAAGTTTACAAAACTTCTTTATTTTACCTTTTTAATCGAAATTTGGTCAATAAAAATGATTTCTTTCTTGAAGAAATGAATACTCAGGGAAAAATTAATTAATTTAAAAAAAAATTTATTATTTTACGATGAGAATCAAGCGAATAATGCATATTATTGCTGAAATTTGTCTTAATATTGATTGAAATTCTATTGAAATATGCCTGTTTCTAAACTTAAAATATGCGCATTACTAGCTTGATTGTCATCGTAAAATAATAATTTTTTTTTAAAAATCAATTAATTTTTCCCTGAGTATTCATTTCTTCAAGAAAGAAATCATTTTTATTGACCAAATTACAATTTTTAGGTCAAAAACTGTGTTAAGTAAATTTTGCTACTTACAATTTTCAAAGGTTTTTGACCTAATAATTGAAATTTGGTACGGAAAAATTTTTTTTCATAAAGAATTGCCAGGGAAAATTACATCAATTTAAAAAAAAAAATTATTATTATTACGATGAAAATCAAGCGAGTAATGCATGTTTAAAGTTCAGAAACAGGCATTTTTCAATTTAGAACTTCAATCTTTTTTAAGACGAATTGGAGAGAAATTTTAAATTGACGATAACTTGGCTAAATTTCATCGGAAAAAGAAAAGTGTTTTTTTCTTCTGGAGTGATTTTTCCCTGGCAATCAGACTTTTCACCTATTTTTAAAAAATTTTATTTACCTAAAAAGTTATTTTGAAAATTTGGGGTAGCTCAGATACGAAAAACACGGTTTTTGACATATAAGTGGCAAAATCTTTTTGGCATCCATCGCTGATTTCGTGTTCACGCTTTTTTTTGCATTCTATATGGTTCAAACTACTAGAAAATCATGATGGCGGTCGTGGCCTCGTAAATTTTTTTTTCTTCATTTTTGATGCTCTTGTATAAGTAAAGTACTTTCTCGTAGAAATGCACACATACATACATACTAAAGTGTGTCTTATTTTTTTTTCGATACTTTTTGGCTTCCCACATTTTTTGGAAAATTTTGGTCATCAAAAACACCGCCCTAGCTCCAAGGATTTTGATTTTCAATTTTTTTATCCCTTGCCACCGAGCACTTGATGTTTCCCATTTAAATTACATGAGAATTTTGAGTTTTTAGCTATAAATAAGCGTTTTAAAAAGCTAATTTTTACTGGAAAGCATATTTTCATATGTTGTAAAGATATGCAAACAGCCCTGCATTCATTCCCGAGGAAATTCTGGGACTAGAAACGCAAATTAACATTTTGGCTCAATCTTATAAAACAGGTTTTTTCCGTAATTTTCGATAAAATGCTGCAACCTCAAAAATAAACCAAAATATTTTTGGCTGATCTCATTTTTTTAGTGTAAGTGTCACCTTTCAAACGTCGTAAACCGTGTATTTGTATCACTGATTCTCTTAGTGCTATAGTCAATCCCACCTGAAGATGAAGACGTCTTTTTTCACGTCTTTTTTCACGTCTTTTTACACATCCTAAATGACGTCTTTTTTCACGTCCTAAAACACGTCCGATTATGAGAATTTCGGACGTGATTTAAGACGTGTTTTAGGACGTCAAAAAAGACGTCTTTTCAGAATTAAAATAATTTTTTTAAAAAAACTTAAATAAATATTAAAAAATATTTTAATTAATTTTAGCCAATTAAATTAATAGAATACAAAATAAAAAATAAAAAAAAAAAAAAAAGTACTTCCCGAGTTGTACTCAGGGCAGCGGCGAACCCATCTCTCCTTTCGGACAGAAGTCCAACGGGAATGGGATTAAACGAGCTCGGCCAAGACTCATTTGGTAAAATATGTACAAATTATTGAATGTACTTTACACAAAATTTATATAATTTAAATAATTTCAGTCAAATGAGTCTTTTAACGAATAATTATTTTGAAACATTAATTTGTAGACAAGGGGGTAGAAAAATTAATGGGTGGGCCACGCGCATATAATAGCGGCTTGTTATTCATTGTTATTATATTGCGCTTTAATATCCGTTAGGGGAGCATATAATATAGGTTACAATGAGCATGTTCAGTTCTGGTTTAGGTATTGTGACTTCTGCTACTATTATTGTTGATGCCCTGTGAGTGTACTAGATTTTCTTTTTTTAAATATTAAAATACTAAATGTTTTATATATAAGTGAACAAAACATTCAAATTTAAAAAACGAAACACTTAGAGAAATATTCAAATCATTCAATAAGTTTCTATAATTTTTGTGAATATGCTGAAATTTTGATTGTGGAGTTGTGTCAAGTGACAACTTAATTTTTAAAGTATATTAAAAAAAGTGGTTCAAATGCATAAGGGAAATATTATTTTGGATTGCAATCTTATACATTAATTGGAGAAGCTTATCTTTCAAATCAAGAAACATACAAATTTTCAGCTAAATATTTATAAACAGTTGGAGCGAACCTATTATTTACTTCCAAGTCCATTATTTATTTACAAGTCCAAAAGATCAATTATTTACTTTCTCAAGAACTTAATTAGCAGTTTGTTAAAAAGTGCAATAGTTAATCACCTTGCTCTGATAAATTTATGGTAAAAACCATTAGTTAATAAGCTTTTGCTCTGAAAATTTTGTGGTAAAAGAAGTGCTTTGAAGTGTCCAAAATTGGCTTGGTATTTCCTATATCAAAATTAAAATTAAGGGGGGGGGGGTATGGTCAGAATTGCATTTTTCGGACTAATTTTTAAGATTTTTTTTTATCGATTTGGTAAAAGTAAGATAAACGGGTGAAGGTCTATACTAAAGAACAACTATTTAAGAGTATACAAAAAAATTTTTATTAAAAAATATTGAAAATTGGCCATTTGGTCGTTAATTTAAAGTTGACGTTTTTGTAAAAAATAAATTTGCGGTGAGACACGTAACTAATAGCTGCATCATCGAAAACCAAAAAACCAAAAATAGTTTGTTAGTTAATATGTTCCTTGAGGTAGTGACGTCGAGTTTTTTTATTTATTTCAATTATTCAATTTTTGGTGCGAGTTTAAACTCAAAAAAACGGAAAAAATGAATTTTTTTTTTTTTGGAATTCCTGTTTTCAATCTTAAAAAATTCTATAAATAAAAAAAAAATTGAAAAAAAAAAATATCTCGACGTCAATACCTTGTAAATTGTCTGAAGAAAAAGTGTGCAAATTTTCTTAAGGATTTATAAAGTAGTTTTCGAGTAACTTGTCTCACCGACTTGAAAAAAAAAATTCCTCAGAAAACACGTTTAAAGTTTTTTTTTGTAAATAGTTTTGTAACATTTTTGTAAAAGTCTATGCCCATAACTTCGTTAATTTTATTCCGATCAATATGAAATTTTGTAGGGACACTCTTGAAATATTATACAATCGAATGAAATAATAAAAAAAATTTCGATTTTTTGACCATACCCCCCCCCCCCCTTAAGAAAGAGTCTAGTAGCTATTAGACTCTCTTCCAATGGTTCAAAACAGTTCAAGCGAACCAAAAAAGTCCAAATTTAGCTTTATCGGAAATGGTTTTTACCATGAATTTATTAGAGCGAGGTGATTAACTATTGCACTTTTATAAAAACTGCTAATTAAGTTCTTGAGATATTAAATAATTGATCTTTTGGACTTGTTTGGTTCGCTCCAACTGTTTATAAATATTTAGCTGAAAATTTGAATGATTCTTGATTTGAAAGATAAGCTTCTCCAATTAATGTATAAGATTGCAATCCAAAATAATAATTCCCTTATGCATTTGATCCACTTTTTTTAATATACTTTAAAAATTAAGTTGTCACTTGACACAACTCCACAATCAAAATTTCAGCATATTCACAAAAATTATAGAAACTTATTGAATGATTTGAATAATTTTCTAAGTGTTTCGTTTTTTAAATTTGAATGTTTTGTTCACTTATATATAAAACATTTAGTATTTTAATATTTAAAAAAAGAAAATCTAGTACACTCACAGGGCATCAACAATAATAGTAGCAGAAGTCACAATACCTAAACCAGAACTGAACATGCTCATTGTAACCTATATTATATGCTCCCCTAACGGATATTAAAGCGCAATATAATAACAATGAATAACAAGCCGCTATTATATGCGCGTGGCCCACCCATTAATTTTTCTACCCCCTTGTCTACAAATTAATGTTTCAAAATAATTATTCGTTAAAAGACTCATTTGACTGAAATTATTTAAATTATATAAATTTTGTGTAAAGTACATTCAATAATTTGTACATATTTTACCAAATGAGTCTTGGCCGAGCTCGTTTAATCCCATTCCCGTTGGACTTCTGTCCGAAAGGAGAGATGGGTTCGCCGCTGCCCTGAGTACAACTCGGGAACTACTTTTTTTTTTTTTTTTTTTTTTTATTTTTTTAAATATTAAATTTTATTTTGTATTCTATTAATTTAATTGGCTAAAATTAATTAAAATATTTTTTAATATTTATTTAAGTTTTTTTAAAAAAATTATTTTAATTCTGAAAAGACGTCTTTTTTCAAATTCTCATAATCGGACGTGTTTTAGGACGTGAAAAAAGACGTCATTTAGGATGTGTAAAAAGACGTGAAAAAAGACGTGAAAAAAGACGTCTTCATCTTCAGGTGGGAATTAACCTACTAGTAATTTTTAACCCGAAATGACCAATTTTTAAATTTTTTTAAATTGCTGCCAAAATTTTTGATGAAATTGAGTTTTATAGGCATTAAAAATGTTCTACAAGCTTCAAGTTTGCAAAACTTTTTTTTCGTCTTTTTTCTTTAAATAGTTTTTAAGATATCGCTTTTCAGAGTTAATGATAAAAAATGACATTTTTTTTAAAACCCTGAAATTGGGTGACTTTAAATTATCATCTCTGGTTAATAATTGATTGAAATGCGTTGAATAAAAAATTTTGGAAAATTTGAAGCCTGTAGAAAATTTTTGAGACCTATAAAGCAAAATTTTGTTGAAAATTACAATTTTGACAACAGTTTAAGCAAATTCAAAAATTGGTCACTTTTAGTCGAAAATTACCGTTAGGTTAATTGGCTATAGTGATGAGAGGATCAATAATAAAAGAATATGGTTTACGGCGTTTAAAAGGTGACACTTGCAGTAAAAAAATGAGACCAGAGAAAAATATTTTGGTCAATTTTTGAGGTTGCAGTATTTTATTAAAAATTACCGAAAACCCCTATTTTATAACATTCAGCCAACCTCAAAAATCAATCAAAACACTTCAAAATTTATTTAGGTCTAGTTAATACCGTAGGTATTGGTTAAACAAGCGTGATTACATTTAATAAAATTAAAATATTACAAAATTTTTTATTTTTCAATTTTTATATTAGTCTAAAAGAAAATACAATAAATTGTCACAAAATTTTCACATAACAGAATTCTGGAGCTCTGTAATTATCGACATTTTCTATGGGGAATCTAGTAAATTTGGGCTGATTTGAGCTAATCGGTTCCTGACTTTCTGAAGCCAAAAACAAATTAAAAAGATTTTCCTCTTACAGAAAATTTTTCTTTTTAGTTCCTCTACACCGCTACACTGGTGGAAAAAAAAAGAGTACGAAAAAGTACAAAAAAATTCAAAAGTATTCATAATGTATTAAAAACTATTCTAAAGTAACGCAAAAAAATTCTTAAGAATTTATAATAATTCAAAACTGTGCACAAAAAAAGTTCAAAAGTGTAACAATTTGCCGTCCTCGAAAATACTTTTATACTTTTTTGAATTGTTTTGAATACTTTGAAATACTTTAAAATAGTTTTGAATAATTTAAAAATTTTTTAAATTTTATTAAATTCATAATATTTATTTGTTTTATTTTTGCATTTTTAAATTGAAAAAATTAATATTGTAATTTAATATTGAATAATCCGTGCTTATCAACGAGAGCGAAAAATTAGTTGCGAAAAAGTGAATTACTTTATCACGATAGTGTCAAGATAAATTTGCTCTTATAAGCAGTTGAAAATACATTTTGTTAACGAGATACAAAAAAATAAAAGGTGCCATCTAGAAGATTAAAAAAAAATAATATTTTTAATATTTTTTTTAAACGTAGATGGCCTCTCACCTTTTTTTGTATTCGTTAATAGTGAAATACAAAAGCTACTACCATCTCGATCGGTGCCATCGAGCAGGTCGTGAAGGTGGTTATGAGGGCCAGACAAGTGCGGCCGGATATTAAACCGGACGTCCTGCTTGTCACGTTTGATGTGAAAAACGCATTCAACTCGGCTAAGTGGGACGATATGTTGCACTCCCTCGAGCAGGTATTCAGAGTTCCGGATTATCTGAGAAATATACTCAGAGATTACCTCCGGGACCGATACCTGCGCTGGGACACGCTCGATGGCACAAGAGGTAAAGTATTAAGCGCAGGCATAGCGCAGGGTTCAGTTCTGGGTCCTGATCTGTGGAATGCCTTTTACGACGGCTTGCTAAAGATTGAGCTCCCGGATGGATGCTCCATGATCGGATACGCGGATGACGTTGCTCTAACCATAACAGCTCGAGAGCCAGAGGACCAGCAGAATACCTTGGATGAGGCCATGCGCCTTATCAATAGCTGGATGTCGGATCACGGACTAAGACTGGCAGTCCCGAAAACGGAGATTGTCCTTCTGACCCGGAGAAGGGTTGATACCATATTCGGCATCAGCTTTGATGACGGAGGTAATCCCCTTATGATCCAGACCAAACCATCGGTCTAATATTTGGGGGTCTTCTTGGATAACAAGTTGACCTACAATAGACAATTCCAGCAGGCCTGTGAAAAGGCTGGCCGGGTGACAAAGTCCCTCTCGTGGCTAATGACGAACATCGGCGGTCCCAGATCTGAGAAGAGGAGGCTGTTGATGACGACAGTTAACTCCATCTTGCTCTACGGTGCAGAGGTGTGGGCGGACAATGTCCGCATAAAAAAGTACTGCAAGAAACTAAAGGCAGTACAGAGGTAGGGGGCACTTCGAATCGCTTGCTCGTACAAGACAGTATCAGAGCCAGCGATCCAGGTGGTGGCTCGGGTGATTCCCATCGACCTGCTTGCCTTGGAAAGGCAGGCGATCTATAACCGTGGGGAAGAAGAGCGCGACGTAGCTTCCGTTCGCGCTCGCTCCCGCACAATGGAATGTTGGCAGTATAGGTGGAATGGTGACCCGAGGGGACGTTGGACGCACCGCCTTATCATCGATTTGGAAAGCTGGATGAACCGTGATCATGGAGAGGTAGACTTCTACCTCACACAGTTCCTAACTGGTCACGGTTATTTCCGCGATATGCTTTTCAAGTGGAGCAAGGTGACATCTCCGGAATGCTTGCATTGCCCGGGCGAGTTGGATACCGCTGAGCACACCTTTTTTGGGTGTCCTCGCTTCGCTGAAGGGCGACCGCCCTTCGATGAATGGAGGCCGGAAGTAGTCGTCCCGGAAATGCTGCGCAGTGCCGCTAACTGGTACAGTGTGGCAGAGTACGTACGGGCGACACTGATTTGAAAAAAGGAGGAAGGTTTCCTCTCGTAGGAAAATCTCCTCCTTTATTGACAGGGTATGGCGAAGAAATGCCTGGGCTGCATTGTTTCCGGACCGAAGTAATACCTAAACAGGGAGTCCCGGTCCGGATTCTATGATATTGTCATAAATGCAGGAGGGTGGGGAGTTTAGTGGGTATTGTAATTCCTCAATTGTGTATATCTGGGCAACCCCAGATACAAATTTGAGGTTGAGTCCCACATAACCATACAGTACGCATGTATGGTATGCGTAAATGCATTCTCCTCGTCCCACGAAAAAGGCCCCTTCTTGAAGGGGCCCAAAAAAAAAAAAAAAAAAAAAAAAAAAAAAACTATGAGGGCCATTTAAACCATCACAATCTTTCACTATATGGCCACTTCTACCGCAACCGTAACAATTTCTTTCATCTTTTTTCTTGGTATCATTTGTTTTTGTTTCAACAGAGTATGCATTTGATTTCGTACTTACTTTTTCATTTTCTTTTAAATTTAACATTTTAATTTTACTTTTTACATATTCAACTGTTTGTTCTCCTTCTTTCAACACATCAACTAAATCACCAATATAACTATGAGATTCGGGTAATGATCTTATCATAAAATTCATTTTTTCTTTTTCTGATACTGTTGCGCCTGCTGCTTTAAGCTCATTTACAGCTTTTTCGAATTCGTTGAAAAATAATGAAACATCGTTATAATCTTTTAATTTTATACTTTCAATTCGACTTCTGCATACTATCTGTAATGCAGTCGATTTTTTAAAATACAATTCATCAAATTTTTTTATTATATCATAAGCCGTTTCTAAGTCACTTATAAACTCCAATTGTTTGTTAGAAATGGCACTGTATATATAATTTACAGCTTTTAAATCATTTTCATCCCATTCTTCTTTATCTGTTGATCTTTTTTTTCTTAAAACATTTTCATCACATTTTTTCATTTTTAAAAACATCAAAATTCTTTTTCTCCAACTTCCGTAATTTTCACCATCAAAAACCGGTATAACGACATCCGACATTTTACTCATTTTTATGCACTTTTCTTTATTTTATTTTTCTATTTTCTTAACCATGTACTCTGCTACCATGTTAGGAAAATCGAGGTTGTGGAGGTTGTGGATCATTAAATAAATGTTCCTTTTATAATAATTATAACAAATCAAAATTATATTTATTTATCTTAAAAATCCTTCTTAACTCTTTTACATTTCTATATTAACTGACTCATTTAAATTCTTATTTTTCTCTACACAACATTACTCTTATACACACATCCCTTTTTAATCTTTTCTAAAATAAAAACAAAGTATCGGTATGAACTACAATACATATGAAAAATATAAAACCTTTATTTTTTACTTCTAAATATGAATCATTCTATAATATAAATATACGCATATTTCAACAGAACTAAAAAGAAAAATTTTCTGTAAGAGGAAAATCTTTTTAATTGATTTTTGTCTTCAGTAAATCAGGAACCGATCAGCCCAAATCAGCCCAATTTACTATATTCCCCATAGAAAATGTTGGTAATTACAGAGCTCCAGAATGCTGTTAATAATTATTCTAGAGTTCTATTTTTTTTAAATTAATTACTTAACTTTCTTGATTCTATACCTAAGTTTTTTAAAAATTAATTTCATTAAAAATTAGAAATAAAATAATCTCAAAAATAATTCAGAAGCAAAATATTAAATAAAAAAATTTTATGAATGACGCAAAAAACCAATTCAATAATCGTATAAATTGAATAAATAAACTCTATATTATGAAAAAGACTAATTTCAATATGTTTTTATACATATAATTTCTTAGAAATTAATAAGTATAAACAAGTCCTTGAAAAATAAAAATACGCCGCCCGAGTCTTTATAGTGTATGGGACCACATTAATAATATATTATATATCACCTCTATACACTACTTTCAGAATATGTGTGAATGAATATTATTATACTATGTAATACTGTCAATACTTACATGCTCATACGGAGATCCTTAAAGGCTTCGACAGATCTGCCTTATACAGATCAAAAACCTCCATATCTACATTTTAATGATTTTGAGATATTTAATAAAACGCGTTTCTATTGATTTAATTATGTACTATTCAAGGTCCCTGAATCAAAAATATTCTAAATCCCTAAACCCGGATTATTCTAACAAGGGGAGTTCAATACATTTAGAACACCAAATTACACCAAATGGTTATGGATGAGTATATTATGTTAAAAAAACATGTCGTCTACTCTCCGTTCATTCCAATGGGCTTTCTGGGCCTAAAAACGCAGGGTTCAATGTTATAAAATAGGGTTTTTTGGTAATTTTCAATGAAACGCCAAAACCTTAAAAATTAACTAAAACTCTTCTGGTTGGTTAAATTTTTTTGGCGTAAGTATCACCTTTCAAACGCCACAAACCTTAATTTTTTATCATCAATTCTCTTATCACTATAGCCAATTAACCGAATAGTAATTTTTGGTTAAAAATGACCAATTTTTAAATGGCTGCCAAATTTGTAATTTATTAAGAAAATAGGTTTTATAAGTCCCAAAATATTTCCACAAGCTTCAAATTTGCGAAAATTCTTTACTCTACCTTTTTCAATTATTTTTTAATAAGATATCATAATTTGAAGTCGGAGTCCCAATTTTATGATTTTTTAAAAAAGCTCATTTTTAATGTTAACTTTGAAGAGCCATTTCTTAAAGACGACTCAAGAAAATGAGACAAGTAAAGAATTTTTGGAAATTTGAAGCTTTTAAAATTTTTTTGAGACATATAAAATCCATTTTTGTCAGAAATTACAAATTTGGCAGCAATTTAAAAATTGGCCATTTTTAGCAGAAAATTACCCTTTGGTTAATTGGCTATAATGATGTAAGAATTAGTGATAATAAATTGCGGTTTACGGCGTTTGAAAGTTGACCCTTACAACAAATAAATGAAATTAACTACAAGTGTTTTGGTTAACTTGTGAGGTTTAAGCGTTTCATTGAAAATTACCAAAAAACCCTATTTTATAACTTTGAAACCTGCGTATCTAGGCCCAGAAGGCCCATTGGAATGAACGGAGGGTATCCGGAATGTTTTTTCAACATAATACTGATGTATTCTAAGTTCCTAAATCGAAATTATTCTAAGACCCTGAACCCGGATTATTCAAACTCCCAAAATTGAAATTGTTCCAAGTCCCATTTGACCCCTTCCCCTCCTTAAATCGAAGAAATTCGAACTCCTCCCTTGATTTTCAGATTTCCAGGGTACCCCCTCCCTATAAACACTTATTTTATCATGTTTCATGTTAAAATAAATTGAAAATTTACAATTGAGTTTTATTGAATTTAATTGTAATTGTATTTAAGGTAGACTTCCACTTCGAGGAAAATTGTTTGGTCAAAATTTTTTTATTCTTTTTTTTAATAGTAAAACTATCAAAGAATATAAAAAAAAAATTTTTATAAAGATCCAAACATTCTTTATACTATTTTAATCCTCTTTTCCAAAGCGACCCGCATTGCGTCCTACATAAAAAAAAATGTTTAAACGCGTTTTTCTCGAAACTACATTTTTGTACCTGGTGCGACTCCTTACAAAAAATTACTTGGTCCGATTATCTCCAAATTTTGGCCACATACTTTACATATGTGTAGTTTTCGCGTGAAGTAAAAATTATTTTTTTTACTTTTTTGTTTCAAATTTTCATAACTTTTTTTTTTTGGCCAAACTTAAAAATTTTAGTTCACGCGATAACTATACTCATATTAATTATAATTTTATTTTTTTTTTTTTGTACATGCTGCCAAACTTTAGTTATCAATCGAACCATCAGCTTATTCCGATGAAAACACGTCAACTTCAAGCTAAAGTTTTATACATAAAAAAAAAAAAATTAATTAAAAAAAAATTATTTTTAAATACTCTTTTTGTGTGTTTATTCACCCCAAAAAAAATTTTTCCATTGTCTCTTACCGTTTTCCTTTAAAATAATTTTTAATTTTCACTCAAATACCGAGCGCGCGAAGTGGAAGTCTACCTTAATTGAAATCAATTGTAACATCAAAAAGTTGGATTTAATGATGACTAATTTGATCGGATTTCAATCTAATTGCTTTTTATTCCAACTAATCGTGATTTCATTCAATTGGTTTTAATTGTAATTGTATTTAATTGTAATTAATGGTAATTGTATTTAACTGAAATTAATTGTAACATATAATATTTGATTTAATTATGGTTTAATGTGATCGGAGTTTAATCTAGTTGCTTTTTATTCGATTTAATCGTGATTTTATTTAATTGAATTAAATTGTAATTGAATTTAATTGTATTGTAGTTTAATTTAAATTAAAAGGATACTTCGGTCAGGGCTCCGTTCATTCCAATGGGCCTTCTGGGCCTAGAAACGCAGGGCTCAATGTTATAAAATAGGGTTTTTTGGTAATTTTCAATGAAACGCCAAAACCTCGCAAGCTAACTAAAACTCTTCTGGTTGGTCTCATTTTTTTGGTTTAAGTATCACCTTTCATACGCCATAAACCGCAATTTATTATCACTAATTCTCTCATCACTATAGCCAATTAACCAAACGGTCATTTTTTTTAATTAATCAATTATAAATAACCAAACGGTCATTTTTTTTAATTAATCAATTTTTGGTTAAAAATGATGAATTTTCAAATTGCTGCCAAATTTGTAATTTATGAGGAAAATGGGTTTTATAGATCTGAAAAAATTTGTACAAGCTTCAAGTTTACAAAACTTCTTTATTTTACCTTTTTCAATTATTTGTTAACCTGATATGATAATTTGAAGTCACAGTCACAATTTTACGATTTTTTTAAAAAAGCTCATTTTTTATGTTAACATTGAAGAGTCATTTCTTAAAAACGAATCAAGGAAATAAGACGAGTAACAAATTTTTGGAAATTGAAGCTTTTACAAATTTTTTCAGACCAATAAAACCCATTTTCATTAGAAATTACAAATTTGGCAGCAATTTGAAAATTAATCATTTTAGCCAAAATGACCGTTAGGTTAATTGGATATCGTGATAAGAGAATTAGTGATCTTATAAAAAGAGTTTTTCTTGGACCACCAGTTCCATGTTTATTTTCATGCTAAATTATTATTATTTTTATGCTAAATTCTATTTGTGAGTATAGTTTTCTTTTCTGAAAAATATTTGAATTACATTGCGTTGATCATTTCGAATTCAGAATGAGCTCAAATTGAATTCAGAAAGCAATCTCAATTTGACTTCAAAATGAACTTTTCTTGAAGCTTTTACAAATTTTTTTAGACCTATAAAACCCATTTTCGTTAGAAATTACAAATTTGGCAGCAATTTGAAAATTAGTCATTTTTAGCCAAAAATGACCGTTTGGTTAATTGGCTATAGTGATGAGAGAATTAGTGATCTTATAAAAAGAATTTTAATTTATTCTGCATAGTTTTTTTAGTTTTGAGCCACCATCTTGAAAAATCAAATAAATTTTGGGGATTATAAAAATCAAATTTTCCATCCAAGATACATTTTTATTTTACCCAAAAAATAATATTTAATAAAAAGAAATAATTTATTCTAAATAGTTCTATTAGTCTCGGGCCGCCATCTTGGAAAATCAAATCAATTTTGGGTATTATAAAAATTAAATTTTCCATCCAAGATACATTTTTATTTTATCCAAAAAATAGTATCTAATAAAAGGCTGTTTCCATGTGAAACGTACGTTGACTTGCAGATGGGGTCTTCCGATTGAGCTGTAACTTTGCACAGGTGTTTATACATATAAAATGTCCTCACTCCCCAATTTTTACGTCTTCAAATCAATTCTAGCCGTCTCTGTGAATTTTTGAAATTTTGGACCGATTTTAAAGCTCTCAGTCACCAATTTTTGCTTCATTATATAAAAGCCAAAAGAAATGTTAAAAAACTTATTCGAAAATAGATTTCGATCGGAAATTTCCCTGGCTATCCGAATTTCTAACCCGTTTTTTAACATTTTTACGTGAAAACCCGGAAAATCGGAAAATGTGAGCCGTCCCTGCTGTAGTTCATAGCTCAAAACCCGTCACTTCAAATAACTTCAAACTGGGGGTGGAGACAGAGTTTTGCATATACTTTCACCTGGTATTAATACGGGTTTGACTTTTTTCACATAGGGAAAAGTTATAACGATAATAAGTGAAATTTTCCGATTTTGAAAGTGCAATTTTAGCTAAAAAAAACTATATTTTCATGCAAATTTAGGCAAAAACCGATGTCATATGTAAAATTTATCATAAAAGAAACTTTTTTTTTATTTTTCAAAACATTTTTTATTTTTATTTAATAAATTTTACAAAATAATGCTGTTTATAAAAAGCTTTATTTATACAATTTATTGTACGAGTCTTTCTTTGCCAAAACAGCAATGGTTGGCAGGTGGGGTCGTCGGATCGGCCTCAAAATTTCCCCATGATTTTATAACACTAAGACAGGAAAATCCTGAAATTTTCAGCCCTCTAGGTCTTAAACAGCCCGAGTTATGCCCAATCAAACTCATTGGGTGGTTCTCATATAGCGTTGGTGCTTTTTGAGAAAATGCTTTTGGAAAAACCGAAATAACTCTTTTGCCGCCATTTTTTTTTGAAAATTTTTTTTGGAAATTTACTTCAACCGAAATCCCATCTAACTAGCTATAAAATAGTTTCTATTTCGGCTAATAAGGATCGATTTCAGTTTGTTTTAGATTATTAAAACACGTTTTCCCATTTTCCGAAGTTTTCCAAAAAACTAATGGCAGAAATCAATTTAGTGGGGATTTTCCTACATATATACTTTTTCAGAATATTTTTTTGTAAAAGCACCAACGCTGATTGAGAACCACCCAATGAGTTTGATTGGGCATAACTCGGGCTGTATAAGACCTAGAGGGCTGAAAATTTCAGGATTTTCCTGTCTTAGTGTTATAAAATCATGGGGAAATTTTGAGGCCGATCCGACGACCCCACCTGCCAACCATTGCTGTTTTGGCAAAGAAAGACTCGTACAATAAATTGTATAAATAAAGCTTTTTATAAACAGCATTATTTTGTAAAATTTATTAAATAAAAATAAAAAATGTTTTGAAAAATAAAAAAAAAGTTTCTTTTATGATAAATTTTACATATGAAATCGGTTTTTGCCTAAATTTGCATGAAAATATAGTTTTTTTTAGCTAAAATTGCACTTTCAAAATCGGAAAATTTCACTTATTATCGTTATAACTTTTCCCTATGTGAAAAAAGTCAAACCCGTATTAATACCAGGTGAAAGTATATGCAAAACTCTGTCTCCACCCCCAGTTTGAAGTTATTTGAAGTGACGGGTTTTGAGCTATGAACTACAGCAGGGACGGCTTACATTTTCCGATTTTCCGGGTTTCTACGTAAAAATGTTATAAAACGGGTTAGAAATTCGGATAGCCAGGGAAATTTCCGATCGAAACCTATATTTGAATAAGTTTTTTAACATTTCTTTTGGCTTTTATATAATGAAGCAAAAATTGGTGACTGAGAGCTTTAAAATCGGCCCAAAATTTCAAAAATTCACAGAGACGGCTAGAATTGATTTGAAGACGTAAAAATTGGGGAGTGAGGACATTTTATATGTATAAACACCTGTGCAAAGTTACAGCTCAATCGGAAGACCCCATCTGCAAGTCAACGTACGTTTCGCATGGAATCAGCCAAAAAGAATTTTAATTAATTATGATTATGTTTTTATTGTTTGCCTGCCATTTTGAAAAATTTTTTTTGTTTATGAAAGTATATACATTAGTTTTCTTTGATGAAAATTTGTTTTTACAGAATCCAAAAACCTTTACGAACAAGGGAATTTTATTTCTTTTAAATTTAAAAAAATTCTGTCCACCATCTTGGAAAAACTAAAAAATTTTTTAACGATATTATTATATAATTATTATTACGCTCAACTTTTAATTATAAAACTTTTTGTCATTGAAGATTTCATTTTTAGGTATTTTTTTAGTGTATACTTGGTCCTTCATCTTGGAAAATGGAAAATATTTTGGGGCATACGAACATGAGATTTTCCATTTAATATTAAATTTTATTCAACCCAAAAAATAATTTCTAATACAAAAAGCATTTATTTTCGGATAAATTTTTAATTTACAACCGCCATTTTGAAAAAATTAATCAATTTTCCGGGGGTGGAAAATGAAAATTATCATCCAAAAATAATTTTTGTTCAACTCGAAAACTCCTAGATACGGAAAATTAATATAATTCGGTTGATGAACATCAAAACCGTTAAAAATTGTTAAAAATTAAGTTACTGTTAAAAACCGTTGAACCCGTATCGAAAAATCCTGTGCAAGCGTTGTGCACAACGTTGTGCACAAGATGTACACAAGTTTGAACACAAGCTTGTGCACAAGCTTGTGCACAATATCGCGAAATTTTGTGCATAAAATAGAAAAAAACTTAATTTTAATAAATATGGACGGCAAACCGAAATATAGTCCTCCAGGAGTCCAGATAATACTCAGAAAGGTATTATTAATTAAAAATATCATTTACCGAAAAAAGGGGCTAAAAGTTTTCTAATATGGCGTATCCGAAAACTCTAAAAACACCCGAAAATAAATTTTCTGCTTTAGATTTGGGTTTTCAATATCATCGAAAACGAATTTTAGTTGTAAATTTTCATAATTTGACCGTGCAAATTTATTTCAGTTTTCCAATATGGCGGACCCAAAAATTTCAAAAACACCCGAAAATCAATTTTCTGCATTAGATTTGGGTTTTCAAGATAAATAAAAACGAATCTGAGATGCAAATTTTCACATTATAATCTCTCAAATATTTTTTGGTTTTCCAATATGGCGGACCCAAAAATTTCAAAAACACCCGAAAGTCAATTTTTTGCATTAGATTTGGATTTTCAAGATAATTAAAAACGAATTTGTGATGCAAATTTTCATATTATGACCTCGCAAATATTTTTCGGTTTTCCAATATAGTGGACCCAAAAATTTCAAAAACACCCGAAAATCATTTTTCTGCATTAGACGTGAGTTTTTAAGCTCATTAAAAATGAATTTCAGATGCAATTTTTCACAATTGGATCTTACAAATATTTTTCGGTTTTCCAATATGGCGGATCCGGAAATTTTAGGAACAGCCGAAAATCAATTTTCTGCATTAGATTTGGGTTTTCAAGCTCAGTAAAGACGAATTTAAGATGCAATTTTTCATAGTTTGACCTTGCAAATACTTTTCGGTCTTCTAATATGGTGGACCGGAAAACTTCAGACACCCGAACATCAATTTTCTGCATTAGATTTGGAATTTGAAAAACAAAAAATATTTTCAAGGTCATAATATAAAAATTTGCATCTTATATTCGTTTTTATTTATCTTAAAAACCCAATTCTAATGCAGAAAATTGATGTCCGGGTGATTTTAATTTTTCCGGTCCACCATAATGGAAGACCAAAAAGTATTTGTAAACCCAAATCTAATGCAGAAAATATATTTTCGGATGTTTTTAGAGTTTTCGGATACGCCATATTGGAAAACTTTTAGCCCCTTTTTTCGGTAAATGATATTTTTAATTAATAATACCTTCCTGAGTATTATCTGGACTCCTGGAGGACTATATTTCGGTTTGCCGTCCATATTTATTAAATATTTATTAAAATTAAGTTTTTTTCTATTTTATGCACAAAATTTCGCGATTTTGTGCACAAGCTTGTGTACAAACTTGTGTACATCTTGTGCACAACGTTGTGCACAACGCTTGCACAGCATTTTTCGATACGGGAGTTACTAGGGTCCCGATCGAAACCGGTAGGAGCGGGCCACCGGAGGGCAGCAGGCGGATTGCCACCTCGCCACCAGAGGCCCTCTGGCGGAAATTTCACGCGGGCCTCCAACGGCCCTAGTACGGTTTGCCACCATAACTTAAAAACCCAAGCGCAAAATTAAAAGAAAAAGAGTATTTTTCTGCTGTTAAAAAATTTATTATTATACTTAAAATGGAAGATTTTTTTAAAGAGCAAAAAGAAAAATATAAAATAAGACAACAATACGTCAGTTGTTTCTATTGGAACTGAATTTTAAAAAAATATTTGCAGCCTCAAATATTTCAAACTGTTTTCTAACATCAAAGGGGTATTTCATCCCAAGATGAAGGAATAATGTTTACTCTTGATTTGACAATATTTTTATAAAAATCAATATCATCTTGAGTTTTAAAAGGTGGATTTGGAAAGCTAAGTAGAGCTCTGGTATTTACTATTTAAACCACTCAACTGAACATATAACTAAATTATTTTTAAAAAACTCATCATCATTAATGATTTTTACAACATAAAATTTTGATATGTTAGGTAAATTAACAAAAGACATATTCTGCAAAAAATAATAAAGAAAAAATTTTAAAAACTGCAATATCAAAACAAACAATTACATATGTGTGTACAGTGTGTATAATTTTTAATATAAAAAAACGCATGCGCAGTTGTATTAAGGCGGCAAGCCACTAGCGGGCCGCCGGAGGCCCGCGTGACATTTCGAGGCAGGCCGGTAGGTGGCAATTCGAAGGAGGCCCGCAGGAATTCAGGTGGCAATACTCCCGACTTGTTCGATCGGGGTATTATTATAGTATAGCATAGTTAGGTTGCTAATGCAATAATGTGCATGTTTCTAGGGTGTGCAAAATTGCCAGTTATCTCTGTATAGAGAGGGATTATTACATTACAGACCACGGTTAACTAGAAAAATTGAACATTTGTTGGTGTAAATGGGTCTTTTTTAATTACCTCGTTATTAAGTTAGCATTTGGTCAAGTTAACACAGGGTTAACTACGACGGTATAAAATCGCTCATTAATATTGCATTGCTTACACTTATATTTTTTTATACAGAAAAAATTGTCTGTTAATTTTTATAATTATGGTTAATAATAAATTCAACTATACAACATTATTTTTATCTTTTTAAGTAATTTTTTTTTATTTTAATATTTTCTGAAAAATTGTATGCTTAAGTGTGTAAAACGGCACTTATACCGATCGTAATTTTATTAGTTTGCATTCTTACCCTTATAACATGTAATTTTATTCGAATAAAATCATCACAGTCTGGGGGGGGGGGGGTAATAGATTTACTTAGGTATATTTGTAAAAGTATATTTCATTTCACTGTAGTATATATTTTATAAATACCATTAATTTTATAAATATTTTTATTTTATGTTTAAAAAAAAAAAATAAATGTTATGAAAATTAAAAGCATTCATAGCTATAAATTTTTTAACTAATGATACTGTCATATATTTTAAGAATAAGAATACTTAATATTTTTACATCAAAAAATATTAAATCTAATAAGATAAATTTATCATTTTTAAAGTTATCTGCTTAAAGGATTCTTGAAAATTTTTAAATAATCCTTTAAATTAAAAAATGGATAGGAGAAAGTTATCGTAAGTATATTACCTATGTATAAATTTTTCAATTTTAATTTGCAAAAAATATTGTTTTAAATTATGAATTTATTTTTCTTAAGAAGTTGGTTAATTTTATGAATTTATCCTATTCTAAAAAGTACATGTCATTGAAACCATAACTTATAAATTGTTATAGCTATTTTGTTTAAATTTTTTTCCTATCATATAAAGTACATATGATCGATAAGTAACTATGTACTTTATTATAGCTAATATAATTTAAATTGTTATAGTTAAAAACCTGAAATAGAAAAGCATTGTTCAAATGTTAACATTTTTAATTTTCTAATGAAAATTTTAAATTTTTTGCTAAACTAGGTTTTTAGAAGGGGTTCATGGTTTCTAAACTATTAACAATATTGGATCTAAACGGATTAATATTTATTTTTGAAGTTAAAAATCGCTTGTCTAAACCCATTTTATATTAAGAAATCTTGCTCAACTTTGTTAAATAAAATTCTTTTCAGGTTTCGCCAATTTTACTATTGAGGTACAATTTTAAAAAAGTTATAATACTTGAATTAATACTTACTCCTAGTTTAATTTTTTTCCGTGAACCCATATTTTTTATGCAATAAATCTAGCATAACCTTAAAAAATCAATTTTTTTTCAGATTCCCGGGGGGCAGTTTTGCTCTAAGAGTTTATATTTATTCTGGAAAATAGATTTTTCTTTGCTAAACCATTTTTAAATTAAAAAATCTAGTATAACCCTGAAAAATCAAATTTTTTTTGGTTTTTGCCAATTTTTCCCTTAATGAGGGAGACAATTTTGGTCCTTAACAGCATTCCGGAGCTTTGTAATTACCGACAAATTTCTATGGGGAATCTAGTAAATTTAAATTTACTAATTAATTAATTAGGCTGATTTGGGCTAATCGGTTCCTGATTTACTGAAGTCAAAAAGCAATTAAAAAAGTTTTCCTCTTACAGAAAATTTTCTTTTTAGTTCCTCTACACCGCTACCGTCTTCGATTTTTGATATTCGATAATTTTTTTTTATTAAATAATAATTTATAATAATAAACAGTTTGCGTCCAATCAAATGGCATTGAATTATATTTATCGAATATATCTATATAGATAGGAACTTATGAATTATTTTTTGATAAAAAATAATTATCGAATATTAAAAATCGAAGACTATGGCGGTGTAGAGGAACTAAAAAGAAAATTTTTTGTAAGAGGAAAACTTTTTTAATTTCTTTTTGGCTTCAGTAAATCAGGAACCGATTAGCCCAAATCAGCCTAAATTTACTAGATTCCCCATAGAATATGTCGTTAATTACAGAGCTCCGGAATGCTGTTAAAGTTAATTTTTATTCTCCGAATTAAAATTTGTTTTTTTAAGTCCATTTCAAGTTAGAAAACACAGCTTGACCCTCACAAATCAAATTTTTCACATTCTTAAAAAAAACGCATGTGTAATTAAAATTTTTCCAATTTGTATAAAAATATAAAACTTATAAAATTTAAGTAAATAATTATGTAATTATTTTTTGAGAAAAAGGAAAAATAAAACTATACAATAAAAATAAAATAAATATTTGTTTAGATTAACTATGTAGGTATTTTAACACATAGCATAGTAACTTTTGTTAGCCAGGCTAGTTGCGAAATTTTCAGACGCTGAAACCGTAACCCTTTCAGGGCCCAAAGCTAGAATCCACATGGAGATATTTTTTTCTGGCCTACATTTATATGAAGTAACTTTTTATTTAATAATTATTTCTTTTTAATTATTAAATAAAAATTATATAGTAAGTATATTTACTTAAAAAAGGTCTTGTCCATTTTGGTTAGTTTTTAACTGAATTAAACTGTTTGCAACATTTTAAAACATAACTAAAACTTATAAAACAACCTTAAAAATCTTCCAATACTATAACACACTTGAAAGTATTCTAGAACTTTAAAAAATGTTTTAAAACTTTTTAGGTACTTTTTTCTACCAGGGTCACCCAGGAGTCATCATTTAGGGAAGCGATTTTGGTCCTAAAGGATAGTATTACTTTCCGAATCTCTGCAGTATATTTTTACAGCATAATAAAATTTAAGGAAATCGGTATTCCCGTGAAATTGGGTGAAAATTTGTGTAACGATTCATTTCGCATCCCTGAATTCCCTGAATAAAGGTCTCAATGAGGTCAAATTTCCAAATGCCCGTCTTTATTCTGTAAGGCCATTTTTATGATCGAAAATGGCAAAAAAAGAAATCCTGTAATTCGAAAGCTATAAGTTATCAAATCTTATGTTTTTCGATGTGTTAAGAACGAATTTTTGACGAAAATAGGATTTGTAGATCTCAAAATCTTTCTACAAGCTCCAAGTTTCCAACAATTTTTTGCTCATTCATTTTCATCCCTCACGGAACAAAACGATTAAAAATCATTAAAACTTCAATCGAATTCAATGCTCAAATTTCACAAATAGTTTCAAATAGTTTCAACAGTTTTTAATCGTTTTCACGCCTTTTTACCGAATTTAAAGCTTTTTTCTTGTTGAACGGTATTAATGGATAATGAAAATTATCTGGGGGTGAAAAACTCATTTTCAGTCATTTTTTGCCCCCGTATATTTTCTGATTTTCCAAGATGGTGGACCAAAAACATAACAGAATAAGCTTTTTACATTGCTTGCGGTTTTTCAGGTTAAGAAAAACGTTTTTATTTATGAAAATTATCATTTTTTTAACCCAAAATATTTTCCAATTTTCCAATATGACGGACCAAAAAACATAAAGAAATAAACTTTCTATATTACTTGGGGGTTTCAAGGTTGAGAAAAACGTTTTTATTTATGAAAATTTTAATTTTTTTCTTCCAGCATATTTTCTGATTTTCCAAGATGGCGTACCAAAAACATAATCGAATAAGCTTTTTACATTGCTTGCGAGTTTTCCAGGTTGAGGAAAACGTTTTTGATAATAAAAATTGTCATTTTTTTGCACCAGTGTATTCTCCGATTTCCCTAGATGGCGCACAGTGGGCTAGAAAAAGTCAAAAGGGAACAAAATTCGGCTTCAGCGTAATTTTGACTGAAAATAAAATTTTAAAAATGGAAATTATAGGTTTTCATATGTATTAAACGATAGGATACCGCTTTTTTTGAAAAAAAAATGTTGGAAAATTTTTTTAGGCGTGGAAAGTCGTGGGAAATTTTTTTAAAATTTGGCACTAAAAAATGGGACAGTCAAAATGTCAAATTTATAAAAAAAAAGCTTTTTGATATATATACATAAAAATATGCTGAAAAAACCATAATTAACCTGAAAATTTTATCTCAGCTGTATGTGTCTACTATTGTAGGTGTGTTAGTGGAATATTCGAAAAAACTTAAAAATTAAAAAAAAAATCAGAGTTTTATTAATTTTTCGGGTTTTTTACTTCCTAAAATGCACAAATAAAGTATATATGGGTTTTTTGCATCTACCTTGGTCTTATCCTACATCTGTGTATTTTTGTGTCTGTATGTAAGCGTGTATAAAATTGAATTTTCGCATTTTTAGTAAATTTTTTAAAATTTAATCATAAAGATATTAAATAATGAAATGGTTAACTTGTTTATAGATGACAAAACTTGAATGTATGTGTGTATTGATATAAAATGGGTGCAGTTGTGTCTATGGGAGTATGGTTGTATGTGTACGTGTGTATGAGAGTGTGTGAGTTAAATCGTATTTTCGTATTTTCAGTTGGTTTTGTTTTAAATTAATCATAATGATATTCATCTATAAAGTGGTTATTTTGTTTATTTATGAAAAAATTTGAATGTATATGTGTATGGATATGGACAATTGCATATATATATTTTATATCCATACACATATACTTTCAAATTTTTAAAAATAAGGGCAGGCGCAACGATATAAAATTTAATATGAAAATTTTTTTGGTTTTTCCAATATGGTGGATCATAAAATTTATTTAAAAACTTCTATAAATTATAAATTTTTTATTTCCAATTTGATATATTATTTTAAGAAGGGTAATAAAAGAAAGCGTATTACATTTAAAATAAATAGCACTATTTTTCTCAAATCTGCTGATTCATTTATATTTTTTTATATAAAAAATTTAAGGAGGGGGGTCGCTTATCTCCTGGCCAACACCAGATTTGTTCTAGTATAGGTTTATTGGGTCGCTGAAGCCAAATTTCGGAAAATCGCCCATGGGAAATGAATGCATCATCCTTAAATTAGCCAAAAGCACCCCTAAAAGGAGTCTTAATATTGCGACAATATAGGTTGCTTTCTAGGTTTTTGGGTTTCTGAAACAAAAATGCACGATTCATCTTAAAATTAGCAAAAACTACCATGAAAGGGTTTTTAATAAGTTTTTACTATAAGCTTTAATTATGAAATAATAATAAACTCCATTCAAGGGTGTTTTTTGCTAAAGTAAGTGTGAATCGCGGTCCATAAAACCTATATTAAGCGAAAATTATGGCTCATAGTAAGAATATTTCAAAAACACCTATTTCAGGGTAGTTTTTGCTAATTAAAGGGTGAATCGTGCATTTCGATTAAAAATTACCTAAAATTTGGATTCAGCGATCACCCAAAAAACCTATATTAGAACAAATCTGATAGTGGCCAGGAAATAAAATATAAACATGTTCCATGTTAAATTAAATGGAGAATTTCCAATTTAATTTTTTTCCAAAAGCTTATTTTGATATACTATTTGGTCCGCTATCTTGGAAAATCGGAAAATATTTTGGATAAAAAAAATAAAAATTTTCATTCATAAAAATGTTTTTCTCAACCTGAAATACCCCAGGTAATGTAAAAAGCTTATTGTGATATATTTTGGGTAATCGGAAAATACACTGGTGCAAAAAAATGACAATTTTTATTATCAAAAACGTTTTCCTCAACCTGGAAAACCGGCAAGCAATGTAAAAAGCTTATTTGATTAAGTTTTTTGTACGCAATCTTGGAAAATCAGAAAATATACGGGGAAAAAAATGACTGAAAATGAGTTTTTCACCCCCAGATAATTTTCATTATCCATTAATACCGTTTAACAAGAAAAAAGTCTTAATTTCAGTAAAAAGGCGTTAAAACGATTAAAAACTGTTGAAACCATTATTTAAAGAATCATTAAAAACGATTGAATCCAATCGTTTTTAATGATAGTGAAATTTGAGCATTGAATTCGATTGAAGTTATTAAAACTTTAAAATTAATTAATAAAACTAAAAAATTAATGATTTTCAATCGTTTTGTTCCGTGAGGGATGTTTCTGTTTTCCAGAGATAAAAATTTAAATTCGGAGTCTCAATTTCAGGATTTTTAAAAAAAGTTAATTTTTCTAGTCAGTGACCAGAAACCACGTATTTCCCGGCCGCTGCGGCAGTTCGATACGTCTGTGACATAAAATATCCTCTTAAAATCTCTCCTACTAGGATAACTTTAGGTTGGCTAAAAGTCAAGCTAACAGCTAAAAGTTGGAAGGGGGGCTCTGCCCCCCTGTATTGCATTTACTTCTATTTGTGTTGCTTCAAAAAATCATTTTTCACTGCAAATTTATAATTATACAATCACGTTCAGATTTTTCAGATGAGGCTCAGTCGCTCCTGTTCACATTTACTTCAATATTTTTTTGTTGCTTAAAAAAATTCTGTTTCACTACAAATTTATAATTATGCAAATACATTCAAACTGTTCAGAGCAGCGTAGGTGAAACATTAATGAAAAATTATAGGTTTTGGTTCGGCGGTACTTGAGTCATTAGGGTACAGACAGGCAGACAGACAAATAAATTTTTAAATATATACAGTATATAGTATTAAGATATGTATATATAGATGGTTCTAAAATTGACTGAATCAAGTGATACCAATTGCGACATTAAAATTTTTTTCATATTTTTCAGATATTTCAATTTTTAACAAAATTTTCAAAAAATTGAATTTTTCCCAAAAATAGTAAACATTTTTTTATTTTAACTTTATTTTAACACTGGTTTTATGTAATTTGTTTTATTTTTTCGGGCCTCATGATGAAACACATAGACACATATACTGAAAAAAAGAAACAAAGACAGCGCTTAGTTTTTATAAGTGCAGCGAATGGAATTTGAATACAAGCAAATAGATAATATTTTCTAGTCATAGAGAGAGGTGGTTTTCAGACTCGACGCTAAGTTAAAGAACCAACCGTGCTCGCTAGAAAAAATCCTCGCGTTTATCGTAGATTTTTCTAAGCGCCGTTTCCTGTTATTCTTCCTTGTACTTAAGTATACTAAATTTTTATTGTAATTCATGGATATTCAAACTTTAATACATATACTATAGCAACATATGTATACGCGTTGGTAATTCCAAGTCTAATGCCTTAAAAATAGTAATGGGCGGAGTTCAGTAATATGACTTGTCCACGCGCTTAGAAAAATCTATGCGTTTCCCGTAGAAATTCCAAGTGGCGACGATTTAAAATATTTCTAAAGAATATGGTGAGATAGCATAAGCGATGAGCTTAGAAAACTGCTAGCGCTCTTGGTTGGTCATAAAAACTAAGCGCTACCCGTGGTTCTTTTTTTCAGTGTAGGCACACAAATAAATGATTAAAAATACCATAAAAAATAAAAAAATGAAAAAAATATTTTTAAACAGCTTCAAAAATATTTTATAAAATTTTAAAGATACCTCCGTTTTGAATAAAAATTTAGGAGAATACGTAAAAATTGGTGCCGAATCGAAAAGTACAAACTTGTGACAATAAAATTTGTCTATAGTCTCGAGATATTTTAGTTTTTTTCAAAATTTTTCAAAATTTTATCAATTTCAAAAACACTAAAAATTAAATATCTCAAAAACTACGATAACTGAGCAAAAAATCTATAGCCTATGTCACCCGCGGACTTTTTATCTTTATTTTGATTTCGGTTTTATGTAATTTTGTTCAGTGGTTTGACCCTGATGATGGAACACACACACACACACACACACATACATAAAATAAATTTTCAAATATATATAGTAGTAAGAAAGATACTACAATATGGAAAACCTGATTACATAAAATCTAAAATTAAAAAATACTAGGGGGATCGCATTATAGTAATAAAAAAAGAAAAGAAAAATTTATACCTTGTAACTTACACTCGGCAGAGCTGGCTACAAAGCTGGCCAGCATCGAGAGCACGGTCCGGACGGGGACTGGTGGCGTCATCCTTGGTGGAGACTTCAACGCCAAGGCTCTGGAATGGGGGATGCCAACGACTAACCCCAGGGGACGAATGGTGCTCGAAATGGCCACTAGGTGCAAACTAGTGGTCAAGAATAGAGGCAACAGGCCCACCTACGAGAGGCCGGGTTGGGGTGTCTCTATCCCGGACATAACCTTCGCTACAGAAGCTGCGTCCGGGAGAATAGGCGACTGGAGGGTGATGGATGATCAATACAATGGTAGTGATCATCATTACATCGCCTTCCGGGTATTGGAAGGAACCTCTCAACGACCTCCGTACAGGAGGCGCCCCTTGGGTTGGAACGTCCCAAAAATGGACGAAGACAGATTCGAAGAGTATCTTCGAATCGAGTCAGCGTCTATCCCCGCTTGGCATGGAGGGGCCACAAGTCCCCATGAGGCTGAAATCTTAGTTAAGAAAGTAACGTCTCTATTATGCGGGGCTTGTGATGCCTCGATGCCTCGCCGCAGGCCCTGGAAAGGGAGAAAGCCAGTGTACTGGTGGACTCCCGAAATAGCTGAGCTCCGGAAGGAATGCCACAGGACACGACGAAAGGCGCAAAGAGCACGGGACAGACCTGAGGCCGGCGTTCTTTCTCAGTATCATAAGGACGCCAAACACCGGCTGGCCAAGGCCATCCGTCAAAGCAGGGCTCGATGTCTGCGTTCGTTACGCGAAGATGTAAACAAGGACCCCTGGGGCCTAGGTTACAAAGTCGTGATGGGCAAGTTAAACCGGGGGTCCGACAACATGATGGACGCGGCGTCGACTGAACGGATCGTCGGCGCTCTCTTCCCTGAAAGGCCCATCCGGGAAAACCCGGCTGAGGTGATACCCAGGGAGGAAGTGCCACTGATCAGCGAAGGCGAGATGGTCAAGGCCATAAAGGCCATGAAAAATGGCAAGGCGCCGGGGCCGGACGGAATACCGGCGGAAGTGCTCAAAAGAGCGGTTAAAGTAATTCCTGGTATCCTGTTAAGCATGTTCAATGCGTGTTTGGTGGCTGGAGTGTTCCCAAAGCAGTGGAAGGTGGCACGTCTCGTGCTCTTGAACAAAGGCAAGGGGGGAGCCCCGGACTCTCCATCATCTTACAGACCTTTGTATATGTTGAATACCATTGTTAAGGTGATGGAGAGCTTGCTCCGGGCAAGGCTCAGAAGGGCAATCGAGGAGGGCGGTGGTCTCTCTGAGGAGCAGCATGGTTTTCGTGAAGGGCATTCCACGATAGACGCCATTCGGCGTGTCGTGGATACCGTAGAGGCTGAGAGGGAAAAGCGGCCTGCAATTCGTAAGGACGTCCTTCTGGTAACGCTGGACGTCAAAAACGCTTTCAACTCGGCCAGGTGGGATGATATGATCTGGTCCCTCGAGTACAATTTCCGGATACCCAGGTATCTGGGTAACGTACTAAAGGATTACCTATCACGACGGAAGGCGTGAAAGGGTTTTGAGTGCAGGCATCGCGCAAGGTTCGGTTCTCGGACCTGATCTGTGGAATGCCTTTTACGATGGCTTGTTGCGCGTCCACCTCCCGGAAGGAGTTTCCCTGATCGGGTACGCCGACGACGTGGCCCTGACCATAACTGGCAGGGACATGGAAGTGACCCAGGAGAGGTTGAATCTAGTCATGAGATGGATCAACCTCTGGATGGGCGATCACGGGCTCCAGCTTGCGATCCCAAAAACGGAGATCGTACTGCTGATTCGTCGAAGGGTTCCCACCGACTTCGATGTAATTATCGACGACGGCGGAAACCCTCACACGATCCGAACCAGAACATCGGTGAAATACCTGGGAGTTCAGCTTGATAACAAGCTGACCTTCTGGGAGCAATTTCAGAGGTCGTGTGAAAAGGCAGCGTCGGCCGCATCCTCCCTGTCAAGGCTCATGGCCAACATTGGGGGACCCAAACCAGGGAAGCGAAGGCTCCTGATGTCAGTCGTCAACTCTGTCCTGCTCTACGAATCAGAAGTCTGGGCGAAGACCACAGAAACTGCCAAGTACAGACGAAAAATATCGTCGGTACAGAGGCAAGCGGCAGTGAGGATCGCCTGCGGATACCACACGGTATCTCTAGAGGCGATCCAGGTTGTTGCTTCGGTGATACCCATTGACCTGCTAGCGTTGGAGCGGAAATTCATCTACGACGAGAAGTGGCTTCCACTCGCACCCGCTTCAACCCGCTTACCTTACCCAGTTCTTAACTGGACACGGGTACTTCCGTGTCATGTTGAAGCATTGGCATAAATAAGGTGGCAACAAAGGAGTGCTTGCACTGTCCGGGCGTGGATGATACAGTAGAGCACATGCAGCGTATGCATTTAAGAAATGGTAAGAGTTATCGGTTATGCAGCTCTTATTGGTTATCTTAGTGGTATTTTGGTAATTTTGAATTACAGAACTAAAAACAGATTATGCCATAGATGCTCTTTAGGACAAAATTCTACATAGCACGATTGTTGATTAAATTATGTTGGTAGTGAAAACGTATGGAAGCAGTCGCTGGGACTGACCTTGTAAATAATAGTCAAATTTTTAAAGACAACAGCTTGCAAGTAAAAGTTGTCATTGGAGATGAAGATGCTCAAACTATAAACGATATTCGCAAGGGAAATCCCTCAAAAATTTTTAAATTATGTGATACAAATCACCTTAAAGTTAATTATTCAAAAGATTTTTATAAATTAAAGTCATATAAAGAAATAGATTCTGAAGCTATAATGTTTCAGTTATGCTGTTGTAAAAAATAAAGGTAATGCCAAAGCTATAGAAGAAGCTTTAAAGAAAGTTCCAAATCATGCATTTGGTGATCATCCTAAATGTGGAAAATGGTGTAAAACTAAAATAAAACATAAACTTAATTTAAAAGATGAAAATCTTTATAACGCTTTGGTTAAAATATTTAATAATTATGCAGCAAATGCAGAAAATTTTTCAATTGCTGCATCTAGTCAAAGAAATCAGTGCTTGAATAACGTAATTATGTATCCGAAAGACAAATTTTATAGAAAGTCAAACTCAGGAGACTTTAGAGTTGGTTGGAGAGTATTACAATTTAATGAAGGGTATCATGGGATTCCAATCGTTAAAGATTTATTAAATTTATCTCCTGGTCAGCACACAAAAATTTTGGCCGACAGGCGAGATAAACAAAAGCGAATGAGATCACAAAAAATAAAATTGTCATCAACAAAAGCTCGATGCAGATTGAAAACAAATAAAAGAGAATCCTTGAAAACTAGGACAGAGCGCAAAGAAGGTGTTAGTTATCAGTCAAACTGTGGCATCACATTAAATGTAAATTCCCCTGAAGCAGATAATCCAACTTCTCTGAATTTTATTAGGTCTATAAATAATATGACCTCTAAATTCACTTTCGTTTACTATGATTTAGAAACAGGTAGCTTATACAGGGATGCAGATATACTACAAATAGCTGCAAAATGTGGTGAATATACATTTTCAATTTACATCACTCCCACAAAAGCCATTGATCCTAAGGCTTCTGAAAAAACAGGCTTAACATGCAATGGTGAAAAGCTGTTTTACAAAAGGAACCTTAATGGAGAGTTATTCCATAGATTCTTCTCTGGAAGCTTTTTATCAATTTTAAAAAAAAATAGATAACAAATGCTTATTAATTGCACACAATGGTCAAAAATTTGACGATCCTAGATTGCTAAGAAAAATAGAATCTGTTGGATTAATCGAAAAATTTAAAAATGTTATTCATGGATTTTTTGATACCTGTAGTACATTAAAAAAACCAATCCCTGAACGAACAGTAAAAGGTGCTTTTGATTACAAAGATTAGCTAATGATATTTTGAAAGAATCAGGAGAATTTCATGAAGCCCTATATAATGTTACAATATTAGAGAAATTATGTAATAAATAACTAATTGCATTTTTAAAATTATTATGCTATTTCAATCTTCTTTAACCAAAGTAATGGAAAATGACAAAGTCAATAAATCTATGCCTATCCTAAGTATTATTAAAAATTTATCGAGTTCAGGCGTTTGTAAAAAAATGATTACTGGTGATATAAAATACCAGCATTTAGAAATTATTTACCAAACAAATGGCTCAAAAAAACTAATAGAATTTTTGTCTAAAAAAACTGGCAGAAGAAAAACTAGAGTAACAAGCAATACGAAATACTTAGACAATATCATAAAGCACTTTGATAATAAGTTTAATGTTTCCTAAACAGAAGTTACATATACAATAAGTAAAGATATATTTATAAAATTTAAAACTAAACAAAGAAAATTCGCGTTCAATATTAACAAGATATACTTAATATTTCAATATTAACCCATTTACGCCCAAGCGGACGTAAACGGAAAGTTAGATACAGGCTTTTAAATTGCAAGTCTATAGTAAAATTTCATTCTCTTACCGAATCTGAAGTCAGATTTTACTTACGACCCTTTCGAATGACCCAAAAAGAGGGGTAATTGGGGTGAAAAAGGGACTAAAATAAAAATGACGGAAAAATCAATATAAAAATAAAAAATTGATACCAAAAAACATTTAAAATTACTTATTTGTGCAAAAAACTTACATTTTTTAGGTTTATGGGATATTTAATTGGATTCCAACCCTTATATTGCAACTAGGGGTAGTTATCCCAAAAACTTCAAATATTGTTTTTTTAGTTCCAAATCGGTTCTAATAGGTAAATTTTACTCCTAATTTCATTTTTTGAATTTGTTTTGAGCTAAAACGCTTCTACAAGCGTAAAATTAGGGGTAATCAGGGCTAAATAGAACCTGTAGAATTTATTATTTATATAGGAAACTAAATTTTAGAATTTTACGCTTACAGAAGCGTTTTAGCTCAAAACAAATTCAAAAGTAATATTGAAATTTAAATAAAATCAAATAAGTATTAAAATAAGTAAAAATATTAAGTTTCGTTAAAAATTATTCTTTCCTCAGCATACTTTAGTAAATTATTATAAAAGAAAGTTGGTGGCAGTTATATTGTTCAGTAATTTTCAGCAAACGATCTTCTTATTAAAATTGAATATAATATACGGTTGTAGTAAATTTTAATTAAAAATGTGAATATATTTGCTAAAAAATATTTTTTTTGAATCCTGAATGCCAAAATAACCTTACCTACAAAATTTTGTTTCCTTATAAAAAATCTTAAAATTTTCATAAAATTAAGTTTCTCAATCGGGTGTCCAGCCTGTGTTATGTATAGTTTTTTGTCTTCATTGTCATTGAAAAATCTATCTTGTTAATTTCTAAACCTTTTTACACTAATTTTTTGCCTAAAAATTCTCTTTTTATATTTTTACAATTCTTTTATTTTCAGATTATTTATTTCTTTTCGGCAGAATTTATACAGAATATAAAAAATATAATTATTTTATTATTTAATTAACAGTTTTTTTTATAATAATAAAATTTTGAAATAAAATAATATTTAATTTTGTTTCATAAAAAACATTAAAACTAACTTAACCATTATTTTTAATGCATAAAAATAAATAAAATTATATTATACAAACTGGCCCTAATGCACTGGCTTATTTTTTTTTAGTAAAACTGTACGGATTTTTACTGGTTTCTCGGTCGTGTGCAGAGTTATATGTATAGCAACCAGATTTCTCTCCTTTTCGGGTATTTTTGAGACTTAAAGAGATAGAAAACTAAGTTTTCTGAATTTATTTCCTACCCATATTTAAAAAATGTTGCATATAAAAAAAAACTTATTTTAAATAGAATATAAGTAAATTTCGGCAATACATTTTATAAAATTTAGCTGAATATGAAAATCATATAAAAAGCAATTTTTTGTATTTAAAATTTTTCATACCTATAATCTAAAGTAAAAATTTCTTATTAATAATAAATACATTTTTTCCTTTCTTAGAACTTCTGGTGATTCATTATATAATATACTTGGGATACCCAAAACAGCAACGTCTGATGAAATAAAAAAAACGTACAGAAAATTAGCATTAAAATATCACCCGGACAAGAATCTTAATAATCCTGATGCAGCTGAAAAGGTAAAATTAAACAAACGTAATAAATAGTATTTAAACTATTTTTTACATTTTATTTCACAGGAATTTATTTAGTTCCTTATTTTTTTGAAAAATACTTTCACGTAGTGTATATGCCCTAGTGCACTAGAGGAATCTGTAATTTGGCCAAATCCCTAATTAACTAATGAAAGTTTTTATTACCCACTTCCCTAAAACTGTTAGTAGAAAAAATTCATGTCTATTCACACCAGTTTTGAAGGAAAATTTATGCGATCCAAAATGGTGCCAAGAACGGATTGTTTCTACTCATTAAAGACACTTTGTAAATGACAAAAACACCCGGAAAAAACTGGAACTGCTGCGCTTTTCAAAAAATTCAAAAAAACGTATTTTATATGCATACCAATACAAAACCTACACAATTTTAGGGTTTTCAAGCATAATTTTTTATTATTTTTTTTTTGAATCAATACTATTCTGTTTTATTACTGGTTTTATTTATGATTCCAGGAAAAATATAGCAATAAAATTTATATAGCATTAACATTTTTGATAAAATAATTAAATAAAGATTATTTTAAAGGCAGTACCTTAATTTTCTCCTGTACCTCTTACATGTGAATTTGGGTTATTATCATAGTATTAATCATCCAAGCACTAAAAATTTTTCTTGACATTTATATTCCAGAAAAATATATTCTTTTATCAAATAACAATCGATTTCATGATTAAAGAAGTTTATAAAATGCTTAATTTATCAATTTCACTGATAACAGGCGACAGTCTCAATTTTTTCATTCAAGGGTCCAAGGATTTCAAAATTTTCAATTTTCCGTTTTTCCTAATCGAGAACGGATTTTTATCCGTTTTCACAAAGAATGAAAAATCGTATTTATTTCTTAATTTATTCAATTCCTTAATAATTCCAGATGTCATTTTAATTGTTCAACAATAAGTATAAGGAATTTTTCGTCTTGAATTTTTTGTATCGTTTTATTTTATCTCTCAACAAAATAAAAGCATCATAATTATAACTTTTCTTGTGATATTAAAATAAATTTTTAGAAGTATTTATTTATTTGTTGTTTACATTAAATTCAATTAGCATATTTATTGCTATAACTTTATGGTTTAAACTCGGGTTTAAAGGTTTTTAACTAATAAAATAACAATTTAACTAAACTTAAAAAATTTAATGATACATTTAAATACGAGAAAAATAAAAGAGAAAAGTTAATATTTTACAGAATAATCCATCAATGCAAGCTTTAATCGAAGCATCTTTTTGGTAGTGATAAAGTATGGAAATAAATTGAGAATTTGGCATATTATCCGGCAACTATTGATAAAAAAATTTGAGATAAAAAATTACGGTACTTAAAATTATAATAATTCTCAAGTAAAATTAAACAACTGAAAAAAATTTAAAAATATATACAAATTTTCATTATTTGTGAAAACGGTTAAAAACCCGTTCCGAGTTTGATGAAACGGATAATTGAAAACGGTAAGTTTTGAAACTTTAGTAATTTTACAAAAAGTTGAAGACAGATCAGTTTTCAAAAATTCCGTGCCACGGATTATTTCGGAAACGGATCGTTTGGAAAAATATCCGTTTATGGAAGATTTTCGGAAGGAGTAAAGTGTAAAATATTATTGTTAAAAGGCTATCTTATAGTAGTTAAATTTTATAAATTAAAATATAGAATATTAATGCAAATTCATTTATTTCAATAAGTAAAAATAATAATTAAGTTTATTGTATATTGTAAAAATTGAATGCATAATTGTTATGTATTTCCGATAATTAGAGGCGAATTCGTGGATAATTGAAGTGGATGCAGTGGATATAATAAATATAAATACTGTGTTAATATGAGACATGTGATTTATTATACGTATTTACTGGTGCGTACTATCGACTTACACCCGATCGGAAATCTAGCGCGGCTTGCATCGCTAGTAAGCGAGTGCCTTTATAGTTTAAAGCGTGGTTTAAGCGCGGAACCAATATAGGAACGTGGCGCGGCGTTAGCTAGATTCTACCGAGTTTGCCTCGTTTAGGTTACAGCGCACGCGCCAGAATTATTATTTTTTTTTTATTTCGTCTGCTACTAATAATTTTACACTGTTATTACAAAGAGCTTATGTTATTATCATAAAGTTAAAATAATTTATTGAATATTTTTATTAATATTTACACAGTACAATTAATATATTAATATTTACAATACGATTTTTTATTTATATTTAACCATTTACTGAAAACTATATAACTTTCTGGTTTCTAAAAATCAATTTATTATTATAGATTTTTACTATAAAATAGTTTAGTATGTAATCGTTTTTCAGTATCATATATTATCTAAAAAATTAAGAAGTAAATATTTTAAAAAGAAAATCTTTTTATTATTTTAGGAGAAATAGTATAGAAAAAATTATTCAAAGTAAATTACAATTATCTTTTTTCGCCTTTTTAAAATTTTTTAATGGATATAAATTTATATTTTAATATTTAAAATTTCATTTATCAATTTTTAAAACTTAATATTTTATTATTAAATGCAAAACATTTTATTAATTAAATAATATAAGTGTTTAATACACAGTTTATAACCTGTTATAACTCAAACATTGTTTGTATTTGCACGTTGAAGAAAAAGTGGGGGTAAATTTTCTTGCAACTCGCTTTCGCCAAGGTAGGGCCTAGCTAATATCGCGCCACGTTACCATGCGAGAAACTAGGTAGTTAACATGGCTAAACTATAAAGGTACTCGCTAACGCCGTGTTTCGATTCCTGATCGGGCAGTAGCGCTTGATATTCTATCTCTTTCTTACATTAAGACGTATTTACAGTTTTATAATATTAAAGGTGTATTTTCACAACATTCTCACTTCTCAAAAAAGTTGTTAAATTTGATTTAACAATAATATTTGAATACATCAAAAAATTTATATTTACATTGTGCATAAGAAATTTAAATATAATATGTTATTTATTAATTTAAGAAATTAATTATTGATAAACGAAACGATCCTGACAATCAGTAAGAGAATTTAGGTTAACATTTGTTTACAATAAAGCAATGAGAATTTAAAGTTTACAACCGGACTAAAACATTTAATTTATTGTTATTAGTATCTTATTGTTATTAGTCTAACTTTCTCAAAGTCAAAAAATTGTAATTTTATCTCATCTGACAATATAGACAAATTTAATGTACTGCGGTTCAGCGTCCCTCCCCGCTTAATTTTACATTTTAGATGGAATCTAAAATCTGTTTATAAGACTATATATTGATTAAAATCAAAAGATTTTGATGACAAAAAATTAATTTAAGAAAAATTTAAATAAGAAAGAGAAATTGTCAATTGAAAGAAATATTTACAAAAGAAAGTTTAAATTCATTTGCTAAATTTAGTTTCATTACTTATAATAATAAAAAATTTAAATAATTTGAATTAGAAAAATTCAGAAAATTAGACACTTTAAAATATTGAATGAATTTACAATAAGACATATTTAATTTTTATAATAATAAGACCCTTGCAAATATATAGCAAATATGATCTATAAAATTATAATTGACTATTATGTCTGATGTAATTTAATAAATTTGATAATAAATTTAAATAATTTTGCAATTTAAAAATACATACATTTTAATTTTAGTAGAAAATGATTTTAAATTTTAAATTTGACTCTATCAAAATTAAACTAAAATATAATGGTGTTTTTGAAATAAAAAATTATCAATAAAATACAAAATAGAAAATTTAACACCAAATTTTGAATAATAAAGATTCGTGTTTAACATGATGTTATAATTGATTAAAGTTTTCTTCACCAAGTAAAAGTCCAATTGTGAAACCAAGGACTCTTCCTGATTGCCGAGACAGTCCCATCCAGCATCAGCTTATTAACTTCTTGATGTCATCAGTTGATAGATACCTAGGTAACATCACATCACAATTAGTACAAATTCTACCAAAAAACTATTTAAAAGAGAATTGACTTTTACATAAAGTTATTGCTAATTACAAATTTAAAGTGTTATTAATATAAAATTTTAATAATATTTTATGTTTCTGATAAGACACAAAAAATAAAAAGACAATTTATAAAATATTATGTTAAAATAGAGTCTTTAGTACTGACAAAAATTAAGTTTTTTTTTTTTTTAATTGAGATTAAAGAAATATTATAATAAACAAAATGCTTATTTTTTATTTGTTATTTGCCTTTAAAATTAAAATAAACATAAGACAATAACCAATTCAATTTTAGGCAGAGTTTTTTTTTTATTTTTTGAATTATATTATTTTAAAAGAATTTATTTAATTTTTTTTTTTTTTAAAGAAAATTTAAAAATTTTTTAAAATGAAAAAGAATTTGTTTAAACAAAATTATAAAAAGAAAACATAACTTTTACTTAAACTGGACACTAGCAACCGGCAACAAGAGACATGAGGAATTTACATCTTTTGAAATTGACCTGCGCATTGAGAAGACAGCTGATAACATGTGGTCTTTGTAATGGATTAATAAAATGGCTTCAATTGAAGCATTGCATTGAAGATGCCGCACTGGCTGTTCTTAATGTTGTCGTTGAAGTAAATGAGTGAGAGCAAAGAGAGAGGGAGAGAGATAACTTGCAAGGCAAACAAACCCTTCCTCTTCCTCAAAGAAAATATGGTGGCAACTAATATTTGATGTCCTCTTCTTGAAAAATGCGTGTGCCTGACGCTTATGTGAATGAGTATGAGTGAGACAGAGAGCTGCACCGGTTTTTTAAATTAATACCTCCTCTTCTTCTATTTGAACAACTTAAAGTAATTTAGCATGGATTCGTTAACTCCAAATAAATATGTATTATTTTTGTTGACTAAAAGTTTAAAATTTTATTTATTATTATCCTATATATATTAAAATGAAAGATTGCTAAAAATTGAAAAATTTTGATTTTATTACAGATCACATTATGAAGTATTGAATGGATGAAAATCCATAAAAGTGGTTTTAAAGTAATCTTTAAATAAATATCTCCAGGCGATTTTTTTATTTTTAAAAAATATTTAATAGATTCCGAAATATTAATCTCAGAAGTTAGTGGTTGAAAACGTAAAAAATTTTTTTATTTTTTCACTAAAACTGATTTTTCTCAGGATCTAAGAGGTCTTTTGAGACGTGCTTTACTGCAAATTTTTCCTTGTAAAAAATGCTATCGATTTGACGTTTTTTTTTTTTTTAATCCGAGCTCATGATTCAGAGTTACAACTGTTTGAAGCCAAAAAAATCAAAATTTAAAAACTCTAAAAGTTGTAACTTTCATCACTTCGTAACTCAAAATCTATATGACCAAAACGATCAAACTAAAGTGCTATGTATTTGTTAAAGCGTTACCTAAAACAAGTTTTTTTGGTTTTTAATTTAACCCTTTCATTAAAGAGAAATCTCTAGAAAACCAATTTACATTAAATTACAAAAAAATTTATCATTTAAAAAATTTTTTTAATATCTGAGACAAAATATATATATTATTATATTATTTTATATTACAATAATTACATATTGAAAATTTTCAAACTTTTATCAAGTTGTGAACAATCAATATGACTTTTGCAATAAAAGATTTTTTTTTAAATTTTTATTATTTTATCTTTAAGAGAGACGAATGAAATATTTTATGAACTTTTCATATATAAAACAAAGTAAAATATACATTCGAAATTTATAAATTTTTGGACAATCAACATGACTTTTGCAATAAATATTTTTTTTTTTAAATATTTTCATAAACGGAACAAAATAAAATATACATTGGCAATTTATAAAGTTGTGAAAAATTATTAAAATTATTAACAATTTATAGAGTTATGAACAATCAATATGACCTTTGCAATAAAATATTTTTTTTGAAAATATTTGTTATTTCATATTTAAGACAAACGAATGAAATTTTATTATATTTTCATAGAAAGAACTAAATAAAATAAACATTTACAATTTATAAAGTTATGAACAATCAATATGACTTTTGCAATAAAATATTTTTTTTAAATGATATTTTCATAGACGGAACAAAATAAAATATAAATTGGCAATTTATAAAGTTGTGAAAAATTATTAAAATTATTAACAATTTATAGAGTTATGAACAATCAATATGACTTTTGCAATAAAATATTTTTTTGGAAAATTTTTGTTATTTCATATTTAAGACAAAAGAATGAAATTTTATGATATTTTCATAGAAAAAACTAAATAAAATAAACATTTACAATTTATAAAGTTATGAACAATCAATATGACTTTTGCAATAAAATATTTTTTAAAGAAATTTCTTTATTTCATGTTTAAAACAGATGAAATTTTATGAAATTTTCATAAATTTTTGGACAATCAATATGACTTTTGCAATAAAATATTTTTTTTAATGATATTTTCATAGACGGAACAAAATAAAATATAAATTGGCAATTTATAAAGTTGTAAAAAATTATTAAAAATATTAACAATTTATAGAGTTATGAACAATCAATACGACTTTTGCAATAAAATATTTTTTTGGAAAATTTTTGTTATTTCATATTTAAGACAAAAGAATGAAATTTTATGATATTTTCATAGAAAAAACTAAATAAAATAAACATTTACAATTTATAAAGTTATGAACAATCAATATAACTTTTGCAATAAAATATTTATTAAAGAAATTTCTTTACTTCATGTTTAAAACAGGCAGATGAATTTTAGGAAATTTTCATAAAGTTTTGGACAATCAATATGACTTTTGCAATAAAATATTTTTTTTAAATTTATCATTTAAAAAATTTTTTTAATATCTGAGACAAAATATATATATTATTACATATATTATTTTATATTACAATAATTATATATTGAAAATTTTCAAACTTTTATCAAGTTGTGAACAATCAATATGACATTTGCAATAAAAGACTTTTTTGGGAAATTTTTATTATTTCATCTTTAAGAGAGACGAATGAAATTTTATGAACTTTTCATATATAAAACAAAGTAAAATATAGATTGGAAATTTATAAAGTTTTGGACAATCCATATGACTTTTGCAATAAAATATTTTTTTGTGGAAATATTTATTGCCTCAAATTTAAGACAAATAAATGATATTTTAAAATATCCTATATATATTAAAATGAAAGATTGCAAAAAATTTTTATTTTATTACAGATCACATTATGAAATATTGAATGGATAAAAATTAAATAAAAATCAAACAGCCGACCTAACAGGAATTTATACTTTTTGAAATATTTATAATATTTGAAAACATTTAAATGGGGTATATTTTGCTAAATTCAATACTAATATTTCAATGCTATCATTGCATAAAAATAATTGAAATTACAACTTTTCTATAAAACAGGAAAGTTTTCGAGAACATTTATATGGGGAATATTCTGCTAAATTGAATACTAATATTTCAATGCTACGATTGCATAAAAATATTTTACATTACAAAATTTCTATAAAACAGGTCAATATTTGAAAACAATTAAGTGGGGTATATTTTGCTAAATTCAATACTAATATTTCAATGCTATCATTGCATAAAAATATTTTACATTACAAAATTTCTATAAAAGAAGTCAATATTAAAAAACATTTAAGTGGGGTATATTTTAATAAATTCAATACTAATAATTCAATGCTATTATTGCATAAAAACTATTAAAATTACAACATTTCTATAAAACAAGACAGTATTCGAAAACATTTAAGTGGGGCATATTCTGCTAAATTGAATACTAATAATTCAATGCTATTACTGCATAAAAACAATTGAAATTACAACATTTCTATAAAAGAGGACAATATTCAAAAACATTTAAGTGAGTATATTTTGCTAAATTCAATAGTAATAATTCAATGATATTGTTGCATAAAAACATTTGAAATTACAACATTTCTATAAAAGAGGACAGTATTTGAAAACAATTAAGAGGGGTATATTTTGCTGAATTCAATACTAATATATCAATGCTATCATTGCTTAAAAATATTGAAATTCAACTTTTCTATAAAACTAGGGGGCTAAGCCCCCTGCGCGCTAAAGCGCGCCAACCCCCTCAAATTCAATTTTAAATGAAAAACAATTTAAACTTTAAACAAATATTTATTTAATAAAACAAATTTTTGATTTTATTTGTACAAAATCTTCATTCTAATCTAAAGTTTATTATTTTAAATTTTACTTTATGAATTAACCCTAAATTAGGTACATTTTACCAATTATGCGATCACAGGCCCTCGGTGCTATGCACCTCGGGCCCTGTCAACCTTCCCTTTGATATATTATAAGTTTATATCGAACTTATTTCATTAACTGATTCCTCATAAATAACTAATTTTTTATTTAAGACAGAAAATAACATGTTAATAATATTATATTATTCACCCTTTCAAAGTGAAGAAAAAAAATAAAAAATAAATAATAATAAAATACAGAATTTTAAAATACGCGCCATTAAAAATAACAGAACAGTATAAGGTAATTTGTACATCGCAAGAGCGCGTTAGTATTAATTTCGAAATGAATAACAGCTGTTAAGTACAGACCAATCAGAATGAGTTTTAAAATGTCTCAAAATCAGCGTTACATTTCATTCTTTTAATAGAAGACAGGGAAAAAAATTTAAAATGGTGTTTATTTTGCTAAATTCAATACTAATATTTCAATGCTATCATTGCATAAAAACCATTAAAATTACAACGTTTCTATAAAACAGGACAGTATTCGAGAACATTTAAGTGGGGAATATTCTGCTAAATTCAATACTAATATTTCAATGCTATCATTGCATAAAAATAATTGAAATTACAACTTTTCTATAAAACAGGAAAGTTTTCTAGAACATTTATATGGGGAATATTCTGCTAAATTGAATACTAATATTTCAATGCTACGATTGCATAAAAATATTTGAAATTACAAAATTTCTATAAAAGAGGACCGTATTCGAAAACATTTAAGTGGGGTATATTTTACTGAATTCAATACTAATAATTCAATGCTATTATTGCATAAAAACAATTGAAATTACAACATTTCTATTAAAAAGGATAGTATTCGAGTGTTAGTAGTATATAGTATAGTAGTATTCAGTATAGTATATAGTGTTTTATATATGAAAAAATTCAAAAAATTTCATGGAATAAGAAATTGAATATCGGCTGTCTTAAACATGAAAAACCCAAAAATTCACAAAATTTGACTTTAAATCGTTTTTTGCTATTTCTCTTTAATGAATGCATTAAATAAAAAACAAAAAAAAGTGGTTTTAGAAAAGTGCTTAATAAATACAAAGCAATTTGGTTTTTACATTCTGATACAAACCATTTTAAGTTATCAAGTGCCAAAAATGACAAATTTTTGAGTTTTTAAATTTAAACTTCTTAGCTTCAAACAGTTGTAACTCTGAACCGAGAGCTCAAATTAAAAAAAATAAACGGACATTGATAGCATTTTTTCCAAGGATTAATCTGAACTTAAGTTCGTCTCAAAAGACCTCTTAGATCTTGAGAAAAATCAGTTTTAGTGAAAAAAAATGAAATTTTTTTATGTTTTTGACCACTAACTTCTGAGTTTGATATCTCGGAATCTTTTGAATATTTTTTAAAAATTAAAAAAACAGCTGGGGATATTTCTTTAAAAATTAATTTAAAACAACTTTCATGTATTTTCGTCCATACAGCTCTTCATAAATTAGTGCTGAATAATATTAAAAATAATCAATTTTTTCGATTATTTCATTTTAATATATATAGGATAGGATAGGATTTTATGATTAAAATATTTTTTTAAACAATTTTTAAATGAAAAAAAAAAATTATTTTAATTTCGCGCAGCAACATTTTTATTTTTAGACATCGACGGATAGTGTGATAGTTAAATGTTCAAAATTACTGTCACATTCTGCCGAGCGTAGCGAGGCCAATCAGCTAGTTAAAATTTATAATTTTATTGTAAAATTCAAAATTGAAATTGGTAATATAAGTATATATGAATTCTATTAATTAATTGATTAATATAATTTGTATAAATTAGTTTTAAATCCACATAGTTTATTAACACATAGTACTATTTAATATTTGTTATTACTAAGAATCTATCATTATTTTTAATAATAACTAAAAAATAATTATACATACGGAATAATTTTTTATCCCTTGCAAATCTTAGGCATTATTTTAATGTGTTAAACATATTAAAATTTAATGACGGTACACACTAAAAAGGCGCTTCATTTACACCAGTCTTCCCCCCGAGTGAGCACTCGTGTCAAATCACGTCGAAAATGTGCCCCTGATGCTTAATATACTATTTTGTATTTTTATATTTTTTTAAAAATAAAATTAAATTTTAGAAAAGTTCAAACTTGTAAAAAATATCCGTTTTCTTTGACCGGATTTTTTTTATTCAGGTAACACTACACTGACAATAGTAGGGGAACGCTTCCTTCCCTCAGTTAAGACAACAGACTTCTCAAGCTTTTAGGATGGAATATTTCTTATTTTGGGAAAGAATCTTCCCCAAATTTTTAAATAATAGAATTAGAGTAGTAAAAACTGCAATCTTCTTTATCGGCGGAAGGTATTTTGGGAGGTATTTTTCTTATTTTAAGATAGCAGCACTCCAAAAACATAAGAAAGATTTTATACAAATTTAGGGGAAGATTCTTTCCCGAATGGGATATCTGCTTCCCCGTTCTTTTGTCAGTGTACTTTATTAGTTTCTAATCAATTTCTCAAAATGACCAAGCTTAAAAATGATAAAATTCAATGATAATGGAGTTGCACATATTAGTTGCACATATAGAATGTATGAGGATGTGTTAAAACAACCAAATTGAATGGTACATGTTTACTTACAGCTGAGAGCTGGGTATAATGCATAAATTTTACGAAACATGACAATACAATTTGCTATTTTTATAATTATCACCTTTACTATGTAAAAGAAAGATTCTAAGTCCCAACATTGAAATTAATTTAAATCCCATTTGACCCCTCCCTCCTAATTTGGACGCATTTGACTCTCCTTCCTTGATTTTCAGTTCCAGGTCACACCTTTCCTATAAACATGTTCCATGTTAATATATCTTTTTTTATGTTACTTACAATGCTGATAAGCACGCAATAATTAGTTTCCAGTAATTTTATCGCAAAGGGTATGTTGGGTTAAGATAAGTGAAATGCCCCTGTTCTTGGATTTTCAAACTAACTGTTTTAAAAGTTTTTGGTGGTAAAAAAAATGTGGTAACCGTTGCCCGTTTTTCCATTTACCCCTCCCCGCCACCAAAACGGCCAAAAAACTGTCCAAGAACCTGTTCTTTTGGTTATCATTTTTTTTTCTCTGAAACGACATTGCCAAAAACCCTGAAAATTTGCCACAATGGTCCCATTGCATATATTTTTCATCAAATAATTTTTGGGACCCCTACGACCACTTTAGACAAAAATTAAATTTAAAAATGTCAAAAATCATTTCTTTTACAAAATTCAATATTGGGAAGGGGGCTGCACAAAATTTTATTTCAAATTATTTTTTCTAACATTGAGAAGAAGTAAATTTTTCAAAAAAGTTTTAGACCTCTAGACCCGGCGTGACAGTGAAAATTCCAAAAAACTCGTTTTTTTATCGTTGTTTTACCGTTTTCTCGACGATATCGCATGGAAAATCCAATACATTCATGTTAAATTAGAAACATTATATGTATTTTGAACGGAACTTAATAATAAGACAGATGAAAGACCTTTATACCCCTTTAGACCACATATTTTGCACTTCAAATTTTCAATATTTTGAATATTTTGTTTCAATTATTTTGTTTTTTTTATAATTTTTTAATGGAATATCCCATATATAAAAGTTTTTTAGTTAAATGTATTACACTTTTGATCATAACTTATTTTTTTATTTTTAGACCCTTTAGACCCCATATTTTGAATGATAAAGTTCAAATTTTTGAATCTCTTTCGACTTTTCTTACTATATTGCATGGGAAATCCTATATATATTATTTTTTTAGTTCAATATATTATATTTTTAAAAAATACGATCTTCTTTTATTTTTTAGACCCTCAAACTCTACTTGTTTCTCTCAAAATTACAAGTATTGTATTTCTTTTCTTAATAATTTTGGTTTTTTTATTATATTATGTGGAATTACCTATATATAAACTTTTTTTAGATCAATATTTTATATAAATTTATGCAATATTTTTCAATCAAATAAAAAATTGTTATATTTTTTTAGACCCTCAGACCCATTGTTTAAACTTCATAGCCTAATTCATCACCAATTTCAATTAATTCATAAGTAGATGAATAATAATAGTGCGAATGGCATTTTTTACCAACATTGTGTTTAACTTCAGTCAAACATTTAATAACAATCTGTTCTTGAGATTTCGTCCATAGTGTATTATTACTACTTTTTTTATTTTCATATAAATCTTTTAATTTTGTTTCTTCTCGATCTACCAAAATCTCTTGTATTGGTACCTTTCTATTCATTTAAAAAAAAAAGTAATCAAATATTTACCGTCAAACACCTTTGCTAAACCGATACACACTGAAACTCATTGGCAGTAAATTCTATAAGAGTTTTATTTATGTTATATTTTCTATTGTATAAAATAAATAAACAATAACCTTGAATATTTTAAATTTCTTTTGGTACTAAATAATAATAAATAAAATTTGAAACAAAAATGTAAATGTCAATGTTAAATAAGAAACGTTTATATAATATAATATATAAGGCATAAACATCAAATTCTCTTTGTTTTTTTTACTTCCCTAAAAGCCATCCGTGAAGTAGACAAATAAAATAAATTAGTTTACTCCACTGAGTTTATATCAGTGAAGTAGACGATTTGTCTACTTCCCTAAAGGCTATCGGTGTAGTAGACAACAGTTATAATTTTCGTCTACTTCACTAAAAATTTTAGGGAAGTAGGCGATCGAAACTTCCATTAGTCTACTATGCACAATTTGGCCAAATCACTAGGGATATGGCCAAATCACGGATTTCTCTACTTCTCTACGACATATATGACAAATTAATATGCATTTTTTTTTTTATTTTATCAATCCAGTCTTCTAAAGTTTTTCATTTCTTGAGATTATTTTTGCGCACAGTGTAATTTCATGTTACTCTCATAAGTAATTTGAAATTTACCCCTCATTTAGACGACGATATCACATTTTATAGGGGTTGTATGTGAAAATAAACTTTAGGAATAAAAAGAGTAGCCCCGATTACCTAGTAGATAATATTTGTTACCCGGGAGTGGAAGAAAATATTCAGTAAGTCGTAAATTACAGCATTTGAGGTAAAAAGTTCATTTTCTAACTGACGAATATATACATAAATAGAGATAGTTGCATTAGCTTTCCCACGTAATGAAGCACCCTATAATATATCTTATAACACACCAATACAAAACTTTGTATTCAAGTACTTGTGAGAAAAATTCTTATTTTTCGTTAATATAATTAATTATATAGTTTTAATTTTTTTTATAATATTATGAACAACAAGTTAGACAAAATCTAAACTATATTTTTAAATCTGTTTAGTTTAAAGAAATCAACAGAGCAAGGGTAATTTTAACTGATTTGACAAAACGAAACATATATGACAATTACGGATCTCTTGGCTTATATGTTGCAGAACAGTTTGGAGAAGAAAATGTGAACGCATATTTTGTCATAACCTCAAAATGGACAAAGGTAAAAATTATTTACAAACATCTTATCTTACTACTATATATATATTTGAAAATTTATTTGTGTTCATGGTAGGCTTAAAAAAATTTAAATCCGATGGAAAAATACCTCGACTTTTTTTTGTGAATATTTTTCGAATTTTTTTGGCTCAATCTGATACTATAAGATTCCAAGGGTCGGCACCCCCCCCCACCCCCGTGGTTGGTATCAAAATTTTTGTTTTGAAAAAATACATCAAAAAATTTTTATTTTTATTTTTGAACTCATTTTGAGGTTCAAAACATCGAAAAACGTCATTTTTGGCCTTTTTGACGGTCTAAAAATGGAGATATCTCAAGATAGATATATTTTTTTCGCGCTCAGGGGAACTTTGTCTAAGATTACTTTTCAAAATTCCGTCTAAAAAATGGCAACTTTTACGGTGCGTCACTGGCAATTGACGATTATTTAAAAGAAATCGTGTTTTATTTTTTGCTTATTTTATCATACCATCTAATATTTTATTTTAAATCTAAAATTAGCTTTTTTATGGTCTTTTTTATGTTTTTAATCTCTTTTAATTTTCGCAATAATCAATAGGATGATATTCTTTTTGAGAAAAAAAAAATTGAAGGCATACCTTAGTGATACGTTTCTTTGGGTATCTTAGACCATATAAAGTGATAAAAAAGCTAGGAATAGAAAAATTTTTTCTCACCGGATAGTTTATTTTGAATATACAGCCTCAGAATCACGTTTTTTCAATTTTTTAAAAATAACCAATTTTGGAATTTTTTTGTTATAAATTAAAATTATTTTTTAAATGATGGATTTATGTTTTTTCACTTTTCTTATATTGACAATTTACTAAAAAGAGTATATTTAAGACCAAAGAATACAAATTTTCAATTTTCAACGACTTGGAGCAGTTTAAATGTTAGATATTAAGTTTTTTAATAATTTATCAAATTGGGATTTTTCTAACAGATTCAAATGATGTTAAAATCTGGACTAAAAACATACTTCGTTTTAGTTTTTCCCGTACAATCCGAATTTGCTATTCATTTTAACATTAAACGACGCTTTATAGGAGAAAAATTCATTTTTTTAGTTTTTAGGGCCCCAATTTTCAGGGAGCCAATGTTTAAAGTTTCGCATTTTTTAAGAAAAAATTTTCATTAAAAATGAGTTACATACATTTTTTTCTCGGAGGGCATGGGCGCGAAAGCGCATAGTCACGTTTTAAAATAGCTCCGTGAAAAATAGTTATTATTTACAAAAAAAGTTTAAAAAATACCAGAAAAATCGGTCATAAGTGTCAAAATAAAACTTATTAAATAAATGAAAATAAAAGAAAAACTCCAGCATATAAATTAAATCAAAATTAATAGAAAGAAAAAAGTTGAGAAAAAGTTAGGTTAGAAATGTGGCTTGTATAGATTAAATATAGCATTTATAACACAAGAGTTTAAAATATACAAACAATTGAAATAATAATAGGTAATGAAAACAATAATAAAAATAGTCTTGATGAAAATGCCGTTTTTTGCTTAAAATATATTGAATAGTGAAGAAAAAAAAAATAGGGAGAAATCCCAAAAATTTATTTTGAATAGTAAAGGGGAAAATGGCAATTTACATTAAGAAGAAATGAAAACAGAGTAAGTAACTTATAAATTTCTCATCACATCATTTACAATGAAAAGAAGCGAATTTGTAAGCGAACAGCAATTTAAAACAGTAAATCACAACAATATAAACAGATATATCATGAAAACAGCACTAGCGATTGCAAAAAGGCTGTCACATCCTCAACCCATTAAAATAGAAAAAGGAATTTCGGTTTAATAGGAATTCCTTGAGAAAAAATTAAAATAGATAGAGCAGTGATGTGCCAGCATATGTAATTGTTAGTGATCTTTGTCAACAGATATTGAAAACAGAAAAATTAAAAAAGCAAAGAAATTCAAAATAATAGAAAATTGAAGAAAATACAAGAAATAGATCTGAAGAATTTTTTCTAATTTTAAGTTCATATATAATTTTACTTTAAAATCAAAACATGTTCTTTAAATAATTTTTATGTTTATAATTTAAATTTTGTATTAACTTATTTTAATCTTGTAACAATTATGTATATAATTTGACAAGAATAAATTACTACTACTACTACTACATTTTTTTCTCTGAAATTCGATGAAAAGTTGATAAAACCATTTGAATTTGCTAGAAAAATCCCAAGTATATGAATTTTTAAAAACCCCAATATTTACCTTTTGAGCTGCTCCAAGAAGTTGAAAACTGAAAATTTGTGATTTTTGGTCTTTAATCTCTATATATTATAAAGTTATAAAAGTTGCCGCCGAGACCTTTGGGCCAATGTGGTCCTTTTGGCCCTATATGGTCCTTTTGGGCCAAATTAAACCTATTAGGTTAAAATGGACCTTTTGGGCCAATGTAGTAACCTTCAACCACTGTCGCGTGAACCATTTGGATCAAAACGAACAAAATACACCTTTCAGGCCAACATGGAGCCATTTTCACAATACCTCAATCACTCTACAGGGGTTGACGCGCTAAGCGCGCAGGGGGGCGGAGCCCCCTAGTATGTATATAAAGAAAAGAGAGTATACTCATTTTAGTAAATTGTGAATACAAAACAGGTGAAAGAACATAAATCCATCATTTAGAATAATTTTAATTTATAAAACAAATAATTCAGAAAATGTTTTTTTTTTATATCGATTTTGAGTCTTCCAACTAAAGAAAAAAAAATATAGGGCAAGCAAAATATTTTTTGTTTCTCACTTTTTTGTCACTTTTTATGGTCTAAAGAAACCAAAGAAATGTAACAGCAAGGTGTGCGTTCAATTTTGTTCTTTAAAAAGTTGATCTTCCTAAGAGTAATCTTTCTGCGGATTTTCCGTATAGTAGTTAAAAATGAGGTTTTACGTTCAAATAATTATATAATTCAATTTGTTAATTAATTAAATTTATCGTTATTTATGAGCTAATTTAATACATATTTTAAGAATAAATAACTTTCTTTGAAATAATTATTTATAATAAAAGTGTTAATATTTTCATTATTATTAATAAGGAAAATAGATATTATATTATGAAAGTTAAAAGAGATTTCATGAAATAAATGAAGTCCTTTGGTAGAGTATAGGTGAAATATCGTTTTTTATGAAAAAAATTATAAGAATAACATGACGCACCGTAAAAGTTGCCATATTTTCGACGGAATTTTACTTCTTTCTTGTCACCGTACCGTAGTTATTATTATATTCGTTTTTATTTCTACTAGTAAAGTAAAAATGAAAAAATTGTCGTGATAAAGTCGTCATGAAGAATTCGTCATGTTGAAATCGTAACGAAATTTTAAAGTGCGAGAATAGTGGATAAGGATTTGGAAAGAAAAAAAAAGAATACTTATCTCTACTTGCCGGTAAATCCGAACGTAAGCGAGGGCTTTCGGGAAAGTTCGTTAAAAGTTAGATTCGATCGTAATCGATGGCGTTTGGATGGATTCGGATTCCGAGACGAATAAAGTGGATAAGGAAAAGATGATTGCAGTCCCCTCCCTCACCAGTATGCCCGATCGTAAGCGAGGGGGCTCGGATGATTTTGGTATTAAATGTTTTTCTTCCTTCGCCGACAGACCCCGAGCATAATCGTGGGTGTTCGGAACACTGTGGTTCGTATAATATGATTTCGGTGCAAAATTTCTAGTGATTTAAATAAATCAATTGCACAGTTTTAAAAATTTTTATTTCTAACCTTTACATGTATAAAAATTGTTTTAGAAAAAAGTAAACGCCACCCCTTTTTTAAGAAGATTCCCCAAGGGATTTAAATTTTTTGTGGGCTGATGTGAATTTTTGGTTGTTTTGAGATGCAATATATTTGAAAAGTTTTTTTTAATAAATATTATTATTAACAAATGTTATAATGTGTAAAAATCCTCTACACAATTATAAATAAATATTTTAAATAGTTTTAGTCATGAGACTTATTCTAATAAAGAGTATCAACTTATTAAACCAAAAATGAAACTAAGGACTCCTTTATTAAAAACAAGTTCAAAGGGGGTCCGTATTAAGGGATATAGCACAAATATTTTTCCCTTTATACCAACGGGTATCAATCAGGAGGTTCTGATTATAATTCTACACAATAAAAATTCAAGTAATAATAATAAAGTACAATTTATAAGACTTACCCATATATAAGTATACTGAGGGTATTAAAGTTAGAAATAACGAGAATACAAAAATAATGATAATTAAATATAATGATAATTTTTATTAAAGAAATTTAAATGTTCGATAATATAATTTTTAATATAAATCTATGTACAAAATTCTTAACCTAAAGAAAATATTCGTATTCGTGCGAATACGACGCGAAGCGATTTTTATTTTAATTAACGGCGCGACAATAATTCGCGGTGAATATAATTATGATTAATTAGATAAACTTGGCCACGTGTTTTACTAATAATACTAGTTTAATTAATATGAGAGAGAGAGAGAGAGAGAGAGAGAGTAAGAACGATGGGCGAATTTATCAATTTAAGCTTACAAATATTTATAAGTGCACTAATTAAAATAATAATAATTATTCATGAAACTAAGGAAAAATACAAGGACTAGGAATCAATAATTATTCTTTTTAACTCCAAAAATTCATAATACTTGAAATTCTAATAATCGAAAATATACCTTAATCTTCTATAGACGACGATATACCAATTAAATCAATTATCCAATAAATCCAATAAAAAAACCACAATCAATATCAATCCTTTTAATATATATATATAGCTGACGCCACAACTCCTTTTTATAATATTCTTGATGTAGTTGACCTCGTGATAATAAACGGCGTGTATGAAAAATAAACCACCTGCTTGATCTACTTCAAAAATAACGTATTATAAAAAGTATTATAACGTATTATCAAAATAATGTATTTTACTTCAAAAATAACGTATTATAAAAAGATGACACGCCAAACTGGATATACAAAATGGTACAATAATTAATAATAAATATGATTTAATTCAATTAAACTTCTGATCTTAAAAGATTTTATTTTAAATTCAAGATTCAAAAAAACTTGAGAGCCGATGCGTGTATTCAAGCAATCGGCCATTCTAGTTCTGTAGACGATGCGCATGACATAACTAAGGGAAAAAGAAACAGGAAGAGAAAGAAAGACGGGAATACATCGGACTACTCTCTCTCTTTGCGTACTGATAACTACTGCCCTCTAACTTTCGCGATTATTCACACACACAGCGTTCGTCCTGCGCCCGGCCCAGTCACTCATATATGTGTAATTCAATATTTAAAAATAATTCTATAAAATTTACCACGCTACAATGTGTAAAACATTTTATTTTATGTGTCCGTTCACTATATAATTTAAAATAAATTAAATACAATAAAAATTTTTTTTTTTAATAAAAGCGTACAGATTCAACAATAAATATAAATTCATATCATCTATATACTCAAAAATTAGCAGCATATAATAGCCTAATACATAGAGCATTAAATATACCATTAAGTATTGAAAATTATAATAAAGAAATTAGAATTATTAAACAAATTGCACATTCAAACGGATATAAATCCGAATTAATAGATAAATTAATAATAAAACATAAAAATAAAAATAACAATAATAATAATAATAGTTCAATAAACTCTACAGAAAATAATAATATAATATATACAAGTGCTAAATATTCAAATTTATTACCAAACATTTTAAAAACAGAACTAAATAAATTAAATATTTGTATTGGATTTAAGACAAACAATAATACATTTAACTTATTAAAAAATAAAAATAAAATTAATATTGATAATTGTACAGGAATTTATAAAATAAATTGTAATGACTGTAATATGTTTTACATAGGTCAAACAGGTAGACCATTTAAAGATCGTTTTATTGAACATCTACCAACAAGAAAGAATCTATTAAAAATAATGAACAATAATGATAAGAATAACAATAATAACGATAAAAATCAAAAAATAAAATCTAATTATGCAAAACATATTACAGACAATAATCATAATTATACTGATATCAATACAAATTTAGAAGCATTATATTACTGTAAAAAAGGTAAATACATGAATGCTGTTGAAGAATTTTTTATATATATAGAATATCAAAAAAATCCACATTTGTTATTAAATGACCAATTAATTTTTAATTCTAATTATTTATATGACACAGCAATAAAATATTTAAATCACAATAATAATCAAAATAATTCATAACAATAATAATAATTGTAAATAATAATAATAATATATGTTGATACAAATAAAATTTAAAATTTAAAATTGAAAAATATAAATATAACAAAATTTATATTCAGTATACTTCGTTGTATCAAAGAGATGACACGAAAATAAAAAATTTTCTTAAATCTTTGAAAACGAGATTACATATCTCGAAACGCGTCAGTTTATAATTGACTTGTCACTATTAGACGGAAAAAATAAATTTTCTTTTATTAAAAAAAAAAATTTTTATTGTCTTTAATTTACTACAATGTGTAAACAAATGTGTTTACTCAAATATGAATGAAAATATAAAATATAAAATACTTAATTTTGTATGTATGTTGGATGTGTGTGAGTACTTGCGCTTGTATGAGTGAGTTAAATGACAACTTATAATTTATGCGATAAAAACTAACAAATAGATAAAAAATATATGTAAGAGTATTTGCATCTGTATATGTGTGTATGTGTGTTTTTGTGGGTATTTATGTGTAAATATATTTTGGGAAGGGTAGGAAATCTAAATAACTAAAAATTTAACTTTAGGGAATTAATTTTATTGGATAATAAATAACACAGTTTTTATTTTTATGTAAACTAAAAAAATAAAATTTGATTATTTTTAATATGTAATAAAAAATATTATGATAATAAATATATTATATTTTGTAAATAATTTTATGTTTAGTTACTCTTTATCTTTACTTTACTAGATTCAACTGCGCTTCGCGCAGAGAAGTTATTGTATGATGTATAATATTTATTGAAGATAAGTAACACAAAATTTATGCCAAATTTAAATAATTGATTTGTAGTTCTTGAGAGGTTAGCGAATTGCTATGGTAATAATTTTTACAGAACTGTACCATCTGGTTGCCCTGCTTAATATAATTTGTTTGAAAATTGAGATCACTATTATAGTAGTGCCTAAAAGCCCAAGAAAAGGCTTAAATTTTGAAATAGTTCAAGCAATATTTAAACACAGCAACCTGTGAGTGTTAGGAGAGTGACTGTTAGAAGACCTTTCCTATTTTATATTATTTCCGATTTTGCTGATTTTTTCTGTTTTCAACACAGGTTCATATTAAAAAAAGGGAAAAAAATTATCACGATTATTCGGAAATTCGTTTTATTATAAATCTTTTGATCTTTGTCTCTTAATTTATGTTCCTCTAAACCAAAAATTGAACCTTAATTTATATTGTTCTTTATTGTATATGAAATTTGAAATGAATAAATCATATGAGTAATCTTCTTTTAAATTGAAACAGCTAAAAATCTCTCTTGCAAATTTTATTTGCTTCTGTATTTACCACGAACATGTTTTACAATATACTCCGTATGTAACTGTCGAAATCTTTTGTCTTGCAGAATGCTGTTGTAAAATTACCTTCAGAGAAATTTGTTCACAAATTTTACCCCTATGCTTTGTCATGTGATATCTCCATTATTAATGTTATCTTTTTAAAAGAGAATTTCAAAATTTCATTTGACACTTTCAATTTTGATTTTTGACCGTAAAAAATATGATTCTCCCTATCTACCAGTAATTATCTTTAAAATAAACTTTATTAACGTGGAGTATGTTTATAGGCAGGGGTTTCAAGCATCTCATATGGGAAGGAGGCACAAATGTGCCATATTTGTGGGGGAGGGGTGCCACATGAAATTAGTATAATTTCGATGTAGGGACTTAAAATAAATTTACAATATAATAAGGATTTTAAGAGTTTCAAACTAATTTTTTTTTGCCTTGTTTTTGGCTTCAAAAGATAGATTCAAAATATAAATTTAAACATGTTCCATGTTCGTTAGTTGTGAGTTCACAAACCGGTTATAAGTATTTTTATTTTAGTCCACAACACTACAAATGTTTATTAAATTTAGGTACCATATTCTCAGAAAAGATTTTCCATCAAATTATTTCTCGAAAAATGTCCCTTCCGCAGGTATCCCTTTCATCTTTTATAAAACTTTACCATTTAAAATACATGGAAAATATGAAGTAATTTTTTTCTTTTATTAGCAAAAATGGGTTGTTTTTTATTTATAAATAAAAACTTATAACTGGACTGTGTAAAAACAACCAAAAGCATGGATTATGTTTACTACGATCCAATTGATCCAACTTTGTGTTGATTTTCTTTACTTTTATATGCTATAATCCAATATTTAGATTTTCGCATTCTTAAAACTATTTAAAATTAATTCTTAAAACTGAATTTACTTTATAAATTGATACCCCAAATTTTCAATTTGTTTTACTTGTTTCATTACATAATTATTAAATAATTAAATAAAAAGTATTTAAATAACCTATTACATATACGATTTTACATATGTATATGGGTGTATCCATTACTTTTCATACAAAAGTGGGCGCACGCATGTCACATATTGGGCTCAAATTTTTAGATTATGTTTGGGGTTATAAAAAACTCAATGGCTTCATGTAATGTAAATGGAGTACTTTTTTTTCATTTATTACCGGTAAAATCGTTTTAAAAATATTTTTTTTGGCTACTTGAGGTTGGGTATCATTTTTTATATATTTAAATAGTACTTTCCATCGATTAGTAGCTTTTCAAAACATTCTGCAAGCTTTGTAAAAAATTAGAAAGCTGAAAAGTCAAAATTCCTATGTTATTTAAATGGGAAAATTGAGGTGCTTACAAGCACAAAGTCTAAACATAGGTCCACTTTAATACACAAAATACGTGAAGAATAAGGCTTTTTTGGGAATGTATAAAAACGGATAGAAGCCAATATCATCCACCAAAATTTCAGAGATTATTTATTAATGTTTGAAGAATATTCTCTGAAATTTTTGGCCATTTTGGTTATGATAGAAAAAAGTTATAGTAATTTGAAAACGCAAAAAAATCAAAATTTCCGAAAAACGACCAAACTAAAATACGCATAACTCCGGATAAAATAAGCCGTTTTTAATTTTGTAGGTTGCATTCGAAAGGTCTTGAGTAGTACAAAATTTTGTGACTAACCGGAAGTAGTTATATAAAGATTTCCAGATTTGGCACCAATTTGAAATTCCTGTTTTTTTTCGTTTCAGTCATCTAACATTTTTTATCGCCAAATAAAATCTACGTGATAAAAGTATCTATAAATTTTTTTGGTAAATTCTGAAGCCTATACCAAAAAAATTCGAGCAACCGCAAGTAATTTGACTGAAAAATAAGGGAATGGCGAATTTTTAAAAATAGACTAAAATAGGTCATTTTTTGGACCTTTTGGAGGTCATAACTTGGCCCCATATTGTTCTAGAGGGCTAAAAATTTGGCTAGGTGAGTTTTTTATAACCCCAAACATAATCTAAAAATTTGAGCCCAATCGGTGACATGCGAGCGCCCACTTTTAAAATTATTTTGAGTGTTTAAATTGAAATTATTCTAAACCCCTAATCGATTTTCATTCTTAATGTATTTTACTTTAAGTTTCTAAATTGAAATTATTATTGTAAGTCCTTCAGCCCAAATTAATTTAAGTTCCTAAACCGAAATTAGTTCAAGTCCAATTCGCCCCTGGATTTCCAGCTTTACCAATAAACATGTTTGATGTTAAAATAAGGCAGAATTAGCCATACATTAAGTATGCACAAAAATTAGTCAAGGAACTCAAAATTTTTAAATTATCTGTTGTAAATATGTTAACATTTATGAAGTTTATATTTATCGAATATTTATATTATGGCTTGTACCTTATATTTTCTAATTCTTAAATCAACTACAATAAAATATTTTATTCCAAAAACCTATTTAATTTTTTAAATTTTGTCTTATAAGGGGTAATTTATAAAATTAATTTTTTTTATGAGATAAAGAAATAACATTTCATCAAAATTTTCATATTGTAATTTTTAAATACAAAAAAATCATTATATTATAGTATTCATAATTATAACTTTCAAAAATTTAAATCTCCGCAGCTCTTTTTTGATCTGTAGAGATCAAAAATGATCTCCGGAGATTCAAATAGATCCAAAGAAATCTCCAGAGATCTGTGAAATAAAAAATAAAATAATAAAAATTTAGTAATAATATTTCCATTTTGATTTTTTTATGTTTTAAATAATCTCAAGGAAATAAAATCTGTTAAATGAATAAAAAATTTCAAAATACTTAATCATTTTAATAACAACATATTATTAAATATGTTTTATTTTTAAATTTGAACTCTTTTAACTTTTTCAACTTTTTTTTTTGATTGTCTAAAAAAAAATTAAGCAAAGTGTCTCTTTTACTGAAAAATTGTTCTAAGTAAATGTGGCTCTATTTCAGTTTTAAAATATTCTAACCATTGATCTCAGTAGTCACGGAACTGCCTCCTTAAGTTCTTGCTTTTTAAAAAATAAAACATAATAACTGAAAAGATAAAAAATACTGCCAAATTTTTGGTACAGTCATCTCTCAAGCAATGAGAATATAGTCAAATTGATTGAAAATCTATTTCATCAAAGGTTAACAATAAAAAAATATTATACAGTATTTTCAAAACAGAAAATTATAAACAAAAACAAATAAATTTAATTAAAATAAATTTCAACAAAAATTTTTGTATTTAGTTATAGTTTTATATATAAAATTTTTGTGTCTGAAAATTATTTTGCTGAATTCATATAAACCATATTTTTTATGCTTAATTTTTTGGTGTTCAGTAAGACGTGTGCTTAAAAAAATATGTTTTAATTCCGGTGTTCAAATTTTTTAGAAATATTAATTTTTAATACAAAAAATCAACGATATTTTTGATCAGCGACCCAATAAACCCGTATAGACTAAATCCGGGCACTGAAAGTGCGAAAAAATAAAACATACCCATTTCTGGGGGAAGCCTTTGCTATTTTAATGGTGAAGCTCCAATTTCTTAAATATACAATCACTTTTTATTATGTATTTGTATTTGTATTGTTTATTATGTAATATTAATTAATTAATTATTTTTTATTTTTATTATGAGTCTTTCTTTGCCAAAACAGCAATGGTGGGCAGGTCGGGTCATCGGATCGGCCTCAAATTTTTCCCATGTTTTTATAACATAAAGATAGGAAAATCCTGAAATTTTCAGCCTTGTAGGTCTTAAACAGCCCGAGTTATGGCAAATCAAACTCATTAGGCGGCTCTCGACCGGAGTTAGTGCTTTTCGGGAAAATGGTTAAAAATCATAAATATAAGCTTGAAAAATAATTCTGAAACAGTATATATGTTCCGAAGGTATGAAACCTTCAGTAAATCCATTTCTGCCATTATTTTTTCGGAAAAACCCCGCGAAATTCCGGAAAATGGGAAAATGCGTTTTAAGAAAAATCGCAGTATCTCATTTGCCGCCATTTTTTTTTTGAAAATTTTTTTTTCAAAATTTTTTTCAACCGAAATCCCATCGATCTGTCTGAAAAAAAATTTTGGTATCGGCCATTAAGATCAATTTTAGCCTATTTTAGAATAATTTCACATTTTTAATATTTCTTTATTTAATTTTCCATAAGGGGATAAAATAATTGACTTTTTTTCTTTCGGAATCGAATATCCTGGGAAAAAGTAGTCCTAAATAAAAAAAAAATTGCTTTTTTCGATGAAAATTAACCGAGTTATGGTCAAGTAAAGATAGTGTCACAAATTACCATTTTTATACTAATTCCAATTTTAGGGTCCATAACGACATTATAACTTGATAAATGCATAACTCGCTTAAATTTTATCGTAAAAAGAAAAGTTTTGGATTATTATCGAATATTTTTTCCTTGACTATTCGTTTATCCAATAAAAAAATTAATTTTCTTGACAGAAATTAATTTTTTTTGATAAAAAATGATAATAATCAAAAACAGTCTTTAACATGTTACATTAGTTTTTGACCAAAAAAAAACTTTTTATCGACTAAACTAATTTTTTTCTTGCATAAAAGAATAGCCAAGGAAAAAATATTCGACAATAATCCAAAACTTTTTTTCTTTTTACGATAAAATTTAAGCGAGTTATGCACTTTTCAAGTTATAATGTCGTTATGGACCCTAAAATTGGAATTAGTATAAAAATGGTAATTTGTGACACTATCTTTACTTGACCATAACTCGGTTAATTTTCATCGAAAAATGCAATTTTTATTTTTATTTAGGACTACTTTTTCCCTGGCTATTCGATTCTGAAAGAAAAAAAGTCAATTATTTTATCCCCTTATATGGAAAATTAAATAAAGAAATATTAAAAATGTGAAATTATTCTAAAACAGGCTAAAATTGACCTTAATGGCCGATACCAAAATTTTTTTTCAGACAGATCGATGGAATTTCGGTTGAAAAAAATTTTGAAAAAAAAATTTCAAAAAAAAAATGTCGGCAAATGAGATATTGCGATTTTTCTTAAAACGCATTTTCCCATTTTCCGGAATTTCCGAAAAAATAATGGCAGAAATGGATTTACTGAAGGTTTCCCAACATATATAATGTTTCAGATTATTTTTTCAAGCTGTTTTTTATTATTTTTTAGCATTTTTCCAAAAAGCACCAACGCTGATCGAGAGCCACCCAATGAGTTTGATTGGCCATAACTCGGGTTGCTTAAGACCTAGAGGGCTAAAAATTTCAGGATTTTCCTTTCTTAGTGTTATAAAAACATGAGAAAAATTTGAGGCCAATCCGATGACCCGACCTGCCCACCATTGCTGTTTTGGCAAAGAAAGACTCTTATGTAATACCTAATTTTTTTCATAGCAGTTTGAATATCATTTTTATATTTATTTATTGTTAACCTTTGATGAAATAGATTTTTAATCAATATGACTATTTTCTCTTTGCTTGAGGGATGACTTTACCAATAATTTGGCAGTGATTTTTATCTTATCAGTTAAAGAAAATAAAATTTTACCTATTTTGCAAAATTTTTGTCGATTTTTCATGATAATTATAGCGTTTATTACTCAAAACTGGTCATTGGAAAATAAATGAAACTTTTAAAATCGTTTTAAGTGACCAAAAATACATACGTTTCACTGAGATGAATCCATTTCCGTGCAGAAAAATCTTTTGCATGGATTTAACATTGCTGGCATTTCGACTAACACTTTGCTTAATTTTTTAGCAGACAATGAAAAAAAAAGTTGAAAAAGTTAAGAGTTCAAATTTAAAAAAATAAAAAATATTTAATAATATTTTGTTATTAAAGTTATAAATGATCAAGTATTGTGACATTTTTTGTTCACTTACCAGATTTTATTTCCTTGAAGTTATTTAAAACATATAAAAAATGGTTCCTCTATGAGGAACCAAAAATCAAATTTATCCATTTATACTTTTATTTAATGATTTTAAATATTAATTAAGAAACAATTGTTTCTAAATTTTTATTATTATTTTTTTATTTCACGGATCTCTGGAGATATTTTTTGATCTATTTAAATCTCCGCAGTGGTCTCAGAGATCTCTTAAGATCAACGGAGATTTAAAGACCGAAAATTCGTGTTGGGTAAGCATAAACAATTTTGAGGTTTGAAAAAAAAAAAAAACTTATATAAACATTATTTATAACATTCTGCCTGCGATTTGTCTCTTCATCATAACTTTACCCTCAATTCAATTTTGAGGTTAAAAATTTTTGCAAACATTTTAAATAATAAACTAACAAAGTTTACACCTATATTTAATTCACCGATAACCTCACAATTTATTTGGACATTTTATTTAAAATACCGGTTATTTTTTAAATAAGGTGAATTTTTAACAACAAATTTTTCACTTTTATGTAATTTATTACTTTTCAAATAATAATAATAATAATAAAATAATATACTAATAAGCCCATATACTTTTTTGGAATATCAATTTTCGACTAATCAACAAAACATATGTATTTTAATTTTTATCAATAAAAAAAATAATTATATTTAGGTTATGAATATATTTTTTCTGCAATAAATAAACATTACTAATACTATATAAATAATCATACATAAATACACAACGATTATTATAAGTCGGTGTTAGTAGCCAATCAGAACGCTTTTATTGCGATAACAATGTACAACAATGTACATAGCAACAACTTCTTTTTAAAATAGGATTTATTTATGTGTATTTGTTTATTATATGCTGTATAAACTAAGATAACAATAACATTCCCCCACTTTCAGTTTATATTCACCGTGAGTCGTGGTTTTAAAAATGTGGAGTCAAAGAAAATGTAAACTTTTTTTTTTTTAATTTATACTTATTATTCTTTATTATTATGAAACAGAATTGTATAGAAGCAACTTAAAATAATTTAAACTATAAATTACGTCGTCGCGCAAAGTATTAAAATTTTTCGAATGAATTAATTTTATGGTTTTTCAATTTTCAATTTTCAATTTAAAATATTTAGAATGTTTTGATAATTTTGATGATATCGTCGAGGCTTGTTTTTCCAAAAATCTTATTCTAGTATTTTTGGATAAAATAGAAATGTTTAAGAAAGCAATATACAACGCTGGTATTCCAATAAAACCAAAAATTCATGCTGTATTATTTGACGTTCCTGATTATTTTTTAAAAAAGAAGTCAGGCTTAGGGCCATTTAGTGAGAAAGCAGTCGATTCTATTCATTAGGATTTTAAAAAGATGTGGAAAAATTTTAAGATATCAAAGAAACATCCTAAATATCAAAAATACTTGCAGCCGTCCGTAAATACAATTCATGTCATCTTATTCAATTATATTTTATACATTTCTATAATTTTTTAAATAATTTTTTATTTTCAATAACGAAAAAATTTAAATAAAAGAAATTTTTTTTTCATTATATATGCAGACGTAAAAATAAATGTCTGTGTTATGTCAGTTATTTTCAGTCCAAAAGTGTCAATTAATTTATACTTTTGTTTTGTAATTAAGGTGTAATTAAAAAACATTTAAAGTTCAAACATTTTTAACATCTTCGAAATGCTTGCATTGCCTGGGTTAGCCGGATACCGCTGAGCACACCTTTTTTGGGTATCCTCAATTCGCTGAGGAGCGACCACCCTTCTACGAATAGAGGCTGAAAGGAGTCGTCCCGGAAATTCTGCGCAGTACTGCGAACTGATACAGTGTGGCAGACTATGTACGGGCGACACTGGTTAAAAAAAAAGGAGAAGGGTTTTCTCTCGCAGGAAACTCCTTTTTTATTGACAGGGGATGGCGAAAAAATGCCTAGGCTGCATTTTTTCTGGACCGAAGTAATACGTAAACAGGGAGTCCCGGTTCTGATTCTATGATATTTTCATAAATGCAGGAGAGTGGGGAGTTAAGTGGGTATTACCTCGAATTTGAGGTTGAGTCCTACATAACCATACAGTACGCGCTGTATGGCATGCGTAAACAGCATTTTCTTCGTCCTACAAAAAAGTCTAAGTATAAACATTTACATATATTAATATGATTATTATTTATTTTTTCTAAGTCTAATTTTTTATTATATATTAAAAACATTCAAATTTTATTTCTTTAGTTTACGTAAAAATAAAAACTGTTATTTATTCAATAAAATTTATTCTCTAAAATTAAATTTTTTAAAGTTTTTAGATTTCCCACTCTTCCCAAAATATATTTACAGATAAATACCCAAACAAACACACATAAAGTCACACATACGTTCACACAAATACAGACACACGTACATACTCATACATATATTTTTATATCTATTTATTTCGTTCATAAGGACTTCCATGCATGATCCCTGAGTTGGAATTATGATATCATCTGAATAACCAAACACCTTGATACCTGCTCTTTCGAGAGTGGTGAGAAGTTTGTTGATCGCAGGCACCACAGTCTCGGAGATAATACTCGCCCCTGCGGGCAGCCACGCGTTACTTTTCCCAATAGCTTCGAGAAGACGTGTTCCGAAACAACGTACCTGGGTTTAAGATATTTTCCCAACCACAGTCTTATTTTTCCATTAATTCCATGCTCCCTTGTGCCACAGTCGATGGCGCGGCGTCATGAGAAGTATTGCTAAATGCCCCTACATATCAATGAGAGTGGCCATTACTGCCCCGTATGTTTCCATACTAGTTTCGATGTAACCAACCACTCTATGTAGAGTCGTTTCAGTAGATTTCCTACTTTGATAATCATATTGGCTTATGTGGTGATTGTCCTTGAGCAAAACCAAAGCACCTATTTTTAAATTTTCTGATCGATTCTCCCACCGATGAAACTGTTGTAAATAATTGATCACGCAATGTAATTAATTTGTATTTATTAGAAAGAGTTAATTTAGAATTTGGATTTTGAGCTTCAGGAAAAGCGTCAAATAGTTCTCCTGTTAAAAAGTGTGCTGGTGTAAAATATAACAGGTCAAAAGGATCATTACTGTAATGGACTTGAAATAAGACAGGTTTCTACCTTACATAAAAAAGTTGACATTTCTTCATAAGTTAATTTTTGCTCACCTTAAATCTTAAGTATATGAGATTTTACCGATTTAACTCCAGCCTCTCCAGAATGAGGAGTGGAATAAATGACCATGGTGTACCTTTTAAAATGAAGCGTGATTTATTTCTTTATAGAATTCCGATGCTTTCAAAAAAATTTTAGAAAGCTCGGCCTCAGCGCTTTTAAAGTTGGTTCCGTTTTTACTGAAGAACTTGGACCCTTGGCCTTTTCTTGAGATAAAGCATTCAAATGCCGCTAAAAAAATTTGAGTTGAAAGCGATGATACCACTTCTGAATGATCTTCTTTTCTTACTAAACATATAAAAAGACAAATATAAGCTTTTGTTATTTCGGCATTCATCTTCAATCTCCCAGAATTTTTTAAGGGTACATTCTCCCAGTTTTGAGTAAAAATAACGTATTTTTTCATATGAATTTTCTAAAAAACTTTATTGCATAATAAAAAGATGTTTTCACAGCTATTTTATACACTCATAACTAACACAAAAAAAGTTTTTTCTTTATATTTTCTTTTTTTACATGTTACTAGATAGCGCTAAAGTTGGTGTCTAAAAAATAAGTTCCTAATTGGTCCATATCATAACTTGGTTTAAAACCGTCTGAAATAAAAAATAAAAGCACCATAAAGTACATTAGTTTTTGGTGGCACTCCTCTAGGATATATGAAAAATATTGAAAATTAAAAAATTTATAAAAGTAAATAGAAATAAGTCGAAATTTAACCGTATTTTTAGTCTAGATCGCATTTTTAATGCTTTTACGCATGCCATACACCGCGTGCTGTATGGTTATGTAGGACTCAACCTCAAATTTAAGGTTGCCCAGATACTCAGTATAACTGAGGAGGAATTACAACAACCACTAAACTCCCCACCCTCCTGAATTTATGACAATATAATAGAATCCGGACCGGGACTCCCTATTTAGGTATTACTTTGGTCCGGAAAAAATGCAGCCAAGGCATTTCTTCGCCATACCCTGTCAATAAAGGAGGAGAGTATCCTATGAGAGGAAACCTTCCTCCTTTTTTCTAATCAGTGTCGCCCGTACGTACTCTGCCACACTGTACCAGTTCACGATACTGCGCAGCATTTCCGCAGATGCCACCTTTCGCCACTTGAAAAGCATATCGCGGAAATAACCGTGACCAGTTAGGAACTGTGTGAGTTAAAAGTCTACCTCCCCATGATCACGGTTCATCCAGCTTTCCAAGTCGATGATAAGGCAGTGCGTCCAACGTCCCCTCGGGTCACCATTCCACCTATACTGCCAACATTCCATTGTGCGGGAGCGAGTGCGAACGAAGGCTACATCGCGCTCTTCTTCCTCACGGTTATAGATCGCCTGCCTTTCCAAGGCAAGCAGATCGATGGGAATCACCCGAGCCACTACCTGGATCGCTGGCTCTGATACAGTCTTGTACGAGCAAGCGATTCGAAGTGCCCCCTGCCTCTGTACTGCCTTTAGTTTTTTGCAGCACTTTTTTATGCGGACATTGTCCGCCCACACCTCTGCACCGTAGAGTAAGATGGATTTGACTGTCGTCATCAACAGCCTCCTCTTCGCTGATCTGGGACCTATTTTTTTATGTTCGTCATTAGCCACGAGAGGGACTTTGTCACCCGGCCAGCCTTCTCACAGGCCTGCTGTGCGAAAATATGATAGGATTGTCATAATTAGGAATTTACGTACTTTCTATTTGTGCTTCTTCAAGGACAAATGGCTTATACATATCTCAACATAAATTATATATCTCAATATAAATTTTCTTCGAATAGTGTGCAGTTTTATAGAAAAATTGCATTTTCAATTATTTTTATGCAATGATAGCCTTGATATATAAGTACTTAATATATTAAAATATACCTAAATATAAATTTATTTTTGAATAGCGTCCTGTTTTATAGAAAAGTTGTGTTTTCAATTGTTTTTATGCAATGGTGGCATTGAAATATTAGTATTGAATTTAGCAGAATATACCCCAATATAAATTTCCTTTTTTTAATTAGCCCAAAAAATTTCATTCAAGAGTAAACTTAATGTTGGTTGTCTTCAATATAAAAAAAAAACAAAAAAACTCAAGTACAAAATTAATTCTGCTTTTTTGGTAAGATTAGCAATTCAATCTATCAGCTTTCTATAAATTAAAAATTTATTTTCTTGTAAAGTTAAAATTTGGTATTATCATTTAAAAAATTTGTTAACTAAAATACTACATTTTAGATTTAACAAAAAAAGAGACGATTAATTCGTACAACTATTAGTGTCAAGTTAAATAAATCAAAAATTGATTTCATTGTTCGTTTTATCATCGTCAGAGTCTTAAAAATTAAGGAATATAATTTAAATTACCTAAAAATACATATAAATTTTCAAAATTGCAGTTTTTGCTGCAGACATTGAGATGAACTATAGAAAATTAATTTTAAATGAATCTGTTTAAGGACCCAGTGCCCTCTAAAACTCAATCTAGGAATTTTTCGCTCTTAATCTAGAAAATGCAAAATATCTAGATTTTAAACTAGTAATCAGCTTATTTCTTTATTCAAAACTAGAAATTAAATTATTTCTTTATTCAAAACTAGAAATTTACTTATTTCTTGATTCAAAACAAGGAAATGTTATAATTTCGAGTATTTCTTTAATCAAAACTAGAAACTTACTTATTTCTTGATTCAAAACAAGGAAATCTTATAATTCTAGATTAAAAACAAGAATCTACGTATTTTCTTGTTTGGAAACTAGAATTTTAGTAACGAGGAGGGCAGCACTTTAGATTCTAGCTTGGAAACAAGAAATATACTAATTTCTTGTTTTGAATTTAGGAGCAATCTATTTTCTTGTTTTAAAACTATAAATTAGGAAATATCTCATTTCAAAACTAGGAATGAACTTTCTCTCGACTTTTCTTTATTTTAAAACTAGGAATCAACTTCATTTCTTATTTTAAGAGGCGATTTAATTTATTCTTTTCATTTCCAACTAAAAATCAAGTAAGTTTTTATTTTTTTTATGTTGAAGCGATTACTATGTTATAAAATTATTTTCAATTTTTAGAAAAATATGAAAATTTTAATTTTTTGTTTCTAAACTAGAAATTGTGCGCATATTTATTTATACATTTTCGCAACTAAAATTACTTGTATAAAATGGTAATATATGTTAAATATTCTGGAAACTCGGAAATTTCTGGGAAATTAGAAATAGTTTATGACTTATTTATTAAATTTTTATATTTTAAGCTATAATTTGATTGGTTTCATCCAGAAAACGATTTTGTAGGTTCAAAGTGGGTCCCTTGAGGTTAAATTAAAATTCTAAAGGAAAAATACCCGTATCAAAATAGTTGATTGTATTTTGGATCGGAATTTGATCGGATTTCCGATCTAAATTTTGATCGGATTCCGATCGAAAACCCGATAAATTTTCGATCGAAGTTGCGATCAAAAATCAGAATTCTGATATCATTTTCCGATAAAAAAATTTTGATGGCATAATTATTAATTTTTCATTTAAAACAATTTTCCGATTTTCCAATATGGTTGACCAAAAACATGAAAAGAGGAACTTTCTGCATTACAAGAAAATAGATTGCTCCTAAATTCAAAACAAGAAATTAGTATATTTCTTGTTTTCAAACTAGAATCTAAAGTGCTGCCCTCCTCGTTACTAAAACTCTAGTTTCCAAACAAGAAAATACGTAGATTCTTGTTTTTAATCTAGAATTATAAGATTTCCTTGTTTTGAATCAAGAAATAAGTAAGTTTCTAGTTTTGAATAAAGAAATAATTTAATTTCTAGTTTTAAATAAAGAAATAAGGTGATTACTAGTTTAGAATCTAGATATTTTGCATTTTCTAGATTAAGAGCGAAAATATCCTAGATTGAGTTCTAGAGGGTGTCTTAAAGCCTCAGACTCCAACTTTGTATTATCGTTCACTTCTAAGTCTATTTGATCCATTTATGTTTCTAACAGCTACTGTTTTTTGCTTGTTATTTCGCCAGATTTTTCTATTAAATTCCCTTGATTTTGTAGATGCACTGCTATTATTTTTATATGAGTCTTGTTTGTGATAATTGTCATCTTTTTTAATTTCTGTTGGAGCACCTAAATATTTTGGTTATGTTAGCATAATTAGGTATTCAGTTTTATGAATTTGTATTTTTAATTTGGTATAAAGAGTGTTATATTTAGTTATATCCTTAATTGAATGTTTTACATCTGTATTGGCGCTGCAGCCATGGCCAGTGTCGTCGGAAAACCAATACTTGTGGTTCATGTTGTAAGATTACTCGCTTAGTAAAAAGATATTTCAATCAACTTTATAGGCAATCTGTTCTAACAACGCACCAGTTTCCCAGGCTTGATTCATGTTCCTTTTGAGAATCTGAATCATTTCCGATGACACCTGCTCCTCGCAACAACCAGAGCCTCCCGGTAACTGGGACAGTTTCATTCTCCAGGATAGTGTTCCGTAGAGCACTTGTCTTTCCTGGTATTGGAAAGGAAGCCCTAAGGTTTTTCCTTTCTACACTCTGTCCTTTTGTAGCCATCCTTGCCGCATTTAAAGCATTCTTTACTCCTGTCCGGACCTTTATAGTATTACTTTATATATAATTATTAGCTATGCCTGTAGCCCAGATACTATAACAGTGCCTTGCCTCCGCACGGAGGTGCACTCTGCTCGATGCCCAGCCTATTTAGATTTTACCCTTTTTGTCCAGACGTAAAGCGTTGGCCTCGAATAAGTCCACCACTGCCATCAGGCTTGTTGTGCTTTTAGTTTTGAAAATGGAGACCGAGAGTGAGTCTCCACTATCGACATCTACAGTCTTGGCAACAACCTCCTGAATGTCCTATTCTATCGTGACCTCATCCAGGTCTCCAATTTCGAGTTTCAGAAAGGCGATTAAGTCACGAACATTCGACTCAGGGCCCGTGACCGACTTCAGTTCGCGTCTTCCAGTTTTTAGCGACCCTCGATGGCCTCTAGCTCAAGGACGCTTCCGTTCTGCGTTTTCTTTATACGGTGGACTTTCGTGCCAAATGTCGAGATTGAAATCATTTCAATTATATATAGCTATTGAAATGATTTATGAATATATATCATTTCAATGTATAATTAACAAAAAATTAGTTAACACTTTTTTATTTATTTATTTATTTATTTTCTTTACTTTTATATTTATTATTTTTTACATATTTATTATTATATTTTTTTGAAATTAACTATGAGCATTTCAAATTTGCTTTTATATTATTTTTTTTTTTAATGTTTACTTATTCCCCACCTGTCAATTTTTTTCTCACAAAGGTGTTATAGGTTATATTTATTAATTATTTTTCGATTTTTTTTTAAAATTATAATTACATTTTTTGTTTCATTTTTGAAATAAATTTATTTTGAAATAAAAAAACTGTGACTTCATCCAAGGATTAAACCTACACATATGAAAAAAATGTACTTTTTTGTTATTAATAATCTTATTGAACGCAAAAACTGCGGTAGATTCATAGTTTATCATACTTTTATACTTTTATGTTTATACTGCTTAGATATATATATTTTATACTATTTATACTCGCCTTCTTATATTGACTGAACGTGCAATACGTGTTTATACACTGGTCTAATATGGACCACCAGATGTACACATTATACTTATTTTTATTTTATTATCTATATTATTTTAACAATTTACTAATTTATTACCCTATTATAAAAATTCTACAAAGTAACTATATATACTATCTGTATTATATGTAAATTCCTCTTATTTTTCAGTATTATTACTATTATTAGAAACAAAAATATTATACCAAATTTTGTACTTTATTATATATATAATATTTATACCTGATTAATATACATTGTATTTTTATATATTTTATATACTTGTTATCAAATGTACACTTTTTGTATTTATTTGCAAATAAAAGAATATCTATCTATCTATCTATCTAAATTAATTTCTATTGTATGAATGTTTTTAAACATTAAATTAAAATATTAAAAACAATTATTTTGATTGTATGCATAGCCCTCTATTAATTCAATCTTATATTCTTATTTATTTTGACGAAAATTTTCATAATAACAATGACTGCCATATTCAATGACGGGTCACAATTCCTTTAATAGCGGCGCCATCAAATCATATATATTTTATTTTGGCATATTTTAATGTCGAAAAACCTATGAAATCGATGTCGCTGGGATTTCAGTGTATAATATATTTTTAAGAATTCGTATAATCCTTAAAAAAATGTTTGTAAAATAATTTATTTTGAAAAAAATTATTGATTTTGAGAAGGGAGGGACAAATTGATTTGATTAAGATAATAGTATTTAAGGTTCCAGAAAAAGTAAAAGATATTTTCTGGAACCAGTAACTAATTTTCGTTATGAGCAGAGCTGTAAAGCATGCCCCCCCCCCCCATCATCTTATAGTATGAAAATACTGTACTCAAAAAATTTAAGTATATTAAAAAGTAAATTTTAAGTATAACGTGTTGGGGAATTCCAGGGATAAAAAGCACAAAATGATATGCCAGGTGTCAAAAATAGGAAATTTGGTTTTTTTCGATTAAACGACTTAAAAATAGATGATGATGATATATAATATTACATATAATAGTATATGACCCTGTTATAAGAGTGGAGACTGGTCCGAGCTACACAGTTCTGGTTATGAGGTATTCATATAATTGGGGGTAGGTTACTGAAAAAAGAAAAGTATCGAGAAATCATAATTCGATTTGGCTGTAATTTACCAAAGCATAAGGTTATAATTGTAACAGAAATTTTTAATTTTAAGTGGGTGGAAGGCACCTAATAGGGAAAGATTATATTCAAAAAGGATTTCCTGAAACTGAATCCTGATATTTTTTATAAGAAACTCTAAGAAGTAGAATTGGATTATTATTTACAAAGTTATTTAAGAACTAATTTAATCTTTAAAATCAGGAACCCCTTTGGTTAGGGTAGGTCTTTTTTTAATAAAAGATAACTTAAGACCAATTTGCAACATAGTTATAAAATACCCATATCTCTAAAGATTGGTTCTGATTGTCAGAAAAATTTTTTATCTCTTTGGGATTTTCTAACAATTGTGACAATATTTTGTCAGTAAAGGGTTTTCCATTAAATTCAACATTTATTTTGACCGAAAATTCAGAAATAATTATTTTCGATACTCTTTAATGTTCGGGGTCAAATACACCATACACAAGTACGTACTATTAAATAAAATATTGTCTAACTAAATTATGTACTTGAATGAGTTAGCTTAACTCCTTCCTACATGCAGCCTGGTTTTCTAGTTTCCCAGATATTGGTGTTTAGAAGTATCCTAAATTAGCTAGGTGGCGACCGTAAACAGTTTGGGTATTTCCGGTACCGTAACAATTTCATTGTTTGCAGGCTCAGCAAAAGGCGTGTTTGATACAGGTATTTAAATATCATTTATAGTGGATTATTTTACAGCTTCTAAGGGAAATTTACTTAATTTATTTGTTAAATTTGTTGGAGTCACGTTAGTGGCGCTCTCTATTTTCAATTATTTCTTACTACATGTTAAAGAAGAGGGAGCACTAACGAAGTCAGTGGTTCGTCCGACATTATGCAGTGCACTTCGTATTCTATATGTACATTGTATTGACGCGTTAAATTATTAATATAAAATATATTTTATATGTATTAATAATTTTAATAGATGTGTATTAAAATAAATAAATATAATTAGTCTGAGTGAAGCATGCGTTAGCATGCTTTACTCAAGCTATATCCCCGCAGGAAAATGACATAAGGTGAGATAGTTTGTGCAAAACTGGCTGTATGTATATAAAATTTATATAGATGTGTTCGAAATTTAATCAGGATATTCACTATTATTTTTTTTTATAAAATGTCTCGTCGGACTAAAATTATAGCTTTTTTAGCGAAATGCGTTGATTATTGAATATATTTTACATTATTTATAACTGCACTTTCGTATTATTAATGCTTATAAATAGCAAATACTTTGTATATTTATTATGTATAGTGAAATTTGAAAGAATTTAAGTATCTGTTCTGGTTAATTAGTCTGAGTGAAGCATGCATTACTATGCTTTACTCAAATTCTATATTTTTGTATAAAATAGCTTCAAATTTTTATAATTGTATTGAAAATTTAATCAGGTTGTTCACTATTATTTTTTTCATAAAATGACTCGTCTCATAAAATTTTTCTGCGTCAGTGGCGAAAAAAAACGTCTTTTTCGGTCGCTCAGTGGCCGGGAAAAATGTGCTTTTAGGCCACTGACCAGGAAAAAAAATTTAAGTTTTACAAGTTATTTTTTCATTTTTATTAGAATCTTCATAATATACTTTTAAGAATTCGCATAATCCTTCAAAAATGTTTATAAATAATTTATTTCATATCAGGAATTAATTTAATCTTTGAAAAAAGGAACTCTTTTGGTTAAGGTAGGTCTTTTTTAAAAAAAGATAATTTAAAACCAATATGCAACATAGCTATAACTTACCGCTAACTCTAAGCTTTTGTTCTGATTTTCATAAAAAAATTTTATCTCTTGAATTTTTAACAATTGTGCTGATATTTTGGCACACAGTAAAAATAATGAACAAAATTTCACTAACGTTTAGTAATTTTACTACAAATTGTAGTTATTTTACTACACTTTTAGTAAAAAAATGTATTGAAATTTCGCCCAGACACCCACGGTAGAGCATTTTGGTTGAATATTTAACCAAGTGATTGAAAAGCAGCAAATTACGAAACTGTAGTAATATTGTGTTTGTTATTTTTGACTGTGCAAGAAAGGATTCATTGAGGATCCATTGACTTTGACATTAATTTTGACCGAAAATTCAGAAAAAATTATTCGCGATACCCTTTGATGTTCGGGGGCAAATACCCCATACACCAGTAAAAAAAAAATTTGTAATTTAAATTATTAAATAGCTAGTATTACATTTTTAACTAAGCGAAAAAAAATAATGGCTTAGATTGTATCTTAATTACTATCTGAGGTGAAACCAAGCCATCCTTGGGTGGTAAAAAACATTCTGGAGAATTCTTTTTTTGTTTCCAAAAAATATTAATGATGTTGAGAGAGGAATGCGTATTTTTTGTAATACGATGAAATTTAATAATATAAAAATAATAAATAATATTTGTTTATTCTGCATATCTTCACTCAGACTATTTATTTTGACTTACTAGTAATTTATATTATAATTTATATTATGAATAAATAATTGTTAAGGTGTTACAATAATAAAGCAGCCATTTTGTTTGCATTTTTTTCGATTTCTGAATTATCGACGCTACATACATATGTAAAATCGTATATGTATTAGTATAAATTAGGTTATTTACATACTTTTTATTTAATTATTTAATAATTATGCAATGAAACAAGTAAAACAAATTGGAAATATAATCTTTGAGCTTTTATTTACCATATTATTTAAGTTTCATTAATCTGTGTAATCGCAATCATACTTTTCACAAGCTCCAAAGATGATTTTACATAAGAGCAATGTTAAACTATCTACACTTTTCTCTTGATTAAATAATAATTAGGCAACCAAAGTTGAAAAAGAAAGTTTGTTTCATTTCTTAAAGACTTTATCTTTATGTTGTATAAGTTTCATTCATTTCTGTTATCATAAATTTTTAGTATTGTAACACATTAATGATTTATTTCATGAAATAACTCCGATAGGTTATGTGTCCAGCTATATACGTGCTTTTATTAAAGAAAAGTGTTATTAATTTAAAAAAAAAGAGGGTGATTTTGTGCTTAAAAAAAGAAATTGATAAGAAAAACTTGGACGTGGAGTACGTGTTTTTTTTGGTGAATACAAAATCTAAAAATGGCAAGCAGCACAGAAAAGAAAGATAAACACAGCCTTGATATTTTCCTCTTAACTCAATATGAGTTATTAAATATTAAAGATGAGTGTCCTGGAGAAATGGTTGTGGTTAGGATGGATAAAGACCATATCCGTTTCGTAACTGAACGCGGAAAGTCTTATCCCATAGCAAAAGCTGATACAACAGATGAAGAGTGGAGATTAGTAGCTGAAGCTATAGAAGCAGAAGAACTATTAGGGGAAAAACTGCTTTTACCTCTAAAAATCCAGCAACATATTGGGGATAGGGTTGATGAGAGAGATGAGATTTTAGATGATAAAAATTTAGATAGGAGTGATGATAATTTAGATGAGGTATTAAATAAATATGACGATGAGAAAAATTTAGAAGTGGTAGATGAGAGTAAAAAGATCCCCGATTTAAAAGGTATACCTATTATAAAAAATATTGGAAAATGTAATATTCAGCTAATAATAAAGGTTAAAGAAAAACAATTTATAATAACTTTAAAGTTTAGATTATAGACGTGAGATGGATGAGATTTGACGAGTATATGATGAAAACTTAGTAAAAATAAAAGAACAGTATGATATATGTATAGATAACATCTGTGGAAAGATGGTTGTTATAATAGAAGTTAACAAAGAAGCTATAAAAAGTTTATAAGAGAAAGTAGAGAAAAGAAAAGATGCGTTAGAAAAAACTATAAATAAGCTAGGAAATTTAGACGTATTAACTAAGAGATTAAAAGTTGCCATAAGTCGGGTTAACAAACTTAACAGAGGGGATAATAGTCAGGTAGCCAACCTCAATGAGAGAGAAAATAATAATCAGGTAATATTAGAAGATAAGTTGAATAATGAAAGCATGACTATATTTAATTCAACTCTTGGATCTGATAGTTTTAACCTTTTTAACAGTACAGAAATTAAAAATTTTATAACTAACGAAATTAAAAAGATAAGTTCTACAAATAATAATACTTCAAAAAAAGACGAGACAATTTTAAATGATATAAAAGAAGTGCTTAAAAATAATTTATCTCCGCGTGATAATAGTTCAAAACGAGATTATAAATTAACTTATAAGATGAGATTTGAATATTTTATAGATTACTTTAAATCTGAATTACAGGCTAAAGATTTTTTGTATATCATAGATCCAAAAATTAAAACTAATGAAAATTTTGATGAAAATATTATTAAAATGCATAAATATAAAGTCCGGGATATTTTAATTAATAGAATTGATTATCAATATCAAAGTAAAATTATAGATGTAACTGATCCGATAGAAATATTAAATAAAATAAAAGAAATTAAGAGATGCGAAAATAACCTAACATCTGTATACTTAAGAAACAATTATAAAATATGAAATTCATTCCGAATAAAGAAAAAGCAATAGAATTTTGGAATAGGTTTGAAGAAATAGTTAGAAATTATAATAACATTCCAACAGCCCCCCCCCCACCCCACTATCAGCTCAAGAAATACGAGATGCGTTTTATCAAGCTATAGAAAAGAGCGTTGAAAAGGTCCAAGAAGCGAATTTCTTAAATTTTAATATGACTGTAAATATTTCACGTATGAAGAATTAAAACGTTTTATAATTCAGAGTGAGGCTGCAAATCGAAATCCTCAAAAAAGACAAGTTTCTAATCAAGGAGCACAAGCACTTGCTGTTATAACGGCGATATTGCTATTAAATTAATAAAAAAAAGGCTTTAAAAGACTTTAAAATAAAAGGTAACTAGCCTGACATTTATAAGGTCTTTCCCTACTGTAGCACATACCGCACATTTATATGGTCTTTCTCTTATATAATTTCAATTCAATTACTTTACCTGTTATTATTATTAACTAATCAGAATATAAAAATTTAGTAAGCTTTTATCAAAATTATAAACTTTACTTGTTATTATTATTAAATAATTAGAATAGAAAAATTTAGTAAGCTTTTATTAAAATTATAAACTTTACTTGTTATTATTATTAAATAATTAGAATAGAAAATTTAGTAAGCTTTTATCAAAAATATAAACTTGACTTACTTATTTTCTCACTTACTCTTATGTGATTTACCTGGCGCTCCGTCATGCCGGCTACAAAATTTATGTTCGTTTATTCCTAAAAAGGGGGAAAGGAGGGGAAGCTAAGTCAATAATGAGCCTTACGATTAATAAGAAAAATAAATGATTTTAATGAAAAGTAATTGGAAGTTTATAATTATTTACAAAGGAACTTATAGCTAGATTTGGCCATTGAATAAAATAAAGAAATAATTTTGAGGCCTCGTGGGCCTGGATTAAATGTATTGATGGACGCCATCTTTTATAATCGCGTGTGGGTGTGCACGGGTGTCGAGTATTTTCGTGTATATAAAATATAAAATGAAATAAAATTAATGAAAATTATGTAAAATGTGAATATGAAAATACCACGAATATTCTCGTCACACGTGCACACATATAAATGATTTTTCCACACATACGCGTCAACACACTCTTACTCATTTATTTTACAAAATTATAAAATTAAACTGATAAATTTTTAGTGCACTTTAATTTAAATAATAATTAAGGTACCTTATTTATACACTGGAATCAAGTAATTAAATAATTTAGGCTTCACAGCGAGTTAGTTTACTCCAATTAGCCTGTAAATATATTCACGTATAATTTCAACACAATGAACTAAAACTGATTTTATAATAATTTGTAGATATTTAAATAAAGTATTTATTAGCTAAATTTCAGTCACTTATAATGATAACTGTTTATGATAAACTGGACTGGTAAAATTAAAAATGAAAAGCTAATTTAATACAAAACTTGTATGAAAAACTGTGCCCATGCGGCATATATCAAACTGGCTTGTGCAAGGTCAGTACAAGAATGGCGAGCGCTTGTGCTGCTCCTTCTTTTTTTTCGGCTGTATCCCAGCCGTCGTTGCTCCTTCGTCTCTAAACTTTTATTTTGGAGCGCGGGTATATTTGAAATGTTAATGGGGGCCTAAATATCCGCATTATACTGTAAGTACTGGTTATGAAGATAAAAAGTGCTATCAGTGTGATGCTATAGGCCATATTGGAGCACATTGTCCAAATAAAGGCAAAATTTGCTATAATTGCAAACAATTTACGAATCATATAGCAAGGGATTGCCCTCGTGGTCCTCAAATTATAGACGAGATAATAACCGTGGTAACGGTAATTTTAGAAGGTATAATAATAATAATTTTAGACGTGGATATAAACATAATGGTGGTGGTTATAATAATAAAAGAAAGCATGAAAATAATGAAAATGATAATACTAATAAAAGACCCAGGTTTATTGATAATAATAATAGAGGTAGGAAAAATTTTAGAGGTAGAGGAAGAGGAAGAGGTGGTAAATCAAAAAACAACAAACAAGATGAGAATCAAAATTCAGATAATAAAGGTAACGATAATTCCATAAATATTTTTAACATTGATCCGTTTGAAAATAGTAATTTCACTCGAGTTAATTTAAATAATAATAAATTACTTGCGGAATTTTTAGCTGATTTAGGGGCCACAGAACATTTAACAAATAGTAAATTAATTTTTAAAACATTAGATGGGTCCAAAAGTAATTTAATTAATTGCGCTAATAAAGATGAGTCCGCAAATTTTAATTCGGAGGGAATAGGTATTATAGACACAATAAATAATAATAATAATTTGATTTAAAAAAATGTTATTTTTGCTAAGGCCTCTGAAAATCTCCTTTCTTTGAGAAAATTTGCTGATAAAGGCTTAGCTATATACTTGGATAATGAAAAGAATGATATTTTTGATCCCATTTCAAAAGAATCCTTTATTTCTGATATATATAAAAAAATATATATGAGAATATTATATATTCTGATATATAAGGAAAATAGAATTTAAAATAAAAAAATTAGATGAGAATATAAAACCTTATAATAAACCCCTTGATAATATAATCCTAGCATATTTAATGACGAGAAGCGAAAGAAAATATGAAACATTAAATAGCACCCCAAAAAACAATAATGAAAAAGTTAAAATACAAGATATACCTGAATCAAAAATTGCAAATAATTTTGGTGGAGAGTTTGATATGATAAATTTAGATGAGCATAATAATGAAGTAGATGTGAATAAATCAATTTTTGATATAAGTATAACTGATAGGTGTTTAAATATCCCAAATGAATCAGATTCTATTCAAGATGTTGATTATGAAAAAGAATGAAACAAATTTAGGTAAAAAGTATACTGAATTTATTAAAAATAACAAAGCAATGTTATGGCATATTAGAATGGGTCATATATCTTTAGCTTAACTAACTGTGATTTAATGCCCAGAAATTTAAAAGTTTTCGACAATTCATTCGTCAAGCGAGAATCAAGTTGTTTAACTTTAAATTGCAAGTCAGCCAAGATATTTTTTTTTTCGTTTGCAGACTCGTTTTTATCGCTATTATTATTATTATTATTATTATTATTATTATTTTTTTTTTTTTTTTTTTTTTTTTTTAAGGGAAATATGTGAATCTTACATCAGCCATGGAGTGTTTGCGGGCCTTAAAGACCCGCAAATTTTCATGACCGCCCAGTTGTACAAAGTGTACAACTGGGAGACCACCAGCGAACGCGGTCGCCGGCTACGCCCCAGATTCTTACTGGATAAACACACTTTAAACCCCCCGCGCTTGTTTGTCCCAAACCGGAACTCCCTTTTCAGGTATAACTTCAGTTTGGGACGCGCAGCCTAGGCAGCTGGCCGCTGCCTTCCCCCCTGCCTAGGGGCAGGAGAGCTCTCTACGATAGAAAGCCCTCCTCCTTCTTCTGCAACAAGGTGGTCCTTACGTACTCTGCTACTTTGTTCCAGTTTTCGGAACTCCGTAGCATTTCCGGGACCACCGTCTCCGGCCTCCAAATCGGGAAGGGCGGGCGCCCCTCCGAGTAGCGAACACATTCGAAAAATGTGTGCTCTACTGTATCATCCACGCCCGGACAGTGCAAGCACTCCTTTTTTGCCACCTTATGCCAATGCTTCAACATGACACGGAAGTACCCGTGTCCAGTTAAGAACTGGGTAAGGTAGAAATCCACCTCCCCATGCTCTCGTCCCATCCATGCCTGCAGGTCTGAGATCAGTCTGCGCGTCCACAGTTCATTTTTCTCTTGGTTCTTTTTCCATCGTTTCTTCCATGCTTTCATAGAGTTGAAGCGGGCGCAAGGGGAAGCCACTTCGCGCTCTTCTACGCTCTCGTAGATGAATTTCCGCTCCAACGCTAGCAGGTCAATGGGTATCACCGAAGCTACAACCTGGATCGCCTCTAGAGATACCGTGTGGTATCCACAGGCGATCCTCACTGCCGCCTGCCTCTGTACCGACGATATTTTTCGTCTGTACTTGGCAGTTTCTGTGGTCTTCGCCCAGACTTCTGATCCGTAGAGCAGGACATAGTTGACGACTGACATCAGGAGCCTCCGCTTCCCTGGTTTGGGTCCCCCAATGTTGGCCATGAGCCTTGACAGGGAGGATGCGGCCGACGCTGCCTTTTCACACGACCTCTGAAATTGCTCCCAGAAGGTCAGCTTGTTATCAAGCTGAACTCCCAGGTATTTCACCGATGTTCTGGTTCGGATCGTGTGAGGGTTTCCGCCGTCGTCGATAATTACATCGAAGTCGGTAGAAACCCTTCGACGGGTCAGCAGTACGATCTCCGTTTTTGGGATCGCAAGCTGGAGCCCGTGATCGCCCATCCAGAGGTTGATCCGTCTCATGACTAGATTCAACCTCTCCTGGGTCACTTCCATGTCCCTGCCAGTTATGGTCAGGGCCACGTCGTCGGCGTACCCGATCAGGGAAACTCCTTCCGGGAGGTGGACGCGCAACAAGCCATCGTAAAAGGCATTCCACAGGTCCGGTCCGAGAACCGAACCTTGCGTGATGCCTGCACTCAAAACCCTTTCACGCCTACCGTCGAGCGTGTCGTAGAGCAGTCTCCGGTCCCGCAGGTAATCCTTTAGTACGCTACCCAGATACCTGGGTATCCGGAAATTGTACTCGAGGGACCGGATCATGTCATCCCACCTGGCCGAGTTGAAAGCGTTTTTGACATCCAGCGTTGCCAGAAGGACGTCCTTGCGAATTGCAGGCCGCTTTTCCCTCTCAGCTTCTACGGTATCCACGACACGCCGAATGGCGTCTATCGTGGAATGCCCTTCACGAAAACCATGCTGCTCCTCAGAGAGACCACCGCCCTCCTCGATTGCCCTTCTGAGCCTTGCCCGGAGCAAGCTCTCCATCACCTTAACAATGGTATTTAACATACACAAAGGTCTGTAAGATGATGGAGAGTCCGGGGCTCCCCCCTTGCCCTTGTTCAAGAGCACGAGACGTGCCACCTTCCACTGCTTTGGGAATACTCCAGCCACCAAACAAGCATTGAACATGCTTAACAGGATACCAGGGATTACTTTGACCGCTCTTTTGAGCACTTCCGCTGGTATCCCGTCCGGCCCCGGCGCCTTGCCATTTTTCATTGCCTTTATGGCCTTGACCATCTCGCCTTCGCTGAACAGCGGCACTTCTTCCCTGGGTATCACCTCAACCGGGTTTTCCCGGATGGGCCTTTCAGGGAAGAGAGCACCGACGATCCGTTCAGTCGACGCCGCGTCCATCATGTTGTCGGACCCCCGGTTCAATTTGCCCATTACGACTTTGTAACCTAGGCCCCAGGGGTCCTTGTTTACGTCTTCGCGTAATGAACGCAAACATTGAGCCTTGCTTTGACGGATGGCCTTGGCCAGTCGGTGTTTGGCGTCCTTGTGTACCTGGGAGTGTGCAGCAGCTTCGGGTCTGTCCCGTGCTCGTTGGGCCCTTCGTCGCGTCCTGTGGCATTCCTTTCGGAGCTCAGCTATTTCGGGAGTCCACCAGTACACTGGTTTTCTCCCTTTCCAGGGCCTGCGGCGAGGCATCGAGGCATCGCAAGCCCCGCGTAATAGAGACGTTACTTTCTTAACCAGGGTTTCGGCCTCTCGTGGGCTTGTAGCCCCTCCTCGCCAAGCGGGGATCGACGCTGACTCGATTCGAAGGTATTCCTCGAATCTGTCCTCGTCGATCTTTGAAACGTTCCAGCCAAGGGGACGCCTCCTGTAGGGAGGACGTTGTGAGTTTCCTTCCATTACCCGGAAGGCAATGTAGTTATGATCGCTACCATTGTAGCCATCCATCACCCTCCAGTCGCCTATTCTCCCAGACGCAGCTTCTGTTGCGAAGGTTATGTCTGGGATAGAGATACCCCACCCTGCCCTCTCGTAGGTGGGCCTGTTTTCTCTATTCTGGACCACTAGTTTGCATCTAGCAGCCATTTCGAGTACCTGCTGTCCCCTTAGGTTGGTTGTCGGCATGCCCCACTCTAGGGCCCTGGCATTGAAGTCTCCGCCAAGGATAACGCCACCAGTTGCCGCCCGTACCGTGTTCTCGATGCTGGCTAGCTTTGCAGCAAGCACCTCCGAGCTGTCGTTAGGGGAGAGATAACAACTTATATAAGTCGTCTCTCCGCACTTGGCCCAAACATGGCAATTCCCTTTTCCTGTCTGTGATAGGGACGTTTGGGCTCTGCCTCGAAGCCATATGGCGCAGCAGAGAGCGTCATCGGAAACCCAGTACTTGTGGTTCATGTTGTAAGATTGCTCGCTTAGTAAGAGTATATTTGAATCTTCTTCGCGGGCAATCTGCTCCAACAGTGCACCAGCTTCCCGGGCATGTCTCATGTTCCCTTGGAGAACTTTGATAATTTCCGATGACACCTGTTTTTTGCCACAGCCAGAGCCTCCCGGTAACTGGGGCAGTTTCCCTCTCCTGGATAGTGCTCCGTGGAGCACTTATCCTTTCTGGACTTGCAGAGGAAGCACTTAGGCTTATCCTTGCTGCATTCTGCCCTTTTATGTCCATCTTCGCCACAGTTAAGGCACGCCTTGCTTCTGTCCGGACCTTTACAAACATACTGACTATGCCCGTAGCCCAGGCATTTGAAACAGCGCCTCACGTCCGCGCGAAGTCGCACCCTGCTCGATGCCCAGCCAATCTGGATTTTACCCTTTTTGGCCAGGCGTAAAGCGTCCGCTTCCAAGAGTTCCACAATGGCCATCTGGCCAGTCGTGCCTTTGGTTTTGAAAATGCTAACCACGAGAGAGTCACCATTTTCAATGCCAATAGCCTTGACAACGGCCTCCTGTATCTCCTGCTCTTTCGTGACCCCATCCAAGTCTCGAATTTCGAGCTTGAGCATTGGGATCAGATCCCGGACATTCGAGTCAGGGCCCGTTACCAATTTCACCGCATCTTCCAGCTTTTGGCGGTCCTGGATTGCCTCCAACTCGATCAGGACACTGCCATTTTGAGCTTTCCTGACGCGGTGAATCTTCGCTCCAGCTTCTTCGAGGTTAACATTGCGCTTTAGATCGATGAGCGTTTCCTCGTACGTCTTACCCGACGCTGGGGTAATCTGGAAGGCTTCCTTCCTTTTCCTATACCTGCGCCTTCCCATTTTTGGAAGAACTTTTTCAGCAGGTTTCTTAGCCTGTTGGGCACTCTTGGCTCTGGGTTTCTTCTTCGTTCTGCCCTTTACCTGCCAGTTTTCTCCCTTGTCCGTTGGCCTCTGAGATTGCGCCTGATTGTTCACCCTTCCATCAGCCATCTGCGTTATTTCAGATGGCTGGTTCGTATTTTCGGGTGAGTTGCTTCCACGCCTAAGCTGCAATTTTCTAAGCTTCTTTTGTTGCTTTCTTTCCTTTTTGGACAAATGCTTGGGAGATTTTTTATCCTTCCTTGGGGAGGTCCCAGAGTTATCCCATGGGACGTCAGCCTTGGTGTTGTTAGGCGCCGTCTTTGGGTCCTCCCTGTTGGGATGCTCTCCTCCCTTCTCTTTAGGTGGCGCCTTTGCTTTCCTCTGTTCCAGGTTCTGCTTTTGGTGTAGTTGTAGCAGACTTGTTTTTTCCTGGAGCAGTTTCTCATTTTTCTGCCGCTCTTTTTCCTCCTTTTCCAAACGCGCATTTTCCTTCTTCCTCTGCTCTTGCTCTTTTCTCAGAGTGTCTTTACGCAGCATTTCCTCCTCCTCTTCTTTCTGGAGCTTCGCGTTCTTTTGCTCCTCCTCCTCAGATATAGCTATACCGCTAGCATTTTGGACGGATCTTTTGGAGATCTTGCTTATTTGCCTTGATTCTGGAGAATTCTCTTCAGAAGAAGGCGATCGGACCCTTTATTATTATTATTATTATTTTTTTTTTTTTTTTTTTTTTATGGGAAATATGTGAATCTTACATCAGCCATGGAGTGTTTGCGGGCCTTAAAGACCCGCAAATTTCCATGACCGCCCAGTTGCACAAAGTGCACAACTGGGAGACCACCGACGACCGCGGTCGCCGGCTACGCCCCAGATTCTTACTGGATAAACACACTTTAAACCCCCCGCGCTTGTTTGTCCCAAACCGGAACTCCCTTTTCAGGTATAACTTCAGTTTGGGACGCGCAGCCTAGGCAACTGGCCGCTGCCTTCCCCCAGCCTAGTGACAGGAGAGCAATCTACGATAGAAAGCCCTCCTCCTTTTTCTTCAACAAGGTGACCCTTACGTACTCTGCTACTTTGTTCCAATTTTCAGAACTCCGTAGCATTTCCGGAACCACCTTCTCTGGCCTCCAAATCGGGAAGGGCGGGCGCCCTTCCACGTAGCGCACACATTCAAAGAAAGTGTGCTCCACTGTATCCTTCTCGCCTGGGCAGTGCAAGCACTCCTCTGTTGCCACCTTATGCCAATGTTTTAACATTTCACGATAGTACCCGTGTCCAGTTAAAAATTGAGGTAAAAATCCACCTCCCCATGTTGTCGTCCAGTCCATGCCTGCAGATCTGAAATCAGTCTGCGCGTCCATCGGGCATTTCCCTCTTCGTCCTTTTTCCACCCTTTCTGCCATTTTTCCATAGAGCTGGAGCGGGCGCGAGTGGATGACACTTCGAGGTCCTCTACACTATCGTAAATGTATTTCCGCTCCAACGCTAGCAGGTCGATGGGTATGACCGATGCTACTACCTGGATCGCCTCGAGCGATACCGTATGGTACGCGCAGGCGATCCTCAGGGCCGCTTGCCGCTGCACAGACGATAATTTATGTCTGTACTTGGCAAATTTGGTGATATCCGCCCAGATCTCAGATCCATAAAGCAGGACAGAGTTGACAACGGACATCAACAATCTTCGCTTCCCGGGTTAGGGCCCTCCTATGTTGGCCATGAGCCTTGAGAAGGAGGATGCGATCGACGCGGCCTTCTCACTTGACCTCTGAAATTGTTCCCAGAAGTTCAGCTTGTTATCAAGCAGAACTCCCAGGTACTTAACCGATGTCTTGGCTTGGATCGTGTGAGGGTTTCATCATCGACATATACATCGATGTCCGTGGAAATTGTTGTTCGACGGGTCAGCAGTACGATGTCCGTTTTAGGGATCGCGAGCTGGAGCTCGTGCTCGCCCATCCAGAGATTGATCTGTCTCATGACTAGATTCAACCTCTCCTGGGTTACCTGCATGTCCCTGCCGGTGGTGGTCAGAGCCACGTCGTCCGCGTACCCGATCAGAGAAGCTCCTTCCGGGAGGTGAACGCGCAACAGGCCATCGTAAAAGGCATTCCACAGGTCCGGTCCGAGAACCGAACCTTGGGCAATGCCCGCACTCAGAACCCTCTGTCGCCTGCCATCGAGCGTGTCGTAGAGCAGTCTCCGGTCCCGTAGGTAGTCCTTTATTACGTTACCCAGATACCTGGGTATCCGGAAATCGTACTCGAGAGACCGGATCATGTCATCCCACCTGGCCGAATTGAAAGCGTTTTTGACGTCCAGCGTTACAAGAAGGACGTCTTTGCGATTTGCAGGCCGGTTTTCCCTCTCAGCCTCTACGGTATCCACGACACGCCGGATGGCGTCTATCGTGGAATGCCCCTCACGAAATCCATACTGCTCCTCGGAAAGGCCACCGCCCTCCTCGATAGCTCTTCTCAACCTTGCCCGGAGCATGCTCTCCATCACCTTTCCGATGGTGTTTAACATGCACAAGGGTCTGTAAGATGATGGAGAGTCCGGGGCTCCACCTTTACCCTTGTTCAGGAGCACGAGACGTGCCACCTTCCACTGCTTTGGAAACACTCCCGCCACCAAGCATGCATTGAACATGCTTAACAGGATACCAGGGATTATTTTGAACGCTCGTTTGAGCACTTCCGCAGGTATCCCGTCCGGCCCCGGCGCCTTGCCATTTTTCATGGTCTTGATGGCCTTCACCATCTCGTCCTCGCTGAATAACGGCACTTCCTCTCTGGGTATCGCCTCTACCGGGTTTTCCCGGATGGGCTTCTCAGGGAAGAGAGCGCCGATGATTCGTTCGGTCGATACTGCGTCCATCATGTTGTCAGACCCCCGGTTCAACTTGCCCATTACGACTTTGTAACCAAGGCCCCAGGGGTCTTTGTTTACATCCTCGCGTAATGAACGCAGGCATCGAGCCTTGCTTTGACGGATAGCTTTGGCCAGCCGGTGTTTAGCATCCTTATGTTCCTGGGAAAGTGCAGCAGCTTCGGGCCTGTCCCGTGCTCTCTGCGCCCTTCGTCGCGTCCTGTGGCACTCCTTGCGGAGCTCCGCTATTTCGGAAGTCCACCAGTAAACTGGCTTTCTCCCTTTCCAGGGCCTTCGACGAGGCATAGAGGCGTCACACGCCCCTCGCAGTAGAGACGTTACTTTCTTGACTAAGATTTCAGCCTCGCGGGGACCTGTAGCCTCTCCATGCCAAGCGGGAACGGACGACGACTCCATTCGAAGATACTCTTCGAACTTGTCCTCGTCCATCTTTGGTACATTCCAACCCAAGGGACGCCTCTTGTACGGAGGCCGTTGGGAGGTTCCCTCAAGCACCCGGAAGGTGATGTAATGATGGTCGCTACCATTGTAACCATCCATCACCGTCCATTCGCCGATTCTCCCAGACGCACCTTCTGTTGCAAAGGTTATGTCTGGGATAGAGGCACCCCAACCTGCCCTCTCGTAGGTGGGCCGGTTTCCTCTATTCTGGATCACTAGTTTGCATCTAGTGGCCATTTCCAGTACCTGCTGTCCCCTAGGATTGGTCGTCGGCATGCCCCATTCTAAGGCCCTAGCGTTAAAGTCTCCAGCAAGGATAACGCTTCCAGTTACCGTCCGAACCGTGTTCTCGATGCTGGCCAGTTTTGTAGCCAGCACTTCCGAGCTATCGTTTGGGGAGAGGTAGCAACTTATATAAGTTGTCTCCCCGCACGTGACCCAAACGTGGCAATTGCCTTTCCCTTTTTTGGTCAAGGTCGTTTGGGCTCTACCCCGGAGCCATATGGCGCAGCAGCCAGTGTCATCGGTTAGCCAGTATTTGTGGTTCATGTTGTATGATTGCTCGCTTAGTAAGAGGATATTTGAATCCTCTTCGCGAGCAATCTGTTCCAACGAAGCACCAGCTTGCCGGGCTTGGTTCATGTTCCCTTGTAGAACCTTGATTTTCGATGACACTTATTCCTCGCCACAGCCAGAGCCTCACGGTAGCTGGGGCAGTTTCCTTCTCCGGCATAGTGTTCCGTAGAGCACTTGTCGTCCCTATTCTTGCAGAGGAAACACTCGGGTGTTTCCTTCTTGCATTCTGTTCTTTTGTGGCCATCCATGCCACATTTTAGACATGCTTTTCTACGGTCTGGGCCTTTGCAGACATACTGATTTTTTCCATAGCCCAGACACTTGAAGCAGCGCCTTGCATCTGCTCGAAGGCGCACTCTGTTCAAAGCCCATCCAATTTGGATTTTCCCTTTTTTGGCTAGGCGGAAAGCATCAGCTTCGAGTAATTCCACCACAGCCATCTGACTCATTGTGCCTTTGGTTTTGAAAATGGTAACCAAGAGGTTTTTCCCGTTTTCAATACCTATCGCCTTGGCAACCGCCTCCTGGATCTCCTGTTCTTTCGTGACCCCGTCTAAATCTCGAATTTCGAGTTTGAGCATGGGGATCATGTCCCGAACGTTCGAATCAGGGCCCGTTACCGCTTGAACTGCTTCCTAAAGTTTCCCGGAGTCCAATATTGACTCCAGCTCGATGAGGACGCTGCCGCCTTGCGTCTTGCGGATTCGATGGACTTTAGCCCCCGAATCTTCAAGCTGGACGTTCTTCTTAATACTGAGAAGAGTTTCCGTATGGCCTGCTGCTGGTTTTATAAGTAAGGCCTCCATCCTCTTTTTGTACCTACGCCTTCTTGGCTTGGTACTGACCGTTTCAGCAGGCCTTTTTGGCTGCTGAGTATTCTTCCTCTTAGCTTTCTGCTTCTTTTTGGGTTTTTCCCAGGTATCCGCTTTATTGGGTATTTTTCCTACCTGGGCCTGTTTTTGCAACTGGCTTGGTATTTCAGGTACCTGGTTTCCCTGTTGAAGCTGCAGCTTTTTTTGTTTCTTCCTCCTTTTTTTTCGGCCTTGCTGATCCTTTTGGGACCGTTTGCATTATTTTGCTTACGTGAGTTGTCTTGCTCACGTAAACTGTCTTGGTCCTCTTCCGAGATTTGAGTTTCCATTGGAGAATCTTCTACCTCAGGGTGGTTTGTCAATTTCACTAGATCATGGTGATCAGTGGAAGACTGATCGGAAGCCGTTGCGTTCAGCTTCGATTTATCCGACCCTTCTTGGTTTTTTCTTTCTTCCAATAGGCGTTTTTCACGCAAATCCTTCTGTCTCTTTTGCTGCTGCTGGAGCTTCTCACGTTGCTCTTGAAGCCTCTTTCTGTTTTCCTCTTCCTGGAGCACTTTTTTCCTCTTTCTTTGCCCTGTTAGCTCCTTCCTATTTTTCTCGGTTATTGAGAGCTCTACATTTTGTATTCCCTGATCGAATTCAGACAGTTCTTCATTCGATTGAGTAACCTCGTTCATCTTTTTCCCCGTGGGCCCCCCGTTGCCTGGTGAGCTCTCGGGAGAAGATATCGGGCGGGGCCTTTATTTATTATTATTATTATTATTATTATTATTATTATTATTATTATTATTATTATTATTATTATTATTATTATTATTATTATTATTATTATTATTATTATTATGGGCTCCATATTGGGACCTAACCTATGGAACATCTCTTATGATGGTATCCTGAGGATGGAGCTAGTGGATGGCTGCTTTATGATAGGCTATGCGGATGATATTGCCCTCGTGATCATAGCAAGGAACGTGCAACAAGCACAGGATAGCTTGAGCGTCTGCATGTTAAAGACAAACGTATGGATGGAAGAGCACGGATTAAGTCTGGCAGTCGCTAAGACCGAGATCGTGATGTTCACAGGGAAGCAAATCAATACCGTTATTCCAATACGGGTTGACGAGGATACCATTATAGAGACGAAAAGGTTCGCCAAATATCTTGGAATAGTTTTGGATACGAAGCGGACCTATTTCGAACATATTTCTCAAAGGGTCAAGAAGGCAGGTACCACGACGTTAGCCCTGAGCAGGCTAATGTCGAACATGAGTGGACCAAAGTCCAGCAGGAGAAAGCTGCTAATGTCCATAACTCACTCCATCCTATTGTACGGAGCGGAGATATGGAGTGAGGCACTGGATAAGGATATATATTCGAAAGGTATGATAAGAGTGCAGAGGCAGGGTGCTCTGAGGGTTTTCTTACGCATACAGGACTGTCTCGGAAGCGGCAGTTCTTGTTATCGCTGGAATTATTCCCATTCAGCTACTTGCCAAAGAGCGCAAGCTTACATACGAAAGGAAAAATGAGAGAGACCTAGAATAAATTAAAGCGGATGTTAGGAGAGCTACAATGTTGGCGTGGCAAACAGTCTGGGAGAACCGCGTGGACAGTGCATGGACCAGGCGCCTCATAAAAGAGGTCGCGCCCTGGACTCAGAGAGGACACGGAGAGGTAAACTACTTCTTGACACAGTTCCTCAGTGGCCATGGGCTTTTCCAATCTTATCTCTTCAGGATGGGAAAGGTCGTGAGCCCTGAATGTGTATTTTGTCCCGACAAACGAGATGACGTGCGTCACACGTTTTTCGAGTGTGACCGCTGGATAACTAAAAGGAGAGCGCTGGAAGCAGAGGTTGAAGAAGTCACACCCGATAACATAGTCGGAAAAATGCTCCAGAACGAGGAATCATGGAGCGTCGTGGCAAGGTACGTGGAGGAGATTCTGCGTACAAAAAAGTTATTGACGACACCCTAACTAGGAGCCGCGTGTAGGAGCAGTCAAAATAGACGGTTCTTGCACGCGGCACCAATGGGGGGATAATGGAGGACGTACAAGGATATTAATTTATTTATTTATTTATATATTTATATATTTATTAATTTATAAACCTATGTATATATCTATTTGACGACATGGTGAAATAACAAGAAGGAGAAATAAGGAACCTCCAGGATGAGAGGACGAAAGAAAGAAAGGATCTTCATTAAAGAGGATACATGGCCTAAGTCAACCCGATGTAATGTGATAAACGGTTCCGGGTGTGACTTATATAAGGCAGAGAATGGGGGGTGAGTTTTGTCGGTATGCTTTGGGCAAGGCATCTGTCTTTTGCAGAGTGCCTTGCCCCTTGGAGTCCGACACTGTTCAGATACCGGTTCTGTTCGGGCGTAAGTGCCTTCTCACCCCCCTGCCCCGAGTGCAAAAAAAAAAAAAAAAAAAAAATTATTATTATTATTATTATTATTATTTTTATTATTATTGCTAAAATTATTTTCAAATCCTGCAATTTTAGTATTTATGTCCTGAAACTCCTTGTTAATTTTCGTCTCGTGGGCTAGCAGAAATTCCTGAACCAAACTTTTAATACGATCTTTATCATTTTGAGATGCAATAGTAGTAGTAGTAGTACTAGCTAACTTATTGTTTGATTCTTCTTGGCTGTTAAATATAGATACGGTATTTGCATGAAAAATATTTTTCGTATCAATCGTGTACTCGCTTTCAATTATTCTATTAACAATCGGGGCTATTGAATTTGAAAATTTCTCAAATTCAAATGTCACTCTTTTTTCATTTTGCAAATTTTTAAATTTTAAATCGTCAATTTCTTGTCTGAAAAAATTGCGCAGTTCAATCTCCCTATTTGACACTAAAATTTCAAATTCTTCTCTAATTTTTCTCACTTTTTCATCGTTTCCTAAGAGAAACTCAAGTTGCTGAGCTGTAAGAGTACTTTTAAAATTTTTTTCTATACCAGAATTGATAGCGTTTTTAATTAAATTTTCAACTTCATAAATTTTTTTAATGTTTAAACTGTTAACTTGATTAGCGAGCTCCTTGATTTTTTGGCTTATAATTTCTTGCTCAAGCGTAATGGATTTATAAAACTTGTGCCATTTTCCAGATTCATAAAAAGAAAATGAGTCGCCTTTTCGTTTTTTAACCTCACTCAATCCAAACTTGTCTACAGGCATTTTTAAAATGACATAATTCTTGTTCTTGCACTCTTATTTATAATAATTTTTAGCTCAGCGAGTTCTTCTATAATGGATGCAATTTCTGAGTCAACGCTCGTATTACCCGCCTGCTTTTCGCTTACCAAAAGTCTGAGACGTTGCACAAGCTCATTCGGATCGTCAAAGTAAACAAATTGCTTTGGCCTCCCATACAGTCGAACTACATTAGTCTGTAATTTGGGCTTTTCAACGAAAACACCATTGAATCTTTCCAATTTTTTTTTTTTTAAATAATCCCTGGCCTGTGTGGTTATTTTTTGTCTTTTTTTTTGACAATGCTGAAATTAATGTTCTATACTTTTCACTTACACTGCTCTTAATGCGTCCTGCTTTGTTTAAATGTGCACCAGTATGTCTCATTATTTCAAGGTAATTTTCCTTATCCAAATCCATGTACCTGTCACGTACAGGTTCCTTTATAAATAATAAATGATATAAACCATTGCTAGCCGGATACCTGAATTCATTACCAATTACCACTTCTCCATTTGATGCAAATGTCAATGACTTGTTACCTAAAAAAAGCCTTTCGTCGTGTTTAACGTATGGCCCATAAACCGAGTCAGAATTTTTCGAATTTTTGTAAAAATTTTCGAGATATGAGCGAGGCAAGGGATGTATAGTTTCCAAATAATCAGATAGATTTAAAGTTTCCATTGCATCATCGTAATAATCATCATCATCAGCAGCAGCAGCAGCAGCATCATCATTGTCGTCGTTGACGTCAACGTCGACGCCGTCTTCGTCGTCGCCAACTTCAACGCCATCATCATCATCAACGTTACTTATTTGAGACGCTTCATGTACGTCACGTATGTCGCGCTGCTCATTAACGTTAAAATTTGATGCCACGTTTGCATGCTGTTCAAAATTTGTATTGTTGTTGTTGTCAAGTGGTATAAACTCCGCGTTTTCAAACTCAGGATTTTCATGGAGTCTTTTATTTGGATATTTTGAATGTGATGCTAAAATTGAAGATACGTCAAAAATTTTTCTCTTTTTACTATCAATTTTGATTTTATCCGAACTTTTAATTTCACTATTGTCATTATTATTATTTTTATTAATATTATTAATATTAATATTATTATTATTATTATTATTATTATTATATTTTTTAGCAATATTTTCAAGCGGGTCAATAATTGGCTTGTATAATTTAGCAAAACTTGCGTCCTCGCTTGAATATTTTTCTTTCAGCACGTTCATTTTTTTTCGTATAATTTGTCGAGTTCGCTCAATTTCTTCGGCTATTTTCTCGTCTTTAAAATTCATGTTGATAGTTTGACATCTGACTGCAAACTGCTAATTTTTACAGGATTATATGATCATTAAATCCTACTTTATAACGCCCGTTCGCCAATCCGAGTTCTTTGTCTATTACAAGAAAAGCATACTCTTCGGTATTCCAGGCAAACGAGCACATGTCTACAAACTGTTTGAATGTCATGTCTCCAATTACGTGATTCTTATATAAATTTAACAAATTTAATTCATCTTGTCGGAAGTTACAAGGTAATTTGCATTATCTCTAATTGCATGCTTATCAGAACAGGTGTAACTTTGACATAAGAAAAAACAGCTCTGATTATAATGCCTTCCATGAGTAAAATATTCATTAATTACTTATTTATCTTCACCAGACACATGATCGAAAAGTACTACGCTAAAAGGTCTAGCTTGACTTGGTCTAACGACGTTATCACAGTTTGGGCTTTCATAATAACCAAACCCTTTAATTCCCGTTAAAACGTATCTATAATAATTGTAAATATCTTGAAATAAAGTTGTCGAGTATAAGTATGAATTAAAAAATGGTGGACCATTTTCAGATAACAATAAACTGACTAAAGCGAATGTCTTTCCAATGTTACTTGTCCCCGAAACGATAGCCCTAATATTATTTGGCACGTTTTGAAAAAGCCTGAGCTTGTGCTTGTCAGAAACAGCAAAATTTATTATTTCAATTTTCGAAGGTTGACGCACAACTCTCATTTTGATGGATTCAATGTTACGTTTAAACTAAATAAAAAATCGCATTACTAATGATTTATATAATCGCGTGCAAATAGCGTTCTTTTGATAGTGTATAAAAGGCTAGCAAATGAAGCAGTTATGATTAGTAGAAATTTATCAGCCGCTAGACCAAGAGGTAGGGGAATTATTAATACAATAATTAACAAGTTGCCCTGGGAATTTCACATAAAAGGATATAATTGGTAAAAAAAAAAAAAATTCAAAAAATTCAAAATTTAAAATTAAATTTATTTAATGCTAACCATCCCCTCCCCTCCACCTTAGGTGCGGGCCGGGAACTAAGGTTCCTGAAAGATTGGCTAGAGGTGATAAAGGTATAAATCCACTTGATTCAGCGTGCAAACTACATGATATTGCTTATTACGAGAATTCGGATTTAGAAACTCGACATAAGGCCGATCAACAATTGATTCAAGCAGCGAAGGAGAGGATATGAGCAAAGGACGCAAGTCTCGGCGAAAAACTCGCTGCCTCTGGTATTACCTCGATAATCGGAGCAAAAAAATTCTTAGGCATGGGAATGCGAAAAAAAAGGAGCAAGAAGCAAGTGAAAAAATCGAAACTCGGACGAGGATTTCTCTTGCCTGCTATTCATGGAATTGTAGGTGGTGTAACCTTATATAAAACGATACGCGATATGATGAAAAAAAAGCAAGGTAAGGGATTGCATCTCAAACCGTACAAGAAATATGCAGGCAGTGGTATGAAATCCAAGAAAAATAAGAAAAAAAAATAAAAGGTGCAGGAATCAGAAAAAAAAAGATAAAGACCAAATGCATAAAAAAAAAAAAATTACCTTCTTTAAAAGGTCCCACAACCGATAAGCAACTCATTTCAATGGTCAAAGGGATTAAATACTTTCGAGGTGTCTTTATGAAAGAACCATACAGAAACGAGGATGGCATATTAAATTTAGATTCGTCAGCTAATCAAGGTAGCCACTGGGTTTCCTACTCCAAACGTAGAAATTTAGTAAAATATTTTGATATTTTTGGAAATATTGAACCACCAGTGGAATTTATTGATTACATGGGGCCTAAAGTAACCATTATATACAATCGCAATCAATTTCAGACTTTTGGCTCAAGTAACTGTGGTCAGCTTTGTATACGCTTCTTAAAATCCTTAAAAGACTAAGCTGAGTGAAAAAACTTTCATTTACAAGAATGAGTTTTACGATACAACTTAATGGTACCGAATCGGTGCTGTCAGCGGATTTTTTCCCCCCGATTAATTTGACATGTGATTATAAAATTGGTCTAACAGGACTATCCTGTTGGTTCTCGATTGCAAACATAAATAAAACTAATAATTTGTTTTGGTATGACGAGAATAAACATATAGAAATTGTAGAAGGCAGCTACGAATTGGAAGATATTGAAAATGAAACTTGAGCTAATGGAACGCCATAAGAATAATTCGTTGCCAGAAACCGCACCGAAAGAGCTTATTGACCAGCCGCTTTACATTACTGCTAACCATTAAACGTTGCGCTCGCAAGTTTACTGTCGATATAAAATTGACTTTGAAAAAGAAAGAAATATTAGTTCGATTTTGGGCTTTGACCCAGTCAAATTAGATGCATTTAAAAAATACGAGTCTCAAAATCTCGTAAATATATTAAACGTCGAATCTATACGTGTTCAATGCAATATAGTTCATAATAGTTTTAGTAATGGAGAAGCATCACATACATTGTATGAATTTTTCCCCAATGTCTCTCCAGGGTATAAAATAATCGAGAATCCAACCCATGTAATTTATTTGTCGATTCACACTCGAACGATCGACAACATTCAAATTCGCCTTTGCGACCAAGCCGATTCGCTAATTGATTTCAGAGGTGAAAATTCTGTAGTTCTTTTACATCTGCGAAAATGCCAATAATATATAATCAAAGAAATTGCTACGATGATGTCATTAATTTGTCGACAAGTGTCGAAAACAGACCATCCGCATCTGCAGCAGCAGCAGCAGCAGCACCAGTAATTTCAAACCCAGCAAAAATTAAAACGTTATCTCAAAAAAACGTGCTTTTCTAAAATCCTTTTCTAAAATCCTTGATATATAATCCTTCTAAAATCCTTACATTGTTAATAATACTTATAAAAAAAAATAAAAATGTCGCACATTTTAAATATACTTGATCCTATAAAAAAAGATGAAAGTATAACAAGAATACAAGTTCAAAGTTTCTTATCGTTTGCCAATTCAGGACTCAAGAAATCCGATGAGATACGAATTGCCGTTCAAGATCAGTCATCTTTCATATACCCGCACGAAAGTTACCTATACATAGAAGCAAAATTAAAAGATATAGCTCCAGCAACCGTAAACGAAGTTACATTGTCAAAAAATTTCTTATTATTTTTATTTAGCGAAATTAGACTTGAATTAAATGGACATACAATTGATGAAATTCGAAACCCAGGAGTCACTGTATCCAAGAAATCAGCAGTTTTAGAGACCTATGCAGAGACTGCACAACTGAGTGAAATGGGTACCAGTCAAATGACTGTTGTAAAAAATGAAATGATCTATCTATGCGAGCCAATGAAAAAATTGATGGGTATTTTTGAAGATTTCGATAAAATAATTATATTTAGTCCGATGCAGTTGGTTTTTGTCAGAAGTCGAAGTGACGAAAATCGCATTTATCAACAGCTTGGTGCTGGACAGACGCCTATTACAGATCTTGATATAGAAATAATAAAAATGGCATGGCGTTTGCCTAAAGTCGAAGTTATTGATCCGTATAAATTGAGAATGTTAAAAATGTTAGAGAGTGGACGTAAAGTTCCTCTTTTTTTCAGAACATGGGATCATCACAGTAATCCAAATCTTACTACAAATGATCGAGCAGTCTGGCAAATTAGAAATTTCAATCCAATAGATAAACCACTATTTGTAATTGTAGGATTTCAGACTAACAGAAATGAAAATATTCATGCTGACATGAGTAAATTTGATCATTGTCAATTGCGAAACTGTAGACTATTTTTAAATTCTCAACAATATCCCAGTGAAAATTTAGATTTGGACTTTAATAGTGGAAAATATGTAACAGCCTATCAAATGTTTACTGAATTTCAATTGGCCTATTACGGTGAAAGTGGCAAACAAAAATTAAGCATGACTGACTACAAAAATGATTCACCTTTAATAGTTTTCAATTCTTCTAATTCAGATCCTACAATAAAAGTTTCAAGCATTGACTTGAGAATTGAATTTGAGTTCGCAGCAGCCTTGCCTAACAAAACCGTTGCTCATTGTTTAATTTTATACGATCGAGTTATTTATTACAATCCATATAGTAATTTAATAGAAAAACAAGTCTAAAATTAGTCAGTCGCAAAATGTCTTTCTACGTGGATTTACAATTTTTCAAGCATGGTCAGGATTTCATTCTTAAGGAATTGGCTATTTTAAGTGGTCAATCAAGCATTCAACATTTTATATTCAAGCCGCCATTTCATATCTCAAAATTGTCTAAAAAAGATAGAAAACAAGTGAATTGGTTAAAACATAATTATCATAGCTTGTCATGGCAAGAAGGTTACATACCTTACAAAGAAATATCGAATATATTATTCGATAGTTTAAGACGTGCAAAAAAAATTTATGTAAAAGTATTGGAAAAAAAAATATGGCTGGCAAAAAGAGGAATCAGTGCAATAAATGTGGAAGATTTAAACATAAAATACAGAATCCAGAATGATTGTAATCAAGGACTTTTGTGTTTAAAACATGGAAATATGGGATCGCCAATATGTGCATTAAGAAATGTATTTTATTTAAGGAAAAAAAAGGTCCAATTTGGCCCAAAAGGTCCATTTTGTCACAACAGGTCCATTTTGGCACAAAAGGCTCATTTTGGCACAAAAGGTCTATTTTGGCACAAAAGGCTCATTTGGGCACAAAAGGTCCATTTTGGCACAAAAGGCTCATTTGGGCACAAATGGCTCATTTTGGCACAAAAGGTTTTTTTTGGCCCAAAAGGTCCATTTTGTCACAAAAGGTCCATTTTGGCACAAAATGCTCATTTTGGCACAAAAGGTCCATTTTGGCACAAAAGACTCATTTGGGCACAAAAGGTCCATTTTGGCACAAAAGGTCCATTTTGGCACAAAAGGTTCATTGGCACAAAGGGCTCATGCGGCAGCGGCGGCGGCGGTTATAACTTTATAATATATAGAGATTTATGATCTATTTTGATGGAATCCAGCTAATAATGGATGCAGAAAATTTGGCTGCTCAAGTATTTTTTTTTTGTATTCACGCATTTGATCGAGACAGAGAGCCGATACCTCTAAATCAATAATATTATTTTTCTGATATTTTTCTGATTAAATAATTTTGTTAAAAGCATCATGTTTATTATCATTGATATCAATAACATTCATAAATTCATTAAATTTATTTTTAATCTCCGTGGTATGGTTCTTGCATCTTTCGTATATCATGCTAGCTGCAGCGCTTACGAATAAAATATTAAAATACGTAGCTCCAAGAATTGTAACTCTCTGCTCGTTCTTTTCAAATGAAATTGCAAGTTGTTTTTTCACCTTCATAAATGTAATACGTATGTCAGAATCATTAAAATTTGAAATGTCAGGTTTTGGATTAGTCCCAAAAAAATAGTCCATAATTTTACGATTGGTTGTCAAATCATTCCAAGCATTTTCATCAAAAACAATCTCAAAACCTTTCGAGTTTCGAAGCACGATCTGGACAACAGGCTCATCGGATATCAAAATGCCCACAATCAACTCACACGATGAGCTAACGTCGTATGCTCTTCCCAAAAGTCTATAAACAAATAATTTTTTTATTTTTTAATAAACTAAAAATAATTTTTTCATAAACTACAAAAATAATTTTTTTTCAATATTTACCTTAGGGATTTCATTTTTTATTATATTTTTTTTATTCAAACTCTTGAAAAAAATAATAGTTTATACTTTAAATAAACTGTAAATAATTTTTTCGTACACTCGATTGAAGCCGAGGACAAAAAAAATAATGAAGAAGAAGCGTTTGGCGTCTCCATTTATATAAGAACTCTCCCCCAGTTCAGTATATTGGCTAAAGAATGGAGGGTTAGTTGTCCAAACTTTTTGAAAAAGTACACGTGCAGGAATTTTAGCCAATGCGGGAGCAAAAAGTGAACTTTGCAAAACTGAAAATATACATGCGGGAGCAGAAATAAACACTAAATCTCTCAAATCCCGCTTACGTAGTATTTCAATAGTAAAACTTGCATATAAAAGCGGGTACAACTAAAAGATTATTGAACTCTTGATCTCAAACATAAAGTTAAAAAAGTACACGTGCAGGAATTTTCCCGTATGCGGGAGCAAAACTTACAATGCTAAACATATAGAACCATCTGGAAATTTACACGTGCCGCTTAACCAGCAACTTCATAGCCATAAATTTATACAGAGGCGGGTGCAGGTACGTGAAAAATCCCATGCGGGAGCAGAATCCGTACCTGAGGCCAAAAAAACCCTATGCGGGAGCAGAACCCCCGCTTTTGATAACTACTACTGGTCGTTATTGTTTTTGTTGCTAAGCGTGCAAATAGTATAATGGTTATAACATATCTTTGCATCTAAGCGCAATAATTGAGCTTATAAAAATGTGTAAAGACCATGAGTTGGTTATATAGAGCTCCTTTACGCTCATAATCCTTTTGTTTTATAAATATATATTCATAATTATATAGTACTTTATTGATAAAATTTAGTTTCCCCCCCCCTCTCTCTCTTTCTCTCTCTCTCTCTCTCTCGTGGTTATTATTAATAATTAAAACTGATCAGTATTCTAAATCATAATTTAATTGTATTTCTTCTTTAATTATAATTTACGTACAGGATATATGTAGCGTTCGCAGTATTAAGTCGCGTAAGCGCCGCGTTCATTTACGTATAATTTTATGTATATATTTAGTTATAGTATTATACTATTAAAAATTATATATTTGTCCTCACGTTAAATTATATTAATTTTTATAATAAATAACTTATAACCGGTTTGTGTACACACAACCAAAATGCATGGAACATGTTTACTTACATTTACATCTGTAATCTTACAGCATAGACACACAAAAAAAAATACAATTTCCTATTTTTATAATTTGTAATTATCACCTTTACTAAATGTTAAGATTCTAAACCCAAACTATTATGATTTCCTAAACGCGTCTCAAAAAAATTTTCTAAGTCCCTAAACCCAAATTATTCTAAGTCCCAAAATTGAAATTATTCCAAGTCCCATTTGACCCCCCCCCCTTAAATGGGACATATTTGATCCCCCCCTTAAATGGGACAAATTTGCCCCCCCCCTTAAATGGGACATATTTGACCCCCCCCTTAAATGGGACAAATTTGACTACCCCCCTTAAATGGGACAAATTTGACCCCCCCCCCCTTAAATGGGACAAATTTGACTACCCCCCTTAAATGGGACATATTTGACCCCCCCCCCCCCTTAAATGGGACAAATTTGACTACCCCCCTTAAATGGGACATATTTGACCCCCCCCCCTTAAATTTCAAATTCCGAAGTACCCCCTCCCTATAAACATGTTCCATGTTAATAAATTTTATGCTGGTGAGCGGCACTTAATTATTTATTGTAATTTATTTTGTTTATTAAAAGAATTTTTTTTAATTTCTTAAAATTCTATTTAAAAAAAAATATATACATAATTGATAAAATTTATATTTTTTAAATAATAATGGTTTTTTATTATTAATTTCAAATTAATTAAGGGTACATTCTCCCAGTTTTGAAATTGAAAATCGATTTTTTTTTTTAATTGATTTGTGTTCAAAAAGAATTCAAGAATATGGAAAAAAAATTTTAAATGAATCCCGCAAATAATAAAGAAACGACAGCTCCTAAAAGTGAAATTATAAGTATTCAAGAATACAAGATCCAAAACTTCAAACGCGTTTTTCCCCAAACGAACTCTTTGAAAACGGCCCACACGATAACAAAAAAACTATTGGTCCTATTTCAATTTTTTTTTTTTAATCGATTTATTATGAAATTCTAAAGGCTTTCCTCTAAGATAAACCTGATCGGAAGATTATTTTGGTCTGTAGGCTTCGTTTTCAGGCTAAAAATACGGTCAAATTTCGACATTTTTCTATTCACCTTCATAAATTATTTAATTTTCAATATTTTTCATATATTCTAGAGGAGTGCCACTAAAAACTCATGTACTTTATGGTGTTTTATTTTTTTTTTATTTTAGATGATTCTAAACCAAGTTATGATGTGGGCCAATTTGAAACTTTTTTTTTAGACACTAAAGAAAAAATAAAAAATAAACTTTTTTTGTGTTCATTATGAGTTTATAAAATGTGCTGTAAAAAAATCTTTTTATTATTCAATATAGTTTTTGAGAAAATTCATTAGAAAAATTACGTTATTTTTACTTAAAACTGGGAGAATGTACCCTTAACTAGGTGATTATAGTTATTAATACATACTTATATTTTGTTGAACCAGTGGATCAAAGTATAATAGCTACATTTAAAAGTTATTATTTAGAGAGAGTCATGAAGTCTATGGTAAAAGCTATTAACAATTCTTGCCAAAATTTAAATTTAAGAATAACCTTACAAAAATTTTGGAAGAATTTTTTATTTTTTGATTCCTTTGAATTTGTTAAAGAAGCATGGCAAGAAATTAAGGACTCTTCATTAAATAAATGCTATACAGACAAAAGTTAGGTTATTTAGATTATTTTAAAAATTAAAGGATATTTTTTGTAAAAAAATAAAATATAATCGTAAAAATTGTGTCTAATTTTTCTCTTGGAACGTAACCCCCTAATTCCCATAAGTCTAAGGTCCCGGTATTGACGATTTTGGTATTCGTAATACTTTAGTGGAACGCATTAATCGATAACAGCGGGGGATTCCTGTATTGTATATTTATATCAGAATTATCCTGATACCCGTTTAGTATAAAGGAAGTACAATTGCGCTATACTTCCCTTATATGAACCCCCTTTGAACCTTGTCAAGAAAAAGGAGTCCTTAAATATTTTATTGAGTTGATTGCCCTTTTTTTTGACAAGTCTTATATTCTTAAAAATATTATTTATAAACTGGAAGATAAAAATTTACACATTATAACTTTTTCAATTCACTAATTATTCTGTAATCTCTTCTGATACTTCTGTATGCTTAATATAACATTACTCCAATCCATCTGAAACGTATTAACTGCCTAAAGAATATAATATATACTAGTATTATGTAGTATGATTAAACCAGTTTATCAAAGTCAGTTGCTTTCACCCTCCTGAAGTTCTGGCGATGCTTGGTTCTACTGGATCCCGAAGGATATATTTTCTTAAAGGAAAAGTACTGATTGAACTCGTGAAGTATTTATTTAATTATTCTTTATTCATCCAACTTCAAGAAAGGCCTTTCTACAATCTAATAGGTATTCACTATTCACTCTTCTCTGAAAACACGAATTTGGTAAAAGTACGATTAGTTATCTTACGTGACCCGAAGTAAATTATTACAGACTTGCCCGGATGATTGATACGTATGTCTGTAAGGCTAACTCCGAAATGCCTATTCTGTGGGTGCTTCTCGTTTATATAGGCTTTCCATAATGAGGGTTGAGAATGGGTTGGCTATTTTGAGCGTGGGGGTGGAGATTCTAATTGGTTTGTTCTAAGGCGTCACCTAGTAGAGTGGGTTAATCTATCATATGATTGGTCGCATTTTGTATATGTGGGAGGTGACTATCTGTTTATGTCTAGGGTTGCTATGGAAATATAATTACATATCTGGATGGCTTTGAAAGAATAGGATTATATTCCTGAGGAATACGGATACTAGTTAAGTTTTCCCGACCGTAAATTCGCTAGTAAGATATGCTATTACATTTGCTTGGTCATGTGTAGATTTCATATATTGATGACTTTAAAAGAACAAGATTATGTGCATGAGCAAATTGGAAACTCGTTAAGTTTGCTAGTACGTAAATTCGCTAGTAGCGTTTGTATGATGAAAAATCAAGGCATTTGGTCATAAATATAGGGGGCGAAAGACTAGTACGTTCATTTTCTGTAAACAAATGCTCTATTTTCGTAATTAAGGAAAGGTTCTTTGAGTTTTGAGTAAAAAAACTAAAAATTAAGATTAATTTTTTCAAAAAGTTTATTACTTAATAAAAATATTTTTTTAGTTATTATATATACTCATAATGAATTTAAAAATTTTCCTCATATATGATGAGATGACGCTAAAGTTGGTGCCTAAAAAAAAGATTCAAATCAAGCCACATCATAACTTGGTTTAGAACCATCTAATAAAAAATATCACCATAAAGTATATGACTTTTTAAAGGTAATAAATATCATCAATAAAAAATATTACAAATTGATCAATTAGGAAGATAAATAAGGAAGGTAAATATCAAATTGTAAAATTTTGAAAAATTGGTCATTTTTGAAATATCATTTTTTATTCTAGTGCTTTTAGATTAACGTATCCCACGGATTTTATTGTTTTGAATTCGGAATCTAGGAGGAAATATTTTTTCATGGTAATATGAGTTTTGTATATAAAAAAAAGGAAAAATTGAAAATTGAACCATTCGAGCTAAAAATTGAAATTGAGACTTATTATAAGTTGCACTTTTGGGAAAAAATAGTTTGGACCCATTTCTGTGACCCTTTAGTTTAATTTGGCCTTAAATGGTGTGAAATCCTTCATATACAAATTAATAGATTTATATCTAATGATGATGAATGAAAATTTAATAATAATTAAAAAGTACGTGTAACTATTTTAACTTTTATTTTTCTTCAAACTTAACCAGGATAATCGTGGTCACAATTACATTTTTTTTTTTAAATAGATATATGTATTTATTAATAGCTATAATTTATATTCATTTTTCAGATATTTTTTCTATTTTGTGGCATAATCACTGGTTGTTATTGCTGTTGCTGCTTCTGCTGTTGCTGTAACTTTTGTTGTGGAAAATGCAAGCCAACACCACCCGAAGATAGCGGGACATATCACAATTTACATGTACGTATACATTTATTTATTTGCTACTGAAAGTTGTGAATAATAATTATTACTGATCTGATAATAAATAACGCCGCAATAGTATGAGTCACATAACTTGTTAAGAGCTTTGTTCCAATTTATTAATTATATGTAATAAAATAATATAATAGAAATATAATATAATAGAATAATATAATAGAAATAATTATTTAAAACCATGTTAAAAGACTTTAAAGACGTACATTTGCAAAGTGAAAGAGAGGGTATATTTCTTTTTGGACCTCTTTCTTCTTCTCGCAAGTTTAGTATAAAAGATTCCAAAATATTTTTATTTATATTTCTGTAAATAAAATCCTATGAGCACTGAACTTGAGTTTTTATAATCATAAATAATATTTTTAGCAAATATTATCAAAATATATTCTGTAAATTTTTTGTTTGGAAATAATATATTTTTCTTTCTCACAATTTTCAGACATCTTGCTTCCTCGTGCGTATTTCCCGTTAGAGATTTTAAAATATTTTTGCTAATATTTCTGTAAATATATCTAGGAGCTTTGAAATTTTGGCTATAAGTTTTTATAAAAATCAAATAAATTTTTCCAAAAATTATCAAAATCTGTTCTATGAATTTTTCACTAATGTATTACTTTAAGTAAACAGTTTAATTTTTTTTTTCTAAAAACAGTAAACATTTTATTTATTTTTGTAATTAATATTATATACAAAAATTTTTTAAAACTGTACCTTAATTTAAGTTTGCAACCTAAAGGATCCCGCACAAATCTTATGGAAATCGGATTCCGGTCCAATTGACTGAAATTTTGATATGTTATTCCTTGAGTGCACATTGCCCAAAAACAAATATTTTCGGAGTTATTGGCCCATATCATTCTCGAATCAGCTGAGAGCCCCGTTTCGAAAACATCTTTTTACCGATAAATCAAAGGGATTTCACAAAAGCTTTATTTGTTTTTTGGGTCACCAAGAAAACGCTAAAAAAATGGCCAAAAGTTGCCTATTGTGGGCACCTGGACAACTTTTGGCAAAAATGGACACCATATTCGAGCTTGGTGACCCAAAATATAAATAAAGCTTTTGTGAAATCCCTTTGATCTATCGGTAAAAAGATGTTTTCGAAACGGGGCTCTCAGCTAATTCGAGAATGATATGGGCCAATAACTCCGAAAATATTCGTTTTTGGTCAATGTTCCAATGAAAACTTTTGCTCAGAATGACTCAAGGAATAACATATCAAAATTTCAGTCAATTTGACCGGGATCCGATTTTCATAAGGCCTAGATGTTCTCAGAGAGCTTGTCTAGTGTTGCGGAGTAATCTGGCCGTACCTTCACACATTACTAAACCAGAGAAAACAACCTGCAGTCATGATTTAGCGGGACTCGCGACTATCTTTAATTGGCTACGTCGCTGTGCTCGAGATAGAATTCTCCCATGCTAAGAGCCAATACGTCAGGTCTAAGGCAACCCTGTATGTGGCTTAAATCGCACTTAGGTTGGAGAAAACCTTGGAGCCCCTTTAATGTGCCTCTTCCTCAAGGATAGTTTTAGGATAGCAGTCTGCGGCTGCATGCTTGTCAAGAATTCTCGAGGGAAAGACAAGGTATAAAACCCGGTTTATAGGGCAGCCTCAGTTATTCCAGAACTGCTTATAGGATAACTATGAGCAGTCTGCGACATTACTAACATGGACGCATGGGGTACAGCATAGAGCATGTCCCAGGAGAAATGCAAGGCATGAGACCCGATTTATAGGGAAGCCTCAGTTGTTCCAGAGATCTATATCCTATATCCTTGATTCTAGTTCAAGTGCGGCTTGAACCACCCTCCTCCTTTTTCAGCCTTATGAGGCTCCGGGCTTGGGACCGGTACAGCGGAGTTTTATTATAATTACAGCGGTACATCGGTAAAGCGGAGTATTATTATAATTATAATTATTATTATTATTATTTTTTTTGAAGTTTACTTCTTTCTTGTCGTGGTACACCGTCCATAATATAATTCTATGGGTACACCTCTTTTATTTTTCTACGAGGAGTTAAAATTTAAAAAATCGTAACGAGACAAAATTCTTAGACAAGATTCTGTAATGAATATAGTGGATAAGGAAAGGACGATTGAACGCGTCGACGATTGCAGTCCCCTCCCCGCCAACAGGCCCGATCGTAAGTGGGGGCGCTCGAATGATTTTGGTGTCAATTTTTTTTTATTTTGAAGTTTACTTCTTTCTTGTCGTGGTACACCTCTTTTTTTTTTATTTCTACGAGTAGTTAAAATTTAAAAAATCGTAACGAGACGAAATTCTGTAACGAATATTGTGGATAAGGAAAGGACGATTGCAGTCCCCTCCCTCGCCGGCAGGCCCGATCCTAAGCTGATTTTCAATAAAAATTATATAGGCGATTGTTTAAACAGTTTTCAATTGTGGAAGAAATCAGTAAAGAAGTAAACTTCTCCCGCGAGTCCTTAGACTCACCTGTCTGGTTTTTTTTTTTTTTTTTTTTTTTTTGTCAAGGGAATCTTGTGAATCTTGCATCAGCCATGGAGTGTTTGTGCCACCTTATGCCTTAAAGACCCGCAAATTGCATGACCGCCCAGTTGCACTAAGTGTACAACTGGGAGACCGCCGGCGACCGCGGTCGCCGGCTACGCCCCGGATTCTTACTGGATAAACACACTATAAACCCCCCTGCGCTTGTTTGCCCCAAACCGGAACTCCCTTTTCAGGTATAACTTCAGTTTGGGATGCGCAGCTTAGGCAAGTGGCCGCTCACGGTTGATCAAATAATAAAACGCTTCCAGGTCCCGTGCGCTGCCTTCCCCCAGCCTAGTGACAGGAGAGCTATCTACGATAGAAAGCCCTCCTCCTTTTTCGTCAACAAGGTGGCCCTTACGTACTCAGCTACTTTGTTCCAATTTTCAGAACTCCGTAGCATTTCCGGGACCGCCGTCTCTGGCTTCCAAATCGGGAAGGGCGAGCGCCCTTCCACGTAGCGCACACATCCGAAGAAAGTGTGCTCTACTGTATCCTTCACGCCTGGGCAGTACAAGCACTCCTCTGTTGCCACCTTATGCCAATGTTTTAACATGACACGGAAATACCCGTGTCTAGTTAAAAATTGGGTGAGGTAAAAATCCACCTCGTGGTTTTTTTGTGCTTTCGCCGTGCTTTCGCCCAGTCCATGCCCGCAGATCTGAAATCAGTGTGCGCGTCCATCGGGTATTTTCCTCTTCGTTTTTTTCCCATCGTTTCTGCCATTTTTCCATAGAACTGGAGCGGGCGCGAAAGTATGCCACTTCGCGGTCCTCTACACTATCGTAAATGTATTTCCGCTCCAACGCTAGCAGGTCGATGGGTATGACCAATGCTACTACCAGGATCGCCTCTAAGGATACCGTATGGTACGCGCAGGCGATCCTCAGGGCCGCTTGCCGCTGCACAGACGATATTTTATGTCTTCTTTCGCCTTGCAATAAAGAAAAGCATTTCTAACACGATTTCGACTTGATTTCCTATCCTTGCAATGTATAAGTTTTCAACATTGGAGTTTTATATCTCCTATACAAAACCGACAAATTACTTCAAATTTTAATTTTATGGGCATTATTATAATATAAAATTCCTGGAAAAGTTTTATCAATATCTATAGTCAATTATTTAACCCAGCAACAACTTTATTACCAAAACTTTCCCACTACTTTTTACTACATTTGATCAATTTCTCACATTTTTTACATCAAATATCATCAAACGTACAAATTAGCTTTTAGAGTCTCAAAATAACTATTTTTTTCCTGAATATTTTAAATTTATTATATTTAAATCTTGAACTAAAGTTAAATATATTATTTACAAATTAATAATTGATTCGAACCTTTAGTTAATTTGAACTGACGTATTTCTTTTGAAATACCAAATTTTTTTATTAAAAATACAGGATTTAAGAGTTATTGTGAATATAATCTTTTTCTAAACCATAAAATTTGTTTAAATATTAGCTGCTCGATTTTTAAAATATCAATTTTTCTCAAAAAACTCCTTATTTGTAAATTTTTTTTTGTCTTAGAAAAACTAAAACTTGAAACAAATCAAGAGTTTAGTATTATTTAATAGGTCTTTTTGGGAAAACAGGTTAAATTCTGAAAGGCTATTTCCGGATAAATATAGTGATTTGGCCCCCCTCTCCAATCTCAAAAAAATTATTTGTATCCGAAAAGTATTATAAAAACTAGCCGATCGCCGTTGGAATTAGCTTCCTAGCCCATATTAGGCGCCCTTAAACCTTAAAAAACCTTAAAAATCGTGTTTTTTACGTTTTTTTTTTTGTTTCTCCGCACTGTGTTGTGCTATTAATCTGAAAGTTGCGTAGAAAAAAAGGGCACACAGTTTATTTTCAATTTTCATTGGTTTTAAACCCTTAAGACCATTTTAAGACCCCGAAAATTAATTTTTAATTTTCGAAAAATCGGTTTTTTGAGCATAAAGAAAAATAACCAGCGTTAAATTTTTTTAAACTGACCTAAAAAGTTGAAAAAAAGTATATTTTACTGATATCAGTCTTTTCCTGGTGGGGGGGGCTCATCTCCACACCTTCAAAAGTTTCTGCTCAGGCTGAAAATCGTCAAAAATCTCGAAATTTCGAGTTTTTCAACCATATTTTGACATATTGGTTCCGCCATTTAAAAATTTTTGAAAAATAACTATATATTTGTAATTAGCACCCAAAAAATACCATTAACACAAATTTTTATCAAGAAATATCAAAATTTAATTTTTTCTGACCACCATATTGGTCCGCCATTTTGAAATTTTTTTTTGTTTTATTGTACTAATTTGAGCCAAATGCTCTAAATGGAATAGGTTTTGCAGCTATGTCAAATGCAGTTTCCTTAGGAATTAATGGGTTAATCGTGTAGGAGCAAAGAAACGCGTTTTTTGAGTTTTGAAGGGGTGGGGATGAGCTCCCCCTCCAGGACAAGACTGATATCGTTAAAAAATAATTTTCTTTGCCTTTTTAGGTCAGTTTAAAGAAATTTAACGCTGGTTATTTTTCTTTTAGTTCAATTTGAAAGAATTAAAGGCAGGTATAATTTTTTAATTTCAAAAAAACTGACTTTTCGAAAATGTAAAATCAATTTTTGGGCTCTTAAGGTGGTCTTAAGTGGTCATAAGGGTCTAAAAACAATAATTAATGAAGTATATTTTAGTTAATATATTAAGAGAGGTTCCAAAACGATTTTTCGCAATTCTATTGCATTTTAATCGTGTAGAGACAAAAAAACGCGTTTTTTGAGTTTTGAAGGTGTGGAGATGAGCTCCCCCTCCAGGAAAAGACTGATATCAGTAAAATATACTTTTTTTCAACTTTTTAGGTTAGTTTAAAGAAATTTAACGCTGGTTATTTTTCTTTATGCTCAAAAAACCGATTTTTCGAAAATTAAAAATTAATTTTCGGGGTCTTAAAATGGTCTTAAGGGTCTAAAACCAATGAAAATTGAAAATAAACTGTGTGCCCTTTTTTTCTACGCAACTTTCAGATTAATAGCACAACACAGTGCGGAGAAACAAAAAAAAAAAAAACGTAAAAAACACGATTTTTAAGGTTTTTTAAGGTTTAAGGGCGCCTAATATGGGCTAGGAAGCTAATTCCAACGGCGATCGGCTAGTTTTTATAATACTTTTCGGATACAAATAATTTTTTTGAGATTGGGGAGGGGGGCCAAATCACTATATTTACCCGGCAATAGCCTTTCTGATGTTCTTAAGGTGGATTAAGTAAGATATTTATCTACTTAATATTTGCATACAATCAGAATCAAATAAAAATAGGCAAATATTGGTTTAAACAAATAATTTGTAATAAATCATATTAATTTATACACAACTTTTAAATAGTATAAAAAATTTAAATTATTCGTCTTAAAAAATCTATTTGTACAATCGAGAATTAATTTATATTACGTCTTTGACATAAAAAAAATCCATTTTTCGTAGTTGGAATTCCGGTTGCGGAAATCAATTATAATCAGAGCGCTCGTAGAATGGAAACGCTTTAAAATGTGTTTTGTCGCGGTGTTGATCAATAATTTTTAAGTCGGAGCATTTGTCGACGCCAGCTGTATACAATAGGATCCTACACCACGTCAAAGTTTAATAAAATACGCGTTGAGGTATACTTCTTATATCAAGTATGAACAGGAGGCTTTTGACGCTACAATGAATTTTTTTATCATACCCTGATTAAATTTCGAATACAACTTTATAAAGTTTATATAAATCTATACACTTTAAATCGCGCAAAACTAACTCTCCTTGATGCCATTAACCTACGGGGATATAACTTTAGTTATGCATAATAACGCATGAAAAACAATTTTCACAACCTGTATTTCAGCGCGTTTTTGTAAAGTAGAATGGTATCAAAACGAATAACTTTTGAAGTACAATGGATATATTTAAAAAATTAAAACAACTTTTCTCAGAAGTATATTGCATTATAAAAAGATTTTTTTACAGCTGTTTTATACACTTATGATAAATATAAAAAAAGAGAAAATAAAAAAAAAAAACTTTTTTGTATTCATTATAAGTGTATAAAACAGCTGTAAAAAATCTTTTTATTATGCAATATACTTTTTGAGAAAATTCATCTGAAAAATAAAGTTATTTTTGTTCAAAAAACTGGGAAATGGTACCCTTAATAACTTTCTGATTTTAAATGAGTAATGAAAATATGTTAAAACGACAGAATTAAATGCTCAATTCCGACATCATTTTTTCTTGTATTGTAAATTTATTTTTATAATATTTTGACACAATAAAATCACCGACGATACGATTTCCTCTGAGACATATTTGATAATCGTTTTTTTCTTTTAAAACAAAAGTTGAAAAGACAGTTTTTTCTATGAAAATCAACAGAAGAACAATTGTCATTTAAATGTATATATTTTATATTTATATAACTAATATATGACAATAAAACGACATACATTTTTATTGTCTTTTATGTAAAGTTAATTCATATTTTTCTAAGCGACAAAACAACTCACAAATCTCAATTACTTTTGTATGAATGTCAGTTGTCCTCACCGGGTTTCAAAAGTTTGACAACATATTAAAATTATTAAAGTAAAACATTTGTTTAAATAAATAAAAGTAGGGTAGTATAGAAAATAAAATTCTTTAATGAATATTCAAATAAATTATTATTATTATTATCGCCGATAATATTTCTAATAAATAATGGTGAAAATTTTCTGTTTTAACGAACAGTAGGGCATTTTTGGTGGAATTAATAAATAAAAATAAAAAAATCTTGTTATAGATTTTCATTTGTTTATTTTTTAAGCGTTCGCCTGTATAGAATCACAGGTCTCTTCAGTAACAAAACTGAAAATTTTTAAAAAAATATATCAAAAATTTTTACATTATAAAATTACATTAAAAAGCTTAGATAAAATTTAAGGGTAAATTTACATAAATGCTAATAAAGAATGTTTTATTTACAATTAATTAAATTTTGACATTACTGATTTTTTAATATTTATTTTAAAATAAACTTTTAATATGTTATGGCACAATTTAAACTTTAAATAACTATTATTGGTAAAAAAAAAAAAATATATATATATACATATACATATTTATTAGGGTGTAGTGAAAAAAAAGGAATTTCCGAGACGCTGGCATCTTAAAGTTACTTTTTTGGGTAGAAGATGAACATGTGTGATTATCTGATAAACTGACGTTTTTGGTATACAAAATGGCGCAATTCTGGTACTTTTGAAAAATTTTTTTTCTGATTGTTATTATTTTTTTAAAATATTAAGATTCGTTCAGACAGAATTTCAAAATAATGATTTACGAAGTTTACATAATCTCAAAACTGACGTTTTTGTATACCGCAATATATCCACAAGTGGCATTGTGAACAAAGAGGAGGTTGGCCGTATAGTTGACGGAATTTTCCCTACCCACCATGAAAGGGAAGAAGAAAATTACTTTTTTAGAAGATCAAGAAGAGGATATACCCGCATTCACCGAGGCGGAGCTTGTAGCAACAATAGTCTCGCCTAAAAATAGAAAAGCACCAGGACCTGATAAGATACCCACTGAAATTCAGAAGATAGCCACGCACGAGTATCCACAACTTATCCTGCGTATGTACTATACTTGTTCACAAATGGGTGTCTTCAACAAACTCTGGAAAAGAGCCAGAATTATCCTTATCAGTAAGGGTAAAGGGGACCCTAGGCTGCCAAACTGTGTCCTCTAGGAATACTGGACACAGACGGGAAAATATATGAAAAGATGCTGCAACCTCGGATACTGAGGGCTTTTAAAACTTCAGGAGATCTTTCTCCCCGAGAATTCGGGTTCCGCCGAGGGAAGTCGACTATCGATGTCATAAGCAGTATCACCCGTGTCCGGAAGAAGAATGCACAGACAGGCAATCACTACTCTAGAAGAATCATCCTACAAGTGACCCTCGATGTGATGAATGCCTTTAACTCAGCAAGATGAAGCAATTTCATGGAAGGGCTAAGGAACTTCCAGGTTCAAAAATATCTGCGAAGAATCATCAGCAGTTACCTGAGCGATGGAGAAATATGATTTGAGACTGCGAAAAGAACAAGATTGAGGAGAGTAACTGCAGTAGCGGTTCAAGGAACGGTCCTTGGGACGGATCTATGGAAGTCTGAAGTTGCTAGAAGAGCTTTTTAAAGCATCTTACCTTAATTTGCCATTTAAAGAGTAGCTAACTCCGTTTTCCAAAGTATCTATCACCGTTTTCCAAAGTATGAACTTGCTAAAAGGGGTTTTTGAAGCATTCTACCGCAATTTTCAATTTAAAAAGTAGCTAGCATCGTTTTCCAAAGTATCTAACACAGTTTTCCAAAGTTTGAAGTTGCTAGAAGAGCTGTTTGAAGTATCCTACCTCATTTTTCGATTAAAAAAGTAGCTAACACCGTTTTCAAAAGTATCCATCACCTTTTTCCGAAATATGGATTTGCAAGAAGAGCTTTTTGAAGCATCATACCTCAATTGCCGATTTAAAAAGTAGCTAACACCGTTTTCCTTAAAATGTTGCTAATATCCTTTTTAGAAATATCTGACGCTATAATAATCTTCGATTTCATAAGTAAATAAATGACACTCTTGGAATGCCTTACATCAATTTACTAAGCCGGAACTATCTATAATCTAAGTTCAAACTCTCTAACACCTTTTTTCTGCGTAAAAAGTAGTTGATATCCTTTTCAGAAATAGCTAACGCCGTTTTTCAAAGTTTGAAGTTCGTAGAAAAGGTTTTGGATGCATCTTTGTTCAATTCCCGATATTAAAAGTATATAACACTATTTTTCAGAACATTTGACACCGTTTTCCGACTGCATAAGTAAATAAAAGAATTTTTTGAAAAACTTTTTCTATCTCTACTGAGCCTAAGGTATCAAAAATCTAATCTCAAGGTATCTAACACCGTTTTCCAACATACAAAGTGGTTAACTAATCCTATTTAGAAATATCTAACGCCGTATTCCGAAGATTGAACTTTCTAGAAGAATTTCTAGAAAAATCATAAATGTATTTTAGGTTTGAAAAGCAGCTAACATTAGTTGACAAAATACCTCATACCGTTTTTCTATTATGTAATTAAAAGAGAGATTTCCGAAACACCATAAATCGTTCTACTAAGTTTGAAGTATCCAAAATCTATGTTCAAAGTCTCTAACACCGTTTTCCTGTGCATAAAGTATAAAATACCTTTTTTTCGTAGGTAGGAAGTAGAGAAATGCGTTATGCATATCGTTCAGCATCCGAACTGATGGTTATGTGGGACTCAGCTTAACTTGCCTTCACCCATTAAAACTCATTTCTCTTCCTACCTTATCCGAGCTTATCCCGGGACCGTTTTCACATTACTTGGCGTATCCGATAGTAAAAGTATCCCATAGAATTGAAATCTAAGTAGCTGATCATAAATGATGTTCCATAGACACGGCCCAAGGACCGATCCTTGAACTCCTACTATAGTTACTCTCCTCAATCTTTTTCTTTGCACAGTCTCAAATCATATTTCTCCATCGCTCAGGTAACTGCTGATGATTCTTCGCAGATATTTTGGAACATGGAAGTTCCTTAGCCCTTCCATGAAATTGCTCAATCTTACTGAGTTAAAGGCATTCTTCACATCGAGGTTCACTTGTAGGATAATTCTTCTAGAGTAGTGATTGCCTGTCTGTGCATTCTCAAGGGACACGGGTGATACTGCTTATGACATCGATAGTTGACTTCCCTCGGCAGAACCCGAATTTTCGGGGAGAAAAGTTTGTTGAAGACACCCATTTGTGAACAAGTATTGTACATACACAGGATAAGTTGTGGATACTCGTGCGTGGCTATTAGAGTGGACCTATTTTTGGACTTTGTGAAAAAACTTTGCTCCCCGGGTTTTTTTGTGAAGTTTTAGTCATAAAAAGTTCCCAGTTCCAAGGATTTTGCTTTAGCCCTGCAAAAACACGTGCCTGTAACCACATCAATTTTCCCATTTAAATAACATGGGAATTTTGAGTTTTTAGCTATATAAATTTTCACAAAAGCCAAAAAGCGTTTTAAAATGCTAATTTTTACTGGAAAACATACTTATATATGTTTTAAAGACATACAAACCACCCTGCATTCATTCCAAAGGGAATTTTTGGGCTAGAAACGCAAATTATCTTCAGAATCTCAATATTTATTTCATCAGGTATTTCATCAGGTCCTGGTGCTTTTCTATTTTTAGGCGAGACTACTGCTGTTACAAGCTCCGCCACGGTGAATTCAGTTATATTCCTTTCTTGATCTTCTAAAAAAGGAATTTTCTTCCTCCCTTTCATGGTGGGTAGGGAATATTCATAACGCCATTTGCAGATATATTACGGTATACAAAAACGTCAGGTTTGAGATTATGCAGGCTTCGTAAATCATTATTTTGAAATTCTGGCTGAGCGAATCTTAATATTTTAAAAAAATGATAATATTCAGAAAAAAAATTTAGTTAAGTACCCAAATTGCGTTATTTTGTATACCAAAAACGTCAGTTTTGAGGTTATGTGCGCTTCGTAAATCATTATTTTGAAATTCTGGTTGAGCGAATCTTAATATTTTTAAAAAAGTTTTAATTTTTAGGAAAAAAAATTTATCATAGTACCCGAATTGCGCCATATTAGATAACAAAAACGTTAGTTTTGAGGTTATGTAGGATTATTTTGAAATTCTGGCTGAGCGAATCTTAATATTTAAAAAAAAAATTTTTTAAAGTAACTGAATTGCGCGATTTTCACCGTAAATTTCGGGGTTTAAACCGAAAAATATTAACCAATTTTCATGAAAATCACACACTTTTACCCAAAAAAGTAACTTTAAGATGCCAGCGTCTCAGAAATACGTTTTTTTTTTCACTACACACTAATATATATATATATATATATAATAAAATTCATGTATTATTGTTTATTTTGCAGTGTATTTCAAAGTGTTTAATTTCTGTATGTATGCGGAGTTTAGTATATTGGTGTTGTGTTTTTTATTTATACTCAGTGGGATATTTAAATTAATGTTTGTCTATTCAGACGTTTTTCGTTGCCCCCACCTATTTTCTTGATTGACAATACTTGGTTTATCAAATTGAATTTATGATGATGTGTATTTGAATGAGCAGTTATTATTGAATGATAGTCTTTTTTACGCACGTGGAAAGATTTTTTTGTTTCACCAATATATACTTTATCAGAATCAATACAGTTCAATTTATATACTACTTATTTGGATGGTCTAATTTTCCTCTTTTTATAATTTTTGAAATATCTTTATTTAAGAGTGTAATGACTTGATATATATTTTTATTATCTTTTGGTATAATCCAAATTTGTATGGAATTTTAACGAAAATTTTCTTATTCCTTTAGATATTGTATCTAGGATTTATCGTTGTAACTATTTTATTGTTGCAATTTTTGAAGAAATCCCATCTCTTGCTTATATATTTTTTAGTAAATTTAAATGAATATTTAATTGCTGATAAAATGTTTTTAAATATATTAATATTTTTTTTGTGATATAGAGTATCAGCTAGTATCAATGCTCTGTCTACTAAGTTGTATATCATGGCTATTTTTTGGTGAATTGCATGGTTGGATTCATAATGCAAAATTCTACCAGAGAGAGTACTTTTGTGATGCCAAAATGTTGTAATAATGTTATATTTAATTTTTATTATTTTTATATCTAGGAAGCTAATGCTGTTTTTTATTTCCATTTCTATAGTGAATTGCAGGTTTATGTGGTATTTCTTGAAAATGTCTAAAGTGTAATCTATTTTTTCTTGTGGTATGCATGTAGTAATCTGTCGTCAATATATCTATGATAAAACAGTGATATGTATTCTAGTTGGGTTATGCAATATGTATCTAAATCATCTATTAAAATGTCTGCAAGCATTCATAATACAGCAGAACCCATCACGGGTCCCCTGAATGAGCGCCAACCTGAGATGCGCTGCGGTGTCGAGATTTCAAAGAATTCTTTTAATATACACTTACCTGAACAAGAAAAAGTGAATTTTAAAATAATCGCCAGGGCGCTTTTTGAAAAAAGCTCAAAATTGAGCTTTTCTAAGCTGCCCATTCTTCTTTATTATCCCACCCCTTCTAGATATGCTCAAAAATTATGAGAAAAGAGTGACTTTAGTAAAATTTCCTCAGGAATTCGATCCTGCCATTAGTTTTCCAAAATTTTCCCTGGAAAACTCGGAAAATGGAAAAGTTCACTTTTTATTTTTAAAGTGCTATAAATAAAAAACCGAATCATATTTTTTCTTCAAAATTTGGGAGGAGACTTGTTTATAAATATATTTTTTGGTGCCGTTCCTAACTCGATGTTATCGGCCATCTTTAATTTGGTGACCTTATATACCTCAAATCAGGTCGAATTCAGACTTCCAGGGAACTTTTAAAAAAGCCCTAGATATATTAAAATTAATTTTATTTTTAAATACACTGGTTTGCAAAATTTCAAATATATCAATAATATAATGTTTTTTATTTTTCTTAATTTTTTCACTTTTTTAACTCTTTTTTTTTATTTTCGTTCTATATGTATAACTTTGTATACCCAAAATAAGGTCGAATTCGGATTCCCAGGAAAATGATAAATAAGTAATATATTTTAAATATAGAATTATAAAATAAAATTTAAACATAAAATTAAATTAGTTTTTTTATTTATTTATTTTTATTATTTTAAATTATTGTTATTTTTAAAATTTTGCAAACCAGGGTATTGAAAAATAAAATTAATTTTAATATATCTAGGGCTTTTTTAAAAGTTTCCTGGAAGTCTGAATTCGACCTTTTTTTCGGTATATAAGGTCACCAAATGCCTGAAAATCCAATAAAACTGCAAAAGAAAGAGAAAAATCGATCAAAATTCGTGTAATTTTACGTTATTTGGTGGTTAAAGATGGCCGATAACATCGAGTGAGGAACGTCACCAAAAAATATATGTATAAACAAGTCTCCTCCCAAATTTTAAAGAAAAAATATGATTCGGTTTTTTATTTATAGCATTTTAAAAATAAAAAGTGAACTTTTCCATTTTCCGAGTTTTCCAGGGAAAATTTTGGAAAACTAATGGCAGGATCGAATTCCTGAGGAAATTTTACTAAAGTCACTCTTTTCTCATAATTTTTGAGCATATCTAGAAGGGGTGGGATAATAAAGAAGAATGGGCAGCTTAGAAAAGCTCAATTTTGAGCTTTTTTCAAAAAATGCCCGGGCGATTACTTCAAAATTCACTTTTTTTAGTTCAGGTAAGTGTATATTAAAAGAATTCTTTGAGATCTCGACACCGCAGCGCATCTCAGGTTGGCGCTCATTCAGGGTACCCGTGCCATAGGTGTTCCTTGAGTTGTTGGAATATGACATGACTGAATTAAACACTGAGAAAAAAAAATTAGAAAAAAATTATTATAAATATTGTTAAAACACTTATCTTTTTATAGTAATTGAGCACTGTTTCACTTTATAGTAAAAAATAATATTTTAGTTTGTAAAGATTACCCTGAGTATTCATGAAATTAATTATATAACAAGAGCGTATATTACTTGTTTGAGTACTAATTTTTACTATACGAGAAGTGTAATTAATGTAAAAAGAAATTATCTCTGTATCTAAATTTTACAACATTTGTTTAGTAAAAATTCTTGACTTTTATAGAAAAAATTATTTGAAGTATAGCAAAAGAAAAAATTAATTATAGGGGCTAATTTTTTTTTATTTTTTATTTTCTATCATCTTTTGAACCGCAACAATTATCTATTTAATCTACATATATTTTATATTCGAATATCAGTATCAGCTAATCATGCTAATCGTTGTGCTGCTATTATCTATTGGAGTAAACATGATGTTTTTGTATATTTTTAAAAATATATTACAAAGCTTAATTTGTTTAGCTATGGCTTTGTAGTTAGATGGTTGTTGTTCTTTTTTGTTATGTTGATGCAGTTAATAGGTTTATGACGTTGCTTGTATATCTGGGTCTTTGTTTAGTATGTACTGTATTCTTATGTTTTTCTGCATCAGTAACTTGATTTGTATTGTTATTTTCAAAAATTTCTTTGGAAGTTATATACAATGCATTATCAATATTTTTTATAGTTTTCAAAGCATCATTTTTGTTAATATGACCTGATCTGCTATATGTAGGTCTTATACTTGCTATTTTAGCAATATCATGTGGTATTAATGTATCTGTTATATTAATAAACCATTTATTGAGATAGTCTTCCACATTGTTGTCAATAGTTTCAAAATTATTATTATAATAAATCTTATAAAATTTTTATTTAATCTATTGTTGTTTTTAAAAAAGATGGCATTTTGTTTATTATTTTGTCCATTGAAATCTAGTTGGCTTTCATTAATATCAGATTCCAATAAATAATTTTCGATTTTAAACGTATGTATTTTCAATATTATTTATATGGGACTTGATATATATCTTTAGATTAAGTATTTTTTTGGTTGTGTAAAAATAGATTGAATATTTTGATGGAACATGGTTGATGAAAACTAAATTCATTGAATCTGTGTTTAATGCTGGATGTATGGTTTGGTAACATCTTGAAATCTGCATCTAAGCAGAAATTTTCTTCGAGAATAAAAAATGCAATCTTTGTTGTAAAGTGCATATATTTGTTGAGTAATTTAATTGTTGTTTGATCAATCGTTTGTTTGACATGATAAAACATTTTATTATCGATAAAATGTCTAGTTTCGGATCTACAGCAATGTAAATATTCAAATATATTATTATTATTATTATTATTATTATTATTATTATTATTATTATTATTATTATTATTATTATTATTACACAGGCACACAAATAAAGTCCTGTATCTGAAACTTTACCTATCTACAAGTAATTATTTGGATGTCCTAAACACGAATTTGAAGTCAGAATTTACCCAACACTCTTAGAGTTTGCCCCAGCTGCCCTGTATGCCGCCCTAGAGTGCGAAAATTTTACTTTGCGCAAAATTTAAAAATAGAAGTATCCAAGTTATGTTTTTCGATGTTCTAAAAATGCATTTGAAGTCAAAATTCTCCCATAACCCTTAGATTTTTCCCAAATTTTTTACTTTGTACTACAGTTAAAAATAAAAGTATCTAAGTTACGATTTTTAAAATGCTAGAAATAAATTTATAGTCACAACTCACCGCACTCACTCAGACTAATAGCTGCTCTTCAAATAATAGTGTAAGCTTCAGAATAGCTTAGTAAAAACTTGGTTCATATGCCTTTTATCCTTGATATTTGTTTTGCTGCTAAAAAAAGTTTTAATTAAGATTTTTATTTTAATAAATTTTATGTTTGACCACACAAAAATTACGAGTAATTTTTAAACACTTCACTTATTCCAGAAGTAAAAAAAAGGAAAAAACTTGTCATCATATTAATGTCCCATCTTTCTTGGTATGTTCTTTCCATTTCATTAAATCTTGATGAAAACGTTTTCCCTGTTCTTCACTTAAGTCGAGTCGTCACTTAGATTTTCAGGAAAGTAGTCCAAATGCGAAATAAAGTTTCAAATTCATTAGACAGCCCATTTTTTCAAAACTTTTTACCATTTTTGTAACAATGTTTTTATAGTTTGGATTTTTATTGTTTTCTAAAAAATGTTTAGCAACATCACGGTAACTAAGCTAAGCAGCTTTTTTAATTTTAGTCATTTTTGATGTAAAATTCTCATCAGAGAACATTTTACAAATTTCTGTCCCATCGAAAATGCCTTCCTTAAGCTTCGCTTCACTTTTGTAAGGAAACTGGTTTATTAAGTGCAGGAAACAACGACCATTCTTGTCCAAAGCGTTAACATGCTGTTTCATTAGCCCAAGTTTTAGGTGCAGCGGTGGCAGCAATATTTTTGAAGGATCTACAAAGGGATCTTTGAAGACGCTATATTTTCCTGTTTCTAGAGATGTCCTAATTATCTATTCTTTCTTTTTTTAGTGATCCTCACGTGCTCTGCTATCCCATAAACATAAAAAAGCAAGAGTGTTCAATAAATCGAGACTGCTGTCATAACATCATAGTAATAATTTTGAGATCACCGCATATTTGCGATTTATGCTCATTGTATTTTATCTTATTTAATACATACTCTAATGTTTCGTATTCTCCTTTTAATTTAGTTAAGTTGGCTATTGAAATACTTGCAAAGGTGTTACCGGTATGTACTAGTACTGCTTTTAAGTTTCTAACAGATGAGTCAATAAATAGTATCCGTTGTTCAGGAACATAAACATTGGGTTTTAGTTCATTCATCAAGCCCTGAGTCTAATAACATCATTTAATGATTGCTGATCAAATAGTTTTAGACCCTTATTTTGTCGGCTATCCTTATACATTATCACTTTCATCAGTATCGCTGGCTTCAGAATATTCTTCTGATTCTTCCTCACTGTCGCTATCAACATGTATAGAACTACCTGCTGCGCTATCAATTTTCATAGAACTTCTTGCTGCGCTATCAACTTCCATATAACTTTCCACATTGCTGTCAACATCCATAGTTGATGATGATTTGTTATATTTATCAGCTATTGATAGGCTGTCATTGCTACTTAATCTTGGTTTATTTGAAGAATTTTTTCGGTCTTGTTATTGAAGAAAATTCTACATTTTATTTTAGATTTGTTTTTAGCTCTAAAACCATTAACATCTGTAATACAAAAGTAACAATCTGCTTTTGATTTGGGTTTTCGCCATATTGCAGGAACATTAAATTTAAGTGCTTGTTTATTTTTAGTTCTTTCGAAGCTGTTCATCATAGTAATACATGTGCCACATATCATGTTAGGAACCAATGGCTCATCTAAATTCTTATGTTAAAACAGTTAAAAAAAAGATTTTTATAAGATTCAGATATTTTCAAACGATATTTAAGAACTTCAAAATTACAACAAATATAACAGAAAACATCTGCATCCTGAATACAAACGCGTGTGTTTCTTGTAGCTCTAAACTCTCCTGAAGCCTAGTTACCAACTAAAAAAGAGCTACGGTCGCATAATGACGACGTCTGCGAGCCCGTTTTCACACCCTGACCAGTCGCCGTTACTGGGGTATCCCTCCTCTGTATCGTAAACTTATTTCTGCTTACTTTCGCCATGAAGGCATATCTTTAACTAGGAACTTTGCCGGAAATACCCGTTGCCCGCCTTCACCACGGGGAGGGGTCCTAGTTGCAAAAGTATGCAAAAAATTAAATGTTTTCGAATACTTTTCTAATATCTGATATTAATGATATGATAGTTCACTTAAAGTTTAATAGACCAAATTTTAGTAGACCAAAACAGAAAAATAAAATACTCATCGTTAGGGTGTGAGTGAATTCTGACTTAATACGAGTTATTTGTATTTATTATTCAATAAAAAATAATTTAGATAATGTAATTTAAAGATGTAATTCTAAGCATCACGCGTGATTTCTAACTTCAGGTTCGTTTTTAGAATTACAAGAATCATAGCATATATGTAATTTTATTTTTAAATTTTGCACAGAGTAAAATATTCGCTCTCTGGGATGGCTTAGAGGGTATTTGGGGTAGCTGGGACAAAACCTAAAGGTGATGGGTAAATTCTGACTTCAGATTTGTGTGTAGGACATTAAAAAACTTACCTGTAGGTGGATCAGGTTTCAGATACAGAACTTTTTTTTGTGTGCCTGTATTATACCCCATATTTCTAAAAAATAAAAGTGAAAATTTTGTTTTTATCAACAATTACTACGCATGTTGAGTGGTATTAATAAACCAAAAATAAAAAATTTTTTTATGGATTTTTTTAAATTTTTTAGACGTTTCGCCTAATTAAAATCACAGTCCTCATCAGTAAAAAAACTGGACATTTTTAAACAAATATATAAATAATTATTACATTATAATATTACATTAAAAAACTTATATAAAATTTAAGGTTATGTAAGGTTATATTCAAATAAATACTATTAAAAAATGTTTTACTTACAATCATTTTATTACATTTTTTATTTACAATTATTTATATATTTTTTTTTAAATTTCCACTGTCTTTAATGAAATTTGAAATAATTTAAAGTATGTATAAAATAAGCATAGTTTAAGAGTATATAATGTTTAATAAGTATAAAAATTTTTTTTGAAATTTTACCTCATAAAATTAATATTTACTGAATGCTTTATTATTTTTATTTGAAGAGCACATTTCTTAGTTTCGCATATTGATTTTACCCATTTATGCACATATTTAGCATTGATAATTTCTATTGGAATCTTATTTTTTATTTTTAAATGCATAATTTATCCTGTTTGCTTACGAATTAATTTTATTTATTAATATATATTATAGCGGAACAAAAATAATGCAGATGCAGAACTGGTGACGAGTCAGCCGCAAAGTGTTCGTAAGTTTTTACATTGCAACCCCTAATGCTTTATCATTTTTTTATTTATTTAAATAATACAGTAACTTTTATTTTAAAAGAAATCGTTATTTTATTTTTTGCTAAAAAAATAAAAATTCTAACAATTTTTCACTAACATTAAACATATTGAAAATACCAATACTGGATGTGGACTAGGTGCACTGCGTAGAACTAAAACGTCAAAAAAATATGTGAATTATTTCATCCTGGTTTTGAATTTCAAATATATTATTATTATCGAAAAAGTAAGAGTATTGGATAAATGGATGAATGGAGTAAATGCGAGTGGGTACAATAATTATAAACACTGATTAACATGAGACGTGTGATTTTTTGTACGTGTGTATTGGACGACTCTTATTCACAATAAATCACATGCCTGATATTAATCACAGTGATAATATAATTAATATGCTATATATCTTATTACTATATATATCTGAAAATTTATTTGTCTGTTTGTTTGTTTATTTGTTTGTACCGTAATGACTCAAGAACCGCCGAACCGATTAGCATGAAACCGGTGTCAAAATGAAGAAAAAAAATCTGCGGGTGACATAGGCCTTATATTTTCTGATTAGCTATCGAAGTTGTTTAAAATATTTAATTTTTAGTGTTTTTGAAATTGATAAAAGTTTTAAAAATTTTGAAAAAAATTAAAATACCTCGAGACTATCGACAAATTTTGTTGTCACAAGCTTGTAGTATTTGATTTAGCACCAATTTTTACGTACTCTCCTAAATTTTTATTCAAAACGAAGGTATTTTAAAAATTTTATGCAATATTTTGAAGCTGGTAAAAAAAATTATTTTATTTTTTAATTTTTTATGGTATATTTAATAATTTATTTGTGTGCCTGTGTGTCTGTCTGTAGCCTAATGACTCAAGAACCACTAAACCAACGGACATGAAACCAGTGTCAAAATTTAGAAAAAAAAGTCTGCGGGTGACATTAGCCATAGATTTTCTGCTCAACTATCGTATTTTTTGAGATATTTAATTTTTGCTCTTTTTGAACTTGATAAAATTTAAAAAAATTTTTAAAGTAATTGAAATATATCGAGAATAATGATAAATTTTATTGCCACAAGTTTGTAGTATTCGATTTGGCACCAATTTTTACGTATTCTCCTAAATTTTTATTCAAAACGGAGGTATCTTTAAAATTTTATACAATATTTTTGAAGCTGGTAAAAAAAAATTTTTTTATTAGTTTATTCATTTCCAATGAACGAAATTGCATAAACCCGATGTTAAAATAAAGTTAAACTAAAAAAATTTTTAATATTTTCGGGAAAGATTAAATTTTTTTAAAATTTGGTTAAAAAGTAAAATATCTGAAAAATATGATAAAATTTTAATATCGCAATTGGTATTACTTGATTTAGACAATTGTAGAACAATCGATGTATACATATCTTAATACTATATATATTTGAAAATTTATTTGTCTGTCCGTCTGTACTCAGTTAAATTTTTCTCTATTATAATTATAGAATCAATCAGAACCTATAATTTTTCATTAATGTTTTACCTGCGCTGCTCTAAATAGTTTGATTGTATTTGCATAATTATAAATTTGTAGTGAAACATAATTTTTTTAAGCAACACATACAGAAGTATAGGTGACACATGGGGGACTCCATCGCATTTACTTCTGTTTGTTTTGCTTAAAAAAATGACCAACACTTATTGGACACGGGTGGCCTGAATGGCCAGTTGAGGAGGTCCAAAATGGTGATAAAAATGGACATTACCCCCTTAATATTTTTTAGGGGTCGCGCGCGAGCAGTGGTCGAGTACAGTCGAATGGTGACTACGCGGATATAACCTAAAATAGTTAAAAATTGTAAGACTTTCTTATAAGAAATTTAAAGTAGAATATAAAAATAAAATAGTTAATTAATATTTATTAATTAATATTTAATGGGCAGTTAAAATGCAGACAACTAATAATGAAATTAAGGAGTTAATCATTGCTCTCACAAAAAAAGTCGATGGCTTTGAAAATGCGACCTCGGTGGTCGCACAACAAGCAAAAGAAAATGCTGAAAATATAGAAAAAGTTAAAAGTGAAAATAAAGAAACAAAAGAAGAATTCGGTGTAAAATTTTCAAAGCTAGAAAAAGAATTAGAAAGTCTAAAAGCTAATTCCAGAATTAAAAATCTAGTATTATACAATGTAGAAGAAGTCGAAAATGAAAGTTCTAAAGATCTAATGAAAGTAGTGAAAAATAATCTAAGAGAAGCCGGTATCGATTGTGAAATTATCGACATGGTTAAAAGAATTGGTGCAAGAAATACGCAAAGGCCGGTTGTTATTACATTATTAGCTCAAAAATACAAAAAAGACGTTTATGATAAAGCGGACGTTCTTAGAAAAAAATTCAATATTACAATAGCAAACGATATATCAAAAGCAGAAAGGGACGAATTCAATAAATTAAGGAATGTTCGCGATGATCTAAAAAAATTTAATTATGATGCAAAAATTTATAAAAATAAAATACAGATAGGAAAAGACTTATATAGCTACGAAGAAGCCATTAAAATATTACAGGAAGCTAACCAACAGTCAAGTAGTCAAAACAATGATTTCTTAGAAATAGACAACAAAATAGAAAGAATAGCAAAGAAACGAGCGGCAAGTACGTCACCGAGTCAACTTGTAAACATAAATAAAAGAAAAAATAAAAAAATTGGGAATATTTACGAAACCGTAGATATAACTAACAACCCATCAAATGAAATAAAAGAATAACATCAGATTAACCCCCCTTCTAGAATATTATTTTGGAATGCTACAGGTATTAATAATTTTTCGAATCTATTAGATAGTTTAAAAGAAGATGATATAATATGTGTCAGTGAGACGTGGCATATGGATAGTGAAAAAATATTTATCCCGGGTAAATTTAGTGTTATTGATAGTGTAGCAATAAAAACAGCGAAGAAGGGGCGGGCAAAAGGGGGCTTAATCATAGCCTATAATAAAAAAATTTATGAAAACATTGAGACATTATTTAAAAGTGAAAATTATATTTTTATAAAGCTGAAATTAAACAACAAAACTTGTGTTATAGGTCTAGTTTATATTAGTCCATTAATTGATATTAGCCCGGTATTAAAAGATATTGAGGAAATAATAAATAAAGTGAATATAAAATATAAGAACGTGAATTTGATTGTTGGAGGAGATTTCAATGCAAGAATCGGAGAAGATGGAGATATTGATCCTGATCGATTATTAACAGCGGAGATTTTTAGCGCCAAAAGATCGAGTCTAGATTCAATCATAAACCCTAGAGGGCGTGAATTACTAGAGATGTGTGAAAGAAACGACATGTACGTCACTAACGGCAGGTTTCCAGCTGACTATGAAGGGAACTTTACATTTGTAGGTAGTCAAGGGAGGTCGGTGGTAGACTTGATTCTTTGTAACTCGTTAGCCTTAAATATTGTATTAGATTTTAAAGTATTAGAAGAAATTGTTAAATCGGGGCATTTAATTATAACAATAGAAATAGTAAATAATTGTAATAGAGTTAAGATGGCGAATAATTCAATTAAATGGGTAGAAAAATTTAGGGAAGATTTTAATGAGGGTATGAAGCATTCTCCAAATGTAGGTCAAATCAATGTTAGTTTAAATGAAATGGCCGATAATCTGACTAAAACAATTAATAATACTGCAAAAAGTTTGAATATGTATTCTAAAAATAATAAATTTATTAATAAGAAAAACCCATGGTATGACAATGAGTGTAAAGAACTTAAAAAATTAGTTGAAAAGGCATTTAAGTTAGCTAAAAAGTCAAATTTTTCTAAGGATGAAAATATTAAACTGAATAAAATTAAAAATTGGTATTTTAGTTTTATTGAAAATAAAAAACAAATTTACAACACTATTATTGCTGATTTAGTATGTAAATCAAATAACTCTAAAGAATTTTGGGAAAATATAAGCTTATTTAGATTTAAAAAAAAAGTTGAAACAAATGATATAGAATTAAAAACATGGCATGAATACTTTTTGAAATTATCTCCCCCAAGAATCATGAATAATAAACTTCCTACTTTCAATTTTGAAAAAAACAAGGAGTTAGACGGTGAAATAACCCTTGAAGAAATATATTTTGCAATTAAGAAATGCAAGTTAAATAAAGCCCCTGGCGATGATAATATCACAAACGAGTTTTTAAAAAACCTCCCTGAAAATTGGGTTATGTACATTTATATTCTATTTAATAAAATATTAAGGGAAGGTCAAGTTCCTGATTCTTGGACAATTTTAATTACAAAAATGATTTACAAAAAGGGCGATAAAAAAAAACCTAATAACTATAGACCAATTTCCTTAGTAAACACTATAGTCAAAATTTTTACATTAATATTAAATATCAGGATAAGTAACTGGGCAGAAAAGAACAAAAAAATTCCTGAATGGCAGGCGGGTTTCAGGGCTAGGAGAGGGACGAGCGACCAAATATTTATATTGAATACTCTTATTCAAAATCAATTGAGGAAAAAGGGGGGAAAGCTCTATGCCCTCTTTGTGGACCTGAAAAGCGCCTTCCCTTCAGTACCACATGATATACTGTGGGACAAGCTAAGCAAGATAGGATTAAGCCATAAGATTATACATGTTCTTATAGATATGTATAATTAAGCTAGCATGGTTGTAAAGAATGGTGAAGGCACTTCTGACGCCTGTCCAATAACGTTGGGGGTTCTTCAAGGGGAAACATTAAGTCCACTGTTATTTTCTTTATTTTTACATGATATTGAGAATTTTCTTCTAGCAACACCTGAATTGAGAGGTGTATCTATAAATCATTTAGTAGAGGTAATCATGTTAGCTTTTGCTGATGACATGGTATTCGTAGCAGATAATATTAGAATCTTTAGAAAAATCATAGCAAGATTAGAAGAATATTTCACTACAAATAAATTAACGGTTAATATAGAAAAAACTAAAGCTATGTGTTTTCAAAAAAACGGACACAGTAGCGTTAAAAAGTTGTCTTCACTGTTCTATAAAAATGATAAAATTGAATTCACTAATGAGTATGTATATCTAGGTGTACCTTTCGTTAATTCAGGTCTATATGATAAAACGGCTAAAGCCTTTTTGGCAAAAGGCAAGAGAGCAATACAACCCACAATAAATGTAATTAATAGGCTAAAAATAACCAACTTAAAAACTTCTAACAAGCTGTTCAAAGCACTTATCTCATCAATAGTAATGTATGCTGCTCCTATTTGGAGCTTACGTCAAGTTGACGAGTTAGAAAAAGTTCAAAATCTATTTTACAGAAAACTATTGGCACTTCCAATAAACACGCCTGGATATGCAATAAGAGCTGAAACTAACATGGAAAAGATTGAGACGGTTATTTTTAATTTAACAATTAATTTTATTCAAAGAATTTTAGAAATGCCTGACGACAGGCTCCCAAAAATATGCTTTAAAAGGTTACAATATCTGGCTTATAATAGTAAAGAAGATGAAAAATATAACTGGGTTACCCAGATAAAAAATAAATTTCTTATTAAAATTAATAAAGCTGAATTCCATAATAATTTGACCCTTGAAACGTTAGTTAAAGAAAAAGAGACATTGATAGATGAATTTAAAAATTACGCGAAAAAAGAAGATAGAAATAATATAGAGAAAAATAACAGTCTGGCAATTTTTTCCATGCTATACAAAGCTGAACCAAAAATAAACTATTTGGACTTGAAAATTTCGTTATATCATAAAAGAATAATAGCACAATTAAGGTTATTTAATGTATATAACCCAAGAATAATGACTAAAGATAAAATAAATATATTGAAAAATATTAAATATTGTGAACGTTGTGGTGTTGAAAACAACATTTTTCATTCAATAAAAGAATGCGAACAGTTAAACCTAAAATGGGAAAAAATATTCCCAGAAATTTTGAATAGTAGAATGGAAAATGGTTTGATTCATACATTAAACAACTTAAATGAAGTAAAAGCAAGAAAATTAGTTAATTTTATTAGTGTTATCCTAAAAGATAGAATTGATGAATAGTTAAAAAATAGAATAGTATAAAGAGAAAAAGATAAGAGAGAAAACAATAATAAAAAGCCTAAATAGAAAATTGGGAAAGAAAAGTTAAGAAAAATAGAAAAATGAAATTACTTAAATCATTTGTGAAAATTAAATTAAAAAAAAAAAAAAAATAGATGCTTCATACACCTACAATTTTATGTATGTACGTATATATAGGTATAAAAATCTATATATTATCTGTAAATCATCTTTATTTAACTTTATTTTAATTAATCTTATTTTATTTTATATTAAATAATTCATTTGTATGAAAAAAAAGTTTATGTTATCTGATAAGAATTTTTTTTTTTTTTTTTTTTTTTTATGGGAAATATGTGAATCTTACATCAGCCATGGAGTGTTTGCGGGCCTTAAAGACCCGCAAATTTCCATGACCGCCCAGTTGCACAAAGTGCACAACTGGGAGACCACCGACGAACGCGGTCGCCGGCTACGCCCCAGATTCTTACTGGATAAACACACTTTAAACCCCCTGCGCTTGTTTGTCCCAAACCGGAACTCCCTTTTCAGGTATAACTTCAGTTTGGGACGCGCAGCCTAGGCAACTGGCCGCTGCCTTCCCCCTGCCTAGTGACAGGAGAGCAATCTACGATAGAAAGCCCTCCTCCTTTTTCTTCAACAAGGTGGCCCTTACGTACTCTGCTACTTTGTTCCAGTTTTCGGAACTCCGTAGCATTTCCGGGACCACCGTCTCCGGCCTCCAAATCGGGAAGGGCGGGCGCCCCTCCGAGTAGCGAACACATTCGAAGAATGTGTGCTCTACTGTATCCTTCTCGCCTGGGCAGTGCAAGCACTCCTCTGTTGCCACCTTATGCCAATGCCTCAACATGACACGGAAATACCCGTGTCCGGTTAAGAACTGGGTAAGGTGGAAATCCACCTCCCCATGCTGTCGTCCCATCCATGCCTGCAGGTTTGAGATCAGTCTGCGCGTCCATAGAGCATTCTTCTCTTGGTTCTTTTTCCATCGTTTATTCCATGCTTTCATAGAGTTGAAGCGGGCGCGAGTGGAAGCCACTTCGCGCTCATCTACGCTCTCGTAGATGAATTTCCGCTCCAACGCTAGCAGGTCGATGGGTATCACCGAAGCAACAACCTGGATCGCCTCGAGCGATACCGTATGGTACGCGCAGGCGATCCTCACTGCCGCTTGCCTCTGTACAGACGATATCTTATGTCTGTACTTGGCAATTTCTGTGGTCTTCGCCCAGACTTCTGATCCGTAAAGCAGGACAGAGTTGACGACTGACATCAGGAGCCTTCGCTTCCCTGGTTTGGGTCCCCCAATGTTGGCCATGAGCCTTGACAGGGAGGATGCGACCGACGCTGCCTTTTCACACGACCTCTGAAATTGATCCCAGAAGGTCAGCTTGTTATCAAGCTGAACTCCCAGGTATTTCACCGATGTTCTAGTTCGGATCGTGTGAGGGTTTCCGCCGTCGTCGATAATTACATCGAAGTCGGTGGGAACCCTTCGACGGGTTTAGCAGTACAATCTCCGTTTTTGGGATCGCAAGCTGGAGCCCGTGATCGCCCATCCAGAGGTTGATCCGTCTCATGACTAGATTCAACCTCTCCTGGGTCACTTCCATGTCCCTGCCAGTTATGGTCAGGGCCACGTCATCGGCGTACCCGATCAGGGAAACTCCTTCCGGGAGGTGGACGCGCAACAAGCCATCGTAAAAGGCATTCCACAGGTCCGGTCCAAGAACCGAGCCCTGCGCGATGCCTGCACTCAAAACCCTTTCACGCCTTCCATCGAGCGTGTCGTAGAGCAGTCTCCGGTCCCGCAGGTAATCCTTTAGTACGTTACCCAGATAGCTGGGTATCTGGAAATCGTACTCGAGAGACCGGATCATGTCATCCCACCTGGCCGAGTTGAAAGCGTTTTTGACGTCCAGCGTTACCAGAAGGACGTCCTTGCAAATTGCAGGCCGCTTTTCCCTCTCAGCCTTTACGGTATCCACGACACGCCGGATGGCGTCTATCGTGGAATGCCCTTCACGAAAGCCATGCTGCTCCTCGGAGAGACCACCGCCCTCCTCGATTGCCCTTCTGAGCCTTGCCCGGAGCATACTCTCCATCACCTTACCAATTGCCCTTGTTCAAGAGCACGAGACGTGCCACCTTCCACTGCTTTGGGAACACTCCAGCCACCAAACACGCATTGAACATGTTTAACAGGATACCAGGGATTACTTTAACCGCTCTTTTGAGCACTTCCGCTGGTATCCCGTCCGGCCCCGGCGCCTTACCATTTTTCATGGCCTTTATGGCCTTGACCATCTCGCCTTCGCTGAACAGCGGCACTTCCTCCCTGGGTATCACCTCAACCGGGTTTTCCCGGATGGGCCTTTCAGGGAAGAGAGCACCGACGATCCGTTCAGTCGACGCCGCGTCCATCATGTTGTCGGACCCCCGGTTTAACTTGCCCATTACGACTTTGTAACCTAGGCCCCAGGGGTCCTTGTTTACATCATCGCGTAATGAACACAGACATCGGGCCTTGCTTTGACGGATGGCCTTGGCCAGCCGGTGTTTGGCGTCCTTGTGTTCCTGAGAAAGCACGGCAGCCTCAGGTCTGTCCCGCGCTCTTTGCGCCTTTCGTCGTGTCCTGTGGCATTCCTTCCGGAGCTCAGCTATTTCGGGAGTCCACCAGTACACTGTCTTTCTCCCTTTCCAGGGCCTGCGGCGAGGCATCGAGGCATCACAAGCCCCGCACAATAGAGACGTTACTTTCTTAACCAAGATTTCAGCCTCATGGGGACTTGTGGCCCCTCCATGCCAAGCAGGGATGGACGGTGACTCGATTCGAAGATACTCCTCGAATCTATCTTCGTCCATTTTTGGAACGTTTGGAACGTGAGTTTCCTTCCAATACCCGGAAGGCGATGTAATGATGATCACTACCATTGTATTGATCATCCATCACCCTCCAGTCGCCTATTCTCCCGGACGCAGCTTCTGTAGCGAAGGTTATGTCCGGGATAGAGACACCCCAACCCGGCCTCTCGTAGGTAGGCCTGTTGCCTCTATTCTGGACCACTAGTTTGCACCTAGTGGCCATTTCAAGCACCATTCGTCCCCTGGGATTAGTCGTTGGCATCCCCCATTCCAGAGCCCTGGCGTTGAAGTCTCCACCAAGGATGACGCGACCAGTCACCGTTCGGACCGTGTTCTCGATGCTGGCCAGCTTTGTAGCCAGCTCTGCCGAGTTGTCGTTTGGGGAGAGATAGCAACTTATATAAGTTGTCTCCCCGCACTTGGCCCAGACGTGGCAATTCCCTTTCCCTTGTTGGGTAAGGGACGTTTGGGCTCTGCCTCGAAGCCATATGGCGCAGCAGCCAGTGTCATCGGAAAGCCAGTACTTGTGGCTCATGTTGTAATATTGCTCGCTTAGTAAGAGGATATTTGCATCCTCTTCGCGAGCAATTTGATCCAACAATGCACCAGCTTCCCGTGCGTGTCGCATGTTCCCTTGGAGAACCTTGATCATTTCCGATGACACCTGCTTCTCGCCACAGCCAGAGCCTCCCGGTAGCTGGGGCAGTTTCCCTCACCAGGATAGTGCTCCGTCGAGCACTTATCCTTTCTGGACGTGCAAAGGAAGCACTTGGGCTTCTCCTTGTCACATTCCGTCCTTTTGTGGCCATTTTCTCCGCATTTAAGGCACGCCTTACTTCTGTCTGGGCCTTTACAGACATATTGACTATGCCCATAGCCCAGACATTTGAAGCAGCGTCGAGCATCCGCACGGAGGCGCACTCTGCTTGATGCCCAGCCAATCTGGATTTTGCCCTTTTTGGCCAGGCGCAAAGCGTCGGCCTCAAGCAGGTCTACCACAGCCATCTGGCTTGCTGTACCTTTGGTTTTGAAAATGGTGACCTGGAATAGGTCGCCATTTTCAAGACCTACAGCCTTGGCGACAGCTGCCTGAATCTCTTGCTCATTAGTGACCCCGTCCAAATCTCGAATTTCGAGTTTTAGAGTGGGTATCATGTCACGAACATTTGACTCAGGGCCCGTGACTGCCTTAACTGCTTCTTCAAGCTTTTGCCTGTCCTCAATGGCCTCCAGTTCTATAAGGACGCTGCCGTTCTGCGTTTTCCTTATCCGGTGGACCCTTGTGCCGGACTCTTCGAGGTTCACGCTCCTCTTTAATTCAAGGAGCGTTTCCTCGTAGCTTTTTCCCGCCGCCGGAGTAATCTGGAAGGCTTCCTTCCTTCTCCTAAACCTGCGTTTCCGCCTCGGTTTTTGAGGTTCCTCCACTTTGAGCTTTTCGCTCTGCTGCTTCGCTTTCGGCTTATTCCTCTTTGCCTTCTTCTTGGCTTCTTCCCATTTCTCTTGGGGTTTTCCCTGTTCCTGCTGCTGCTGCTGCTGCTGTACCACCTGCTGGTCAGACTTTTCAGTCTGAACAACTTGGCCGGTTTGCGGCCCCCTTGTTTGCTGTGATTTGGCAGCCGCTAACCTTTCTTTCTTCTGCCTTTTCTTTTCCGCCTTATTCTTGCGCCTTTTGCTCCCGTCGTTGGGATTGTCCGACTTCTCCCCGTCCGGCAGCTGAGGCTTTGGCTGCTGCATGTCCTTGCGCTGTTGGCTCTGCGCTCTCACTTGTTGCAGCAGCTGCTGCCTCTTCTCCTTTTCCTGACGTTGTTTTTCCTGCCTTTGATGCAGCCTACTTTCTGCCTCTTTAGATTTCTCTATTGAGAGCACTAGTATCTTTTCAGGCTTCGTCGACTTCCCGTTCTGACCTCGATCATGGGGAGTTTTTTTGGTAGCATGCCTCAATTCTGGAGAGCTATCCGAAAAAGAAGACGATCGGACTCTCTTTGCCGAATTTCTGTCGGCTACCTTTTTGATAGCAGACTCCATCACTTTGGTTTCTCCTTCCAGTCTCTCCCTTATCAGCTCAAGCTGTACAAGGACGTTACCGAATAGAGTGACGCCATTTTTTAGTGGCATGCCGCAGTTCTTTTGTTTCGTTGTTTGCTGCGACATGCTCTCATATGCATCCTTCATTTCAGCGTGGTGTTTTTCCATTGCCTGGACAGCTTCCTTCATCACAGCTATGTGGTGAAGAAAGGCGGCTGGCTTTTCCAGCGCTGCTTCGAAACCTTCATGAAGGCTGCCATCGCTGCCTGCTATGCGTTTAAATTGGTCAGCATAGCTCTCTCGTTTTGCATCTGCCATCCCCTGAGTAGATTCTACCTGCATTAGTTCTACTTGTTCTCCTTGGCAAGCTGCGTTTGAACTTGTCAGGGCTAGGGAGCCCTGTTCGTTATTGTTCTTTGGCGGTTCCTGCACGCTTTGAACCTTATTATCTTTGTTTTGCTCCATCATTATGTTTTGACTTTCCCTCCTTCTAACCTTTGCTGTCTTGTGTGGTTGAATGCGGTACATGATGCAGCCAATCAGCACGGTGATCTCGCAGTGGTCGGCCCCCCGAACTGGGTGTCCCCTAGCGTAGTGGCCTTGTGAAAAGCCTCCCGCTCACTGCAGCAGGGCCCTATCTGGGCGCTACCCGGCACTACTACAGAAAACAAGATTATGCGCCGGCTGATAGAGCAGCCAGACCCGTTAGCTAGACGGCTCCGGGCTCCTGTACTAACCGGCGGCCTGGAGGTGCAGTTCCCAGTTTTTGATCTGTACCCTCTACGGAGGTTGCCATCCCAATCCGGGGGGCCAACCACCGCGAGCCGCGATGATTGGCAGCATCACGCCGCTTGGTTTTTAATCTGAAAAAAAGGCTATTTCTGGTGTATCTGTAAGAATTAAGATAAAAAAGTGTGTTTAGTGGATTAATTGTTCGGTCTTTCACCGTTCAACACCCCGGGTACTAGTCCCAGGGGGTTGATCAATGTCAGTCCTGCAGATTTAGCGGGTTCGTACCACTCTAGTTGCTATCCAGCTCGCGATATTCTAGCCCGTCGCAAGACAGGAGTCAGACCTGCAACAGCCGTCACCCTCAGTGCGAAGCACAGGGGGGGGAGACCGTTAAAATTCCTACAGATTGAGGGGGGTTAAGCCCTCATGTCTGCTGACATAATACGATATTTTGCCCGTCGTATAAGCGGGATCCTCATAGGCCAATTTTAGCAGATGACCATGGTCCCAATGGTTCACATGGAAAATATTCTGTAAATTTTATCATTATAGGCAGCCAGGTAAGACCACTCAGGCCGTTGTTGCTTCGATTTGCATTGCAAAAGAAGCAAGCGATTCACCCCCAAACATCTGCTCCCATGATAAAGTAGTCATTAAATTTAATCTGCATAACTCTATGCAAATTTAGAAGCTAAGATCAATATACAAACTTGAGACGTCAGTCTCAGTGGCATTCCTGTTTCCACAAAAAGCCGTCAAGATTGAGCAGTCATTCGAGGGCCCCCCCGGTGGGAAAGAATCCTAGGCTCAGTCATGTCCGAGCCAGTCACCCACCACTGTCAGGGTTTATCTGATAATAACCAAGATTTAACCTTACGTCCCGAACGTTATTGGCTGCAACATTTAAGACACATTTAGATTAAACAATTTTTTGTTTATGACAGAAACACAAACAGCCAATCCCGACGAACTCTTCAGCTTTTTCGAGGCTTTTTCTGAATCCCCCCAGCAGGTGTTGGGCAAATGTCTCGGACGTGAAGGAACCAGCGGCAGTAAGTTCCTGACGGATTACGGTAGGAAGACACTGTCGTGGATCCCTACCCCAGAGAGACCCTAGCAGAGTGCATCGTTCTTTGATTACTTTAATTATTATAGTAAATAAATTATAATAGTTGCCATTCGTGATATCTGAAAAAGGGAAGGGTTATGTACCCTGTTAACAGATGTCTGCAAGAAAAAATGACGAACCCCTCGCAATGAGTTCGGCGTCAATCAGCAAAGAATCATCCCACCTGGCGTCCCTAGGAAAGCTAAGTAGGGTGAAACCACCATCATTATCATGCGGGGCCATTGAGACCCCAGCCATGGTTTCTGATAAGAATTACTTAGCATATAATAAGTATCTTGTAACAATTATTGTAAATGATTTAAACAAGAATAAACTACCACTACTACTACTACTACTACTACTACTACTACTACAACTACTACTACTACTACTACTACTACTACTACTACTACTACTACTACTACTACAACTACTACTACTACTACTACTACTACTACTACTACTACTATATTTTTTAGGTGCAGAAAATACCCGGAAAATCGTTGGAACTGCTGCGCTTTCAGAAAAAACGATAAATTAAGATTTTTGATAAATTCAAAAATTTAAGAATTATTAGTTTTTATTTAAATTAAATAATTTTAACAAAAATAAAATTCATTTGTTTATTAAAGTTTATTGTACTTGAAAATACATTCAAACACATATTTTACTCTTTCTCTATGCGTATTCTAAGAATTTAAATAATATAATCACATTTTATTATGTCTACGGTAACTATTTCTTTCGCTTATTAAATGAATATGAATAATAATTTTTTTATTTGATATGAGCATTTTAAATAATTAAAATTATATTTAAATAATTAAATTTCTATTAAAAATATATTTAAATTCAAATTTCAAGTTATCTTACGTCGGTATAGTAGTTTCGTTTCCTAAAAACTTAGTTTTTGGCGCATTCTTTAGCTTAAAATTATGTGGCGCCTGTGTTGCTATTTTTTACATATATTTTCAAATTTAATAAGGTATGATTTATATTTATTTAATTTTAAATTTTACTTTTAGATTAATAATATGTACACTATAATTACTAATTAAGTGAGCTTTCAAAAATATAATTTATTTTGAGTTTGATTTGATTTTAACAAGATGTCTAAGAAATTCTGTTGCCACGAAGAAAACAGAAAAAAAGTGTGTGCTACTTGTGGAAATAAGATTGTTTTAGGAAATAAAAATATAGAATTTTTTAGAATACATCCATCAATTGAAAAACTTATAAAACAAGAACTCAAAAATGAAAATTTTAGTATTGGTGACTCAAAATATCCATCAAGTATATGTAATACATGTCGAAATACGCTTTATGAATATGCAATAAACGATTCTCATAGGTTTTCACCTATTATGCCAAAGTATGAAAGTTTAGTTTTACTAAGAAATATTTCAAGATCAAAAGATTCTAGTGATTTACAATGTAACTGCTATATATGTTTAACAGCCAGAAAAACTAGTCATACTAAACCTTGTAAAGGGAAAGGTCTTAAACGCAAATTTACAAATAAAATAGACAAAAATAATGGGTTATATGCTTCCTCCAAAATTATTAAGACTTCTAAAATGAATAATGCTTCTAATTCTAAGATTATTAAAAGAAATAAAAGTGCAGATAATTTTAAAATTTGCAAAAAATGTTTTAAAATTATAAAAATCGTGGACATGTATGTAATAAAAAGAAACCAAAAAATTTACTATAAAATATTATGTAATTAGTTGATAAAGTACCTGATATACATCAAGAGCAAATTGCTGCCGAAGTCAAAAATAAAAAAATTAAATTACAAAATAATAAATTAACAACTAAAAATCTTAATGGTATTGACTTAGTATTGCAAAATAAAAATAACAAAAATACACAAATAATTGTGAAATCAGAACCTAAAAAATCTGTTGTTTTTGATTTTGAAACTCTGGATAATTTTCAAAATAATTATTGCGAATCTAATAAGAAAATGAAAAATGTTTGCTACTTACTTAGATCTGTTGGTGGTAGAAAATCTATAAAATCAGAGTATAGAAAACATGCTTCTAAAAAGTCTAAGCTTTTAGCAAGTTTTTATAATCATAATATATTAGAATGTGATACAAAAAAAGATAAAAATGGAAAATATGGTAATTATATATTTCAAGTTTTAAAAAATTTTTAATAAATATTAATAACTTATAAAAATTGATTTAAATGCATAAAACATATTTTTATTAATTTCAATTTCAATTACTTAATATATTAATATTATAAATATTAGAAATACTTCTGTAACAGATTCTGTATTATTTACTTATTTAAACTATATTATCTTGTAACAATTTATGTAAATTACAAACAAGAAATAAATATTACTACTACTACATATTTTTATTTTGTAATTTTAGTAAAAGAAAAAAGGCCAGTTCTTTGGGCAGACGCTGAGGAAATCATTGAAAAAGTCATCGATTCAAGACAAATTGTAGGATATAGTTTAATTAAAATTATGGCTGATGGAGGAAAAGGCTTCTTTAAGATTTGTATGTCAATAGTTCCAGAAAACTATTTACATGATTTAGAAGACGAATCTAAGAAAAAAAGAACATTATATTCTGAAAGAGGTAGAAATGGTAAGAAAGCTAAATTATCAAGTGTAAATAGGCTAATAATGTTATGCTGGGTTCCTGAAATAAAGGAAACATATGAGAATGTTAAGTTATTATTTGAAATAACTAAGGTTAATAATATTTTATGTAAATTTGTTTCTGATTTTAAGTTATTATTAATTGTAAATGGTCAACAAACCGCTAGCCAGAGAAGCCGTTTATGGCATAATGGAATTAAGTTGGCTTACATGAATCAGTTGGTATTGGTATTTTTTTTGAAAATATTTTTCCTTTAAACGTGCAGCAGACAATGATAGCAATACAAAAAAGGTACCAGTACCAACCGATTCATGTTAGCCAACTTAATTCCATTTTGCTATAAACGGCTTCTCTGCCGCTAGCTCAACATATCCTTGCCCTTATTGCAATGTATCTCTCAATGATTTAAAAAATCGAGAAAAAGTTTGTGCCATTAAAATAAATGACCCTAATGTAAATCCTGGTAAAAAGGTTTTTGAAATAAGAAAATTTAGTGATTTAGAAAATGATTATAATAAATTTTGTACTGTTAGTAACCGCACAAATACAAAAAAATTTAAAAAAATAAGGAAAATCAGAAAATCCATTTCTATGAACTCGTTTATACTAAAGCCAAAAGATTTTCATAGCATAGAAGTTGTATGAAATTTCCTGGAGAATCCAAATCTAAACTTATTTGACTCGTACGAGGTCATTTAGTGCGGGAAAATTCAGAAAAACTGTTGAAAATGATGAAAATCCGACTTTTGTATTTGAGGCATTTGGTGTGAGCTCGTTTACATCAAAGCCTAAAAAATATTTAAACAAAGAAAGTATGTAAAATTTCCCTGGAAATCCGAATTTTCCCTTATTTAAATCATTCGGAGTCGTTTAGAGCGGGAAAATTCAAAAAAATGAAAAAAAATGAGAAAAATTGAGGAAAATTTACGATTTTTCGATTATTTTAGGTTCTAGGAAGATCGCATCTAGGTTGATATGGCATCCGAATATATATATAAAAACACGCTTTTACTGAGAAGCTTCATAAAAAACTCGGATATACAATTTTTCTGTAGTTTCCGTCAAATACCTTGAAAATTTATCGATTTTCCGGCTCCCCGTGTAGAAATTTTCAAAAACTAATGGCAGGACTGGATACCTTAGGAAATTTTCTCTTTTTTCATAATTTTAAATCGTTCCCAGAATAAATGGCATATAAAAGAAGAATGAGCGGCTGAGGAAAGATGAAAACGTGTTTTTATTTCAAAAATTCGCCCTGGGCTTAGTTTTCAATATTAAGGGCTAAAATTTGGGGACATAGTCCATTTTGGATAGGTAATTGGCAAAAAAAAAACTTTTTAGCCGGTTTCAGCGACCCGACCTGGAAACTTTTTCTGAATTCACTAAGAATCACTCTAATACAATTGTAATTTTATTTATTTATTTTAGTATTATTATATAATACGTTTAATATATATATACTGTTAAAAAAAATTAAATTAAAAATGATGTTATTAAATAAATTAAGTATGTATTTTTTTTTTAGTTTTTTTTTTTTGGGACCCCTTATGGACATGATAATATGGACATATAAAATGTGATTATTCTATTTAAAATTTTAGAACACGCATAGAGAAATAGTAAAATATGCCTTTTTATGTATTTTTATGTACAATAAACTTTATTAAACAAATGAAGCTTATTTTTGTTAAAATTATTTAATTTAAATAAAAACTAATAATTCTTAAATTTTTGAATTTATCAAAAATCTTAATTTATCGTTTTTTCTGAAAGCGCAGCAGTTCCGACGATTTCCCGCGTATTTTCTGCACCAAAAAATATATATTTTGAGTGGGTAATATCCATTTTTATCACCATTTTGAACCTCCTCAACTGGTCATTCAGGCCACATGTGTGGATCTGACCAACACTTATTCGACAAATCAATAATTCTACACAAAAAAGTTTTGCAGAATCATTAAATACTAAAAATCGTTGAGCCGAAAAGTTCAACACAAATTTTTTTCAGTCAAAGTATTTAACGCCATTTTAAATATTAAATAACTAATTTCTTTTATATAATAGCATAAACAAATATCACTTTACATAGTGTGTTGAATATTTCAATTAGAAAAAGTTTGTGATCTTTTTGGCACAGCGATAGACATTAAAGTTTAATCTTTCAACAAAAATAGTAAACTTTTTTTATTTTAATTTTAATTTAACATCGGTTTTATGTAATTTCTTTCATTAAACACAGGCACACAAATAAATTATTAAAAATACCATAAAAAATAAAAAAATGAAAAAAAAATTTTTTCACAGCTTCGAAAATATTTTATAAAATTTTAAAGATACCTCCGTTTTAAATAAAAATTTAGGAGAATACGTAAAAATTAGTGCCGAATCGAATACTTCAAACTTGTGACAATAAAGTTTGTCAATAGTCTCGAGATATTTCAATTTTTTTTTAAATTTTCAAAAATTTTATCAAGTTTAAAACCACTGAAAATTAGATATTTCAAAAACTACGATAGCTGAACTGAAAATCTATAGCCTATGTCAGCCGCAGACTTTTTATCTTTATTTTGACACCGGTTTCATGCCAATTAGTTCGGCGGTTCTTGCGTGATGAGTGGACAGACAGACAGACAGACAAACAAATAAATTTTCAAATATATATAGTATTAAGATAAGATATATAAATCTTTAATTTGTATGTTTGTTTGTTTGTTTGTTTGTTTGTCTGAAATGGATAAACTAGAGCGCGATAAAAGTTAGAGACGCGGGGTTTATGGCAAAAGATAACAAATTTACGTTTCAATTTATAACGAAAAAAATTTTTTATGTTGAAAAAACTGGTTTTCTATGAATAAAATTTTTATCAAATTTTAAAAAAAAACCTAAAAAACTGAAAACCGAGGAAAATTTTTTTATCAAACTTAAGAAATAAAAAATTTAATACATATAAGTAGATATAAATTTATTATTTACTTAAAATTTATTAATTTAAAAAAAAAACATTTTCTTCCTCTTTAAAATAATCATTTAATAGTTTAGACTAACTTCATTCTCTATTATAATTAGAGAATTAATCAGAGCCTATAATTTTTCTTTAATTTTTTACCTACGCTGCTTTGAATCCCTTTAATGTGTTTGCAGCATTTGTAAATTCGCAGTGAAACATGGTTTTGTTGCGTAACAGAAAAATATTGAAGTATATTTGAAAAAGGTGGGCGGACCCTCATCTGAAAAATCTGAATCTGTTTGCATAATTATAAATTTCCAGTGAAAAATAATTTTTTGAAGCAACAGAAACAGAAGTAAATGTGACACAGGGGAGCGGAGCCCCCCCCCCCCTCCAACTTTTGCTCGTATACATATAAATCTTTAATTTTGTATGTTTGTTTGTTTGTTTGTTTGTCCGAAATGGATAAATTAAAACGCGATAAAAGTTAGAAACACGGAGTTTACGGCAAAAGGTAGCAAAAATTACCGTTCAAAACATAAGTTAGGTTTCGTTTCAATTGATAACAACAAAAATTTTTTGTGTTGAAATAATTGAATTTCCATGAACCTAAAAAACCTAAAAAACTTTAACGGGAAAATTTTTTTATCAAAAAGAATTTTATTCGATTCGGGTATATTTTTTAAAAAGCCACCTAAATTTTCAAGGTAATCAGTTCAATCTTTCAAAAGTTACAATACTTTTTCGAAAATTATAAAAGTTTTGGACTAATATTATATATATTTCTAATTTTTATCAGTCGCTTATTTAGTAAATGAATAAAGTGACAAAAAGAAGCTTGAACAGCTATTATCAGGAGGAATCCTAGAATGTGTACTCGAGGGAAACATCGACTGTTTTTTGATCTAATGGAAGGAAAGCAAAGCTTTGTATTGCTGATCATTATCTATCTGGGTTCATATGTCCGTAATTTTTATGATTCAGTAAATTTTAGATAATACTTCGGGTAAAAAAAGGTTATTTTACAAAATATTGAGTACTCCTGATGCATAATTTTGAGATACAGCTGCTCAAAAGTTGAATTTTTCAATTTTTTTGATTCCAGCTGTCCAGTTCAACCTAAAATAACTCAAAACCATTAAACTTTTTATAAATAAATATTATTATTATTTTTTTTTTTTTTTTTTTTTTTTGTCAAGGGAATCTTGTGAATCTTACATCAGCCATGGAGTGTTTGCCATGACCGCCCAGTTGCACAAAGTGTACAACTGGGAGACCACCATCGAACGCGGTTGCTGGCTACGCCCCAGATTCTTACTGGATAAAGACTCTATAAACCCCCCTGCGCTTGTTTGCCCCAAACCGGAACTCCCTTTTCAGGTATAACTTCAGTTTGGGACGCGCAGCCTAGGCAACTGGCCGCTGCCTTCCCCCAGACTAGTGACAGGAGAGCAATCTACGATAGAAAGCCCTCCTCCTTTTTCTTCAACAAGGTGGCCCTTACGTACTCTGCTACTTTGTTCCAATTTTCAGAACTCTGTAGCATTTCCGGAACCACCTTCTCTGGCCTCCAAATCGGGAAGGGCGGGCGCCCTTCCACGTAGCGCACACATCCGAAGAAAGTGTGCTCCACTGTATCCTTCTCGCCTGGGCAGTGCAAGCACTCCTCTGTTGCCACCTTATGCCAATGTTTCAACATTGCACGGAAGTACCCGTGTCCAGTTAAAAATTGGGTGAGGTAAAAATCCACCTCCCCATGTTTTCGTCCAGTCCATGCCTGCAGATCTGAAATCAGTCTGCGCGTCCATCGGGCATTTTTCTCTTCCTCCTTTTTCCACCGTTCATGCCATTTTCCCATAGAGCTGGAGCGGGCGCGAGTGGATGCCAATTCGCGGTCCTCTACACTATCGTAAATGTATTTCCGCTCCAACGCTAGCAGGTCGATGGGTATGACCGATGCTACTACCTGAATCGCCTCGAGCGATACCGTATGGTACGCGCAGGCGATCCTCAGGGCCGCTTGCCGCTGCACAGACGATAATTTATGTCTGTACTTGGTAAATTTGGTGATATCCGCCCAGATCTCAGATCCATAAAGCAGGACAGAGTTGACAACGGACATCAACAATCTTCACTTCCCGGGTTTGGGCCCTCCTATGTTGGCCATGAGCCTTGAGAAGGAGGATGCGATCGACGCGGCCTTCTCACTTGACCTCTGAAATTGTTCCCAGAAGTTCAGCTTGTTATCAAGCAGAACTCCCAGGTACTTAACCGATGTCTTGGCTTGGATCGTGTGAGGGTTTCCACCATCATCGACATTTACATCGATGTCCGTGGAAATTGTTGTTCGACGGGTCAGCAGTACGATCTCCGTTTTTGGGATCGCGAGCTGGAGCCCGTGCTCGCCCATCCAGAGATTGATCTGTCTCATGACTAGATTCAACCTCTCCTGGGTTACCTGCATGTCCCTGCCGGTGATGGTCAGAGCCACGTCGTCCGCGTACCCGATCAGAGAAGCTCCTTCCGGGAGGTGAACGCGCAACAGGCCATCGTAAAAGGCATTCCACAGATCCGGTCCGAGAACCGAACCTTGGGCAATGCCCGCACTCAGAACCCTCTGTCGCCTGCCATCGAGCGTGTCGTAGAGCAGTCTCCGGTCCCGTAGGTAGTCCTTTATTACGTTACCCAGATACCTGGGTATCCGGAAATCGTACTCGAGAGACCGGATCATGTCATCCCACCTGGCCGAATTGAAAGCGTTTTTGACGTCCAGCGTTACAAGAAGGACGTCTTTGCGAATTGCAGGCCGCTTTTCCCTCTCAGCCTCTACGGTATCCACGACACGCCGGATGGCGTCTATCGTGGAATGCCCCTCACGAAATCCATACTGCTCCTCGGAAAGGCCACCGCCCTCCTCGATAGCTCTTCTCAACCTTGCCCGGAGCATGCTCTCCATCACCTTTCCGATGGTGTTTAACATGCACAAGGGTCTGTAAGATGATGGAGAGTCCGGGGCTCCACCTTTACCCTGGTTCAGGAGCACGAGACGTGCCACCTTCCACTGCTTTGGAAACACTCCCGCCACCAAGCATGCATTGAACATGCTTAACAGGATACCAGGGATTATTTTGACCGCTCGTTTGAGCACTTCCGCAGGTATCCCGTCCGGCCCCGGCGCCTTGCCATTTTTCATGGTCTTGATGGCCTTCACCATCTCGTCCTCGCTGAATAACGGCACTTCCTCTCTGGGTATCGCCTCTACCGGGTTTTCCCGGATGGGCTGCTCAAGGAAGAGAGCGCCGATGATTCGTTCGGTCGATACTGCGTCCATCATGTTGTCAGACCCCCGGTTTAACTTGCCCATTACGACTTTGTAACCAAGACCCCAGGGGTCTTTGTTTACATCCTCGCGTAATGAACGCAGGCATCGAGCCTTGCTTTGACGGATAGCTTTCGCCAGCCGGTGTTTAGCATCCTTATGTTCCTGGGAAAGTGCAGCAGCTTCGGGCCTGTCCGGTGCTCTCTGCGCCCTTCGTCGCGTCCTGTGGCACTCCTTGCGGAGCTCCGCTATTTCGGAAGTCCACCAGTAAACTGGCTTTCTCCCTTTCCAGGGCCTTCGACGAGGCATAGAGGCGTCACACGCCCCTCGCAGTAGAGACGTTACTTTCTTGACTAAGATTTCAGCCTCGCGGGGACCTGTAGCCTCTCCATGCCAAGCGGGGACGGACGACGACTCCATTCGAAGATACTCTTCGAACTTGTCCTCGTCCATCTTTGGTACATTCCAACCCAAGGGACGCCTCTTGTACGGAGGCCGTTGGGAGGTTCCCTCAAGCACCCGGAAGGTGATGTAATGATGGTCGCTACCATTGTAACCATCCATCACCGTCCATTCGCCGATTCTCCCAGACGCACCTTCTGTTGCAAAGGTTATGTCTGGGATAGAGGCACCCCAACCTGCCCTCTCGTAGGTGGGCCGGTTTCCTTTATGCTGGATCACTAGTTTGCATCTAGTGGCCATTTCCAGTACCTGCTGTCCCCTAGGATTGGTCGTCGGCATGCCCCATTCTAAGGCCCTAGCGTTAAAGTCTCCAGCAAGGATAACGCTTCCAGTTACCGTCCGAACCGTGTTCTCGATGCTGGAACAGCTTGAAAAATTAGGAATTATTATTATTATTATTATTATTATTATTATTATTATTATTATTATTATTATTCCCGCAGAGTAGGAAGTAAGGAGGACGCGGAGAATGTAGTATCCGAAGTAATGACGCTGCTCAAAAAAGCATGTGACGCTTCCATGCCTCGAAAAAGGTTTAATGGAAGGAACCCACCTGTATATTGGTGGAACACAGAAATTGCAGAGTTACGCTGGCAAAGCCACATGACGCGAAGAAGAGCAACTAGGGCCAAGTCTCGCGAAGAAGCAAGGGAACTGATGAGAGTTCATAAGGAAGTGAAGCGATCTTTGAGGCGGGCAATCAATGCCAGTAAGATCCGCTGCGAAAGGAATCTGTGCCTTGAAGTGGACAACGATCCCTGGGGATTGGGCTTCAAGATAGTCACGAAAAAGCTAAGGGGATTTGCTGCTAGCTCACTAATGGACGAAGAGGAAGCAAGGACAGTAGTTGATGCTCTGTTTCCGATGCACCCGACGAGAATAGACCAAGAGGAGGACATTAGGGTAACCGAAATCCCGTACTTCACGCAAGAAGAGCTGTTCGCTGCCGTAGACTCTCTCAGAAATAAGAAAGCCCCCGGCCCAGACGGCATACCAGCCGAAATTATAAGAATCGCTGCGCACGAGTGTCCGTCATTGATATTAATGATGTACAACTCGTGCCTACGAGCTGGATTATTCAGTAGGCGATGGAAAAAGGCACTGTTGGTCCTTATCAGTAAAGGAAAGGGAGATTCCACACTCCCGTCCTACTGGCGACCACTAGGACTGCTGGATACAGCTGGAAAGGGCTTCGAAAAAATGCTACAACCGCGTATCTTAAACGCAGTAGAAGCAGCAGGGGATTTATCTCCTCGGCAATATGGATTTAGACGGGGGAGGTCCACGATCGGGGCTGTGAAGGAGGTCGTTGACGCGATAACTAGGGCCCAAACGGGTAATCATTACTCACGTAAAATTACTCTTTTGGTCACCCTGGACGTCAAGAACGCATTCAATTCTGCAAAGTGGACAAAGTTCCTTCAAGGACTAAATGACTTTGCAGTACCAAATTATTTGATGCGGGTAAGGAAGAGTTACCTAAGTGACAGAGTACTATTGTACGAGACTCTTCAAGGGTAAGAGAAGTAGGAAAGTGACAGCTGGTGCAGCTCAGGGCTCCATATTGGGACCTGACCTATGGAACATCTCTTATGATGGTATCCTGAGGATGGAGTTAGCGGATGGCTGCTTTATGATAGGCTATGCGGATGATATTGCCCTCGTGATCATAGCAAGGAACGTGCAACAAGCACAGGATAGCTTGAGCGTCTGCATGTTAAAGACAAACGCATGGATGGAAGAGCACGGATTAAGTCTGGCAGTCGCTAAGACCGAGATCGTGATGTTCACGGGGAAGCAAATCAATACCGTTATTCCAATACGGGTTGACGAGGATACCATTATAGAGACGAAAAGGTTCGCCAAATATCTTGGAATAGTTTTGGATACGAAGCGGACCTATTTCGAACATATTTCTCAAAGGGTCAAGAAGGCAGGTACCACGACGCTAGCCCTGAGCAGGCTGATGTCGAACATGAATGGACCAAAGTCCAGCAGGAGAAAGCCGCTAATGTCCGTAACTCACTCCATCCTATTGTACGGAGCGGAGATTTGGAGTGAGGCACTGGATAAGGATATATATTCGAAAGGTATGATAAGAGTGCAGAGGCAGGGTGCTCTGAGGGTTTCTTGCGCATACAGGACTGTCTCGGAAGCGGCAGTTCTTGTCATCGCAGGAATTATTCCTATTCAGCTACTTGCCAAAGAGCGTAAACTTATTTATGATAGAAAAAATGAAGGCGACGTCGACCGTATCAGAGCGGAAGTTAGGAGGGATGTGATGCTGGAGTGGCAGACGCTCTGGAGGGATGGCACAGACAGCGCATGGACCAGGCGCCTCATAAAAGAGGTCGCGCCCTGGACTCAGAGAGGGCACGGAGAGGTAAACTACTTCTTGACACAGTTCCTCAGTGGCCATGGGCTTTTCCAATCTTATCTCTTTAGGATGGGAAAGGTCGTGAGCCCTGAATGTGTATTCTGTCCCGACAAACGAGATGACGCGCGTCACACGTTTTTCGAGTGTGACCGCTGGATAACTAAAAGGAGAGCGCTGGAAGCAGAGGTTGAAGAAGTCACACCCGATAACATAGTCGGAAAAATGCTCCAGAACGAGGAATCATGGAGCGTCGTGGCAAGGTACGTGGAGGAGATTTTGCGTACAAAAAAGTTATTGACGACACCCTAACTAGGAGCCGCGTGTCGGAGCAGTCAAAATAGACGGTTCTTGCACGTGGCACCAATGGGGGGATAATGGAGGACGTACAAGGATATTTATTTATTTATTTATTTATATACTTATTTATTTATTTATTTATTTATATATTTATTTATTAATAAAGTTACTTATTTATCTAGTTGACGACACGGTGAATTAACAAGAAGGAGAAAGAAAGGATTAATGGATGGAAGGATCTTCAAACAAAGAGGATACATGGCCTTAAGTCAACCCGATGTAATGTGATAAACGGTTCCGGGCTGACTTGTATAAGGTATGATGAGGGGTGAGTTTAGTCGGTAATTCTTTGTAGAGTGCCTTGCCATCATGGAGTCCGACACTGTTCAGAACACCGGGTTCTGTTCGTGCGTAACGCATTCTCACCTCTCTGCCACTATGCAAAAAAAAAAAAAAAAATTATTATTATTATTATTATTAGCAGTACGATCTCCGTTTTGGGGATCGCAAGCTGGAGCCCGTGTTCGCCCATCCAGAGGTTGATCCGTCTCATGACGAGGTTCAACCTCTCCTGGGTCACTTCCTTGTCCGTACCAGTGATGGTAAGGGCTACGCATGGGGCTACGTCGTCAGCGTACCCGATCAGGGAAACTCCTTCCGGGAGGTGGACGCGCAACAAGCCGTCGTAAAAGGCATTCCACAGGTCCGGTCCGAGAACCGAGCCTTGCGCTATGCCTGCACTCAAAACCCTCTCTCGCCTGCCATCGAGCGTTTCGTAGAGCAATCTCCGGTCCCGCAGGTAGTCCTTCAGGACGTTTCCCAGGTACCTTGGTATCCTGAAATCCTGCTCGAGAGATCTTATCATGTCATCCCACCTGGTGGAGTTGAACGCATTTTTAACGTCCAGCGTTACCAGGAGGACGTCCTTGCGGATCGCATGTCTCTTTTCCCTCTCATTCATTACGGTGTCTACGACTCGCCGGATGGCTTATATCGTGGAATGCCCTTCGCGAAAGCCATGCTGTTCCTCGGAGAGGCCACCGCCCTCCCTGATCGCAGTCTTCAATCTTGCCTGGAGCATACTCTCCATCACCTTACCAATGGTATTTAACATACACAGAGGTCTGTAAGATGAATTATTTATTATTATTAATATTATTAGATTTATTTTGTTGAAGAAAAATACAGTAACACTCCAGTTTTACATAGTTAATATAAAGTTACATTGTGGTAAATATAAATTAATAGAATTAATTTTTATAAAATAAATAAAGACTTTAAGTAAATATGTAAATAATATATAAGTAAATATAAGTAAAATTAGTTAATAAAAATTTTAAATAATTAAAAATTAGTCAACAATAAGTAAATGTCTAGTAAATATAAGTAAATATATGTTAATCTTTTGCCTTATAAAGTCCCCAGGGGTCGTTGTCAACTTCAATACTTAGCTTCCTTTCACAGCGAATTTTGCTGGCGTTGATCGCCTGCCTTAGGGATCGCTTAACTTCTTTGTGAAAGTTCATGAGTTCCCTTGCTTCTCCGCGGGACTTTGCTCTAGTCGCGCTTCTTCGCGTCTTGTGGCTTTGTCTGCGGAGCTCTGCAATTTCAGGGTTCCACCAGTACACAGGTGGGTTCTTTCCATTAAACGTTTTTCAAGGCATGGAAGCATCACAGTCTTTCTTAAGCAGCGTCATTACTTCGGATACGAGTTTCTCTGCGTATTCCTTACTTCCTACTCTGCGGGGATTCGCTAGAATTGCCCCTTGTCTCATCGATAAAACTTGTATGAATCGTTCGTTATTCAGCTTATTGAGGTTCCAACCTCTTGGTTTCGGCTTTAATATAAATTATTACCTACAAAAAAATAATTAACAATACTATGTGTATCTTATTTCAGTTATTTAGAAAAGTGAGATTATAGCAGTAGACAAAATATTTATAGAAAAAATTTTAATATTCTTCTGAAAAAAACCAAAAAGAAAATACTTTATCATGACGCCATTTTTTTTTACCAGAAAAAAAAGTGAAGAAAGATGAGTTAAACCGACAAAAATGAACAAAAAAATTTAAACATAGAAATTTTTGAACAAAAAAAGTTTACCAAAATTTTTTGACAAAAAAACAAATGAAAAAATGAACATAAGAAGTTGAACATAGAAATTTTCAAGTTTTTTCATTTTTTTAAGTTTGTTCAACTTAAAAATTTCTATGTTCATTTTTTCATTAATTTTTTATTGTTTTTTTGTCAAAAAAACTTTTTTTATTCAAAAATTTTTATGTTCAATTTTTTTTATTCAAAAATTTCTATATTCAACTTTTTTTGTTGATTTTTTTCTGTTCAATACATCTTTGTTCACTTTTTTTTCTGGTAAAAAAAAATGGCGTCATCATCATTTATTGGTTTCCTTTTTTTTCTATGGTGCATTCCCATGAGCACGACACTTTTATTACAATATTTTGTCTTCTGCTGTAATTTCACTTTTAAAAACAATTGGTATAAGATAAATATATTATTGTTAAGGGGCCACAGAACCAAAAAAATTTTAAAATCAGTTTTTTTAATTTCTAACAAAATTTATTGATTAAATTTAAAAAAAAAAGAGTCTCATGCCCTCCGCAATAAAAAAAACACATCAAACCAGTCTAAAAAAAATTTTTAATTTTATCATCCTTTCAAGAATTTTTGGGAATTCGGAAATTTAGAATTTTTTTCCAATTTCCAAAAATTCTTAAAGGGATGGTAATATTAAAAATTTTTTTTTCCTAGCATATGTTTTGACCGGTAATTTTTGCCATTTTTAGCTGTAAACTCCGTGTCTCTAACTTTTATCGCGTTCTAGTTTATCCATTTCGGACAAACAATCAAACAAATAAACATACAAAATTAAAGATTCATATAGTAGCATTAGTTGTATTTATTTCTTGCTCATAATTAGTTACATAATTCTTACAAGAATTCTTATTTTCTATACATACATTTCTTATTATAATAATATACTTTTTTTTTATAATTCTAATTAAATTAAGATAAAAATTAAAAATTAAATATAAAAAATTAAATGAAATATAATTATGCTTAGTCTAGCATTGTATAAGTTTAAATTTTTATTATTTAAACTTGCTGAATAAAAATAACAATTAAAAATCTCTCTTCCCCTCTCATCTTATATGTTACTTTATTTCTTTCTCTTTTGGTTTGCTATTTATTTTATGAACTTTTTTTTTGTCTTTCTATATTTTTTTTCTATTCTTTTTTTTTTTTTTTTTTATATATCATGATAGCTGTTTTAATTTATTAATTTCTTTTTTTGAGAGTTTATTCACTCTCTTCATTTAAAATTATATAAATAAAATTAACAACTTTTCTTGCTCTTTTTTCATGTAGGTTATTTAGTAAATATAAGAAACCATTTTCCACATGACTATTCAAATTTTCTGGGATTAAGTTCTCCATATGTTTTTTATGCTTTTCACAATGGGTTATTAAGTGGAAAATGTTTCTTTTATCACCACACAACTCACAATATTTATTTCCATCAAGTTTAGCTTACAGATGAAAAATTATAAGTTTAGAATAAGAAAAGAAATCTAGGCTACTATTTTCATCAACTTTACACCGCTATACAATCTTTAAAGAGAATACAGATTAGCTAATCTATTGAAAAAGTGGAAAACAAATATGATGAATTATGAAAGAATTTTATTTTCAGTTGACACCCACCACTCTCCTATCTTTAAACTATAATACGGATTTGACGAGTTAAGGTCGAGAAGTGTCATACTAAAATAATAGAATATATTTTTTAATTTGAGAAAAAATTAATTGAAGTTCTCAAAAGAATTTTAATTTGACCTTGCTTGCAGAAACCAGGATCAGCCAGAGTTATGTTAGAAATATGCGCCAAATTTTTAGTTTTCGGATCCGCAGTTGGTGTATAAGAAGATACTTTAGGTAGTAAATAGGCCTGAAACATGATTCAACAATTATAGAAGAAACAAGGTGTAATATGAAACATGACTAATTTTTTACAAGTATAGTCACTTTTACCGCCTATACCTGAAATAGGTAGGCTAGTCGTCGTATGATTTGTACATAACCTTCTACATAACGACGGATGAATAAATGAAGCTTGGGATGCTTGTTCTACCAAGGCTCGAACAAAAAATTCATGCCCATCCTCATTTACCACCCTCACGACTGCTGTAGACAGTAAAGTTTGAGAAGGAGAGTTAATAAAATTTACTGACGTAACATGTGAACTGGAAGCAGTTTGTGTCACAGATGAATTTGAGTTTGGGCCTGAATCTGAATTATTAATATTTGTACCTTGCAGTCTTTGATTGATAGATTTTACAAAACTATCATCATGTAAAGAGGTAAGGTGTTTCTTTTTACAGATATCGTTACCAAGACAATTGCTACATCTGGGAAAAATTTTACATAATCATATCTCGCCTGTGGAGTCATTTTAATGAAATTAGGACTTTTATTAAGATAATGATTGTTTTTACACATAGGACATAGGACACATTATTTATTTATTAAAAAAAGCATGAACATAAATTTTAAAAAATTTTGATTTTTTACAAGGTTTAATTTTATTAATTTCAACTTTTATTTTCTAATAAATGTAATTCCTAATAATTATTGTATATAATTTTTCATAAAAATTTTAAAATTTTGTATTCAAAATTAAGGGGGGAGAATGTTAAGAAAATAATGTAAATAAATTATATGTGTATGTAAAAGAGAGAGGGAGTAAATATGCACGCCGTCTTTCAGAAGAGAAGAAACTTTTGAATATAAACTTAAAATGATGTGCGCGTCTTTCAGAAGAGAAGAACCTTTTGAAAGTAAACTTGAAATGATACGCACGTTTTCCTTCATATAAAGAATAAAAAGATGGCAATGAATAAAATTTTGCTGTCGTTTTCAAAACGATGCGCGCGTCTTTCTTCATAAATTTTAAGCGCCAATTTCATGAGAAATCCACGTGGTTTTTAAAAAAAAATTTTTTTTTCAAATTAATTTTGAATGTAAATTGAAATATTTTTCTTTTCAAACTTGGCACAACACAAATATAATAAGAAAACAATTTTTGTAAAGAAAAAAAACTTCACCATGTGCACGTGAATATTTTTTTTTATCTTGTTTTTTTTTTACACAGAAGTTTTTTATCCACTCATTTTAAAAATAATAAACACCACACTTCTTAATTTATTTAGAAAATAAAATTTTTCTTGTTATAAATGATCCACTTGGTTAAACTCAAAAAGAAATTAATGGCGCAGATTCGATGTTGATGATTATTTTAATTTTTATTCAAACTTTTTCTCAAAGGCCAAATATTCTGTAACTGCCATTAAAACAAACTAGTGGATTGGTGGATGAGGATGAGATGGATTACTATTTCTCTCTCTCTCTCTCTCTCTCTCTCTCTCTCTCTCTTTTACATACACATATAATTTATATACATTATTTTCTTAACATCTACCTTTTCCATACCTGTTTCTGCTCTTACTGCATATTCAAGTGTATTTACTGGTATTGCTAACAACTTTCTATAGAGTATGTTTTGTATTTTTTCTAGTTCTTCGACAAATTGTAAGCTCCAAATTGGTGCTGCGTACAATACTATTGACGATACTACACTGAAAAAAAAATCCGCTAGCGGCAAGCGGAATTTTTTTTCAGTGTAGTGTTTTTTTTTTTTAAATTCACCCGAATAGAATCTGCAAGTATGGGCTGCTCTGGCCCGGTTTGGGAGCCATACTTTCCAGATCCGGCCAAGTATGGAACCCGGACCAGGGCCAGATCAGCATTTATTATAATTCCGAACTTACCATAGAATCAGCAGTAAAAAGTAGTTGCATTAAAGCAGCCGAAAAAGAAAAAGCCGATGTTATAGAAAAAATGCAAGAACTCGTCAAAGAATTGTAAGATGAAAAAAATTTTAAATTTAATTATTAAATAATGCATAAAATTTGCTAACATTTTTAATTTGTGCTTTAATAATGTTATACAATTTTCAAAAAAATGTAAGTGTTATTTTCTTTTGAAAATAATGCTTTAAATTATAGTTTATAATTTTCTTAAGATTGAATTGTAAATATTGAGATCTATATAACATCGATAATTTATTAATTTTGTAAAATAAAAGTTTGCTTTGTTTTTATAATTATGGAATTATGGATAAAGAATTGTACATAATAATTGATTTTTTGCACTTGATTGTTTACTTGATTTTAATTAATACATATGATTCTAAATTTATTTCAAACGCAATCAAAATGTGTGCAGCCAGTTTTATACATATTTAAAAATAAATACATGATAATAACAATAAATGTAATTTATTAACAACGATTCATCCAATTTATCCACGTTTACAAGTTCATTTTTATATTTACTTATTCTAGACCAGAAGTTTTGAGTATTTGCGCAAGACGCGACAGGGAGCAGACGTGTATTCGGAGTGCTAAACTGTCGTAAATACAATAACTATTTAACAAAAGAAAAAAAAAAATTCATTCATTTAAAATTAAACTCTTATTAGCTTAAAAAAAATGACAGAACCATCAAATTTAGAATTAAAACATTTATTAACCGAAGTGTTAGAAAGTGTTAAAAAATATGAAAACCAAATCCAAAATGTCGAAAAATCATTGGTATCTAACACGCGGGAAATAAATGTTATAAAAAGTGAAAACGACGAATTAAGAAAAAGCAATGCTGAACTAAAAAATGATCTAAATAAATTAACAAGAGTTGTGAATAAAAATAGCTTCAATCCAAGATTAAAATATGTGATCCTCCATAATATTAAGGATAATAAATTTATGAATACAAATCTTTTTTACAAAGTTTTAGAAATTGTGAGTGAGATAGAAATATATGAGCAGCACATCGGCTCAATAAGAAGAATTGGTAAGAAGGAAGGAAAAAGACCAGTAGTTATCACTCTAACTTCCTTAGCTACAAAAAAGATCTTCTTTGATAACTGTTCTTTCTTTAAAAGCAAGGGTATTATAGTTACAAATGATACCACTAAGAAAGAAAGAGAAGATTACAATAACTTAAAAGAAATAAAAAATAAGCTATTAAACTTTGGTTGCAAGGCAAAGATCAAAAAGTTAAAGTTACTAATTGATAACCACTGCTTCGACATCGATCAAGCTTAGAAATATCTAGAGGAATTAGAAAAGGAGATCAAAGAGAGAATCGAACATGATTCACTAGAAAACAATAATAACAATGACATTTCAGGAGGGGAAGCCCTCACGACACCAGCAAAAAAGAGAGGGAGGGAAAGCTTTTCCCCTCAAATAAATTCAACGAGCTTAAAAAAACCTAAAGAAAATCAAAAAAAAATAAATGTAGTCAAGATGGTAATGACGAGTTAGATAGCTCAGATAATATGAATGAATAGCAATTATTAAATAACCCGCCACTTCGCATGGTGTTTTGGAATTCCTCGGGAATAAAAAACCTACATTATATAAAGGAAGAGCTATTGAGTGGGGACATCATATGTATTAGTGAATCCTGGCACCAAACAAAACTAGATTATTTATTTACAAAAGACCATAAAATCATCGACAGCTTAGCTATCAAAACTGCTCTTCGAGGTAGAGCGAGTGGAAGAATTATAGTTGCCATCAACAATAAGGTATATAAACACATAGAAACATTATTTTTAAATAAAAGTTATATTTTTATAAGAATTTTGTACAAACAAGAAAAAATAATATTAGGTGTAGTGTATATAAATCAAGAAATAAATACAACACATTTTTTTGAAGAACTTGATTTTGTCATGCTAGATATTTACTCAAAATACAACAATTATAATATAATAATTGGAGGAGACTTTAACTGAAGAATCGCCAACAAAGGGGATATTGACCCTGAACAATTTAATACAGACATCCATTTCACATTAAGGAGAAAGTCTTTAGATGGAACCATTAACAGTAGAGGACAGGACCTAATAAATTTCGCTGAAAGAAACGGTCTCTACGTCATAAATGGAAGAATACAAGGTGACATCCCAGCAAACTTCACATTCGTAAATACACAAGGAAAATCTGTGATCGACCTGGTTTTTTTTTTTTTTTTTTTTTTTTTTTTTTTTGGGCCCCTTCAAGAAAGGGCCTTTTTCGTAGGACGAGGAGAATGCATTTACGCATACCATACACGCGTACTGTATGGTTATGTGGGACTCAACCTCAAATTTGTATCTGGGGTTGCCCAGATATACACAATTGAGGAATTACAATACCCACTAAACTCCCCACCCTCCTGCATTTATGACAATATCATAGAATCCGGACCGGGACTCCCTGTTTAGGTATTACTTCGGTCCGGAAACAATGCAGCCCAGGCATTTCTTCGCCATACCCTGTCAATAAAGGAGGAGATTTTCCTACGAGAGGAAACCTTCCTCCTTTTTTCCAATCAGTGTCGCCCGTACGTACTCTGCCACACTGTACCAGTTAGCGGCACTGCGCAGCATTTCCGGGACGACTACTTCCGGCCTCCATTCATCGAAGGGCGGTCGCCCTTCAGCGAAGCGAGGACACCCAAAAAAGGTGTGCTCAGCGGTATCCAGCTCGCCCGGGCAATGCAAGCATTCCGGAGATGTCACCTTGCTCCACTTGAAAAGCATATCGCGCAAATAACCGTGACCAGTTAGGAACTGTGTGAGGTAGAAGTCTACCTCTCCATGATCACGGTTCATCCAGCTTTCCAAATCGATGATAAGGCGGTGCGTCCAACGTCCCCTCGGGTCACCATTCCACTTATACTGCCAACATTCCATTGTGCGGAAGCGAGCGCGAACGGGAGCTACGTCGCGCTCTTCTTCCCCACGGTTATAGATCGCCTGCCTTTCCAAGGCAAGCAGGTCGATGGGAATCACCCGAGCCACCACCTGGATCGCTGGCTCTGATACTGTCTTGTACGAGCAAGCGATTCGAAGTGCCCCCTGCCTCTGTACTGCCTTTAGTTTCTTGCAGTACTTTTTTATGATCGACCTGGTAATGTATAATGTAAATGCTCTCTCTATTGTAAATAATCTTAAGGTTAATGATACTCTTTCTCTTTCCAACCACTTTCCTATCTTCATAAATTTAAATTTAAATTTTACAATGAAAAAAAATAACAATAATGAAATCAAATGGATAAATCATAAGACCGATTTGTTTTATCAGAAAATGAAATTCTCAAAAAATGTAGCTAAAGTTAATACTAATGTAAATGATATGGCCCTAAATTTATCAATCTCAATCAAAAAAACTGCTTTAGATCTAAAAATGTGCAAGAATCATGCAAATGTTAACTTGTTCTACGAAAATAATCCTTGGTATGATATAGAGTGCTTAAATTTTAAATCCTATGTAAAAGGGTTCTCTAAATTAGTAAAGCACGAAAAATTTCCTGAAGAGATGGTAAAATTTCTTCATAAAATTAGAAATGACTACTTTAGATTAATTAAAATAAAACAAAATCAGTTTCTAGAAAACAGGTAATTATTGATCTCTCAGACCAATGACTCAAAAAGTTTTTGGAGTTTGATAAATTTATGGAAAACTAAAAAAAAAGTAGATCTCAATTTAATTACTCTAGATACATGGCTCAACCACTTTAGAAAAATCTACCCAACCAAAATTGTTAATGAAAAATTGGAACTTGGTGGCAATTACGATCCTCTCCTGGATGCAGATATAACAGTAGATGAAATTTTGTTAGCCTTAAAGAAGGTAAAATTGAGAAAAGCACCAGGAGAGGATGGAATTGGCAACGAGTTCTTAAAAAATCTTCCAGAGAATTGGATTTTTTACATCAATGTACTATTCAATAAAATTTTGTTAGAACAATCAGTCCCAGATTCTTGGGCTTCTATTTTAGTAAAAATGTTATATAAAAAAGATGAAATTTCAAATCCTGAGAATTACAGGGAAATCGCTCTAGTAAACACAATTGTAAAATTATTCACTAGCATAATCCACAGTAGACTAAACAATTGGGTAGAAAAAAACAATAAGTTTCCGGAATGGCAGGCGGGCTTCAGGCAACAAAGAAGTACGGTAGATAACATATTTGTGTTAAATTCATTAGTCCAGATTCGTCTGAGAAACAAAGGCGGAAAATTATATGCACTATTTGTTGACCTGAAGGGCGCCTTCCCATTCGTCTCTCACAACTTATTATTTCAAAAACCAAGCAAAATTGGAATAAGCCATAAAATTAAAAATATCATCATGGATCTATATAATAAAGCTGAACTAATCTTAAGCAGTGAAGGTGGCTCGATAAAGTGCGAAATTTCTAGAGGAGTTCTTCAAGGCGAGATTATTAGTCCAATGCTATTCTCTCTTTTTATAGCAGACCTTGAAGATTTCCTACTAGAAAATAATCTAAGAGGGGTGCAAATTGACAGAAACCAGGCGGTAATTGTTTTAGCGTTCGCTGATGATATGGTCTTTCTGTCAGAATCTCCAGTTTACCAACAAAAACTTTTAACACAGTTAGAGAGATATAATGATCTTAATAAACTTGAACTTAAAATAGCTAAAACAAAATCCATTCTATTTCAAAAAGGGGGTCATGGGCATAAACATAAGCTACCTCCACTGCTATATAAAAATGAAAGAATAGAGTATGTCAAAGAATATGTGTACTTGGGTGTAACTTTTACACAGTCTGGTACTTTTGATTTAGCCTCAAAAAACTTTATAGCTAAAGCGTCAAGAGCTATCCAACCTACTATTAATTTAATTAATAAAATCAATATAACTAATCTAAAAACATGTAATAAATTATTTGAGGCACTGGTTTCCTCAATTGCTCTGTATGCGGCCCCAGTGTGGTGCTTGAGGCACATAACTGAATTGGAAAAAATCCAAAATATCTTCTACAGAAGATTACTGTATGTTCCTCAAAATACCCCTGGGTGTGCAATCAGAAGGGAAGCCAACTTAGAAAGCTTAGAACTAATTTGTTTCAAGAGAACTTTGAACTACGCTGGTTGTATTATGGAGATGTCGGATCAAAGATACCCTAGAATATGCTACAATAGATTAAAAATACTATCAAAAGATTCGACGTCCCCAAAGTATAATTGGTTTACTCAGGTCAAAGAAATTTTTTTTGAAAAAATTAAAAAAACAGAAATTTGGGAAAACCTAACTAAGCCTACGCTCTTATCCCAAAAAGAAAACTTAATCTCATTATTAAAATCAAACCTATCAAAAAAAGATATAGATCATTGCGTATCCTCAACATCCCTATCACTTTATCCTATGTTATCAGAATTAGAAATTAAATCTAATTTCTTAGACCTAAGGATATCCTAGTACCATAAAAGGATACTGGCTCAGCTCAGATTATTCAACAATCATGTCTCTAGGTTTTATTTAAAGAACAAAAAAATCTTAATACCTGATTTTTATTGTGAGTATTGTTCATCTAAAAATGATATTTTTCATATGCTAACTAATTGTTACTACTTTAAAGAATACAGAGAAAAACTAATACCTGAAATATTAGAAAACGAAAGCTTAGTCTATAATTTCTCACAGTTGTTGAATGGTCTGAACGAGGTCAAAGCCAGAAAACTAGTCAATTTAATTCACATTGTGTTGCTTGAACTCGAAAAAAAAAAATAGCTAATAAATAAAAGAATATTCAATTTATTTTGTATTATTACTTATAACTTATAATTAGTCTTTATTAATTAATATTATTCCTAAATAACTCTAAATAAAAATTTAATGTTAATCTTTAAAAGTAAGAAATTAATTAATGTAATTCAAAAAGCGCAACTCTTCCCTTGTAAAATATATGTAAAAATTAAACAAGGAAATAAAGATTATTACTACTACTAGTGTTTTAAACAACTTATTACATAAATTAATATCAACTGTTTTTATTCTGTTTATTACATTTAACGTTGGTTGAATTCCTTTTTTATCTTTACCAGAAAAATATTTGATGCTTTTTCGAATAGTCCTGATTGTACAAAAGGTACACCTAGGTACATATATTCTTTTTCATATTCAATTACATCTTTATCATAGAACAGTGAAGGCCTATCTTTTGCACACCCAAAACCCCCTTTTTTGAAAAGTATGGCCTTAGTTTTTTTAATTTTTATAGTTAGCCTATTAAGAGAGAATTAGTCTTTTAATCCCAAAATTACTTTATTAAATAGTACAGACGTATCTGAGAAGAATACCATATCATTAGCAAAAGCCAGCATGATTACTTCTACCAAGTGATTTAATGACACTCCTCGCAGTTCATGTTTTTTTATTGAAAATTCCTCTATATCAGCTATGAAAAGTGATAATAATAACGGGCTAAGTGTCGCCCCTTGAAGTACTCCCAGAGTAATCTGACATACTTCTGAGATATCCTTACGGTTTTTACAACCATATTAGCCTTGCTATACAAGTCCATTAGTACATTTATTATTTTATTACTTAGTCCCATTTTTTTTAATTTTTCCCAAAGTAGGCTATGGGATACCGAGGGGAAGGCGCTCTTCAGATCTACAAAAAGAGCATAGAGTTTTCTACCTTTTTTTCTCAAGTGAGTTTGTGTAATAAGTACAAATTTAATTATTTTTAATGTAATAAGTACAAAAATTTGGTCGCTCGTACTTCTTTTTGCCCTGAAGCTCGCCTGCCCTTCTGGTATTTTTTTATTTTTAAAGATTTATATATATAATAGCTGCCTCGCTTCGTTCGCCCCGGCAACCACCAGGTGGTTAAGGGCTGCGCCCCCTTGGTACTCTGCCACTTTTTTTTTCAAAAAATATGTTCTTTTAGGTTACTCAATATTTTATAAAATAACTTTTTTTACTCGAAGTATTATTTAAAATTTATGAAATTAAAAATAATTAATATTCAAACGGTTATATCCTTCAAACGGGTTTTAGAAAACATCACAATACTCAAACAGCCTTAATCAAGCTCGTAGATGACATACAAATGGGTAAAGAAAATAAGATGGCCACTTTGTTACTTCAGTTCGACTTCTCAAAGGCCTTCGACAATGTCTCTCCATCATTATTACTTAAAAAGCTAAAGAACGTTGGTTTTTCAAAAACATCGTTACACTGGTTCTGGTCATATCTTACTGGCAGATCTACATGTGTATCAACCAAAACATCAACGTCGCCTTACATTGATATAAATATTGGAGTGCCCCAAGGATCTGTCCTTGGGCCTCTTCTTTTCTGTTTATACATGAATGACCTTAAAGACCACTTGCTAGACACTCGCATTTTCAGACTATTATATGCTGACGATCTACAGATTTATGTACAAGTACCTACTAACAAAATTACTGAGGGCATTTCAAGTCTTTCACAATCTGCTAAAATAGTTGCCAAATGGGCAGAAACTAATCGTCTATCACTAAACATGAAAAAGACTCAAGCCATAGTTTTTGGTTCCTCACATACTATCAAACAGTTCACTAACTTAAGCATACCTAGTATTGAGGTCAGCTCACTTGGTGACAATGTTCCTTTTGTCGATGAAGTGACTAGCCTTGGTGTCATACTAGACTGCACACTCTCATGGAAACCTCGCGTTCTCCAAATAACCAAAAAGGTGAACAGAGTCCTATATTGCCTCAAAACCATCAGACCCTGCACCTCACAACTATTACGCAAACGACTAGTGGAATCACTTGTAATCCCCCACTTAGATTATTGTAACGTAATCTACTCTGATATCTCCAATGAATTAATAGCTCAGTTACAAAGGCTCTCTAATACCTGTATTCGGTACATATTTGGGATAAGTACGTTCGAGCATGTTACCCCGTACAGGAGAAAACTGGGATGGATGACTTACTTGGCACGTACTGAGTATTTTGCATCCCTAGTTATGTACAGATTGGTAAGAATGAAGGAGCCTCCGTTCCTCTTACCTCTGTTCAAACCTTACAAGTCAGATAAACCAACTCGCGGTCCACGAATAGACCTTGACCCAACAACTGTTACCACTGACTGGGGACTTTACTCGTTCCAAGTCAAATATTCAAATTTCTGGAACAAAATTCCCCCCTGTCTACGGGACTTGCCATCTTACTCGCGCTTCAAAAAAGCAATAAAACAATATATATATAAATTAGATACTATGTAGCTGATTGACAGCAGATTTATATATTTTCTCTATTTTTTCTCTTTGACTTCATATTGACGCATATTCACCTATTGACACACTAATCTATTGATTCATTTAATTATCATCAATTTTGCCATTATATTATATACTATATTATTTATAAATTAAAAATTTTAAATGTTTACTTATTTATTGTAATATATTGAAAGAGTGTACTATTTTTGTTTTTCAAAATAAAGATTATTATTATTATTATTATTATTAATATTGCATGTAAAACTTATTCTTGTCACATACGTATAATAAAATATTTTTTATACTAAAATGTATATTTTTTATTTTACCTTTATCATTACCTTTCTACTTATTAATTATTACTTATTTAATAAAATTTTTTTAAAAATTCAATAACCAGCTAACTGTTATTTAAAAAAGCATTCATAGCTTGATATACATATATTTTTTTATACCGACATTACAGATTTTATTTTTAAAAGACGCGTTCAAAGCAATGTTGCCGAGTAAAAAATTTGTTAAAAAAATCTTCCGTTTTTTTATTTTTTAATTACATTTTCTTTTATTATAAAACCGACGATTATCTTCAAAATTAAATAAGTAGTTCTTCTATAATTAATTAATATTAAGCTCGTTTTTTTTTTAAATCTATAGTCTACTTTCGCCTTGCAATCAAAAAAAGCATCTCTATTGCACGATTTCGACTCGATTTCCTATCCTTGCAATATTTGTACCTCCTATACAAAACCGACAAATTACTTCAAATTTTATTTTTATGTGTATTATTATAATATAAAGCTCCTATAAAAGTTTTATCAAAATCTATAGTCGGTCAATTCTCTCGGGAACAACCTTAAATTTTAAAGATACCTCAGATCTGAATCTAATCTAAACCCCTACAATGGAGTAAGTTTTCAAATAATTCTTAAAGAAGAAATGAAAAATATCGATGTCTTCCAGCAAAAATTTTTGTTTAAAAAATATGAATTTTTTCAATATTTCGGAGAAGAAAAGTTGTTATTTAGCATAAAAAATTTTTACTAGGAACCCCAAGAAATGGTTAAAAGTTAAATACGTATGTAATAGCTATTCAAACCCTCCCTAGGGGTGTCTTTAGTAAGCAAAGGGGTGAGTTTTATAAATAAATGAAATATTGACTTTTTTGTGACGAAAAACTCACCCAGAAAATAATCTTTTCAATCCTGATGCTCGTTTTAGCTTAAATTTTACGAATTTCCTCTCTTTGAGAGTCCTGGTAATAATTTTTGATGTCAAATAAAAACTTTTTGCATTTGGGGGCATCTAACGCGTAACAAAAATTATTTAAAAATTTACTCCATTTTAGGGATTGATATCTCATTTCGTATGGGTTGTATCTAAAAAGAGGCCCTAGAAATGAAATGAGCGACCCAAAATACCTATTAGGTCAGTTTTTTGCCCAAAATATTCAATCTTTCATTTATTTATAAAACTCACCCTTTGCTTACTAAAGAGACCCCCATGGAGGTTTGTAATGGCTTACTTGCTCAATGCTTACTTGACTTTTAGCCGAATTCTAGTAATAATTTTTTATGCTAAATAAATTTTTTTTTGCATTTGGGAAGAACTTAAGTTTCTTTAAGAATTAATTGAAAATTTACCTCTATTTAGGGATTGATATCTTGTTTCGTAGAGGTTGTATTAAAATACGGGCTTCGAAAATGAAAAAAGCGACTCAAATTACCTGGGAGGTGAGGTTCTTAGCCTAAAAAATGCAGTTTGTATTACCAAAAAATGCAAGTGTCCAAGAAGTATAAATACTGTTCTCGTTCCAAATATTAAAAAGATTTTGTTAAGAATTTATTATTCATAATAAATTACTACTAAAATCTTATATATAGTCAGCATTATGAATATTCCTATACAATATGAGCTCGTTAATTTTAAAAAAAAGTTGTTTATTAATTAATTATGCAAAAATTGTTTTTATATAATAAATTAAGAAAGATTCATGTAAAATTATTTATTTTTAGTTCTGATGAAAGAGTGGAATATCTCCGAAATATAGACAATTCATTTTTGTTTTTTGTGAAATAAAAATAAGCTGTAAATCATCGTATAAATTATTTATTAATTTAAAAATATGTAAAATGTTAATAATTTTAATTATTAATAAAGTTTAAAAAATCAAAAAAGATCATCAAGCTCGAACTTTATCAAATTCAAACACACGTAATGTGAGAACAAAATCTAAAGAATTAAATATTGTGGAAAATAGTAGTTGTGAAATTGAAATTTCAAACATTATGAGAGTTAATGATAAAGATATCGTCATAGTGAAAAAATTGCAAACAATTAATATTAATTATATAATATAAAATAACTATCATTTATTATTTACTGTTTCATCGATAATAATTTCATAATCATTATTAAACAATTATATTATTATTTATCTTCAAAAATTCAATCTTTGCTATAATGAACCTTTAAGGTTTGGGTTAGTCTTTCTTTTTTTAAAAATGTAACTTGAGACCAATATTCAACATAGCTATAAACTAACCCGAACTCTAAATTATGACAAAAAAAAATTATTTGTTTGGGATTTTCAAACAATTGTGCCGAAATTTTGGTGCAAAAGGGTAACTTCTCCATTTAATTGAATACTTGTCTTGGCCGAAAATTAAGAAAAAATTATTCACGGATAGCCTTGGATTTTTGGGGTAAGTACCCCATAGTACAGTAAATATACAAAAAAAAAAAATTGTAATATAAATTAATAAATAATTAGTACAAAATCCGCGAATATTTAAATTTTTAAATAAGTTTAAAAATTTATCAAATATCACCGCTTTGTATGCTTTAATAAAAAAAGAGATGACAATTAGCATCCGCATATGAAAAGTGGGGGTGATGAATTTGTAAATTTATTTGATATCATTTACTCGAAAAAAGGTCGATAAAAATTCAATTGTTTTAAATAATTAGTACATTTTCAAACAAGAAAGCAAAAAAATGAATGGTCCAGATTACAACTTAAATACCATCTGAGGCAATACTGATCCTTCTTCGGATGGTAAACTGCTTCCTAGGGTATTCTTTTTTTACTCCCAAAAAGTTTCGACCCGCTATCAAAAAAAAATATTATTAATGTTGAAGGGAGAGGCAGAGGTTTAATTTTTGAAATACGATAAAATTAATAATATGAAAATAATAAATAATTAAATAATAAAAAATTTTCTGCATATATTCACTTCCACTATTCATTATTAATAATGACTTGCTAGTATATTAGATGTCTGTTTTATTGACAATAATACCATAATAATTATCAAACATCTGTTGCAGATGTCGTTTATATTCATATTGTTATGATTATAATTTATGTTTATACCAGTTGTTGTCTATTTTGATATTATGTAAATTTTTTTTAAGTTTACAACTTTAGTTAGTTGAATTTTGTTAAGAAAGGTGCCCAGTATCCGAGTAAACAACTTCCGTTATTGGGAAAAAGTGCGGGGGGTGGGGGGCAGAACTCGTGGGGGGGGGGTAAAAAAAATAATGAAATCAATCAGCAAATTTTTCCGTTTAAAATTATGTTTACAACGGTAAATGCTCTTTTTTGTCGGGCAAAATTAAAAAAAAATTACCAATCCAATTGAAATGTTGCATATGACATGAAATTTCGGTGATAATCTTAGCTTTAAAATGGTTCTTTGTACAACTCGTTATCATTAGCCAAAAAAAAGTTATGGCCAAAAACCAAATACGCAAGAACGACTCGGTTTCTTCATTTTTTGTTTACCAAGCATTTTTGCCATGTCATATCTCCTTTAATATTAATCGTACAAAAATTAAAAAAAAACCACTTTATTTGTCAACTAAAATACTTTATATAAGTAATATTTAATTTTTTTTTTAATACTAACAAATTTTCAATAAATTTAAAAAAACTTTAAAAAATTAAAAATTTTTTTTTACAAAAATCACACTTTTCCTTGCGCTATTACTCGAAAGGGGTGAATTTTTATGAAAAATTGCAATAAATGTTTTTATGTTAAAAAATGATAATTCATCGATTGGTTACATGTTTTTTTAACCCCCCATCCAAGGAGTGGATCATATATAGTCACAAAAATAAATTTAAAAAAACTTTAAAAAATTAAAAATTTTTTTTTACAAAAATCACACTTTTCCTTGCGCTATTACTCGAAAGGGGTGAATTTTTATGAAAAATTGCAATAAATGTTTTTATGTTAAAAAATGATAATTCATCGATTGGTTACATGTTTTTTTTAACCCCCCATCCAAGGAGTTCGCCCCCCCTCCACCCCCGCGCTTTTTCCCAGTAACGGAAGTTGTTTGCTCGGGTACTGGGCCAGTATCTTTCTTTACAAATTCCAAAAAATTTTAAGCTGATCTGAGGTGTCTCTAATTAGTCCTTCATTTTACTAAAAAATTTACTTCCTTTACTGGAGTATTTCTAAAATTACGAATAACTAACTTATCGATCTTCTTATTTTTCTGTACATCAAATCAAAAAGTAAAAGCGCTGATTTTAAACATTCTTATTGAGATTAACAAAGATAGGTTGAAAGCAAGACATCACCCCTCTCCTCTTTTGTTATTTACATTTTAGAAATAAAAACCAATATTTTTCAATTATAACTAGAATAGCCGCGCGCCTAGCGCGCGCAGAATAATGACTTTTTAAAATGATTTCCTAATCAAAATTTATTTATTTGAAATAAAATTTATAATACCAGAAACTGTTTTAAAATATTATATTCTACGGATGTATACCTACTATTAGGGGTGTGCAGTGATCCGAAAGTCGGGTTGGGTCGGGTACTCTAAATTTCGGTCTTTTTTGTCAAATTTTTGCAGGTTAGATTTCGTGTGAAGCCAAAAACTTCCCGGTAATGGTGCATTTTTGAATCGAAAGCTTCCATGGATGAGGTATCCCGAATTTGACCCAACTCGAAGCAAAAAACCCAAAATTTCAGGCACCCGACCCGAGTTTTAGATAACCGCACACCCCTAATACCTATTGATAAAATACTAACATTTTTTTCTATGAGCAATTTTTAATTTTAACAAACTAATTTTTAAATACAGTATTTTATAAGTATTTAAAAATTTATTAAGAGACCTTTTTTAATCAAATTTTATCTCGAAAATCGAATCTAATTTTTATAAGGCTGTTCAAAATTAACCCATTTTGAATCCAATAATTTAATTCACCAGAAATAGTTATTTTGAATTATCAGAATATGCCTCTCTGAAATCCAGTATTACTCTGAAAGGTTGCCTTTACATAAATTTAATTCTGAAATTCCTTAATTGATATTATTTCTTAAGTACCTAACTGAAATTAGTCGCTAAGACTGATTGAATTTTTAAATTTCCAAATCCAGATTATTTTAAGTCCCTTACTTGAAACTATTTTATTGCTCTGAATTTAAATTATTCTTCATTTCCAAACCGAATTATTTTAAGTCCCTAAATCAAATAGTTCTTATAAATCCATTCACCCTTGAGCCTTTTTCTCTCCATCAACTCCCAGCTTCACCATTATATCGTAAAATAAATCATTTTTTTGCAACATATTTTGATGTTGGTATTTGAGTAAAAATAATAGAATAGAGTCAAGTACTTGGTCAATTAACATGGAACATGTTCATTGGATGGGGTATTTGAAAAAGTCCGGCTCGGCAGGGGGGGGGGGTGAAAAAGTGACGCTTTTAGGGGGGGGTCAAAAATTGACGCTTTTAGGGGGGGGGTCAAAAATTGACGTTTTTAGGGGGGGGTCAAAAATTGACGCTTTTAGGGGGGGTCAAAAATTGACGCTTTTAGGGGGGGGGGTCAAAAATTGACATTTTTAGGGGGGGGGGGTCAAATGGACTTAAAATATTTTCGATTCAGGGACTTTTGGTGCAGAAGTACCTAGGGACCTATGGTGCAGAAGTACCTAGGGACCTTTGGTGCAGAAGTACCTAGGGACTATTGGTGCATAAAGTCCCTAAAGACCTTTGGTGCAGAAGTACCTAGGAACCTTTGGTGCAGAAGTACCTAGGGAGCATTGGTGCAGAAGTACCTAGGGACTATTGGTGCAGAAGTACCTATGGAGTATTGGTGCAGAAGTACCTAGGGACCATTGGTGCAGAATTTTTAAGAATTCATTATAAAAATTAATAAAAAATAAATTCATATTCATATTATTTAAAAAACTATAATAATTTGAAAATTTAATTAATTTAGTTCATTTTGATGTCTAAGCAGCATGATTTCTATAATAAAAATCTAAATATAAATATTTGCATATAAATATTTATATTATGAACACAATAAATACTTTATTATCAATGTTATAAATGAACATGTTCCATGCTCGTTGGTTGTGTAGTTACACAAACCGGTTATAAATTTTATCCATTAATTTATAATTTCCGACCTTTCCCTATTTCAACAAAAAATTGGAGCTGTGAAACGGCTATTTTTATAACTTTAGAGCTTTAGGGCTTGAATTGAAAACAAACAATATTAACCTATCCTCTGTATTAAATATTTTAATAGTTCAAATAATTGTTAAAATGGCTATATTTTAAATAGAATATAGTTATTTGTTTTACTTATTTTCAATTCAAGTATGATCTAAAGTTATAAATTCGCCTTTCCACAGCTCTTATTTACTTTTTCAGTGGGGAAGGCCCGACTCAATAACAAATATTCATTAATTGTTTAAAATTTTTTCATTATTTCAATGTCTTTTTTTACAGTAGTAAATTTTTCGGGTTTTTAAAAAGCATAATTTTAATTTTTTTGTCTTTTTTTTTTTTAAACAAGTAAATATTTTACAAATAAAACAAGCTTCAATTCTAACCTCTTTTTTAGGCTTTCTTGTGTTTATTTATTTATAAAGAAAATAAATAACATAACCATTAATTTTATTCATTTACATTTTTTATATAAACATTAAACAATATTATTTAATAATCATATCTGGTTATTAATCTTTTGATTTTTTAAAATAAAATTAAATTTTTATATGAATATTTGATAATATTGATAATAAATCGAAATTTTAAATAAATTCAAATTTAATCGAATAATCGATTTTATTTCGGCCAATCAGAAGGCGAATAAAATCTGTGAATAGAACAACTTCAGTTCATCCATCTCTTTTCAATAAAGGGATACTGCACTTGAATTACAGTGTGTTTATCCACAAAAAATAGAAATACTATTTAATTTGATATTTATTTAAAATAGAAACAATTTAATTTTTGATAAATAATATTCTTATCTTGAAAAATCACAAAAATTGGTTTTTTTTTTGTAAATTTAAAATTATATATTATAACTTTTTATAAATGAAATTTTTTTGATCACAATATATTATACCGTTAGCTTATTTTAGGAATAATTAAAAATTGTTTTTATTATTAATCTCTGGTTATACTCAGAATATGTATAGGATAAAAATGTATCTTAAATTACTAAAAAAATATTTTTTTACCCAATACTTATCGTTCATACATAAATGGAATTAGCGTGGAAAAATAATAATTATATTATTGTAGGTTTAAAAATTGACCAAATTCAGACAAGATTTGTTAGATGTTTATTTATTTCCCAATATTTCGAACAAATATTTTGTTCCTCTTCAGGCGATTTTTGCTTAATGTATAATAATATTACATATTGGCGTCAAAGTAGTTATAATAATAAATAACGAGTCAATATATTATATGACTTAAATTATTTCATATAATATATTGACTTGTTATTTATTATTATAACTACATTTGACGCCAATATGTAATATTATTATACATTAAGCAAAAATCCCCTGAAGAGGAACAAAATATTTGTTCGAAATATTGGGAAATAAATAAACATCTAACAAATCTTTTCTGAATTTGGTCAATTTTTAAACCTACGATTATTTAATCTTATCAGACGCTATAATTTCAACAAACAATAATTATATTTTTGTGACATTAAAATAAAAAATAAAAGAAGAATTTGCTCGTATGCTTATTACCACCCGCGAATTCAATTTTTTCAAGTTTTTGAATCTGCTTTATAGATAATTCTTTTTTATAATATATAGTCTTTTTAAATTATATTTTATTTAATAATATGTTTCAATGGTCCATTGGATACGATGCGAAATTCGAACGTCAGAGAGTCAGGTTTAAATCCAGGAGATTTCATTAAAAAAAAAAAAATTAAATAATTAAACTAATAATAATAATAAAAAAATATGAATAACAATTAATAATAATAAGATTAAAAAATAATCGATAACCGAAAAAAAAATTAAAAGTAAAAATTAATAAAAATTCTAAAAAAAAAAGCGGAAAAATAAAGAATTTTTTTAGCATTTATCAACAAAAAAAATTATTGAAAATGTTATCGATTAATTAAAAATTTAAATAAAATTATTGAATTATTGAAAAAATTATCGATTATTCTATAAAATAATTCATGAAAACCAGTAAAAATGACAGGCACTAGTCAGTAAATTCAACCGATTCTCCGTTGTCCTATATCAATCGCGTAAACTCTGTAAAACTTACGTATTTTTTCTTTTTTGAGTGTATCTACATTTTTATGAAAAATTAGTTTTTTATATACGCTTAATCGTCACGATATTATGTATCAGAAGGTGCAAATAATTATTTCTAATCACTATTTCTAAAAATAGTACAGGAAGAAATGACTTATCTACAGGTTTTTTTACAGATGGAGATTTTTCTACTGTGCGACGCATGTATTTCTAAGAATAGTATATGATAAAGCTTCTGCATATAGGATAGACAGTGTATTAAAAATCTATCCCCTTCCCTTATTCATGATTTCATACATCATGAAGACGCTATGCATTTCTTTTCAGAAAAATGTCCGACATTTTAAAAAATGTTTCGACAACATAGCTTTAATAATATTTTAATGATTGGTTTTCGATCTACAATCAATTTTAGAAATTTTTATTAAATTTAATTTCAAAAAATTTTTCAAGAATAATCTCAAACTACTTTTTTTCAATTTGAATGTAATACCTCATTTTTACTGTGAAAGTACTAATTCCTAGAAATATCGTTTTTACTCGGATCTGATAATTAATTTTTTGAATTTTTTGCTTTCAAATAATAAAACAAACATTATTTTAACATTGCTTGAGGAACCGCAGAGCCAATAATTTGATAGAATTTGTTATTTTTGACTACTTTCGTTTTTATTTTAAGTAGTTTGAAGTTTTCAAATTGACTGGTAATCAAGTTTGCCTAATAAAATTTCCTCGAATTTTTCCAGAAAGTTAGTTTATGTGTAAATTTGTCCCAAAAAAATTTTGAGATATGACATTCACATAAGCGCCAAGAATCAATATTTAAGTCTAAAATAAGCTAAAGAAGGGTGCTGATCATTTTTTTCTTCTAATTAGTGTAAATTAATTTTTGTTATTTTTTGGGCAATTTCACTGATAAAAAATTATATTTATGCCGTAAAATTGATACAAGTTTTTCCCCCTTTTGTAGCTAATTGTGCTTCGCACAATCTATACAAATCTATACAGTCATGATGTCCGTTTTGTTTGCAATCTAACAAGGAACGCTAAAAGTTTAAGCTTATAAGCTTCAAAATTTAAGTAAAATTAAATACAGAGTCAAGGATGAACTAATTAAAATTTGGGCTCAATTCGACAAATGCGGATTAATAATAAGCATTAATAAATTCAGTGAATACCTATATTTTTGAGTATTCTCATTTTTGAAAAATGCATTTAAGAAAATGTTCTATGGTATGTACTGTTATGTAATAACTAACAAAATAAATAATTAATAATTAAATAATAGTTACGTAAGATAATAATTATAAATATTTTAAATTAAACTTATAAATAATATTTAAGCTAATTAATCAAACAATAGATATTTTAAATTAAGAAATCATAACATAGAATTATGAAACTTAACATAAAATTATGAAATTATAACAGAAAATTATGTAATAAAACAAATAGTTTAAGAAATAATAATATTTATATTTGGGATATTTTAAATATTTGTAAAAGATGATTTAGTATATAAGATCAATAAAATTGTAATAACGGGGAGCCAGGGAGGAATACCTGAAGTTATCATCGACGTGTACTTATATCCGTCGTTAATAAAGTTTAGTTTTTAAATAATAATTTATTGTGCTTATTTGGATAACCTATTTTGGACAACATTTGTAAGTATTTATTTATATTTAATTATTAATTTATTAATAATCCTAGCGATTAGACCCTTAACATTGGTTCCGATACCGGTTTTCTTTTGTTTAATCTTAGAAAATTAAAATCGAACTTGTAATTTTTTTTTAAGCCCGAAATTTAAAATACAATTTTTTTTTTCTCTCATTAAACATTAAACTTAATTTTATTTTTAATTTTTGCAAATTAATATTTTATTAAAATGGAAAAAAATAATAACGTAAAAAATAAATCAAATAAAATTAATTAAGGAAATTTTAAATATTGCTTATATTGTGATAAAATGGGTCATGATACACAAAATTGTAGAAGATTCTACAATTACAAAATTAAAAAAGCATGGGATAAAATTTTCGACAATATTCAGTTTAATATGCAAATATTCTCGCAAGTTCATAAAAATTACACAACTAAGTGTTACTTTTGTAAAAGGTGGGGCCATGAAACAGAGTTTTGTCAATTTTTAATTAACAAAGTCGTGAAAATGACATACTCAAAAATTAATAATGGATAAGCATCACATAGATTTTAATTTATTTACAACTAAAGTAGTTTTATGTTGAACTTTTTTTTCTTATTAATATGGGTAATTTTTTTTTACTAATCACTAATTAAATAATAACCCAATATAAATTTTTAATATCAAATCATTGCGCAATTTATTACTTTTAATAATTTTGCTTTTCTTTTATATTATTTCTTATATAATATTAAGACATAAATATATTTTAAAATATGCTTTGTTTTGCATTATTAAATATCAATATAGAGTTAATTTAAATTTTGATTTAAAAGTAATTTTTTTTTCATTACTGTAATAAGAATTTTTATATATTTTTTTTTTTTTTAATAAAAGCAAAAATCGCCAAAGAAACAATCAAACGAAATAATTTCCACAGATCAAATTTATTTTTCAAATTTATCTTTTATACAAATTTAAGAATATAAATAATTTCTTTTTTCTGTATAATTTTATTAATATTATCTTATAAAATAAAATACAATATGAACTTTTATTACCAAAGCACATACTTTTATCATTGTCAGCAAAAAAAAGATGAAATATATATTAATTTTTATATGCATTTAAAGAGTTTCATTAATGTTAAAGCTAAAGTTGAGTATAGTACTAAATAATTTTCTTTTAATGTTCAAAAAATGTCGTGAATTGAACTAGAGTAAATAGCATAAGTAAAGCCACGCATACAATAAAAGCACGCATACAAATAAGCCGTAAGACTCACATAATTTATTATGCTGAAAAAATCCTATAATAATTATCAACCAATTGAATGAATCCATGCAATAAAAGCACGCATACAAATAAGCCGTAAGACTCACATAATTTTTTTTTATGATGAAAAATATGTTATAAACTAATTGCATGAATCCATACAATAAAAGCGCACATACAAATAAGCCGTAAGACTCACATAACGCTGAAAAAGATATTGACATTGATAATTATTGATAACTAATTGTATGAAACCGTGCACGAAATGACCCCTATAAAAAAATAATACATTTTGTAATACATACACATTACAAAATAATGCAGATATTCTTAATACATCGTACGATATAAATACATTTTGTAATACATATACATTACAAAATAATACAGATATTCTTAATACATCGTACGATATACATACATTTTGTAATACATACACATTACAAAATAATATAGAATTATTAAATAATAATGATATAATGAAATAAAATATATTATGAAATTAATACTATAAAATAAAATATATTATGAATTAATAATATAAAATGAAATATATTATGAAATGAATTACTATAAAAAAAAAGCTTGCAAAATAGCTTTCCTACCATTTCCCGAATGAAAGTTTACTGATTTAACATTAGCCGAGATAACTGACTCTGAAGTTAGGCCAACTTTAGAAGAAATGGTCCAGGATAATTTAGTGAATCAGATGCAAACAAAAAACTAGCTAATAAGTAAGAGAAATTTTGATTAACGGTTAGTGAAAGTAACTGATAACATAATTTGCGATTATAGAATTTTTTTATGGTTATAGTGACAGTAATCAGGGAATTTTCTGTCAATCATATTATTAGGTTTAACAGCTAAACTTTTCACGATATAATTTTTAAATAAAATATATACTTAATAATTTTTTTTTATAAAAATGCATATATAAATTTTTTTTTTCTTTTTCTTTTACAAAATAAATTTGAATAATTATTCTCTAAAAAGTTCAATTTTCTTCAATAAAAAATGCATTTCCGCTTAGTCTCATCAAAATAATAATAATAAATAAAATAAAAAATAAAAAATATTATACATAATTTAATGCAATTAATTGCTAATTTAATTTTTACTTAGTCAGGAAATTATTTCGTAAACTAGATGAATGAATTTTTATTTGTGAAGCAAAGCATATTCAGCAAAAATTTTATGAATTATAAAATATTAACAAACATGTCTTATGTTTCAGGTGATAATAATTACAAAACAAAAAAACTTAAAAAATACATAATATTCATTTAATTCTTATTTTCTTTTTATGTAGAACCATTATCAATTCAATTCAAAGGTTATCAATGTTCAGGTTTCAGACAACTTTACTCAACACATATATACTAAATATTGATTGAAATACTAATTTTTTTAACAATAAGTAAATATTACTTAAGAAGTTATTAAAGATATATACATCAAAGAAATTAAAATTAAAAAAAAAAAAAAAAGAAATAATTGAAAATACTCTTTATTTACAAAAAACAATTATTATTTCAATCAATACATTTTTAGTTTACATTATTTTTCTTTTAATATTGTTTAAACATGTATTAAGTGGGTCTATTATTTTATAAGTATTTTATATAATATTATTTTATTAATGCAATGAATAATTCACATTAAAGTAAATAAACAAATATAAATAAAATGAAATTAAAGGGTCTACTCGGAACCTACACATTTCGATCTTGCACATCTATTTTCTTACACATTTTATTACACGAAAAAAATATTACACATTAAATAAATTACCAAAATAAATCATACACAAGTGTAGGAAAATTAATAATTAAATATTTTATATATTTTTATAATTTTCATATTGTTTTACAATTAAAATATATAAAATATTTAATTATTAATTTTCCTACACTTGTGTAAGATTTATTTTGGTAATTTATTTAATGTGTAATATTTTTTTCGTGTAATAAAATGTGTAAGAAAATAGATGTGCAAGATCGAAATGTGTAGGTTCCAAGTAGACCCAAATTAAATATTTACTCTTTAGTAGTAAAAATTTTGGCAATTAAATTTACCAAATTAGAAACATAACAATTAAATTGTAAATTAAAAACATAAACAAAAAATATATATAATAATAAATTGCTAAATTAGTAATAAGTTAGTGAAATTGTTACAAAAATAACAACAATTTATTTAATAACACGGATTTTACACTTAAAATTTACACTTCAAAGATTAATGATAATAAGTATATAATTTTTTTTTCTTCTCTAAATCCATATTTTCCATTCTTCTTCATAAAACTTAGAAATTTTGCACACAAAAAAAAAACAACAACACAAAAGCATAGTTCCAGACATAAATTCAAAAATCTACAAAATTGAAAATCCAGATAAGTCAGTTGGGAAAGAATACCTCAAAAGTTTAATTTCAGTCAAAACTGATCAGAGTGCACCTGAAAGTTACTAGTCAAAGAAGTTAACATTTGGAATTCATTCAAATACCTTGATTTATTGTACACACTCTGCCAAGGCATACACCCTATAAGAAGATTCGTAGAAAAATGTAGATAAATCTATAAATACGTAAATAGGTATGTAAAACATAAAAAAATATGTAAACAAGTGCATTTATACTTATATAAATAAAAAGAACCAAAAAAAAACAAGACTTAAGACACAGTTAGATATTCTGTGATAAAAACAATTAGATATTCTATGAAAAACTTTACGTTTCTTCTATCAACACTATATAATTCACAATTACAATTACTCAAGAATTTCAAAAAAAAACAATTAAAAACCAAAAACTAATTTTCTCTTCATCATTTGTTTTAATCATATAATTAAAACTCAAATAGTTTGAATCCTAAAATTCAACATATTCAAAACTCAATCTATAATTTATGCAAAAATTTCTATAAAATTATCCTTAAAATAAAACAATAAATATCCATAAAGTTAAAACCTCAACCTAGAATCCTCTAAAATCATATTACTAAAAGTTAAATATACAGAAATATTCTTAATATATAATATTATAATATTAAATATCATTTCACTGAATTATTATTATGAATTAAAGGTCAGAAAATAAAAATGCACATAAAAATTAAAGAAGAACTATCTTAAAATTTTTTTTAACAATAAACAATTTTGTATACTTCAAAAGAAACTAAAACTGCTGAATCATTCATTGTTATTAATAATATTTTATATTTTTATATTAACTAACAATAAAACAGTAAAATTTTCTTTGTAGCATAAAGAATAATGTAAAATTAATCATAACAAAATCTTTAAAGATAAATTTTTATTTTGATTTTCCGAAATCAAATATTTGTTCATTACGTTATCATAAAAAAAACTCCACTCACAAACTTGTTGAGGAGGAAGTAAAATGGGTAATTTTACTGAATCTTAGTATCAAAATTTTAAAAAATTTTCTTATGTTTAATTATAGTTTGATCTTTAAAATAATTAAAATTTAAGTAATTTTAATTTTAAAATATAATTTTAAAACAAAACATAACGCCTCCAAAGAAAAATTTTTTATTTTACAAAAAATATAACTAAAGAACATAAGTTTTTCCAATGTATCCAAATTTTTTCTTTCATTTTTTTTTTTTTTTGTTTTGATTTTCCGAAATCAAATTTTTGACAGTTTAAAATTAAAATTTTAAACTCCCAAAAGCTTAGCGGGGAGGAATACCTGAAGTAAGGTAACCTTACAAAGTTTACAAAATTTGGTTATAACGTTTTTAAATTTTCCAGACACGAACAATCATATTTATTTAAAGTTTATACGTATGACATTAACAATATAAAAAAATAATAATAATAATAATTTGTTTTAATTTCGTTTTAATTTTTGCAATGTAAGATAAACTCTTTAAAGTCAATGCACTTTTATAAAAACATTTAAATACCATAAGTATTTATTATTTGTAAATTGCTGAACAAGCAATATTTAACATACTTTATCTGGTTTCCGAACCAGATCGAAATAAAACTAACGTTTTATCTCGAAACTTAGAGGGGAGGTGTTATGAAATAACTAACAAAATAAATAATTAATAATTAAATAATAGTTACGTAAGATAATAATTATAAATATTTTAAATTAAACTTATAAATAATATTTAAGCTAATTCATCAAACAATAGATATTTTAAATTAAGAAATCATAACATAGAATTATGAAACTTAACATAAAATTATGAAATTATAACAGAAAATTATGTAATAAAACAAATAGTTTAAGAAATAATAATATTTATATTTTGGATATTTTAAATATTTGTAAAAGATGATTTAGTATATAAGATCAATAAAATTGTAATAACGGGGAGTCAAATATCAGAAGTTATCATCGACGTGTGCTTATATCCGTCGTTAATAAAGTTTAGTTTTTAAATAATAATTTATTGTGCTTATTTGGATAACCTATCCTGGACAACATTTGTAAGTATTTATTTATATTTAATTATTAATTTATTAATAATCCTAGCCATTAGACCCTTAACAGTACCATAAAAAAATGCTATATAAATTATTTAATAAAAAATAATCCAGAAATACTTATTAATAATACCCTGTGAAAAATTTTGACAATAAAATGGCCATAATTTATGATGGTGGGCCATAAATTGGCCATAAATTATAGTCATATTATGGCCATCAGGTTTAAGTTTGACCATAATTTTAAAAAAATGTTTTATTGTTTTTATTGTACAATATCACTATTTATACCCCTCCAATGCCCATGGCAAGTGTAAAAAGGCCAAACCTTCATTCTAAAATCCAAAAAAAGTACAAAAACGAGGTTTATAAGTAAAAAATTAAAAATTAAAAAATTTTTTAAATTAAAATTTTTTTATGTTTATTTTTATTTAATTATTTTTTTTTTATTTTATTAACATAAATTGACATAAATAATTAATTTGAATCCAGAAAAAATACGAAAATCGAGGTTTATTAGTAAAGCATTTAAATTTGTGAATTATTTTATATAAAATTAAATTATAAATATATTATAAAATAATTCTGGTGCAGATTTTCCCCTAATATTCCGGGTTCTCTTTAAATTTACGGTTTTCACTTCTTTACCCATGAGCCTCGGTTTTCGTATTTTTTCTGGACTTAAATTAATTATTTTCTTAATTATTGTTATTTTATGTTAATAAAATAAAAAAATTTTTTTTTTAATACTAATTTTTTAAAAATTAAAATTTTACTTTTTTAGTTATAAACCTCGTTTTTGTATTTTTTCTGGACTTTAGGAAGAAGACCTGGCTTCTTTATACTTGCTTCGGACCTTGGAGGGGTATAAACAATGTTTTTATACAATGAAAACAAAAAAAAAATTTTTTTAATTATGGTCAAACGTCAACCTGATGGCCATAATATGACCATAATTTATGGTCATAAACCCAACCATCAACATAAATTAGGGCCATTTTATAGTCAAAATTTTTCACAAGGTAAGCATTAATGAATTAAGTTAATATCTATATTTCTTAGTATTCTCATTTTTAAAAAGTTTATTTAAAAAAAATAATCTTAATAATAAATTAGGTTTTCAACAAAAAAAAATAATTTTTTAGAAATAGTTTTTTTATGTCTACTTTTTATTAGAATTATAATGTTTATATTTAATTGATTATAATACAGTTTTTTTAAGGAAAAAAAGAGAATTCAAATTTAAAACAAAATAGCTATTATTATTATAAAAAAAAAAAATTACTTTCTTATACACTTACATTTATAATTTTTTAAAAAATAATTGAAGAACGGAATGAAGAAAAAAAAAATTGAAAATAAAAAAAAAAATTTTTAATTTGATCCTCAATTTTCATCTTCAACAAACACATAGTAACTTAATATGTATTAAAGTCTTGGAGCTTGTGTTTTAAGATCCTACAAAATTATATGGTGAAGATATGTGTATTTTTATCATTTATTTATTTATGTTTATTTTTTTTTTTTAATTATTAATCTAAATCTAAATTACACTTGAATTCTGATAAATCTAAAAACCAAAGAAAGGCTATAAAATTTGATTCACCAAGTCTCGAGGATGGCCTCCATAAGAAATAAATTACATCGGGATTAAACAAAAAAATCTTAATTTTTCTATAGCAATAGTCCCCAAAACTGAAGTATTCTAAATCGAAAAATATAAATTATTATATAAACAAGATTGTGAATAACCAGCGGTAAAAAATATATTAAAAATATTAGTAAAAACAATAATTTTTATAAATCAACATGGTTAATCCCATAATACATAACGAAATTCGGAGAAAAAAGGTTGGGCATTCTACAGAAGAGGAATCACCTGTCATATTCAATAAATTATATGCTAGCTAAAAAATATACGTCATTGCCCAATATCGTCAAAAGAAAAGGTTAATAAATATATAAATAAATAAATAAATATGATCCTACCATCTACGATTATTTGCGTTATCAAGAGTAAGTGCAGGAATGATTGTTAGTGCAACACCTGCAATCGTCCGGATAACCGCAGTACGTCTCAATATTAGCCTATACATTGGACTTCAGGTTTCTTCGTGCAAAGTATGTACTCCACATACTGGCTAATTTCGGACCATACTTCTTCATTTTGAAGCATCAAGCTAACAAGATTCTCATGTGTGATTTGGCCAATGTTAGTTTCTAATTGAAACTTTTTAACGGCCCATCTGTCGCATTCTAAGAATGTATGTTCCAGCGTATCTTGTTTGCCCGGACAGTACATACATTCAGCGCTATTTATCTTCTGGATCCGAAAGAGGTAGGAGCAAAAAAGCCCATGTCTGCTTAGGAACTGAGTCAAAAAATAATTAATCTCCCCATGCCCTGTATTTATCCAAGGTGATATCTCTCCTATCAACTTCTTGGTCCATTTGCTCTCTGAGCAGTCGGTCCAAGGGTCCTGCCACTCACTTAGGCTGATCTGACGCGAAGTGGCCTTTGAGCGGTCAATGCCTTCCCTCTCTTTGTTCAGATAGATATACTATCTCTCAAGAGCCAGCAGATCTATCGGAATTACCCCGTTGATGACTAGAGCTGCCTCCAAGGACACTATGCGATAGGCACAGGAGATTTGCAGGGCTCCTTTCCTTTGGACGCTCGTAAGCGTAGACGCGTAAGTGATCTTTAAGCAGCAAGCCCATACTTCTGCACCATACAGGAGTATGGAGTGGGTGACCGACATAAGAAGCCTGCGCTTTCCATTATTAGGTCCACACGTGTTTCTTATTAGCCTGCTTAACGCAGTAGTGAGCCTGGTAGCCTTCTCGGTGCTTCTTCGAATCTGCGCCATAAACGTCAGTTTCGTTTTCAACAGCACTCCAAAGTACTTTAAATTATCCTTCGTTTCTATGCTATCCTTCCCAATACATATTGGGATAATGGTCTCGATATATTTACGGGTGAATAGGACAATCTCAGTCTTCGCCGTTGCAAAATGTAGACCGTGGTCTTCCATCCAGTAGTTGAACCAATGCATTGCCTGATTCAATTTCTCCTCAGCAATTTTTTCATATTTTGCCGTGATGACTAGAACCAGGTCATCTGCATATCCTACAGTAAAAGTATCAACCGGCATTGGAAGCCTAAGTACCTAGTCGTGCATGATGTTCGATAGGTCTGGTCCAAGTACCTTGAACTGCACCTGCAGTTACTTACCTCGCTCTTGTTCCTTGTGCAGTTTCTAAGATTATTTCTGTATCTCTCAGGTAACTGCTGATGATTCTTCATAAGTATTTCGGCACCTGGAAGTTCCTTAGGAATTCTTCACATCGAGGGACACTAATAGCCTGATTTTTCTCGAGTAGTAATTGCCTGTCTGCGCGTTCTCAATGACCTGAACGATACTGCTTATGGCATCGATTGTTGACTTTCCCTGACGAAACCCATATTGTCGAGGAGAAAGATCTCCAGCTGTTTCTACGGCCCTCAGTATCCTTGGCTGTAGCATCTGCTTGTAGTTATTGCCGGCTGTGTCCAATATTCCTAGAGGACGCCAAAAGTTTGGCAGTCTAGGGTCCCCCTTGCCCTTACTGATAAGGACCAGTCTGGCTCTTTTCCAAAGTTTACTGAAGACGCCCGCACGTGCACAAGTATTGTACATACATAAGATGAGTTTTGGGCACTCTTCCGCAGCTTCCTTCAGTATGTCGGTAGGTATCCCATCAGGCCCTTGTACCTTACCGTTTTTGAGAGTCCACCGCTGTGAAGAGCTCCTCCTCAGTGAATTATGGAATAGCCTCGTCATCTTCACCTAAGTCATTTGCCTTTTCCCTCTCTGGGTGGGTAGGGAAAAGTCCGTCAACTTTACGCCTAATCTCCTCTAAGTTCATAACGCCACTTGCGGAAAGAGCACCAATCCTCTTGGTGACTATCTTGTATCCAAGACCCCATAGGTCATTATTCATCTCGTTACACAAAGTCATCTCGCACGCTCTTTTGCTTCTCCGAATAGCAAGTCTCAGGCTTTTCTTGACCAGCTTATACTCTGCCATCAGCTCAGCAGCGTCTGTTCTGGTCCTGGCACGTGTAGCTCTCCTTCTCGTTAAGCTCGCACTCCTTAAACGTCTATTTCTGGATTCCACCAGTAGGCTGGTGGCCTTCCATCACGGGTCCGTTTTTTGGCATGGATTTGTTAAATGCATATTCCAGCAGCGTCATGATTCCTTTAACTATTTCCTCCGCGTTGTCAATATTTCCTGGTCTAATAATTGCTTTCCTCAGGATAGCAATATCTCCTCTTCTAAGCGTGTTCACCAATATTTCATGGTTTATCGGCTTAATGTTCCATCCACAGCATTTCTGTACTTCGTCTCTTCGTGTCTGTCGCCGCTCGTTATGCACCTCAAAAGAGATATATTGGTGATCACTCATTAAGAAGTCCTTCAGGACTTGCCAATCTGTAATCCTCGCAGTCAAACCTTCTGTTGCAAAAGATATATCCTAGATTGTCTGTCTGAAGCCTGGCCTTCTGACTATTGTAGTGTTAACTACGTTTTATAATCGAAATTATAGACGAAGATTTAATGATTATAATATAGCTTATTAAAACTAAACGAAATAATTTTAATAGGGTATTATAACATTCGTCCAAATACTTTTAGAGCGATGAAAAGTGGAAATTATAACTAGTAAGTCATTATAAATAATGAATAGTCTGAGTGAAGATATGCAGAATATACAAATATGCATATTATTTATTGTTTTTAAAATTTTATCGTATTTCAAAAAATACACCTTTCTCCCTCTTCAACATTAATAATATTTTTTGTTCCAAGTGGGTTGAATGCATTTTTTGAGAACAAAAAAAGAATTATTCCAAAAGTTTTATCCCTCCTGTGGAAGAATTTTCTTCACCAGAGATAGTAATTAAGTTACAATCTAAGCCATTCTTTTTTGCTCTCTTAGTTAAAAAAATGTAATACTTATTTAATAATTTAAATTACAAATTATTTTTTTAAATATGCACTGGCGTGCTTAGAGTTATGGGTAGTTTCTAGTTATGTTGCATATTGGTCTCAAGTTATCTTTTTTTAAGACCTACCTTAACCAAAAGGGTTCCTTATTTCAAAGATAAAATTAGTTCCTGAATGCCTTTACAAAAAATATTCTATTTCTATATCTTAGGGTTCCTTATAAGAAATATCAGGTTTCAGTTTCGGGAAATATCTTTTTTAAATATAATCTTACCCTATTAGGAGTACAATTTTTTATAAATTCAAAATTTAATAATTTTATTTTTTTATAATAAAATTTTTTTAAAAGTTTATTTATATAATTTTTTTTTTATAATAATTTATAAAATTTTATAAAATTACAATTGCTATTTTTTTTTTTTATAAATTTATATAATGTCTCAAAGAGTCTAAATAAGTTAGTATATCATCATTTTGTACATATTGGTCATATTTAGATACTATTGTAAGAATTTTTTCTTCTCTTTTTTTTCTTTTTGGATCTTATCCTTTTCTGATTTATTGGCCTAAATGTAGTTGCCGAATCATAATTTCAGTATCTGCTTGCTCTTTCTTCAACTCTATTACAAATGAATAGAAACTAGGATGATCTTTTCCCATCACAACTCTGAGGCGATTGTGCCAGCTGTCTGACAAATTATTAGTGCGTGCAGTGCCTTGAAGAACGGAGTCATGTTGATTCCACAATCGGGGGTGGTAACGAGGAGGAACCATTCGACGTCTTCCTCTTGCTGGTATGCCAGATACATAAGTAGTTTGGAAATACTTGTAGACAGGTTCAATGGAATTTTATGACGTAAGGCTGCAAAATGAGTTTCAACGTCTTCAGTTATATATTTTTATAATATAGAAAACCGTCTACATGTAAAAAATATCCAGAGCCCTTAGATTTAATTAATTCTGCCTTTTTTATTAAAAAATTTTTATTTTATTTTAATTAAAAAAAAAAAAAACACAAAAATTTAAACTTTTTTTTTAAAGACACAAAAATATTGAACCAAACAAAAACAATAATCTGAAATTTGTTGTTTATTTAAATTTATTACCAATTTTGAAAATGAAACAAAAGATAATGTATTTTTAATTTTAAATTTAAAAAGTAAATTTATAAAAAAAATTTTATAAAAAAGAATAATTATAAAAAAATTTTAATAAAAAATGTCTATTATAAAAAATATTTTATAAAAAAGGACCCCAACCCTTTACCCCCTTAGAATTAAAAACTTTTTTTTCTATAATTTAAATGCGATAAGCCCAATATCCAAAAAGTATCGAATTTCTATTATAATTATAACCTTATCCTTGAAGTGAATTTTACCCAAATTGATTTATGGTTTTACTTTTTTTTTCAATACTTTTCTTACTTTTTTTTTAATAACCTTCCCCCAATTATTGGAATGTCTCATAACCACTCTTATAAAACGTAAATATTGTACTTCAAGTTTTATGAATACAGTAGTCATATATTATAAGGGAGAGGGGGAAGCGGTCCGTGCTGCAATGCTCTGCTCATAACGAGGATTATTTACTGGTTCCCAATCTTTATCTTTTGTTGGAACCTAAAATCTCACATAAGTACGTCCCCCCTTTCTCAAAATGAATAACTATTTTTTAAAATAATGTATATAAAATAAATTATTTTATAAAAACTTTTTTAAGGATTATACGAATTCTCAAAAGTATGTTATATAAAGATTCTATTAAAACTGGAAAAATAACATCTAAAACTTAATTTCTTTTTTTCTTGTCAGTGGCCTAAAAGCACATACTTCTTGGCTACTGTGCGGCAAAAAAGACGTTTCTTTGCCACTAACGCAAAAATATTTTATACAGCTCTTGTCCATAAATAAAAAATGCCCCAAATCGCAGTATAGTAACCTCGGCTTCTTCTAAGAAAGTAGTTTACGTGTGGTTTGGGCTATTCTTTACTTTTCTGGACACGAGCTGTAAATTCTTTTTTTTACAAATTTCAAACTTTTAAAATAAGGATGTATCTTCTCATTTTAATTATATCTTATCATGTTTTTGGAAGATTGTAATTATTTAAACTAAAAGATTAAAATATCAAATTTTTTTTATGAATGATTTTTTGTAAATTATAGTAAATTAATCAAAATTAATACTTGAGTTATTTCAAATTTTGATTTAGGTAATTAATATGAAAAATTTTTTGATAATTATAAGCATGAATAAAGCCAAAATGCAGAACTGTATTTTATGCATAACATAAAGTAGATAAAATATTAAACGCGTTTTACTAAAATAGCTAACATCAGCCGAGTCATTGTGAAAAAAATAATCATGAAAATCCTGATACAATTATAAAAATGTTAAGCTATTTTATATAGAAGAAATTAATTTGTTTTAAGAATGGTAATGCATGCTTCACTCAGACTAATAAACTAAAATTGATACTTTCATATTTCGGTATATATAGTAAATATACAATAGTATTTGCTATTTATAAGCATTATAAGCATTAATAACGCGAAAGTGCAGGTTTTTATATTATGCATAATGTAAAATAAATTCAATATTCAATGCCTTTCGCTAAAATAGCTTGCATTCAGAGTAATATTCAGAGTAATATTAAAATTTTTTTTCTAATCTAAATTAAAAATTTTTAAATTAAAAAAAACTATATTTTTTTGCAATTTTAACCAAAAGGTGTTTTTCAGAAAAATAATAGAATGAAAAATATCATCTAATGAAAGATTATTGAAACACTGTTCTTAATTTTTAAATTAAAGTATTTTTCTTAAAAATTCCATGGTGAGGAATAAATTAACAAAACAAAAACATTAAAAAGACAGTAGTTTTTGACATATGACCAGTTTCATCATAGTTTACCATAAAATCTGTATATAACTTACTAAAAGATAGGTCCCTTAAGAAGCGCTTTTCCATTCTTTGAGGCATATTTTTTGCTGCAGCATATGAACCAGGAAACTGTAAATTTTTGACTTCTTTAATCTTGAATGCGAGCCTGACAACATATCTACCATCCGCGTTTCTGAAATGAGTATTTTTAAAATGGCTTTCGCCCTCTTGCTCCTCCGGATTCAGTATACGAAAGAGGAGTCCAAATTTTCCTCTTGTCTCCAGAAACGTTCTAAATCAAAAGAAAGTGATGATTCAGGCTCATCACAAACATAAAGACAACAATTTGATCCTATGCCAGTATTACCAGAGATAATATAACCTAATCTTGTCTTTGTAGCAATAGGATCAATAAGAGCACTTACTCTCAATTCTTCCTCGACTATCGCTGCGTGGACTAAAGTACTGAGTAAAATTTCAATTTGACCCCGCCTTCAGAATCCTGGATTAGCAAAAGTTATACCCACAATATGCTTCAAAGTTTCCGTTTCAGAACTGGCCGTTCGGGCATAAGAAGAATTTTTAGGTAGGATTCATGCTTCGATCATCAAAGAAAAGTCTGACATAAAACGGGGTTTTATTTGAAATTGGACAATTTATGAGCACGTATATTCATTTTTACCGCCTACACCTGAAATAGGTATTTTTGTAAAGGTTTAATTAATACACAATCGTTTAAATAAAGATTGGCTTATGAAAGACGCCTGTGAAGCCTGATTGACTAAAGCTCTTGCGTATAATTCATATCCATTTTCATTAATTATCTTAACTACTGCTGTATACAATAATGTTTGAGAAGGAGTTTCACAAAAATTAAGTGAAGTAATATGAGAGCTAGTTAAAATACTTGTCCTAGGATGAGAAAAATTAGAATAATTTATATTTTGACTTAAATTTTTATTGGAATTTTGTGCTGAATTCAAATCAGAATTGTTAGAACGTTGAGGTTTCTGTCTTTGGAATTTATTTATATAATTATCATCATGCAAAGTTGTATGATGTTTCTTTTTACAAATATTACAAAGTTCTTTTTCTTTAGAAGTGCATTTAGAAACAAGATGGTTACCAAGGCAAAAACACCATTTTATAAAATCATACCTTTTAGCTGGAGTTAATTTTTTGTAATTACTGAAATTATGAATTTGATGATTTCCTTTGTAAATTAGACATTCAATTTTACTATTATTATTATTTTTGGAATTTAAATGAGTGTGAAAAACTTTAACCTGGGTAGTGAGTTGAGTAGTAACATCAGAATTTTTAAATTTATTCGAATTTAAACTAATATTTTGATTATTTTTACTTACATAATTGATAAATAGATTCTAACATACCAATCTGAGATTTTATAAATTAAAGTAAGATTTTAAAAGTTGGAGGTTCTGAATTAAAATTAATATCAAAACTGACAATTTGATTATAATTAACAGGAAGAGTATTTTGATTTTGTAATTGCACTGAGTGGTTAGACAAAAATAAATTGCATAAATTAAGTTCGCATTGTCTTTTGGTGTCGCTATCAAACAGGGAAATAGTATATAAAATTAACAAGTCATCCTATGTGTCAACAGGAAAATCTAAGACTTTTACCGCAGCGAGAGGAGTATTCAAGCTAACTAAAGTTTTCTTTAAATCTACTGTACTAGCCTTAACCATTGGTGTTGTAGCAAATATAGCTGCTAAAAGAGAATTTATTAACCGTTTTTTATTCTCATATCTATTATTCAATTTATTCCAGACTAAAGAAAAATTTTTATCAGTTAAGGCATAGCTGCTGACCAAATCTAACGCGTTCCCCTTCAAATAGGCCCTAAGATAGCGCAGTTTTGTTACATTGGAAATGCGAGGTTTGGACACAACAGTAGAATTAAAGATGTCGCGGAAAGATTCCCAATCCTTAAATCCTTCACTGAAGTCTGGAGGATCAAGACAAGGTAATCGTTCCAGAACTTATTAAATATAAATAAATTGTATTAATTTGATCTTTGAGCAATACATACATTGAATAACTAATATTATCATAACTACAAAAAATGTTAAAATAATTTAAAAAAATTTGAAATAATTAATTTTTATTTAATTAAAAATTGTTATTTATTTAATTAATTAATTATTAATTTTTCAATTAATTCTTAAAAATATTACAAATATTAAAGTACATTAAAATATTTTAATATTAAATAAATGAGATAAAAGAATTTGAGACTAACGACACTACTCCAACATCTAGATGCACCAATGATTGCAATGAATGAAACCTGACGTTGAATAAGAATTGAGTTGAAGTAGTAGCTGCTAATAAATCTAAGACAGTTGAATCTGACATGGACAGCCAGGCCATGAACAGCAACATCCAATTGAGAGAGAACCTTAGGACATCAAAAATTATTCGTACCAAATCTAAAATCAATCAGATTTTTTTTTATTCAAGATTTCTCAAAAAAGACAATCAAAAAAATTTCCAACAAAATAGACAATCAAAAAATTACCAAAAAAGACAATCAAAACTGACATTAATTAGTTATTTAAACATTAATTATTATTTTTTAAATTAATTATTTGCCTTAAAATAAGTAAATATTAAGTTATAAATTTATTTATTATCCTTTCATGCAGAATTTCCGTAAGGGGAACTCCTCCCGTAAGGGGAACGTTAAAAGCGACAAAACCAAGACTCAACTACGCCTCTCCAGTTCAACATCGCTAAAAACTCAGTCTCGTACATCTCCCTCCTTTAACATGACGCAATACACTGTCAAGAGCTCCAATATTGGTGTCACTGGGCTCATTGCAGACGAAAACAAAAATAAAAATAAGAGTCATACCAATAGCAGTAATTTTACAACGTGCACATGCACATACTTGGAAAACATTAAAACCATCTTCAATGAATGGGAAAGGGGCCTGCAGAAAAAACTTGAACTCTTCGTTGAAAATATTACTACAAGTTTTTCACATCAAATTAGTCAACTTAAAACTAGCTTTCCACAACCTGAAGCATCATCACAATCGTCGGCTACAACTCAATCATCATCAGATTTATCAAAGACAGAGGTTTATCCTATCCTAAAAAGTACATGTCTTCGATACAGTAACTATGTACATTGTTATAGCTAAAAACCACTCCTGATTGGTTAATAAAAATGAATTGCTCAAATGTTTTTATTTAAAATTTTAAAATTTATTTATAAATTTATGAAGTTATAGGTTATAGCATAAATATTGTGATAAAAACAAAATTTTAAATATAAAACCTCAAAATTTTTAGTAATGCATATATGTTTTAGTATAAATACCAAAAATAATTTTTAAATGTTTTAATAATAAAACTTTTTTTTTATACAAAAAATGTGCGGTTAATTAAAAAAAACTAAAAAATCAGATCCTTCTAAATTTATTATATCAAATAAAATAGTTTGTATAAAATATAAAAATTAAATTAGGTACTATGTTTATTTATAGGGTATTTTAAAAAACCGCTTTAAAATATAATTAATAAGTCACCAAGTTATTGGTACTATAGGTTATGATACTCGAAAGATAAATAATTAATTAATTATTTATCTTTCAATAACTGAATTGGTTTAAAATTGTAATGTTTTAACCTTAACTTCTATGGTTTTAATAAATTTCCTAAAATTAGAACTCTCGTAGAAAAAGAAAGGTGTATTATTTTTGTATTTTTTGTCTATAAAAATGATAAGACTAAAATTTTGAAAATTTCAGGTATCGGATTTATAATAAAATTTTTGGAATCTAAAGCTTTAATAAAAAAAATTAGGAATAAAGAAGGATAGTTTCAGTACTTTTTAAGGCTAAAATTTTGTTTTTATTGTAACAAGATCCCCAAAAATACAAACAATACGGACTTTTTTAAAAATCGGTTTTTTAGCATCTGAGCGTCTCAAAATGCACTTACATACAAAAAAATCATTAATAAAAATTTGTTTACTCCTTCCAGGAACCAGTAAATTATTTCGAGGTTTAGAATATTTTTTACTTGAGCATGTAGGAGTAACTTATATTCAAAAATTTTCGGGGTCAGTCTCTAATTTGATAAGATAGATTATACCTACAAAAATGTAGATAAATTGCGGAAAGAAAAAAGGCCTAAATGTATTTTCGGTTGTAAAATTAGATCTGAACCCTGTGTTTTTTACCGAAAATAATGGTTAGGCAATAGAAAAAAATTTGTGATTAAGAGATTCATGAAAGCTACATGAATAAAAATAGGTTTTTGAACTAAGACTAAAATTTGGTGGTTTAAAAACACCTGTAGGGTAAAAGAAGAAAGGCAGTTTCATGAATGATAAAATAAGTAAATGTAGCTTTGAAGATACATATAACTAGCTAAAATTAAAGATTAAAAATGACTATTTTTTTGTGATAATATTAAAATTCTTAGAATAAAAATTAATTATCTTTAACAGACTTCTATGATCACTGTGAAGTAGCTCTTTTACTGATCAAGTAAATTTTATTTACTGGAGAAAGCTATTTTTTCTGAATATACTAATTAACTACTCTTATACACTTTTATCACATTAATTTATTAACATGGAACATGTTCATTGGATGAAGTATTTGAAAAAGTCCGGCTCGGCAGGAGGGGTCGAAATATTTATGTTTTTAGGGAGAGGGGTGAAATGGACTTAGAATATTTTCGATTTAGGGACTTAGAATAATTTGAAGTGGGAGTCAGGGCCTTATCAGACTCTGATAAGAACAAGACCTAAGAATAATTTAGGTTTATGGATGTAGGATTATTTATATTTCGGGATTTATTGTAATTTTTGTTTTAGGACTTATAAAATCTCAGAAATGGGTTCAAACTATTTTTTCCCAAAAGTACAACTAATGATAAGTTTCCATAGCAATTTTTAGTTCAAATAGTTTAAACGATTAAATTTGTTTTTTGTGTGCAAAAGTTCATTTAAAAGAATCCAATTTCAAAAAATTATAACTTACTTTTTGGACAAAAATTAATTAGTTTTATACTTTTTACTAAGCAAATGAAATTATTGAACATAATAATTAAATGTCACCGCAAAAAATTAGGGTCATTTATTAAATTAGAATTTATCATTTACAATATTTTATCTCTTTTCAAATAATAATTTAAAATATTTTTAATAAATAGTTGTTGGATAATGAATAAAAGGCAGTCATTCTCTGCGCGAAGCGCAGTTGTTTCTAGTATGGATAAAAGTTATAATTTATCATCTCATCATAATAACAAACTAAATAATAATAAGAATAATAATAATCTTAATCATGGCTTTCGTGAAGGGCATTCCACGATAGACGCCATCCGGCGTGTCGTGGATACCGTAAAGGCTGAGAGGGAAAAGCGGCCTGCAATTCGCAAGGACGTCCTGCTGGTAACGCTGGACGTCAAAAACGCTTTTAACTCGGCCAGGTGGGATGACATGATCCAGTCTCTCGAGTACGATTTCCAGATACCCAGCTATCTGGGTAACGTACTAAAGGATTACCTGCGGGACCGGAGACTGCTCTACGACACGCTCGATGGAAGGCGTGAAAGGGTTTTGAGTGCAGGCATCGCGCAGGGCTCGGTTCTTGGACCGGACCTGTGGAATGCCTTTTACGATGGCTTGTTGCGCGTCCACCTCCCGGAAGGAGCTTCCCTGATCGGGTACGCTGACGACGTGGCCCTGACCATAACTGGCAGGGACATGGAAGTGACCCAGGAGAGGTTGAATCTAGTCATGAGACGGATCAACCTCTGGATGGGCGATCACGGGCTCCAGCTTGCGATCCCAAAAACGGAGATCGTACTGCTGACTCGTCGAAGGGTTCCCACCGACTTCGATGTAATTATCGACGACGGCGGAAACCCTCACACGATCCGAACCAGAACATCGGTGAAATACCTGAAATACCGGAAGCGAAGGCTCCTGATGTCAGTCGTCAACTCTGTCCTGCTCTACGGATCAGAAGTCTGGGCGAAGACCACAGAAACTGCCAAGTACAGACGAAAAATATCGTCGGTACAGAGGCAAGCGGCAGTGAGGATCGCCTGTGGATACCACACGATATCTAGAGGCGATCCAGGTTGTTGCTTCGGTGATACCCATTGACCTGCTAGCGTTGGAGCGGAAATTCATCTACGAGAGCGTAGATGAGCGCGAAGTGGCTTCCACTCGCGCCCGCTTCAACTCTATGAAAGCATGGAAGAAACGATGGAAAAGGAACCAAGAGAAAAATGCCCTATGGACGCGCAGACTGATCTCAGACCTGCAGGCATGGATGGGACGACAGCATGGGGAGGTGGATTTCTACCTTACCCATTTCTTAACTGGACACGGGTACTTCCGTGTCATGTTGAAGCATTGGCATAAGGTGGCAACAAAGGAGTGCTTGCACTGTCCGGGCGTGGATGATACAGTGGAGCACACATTCTTCGAATGTGTTCGCTACTCGGGGGGGCGCCCGCCCTTCCCGATTTGGAGGCTGGAGACGGTGGTCCCGGAAATGCTACGGAGTTCCGAAAACTGGAACAAAGTAGCAGAGTACGTAAGGACCACCTTGTTGCAGAAGAAGGAGGAGGGCTTTCTATCGTAGAGAGCTCTCCTGCCCCTAGGCAGGGGGGAAGGCAGCGGCCAGCTGCCTAGGCTGCGCGTCCCAAACTGAAGTTATACCTGAAAAGGGAGTTCCGGTTTGGGACAAACAAGCGCGGGGGGTTTAAAGTGTGTTTATCCAGTAAGAATCTGGGGCGTAGCCGGCGACCGTGTTCGCCGGTGGTCTCCCAGTTGTACACTTTGTACAACTGGGCGGTCATGGAAATTTGCGGGTCTTTAAGGCCCGCAAACACTCCATGGCTGATGTAAGATTCACATATTTCCCTTAAAAAAAAAAAAAAAAAAAAAAATAATAATCTTAATAATATTAATCATAACAGCCTAAATTTTTTATATTCATCTAACAATAATTCAAATCACAATTTTATTGACATTAATAATTATAATCATAAATTAATTAGCTCTAATAATAATAATGTTCCTATTAATCTTAGTCTTGATAACACACAAAAAGGTATTGATATAAATATTAGAAAAAATAGACAAACAGCACAAAAAAGCACATGCACAAACATACCTATACAAAATACATCTTGCAATAATACAACTACATATACAAATATAGAAAAAAATCATAGACTACTAAGCAGTAGAAATAAAAACTGCAGTAATCAGCCCTACAACAAATCTTCAATTAATAATTGCATAGAGACCACTGAAATTTATATTGCAGGTTTTATGAAGCTCTTATCACAGGATGATCTTATGACATTATGTCACACTATTCTTTGTGGCATACTCCCCACTTTTGAAAAAAGTGAAATAGTAAGCACTAGACTCTTGTTTTCTCAAAATGCTACTGAATTTACTAAAAATCCTGACCCCAATAACAATAAAAATTCTGAGAAAAACAGTAAAATCTCAGCGAACTTTCCTTCAATTATTGTACGTCTCACAACATCTAGTCGAGTAAAACAGATAGACACGTAAGCGTGACAAACTATTTTAATACTCGTGACCTTGACCTTTCTTTTTTGAGTTAAGATCTTGCCACTCGAATGCCAGCTACGAAATTAATAATTAATGAGGTTCTTTCACCTGAAGAATACAAAAGATTCAAATCACTTCGGAGATTTGCAAAAAATCTTGGTTTTAGATATGTCTGGCATGACACGTTGGCATAACACTACACAAGCACAGTACTTCAACAGTTTTTCTGATTTAAATATCATTAAAACTTTATATTCTCATGAACCCAGTACTTATATTCTAAACAATAGTAATAGAACAGACCCATTGACTGACACACACACTAACATATGACTAGACAATAATAAAATTACAAAGAACTCACTGAAGGTAGGTTTCATAAATGCAACAACTCTTAAGGGACATATTAATCAATTTAGGGAAATTTTTGTTGACGACCTCTCTTATGATATAATAGGGGTAGCAGAATCTCGACTAAGTCACATTATAGATGACCATATTGTAGATGTGAAAGGTTACAGCACATTAAGACAGGACCGTAACACTGAGGGTGGGGGAATTATCCTGTACGTACGCAATACTCTTAGAGCCCAATTACGAGCACACTCTGAGACAGAAGGTTTAGGCAAGCCTCTACAACCTGAGTATCTTATGTGCAAAGAATGGTGTGAAGGTACTCCACCTGTGCTAATCTGTCTCATCTACAGGCCTCCAAAAATATCTTTTAAAGCGGATCCTGAATTTTTAAGCAATCTTCGCGATTTTAGCTCTGCTTATAGTCACAAGATCATAAAATGGGCGACCTAAATGCTGACCTGCTTGTCAACAGTAGTGATAATCGTTTTCTAAATCGACTCACAGACGAACTTACCTTACAAATAGTACATCATGGGGCAACACATCGTCCCCCCGACACAGAAGATCCTAAGACTTGGCTTGGTGTCATCTGTGTGGACTCTAATGACAGGGTTCTATCTCATAGTAACAAGATCCCCCCTTTTCACACTGACCATAACCTCATTGATGTGGAGATTGAACTATTTCTTCCCAAACCTCCTAATGAATCTTTCTCTTTTCGTAAATTTAACGAAGTGACCCCAGAGGCCATCAATGAGGCTTTAACTAATTGTGAGTGGAAACCGTTTTTAGAAACGAATCTTGATTTAGAGTTAGCACTAAACTGTCTCAACGACAACCTACATCTGGCAATTGACAATTTGGCACCCCTAAAGACCATTAATCCCAAGAAAGTTCGTCAACCTTGGGCAAATGACGAAATTCAATTACTTGTGAGCAAACGTAAAGCAACTGAAAAGCGTTATCTTAGGACAAAGAACAGCACTCTTCTCAAAGAACTTATCTCTCTTTCTGATGAGATAGAAGCGTCATCTGATCATGCTCGCAGCCAATTTTATCGAGATCAAATTGATAATGCGCTGAATAATAATCAAGATGTATGGCGTAAGCTAAGATATCTTGGTTTTCTACCCACACCCAAAAGTGATCTTCATGGGATTTCACCTGAGGACCTTAATTCCTACTTTGCAAGCGTCTCAACCTCGGCACTTGAGAAAATAGAAGATGTTACTCCGCTAGTTGATAATGCCTCTGAAAATAGTTTCAGATCTGTAGATGTGACCCTGAATGATGTGATATTGGCTGTGGCGCATTTCTCTTCTCAAGCAACTGGCGATGATGGCATACCTCAAAAGATTATTGCTAAATCATTACCTACCATTGGACCTATATTAGTTCAGTTTTTTAATGCATCTTTAAAAAATAGAATATTCCCCAGTTTATGGAAACGGTCGATATTAATTGCTATTAAAAAGGTTGCACTACCGTCTTCTCCCTCTGATTTTAGGCCAGTAGCCTTATTATGTTTTCTATCTAAGGTTCTTGAGAAGTTTGCCCACGATCAAATCACATCATTTTTAAGAAATAGTAAACTACTTGACCCTTTACAGACAGGCTACAGACAATTTAGCAACACAGAGACTACCTTAATTAAACTCACTGATGATATCAGGCGTGGAATGGCGAGAAAACTTGTTATGCTTTTGCTTCAGTTCGACTTTAGCAAGGCTTTCGACTCGGTCTCACCATCCAAACTTCTGATAAAGTTAAGGGACATGGGTTTTTCTAGAATGGCCTTGCTATGGATTAAATCCTATCTACAAGGCAGAAAACTCCAGGTGGCTTCTAAAACATCCAAACTTCTGATAAAGTTAAGGGACATGGGTTTTTTTAGAATGGCCTTGCTATGGATTAAATCCTATCTACAAGGCAGAAAACTCCAGGTGGCCTCTAAAACATCTTGCTCTGACTTGCTTACTACCAACCTTGGGGTCCCTCAGGGATCAGTCTTGGGCCCGTTGCTATTTTGCCTGTATATAAGCGACCTCAAATCTTATCTACCTGACGGGGTCTTCTATCTACTCTATGCAGACGACCTTCAAGTCTATGTACAGGTTCCGCCTGAAAAGGTATCATCTGGTATTCAAACATTGTCTCAGGTAGCTGAAAAGGTCTCACGATGGGCCAAAAATATTATGTTTCGCCTCAATCAAAAGAAAACCACAGCTATTTTCTTTGGTACATCTACCTATGTCAATCGCCTTAATCCGCTCAACTTAGAAATAGAGGTAGGCAACAGCATTAAAATTCCTTTTGTGAAGGAAGTTAAAAGTTTGGGCGTTATAATCGAAAGTAAGCTCTCATGGGATTCACAAATAACAGCTGTCTCTAAAAAGATCAACAGGATACTCTACACATTACGGTTTATTAGACATTGTACGACAGAGACCTTACGGATTAGACTAGTACAGGCCCTAATTGTATTGCACTTAGACTATTGTAATACATTATATGTTAACGCAAACACTACGCTAAATGCCCGACTACAAAGACTGAGTAATGCATCACTTAGATACATCTATAGAGTGAGTAAAGACACGCATATATCACCATACAGGAAAAAATTAAACTGGCTGTGCACTGACTCACGTAGACTTTACTTTACAGGCATTATAATTTATAAGATACTACGTCTACGTGAACCCTCCTATTTAAATGACTCTTTTGTTAGACATGTACCTAGAGAAAATGCCAGGGGTCAACGTCGCACAAAAGAACTTGACCTTCCTGGGTCAAAAAATTGTGGATCTCACTCTTTTCAACTTCAAGGTACAAATTTTTGGAACTCCCTACCCTCTGACATCCGATTTAAATCTTTCCTAAATAGCTTTAAAACTGCTCTATATAATTATTTACTTACACTAGATCCTTAATACGATATAACTATAATAAATAAGTAGCTAAGTTACTCTGCTTGCTAGTCTATAATACTTTAATCATTAAAATGACTGTGATAAATTTTTATCAACACCAAATTTAATCTACAATTAATATTATATATATTTATATAAATTAAATATTACATTTATTTAATTTAAATTATTTACTTTAGACATTCATAACATTATATTATATATTTTGTAAAGACTGTTATAATCCATGAATGTATATTTACTATTTTGTTCACGCAAATAAAGTTCTATATCTATCTATATCTATCTATCTATCTAATTTGTGTTTTAAAAAAAAATTTTTTTTTTAAAGAATTTACAAGAAAAAATCTCAATCGAATCAAATAAATACTTTTGATAAACTTAATGTAGTGATTGAAAATATAAGATCTAATCTGAATTAATTTAAAATTTATTATTAAATAATTTAAAATTTAAATTAAGAAATAGAAGTGAAAGAGAAGAAAAAATTATTTAACATACTGAATTTAATAAAAAAAGAAATGAAAAAAGAAAATAAAAAAGAACGTAACTTAAGCGCAAAAGTGGCATGCTTGCTGTCGTATGCTTGTAGCAAAAAATGATGGCGATATAACTGCGACGAATTTTTATTCATTATATTATACTTGGACCAGACCGTTGTTGCCTCTTTGTCGGTCATGTTTTTTATCCCCTCTTTATGACAACAGAAGAGGACTTATGTGTCTTGAAATTTACTGGTTTCGCTTTCTTGACTGGGTAATTTACCGATGAAAATTTAAAATGAGAGAGAGATGGAAAACGATGACAGCAAAAATTTTAGTATGGCTCTTTTCTTTCTTCTACTACATCAAAAAAAAAAAAAAAAAATCTTTTTTACATTACAAATTGTTGGTAGATAGTTATTCCATGACACGACATAAATGTTGTTGATACAATTGATTTTGACGGATTTTTTCTTGTTTATTTGATTTTCAACTTCTAATGCTAGCCACTTGAAAGTTTTTAATTTTAGTTTTTGTCGGTTTGTAATTGTTGCTTAGCAAAAATGAGAAAGTGCGTCGGAAGTGACCATCTTGAAAAATAGCACAGTCTTCTCTTTTTTATTTTTTTTTTTTTTAAATTCACCAATATTATTTTAATTACAAAAAAAATATCATTTTGATAGATTCAAAAAGAGAGTCCTTCTTGAAAACTTATCTTTTTAAAACATTATTTTAACTTTAAAAAAATATTTCTTACAGTTTTACCGCATGGCGTCCTCTTTTTTTTTTTTTAATATAACCACTAGCCACTGACTCGATGTGTCATATAATCACGAAAATTAATTAAAAAAATTCTACGGCTGATAGACCAAATATTGTGGTCTGTAGAAATTTTATGGATATGTATGAATGGTGATGGATAAATTAAGTTAATACACTTCTTAATATAGTGTACGTTTATTGATTTATGTCCGTACTAAGTGTCGGTTTGACGCACTCTGCCAAAAGGCTGGGCGCGTGCGTTATTACTCTCTCTTTCTTCCATATATACATAAAAGCTTGCGAGTGTTGAGGACTATTTCGATCAAGAGGACAATAAATTAAACAATAATAGCTTATTTATATATTGTGCTACGTTTTCTTGTGCTGTCTGTCTACCTTTTCAAGCATATATAATAATTAACATATTACATAAAAATATAAAAATTATTATACTAACAGCTATGACTGAGAACAAGTTGTTCTTTAATATACTAAAGTTTTTTGTTATAATTTTCTAATGAAATTTTTATATTTTTATGTAATATGGTAATTATTGTATATGCTTTAAAAGGTGTGCAGACGGCACACGAAACGTAGCACAATATATAAATAAATTATTATTCCGAAATAATTTTAATAAAAATATAATAAAATTTTACTTTAAAAAACAGTGATTGCTAAAAGGAAAAAAATTGATTGTTGAGAAATCTTAATTTTTTTTATGCAATTAAAAAAAAAAAATCATTTTGCTTATGCTTTTAAATAAATTTTTTCTTAGAAAAAAAAGTAGTAGATTTGTTAACATATATTTATTTAAAGATGAATTGTTGAAACCAGGCATACAAAATGGTTAAACGTAAAGTCTAATATTGTCTGTGACTTTATGTAGGTCATTCTGGTTTACGGGCTGTTCAGGAGCTAATGTTGTTTTTCTGATTTTTCCTCTTTTTTTCTTTCTTGGCCGCCCAAGTCCACGTACTAGTGTAGCGATTTCTTGAGATGTTTCAATCTTTTGTGTGATTCTAATATTTGTTTCTTGATTTTGATCTTCTAGTTTTTATTTTAAAACTAGTGACGACTTTTGTCGATATGTTGAATTTTTTCTTCTCATAATTTAGATCTTATGTATGGTAGATTCCTTGTATTCTTTTCCCCATCCATGCCTGTGAGTTCAAAAAGATTCGAAGAAATTTGCCTCTATTTTTAAGAGCCAAGCCACTTGCTATTTTCGCTGAAGCGTCTGAAAGTACTATATTTTTTATCCAGACCTTTTCTCCAACTTTGAAATTATGAAAAGATATGTATGATATTTTAAATTAAATACATAAAATTGTGAAAAATTTTAATTTATTTTCCATCTATTTTACAATTTATTTACATATAACGACTACGAGTTTCGGGAATAAATTCCCATCATTAGGTCATTGATTTATCTCAATTAATTATTGAGGAGTCACATTAAAAATATATAAAAACTAAATTTAATTATTTATTTATTACGAGCTTGCCATGTTGATGCTCATGTAAGGCTGAAATATTTCTTTATTATTTATATTTGTTTACAGTTTATGTATATAGTTTATTGAACTTATAATATTTACATTTGGCTATTTTCAATTATTCTATCAAACAGTACATTATTTTTTTAAATTAATTTATCATTTAATAATTTATTTTTATCACTTTTTGTTTGTTTATATATTTCATACTCTTCTAATGTATCCAAGTATTTACCTTTATTGCAATAATGAATTGGTGTTAAATTTGTGTATATGTCTGTGTAACTATGATTGGTATTTATGATATGTAATGCAAATTTCTCTTTAAAACTTCTACCTGTTTGGCCTATATATATTTTATCACATGATTCACAACTAATTTTATATACACCTGCTTTTTTTATAAAATCATCATTATTATTATTATTTTTGTTTAAGTTTTAAGTAATTTTTCTAGTTTATTGTCTGTTCTGAAACCTATTTTGTAATTGTATTTTTTCATGGTATTATTTATATATAAGGTAATTCTGTGGTATAAATAGCTCTTATGTATTTCACGTTGTCATTCACTCTGGTATTTAATGAATTATTATTTTTATTTTTGTGTTTTAAAATTAAATTATTAATGTCTTTTATTTTGTAACCATTGTTTTTAGCTATTTGTTTAATGATGTCTATTTCTTTGTTAAAATCATTGCTGTTCATAGGTATGCTTATAGCTCTGTGAATTAATGAATTAAATGCTGCCATTTTTTGATTTTTTGGATGATGAGATGTGTTGTGAATCACAATGTCTGTAGTAGTTTCTTTTCTAAATATCGAGAATCCCAGTCTATTATTACATTTTGTGACTTTTAAATCTAGAAAATTGATGGTGTTATCTTTTTCTTTCTTCTTCTGTAAATTGAATGCTTTTATTCAATTTATTTATGTATTTTTTGAATGCCTCGATTTGCCTTTTTGTGCCATTATATATCACAAATATATCATCTACGTATCTGTTGTATGATATGATATTTTTTGTATGCGGATTTAATTTGTTAAAAATATGTTTATTTTCAAAATTATTCATATAAATATCTGCTAAAAGACAACTTAATGGCGAACCCATAGCTAAACCTTCTGTCTGTAAGAAATATTCATTGTTGAAAGTAAAATAGTTTTATATATATTAGTTGTTTATTTATTGACCTGTACTGGGCATAACTGTTAAATGAATCATATTAATTAAATTGCCCTATCTTGATATGTGTATGTATATATTACATCCCTTTTTTTATTAAGACATATCAAGTGGCAATATTTTATAATTTTTTAAATTCATTTAAAATAAAATAAGACGATAAATAAAATAAACATAAAAATATTTAAAATAGTTTTGTTTTAATAATTCTTTAAGTATTGTTAAAGTTTCTTGTATTTCGACTGCATTTAAAATTTTTGATTCTTTTAATCTTGTGTTTAAAATTTCTATAGTTTCTTGAACTGGAATATTTGTGTACATGCTTTTTATGTCTAATGTTACTAATTTATAACTTGATTTCATGTCTATGTTTTGAACTTTTTTAACAAATTGTGTATTATTAATAATAGAGTAATTATGTTGTTCTTCTATTTTTATGCTATTTTTTATTATGTTGTGTAGTTTTTTAGCAATTCTGTATCCTGGAGCTGTTTTGTAATTTACTAGAGGTCTACCTGGCATTCCTTCTTTTTGTATTTTGATTAATGCGTTGAATTTCGGAGCTTCTGCTTTAATTTGTTTATATTTATATTTTTCTTTTTCATTTATAAGTTTTGAGCAAGTATTTATTGACTTATTAATATCTTTAACAAAATCTGTAGTTGGATCTTTTTTCATTTTAATTATTTTATTATTGTTTATAAAATCATAGGATTTATTGTCAAATTCAAACTTTTTTATGATGATTACGGTTTGTCCTTTATCTGCTTTTGCAATTACTGAATTATTTTCTTGTAATTTTTTGTTGATGTTTTTGACAATCTTTGTTTCCTCTTTATATAGTTTTTGTTTGTTGTTGTATTTTTTGGTACTTTTATTATTGATTTTATTGTTTATACTAGTTCTAATTTCATTTTGTAAATCTTGATCTTTTACAATCTTTATTGCAGACTCTACGTTAATTATTTCTTTTAAATTATTGTTTTGATTAGGTAAATTATAGTTTAAACCTTTTTCCAGTAATGTTTCTTCATCTTTTTCAAATTTTATGTCAGTTAAATTGATTAACCTGGGAAAGAATTGGTGAGGTTCTTTTATTTTTTCTTCTTTTTTCTTTTGTTCTTTGAAGAGTTTTCGAAATTTATCTTGTTTTTTAGCTTTTATTTGTTTGATTTGTTCTTGAATAACTTTATCGATGTTATGGATAATTTCATGTACTATTATATGGTTTATTGTATTTAAAAGTTCTAAATGAGTTACATATAATTTATGATTTAATTCTATTTTCTTTTGGTATTGATGTTTTATTTCTTCTTTTATGTTCTTCAGATATTTTTAATATTGGTGATAAATATGGATTCCAAACGTAACAGAGATAAAAAGGGAATGAACTAGTGGTTTCATGGACTGAAGTATTATAATTAAAGACTTTTTACATGAGTACTAAATTCTGTGGTCTGGAGTTATGTATGTACGAATCATGAATTTTAGCGCACGGCATGTTCAATGTCATGTTTTTCTATAATATTTCATATTTCTTTATTTTTGTATTCTGATGCATGATCTGAAATTAACTCTTCTGGAGTACCATGTCTAAAGATTACGTATTGTTTAAAGTTTTTACTATTGTTTGTCCATCCTTCTTTCTAATTGGTAAGACCTCTGCATATTTAGTGAATAAATCATAAATATTACGATAAAGTTATAGGCATTTTTAGAGCTTGGAAAAGGTCCCATGCAATCTGAAGCAACATGTGTATATCATGATAGTATTTTGCATTTTTTCACATTTTGGCGTATATTACACGCCTTTACATATTTTGTAAAATCTCTATTCATACCTGGCCATTAATATAGCTCTAACGCTCTATAATACGATTTTTTTTATTCGCAAGTAACCTCCGTGTTCTTCGTGACATTCTTTTAGTACTTGTTCTCAATTTTCTCTTGAGACTACTTATTGCGTAGGCCAGATTTAGAATAATACAGTAGACCGTTCACTAATTTGACGTCGTTAAATTTTTTGGGTTGACCTATACTTTTTTTACGTACTAAAGATACCATTCGTCCTCTATCTTTTCTGATATTTCGACTGTAGATACTTTGACTAAATCTACATTTTCTCTTGAAAGAGCACGTGGCACAATGTGATAGGCTCCTTTTCTATGTTCGAGGACAAAGTCGAAAATTTGAATATCTAAAGTCCACCTTGCTAATTGTCCATTTTATAAAAAAATAACTTATAGAAGTCTTTCCGTGTTTATGTTAAAGACGAGCCTAATTTATTATTTTATTTTTATAACAGATGTAAGATCTATTATATGAAATGAATGTTAAACTTTAAAAAAATTCAAACAAATTACATTAAATTCAAATTAAAAATTCAAGCTGAATTCAAATGGAACAACCTGACAGTATATTATTTACAAATAAAAAATTTTCTGTTCTGCTCTAAATTGGGTTTTTCTCTTATTTTTGCACATTTAAAATTCATGAAAGAACGCAAAAAATTATAATCTATGTACAAATTTCAGATAACTTTGTTTTGCATGTAAACGGGAGTGCTCAGGTAAAGATAATAAATTTATCACCAGGGTAGTAAATTTACGATCGTAATAGTTAGAATGTATATTTAGATATCTGTGAAATGCTTGGGAAATTTAACCGTTAAAATTTAGCTCATTAGTTTTTAGCCCAAAAAATTTTTTATTTGAGGCATGTGGAGGGTTCTGGCCCAGACTGGTAATCATGAACAGATCGACTTTAAATATTTTTTTTCGAAATTTTGATACTTTTTGGGTTATCGAGACGGAAAAATAATAAAAAGAAAGAAATTCCCACTTGAAATCATAATACACATGAAATGAACTTAGGGAGTTGATATTATTTGTTATTGTTTGTCTAAAAATTTATTTAATAAATCTTAAACCCGTGCATACTACCAGTTATATGCATGGTTGTGTTTATACATACTCATATTCTCCTCTTGTAACTCTTTATTTAAATATATCCTCATTTTATTTAATTTTAAATAATAAATTAGAAAATTATTTATTGATTAATGAATAATCATTATGTTGTTAATACAAATAAACTCTTTTTTTTTTTTTTAATTTCTAAAATTATTTGTTAAAGAATATCTCAATTCACAACATATTATAAGAAGATAATATCTTTAAAATTTCTTATAGGAGGACGAGCAGCAGAGCGACGAAGAAGCAGTGACCTCTCAACCTCAGGTAACAGCGACCCAGATGAATCAACCAATGACATTTGCAATGCCTCCGCCACCTCAAGCGGCTGATGAAAATACTACCTTAAATAGTGGCAAGGAACAACCAATATACACTCCTGGTATTTTTAATTCTTAAATGAACATTTCAAAACTTTATTTAACTATATTCGAAAGTTCATGAAAGAAAAAAAGAGACATTTATAAAACATCACATCCATTACTATAACCTAGCTCTTATGAAAATATTCTCGAAGAAATATAATATAAATTATTTATAATGCATAAATATTTCTGTTATAAAAAATTAATATATCCTGCCTTTGAAAATTTTTTTATTTTTTCCTATAAAACTTTAAAATTAGATAAAAAACAAGTTGTTATAACAAAAAAAAGTTGATTTATTCTGTAAATTATGAATTTAAATGAAATGACATAATTAAATCACAGGTGATATTTAAATAAACTAAAAGTATTTATTAAAATTTAAATTTCAAAATACTTACCGCTACACCTGGCACGAGAACAAGGTGAGGCGTGGTTTTATCAAAATTTAGCGAAAACGAGGAAGGGTTGCATATCGCCTCACCTTGACCTCGGACGTGGTTATAAAACATTCCCTTCGTTCTGCCCTTGCCTTGCCGTATTCTCGACTGAGATTTACTCGTTTATAAACGAGATTTTAATTTAACAAAATATTCTTGAAACAAATTTTAAATTAAAACATATTTATTATTGAATTTTTAATTTATCAATAAATTACATAAAATATATTTAATTTAGTTATAGTTTATACACTGCATTGCGCACATAAAGAATCAGGACTGAATCTACATATTTCTGTGACAAGATTAGACTTAGACCATGCACTGATAACTAACAAGGCTATTAAGGCAGGAGGGTCCTTTACATTCAAGAGCAAAAGAAGGGGTTTTTGTTTAATTTTTTCGGGCAGAAATAGTTAACTTAAACATTTGAAAATTTTTGCAAAAAAAAAAGAAAATTAATTTAAAAATACAATTTTTTTTTTTTTTAATAAATTAAATATGGTGCTGAAACTTGCAATTTCTAAAAAAACAACGTCTTTTGAACTTACGTGCAGTGTAGCTCAAAATCTAGTCAACCTATCATCATGAAAATTTATATAAATGTTACTGATAATATTTCTAAGAATATGAATGAAACGGCATGTAAAAAGAAACATCTATAAATGTTATATTGACTATAAAGCAAAGCAAGACAATATAGATGGAATACCATGCTATTGCTGTGATTGTCCAAATGGTTTACGTATAGTAGGTTGTTATTGCCGAATATACTTGAACATCTACGTTAGAGTTGCTTAAGCTGTAATTGATCACAAAAACGAAAAAAAAAAAAAAAAAAAAAAAAAAAAAACGATAAATTTCAGAGATTTGAGCACCAAAGCTGCCGCATACTCCACAGAGTTTAACTCGTCAAGTAACTTAGTATTTACTAAAGTTGTTGTGCGTTTTAATTAGAATAATCATATTATACATGAAGTACACCAAATATATTTTAAGTGAAAGAGAGGACAATTAACATAGTGTAAGAAGTGGAAATTCTTTAGAATCTTTATAGTTAACGACAAAATGCGATGACAAATCAAGATCTTTATTTATTTACTTAAACAAATTTAAACTTTGAACTAATTTAGTGTTTTCTCATTCTTACTCAGTAGTCGATGGTTGATATGACAATGCTTTTTCTTATTGGAACAGCGTGCTATTCATTTTAGACAGCAAAGCCATTCTTTGCAAACTGAATGTGTCATTGATGTGTATGTTATTTTTTGATGCATGTAAATACAATATCCGTTTACTTTATTATTCAGAAATTTGCTTAACACGTTGTTGATTACAAAATATGCATATTAACTTATGCATTGATAATGACTTTGTACTAGACCACGTAGATGTTATTGCTACTTTATCTAGTCTTACTGTTTTCTTTCTTAAATTTTCAGTCTCATCATTATCCGTTAAAATCTTAAAAACTAATTTTAAGATATCTAACACCATTTTCCTACATATAAAGTGGCTAACTAATCCTGTTCAAAAATATCTAACACAGTTTTCCGAAGTTTGAATTTGCTATAAGAATTTTTGGAAGCATCATAAATATATTTTTGATTTGAAAAGCAGCTAACAACAGTTAACAAAATACCTCATAGCGTTTTTCTATTATGTAATTAAATGGGAGATATTTCCGAAACACCATAAACTTGTTCTACTAAGCTTTTCACATTACTTCCCGTAACCGACAGTAAAAGAATCTTCCGGCATTGGAAGCCTAAGTACCTGATCGTACATGATGTTCCACAGCTCCCGCCCGAGGACTGATCCTTGAACTGCTCCTGCAGTTACTCTCCTCAATCTTGTTCCTTGCGCAGTCTTAAATCTTATTCCTCAATCGCTGAGGTACCTGCTGTTGATTCTTCGCATATATTTTGGCACCTGAAAGTTCCTTAGCCCTTCCATGAAATCGCTCCGACTTGCTGAATTAAAGGGATTCTTCACATCGAGGGTCAGTAGTAGCATGATTTTTCTAGAGTAGTGATTGTCTGTCTGTGCATTCTCAATGATACGGCTGATACTGCTTATGACCTTGATAATAATTGACTTCCCTTGGCGGAACACGTATTCGCGGGGAGAAAGGTCTCCTGATGTTCCAACAGCCCTCAGTATCCATGGTTGCAGCATCTTTTCATAATTTTTCCCGGCTGTGTACAGTAATCCTAGAGGACGCAAATAGTTTGGCAGCCTAGGGTCCCCTTTATCCTTACTAATAAGGATCAGTCTGGTTCTTTTCCAGAGTATACTGAAGACTTAACTTATGCATTGATAATGAGTTTTTACTAGACCGCGTAGATGTTATTGTTACTTTATCTAGTCTTACTGTTGGTAAATTTTCAGTCTCATCATTATCCGTTTCAGCTGAAATTAAAGAAGATGCCTTATCTTGGCCAGTCGTTTTAGCAACTGAAATTGCAAACATAATTCTTGACATAGTGTCGATATCATGAATTTGTCATGTGGTAACTAAACTTTTCACCTTACCTAATTTAAGGGACATTATTCAAACAAAAACTGCATCGCTTTTCACACTTGTAATTTTTTTTATTTTATTTTGACCATTATCAGCATTTGTCAGATTTCCTTTCTTTTTTTGACAAGAAATACACAATTCCATATTAAAATTATTATTCTTTGAGACTTTTACTTGAGTATTACTCATTTTAGATTTTTTAAATTAAGCTTTTAACGTTCATAAAAATGAGACACAAATAAAACTATTAACTTTTTAAACATGCATAAATAGCTAAATGCTAAAAACGACAAATTTATATTTTTTGTATGGAATTTATTTATTATAAATTTATTTATTATAAAATTATAAATTCTTTTGGTCAGAAAGAGAAAAATTTTACATCAAATAGTATAAAGCAACCATCTAAATTTACAAATAACCTCAAAAAAATTATCACTTACAAAATAAAGAACTTTATTTACCTAACTAGTTTATATTTTTTAATTTTAAATGTAAATACAGAACAAAATTTAAAGGTTATATATTATCAATTTTACTATAATATTATTTTTATAAAAAATTAAACAAATTTTTGCACAATGTCCGTATCTTTAATATTTACGCAATTTCAGAGTTATTAAGTAACATATTCTCTCTGCGCATGACAAATAATAAGTACAGCAATCCTAAGGTTCATTGTAAGATATATACCTATTATAATAATGTTTAAATAAAACTTTTATAAAATAAATTTTGTTTCATAAATAAAAAAAGAAGAAATAATGTTTAAATACATCTGTATTATTTGAATCATGAGCTCTGAAAAGAATCATATTAAAGTTTCATTTTGACATTAGTTTAACCTAAAATATGACAAAATAACGCGGTTTTTTAAATTGACGAAATAATATTTTTAAATTTAAGTATTTAACGTATCAGTTTATCGATTTTAATAAAATAATAAAAGCTTAAGCTTTCAAACAAAAAGTATAAAAAGTTTTATTTTATTGTATCCAATAATTTTCAAACTCATTTTTCCAAATCCCTAGGTATATAACGTAATTTATTTTCAACTTTAAATTTTCTTAAAAATAAAACTGTTGACCCTACCTTATTTTAGAACTTCAAATATTCTTCTATGAAGCAAAATTAAAATAAAGCAAATAATTTAATTCTATCTAATAAGTTCCTTAGTATTACGAGCACGTACCTTAATTGCCTTGATTTTTAATTTTTGGCATTTTTATCTATCAAGCGACCTCTATTGGAAAATATTGTAATTTTAGAAAAAATTTAACTGTGGATTTGAAATTAGCGAGACTAAGAACTACAAATTACTTGGTTTTAAATTATCTTAGGTGCGTAGCTTCTAAGATATTAGACTAAAAATATTGACTAGATTGGCTCCGCACTCTGAGAAGAACAAGCGCGCATTATGTAAGAAGAAGAGACTGGCAACTTCACTGCTGTCGTCGCCCCGCGTACAGAGAATGTGTTCCCTTAGCGCACAATTTAGACAAATACTATCATAAGTATATCTTTCTCTCTTTCTTTGCAGTATAGCGGTAATTTTTTAAATAAAATTGCTAATATAAAAATACTGCAAAGAGAAATCAAGAGATAAATACAAAAACTCACGTTTTCGCATAATCATACCCGTGCCCGTCGCAAATCCAACTATAAAATGAATTTAATAAAGTCCAAAAATTATTTAAATAATTGTTATTTTAATTTACAATAAACAAATATTATCGAAACGAAAAAACAACATTACATCTAGAATTTTAAACTTTCATTTAACGCGTAGTTTATAATAAAAGAAATCAAATTTAATTAATTTAGTTATCGATCATTCATTCATGCATTCTGAAAATGTTTTACAATTTTTTATAATTATTTAAGTGGAATTATTAGAATAACAATTTAACAGATTTTTTAAATAAATTAAGCAAAAACTAACTTTTTTTTTAGGTAATTTTAAAGTTAAAATTATACATGATTCAAGTTTAAAAAATTCATGTTAAGTTATTTTAAAGAATTATCATTCCGTTTAAAATTTAAAATTATTAATCATAAATAAATAAATTAAAGATACATATTTTTACAAGGACTATTTACAATTTCAAAATATATATTTTAGAGTGTAGTGAAAAAAAAAAAACTTATTTCCCAGACTCTAGCCTCTTTAACTTATATTTTGGGTAGAAGATGAACATCTGTGATTTTCATGAAATTCGGTTAAAATTTTTCGGTTTAACGACCAAAATTTAGGGTGAAAATCGCGCAATTCAATTACTTAAAAAAATTTTTTTCTGAAAGTTAATCCTTTATATAAAAATCGATGGAGATCTAAAGTTGCTTCTATTCAACTTTTTATTCGCCTTCTGATTGGCCGAATCGATTATTCGAATATATTAAAAATTTATTATTAAAATTGGAATTCATTATCAATATTGTATAAAATAAAAAAATACTTATAAGAAAATATACATTTATCAGAATTTAAATTGATTCTATAAACATTGAAAGTTTAATTAATAAACTAATGATTATTAAAAAATGTTTATGCAAAATTTAAATAAGTTAATGGTTATGTTAAAGGTTATGTTATTTAGTTTGTTTATAAATTAAAATACACAAGAAATGTACCTGCAACACATCGAGGGTCAGTAGTAGTATGATTTTTCTAGAGTAGTGATTGCCTGTCTGTGCATTCTCAATGATACGGGTGATACTGCTTATGACATTGTTAATAATTGACTTCCCTTGGCGGAACACGTATTCGCGGTTGGAAAGGTCTCCTGAAGTTTCAACAGCCCTCAGTATCCATGGTTGCAGCATCTTTTCATAATTTTTCCCGGCTGTGTACAGTAATCCTAGAGGACGCAAATAGTTTGGCAGCCTAGGGTCCCCTTTATCCTTACTAATAAGGATCAGTCTGGTTCTTTTCCAGAGTATACTGAAGACGCCCGCTCGTAGACAAGTATTGTACATACACAGAATAAGCTGTGGACACTCGTGTGCGGCTATCTTCAGAATCTCAGTGGGTATTTCATCAGGCCTTGGTGCCTTTCCATTTTTGAGCAAGACTACTGCTGTTACAAGCTCCTTCACGGTGAATTCGGTAATATCCCTCTTGATCTTCTAAGTAAGTCATTTTCTTCCTCCCTCTCAGGGTGGGTAGGGAAATGTCCGTCAACTTTACGGCTAAACTCCTCTTTCTTCATAACGTCACTTGCGGATATATTGCGGTATACAAAAAACGTCAGTTTTTAGATTATGTAGGCTTCCCAAATCATTATTTTAAAATTCTGGCTGGAGGAATTTTAATATTTTAAAAAAATGTAAACTATTAGAAAAAAAAATTTAGTAAAGTACACGAATCGCGCCATTTTGTATACCAAAAGCGTCCATTTTGAGGTTATGTAGGCTTCGTAAATCATTATTTTGAAATTCTGGATAAGCGAATCTTAATATTTTAAAAAAATATTAACTTTCAGAAAAAAAGGAAAAAAAGAAAAAAACACCATAAACTTGTTCTATAATTAACTTTCAGAAAAAAAAATTTTTTTAACTAATTGAATTGCAGGGGGCTGACGACGAAATTCAGCTATTCAGAATAGCAGAAAAACTATTCAAAAAATTTTTTTTGTAGGAAACTGTTGGAAATGGGTTGAAATGTACTTATTTCAGTCTGAATCGTTCTGAATAGCTCTGAATAGCTCTGAATATTTCTGAAACCAAAAAAAAATTTTTTTTTCTTAAATTGTTCAAAATGGCTGGAAACGCAAAGAAAAGTTTATAAGAAGGTCTGAATCAGTCTTAATCGGTCTGAATCACTCTGAATCATAGTTTTTTTTAATTTTTACTAGAAAATCGTAAATTTTGCATAAAAACTTCTCTGAATAACTTCTCGGATAAATATTTTTAAAGATCTGAATCACTCTGAATCAATCTGAAATGCATTTTTGTTTGTGGGGAGTCGTTGAAATAGTATTAAAATTTCTAAAAATCCCTTAAGATCGTTGAATACCTTCAGAAAAATATTTTAAAAAATCTGAATCACTCTGAATCAGTCTGCATCTCTCTGAATTATAGTTTTTTTAAAATTTTTATTAGAAAATCGTTAATTATGCATAAAAACTTTTCTGAATAACTTCTCGGACAAATATTTTTAATGATCTGAATCACTCTGAATCAATCTGAAATGCATTTTGTTTGTTGAGAGTCGTTCAAATTGTATTAAAATTTTTAAAATTCCCTTAAAATCGTAGAAAATCTTAGAAAAAATATTTTATTAAAAGATCTTTATCACTCTGAATTAATATAAAGCACTCTGTTATTTGTGAGAAATCGTTTTATTTGCAGGCAAATTTCTGGGAATTGTTTTCAATGGCTGAAAATGTAAGGTAAAATATTTATAAAGATCTAAATCACTCAGCATCAAACTCAATCACTCTGGACATAATAAAGTAACGACACGTTAAGCCTTACACTAGTGTAACTTAAGGACATAGGTTATGATAAAAAAACGACACGTCAAGCCTTACACTAGCGTGACCTAAGGAAGTAGGCTGTAATAAATTAACGACATGTCAAGCCTTACACTAGTGTAACCTAAGAACGTAGGCTATGATAAAAAGACGACAAATCAAGCATTAAACTAGTACAACCTAAGGAAGTAGGCTACAATAAAATAATGACACGTCAAGCCTAACACTAACATGACCTAAGGAAGTAGGCTATAATAAAACAACGACACGTCAAGAAAGACACTAACATAACCTAAGGAAAAAGGATATAATAAAAAAACGACACGTCAAGCCTTACACTAGCGTAACTTCAGGAAGTAGTTTACAATAAAAGAACGACATGTCAAGCCTTACACTTGCATAACCTAAGAAAGTAGACTAAAATGAAAAAATGATTCTATTCAGTATTCTATAAGAAAAAATCAACACCTCAATCAATATATAAAAATCAGTTTTAAAATTAATGATTTGAACATTTTTTTAATGAAATATTTGTCACAAAAAAAATCCTGACCTGATACTTAATTATTTGAAATTTTTTGTTTTCAAATTTTATGTTGTGTTGGTGTAGGGCTTGACTTTTCGCTTTTTTATTCTAGTCTACTTCCTTAGGTTGCGCTATTGTAATGCTTAACGTGTCGTTTTTTTTATTATAGACTACTTTGTTAGGTCACGCTAGTGTTAGGGTTGACGTGTCGTTTTTTATTATTGTCTACTTCCTTAGGTTATTTTAGTGTAAGGCTTGACGTGTCGTTACTTTATTACATCCTTTTTCCTTAGGTTATGTTAGTGTAAGGCTTGACGTGTCATTGTTTTATTGTAGCCTACTTCCTAAGGTTACGCAAGTGTAAGGCTTGACGTGCCATTTTTTATTGTAGTCTGTTTCCTTAGGCTATGCTAGTGTAAGGCTTGACGTGTCGTTTTTTATTTTAGTCTACTCCTTTAGGTTACGTTAGTGTAAGGCTTGACGTGTCGTTATTTTATTATATCCTACTTCCTTAGGTTATGTTAGTGTAAGGCTTGACGTGTCGTTTTTTATTGTAGTCTATTTCCTTAGGCTACGCTAGTGTAAGGCTTGACGTGTCGTTGTTTTATTATAGCCTACTTCCTTAGGTTATGTTAGTGTAAGGCTTGACATGTCATTATTTAATTGTAGCCTGCTTCCATAGGTTACGTTAGTGTAAGCCTTGACATGTCGTTTTTTTATTATACCCTACTTCCTTAGTTTACGCTAGCTAGTGTAAGTCTTAACGTATTGTTTTTCTTATTATAGACCACTTCCTTAGGTTACGTTAGTTTAATGCTTGGTGTGTCGTTACTTTATTATAGCCTACATCCTTAGGTTATTTTAGTGTAAGGCTTGTCGTGTCGTTTTTTTATATTGTGGGTGATTGGTCCAAATAAACTGTTAGAAGTTTCGAAAAATTTCATATTGTGGATAAACGCAACATTTTATGTGTTAATTAACCAGGAAATTATAAATATTTAATATAAATCCACACAAAACTGCTATAATCAGTCTGGCAAGTTGGTTACCTGATAACCTGGTCACCATTTTTTATATTAGACTGTTGTTTATTTAAACCAGTATAACAGTGGGTTTAAATGCGGGTGTAAGGCTTTTGTTATAGTTTTTTAGCCTTTTCACTAAAAATGTCCTCTCAAAAATGAAATGAATTTTTTGTTTTTTACAGTTAAATTTAATTTATTCATAGTGATTAATATTTATTTATAATTCAAGTGATATAAAATCACTTAATTTCTGAAAATTCGTGTATAATACTCACGTCATTCCACAAAAAAAAATTTTTCAGAGTGGTCCAGAGTGATTCAGTTTGATGCTAAGTGATTTATATCTTTATAAATATTTTACCTTACATTTTCAGCCATTGAAAACAATTCCCAGAAATTTGCCTGCAAATATAACGATTTCTCACAAATAACAGAGTGCTTTATATTAATTCAGAGTGATAAAGATCTTTTAATAAAATATTTTTTCTGAAATTTTCTACGATTGTAAGGGAATTTTAAAAATTTTAATACAATTTGAACGACTCTCAACAAACAAAAATGCATTTCAGATTGATTCAGAGTGATTCAGATCATTAAAAATATTTGTCCGAGAAGTTATTCAGACAAGTTTTTATGCATAATTAACGATTTTCTAATAAAAATTTAAAAACAACTATAATTCAGAGAGATGCAGACTGATTCAGAGTGATTCAGATTTTTTAAAATATTTTTCTGAAGGTATTCAACGATCTTAAGGAATTTTTAGAAATTTTAATACTATTTCAACGACTCCCCACAAACAAAAATGCATTTCAGATTGATTCAGAGTGATTCAGATCTTTAAAAATATTTGTCCGAGAAGTTATTCAGAGAAGTTTTTATGCAAAATTTACGATTTTCTAGTAAAAATTAAAAAAAACTATGATTCAGAGTGATTCAGACCGATTCAGACTGATTCAGGCCTTCTTATAAACTTTTCTTTGCGTTTCCAGCCATTTTGAACAATTTAAGAAAAAATTTTTTTTTTCGGTTTCAGAACTATTCAGAGCTATTCAGAGCTATTCAGAACGATTCAGACTGAAATTAGTACATTTCAACCCATTTCCAACAGTTTCCCACACAAAAAAATTTTTTGAATAGTTTTTCTGCTATTCTGAATAGCTGAATTTTGTCGTCAGCCCCCTGTTGAATTGCGCGATTTTCACCGTAAATTTCGGTCGTTAAAGCGAAAAATTTTAAGGCCTCATCTACAGAAACCGTAAATCCGAGGCGCACCGCAAACGTGAGCGCAACGCAAAGCGCAGAAACCAATTTTGGCTCCTGCGCAACGCCAAATACAAAAAATCTTCTTCTGCGCATTGCGTTGCGCTCAGGCTTGCGGTTCGCCTCAGTTTTACGGTTACTGTAGATGGGACCTAACTGAATTTCATGAAAATCACAGATGTTCATTTTCTACCCAAAAAAATAACTTTAAGAAGCCAGGGTCTCAGAAATACGTTTTTTTTTCACTACACACTTATATATTTCATTCTTATAATAAAATTTGTCATATATATATTTTTTTTAACTTGATTGTTAATTTGATTGGACTGGCAGAGGAAACAATTTGACTACTGGAAGTTGATAAGTTACAGTTGCTTTTTTGAAGGTGGCAAACCTTCGAGATTATCAGAACCTGAGATCACATCGATTACTAGTGAGTATTTGGTGGCTGATAATTGATTTTCCTTGAGCTAAACCAAAGCACCTATTTTTGTATTTGCTGATGGATTTTGCCAGCGATGGAACTGTTGTAAATGATTGATGCATTCTTCGGACATCCTATTCCAAAAATGATCACGCATATTTGTAATTAATTTATATTTATTAGAAAGAGTTCATTTAGAATTTAATTTTGGAGCTTCAGGATAAGCGTTAAGTGGTTCTCCTATCAAAAAGTATGCTGGGGTTAGCGGAAATAGGTCAGAAGGATCATTACTGACTGGATATTATGGTCTTGAATTAAGACAGGCTTCTACCTTACATAAAAATGTTAACATTTCTTTATAGGTTAATTTTTGCTCACCTAAAATCTTACGTATATGAGATTTTACCGATTTAACTCCTGAAGAGTTCGAAGCATTGGCCTCTTTTTGAGATAAAGTGTTTAAATGCCGCTAAAAAACCATTGGACAGCAATGATACCACTTCCAAATGAACTTTTTTTGTTACTAGACATATTGTTTGCGCAAAAACAAGAATATTTCCTTTTATATCTTGATTTCTCTTTGCAGTATTTTAATATTAATAATTGTATTTAAAAGAATTACCGTTATAACCGTTAATGCCGGTCTCTTCTTTCTACATGACGCTCGCTCGTTCTTCTTGCTCTCTAACTCTCGTACAAAAGAGATCGTGTTCTTTGTTAAGACTTTTAATATTTTAGAAAACGTGCTCCTTTTGAAAAGGTGCAAAAATGGCGGTCTCTTCTTTCTACATGACGCTCGCTCTTTCTTCTTGCTCTCTAACTCTCGTACAAAAGAGATCGTGTTCTGTATTAAGACTTTTATTATTTTAGAAAGCGTGCTTCTTTTGCATTACAATTATGTAAACTGTTTTTATTAACTTAAATCAAATAAATCTTAAACTTTTAAGTAGAATTCACACAAATCATCTCTTTTTTATTTCATAATTCAGTCTAATACTTTTCCTTTAAAAAATCTATTAAAATCCATTAACATTTTGGTGCCAGAAAACCCGCTTATAAAGCAATGGAAAAATACCGGTTAATAACAGTTCTTCAACAAAATAAAAAAAAAAAAACAGTGGATTTCCAGTGTTCTAATTATTAACTACAGTGAAAAAATAAGTGCCGATCATTAAATTACGTAGTGAAAAAAATTATGTGATAATCACATGGTGATTTAAGTTTATAAAAAAATTTTTAAAGACCGCAACTAAATCATTTTTAATAAAAATATTAAAGAAAATAACAAAAAAAAAATTTCTTAGTTGCATCGCAGGGTCAAGAAAATTTTTTATTTTAAAATGTACTTTTTCAAAATTGGAATAGTTTCGGCCATTTTCCTGTAAAAAATAATCTTTAGTAACGAAGAAGAATCGTGAGAACATCAACGGCCAATAAAAACGAGAAGCACCGGTAGACCAATCACAACGCAGAGAAACGACCAATAGAATTGCCGAGAACCGATCGACCAATAAGAGATGAGATTTTACTTGGCGCCAACTATATACACGGTGTTCAGACCTAGTATAACGAATAAAACATCGAAGATTTGGTAACTTTGTATCGTTCTTTATTTTTATTCTCTTCTCTTTTAAAAATATTTATCATAATTATTAAATAATAAAAGTTGAATACAGATTATTATAAAAAAAAAAAAATTGTTAATATCTTTTTTTGTCGATATCGAGAGTACATGGAGCATATGAAGTATATAAAATAAATATTCATTTATTTCTACAATTTTTTTGGCATTAAGGGGATAATGCATGATGCTCTACTTGCTCATTTAAATGACGCACTTAGACACATGTAAGAAAACCTTAGTGTTCAATTAATTGTCATCTTAATAAAAATAAGTACTTCAGAAATAAAAATTTTTTAAAAATTGTCGTATAAAAAGATAAAAAACTAAGAAAATTTAAAATTTTAAATCTATGGACTTTTATTGATTACACATTCGTATTTTCATGAAAAGTGTCGCATACTGGAGGAGCTCATCAGGGAGCAAATAAATCAGGGTGGCCTCATCGCTCGCCTTCTAACCAATGTCAATAAGGTGGCAAAATCCAAGCAGAATTTAGAGTTTTTGACGGCTAGGAAATCACTACTAGAAAAATATTTCGATAACTATTATGATGGCCACCAAGCAATCGTCAGGGACCCAGAATGTGGAAAATCAGTCTACATCAAAGAAAATTTAATTGAACTAAGCTACATGGAAACTCGTGAAGCCTTAGACACAAAAATCAAAGCATTGGGCCCAGATGTGCAACCAGCCGCTCCAACTATTGCAAGTACCGACCATGTACCAGCACAGTTTCATCTTTCTAGCTTTTCAATTCCTAATTTTTCTGTTGACATATTGGAATTGGAGAGCTTCAGAAATCATTTCCAAGAAATACTACATAGATCTCCAAACTTAAGCAACGTTCATAAACTTTTTTTATTGCAACAACATTTAAAAGCCTTCAGGGAACTGATAGATTTTTTCAAGCTAAAAAATTAAGAATTTGCTACAATTGTTTAAAAGATCATTTCCCTACTCCGTGTCCTAGCAAGTTTACTTGTAGGTCGTGTTCTGAAAAATATCATTCATTACTTCATGGGTGCTTTCCTCCAGTAAAAAACTTAAACTTACATAGAGAAACTTCAAATGTAAATAATCTTTCTTCAGTCGCTAGTACAAGTGCGATTAACTCCTCAATGCTCTTGCAATCATTCACTTTCAAGTTCAAGCATTCCTCAAACTGCCAATTTAGTATCTGAAAGCACAATAAATGTAGCGTCTTCTTTAACTACAGATAAAATTGTCCTTTTAGCAACGGCTAAAATTTACGTTAAATCTCAAAATGAAAAAGTTTTGTTAGTTAAAGCTTTAATTGATACAGGTTCAGACGCATCAGCCGTATCAGAATGGGTAGTTCAATCATTAGGCTTAAAAAGAAAACCGACAAATACTTTAATCACAGGTGTATTATATAGCTCAGGGTTATCAAATTATACAACTGAATTTAGCATCGGTTCATTATATGATCAAGGTGTATCTTTAGAAGTCGAAGCTTTAATATTAAGCAAAGTTACATCAGTTATCCCGTCCGAATCCTTCTCTTTTTCTTTAGATAAATGGCCTCACATAAAGGATTTGGAACTTGCGGATCCGGAGTTCTATAAGTCTTCTCAAATTGACTTACTTCTAGGTTCTGATGTTTGTGGCTGGTTCTTAGGTGGTAAAACAGTACGAGGTCCTCCAGGAACCCCCTTTGCTCATCCTACTCCTTTTGGCTTTGTTCTTATGGGGCCAATTGATCTTAATACCTCTTCTTCTTTAAAAATCTTGTGCTCTTTAAATTCATTACGAAATATACCTGATTTAAATTTTGATCTTAAAAAATTCTGGGAAATTGAAGATGTAGGCCAAAATTCTTTGCTTTCGCCGGAGGAATTAGAATGTGAAAATCATTTCAAAAAAACTCATTCTCGGAATTCTTTAGGTTGTTACGTAGTAAGACTATCACAAGCAACCCAGCAAAACAATTGGGCCATTGCAGTTTTGCCCAATTTCAGTTAAAATGTTAATGTCAATGTAAAAAAGAATGGCATCAGATAAAATTTTTGAAGAAAAATATGAAAACAATATTCTTGATCTAATTCAAATGGGTCATATGAGGAAAATACCTCAAAATAAACTAAATAATCCTTTAGCAATATATATATCGCATCACGGTGTTTTTAAAACACATGATCTATTAGGCAAACTTAGAGTAGTTTTTCATGAATCTCATAAAACATCAACCGGCTATGCGTTGAATTCTAAACTTCTAACACGTCTTAAATTACAAGATGATCTTTGGGTAATCTGAACTAGATGGAGATTCTTCAAAATTGTTTTTACAGCAGATATCATTAAAATGTTTCGACAAATAGCAGTCCATCCAGAGGATTGGGATTTACAACGAGTTTTGTGGCGTAATAAGGAAACTGGTATAATCGAAGATTACTGGATAACTGTAGTTATGTTTGGTCAAACATGTGCACCTTATTTAGCTTTAAGATGTAAAGATCAGTTGGTAGAAGATGAGGGTCAAAAATATCCTCTAGCGTCTATTTCTTTAACAGACAGGACTTACGTTGATGATATCTTTGAAGGAGCAGATTCAGTAGAAGACGCTCAAAAAATTAAACAAGAGTTATTTGCATTATTAGCCTTAGGCGGTTTTCCATTGTCAAAATGGTCTTCTAATTGTAAAGAATTAGCTGAAAATTCAAATGAGTTACATATAAAAGACTCTGATAGCGTTAGCACTTTAGGTGTAGTCTGGTCGCCTTCTTTAGATACATTTAATTTAAACTTAGACTTTTCTCAAAAATCAAATGATTTAAAAACAAAACGAATGCTTCTATCTGAAATAGCCAAGCTATTCGATCCTTTAGGTTGGTTTTCACCAGTTGTCATTGTAGCTAAAATTCTAATTCAGGATATGTGGTTGCTAAACTTAGATTGGGATGATGAACTACCTGAAACTATATCAAATCAGTGGTCTTTATTTCGAAAAGCCTTACCTTCTTTATCTCGAATTTTAATTCCTAGATGGGTAGAAAGCACTGAAAATTCATCTTTGGAATTTCATTGCTTCTCAGATGCCTCAGAAAGGGCTTATACAGCTGCTATCTATGTAGTTTCTGTGACCGGTCAAAAAAGGGTTTCATCGTTACTTGTATCTAAAACAAAAGTAGAACCCATTAAAAAATTGTCAATTCCACGATTAGAACTTTGTGCTGCTGAAATTTTAGTTGAATTAATAAATAAACTAATACCTCAATTAAAACTTAAAAATAAAGATATAAAAGTCTTCGCTTGGTCAGATTCTTCTGTAGTCCTAACTTGGCTAAACTCACATCCATCTAAATGGAAGCCGCTTGTAGCTCATAAAGTAGCCGAGATTCAAAATGCAAAAATTGAAATAAATTGGCGTTATGTTCCTACAAAAAATAATCCTGCAGACATAGCATCTCGCGGTATTTTAGCTTCAGAATTAAAAAACTTTTCTTTGTGGTGGAAGGGACCATCATGGTTAGAACAATCTTCAAATAATTGGCCTATTGAAAAAGAAAAAGCTGATGAAGAAAAAATCAAAAATGAAGAAAAAACTAAAAAGGCAATCATTAATGTTTCAAATACTTTAGAAGAATCCTTTATATTTAGTAAATTCTCTAATTTGAACACGCTTTTAAAAGTAACTGCTTACTGTTTAAGATTAATTCAATTCAAAGAAAAAGTAAAATCAGATCTTTTAATTCCAGAAGAACTAGAAAAATCATTATGTTTCTTAACCAAATGTTCTTAAAAAACTTCTTTTCCAGTTGAATATGAAAAATTAAAAAAAGGTAAACATATTCCAAATTCCTCTCCTTTAATATCATTTAAGCCATTCATGGATGAGAAAGGTTGTATTAGGGTAGGAGGTCGTGTTAGAAAATCTCTTATCGTTCAATGAAAAACATCCATTTATTATTGCAAAAAACACGATGTTTTCAAAATTGCTAGTTCGCCATGCTCGTTTGAAGTCCTTACATGCGGGTCAAGAGTCAACAAGATATAATCTCTTACAACGTTTTTGGATTTCACATGGTAAAAGTTTCATTAGATCTATACTGAGAAATTGCGTTATATGTGCGAAATATCATGCAAGACCAGCTCAACAATTAATGGGACAAATCCCAAGCGTGAGATTGAAACCTGAAAAACCTTTTCTAATGACAGGTATGGACTACGCAGGTCCGTTTTGTTAAGGGAAATTAATTTAATTAATTTATTAAATTAATTTCCTTAATTTCTTAAAGGCTTCCTCAGGAAGAGGTATAAAAACAACAAAAGGTTATATTTGTTTTTTTGTATGTTTAGTAACAAAAGCAGTTCATTTAGAAGTGGTATCATCGCTGTCAACTCAAGGTTTTTTAGCGGCATTTGAACGCTTTATCTAAAGAAGAGGTCAATGCTCCAAACTCTTCAGTGACAATGGAACCAACTTTAAAGGCGCTGAAGCTGAGCTTTCTAAAAGGTTTTCGAAAGCATCAGAGTTCTACAAGGATGTAAATCATGCCATCGTTTCAAAGGGTACATCATGGTCGTTCATTCCACCATCAGCTCCTCATTTTGGAGGCTTATGGGAGGCTGGAATTAAATCGGTAAAATCTCATATATGTAAAATTTTTGGTGAGAAAAAATTAACTTTTGAAGAGATGTCAACTTTCTTATGCAAGGTAGAAGCTTGTCTCAATTCGAGACCATTATATCCAGCCATTAATGATCCATCTGACCTGTTACCTCTAACTCCTGCACATTTTCTAATAGAAGAACCACTTAATGCTTATCCTGAAGCTCTAAATCCAAATTCTAAATTAACTCTTTCTAATAAATATAAATTAATTACAAATATGCGTGATCATTTTTGGAATAGGTGGTCCAAAGAATACATCAATCATTTACAACAGTTCCATCGCTGGCAAAATCCATCAGAAAATATAAAAATAGGTACTTTAGTTTTGCTCAAGGACAACCAATTACCAGCTACCAAATGGCCATTAGCAAGAGTAATCGATGTGGTCTCAGGTTCTGATAATCTAATAAGGGTTGCCACCATCAAAACAGCAACTGGAACTTATCAACGTCCGATAGTCAAATTGGTCCCACTACCAGTCCAATCAATTCAACAATCAACTTAAAAAAATTATACGACAAATTTTATACTAAGAAAGAAATATAAATACAAATTGTAAATAGTGGTTGTAAAAAAAAAATATTAATCTTTAATTTATTTATTTATATTTGATAATTGTAAATTTTAAGCGGAATGATAATTCTTTAATGTAACTTAGCATGAATTTTAAAACTTGAATCATTTATAATTTCAACATTAAAATTAGCAACAAAAAATGTTAGTTTTCACTTAATTTATTTAAAAAAAAAAAATTGTTAAATTATCATTCTAAAGATTCCACTTAAATGATTATAAAAAAAATTGTAAAATATGTTCAGAATGCATGAATGAATGATCGATAACCAAATTTATTAAATTTAATTTCTTTTATCATAAACCACGCGTTATATTAAAGTTCAAAATCTAAATGTCATGTTATTTATTTTTTTTTCTCGTTAATATTTTTAATATTGTAAATAATTATTTTTTTTTTTTTAAATAATTTTGGACTTCGTTAAATTCTTTTTTATAGTCGCATTTGCGGTATTTTAATATCAATAATTGTATTTAAATAATTACCGTTATACTGCAAAGAGAGATAAAGATACGTTCATGGTAGTATGCGTGTATCAAAAAATGCGTGTATTAAAAAGACAAATATAACCTTTTACTGTTTTGATACCTCTTCCTGAAGAAGCTTTTAGCAAAAATAGACCCGCGTAGTCCACACCTGTCATTAGAAAAGGTTTTTCAGGTTTTAGTCTCACACTTGGGGTTTGTCCCATTAATTGTTGAGCTGGTCTCGCATGATATCTCGCACATATAACGCAATTTCTCAGTATAGACCTAATAAAGCCTTTACCATGTAAAATCCGAAAGTGTTGTAATAGATTATATCTTGTTGATTCTTGACCTGCATGTAATGATTTAAAATGAGCATCGTGAATTAGTAATTTTGAAAAAATTGTATATTTTGCAATAATAAATAGATGTTTTTCATTAAAAGAGAAAAGAGGTTTATCAACACGACCTCCTACTCTAATACAACCCTTTTCATCCATGAAGGGTTTAAATGATATTAAAGGTGAAGAATTTAGGATACGTTTACCTTTTTCTAACTTTCCATATTCTACTGGGAAAGAAGTTTTTTGAGAACATTTTGTTGAGAAACATAATGATTTTTCTAGTTCTTCTGGAATTAAAAGATCTAATTTTACTTTTTCTTTGAATTTCATTAGTCTTAGACAATATGACATTACTTTTAAAAGTGTGTCTAATTTAGAAAATTTACCAAATTTAAAAGGTTCTTCTGAAGTAAGTGAAACATTAATTATTGCTTTTTTAGTTTTCTCTTCATTTTTGATTTTTGCTTCGTTAGCTTGTTCTTTTTCAACAGGGCAATTATTAGAAGATTGTTCTAACTACGATGGTCCCTTCTTCCACAACGAAAAATTTTTTAATTCTGAAGCTAAAGTACCACGAGATGCTATATCTGAAGGATTATTTTTAGTAAGAACATAACGTTAATGTATTTCAATTTTTACATTTTGAATCTCAGCTACTTTATGAGCTACAAAAGGTTTCCATTTAGATGGATGTGAGTTTAGCCAAGTTAGAACTACAGAAGACTCTGACCTGTGACGGAACGTGGGGATTTACCCATATAATACACCCCACCTGAACCTTATCATATTTATAGAAAATCAATAACTATTTTTAAACTTATCTGACATAAGAATAATAAAGTTCCCCTATAATAATAACGAACCCAATCTAAATGATCTCATAAAAGATATATGGGTATCGATCCGATATTCCTCAAGTGTATGTAAATCTAATTCTTGGGTCTTCAAATCGGTCCCAAAATATTTTTCGCTGATAGTACTATCGAAAATAAGTTACCTCCCCAATTTTTAGCCTCCTAGGTCTTCTCCTTAATTTTTTACAGCCAAATTACTTTTATTTGTGCTTTTTATTTTTTTAAATTTTAAGAGCGCAAAAATTACTAAAAGCTCTCGCAGACTCTTATTTTATTACAAAAAAATTTTCCTCTTAGGCCCGGATAGGAAATTTTCCTGGCTATCTGATTCCGTGGTTCAAATTTTTTTTTCAAGCTGCGAATGCGCGAGAAATCAAATAAATACGTTCCAACTTCTAGCATTCATATCTCCCCTGCTGACAAACCAATTTTACTTATTGAATACCCAAAAATTTTGTCTTCATGTACACTTCTTATGGTAAAATTTTTGTTTTGTTTTTTGGCTCCCTTAAAAAGTCACGTGACCAATCAAAAACCTGACAAAAAATTTGGATTCCACGGGAAATTTTACCTAAGGATATATATTTTTATGTTTTTGCAAGCTTATATGTTGAGACAGCGAAATTTGAAAGAATTTCCCGATTAATGTCGATTAATTTAACACTATTAAAAAAAAAAAATAAAAAATAGGGTTAAATCCAGCTGAATGGTGTCGTTTCGCAAAATAACCTTTATTGATTTACTTTAAATTTGGCAGATGTTTATATATATATGAAACATGATTCCTCCCAATTATTTAGCCTTCCAGGTGCGAAAGTGCCCAGATTAGGCCCATTTGAATTTTTTGGAAGTTTTCAAATTTACTCATAATTTTTTTAGCAATTAATTTATGAAACCGAAAAGATGAAAAAAAAAATATTTTCAATAGATACCCGTATGGAAAATTCGATTTTTTTGTTGGTATTAGCCTAAAATGCTTCAAGACGCCAGAAAATGAAGATTACGACCACAGATGCGGTAATTTGAATTTCTAAAAAATCAAAATCAGTATAGTATATTACTAAGATCACCTTCTGTAGACAGGCAAAAGGAACACACCCTCCGTAGACATGCAAAAGTAACACACCCTTTTCAGACAGTCGTGAAACTGAGTGTACTAAAAGATCACCCTCTGTAAACGGTCATGCAACAGTAATAAAACACACCCTCCGTAGACGGTCATGCAACAGCATTAAAACACTCCCTTTGCAGACAGTCGTAAAACCGAGTATACTAAAGATCACCCTCCGTAGACAGTCATGCAAAAGTAATATGATTCGTAACAGACCAAGCAAAGACTTTCATATTTTTTTTTTTAACTTTTAACTGAGGTATAAGTTTATTTATTAATTTAACTAAAAGTTCAGCAGCAAAAAGTTCTAATCGAGGAATTGACAATTTTTTAATGTGCTTCTTTTGTTTTTGATACAAGTAATGATGATACTCTTTTTTGACGGTTCAGAGAAACTCCATACATAGCAGCTGCATAAGCTCTTTCTGAGGCGTCTGAGAAGCAATGAAATTCCAAAGATGAATTTTCAGTAGTTTCTACCAATCTAGTAATTGAATTTTGAGACAAAGAAGGTAAAATTTCAAAATAAAGGTGTTTCGAAATACAGACCACTGATTTAAAATATTTTCAGGTAATTCATCATCCCAACCTAAGCTTAACAACAATAAATCCTGAATTAGAATTTTAGCTACAATGAAAACTAGTGAAAACCAACCTAGAGTATCAAATAGCTTGACTACTTCAGATAGAAGTATTCGTTGTGTGTTTACATAATTTAATTTTAGAAAAAAATCTAAATTCAAATTAAATGTATCTAAAGAATGCGACCAGACTACACCTAAAGTGCTATCGCTATCGGAGTCTTTTATGTGTAACTCCTTTGAATTTACAGCTAATTCTTTACAATTGGAAGATCATTTTGACAAAGGAAAGCCATCTAAAGATAATAATTCAATTAACTCTTGTTCAATTTTTTGAGTGTCATCTATTGAATCTTCTACTTCAAAAATATCATTAACGTAAGTCCTATCTGTTAAAGAAATAGACGCTAGAGGATATTTTTGACCCTCATCTTCTACCAACTGATCTTTACACCTTAAAGCTAAATAAAGTGCACATGCTATTCCAAACATAATTACAGTTATCCAGTAATCTTCTATTAAACCAGTTTCCTTATTACGCCATAAAATTCGTTGTAAATCCCAATCATAAGGATGAACTGCTATTCGTATTTTAACGATATCTGCTATAAAAACAATTTTTAAATATCTCCATCTGGTTAAAATTACGCAAACATTAGCTTGTAATTTAGGGCCTGTTAAAAATTCAGAATTCAAAGATTATCCGGTTGATGTTTTATGAGATGCATGAAAAACTAATCTAAGTTTGCCTAATGGATCAAAAACACCGTGATGCGATATATATATTATTTTGCTGAAGGATTATTTAGTTTATTTTGAGGTATTTTCCTCATATGACCCATTTGAATTAGATCCAATTAAATCAATTATGAAAATAAAAAGATGGTTTGTGAATTCTACTTGAAAATTTAGTGTTTATTGAGTTTTAAATAAATATTTCGTTTACACAATTATAATGCAAAAGTAGCACGTTTTCTAAAAAATAATAAAACTCTTAACAAAGAACACGAACTTTATCGTAAGAGAGTTAGAGAGCAAGAAGAAGTCATTCTTGCTGATTGGCTCCGCACTCTGAGAAGAACAAGTGCGCGTTATGTAAGAAGAAGAGACTGGATCTTCACTGCTGTCGTCACCGCGCGTACAGAGAATGTTTTCCTTTAGCGCACAATTTAGACACATACTATCATAAGTATATCTTTCTCTCTCTCTCTCTCTTTGCAGTATAGCGGTAATTATTTAAATAAAATTGCTAATATAAAAATACTGCAAAGAGAAATCAAGAGAAAACTCCATTTTTGGGGGCAGTTTTAGCTAATTTAGGGGTTAAATATTAATTTCACCTTAAAAAATCGTCTTAATTAGCGACACGAAAAACCCTTGGAAACGAATGCTTGGATAAATCTATCGACTCAGAACGTGATAAAATCAAAAATATCCCCTTTTGGGGGTAATTTTTGCAAATTTAAGGGTGAAGCGCAATTTTCTTTACCAAATGACCCCGATTTTCGTATTCAGCGACCCAAAAACCTATACTAGAGCAAATCTCGTATTCGCAACCGTAAGTATACCCAAACCCGTATTTTGACTAGAATAATATTTACGTGTCGTTTTGTTTTTGCTCACTATGTGCACTAATTAATGATTCCATCCGTGTTATTGTCAAAATAGCTTAAAAATTACAAAATTAGACAATAATTTTTCTTAAAACTAATAAACAAGCATACAATTAAGTTAACATTGAATTTCGGGTTACATTGACCAAAAATAGCGCGTTAAACTCAAAAAAAATTTTGGGGTTTTCTTAAATATCTCAAAAACTATTTAAAAAAATGAAAAACTATGTGGGATAATTTTTATTAGTTACTTATGTTTTTAGGGTTGCTGAACACGAATGTGATATCTATTTTTACTAAAAATGGCTTGATTACCAACAATAGGTAACTTTAGGTTATTTTTATCAGTTTTTTTTTGGTATTTTCATTTGTTATTTATATTCATAGGGTTGCTGAATATGAATATTATAATCGTTTTTACAGAAAATATATTTCTTTATGGTTTTTGGGTTTTTGAATTCAATTCTTTAATTCAAATCGAAGCTGTAAAATATCTGTGAAATTGTTATTTACCTACAAAAATAGTATTTTTTAGGGGGGTGGGTCAAATTTGTCCTATTTAAGGGGGGGGGGGTCAAATAAGACTTACAAGGGACCCTCCCGAGGTGTCCCCCTCCGATTTCGATGAAACTGAAATATGTTATAGAGCATCCAAAAATAAGCGACACGTATTTTTTTTTATCGGCCAATAAACGTTTCTAAGGGGTGAAAACCACCCTTAAAAGTTACCCCCGAAAACGTTTTTTTTTTAATTTCACGAAAAATACGTAGAATTTTCAGGCAAAAACCATGGCATTAATTAGCTTACTAATAGGCGGTTATATGTATGATTGTTTTCCTAACAAGGGTTGCAACCCCTATTTTTTAAGGGGTGAAAAGCAAATTTTTTTAAACATTTTGTGTTTCAAAAATTCAGGAACTTCCTGTAAAATTCTAAAAACTATAAAACTTTGAAATAAATACTAAAATAAAGTTGACGTGTTTCACCGTTCATCCCTCAAAAAATCCCTCAGGCTAATCAGGGGGTTGATTCATCCCCTTATTAGAATGAACATCCAATTCGACCGATTCTGACGAAACTGCGATATTCTTAAGAGTTCGAGAACAGAAATCGTTCACCCGTTTTTTAGCAACAAAAAAACGTTTATAAAGGGTGGAAACTACCCCTCAAAACCACCCCCAAAAACAATTTTTTTCAGTTCTACCCGAATCATCGGGAATTTTAAAACAAAATTTTCAGGATTATTTTACTTCGCTATAGACGATCATATGCACCATATTTTCCCAGCTAGAGTTGCAACCCCTATTTTAGGGGATGACAGGTAATTTCTCTGAATATTTTATCCTGAAAAATATAGACGATTCCTGGAAAATTCTGAAAATTAAGCGATTTTCTAGCAAGTAGTAAAAGAAAGTTGCCGTTTTTCAACACTTATCCCTCGAAAAATCCCATAGCCTAATTAGGGGGTTGATTCACCCTCTAGTCAGAATAACCACAAAATTTGATTGATTTTGACGAGATTGCACTATGTTAAAGAGCACAAGAACATAAACCGTTCACCCATTTTTTAACGACCAGAAAGCACTTATAGAGGGTGGAAACTACCCTTCAAAAGCACCCCAAGAAGCGATTTTTTTAATTCCACTCGAATCGTTCGAAATTTCAACACAGAATTTATGGGATTATATTACTTGCTTATAGGCGATCCTATATACCATAGAGTTGCAACCCCTCTTTCAGAGGATGAAAGATAATTTCTATGAACATTTTTACCCCTAAAAATATAGACGATTCCTGAAAAATTCTCTAAATTAAGCGATTTTCCAGCCAGTAACAAAAAAAATTATGATCGAACAGATTTATAAATTATGGAACTAAAAATTATAGCAGGAGCCTCAAAAAAGCTCATTCAGCTACATGGTCGTGAAAGAGCGTACTCTGGGTGGTTGGGCGGGTATTTATTAACCATTATAAAATACAGAAAATTGTACATAAACAAGTATAACATGTGTAATATACAAAACATTTCCGTATTCTCCGTATTAAAGAAAACAATACTGCGTAAATAGACTATTGATTTTTCTAGACTCTATATATATGCTTCATGAATACGCATCCAGTCTATGTTTTTTTCCGAACCAGAAATTATTTCGATCAATATCTTATATTATGTCTTATATTATGTTTTGAGAAATTGAACAAGTATGAACCAGGTGCCTGATGTGAGTGAGTCCTAGTGTTCTATTTTTGAAATATTACCGTGAATTTTTTGGCTGGATTGAATATCTACAGAATGGAAATCAATCCCATTAACGTGATAAATCTCTTACTCGCAACATTTTCGGCTATAAATATTCTGGAAACTCCAACGAATGAAGCTGAAATTAAACTTGCTGGAGAAATAAAAAGCATCTTGGGGTGCTTTTGAAGGGTAGTTTCCACCCTCTATAAGTGCTTTCTGGTCGTTAAAAAATGGGTGAACGGTTTATGTTCTTGTGCTCTTTAACATAGTGCAATCTCGTCAAAATCAATCAAATTTTGTGGTTATTCTGACTAGAGGGTGAATCAACCCCCTAATTAGGCTATGGGATTTTTCGAGGGATAAGTGTTGAAAAACGGCAACTTTCTTTTACTACTTGCTAGAAAATCGCTTAATTTTCAGAATTTTCCAGGAATCGTCTATATTTTTCAGGATAAAATATTCAGAGAAATTACCTGTCATCCCCTAAAATAGGGGTTGCAACTCTAGCTGGGAAAATATGGTGCATATGATCGTCTATAGCGAAGTAAAATAATCCTGAAAATTTTGTTTTAAAATTCCCGATGATTCGGGTAGAACTGAAAAAAATTGTTTTTGGGGGTGGTTTTGAGGGGTAGTTTCCACCCTTTATAAACGTTTTTTTGTTGCTAAAAAACGGGTGAACGATTTCTGTTCTCGAACTCTTAAGAATATCGCAGTTTCGTCAGAATCGGTCGAATTGGATGTTCATTCTAATAAGGGGATGAATCAACCCCCTGATTAGCCTGAGGGATTTTTTGAGGGATGAACGGTGAAACACGTCAACTTTATTTTAGTATTAACTTCAAAGTTTTATAGTTTTTAGAATTTTACAGGAAGTTCCTGAATTTTTGGAACACAAAATGTTTAAAAAAATTTGCTTTTCACCCCTTAAAAAATAGGGGTTGCAACCCTTGTTAGGAAAACAATCATACATATAACCGCCTATTAGTAAGCTAATTAATGCCCTGGTTTTTGCCTGAAAATTCTACGTATTTTTCGTGAAATTAAAAAAAAATCGTTTTCGGGGGTCACTTTTAAGGGTGGTTTTCACCCCTTAGAAACGTTTATTGGCCGATAAAAAAAATATGTGTCGCTTATTTTTGGATGCTCTATAACATATGTCAGTTTCATCGTAATCGGAGGGGGACACCTCGGGAGGGTCCCTTGTTAGAATAATTTCAATTTAGGGACTTTGAAAAATCTGGGCTTAGGGAATTGGAATAATATAGGTTTAAGGATTTAGAATAATATCGATTTAGGGACTTAAAATATTTCAGGTTTAGGGACTTATAATTTTTATTTAGGGACCCAGAGTAATTTGCATTTAGGGGATTAAAATAATTTGGGTTTAGATTCTTAAAATCTGTTACTCATTGTTGTTATGATACTGTTAATTTTGTTTCTTATTATTTTATATGTTATAATTGTTATATTATGCTATTATGCTATACTATGTCATTTATTCTGATTCTGATATGCACATGATAGCTTTTTTTATTGGTTGCTGTCGGCATCAAATACGCCAAGATACTATTAGGCTACTTCCATGTCTCTAGTCGATATGGTTAGAGCTACGTCATCTGAATACGCAATAAGAGAGGCTTTTTCCGGAGATCGAAGTGTAACAAGCCATTGCATAATGCATTCCAAGGACCAAGTAGTTAACTCCAGTGCTTATTCCTTAACTTTGTTCAGTAACATGAGACGACTTTCTAATTCCTTGGAAAAACCCTGGCAAATTGAAATGCATTGAACATGCCCAGCAAGATAACCGAGATTAACGCCATCCTAAACCCCTATGTTTTTAACATTGAGTCGGTAAGGCAGATTTCATTTTGAAAAAGGTCGCCAATCCATTTATAATAAAACTAGCTGCCTCCGGCTCGCTTCGCTCGCCCCGGCAGCCACCATGGGGGCTGCGCCCCCCTGGACCCCTGCGGCTTTATTTTTCAAAAAATATGTTGTTTTAGGTTACTCTATATTTTGTAAAATAATCTTTTTTTACCCAAAGTATTATCTAAAATTTACTAAATCATAAAAATTACGGGCATATGAACCCAGACAGATAATTAGTAATCAGCAATACAAAGCTTAGCTACCCTTCCATAGGATCCACAAGTGTATACATAATAACTTATAAATATATATAAGTATATGAATTTGAAATCCAAATTTTATGCTAAAAAATATATGTAACTCTGGAAATATCAAACCGATTTGCTTGAAAATTTAGGTGGACACGTAAATAACAATTCTAAATCATATAAAAACTTTTCTGATTACAAAAAAATTTCAATTTTTTAAGTTAATTACGATTTTTTGAAAATTTACGAAAACATATCATTGAAAAAACGTTTTTTTGGCGACAAAAATTTTCTTTCGCATCAATCTAAATCCTATAAAACCTATGACACTCCTGAAATATTTTCTCGTTTTTTGCTGCAAACCGCGTCTTTCTAGCTAACTTCGTCTAGGCGTGATCATCAAACTTAAAAAATTCTCTAACGCTATTAGTAGGATTAGTCCAAAACTTTTTAAATTTTTGAAAAATTATTGTAAATTTTTACAGATCCAACCGATTCACTCCAAAATTTAGGTGCAATCGTAAAAAATATTCTCAAATGGAATGAAAGACTTTGCCACAGTAAAATTTTTCCTTGGTTCTCAGATTTTTAGGTTTTTTTTTTAAATTGCATAAAAATTTTTTTCTTGGAAATTCAGTTTTTTCAACATACAAAATTTTTGTTCCAATTAATTGAAATGAAACCAAGCCTATGTTTTGACCGGTAATTTTTGCCGTCTTTTGACGTAAACCCGATATTTCTAGCTTTTATTGTGGTCTAGTTTATCGCGTTCGGGCATACATACATAATGGTGATTTGGCCCAGAAAACATAAAAAATGATCATTTTTTTGAACAATCGTTTTTTTGGCGACAAAAATTTTCTTTGGCATCAATCGAAATCCTGTATAGCCTATGTCACTTCTGCAATTTTTCCGCGTTTTTTGCCGCAAACCGCGTCTCTCTAGCTATTATCGTCTAGTCGATCCTATCAAACTAAAAAAATTCTCTATCGGCATATATATATATATAGATTTGTGGCTTAATATTGATTCATTCACTAAAAAAAATCATTCTTTATAGCTTAAAATATTTTTTTTGTTTTTTCTACAGCTTAAAAAAGATAGCCGACATTTAAGAAATTTTTACCGACACATTTGGGTTTAGGATTAATGATTTACGCCGCCCTCTTAAGTAGCTCTGCTGGTGCCCTATTCGGGCACGGCTTTTTGCCATTTCTCATTCCATTGATGGCCTTGGCAATATCAACCACATTGAACAGAGGCACCTCTTTACTAAATATAACCTCTATCGATCATTCCCATATTGATTGTATAGGGATTAGTTTTAACCTAGCTCTTAACCTACAGAAAAGTAAATGTTCTTAAATTGAGTAATAAAAGAGACAAAATTAAATTCATCATTCTAAATATTGAAAAATACATAAACATTTGTTTACGCCTCCATATAGAATTAATAAAGTGAAAAACAACAATGTTTAAGTTTTTTATTTTTATTATGTTTTATTTTGAGTGCTGGAAATTCATAAAAAAATTTTCCGCTTCAATGAATTTTATAATTGTTCCGCATAAAAATCCACACAAAAAAAATTGTACGAATATTTAGGAAGTATTTCAAACGTTTGATTTGAATTTTGAAAAAAAAAAAAATGATAATTTTTTTAAAGCTACCTTAATATATACATTTAGGTTGCGCTGTCGTTTTGGAATTGTTGTTATTTGCTAAAGATTTTAATTCACCAAGTTTTGGTCCATAATTACCAACGAAAACCCTTTTAAAAGATCAATTTTTATTGTTGGTAATATTATTAAATCAGAATAATTTTTTTTAATAGCATTACAAAAAATATTTTAAAATTATACTATATAAATCTTTCAAAATATAAAGAAATACGAAAAAATAATATATTTGTTTAAAAAAATACGATACGCGACAATAAATATCTGTCATGGCCTGTTGCTGTAAAAAGCAACTTCGTTACGTATATAGTAGCTTTAAATTTAAACTAGATTTATCAGGACCACTTGTACTTATGCACAATAAGTAGCTAGCAGAAATTGATAAATTATCTCATACCATTATCTAACATTGTTTTCTGATGCAATAAGTAACTGAAATCGTGTTCAGAAGTTTATAGTAAGATTATTGAAAGTATCTAATATCATGTTTCTGATTCAGAAGTAGCTTAAAAATTAAAGTCCAAAAACGAACAACATCAAAAGCAGGCAATGAATTACAAAAACAGATAGCATCAACAACAGACAATGAACTCAAACAGAATCGGCAACAAAAAACGAATTACCTGTATTACAATTGATATTCTCTTTAAAATTTGTAGTTGATGAACGTCGTTATACCACTCAAAGAATAAATGAAGTTGCAGCTATATTTAAAACAACTGCTGATGGAGAAATTTCAGGTTCCTACATTGTAATTCGAAAAAAAAAAAACCTGCCTAGAATATGTAGCATAGATCCTAATGTTACGGCCAACAAGGTTGACATCCAAATTTATTACGGAAAAATGGGAAAAAATATCTTGTTTTAATTATTTTAAATTTAGATTAGCATTTAAAGATCGTGAATTCAATGTTTTTATAAGAGGAGGAAGACTTACTTAACAATGGTTGAAACCTGCGTTAGAATGGAAAAAGATAAAACTGATTTCATCAGAAGAGAAAAAAAAATTGCGAGAAGATTTTTATAAAGGTTTAACAGAGTACTTACAATAAACTGCTAATAATGTTAATGGTTAAGTGAGAAAAATAATAATTTTAACTTCTACATTTGTTGGTTTCGCAAGAAATATGGTTCAAGCTTATTAAGATGCAATGGCATTTTTTCCAAAATTCGGTAACCCAAATTACTTTGTGATTATGACTTGTAACCCTAATTGGAGGAAAAACAGAAAAAAGGAATAATCCTCATGAATACTTTTACACTAACTTTTTACAATATTAATTTAAAACATATATAGTTATATAAAATATGATACACGGGCCTTGCAGCAGTAGTGTTTAGTAAATGAGAAATGCTCTAAATATTTAACGATGAAACTATATTTGATGACAATAATTACCCTTGATGTTGTAGACATGATACAGGAATGATAAACTAACGTTTTGGAGGTTATCAAGTTTATAATAGATACGTTGTTCCATATTCTCCATAACTAACACAAAAGTTAAACTGCTATTTAAATAGAGAAAGAATACGTGATGTTACTACAGTTAAGGTAGCAAGCCTATTTAGAGAAGAAAAAAACTTTCCTTTCTGGATAGCTTTTCGGGTAGAAATAGTTGAAATAATTTTTTCAAAATTGGCACTTTATTAGATTAGTTAAGACGCCAGCAATGTTAAATGCATCCAAAAATTTTAGCAGTGTGAAAATGGATCCACCTTAGTGAATCATATGTATTTTTGGTCACTAAAACCAATTATGAAGGTTTCATCCATTTTCGGATGTCCAGATTTAGTAATGAAAGCTATATCATAAAAAATTGAAAAAATAATTAGCAAGATAGTTAAATTCTTAGTTAATTGAACCAATTTTTGGTCTCCAGTGGGGTTTTCGATGTCGCTGATCACGACTTTGAACACAGATGTTTAAAAATCAAAATGGTGGACTTAAAATTGTGTTTTAAGCATATTACGTTGTCTTTTAAGTTTTTTGCACCAGTTATAACCATTCTGAGATATTAACATGGAACATGTTTATAGGGAGGGGGTACTTCAGAACTTGAAAATTAAGTGGGGGGTCAAATTTGTCCTATTTAAGGGTGGTGTTTAAATTTGTCCTATTTGAGGAGGGTGGTTAAATTTGTCCTATTTAAGGGGAGAGGGGGTCAAATGTGACTTAGAATAATTAGGAAACTTTGAAAAATCTGGGCTTAAGAACTTAGGTTATAATACAGGTTTATGGACTTCGAATAATATCGATTTCGGGACTTAGAATAATTCAGGTTTAGGAAAACAAAATAGTTTGGCTTTAGAATCTTAACAGCTAGTAAGGTGATAATTACAAATTATAAAATTAGCAAATTGTGTTGTAATGCTGAGTAACATTTGTATTATACCTAGTCCTCAGCTGGAAGTAAATATGTTCCATGCATTTAGGTTGTGTTTACACAAACCGGTTATAAGTTTTTAAAATTATAACTCAATTTGGCATTATAACTCAATGCCAAATAATCTTACGAATATTAGCAAAAAGAAACAAATTAATGAAACTTTTATTAGCAAAATAAAAAACTGGTTATCCTCTTATAAAATTGTTAATCTACAATAATGCATATGATTCTTTTTTATTTGATTGTTGATTAATCTATTCTTCCTTTTATTATTATTGTTTAATTGTTTCAAATGTTAACTAATATAAAAATTTTTGTTTAATATATTTTATTACTAGAAGATTATATATATGTGTGTATTTCTAGTATAGAAATTATAATACTCTAAGAATTTAAATTAATAAATTATTAATATCTTACTACTATATATATTTGAAAATTTATTTGTGTGTCGGTGTGTGTGTGTGTGCCATCATCAGGGTCAAACCACTGAACAAAATTGCATAAAACCGGTGTCAAAATAAAGATAAAAAGTCCGCGGGCAACATAGGCTATAGATTTTATGCTGAGCTATCGTAGTTTTTGAGATATTTAATTTTTAGTGTTTTTAAAATTGATAAAATTTTGAAAAATTTTGAAAAAAAATAAAATTATCTCGAGACTATCGACAAATTTTATTGTCACAAGTTTGTACTATTCGATTCGGCACCAATTTTTACGTATTCTCCTAAATTTTTATTCAAAACGGAGGTATCTTTAAAATTTTATAAAATATTTTTGAAACTGGTTAAAAATATTTTTTTTATTTTTTTATTTTTTATGGTATTTTTAATAATTTATTTGCGTGCCTGTGTGTCTATGTGTTTCATCATGAGGCTCGAAAAAATGAAAGAAATTACATAAAACCGTTGTTAAAATAAATTTAAAATAAAAAAATGTTTACTATTTTTAGGAAAAATTAATTTTTTGAAAATTTTGTTAAAAAGTGAAATATCTGAAAAATATGATAAAATTTTAATGTCGCAATTGGTATTACTTGATCAGTCAATTTTAGAACCATCTATATATACATATCTTAATACTATATACTATGTACTATACATATTTAAAAGTTTATCTGTCTGTCTGTCTGTCTGTCTGTACCCTAATGACTCAAGTACCGCCGAACCAAAACCTATAATTTTTCATTATTGTTTCACCTACGCTGCTCTGAATAGTTTGAATGTGTTTGCATAATTATAAATTTGTAGTGAAACAAAATTTTTTTAAGCAACAGAAAAATGTTGAATTAAATGTGAACAGGAGGGACTGAACCTCATCTGAAAAATCTTAACGTGTTTGCATAATTATAAATTTGCAGTGAAAAATGATTTTTTGAAGCAACACAAATAGAAGTAAATACAACACAGGGGGGCGGAGCCCCCCCCTCCAACTTTTGCTAGTTTACTATATATCTTAATACAATTTTATATTATATTAATTATATTTTTGTTAATTGACAATAGGTCCATTTACAGACTTTTAGTCTCTATGATATATGATATATATATTTATATGATATATAGGTGTATTATATCATTTGATATAATACACCTTACTTGAATAAATAATAAATAAAAATAATGATTCTTAAAAATCTGACCTCAGGTTTGTGATCACCGATCCCAAAAACTTATAATGCAAAACGATAAAATGCTTAAAATAGCATTTATGGCCGATTATGAGGTTAGGAATCCGCAATTTTTAGCCCGCTATTTTGATAATTAATAATATGATCCCACAATCCTGACAACTAGTCCGAAAAACTTACTAGACAAAGTAAAAATGCTTAAAACAGCAAAAATCGTCGTTTTTGATGTTAGGAATACACCATTTTAAGTCCACCAATTTGATTGTTGAAAATCTGTCTTCAAAATCGTGATCAGCGACCCCGAGAACCTTCCTGGGGTACCAAAAAGAGGCTCAATTAGTAATTGTTTTCAATAATTTAAAATTTACCTATCTTGCTGTATTTAATATTTTGCTAATTTTTTATGATATAGCGTTCATTACTCAAAACTAGCCATCCGAAAATGAATGAAATCTTCAAAATCGGTTTCAGTGACCAAAAATATATACGTTTCACTGAAGTGGATCCATTCTCATTCGGATAAAATTTTTGATGCATTTGTCATTGCTGACGCCTTGACTAGATTACAAGTTGCTAAAAATTTTTTTTTTTTTGTAATTCAAAATGGTGCCGAGTACAGGTGCTTAACGTTAGGTTTCACTTATGATTGTTTGCACGATTAAATCCTCCAACTTGTTCTGAAGTACACCAAATTAAATTTTTTAAGTCTGTGAAATATTTCTTTTCTGGATTGATATTTTCAAATTTCGGAAAATTGTGGTAGTTATTCAATTTTTTTCAAAAATTGCAATTTTTTGCACGTTTTTTTGCAATAGAAAAAATTGGCTCATTTTTTTGAAAAATAATTCCATGAATGCAGAAGAAAACTGTATTCTAAAAGTATAGCCAAAAAATTAGGAAGATATTTTAATTATTTTTTGAGTTATCGTGTAAAAAAATTCGAAAAACGTTTAAATGATACTAGTGCTACAAAAAAAAAACAATATTGTCTATAAGGAAGTATTGACATAAATTACGCAAAAAGCTAATCCCTATATATTTGTTTATTCATATACTGAAATTAATAATTTCCTCTAAATTAGTATTTTGAATATTATATTCCTAAAAAAATTACCTTGGAAAATTATTATTATTCTGCAGGCGCAGAGCGCGTGGATATTCTAGTAATATTTAAAAGGTGCAGATAGTTGCATTTAGCGATATATAGGATTTCTAAAGAATGAAATCACCTACGCCCTTTAAATATTATTTAAAATTAAATTAAGTTTTGTTTTTACAAATAATCTTAGCTACTTTCTTTTCGGAAGCTCCAGATTAGAAGTTTTATTTTTCGCTATTTTTACCCAAATTAACAAATAAGTATCTTAATTATATTTACCGCGCATCGTAAAAAACTACCGGCAAAGGGAATGTAATGGGCCTATACGTAATTTCATGCATCTAAGATGATCTTAGATCTTAAATTTATGGAGAGAGGAAACAGATGATGGAATTTATCTTGTATAAATAAGTTGAATAGCATGAGCAAGGAAAAATGAATAAAAGAGTGAAAATACTAAAACTTTTAATCATTTATGAAAGGAAAAGAAAGTTTCATGGACACGTTTCATTTGTTATTAAAATAATTTAAAATACAATAAATATTCGACAAAAAAACACTGCCAAGTGATTGCCACTATGGTTCCTCATAGCAATAACAAAATGTTCTTAATGGTCTAAAAATGAACTTCTTCTTGATATTGGCAGTCTAACAACTCATAGAAAAAATTAGATATTTTACAACAGAAAAAGATTTTTCTACGCCAGTATATAATGTTCTTTTATAATAATTATGTCTTAGACCTATGACGAGTTAACGAGGCAACCTTGTTCTCGGTATACGAGGCGAGATCTAAAATTCCAAAATCTCGAATCCCCTCGTCTCGTCTCGTTAAACCTGGTAGTTTTTTTAGACCCAATTTTTACCAAGATTAGATTGTCAAAGATTAGATTGTTAAATGACAAAAGTCTAGAGTTAATATTTAAAAAAAAATCCATCCATAAAATCACTGCATATAAGTGAAGTATTTATTAGTATAAGCTGTTTTTCGATGTTATCAGAAGATATTATTGAAACATTACAATTTCATTATTGTGAATTTCAAAATAAAAAATATTGTAATTTTTTATCGAAATTAAAGAATTTAAAAATATTCAAAATAACATGTGCTCAAGGATTGTTTGAAACTTTCGAGGCACTAAATATTAGTAAATGCGATAACTTAAGTGAATTTTTAAAAACTAATAAAATACTCATTATTCATCAATGATGGTTACTATAATAGCATGCCAAATTTTTTATTAAGACAATAAAATCTGTGTTATTTATCATTAGAATATAACTTAGAAATTTGTGAATATTTTTTTTAAATTTTGTTATCAAATCTTGGAACTTCTAAAGACTAATCTTTAGACAGAAAATCCATCATAGTAAATAATTCAGTAAGTTTTTAAATATATTTAAAAAATTATCATTTGCAATATGTCAAAGCAAACGCTCACGGTTACTATTCAAAAAAAATTTTTTTTTGTGTGTATATATGGTTTTTTTCACGGAAGTTTTAAAAACATTTTTAAGTTTACTTTTTCATGTTTCTTAAGATCCAAAAAGCTCAAAGTACCCAATTGTAGCATAAAAAAATTATTTTTTTTAATTTTTTAAAAATTTTGACTTTGTGGTATAAGGAGTCGTCCCACTAAAATATGAAAATTTTTATACTCTACTTTTTTTTACAATTTAACTTTTTCTACAAATTTTAAAAGTATCGACATTGTGTTATATGCGGATGTTTATCTACAATGATTAATAATTATAGTGTACTTTTCCGTGTTTTTCAAGATCTAAAAACCTCAAATTTCTTAAAATATCCGCTTTTTTATAAGTAATAAAAATTTTAAAATATTTTTTTAAACTTATTATGTTTTTTCAGATCAAAAAACCTCAAATTTTTTAAAATATCCGCTTTTTTATCAGAAATAAAATTCTTTTTTTAATTTTGACTGAGTGGTATATGGAGTTGTCCACTAAAATATGAGAATTTTTTTAGTGTATTTTTTTTTACAATTTAACTTTTTTAAAAAATTTTAAAAGTATTGATATTGTGCTATATGCTGTTTTTTATCTACAATGATTAAATAATTTTAGTGTAAGTACAAGAGACGTTGTTTGTATAATGGTTCTTAATAACCAACATAATAATGGCCCCAGCCACACGTTTTCACAAGATTAATAAATTACAATTACACAAAAAATTCAATCATACAAATCAATTACACATACATGCAAAGAGAAACCAAAAACTTACAATAATGCGAGCATCTTGTGCTCAGTTGACTTCTGGCCAGGAATATCAACGTCCACCTCTTCAATCCTACGAGCTCGGAAAATTGCACCAAGCGATTCAAACAATGACAGCTTACGAGCTGCTTCAATGAGGATTTAATGTCCGAAAGCCATGGACTCCTCCAAGTGCACCAAGCACATCAGCAATAATCAAACCACCAAACAATCTCATCCGCAACAGCATATATCAATCTCAACAGCATAGCGAACGTGTCAAGGTAGCCGCGTACGTAAAGGCTGAAGTCAGGACAGCAAATGCTGCTTTGGCTAGATTAGCGGTTATATTTATAGGCCTTTGGTGACTTTAAGCTCGTTCACAGGTTGGAGCGCGCGCGACAAATTCGTTACGAAGTTTACTATGTAAAAATTATAAGACGTGGCAACGGAGGGCTTTACCAATCGGCCCTTTTCAGGGACAAGTTCCTTATAGGAAAAATCACAAGTACTCGATGAGGTAAAGGAGCAAAGGCGATAGCAAAGAAATGTTACTGCCATAAGAGCAAAGGGAGCAAAGACCAATGCTAAGCACCGCGAAGCTAAGTTTACGTGGCAAAGCTATGTGAAAGGCCAAGAACGCCCAAGCTCGCCAGAGTGACAAAGCTATGTGAAAGGCCAACAACGCCCGAGCTCGCCAGAGTCCAGGAACAACTCATATAATTTTACCCTTTTTTTTAATTTTTTATTGGCTAAAAGACACAGTATTAAAAAATCTTTAAATTAGTTTTTATATTTACAATCAGTTTATGTTTTATATGTTTTATTGTTAATGATATTTTAAAATTTTAATGTTGAATAATTTTATGCATATTCATATTTATTTTTTAAGCTTCGTAAATATAAATAATAACTACTCTGTAAAAAATTTTGACAATCTATTTAATTTAACTACCATTATACCTATTCCAATATCCTTTTTATTAGTTAATTGATCTAAGCATTATAAAAAAAAAAATCCCACAGAAAGAAGTTTAAAAATATACTTTGATAATTTTATATAATTTTTTTTTTTTTAAATTTATAATTATTATATTTAAGTGATTGTAGATAAATTAGAAATTAATTTAACAACGTTCACGGTAATTTTAAAATTTTTAAATATACCAAGATAAATACATGAAATGTATTAAATACATGAAATGTATTTATTATATGATCTTTAACGAACAATAACCTTGTAATTGATAGAAAACTATCAATTTGTAGAATACATCAGATATTTTTAATATCAAGAATGCATCTAACCATTTAATTAAAAATGGATTTTTTTATTTAATTTTAAATAAATTTTTAAAATTAAAATTATTTTTGAAAGAAAAAAATGCTCTTCAAGCCGGGCTCGAACCGACGACCTTTTGTTTTCATGACAAGTGCTCTACCATCTGAGCTATTGAAGAGACGTCAGTCAAGCCCGAAGAACATCTCTTTCTTTCAAATATAGGCAATTTTTTGATCAAATGCCAAGTTTTACTATTTAAGTGATTGTAGATAAATTAGAAATTAATTTAACAACGTTCGCGGTAATTTTAAAATTTTTAAATATACCAAGATAAATACATGAAATGTATTAAATACATGAAATGTATTTATTATATGATCTTTAACGAACAATAACCTTGTAATTGATAGAAAACTATCAATTTGTAGAATACATCAGATATTTTTAATATCAAGAATACATCTAACCATTTAATTAAAAATGGATTTTTTTATTTAATTTTAAATAAATTTTTAAAATTAAAATTATTTTTGAAAGAAAAAAAAAAGTTCGTTAAAAAAATGTAAAATTAAAAAAATGTTCGTTAAAGATCATATAATAAATACATTACATGTATTTAATACATTTCATGTATTTAATACATTTCATGTATTTATCTTGCTATATTTAAAAATTTTATAATTATTATACTTGTAATAACAAAAACAAATTTTTGCAGATAAGACCCTAACCCTAACATACACTGAAAAACCGCAACCATTGAAGCAATGACTTAGAAGCGATTGAAATATGCCAATAGAATATATCATAGATTTGATGGCGCCGCTATTAAACGAATAGCTTCTCGCCATTAATATGGCAGTCATTGTTTTCATGTAAATTTTCGTCAAAATAAAAGAAAATATAAGATTGAATTAATAGAGAGCATACAATCAAAATAATTGTTTTTAATATTTTGATTTAACGTTTAAAAACATTCAATCAATAGAAATTGATTTTAGTTCAATAATATTAATAATAACAAAACAAATTACGTATTGTGCATATGTCTAGGTATACTATTCTTTCTCTTTCTATCCTTCTGCGTATTTATTGTTTACTCAGACTTGGCGCGCGCGGGGTGTTTTTGTTTATATTATTGCTATTCATTATTACTCTTATAAAGAAATGGAATTACCTGAAAATCATTTATTATAAATTTAATTATTATTTTTAATCATGCATTTCGCTAGATATGCATAAATTACTCTGAATATTAAAAAAAGGAGTGGGAAAATTATTATCTGTAACATATAGTCTTCAAAATTTTTTTATAAACACAAAGAGTCCTGCTGGCGTAATGGATAAGGTCGCTGCTTACTGATCAACACGGTTCACAACGGTATCCAGTTCGATCCCGGATGAAGTCGCAGTTTTTTTATTTGATTATAAATTAAAAAAAAAATTAAATTCATAAATGTATAATAATGTAATAATAATTAATAAAAAAAATAATTAATAAAAAAAATCGAAAAATAATATAACAAATTAACATTATACCGCCTTAAAAAAAAAATACACAAGCGAGGAATAATTAAATAAGTAAACATTAAAATAAAATAATAAATGTAAAACAAAAAAGAAAAAAAAAATAAATTTTTACTTATTTTCTGTTTATTATACATTGAAATGATATGTATTCATAATCATTTCAATAGCTTTAAATATTTGAAATAATTTCAATCTCGCCATTGAATTTATGATATCCGTCATTGGCATATATCAATTGCTTCTAAGTCATTGTTTCAATGGTACCGGTTTTTCAGTGTATAAAAACAAAAAATTATATTTTTTTACATATATACTAAAACACACACGCATAAATTTCAATTTTGCATCTATATGAGCAATTTTTAAGTATCTGCCCTCAAATATAAAATTTTTATACATTTTTATGAAAATCACTTAATTTATAGTATTGCATCTATAAAATCACATTCTTTTTCATTTTCATAATACACGTATCTGTATGTGTGTGTACACCCAATGATTGCTATTTTTAGATTAATAATTCAATAAATTTCATGTTATTTAATTTTTAATGATAATAGTATTTAAAATTTTATAAATGTATATTATTTTACAAAAAACAGTACACATATGAGCAATTATTTTAAAAGTGCTACTTAATTTGAGCCTGGAATCGTAATTTTTTTTTTTGCGGGCACATCGATATGACCCGTGTTTTCAGATAGTTTGAACCTTCAGAAAATTGAAAAAAATCGTGAACGAGAAATCGGCGATAGGTGCCAAAAAGATTTTTTCACTTTTATGTCAAAAAACGCGTTTTTCGTATCTGAGCTACCCCAAATTTTTAAAATAACTTTTTAGGTAAATAAAATTTTAAAAAATAGATAAAAAACTCTGATTGCCAGGGAAAAACCACTCCAGAAGAAAAAAAACTTATCTTTTTACGATGAAATTTAGCCAAGTTATCGTCAATTTAAGATTTTGCTCAAAAATGTTTTAAAAAATATTGAGATTTTATTGAATAAAGCCTGTTTCTGAACTTTAAAAATGCATTACTCGCTTGATTTTCATCGTAAACTAATAATTTTTTTTTTTAAATCGATTAATTTTTCCCTGGCTATTCATTTCTTTAAGAAAAAAAATCATTTTTATTGACCAAATTTAAATTTTTAGGTCAAAAGACTTTGAAAACTGTAAGTAGCAAAATTTACTTAACTCAGTTTTTGACCTAAAAATTCAAATTTGGTCGATAAAAATGATTTTTTTCTTAAAGAAGTGAATAGCCAGGGAAAAATTAATCGATTTAAAAAAAAATTACTATTTTCCGATGAAAATCAAGCGAGTAATGCATGTTTAAAGTTCAGAAACAGGCATTTTTCAATATAGAACTTAATCTTTGTTAATACAAATTTGAACAAAATCTTAAATTGTCGATAACTTGGTTAAATTTCATCGTAAAAAGATAAGTTTTTTTTTCTTCTGGAGTGGTTTTTCCCTGGCTATCAGATTTTCTTATCTTTTTTTTTAAATTTTATTTACCTAAAAAGTTATTTTAAAAATTTGGGTTAGCTCAGATACGAAAAACACAGTTTTTGACATAAAAGTGAAAAAATCTTTTTGGCACCTATCGCCGATTTCTTGTTCATGATTTTTTTGGGTTTTCTGAAGGTTCAAACTAACTGAAAACACGGGTCATATCGATGTGCCCTCAAAAAAAAAATTTATAACCGGTTTGTGTAACTACACAACCAACGAGCATGGAACTTGTTCATTTATAACATTGATAATAAAGTATATATTGTGTTTATAATATAAATATTTATATGCAAATATTTATATTTAGATTTTTATTATAGAAATCATGCTGCTTAGACATCAAAATGAACTAAATTAATTAAATTTTCAAATTATTATAGTTTTTTAAATAATATGAATATGAATTTATTTTTTATTAATTTTTATAATGAATTCTTAAAAATTCTGCACCAATGGTCCCTAGGTACTTCTGCACCAATACTCCATAGGTACTTCTGCACCAAAGGTCTTTAGGGACTTCTGCACCAATGCTCCCTAGGTACTTCTGCACCAAAACTTCCTAGGTACTTCTGCACCAAAGGTCTTTAGCGACTTCTGCACCATAGGTCCCTAGGTACTTCTGCACCAATGCTCCCTAGGTACTTCTGCACCAAAGGTCTTTAGGGACTTCTGCACCAAAGGTTCCTAGGTACTTCTGCACCAAAGGTCTTTAGGGACTTCTGCACCAATAGTCCCTAGGTACTTCTGCACCAATGCTCCCTAGGCACTTCTGCACCAAAGGTTCCTAGGTACTTCTGCACCAAAGGTCTTTAGGGACTTCTGCACCAATAGTCCCTAGGTACTTCTGCACCAAAAGTCCCTGAATCGAAAATATTCTAAGTCCATTTGACCCCCCCCCTAAAAACGTCAATTTTTGACCCCCCCCCCCTAAAAGCATCAATTTTTGATCCCCCCCCCCTAAAAACGTCAATTTTTGACCCCCCCCCCCTAAAAGCGTCAATTTTTGACCCCCCCCCCTAATAACGTCAATTTTTGACCCCCCCCTAAAAGCGTCAATTTTTGACCCCCCCCCCCTAAAAACGTCAATTTTTGACCCCCCCCCCTAAAAGCGTCAATTTTTGACCCCCCCCCCCCTAAAAGCGTCACTTTTTCACCCCCCCCCCTGCCGAGCCGGACTTTTTCAAATACCCCATCCAATGAACATGTTCCATGTTAAAAATGACGATTTCAGGCTCAAATTAAGTAGCACTTTTAAAATAATTGCTCATATACACACCCACACTCACATATATATGGGCACGTCCAGGGAAGCACGACCAGCTGAAAAATAAAAAAAAAAAAAAAATATTTTTTTTGGGTCATTTTTTACCTGGGATTTGTGAAATCACTCATACTTTACACTTCCTGATGCATTATTTTGAGATACGGCTGCTCCAAAGTTGAATTTTTCAATTTTTTTGATTTCAGCTGTCCAGTTCAACCTGAAATAACTCAGAACCATTCAACTTTTTATATATACATATGATTGGGAAAAACTTTTATTTTTACCTGAACTACCTAAAAAAAAAAAAAATTTTCCATTTTGACTTATTTCACTTTTTTTTCTCCTCGACGGTAGCTTTCAAACATCCAGAAAATTTGTTTCGCCATGATTTTTTTCCCTTTTTTTTTTCTTAAAATTTCCTCCAAAGTGTCCCATTTATGCCCTGAAAATCCTGGGATGTGATATGCCATGATCGGTCCACAATCTTAAAACTTGGTTCTTCCGTTTACCTAAAAATCCATAAAAATGTTAAATATTAGAGTGTAAAATTATTAAAATACTAAATTTAACCTTACCAAATTGTTTCTTCTGTTAAATCTTCACTTTCAGGACCACATAAACATGTTGTAACATATAAATAAGATCTTCTAACATTTCTGATGCTAAAACACCCAAGATCAGCCTCGCGTCAGCATACAAAAATAGAAAAAAACTGAAAAAAAAATGATTTTGGTTAAAAATAACTACAAAAATAATTATAAACTATTAAAAAAGACTGAAAAATACTTAAATTAACTTACCAAATATGTTTATAAGAAAATTAGAACTTTAAAACTCCATACTGACAAAATCTGGAACCTGGAAAAAAAGTAAAAAAAAGAGAATAATTCTTAAATTTTTAAAAAAAGTTACATAAAAAAGTTTTATACTTATCTGATCTCTATTTTCCTGGTGCAACTTCATCTTCTTCATATAAATTAGTACCTAAAAAAAATAATTAACAATAATTAACAAAAACATGTGTACCTTATACCAATTGTTTATAAAAGTGATGATAGCAGACCAAAAAAAATATTACAATAAAAGTGTCCTCATCATGGGCATGCTGAAAGAAAAAGAAACTACCAGAAACTACTTTATCATTTGTTGGTTTCATATTTTTTTTTCTATGATGCATTATTCTCATGATGAGGACACTTTTATTGTAATATTTTTTTTGGTCTGCTATCATCACTTTTATAAACAATTGGTATAAGGTACACATGTTTTTGTTAATTATTGTTAATTATTTTTTTTAGGTACTAATTTATATGAAGAAGATGAAGTTGCACCAGGAAAATAGAGATCAGATAAGTATAAAACTTTTTTATGTAACTTTTTTTAAAAATTTAAGAATTATTCTCTTTTTTTTACTTTTTTTCCAGGTTCCAGATTTTGTCAGTATGGAGTTTTAAAGTTCTAATTTTCTTATAAACATATTTGGTAAGTTAATTTAAGTATTTTTCAGTCTTTTTTAATAGTTTATAATTATTTTTGTAGTTATTTTTAACCAAAATCATTTTTTTTTCAGTTTTTTTCTATTTTTGTATGCTGACGCGAGGCTGATCTTGGGTGTTTTAGCATCAGAAATGTTAGAAGATCTTATTTATATGTTACAACATGTTTATGTGGTCCTGAAAGTGAAGATTTAACAGAAGAAACAATTTGGTAAGGTTAAATTTAGTATTTTAATAATTTTACACTCTAATATTTAACATTTTTATGGATTTTTAGGTAAACGGAAGAACCAAGTTTTAAGATTGTGGACCGATCATGGCATATCACATCCCAGGATTTTCAGGGCATAAATGGGACACTTTGGAGGAAATTTTAAGAAAAAAAAAAGGGAAAAAAATCATGGCGAAACAAATTTTCTGGATGTTTGAAAGCTACCGTCGAGGAGAAAAAAAAGTGAAATAAGTCAAAATGGAAAATTTTTTTTTTTTTTAGGTAGTTCAGGTAAAAATAAAAGTTTTTCCCAATCATATGTATATATAAAAAGTTGAATGGTTCTGAGTTATTTCAGGTTGAACTGGACAGCTGAAATCAAAAAAATTGAAAAATTCAACTTTGGAGCAGCCGTATCTCAAAATAATGCATCAGGAAGTGTAAAGTATGAGTGATTTCACAAATCCCAGGTAAAAAATGACCCAAAAAAAATATTTTTTTTTTTTTTTATTTTTCAGCTGGTCGTGCTTCCCTGGACGTGCCCATATATATGTTTAGAGTATAGGTATGTGCATGAACTGTGATTTTTAGATTGGTTTCAAAATAAATGTATTTTTATGCATATATATTTTAAATAAAATACACACACATACACTCACACATCCATATAAGCAAATAAATTTTTGTAAATATATATTAGATAATTTTGAATTTAATAGCATTTTGAAGAAACGATTACAAAAATTACAGAACGCCTCTGTGAGATATGTCTGTGATATTAGATACCCGTTTCGTACTTCCCCTGACAGAATAAAGCTTGGCTGGCTAAATGTTAAACTTAGAGCGAAATACCCTAGTGCAGTTCAAATGTATAACAATGGGAAGCCAGTATATCTCAAGAAAAAAATCAAAATTTACATTCCCACAAGAAACATTCGTCCCAAAATTCACCCTCACCTAGTAGTAGACACATCCACAAACCCTATTTACAACAATTCCTCACTTGTATTTATGATCTCCTTCTGGAAGTTCCTCCCTGAAGAAATCCGTCTGTAAAGCTCAGTGGAAGTTTTCAAATCTAGTCTTTACCAACACCTTCTAGAGATTGACAGACGAGATGCCAACCTCTCTTAACTTAATCTTATTCCTACATTCTTTTTACTTTAGCCTCATCCTCCCCTCTTTTGCTCTGTTTTTTAGATCCCTATTATACCTAAATTTTATTACACTAGACCCAACTGCGCTTCGCGCAGAGAATGACTTATTTAAATTATGTATTAATTCTTCTATAACAATTTGAATTGAATTGTATCATTCATTAAAGATGAAAACCCTCTAAGTAAGAAGACCTTATTGATTTGGTAAACCGCAACAAAAAAGTATTTTATATGCGAGAAATTTAAAATAAAATAATAGTCTCCTGATTGCTATATAAGAATATAAAGTCAGATTTTTTATTTAGCCTTTTAGGAAGTCATTACAGCGCAGCGACAAGGTCAATAATAAAAATTCAGAGTTTTCACAAAACGTTTTTTTATCATTCTGGCCATCTGACTTGGATTATTAACTTACCAAAAGACTGAATCAAAAATCTGACTTCAGATTCTTAAAAAAAGCAACTGTTTTTACTTAGTTGACCGTTATTTTATTTTAATTTTTTCGCATAGTAAATACTCTTATTTAACATCGTGCGTAAAGTTGAACTTTCGTTACAAAAGGGTAAACTTTACCGCACTTTTTAAATAAAAATATTTTCGAAATTTGTTATATAAATGTTTATTTCATCGAAACGATTATAGTCCCTCAGTGCTACGCACCTCGGGCCTGTGAACTTTCGCATTCGGTGTAATACAACTTTATATCACTTGTTTCGAAAAACAGTATTTTTGTGGTTTACCAAATCAATACACGTATAAATAAAACTGTATACATGAAACTCTTATAATACCAAGGGAAAATGATACAGCAATCTTGAGATGATTCAAATTCTTCTAAGACGAAATAAAAATTAAAATATAAGGTATTAAAACCATGTCTCGTTTTATTCTGATTTACGGTGACAGTAATATTTTATCTGGTAGGAATAGATTTTCAAAGTAAATTATTATTATTTTGATAATATTTCTCATATGTTTTTTGTAATCCAAACATTTTTGAAAATAAAAAGTGCCACTGTTGAAGAATCTAAGTCATTCCTAGAACGCTGATTAATTTTCTTAGCATTTTATGGGTTTTAATGTTAATATTTCAAATATACACCCTATATCCAATTGCTTTTTTGGATCTAAACTCGTTATAGAATCCATCTAGTTATTGTAGTACATTTCATTTCAAATAAGTACCAAAATATATTTACCGAAAGAAATATCACAAAAATGAATAACTTTTAACACCTTTTTTCTCGGCCAATTGTTTTGTCTTATTCTCTAGATTTCACCCTTATAAAAAATTATTATTTCTTTAAATTTTATCTTCCTAGATCCCATTCTAGACTTTTGGCAGCTATTTCCATTTTCGGTCAGTATAGATTAATAATATTTTCTTTTTTTTACCGCAAAAACATATGTCTTTTTTCGCATACATAAATATTTTATTCTTTTATGTTATATCGGGTTCATAAATTAATCCGGTGAGGTAAAATTTCATATGCCGAGTATTATAAATTTTTCTTACTACTTCTATAAACTATCTTTACTGCATCGTGGACGAATTTTTACCTAATTGAATAATTCATTAATTATTCAATATCAGGCATAACAAATTTTTTATGCCGATAAAAAATTTCATTTTTTAATCTTTTGATTTACATTAGATGATTCATAATTAAGTATTTTCTAACCAATCCAAGATAAATTAAACATATGAGCCCATGTATGGACATGTAAATTTTATAAGGAACTCAAATTTTGAAACCCAAATGTAAATTCAATTAGCCTTTATTAAAAATTATGCAGATTCGTCGAAAGTAGTCTCAATCCCAAATTATTTTAAATTATTTTCTATCCGTAGCCCTGGATTATTCGAAAGCCCTAAAACGAAATCATTTTAATTCCTAAATTAAAATAAGAAATAATAAATTAAAGTTTCTAAATCAAGTCTTTTAATTCGAATTATTTTAAGTTTCTAAATTAAAATCATTTTAAGTCCCGAAACTGAAATTATACTAAGTCTCCAAATCAAAGTTTAGAAAGTCCCATTTCACATCCCGGACACTCTTAACTATTGGAGCTACTGAGTTACCCCCCCCCCCCTATAAACATGTTCTATGTTAATATTCAAGCTATATTCAAGCCTAATTTTTTTTTGCATTTTTTGGATAATCAGTTTTTTCACGATTCTGTAAATTTTTACTAAGTTGTACAACAAAATAAAAATCTGACTTTTTTAAACAGACTAAAAAATCCCTATAAGTATCAGAATGTTTCTTATTTATTTATTGGAATATAATTTTTTTTTAAAGACGACAGAATTATTTTTTCTGGACAATGATCAGAAAGCACGTATTTCCTGGCCACTGCAAAGACGTGTTTTCTCGCCACTGCCGCAGAAAATTCGTATACGACCCTTAGCCATAAAAAAAGAATGGCTCAAATCGCACGTAAATTACCTTCCGAGACGAAGCCGAGGGTGGTAAACTGCGATTTGGGGCTTTATTTTTCTGGCCATGGGTCGTAATATACTATTATTTACTATCATTATTATTATTATGATCATAATCATCAAGTACTTCTCTTATGCATTTAAAAAAATAGTTAAAAATTTAAAAACATAATTTACATAACATTTGAGGTTTGAAATATATGCATAAAAAAATGATATATGTATATATTAACCAATAATTTAAATTTTAAATTAATCTATGCTTTCTGTTAATTTTTTAGATGAATTAAATAAATAATTTTTAATTATCAATAACCATTTATAAATTAAATAATTAGCTACTGGTTTATTACATAACTTGTAAGATACCTAAAATAAAATAACCTAACTTTTTGACTTGTGTTAATGTTATTGTTTTTAAAATTTGCATGTATGTTATGTATGTATTGTGTACATTATTGCGAGAACCAATCAGAATGACTCTTTTAGCGATAACAATGTACATAGTTACCGTATCGATGACTAACTCATTTTTAGGATAGGATTGTAAATTGTTATATTATATTAAATTTTAATTAGCGTTTAGCAACAAAAATATCTATTTCATTAATAAACACTGAAAAACCGGTACCATTGAAACAATGACTTAGAAGCAATTGATATAAGCCAATGACGGATATCATAAATTCAATGGCGAGATTGAAATTATTTCAAATATTTAAAGCTATTGAAATGATTATGAATACATATCATTTCAATGTATAATAAACAGAAAATAAGTAAAAATTTATTTTTTTTTTCTTTTTTTTTTTTACATTTATTATTTTATTTTAATGTTTACTTATTTAATTATTCCTCGCTTGTGTATTTTTTTTTAAGGCGGTATTGTTAATTTGTTATATTAATTTTCGATTTTTTTTATGAATTATTTTTTTTATTAATTATTATTACATTATTATATACATTATGAATTTAATTTTTTTTTTTTAATTTATTATTAAATAAAAAAACTGCGACTTCATCCGGGATCGAACTGGGTACCGTTGTGAACCGTGTTGATCAGTAAGCAGCGATCTTATCCATTACGCCAGCAGGACTCTTTGAATTAATAAAAAAATTTTGAAGACTATATGTTACAGGTAATAATTTTCCCACCCCTTTTAATATTAAGAGTAATTTATGCATATCTAGGTATAGTGAATACATATTTAAAAATAATAATTAAATCTAACATAAATAATTTTTAGAAAATTCCATTTCTTTATAATAGTAATAATGAATAGCACTAATGTAAACAAAAACACCGCGCGCGCCATTAAAAGCCATAATTATAGTCTGAGTAAACAATAAATACGCAGAAGGATAGAAAGAGAAAGAGTAGTATACCTAGACATATGCACAATACGTACTTTTTTTGTTATTATTAATATTATTGAACTAAAATCAATTTCTATTGATTGAATGCTTTTAAACGTTAAATCAAAATATTAAAAACAATTATTTTGATTGTATGCTCTCTATTAATTCAATCTTATATTCTCTTTTATTTTGACGAAAATTTACATCAAAACAATGACTGCCATATTAATGGCGAGAAGCTATTCGTTTAATAGCGGCGCCATCAAATCAATGATATATTCTATTGGCATATTTCAATCGCTTCTAAGTCATTGTTTCAATGGTATCGGTTTTTCAGTGTACTACAATTTTTTGTACAATCTTGTACGATGATCTTATTAATAAAAAAAAAAAGTCTGCGGGTGACATAGGCTATAGTTTTTTTACTCAGCTATCGTAGTTTTTGAGGTATTTAATTTTTAGTGTTTTTGAACTTGATAAAATTTTTGACAAAAATCGAAATATCTCGAGACTATCAAAAAAATTTTCCATCGCACATTGTAGTATTCGATTTGGCACTAATTTTTACGTATTCTCTAAAATTTTTATTCAAAACGGAAGTATCTTTAAAATTTTTTCAAATTTTCTTTGAAGCTATTAAAAAAAATTTATTTTATTTTAAAAGAGCTTGGCCGTATATGATAGGCGAATTTGCACTCACCCTGTATAGCTAATTTCAACTAAGCATATGTTTGGGTATCGAAAAAGAAAATTTTTCACGATGGTTTTAGACCTCTAGCATCTTTCTGTTGCGCGCTACTTCAAAAAACGTCTAAAAATCAATTTTGTTTTCACATATTTTCACATGTTTTCATAATAACACAACTCTTCGCCATGTTAACATTTTTGGACCTAGCTGGGCTTGTTCGACGGTAAATCTAACGTACTTTTTGGGAATATTTTTTGCGCACCCTCCACGGCCATCCTCTCTCCACCAGACGCTTAAAACTAGATTTTCAAAAAGGCAAAAAATTTAAAAAAACGATTTCTTTCGAGCACGTTTAGAGGTTTGCAAAAAATTTTTTTTTTCTTATGTATATTTTTTGTTGAACATTACTCTACTGGTCATAATTTTTCATTATAGGTGGTGGAACATGCCGAAAAATCGAAAAAACCATTTTTTTCTTATTTTTTTCTTTCATCTTCATAACAACATAACTCTTCGCCATGTTAACCTGTTCCGACCTAACTGGGCTTATTCAACGAGGAATCTAGCGTACTTTTTGAAATATTTTTTCCGCGCCCTCCACGGCTCTCCTTCTTCCACTAGCCGCTTAAAACTAGATTTTCATTAAGTCAAAAAATTGAAAAAAACTTTTTTTTTCGAGCACGTTCAGAGGTTTGTAAAAACTTTTTTTTTTCTTATGTATATTTTTTGTTGAACATTACCCTACTGGTCATAATTTTTCATTATAGGTAGTGGAACATGCTGAAAAATAAAAAAAAACATTTTTTTCTTATATTTTTCTTTCATCTTCATATCAACATAACTCTTCGCCATATTAACCTTTTTGGACCTTCTTGGGCTTGTTCGACGGGGAATATAACGTTCTTTTCGGAAATATTTTTTTCTCGACCTCCAGTGCTCTCCTTCTTCCACCAGAAGCTCAAAACTAGATTTTAAAAAAGTCAAAAAATTGAAAAAAACGATTTTTTTTAGCATGTTCAGAGGTTCGGAAAAATTTTATTTTTCTTATGTGTAATCTTTGTTAAGGATTACCGAACTAGTCATAATTTTTCATTATAGTTTTTGAAATATGTCAAAAAATCGAAAAAACCATTTTTTTTATTTTCTTCTTTCATGAGATATTTTTACCTTTGTTATATCCGTCTTGAGAGTGACTTCGTTTATAAATATTTTAGACTACGCGTTTCAGAATTGAAAATTCCATTATCAGGTGTATTATTTGTCAGATGTTAAAAAATAAATATAATGATTAAAGTTTCTAAAAACTAATTATTTTTTAAAAACTTTTTAGAAACTTTAATCATTATATTTATTTTTTAACATCTGACAAATAATACACCTGATGATGGAATTTTCAATTCTGAAACGCGTAGTGTAAAATATTTATAAACGAAGTCACTCTCAAGACGGATATAACAAAGGTAAAAATATCTCATTTTAATTAAGGTGACTTGGATATTCAAATTCATTATGAATACTTCAATTTCTTCTTTCATATTTTTAATATTACATAACTCTTTAATATTTTAACCTTTTTCGACCTACCTGGCCTTGTTTGATGGGGAATCTAACGCATTTTTCGGAAACATTTTTTTCACGCCCTTCTCGTACCTCCCACTCCTCTGCCCCCCACTAGACGCTTGAAACTTTACTTTAGAAAAGTCAAAAAATTAAAAAATCCGATATTTTCCTTGCGCTTTAAAAGTCACGGTAAACAATTTTTTTTTCTTTTGTATATTTTTTGTAGAAAATTACCGTACTGGTCATAATTTTCCATTATAGGTGGTGGAACAAGACCAAAAAACGTTTACACTCAGATAAAAATATGGAATGGTCTTAATCCACGTTTAGCCGACTATTTTTTTTGAAGATGATCAGGAATACGATAATACTGATAATTAAATATGCATATACACGGTCTTTGTGAAACAGAAGTAGTGAAAGTAGAAGAGCGCCAAAATAATTCAAAAATTTCTATGCTAGTGCTTATGGTGCTCTTTTAGTGGGCGTGGTTTCACTACTTCTGTTTCACAAAGACCGAGTATAAATATTTTTATTTAATTTTATTAATGGTGGTTTATTTTCTTCTGTAATTATATATACATTTTTTAATACCGATTTCATATGAATGATCATTTTCAAAAGTATGTAGATTTAAAAACCTATAATATGTAAAAATTATTAAAATTTAATGTATTGAAACAAAATAAAATTATATATTGTTTAGTCTATACTATATTCAATACTGCTAATTATCAGTAATTAATCTTCAAATCACTTTAGGCATGTTCCACTACCTGTAGTAAAAAAATATGACCAGTACGGTAATGTTCAACAAATAATATACCCAAGAAAAAAATGTTTCCGAAAAATGCGTTAGATTCCCCATCAAACAAGGCCAGGTAGGTCGAAAAAGGTTAAAATGTTGAAGAGTTATGTAACATTAAAAATATGAAAGAAAAAAATAAGAAAAAATGGTTTTTTCGATTTTTTGGCATATTTCACCACCTATAATGAAAAATTATGACCAGTTCGGTAATGCTTAATAAAGATTACACATAAGAAAAATAAAATTTTTCCGAACCTCTAAACATGCTTAAAAAAAATCGTTTTTTTCCATTTCTTGACTTTTTTAAAATCTAGTTTTAAGGGTCGGATGGAGGAAGGTGAGCCGTGGAGGGCGCGGAAAAAATATTTCTAAAAATTACGTTAGATTCCCCGTCGAACTAGCCAAAGTATATCCAAAAAGGTTAATATGGCGAAGAGTTATGTTGTTATGAAGATGAAAGAAAAAAATAAGAAAAAAATGGTTTTTTAGATTTTTTGGCATATTCCAGCACATATAATGAAAAATTATGACCAGTAGAGTAACGTTCAACAAAAAATATACATAAAAAAAAAAAATTTTTAGCAAACCTCTGAACGTGCTCGAAAAAAAAATTTTTTTTTAATTTTTTGACGTTTTGAAAATCTAGTTTTAAGCGTCTGGTGGAGGGAGAAGGGCCGTGGAGGGCGCGCAAAAAATATTTCCAAAAAGTGCGTTAGATTCTCCGTCGAATAATCCCAGTTAGGTCGAAAAAAGTTAACATGGCGAAGAGTTATGTTGTTATGAAGATGAAAGAAAAAAATAAGAAAAAAATGGTTTTTTCGATTTTTCCGCATGTTCCACCACCTATTATGAAAAATTATGACCAGTAGAGTAATGTTTAACAAAAAATATACATAAGAAAAAAGAAATTTTTTGCAAACCTCTAAACGTGCTCGAAAAAAATCGTTTTTTTCAATTTTTTGACTTTTTGAAAATCTAGTTTTAAGCGTCTGGTGGAGAGAGGAGGGCCGTGGAGGGTGCGCAAAAAATATTCCCAAAAAGTACGTTAGATTTACCGTTGAACAAGCCCAGTTAGGTCCAAAAAGGTAAACATGACGAAGAGTTGTGTTATTATGAAAATATGTGAAAATATGCGAAAAAAAAATTGATTTTTTGACGTTTTTTGAGTTATCGCACAACAGAAAGATGCTAGAGGTCTAAAACCAACGCGAAAAATTTTCTTTTTCGATACCCAAACACATGCTTAATTGAAATTAGTTATACAGGGTGAGTTCAAATTCACCTATCTTATACGGCCAAGCTCTTTATAATGAATTTTAAGAAAATCCAATATTTGTTATCGCTCGATGATAAGGAGAGTAATAAATTTCATAATGTTAAAAAACGACCTTTCCGAGCATTTTTTATGTTATTTTTAATCATTTATTTGAAACTCTTAATTACATAAAACCAGTGTCAAAATAAAGTTTTTAATATTTTTGGGAAAAAATAAATTTTTTGAAAATTTTGTTAAAAAGTGAAAAATCTGATAAATATGATAAAATTTGATTTTTAAAAACATTTTATTATATGATTTGAGATAAAAATAAGAATCTTGGAGAAAAATTCAAGACATTTTAGTACTCATAAAAAGAAATAATATAATTTATTATATAATTTTACGCAATTGGTATTACTTGATTCAGTCAATTCTAGAACCATCTATAAGTAGTATGTCTTAATACTATCAAAGAATATATATACTTACGTATAGAAAAACAGTTCTTATGTATTTTTTTCCGCTTGAATTTTAACTAAAAATGAGATGTTAGATGGAGTTAGTCTCAGTCTCTATTTCCCCCTCTTTACATACCGACTTATATCAACTAGTATACACATTTTATATATAAGTAAACTAGCGCTTGAGTTGAGAAAAAATCGGTGTTGGCGCAACCGAAATAACTATGAGTTGCGCCAACTCGGTGAAAAAAAATACATAAGAACTGTTTTTCTATACGTAAGTATATATATTCTTTGATACTATATATATATATTTAAAAATTTATTTTTCTGTCTGTTTGTCTGTACCCTAATGACTTAAGAACCGCCGAAACAATTAGCATGAAACCGGTGTTAAAATAAAGAAAAAAAGTCTGCGGGAGACATATGCCATAGTTTATCGACTCAGATATCGTACTTTTGGAGATATTAAATATTTAGTATTTTTAAACTTGATAAAATTTTTCAAAATTTTTAACAAAAGTTAAAATATCTCGAGACTATTGAAAGATTTTTCGATGGAACTTTGTTGTATTCGATTTGGCAACAATTTTTACGTATTCTCTGAAATTTTTATTCAAAACAGGTATGTTTAAAATTTTATGAAATATTTTTGACGCTGTTAAAAAAATTTTATATATATAAAATATAATATATATATAAAATATATTTTGGACAATAAAAACATGATAATAAAAAAAATTAATTAAAAAAAATCAAAACAACAACACCGGGAACAAATCAGTTTTCATATTATATATAATTTACTAGCTGATTGGCCTCGCGTTGCTCTGCTTAACCAAATAAAAACTCTTGTGCATTAATTTTTTTATATTTTAATCATATTTAGTTAATTATAATAAATTTAATCATACGTGATTTAAATGCAATTTAATTTTATTTAAAAATGAATGAGAACAGAATTAATTTTATCCTTCTAAAATTAACAAAAAAATTTTATAATTCATATTAAGAAAAAGTTACATGATTATTTATAAATATTTATAACTAATGAGGTATATTTTATAACATAAATAATTATTGATAATAAATAATAATTGAAAATAAAATATAGTGATATGCAGCTTTTTTAACCAAATTTCCAGTTTTTTTCATATTGTAGATAATTAATATTTAAATATTTTCTATTTTCATATTCATCACAACTGATATTGTAGACAATCAATATGAATTTTACTATAGAATGAAATTTTCATAATTTTTTATTGTTCATAAATAGGACAGGTGATATCCATTTCACTCTATGGTGAAATTTTTTTAGCTTTTTCATAAATAAAACAGCCAGCAATATAGATTGAAAATTTTGAATTTTTTTCATAATGTAGACAGCCAATATAAATTTTACTATAGAGTGAAATTTTTATAATTTTTTATTTTTCAATTAATAGTACAGCCGATATCCATTTTACTCTATGGTGACATTTTTGGGATTTTCCATATATAAAACAACTAACAATATAGATTGAAATTTTTGCTGTTTTTTTATATTTTAGACAATCAATATGAACACTTACTCTGGAGTGAAATATTTATTATTTTTTTTTTTTCATTAATAGGACAGAAGATGTCCATTTTACTCTATAGTGAAATTTTTTGGGTTTTTTCATATATAAAACAGTCAACAATATAGATTGAAATTTTTTCAGTTTTTTCATATTGTCGACAATCAATATGAATTTTACTATCGAGTGAAACTTTTATAATATTTTTTATAAACTTTTATAATTTTTATAATGTTTTCATAAATAGGACAGCCGATATCTATTATACTCTAAATATGGTGAAATTTTTGAGTTCATATATAAAACAACTAACATTATAGATTGAAATTTTTGCTGTTTTTTTATATTGCAGAGAATCAATATTAATTTTACTCTAGAGTGAAATATTTATAATTTTGGTTCCTCATAGAGGACCCATTGTTTTAGGTGAAATTTTAATTTCTAATTTTTTGACATATACGCACGTTTTGAGACCTCAGGATTCTAAAAAACCAGTTTTTAAAAAAATTATGTATGTGTGTGTGAGTGTATGTATGTATGTATGTTTGTAGCACTGTCACCGGTGATATTTCACAACCAGTATGACATTAAGACCTATTTTTTTTATAAAATTTTTTTCACCAAAAAATTTCCAGGTATTTTTTTTTTTTTTTAATTTGGATGTAATACCTCATTTTTATCCACGCAAGTAAATTTTTGTAGTATTTTCATATTGTAAACAGCTAATATGAACTTTACTATACAATTAAATTTTAAAAATTTTTGTTTTCTTTATTCTTAGGACTGCCGATACCTATCTTATTTCATAATGAAATTTTTTGAGTTTTTTCATATATTTAAATAGCCGACAATATACATGGTAAATTTTTAGTTTTTTCATATTGTATACCGCCAATATGAAATATACCATACAGTTAAATATTTCTATTTTTTTTTCATTCTTACCCGCTTGCCAGCGTAGCTGGCGTTAATACTGGCGTTAACTCGAGATTCAACAACGTCTTTGACAACGTTGTTTACGCTAGATTTAACGCCGGTAAAATGCATTCGTTATTTTTTTTTTTTTAATATTATAAAGAGCATAATTTTAATTCATATTTTTGGGAATATAGGATTAAATAAGGAAAAAAAATCTTTTTATTTATTTGAAAATATATATAAACGGTTTATTGAATAATATTACATTTTTTTTTCAATTTTTATGAACTTTAAAAAGCACATGCATTTTCGAAGGCCCTTTCTACACCAGAAAATATAATTTTTTTTATTTTACTTATATAAAACACTTATTTATTACAGAAATTACAGCACTATCTTAAAATTATAATGAATTCATTTAATAAAAAAATTAATGTCTTTAAAAATTATTCTATTATAATAGAAATAAATTTTAACTAACACATTTTTTCACTGATGTATCACGCTTATCACTTCTTCTTACAAACTAAAAACCCAATATGGAGAATCTGTGGGGAATATCAGAGTGAAAGGAAGTTGGGAAGACCATAATTATGCGCACTTAAAATTTTGTAGAATTTTGGAACTACAAACGACTCTACAAACGCGCATCAACCATATTGAATTTTAGTTTGTAAGCAGAAGTAATAAAGCGTGGTGCAAGTGAAAATGTGTGTTAGTTAATTTATTTATTTATTATGTATGCATTTTATTTATATTTCTAATAAAAGAATAATTTTTTAATGACAATAATTTTTTTATTAAATGATTTCATTTTAATTTTAAGTTGGTGTTGTATTAATTATCTGTAATATAATTATTTAAGTATTTTGAAAATGCATGTGCTTTAAAGTTCATAAAAATAGTTTTAAAAAATGTAATATTTTTCAATAAACAGTTTATATATATTTTCAAATAAATAAAAAGATTTTTTTTCCTTATTTAATCCTATATTCCCAAAAATATAAATTAAAATTAAGTTTTTTATATAATATAAAAAAAAAAATAAATAACGAATTTATTTTATCGGCGTTTAATCTAGCGTCAACAACGTTGTCAACACTCATCATAATCCAACGTTTTTAACAACGTTGTCAAAGACGTTGTTAAACCTCGAGTTAACGCCAGTATTAACGCCAGCTACGCTGCCAAGCGGGTAGGACTGCCGACATCTATAATATTACATCGTGAAATTTTTTTAATTTTTCATATGCATCTCCTTATGCAAGAACCCCGTATAAAATTTTTGAAAGAAGAATAAGCGTAAAAGAGAATATACAAAAATCTTACAGTTCCGTATTTAAAAACAGGTAGCTTCAAGTGCCCCTCCCCGCTTTTACGTTATAATAGAAATACTACATAAACGATATACGTACCTGGATCTTCAAAATTTCCCTTTCTCTTTCAAAAATTTTATACGGGGTTCTTGCATAAGGCGATTCAAATACAAAATAGCCAGAAATATAGATTGAAATTTTTGTAGTTTTTTCATATTGTAAACAGCTAATATGAATTTTACTATACAGCTAATTTAAAAAAATTTTTATTTTTTTCATTCTTAAGACTGTCGATAACTATTTTATTTCATAGTGAAATTTTTTGAGTTTTTTCATATATAAAATAAAAGAGTTTCAGGGCAAATTAATCCTTGGAAAAAATGCTATCTTTTTTAATTTTAGCTCACGGCACAGAGTTACAACTGTTTAAAGCTAAGAAGTGCAAATTTTAAAAACTCAAAAATTGGTCATTTTTATCACTTCATATCTTAAAATGGTTTGTATTAAAATATAAAAACCAAAATGCTTTGTTTTTATTAAACGCATTTCTAAAGCCGCTTTTTTTGTTTTTTATTTAATGTATTCCTTAATCCGGACAAGACAAAAGCCATATATTTTGGCACCAGCCATTTTGTTGACCAACTAGACAAACTAAATCTGCCTGGGGTGGTTGTAAGTGAGGGAGTCACTGTACCTTTCACTAGCGAGGTTACAAGTCTGGGAGTAATTTTAGACAGCAAATTGACCTGGGAATCACATATTTCACTTGTGAGTAAAAAAGTCAACAGAGTACTTTACACACTGCGATTTATTAGGCAATGTACAAACGAAGATTTAAGAATCAAGCTTATACAAGCATTAGTGGTACCCCACTTAGACTATTGCTCTGTTGTATACCTAGACTGCTCGATAAATCTGAAAGACAGAATACAAAGACTGAGTAATACATGTTAAGATACATTTATGGAATCGGCAGGGACACACATATTACTCCTTACAGAGACAAATTAGGGTGGTTAACCACAAACAATCGTAGGTTATATTTTATGTCCATCATTATATATAAAATACTTCGTTTGCATCAGCCTGAATACTTAACTCACATTTTCAAAAAGTACGTTCCCAAAGAGACAGCCAGAGGTGAGTTAATAACACGTGAATTAGAAACCCCTGAACGTGAAAAATGGCATGGTGACTGCTCATTCCAAGTACAGGGTACAAAATGTTGGAATTCCCTCCCTTCATCAATACGATTCCTCCCCTCACCTAACTCTTTTAAGGCAGGTTTATTAAAGTACTTAAAAAGCTCTAGTCATACATACAAAGACTCAGTCTTTTAATAATGTTTTATCAAGACTAAAAGCATTGATGTTATTAGAAATTTAGTATTTCCTTATTTCCTGTTACTATTGTCTGTTTTACTCATTGTTGCCATGATGTTACTAAAATTGTTTCATTTGATATAATTATGTTATATAATGTTATTAATAATTTATTGCATAGTTACATCTATATTTTTATAAACTTTATACATATACTGTTATATTTCTGTATCATATTTTGTTCTGGACAAATAAATCATATTTACATTCATTAAAAAGAAATAGCAAAAAAAAGACTTAGAGTCCGATTTATTGAGTTATTGGGTTTATTCATTGAAATAATAGTATTGAATTTAGCAGAAACTATACTTCACTTTAATTTTTTTTTCTAAAACAATCCTGTTTTATAGAAATGTTGTAATTTCAATTGTTTTTATGCAATATTAGCATTAAATTATTAGTATTGAATTTAGAAAAATATACCCAACTTAAATGTTTTCGAATATTGTCCGGTTTTATAGAAATCTTGAAATCTCAAATATTTTTATGCAATGATAGCATTGAAATATATGTCTTAAATTTAGCAAAATGTACCCCGCTTTCAATTTTTTCAAATAATAGCCTGTTTTTTAGAACAGTTGTAATTTCAATTGTATTGAAATATTAGTAATCAATTTAGCAGAAACTATACCTCACTTTAGTTTTATTTCGAAAAGTTTCTTTTTTTATAGAAAAGTTGTAATTTCAATCGTTTTTATGCAATAATAGTATTGATATATTATAGTATTGAATTTATCAAAATATACCCAACTTAAATGTTTTTGAATTCCATCGTGTTTTATAGAAATGTTGTAATTTCAAATGTTTTTATGCAATGATAGCATTGAAATATCAGTATTGAATTTAGCAAAATATACCCAACTTAAATGTTTTCAAATATTGTCCTGTTTTATAGAAATCTTGTAATTTCAAATATTTTTGCAATGATAGAATTGAAATATTATTATTGAATTTAACAGAAAACAGAAATTATACCCCTCTTTAATATTCTTTTCGTTAACAGCTTAAGAAGATAAACTCATATTGATTGTCCACAATTTGAAAAACATCTAAAAATTTTAATATATATATGTTACCGTTAGAGTCCGCTCTCCCGATAAAGTTAACATTAACCAGTTAAAGTTAACTTTAGCGAAGCGTTTTCGTTAAAGTCCACGAAGACGATTAAAATGAATAAAAATATAACATTAGCGACATCATGTTCGTTAAAGTTAACTTTAACCAATCCTTGTTAGTTAAAGTCCATGAAAGCGGTTTCATATAAGAGTTCGAGTTTGTATTATATTTTATATACGACTCTCGCTATAAGGTACTCTCAGGGCTTAGGTTAGGCTCATAAAGATATTGTGAAACATCTCTATGGTTAGGCTACTCTTTTAAAAATGCATTTCTTAGGATCAGTAACCAATCCTAGTTATAAGACACCCCAAGGGTTAGGTTAGGCTATTTTTTTTAAAGGCATTGTCACAGTATTGTTTACAAACTTGCGCATGGGTTCTTAAGCCCACCTTGCCCTAATTCTAGGGAATGACTTACTGCGTGAAAATGCCTTTAAAAAAAAATAGCCTAACCTAACCCTAGGGGCGTGTTATAACTAGGATTGGTTACTAGTCCCAAGAAATGCATTTTTAAAAGAGTAGCCTAACCTAATCCCTTGGGGTGCCTTATAGCGAGAGTCGTATATAATATATAAACAAATTTTTTTTAGTGTGCGAAACCGCTTTCATAGACTTTAACTGACAAGGATTGGTTAAAGTTAACTTTATCGTATACACACCCGTTAATGTTGTATTTTTATTCATTTTAATCGTCTTCGTGGACTTTAACGAAAATGCTTCGCTAAAGTTAACTTTAACTGGTTAATGTTAACATTATCGAAGGAGCGGACTTTAACGGTAACATATATATTCTCAGGTGTATTATAGCAGAAACTATACGCTATTCTATATATTATTTGAATAGTGTCCTCTTTTATATGAAAGTTGGAATTTCAAATATTTTTATGCAATGATTGCATTGAAATATTTTTATTGACTTTAGCAGAAACTATACGTCATTCTAAACTTTTTTCGAATAGTGTCCTGTTTTATATAAAAGTTGTAATTTAAAATATATTTTTGCAATGATAGCATTGAAAATTTTTTATTGACTTTAGCAGAATTTATACGCCATTCTAAATTTTTTTCGATTAGTCGTCCTGTTTTATATAAAAATTGTAATTTAAAATGTTTTTATGCAATGTTAGCATAGAAATATATTTATTGACAATAATATATATAATCGACTTTTACGAGTACATGATATTAAATGAATTTACAAATTCATCGCCCACGCTTTTTATATGCGGATGCTTATCGTCATCTCTTTTTTTATTGAGGCATACAAAGCGGCGACATTAGATGAATTTTTAAACTTATTTAAAAATTTGAATTTACGCGGGTTTTAAATGTCGGTACAGAAGGTGCCTAGCGTTTCGATCAACACTAACACATAGATCTCATCAGTGTAGCTGTGTGTGTTAGTGTATGTGATATACAGAGCTTGGACCTAATAACGCTCTGAGTTATAACATTCAACTCGCATTTTAATAAACATATATATAACATCATTTCCTATATGCAGAACAGATGGCTAAGCAATGTGAGTCGTCCTCACAAGCGCTAAAATTGCCATTTGTTAACTATATAAGAAAAATAAGGACGTGTTTACATCAGCGTCTGTAGCACATACACTAACACACACAGCTACACTGATGAGATCTATGTGTTAGTGTTGATCGAAACGCTAGGTGCCTTCTGTACCGACATTTAAAACCCGCGTAAATTCAAATTTTTAAATAAGTTTAAAAATTCATCTAATGTCGTCGCTTTGTATGCCTCAATAAAAAAAGAGATGACGATAAGCATCCGCATATAAAAAGCGTGGGCGATGAATTTGTAAATTCATTTAATATCATGTACTCGTAAAAGTCGATTATAAATATTATTGTTTAAGAATTACAAACGAGTAATAAAAATTATTATCTTTCATATATTTATTGACTTTAGCAGAGACTATACGCCATTCTAAATTTTTTTCGATTAGTTGTCCTGTTTTATATAAAAGTTGCAACTTAAAATATTTTTGTGCAATGATTGCATTGAAATATTTTTATTGACTTTAGCAGAGACTATACGCCATTCTAAATTTTTTTTTAATAGTCTCCTGTTTTATAGAAAAGTTGGAATTTCAAATATTTTTATGCAATGATAGCATTTAAATTTTTTTTTGACTTTAACAGAAACTATACGCCATTATAAATTTTTTTTTAATAGTCTCCTTTTTTATAGAAAAGTTGAAATTTCAAATATTTTTATACAATGATAGCATTTAAATTTTTTTTTTGACTTTAGCAGAAATTATACGCTATTCTAAATTTTTTTAAATATTCTCCAGTTTTATACAAAATTTGTAATTATAAATATTTTTATGCAATGATAGCATTTAAATTTTTTTTTTCTTTAGCAGAAATTATACGCCATTCTAAATTTTTTTTAATAGTCTCCTGTTTTATACAAAATTTGTAATTATAAATATTTTTATGCAATGATAGCATTTAAATTTTTTTTTTGATTTTAGCTGAAAGTGTACATCATTTAAAATTTTTTTTTAATAATCATTTGGATGTCGGCAGTCCTAGTTATGAAAAAATAAATTAAAAAAAATATTTTAGATGTCCGTAGTTCTAGTTATGAAAAAATATTTTAAAAAATAATTTGGATGTCGGCAGTCCTAGTTATGAGAAAATAAAAAAAAAATTTTTGGGTTAAAGTATTGGGTTAAATGAACTTTTGAATTCAATTATTTTAGTTTCTCTACGTCCCTCTTTGAAATAATTTTATTGATGTTAGCAGAAAATATATCTCATTCTACATTTTTTTCTAATAGTGTCCTGTTTTATACAAAAGTTGAAATTTCAAATATTTTTATGCAATGATTGCATTGAAATATTATTATTGACTATAGCAGAAACTATACGTCATTTTACATTTTTTTATAATAGTGTCATGCTTTATACAAATGCTGGAATTTCAAATATTTTTATGTTAATATTGAAATATTTTTATTCACGTTGACAGAAACTATACGTCATTTTAAATTTTTTTAAATAACGCTCTGTTATATATAAAAATTGGGATTTCAAATATTTCAAATATTTCAAATATTCCAAAAATAATTTGGATTTCGACAGTCCCAGTTATGAGAAAATAAGAAAAAAAATTTTTCAGATGTCGGCAGTCCTAGTTATGAAAAAATAAAAAAAAAAAATTTTTTAGATGTCGGCAGTCCTAGTTATGAAAAAATAAAAAAAAAAAATTTTTTAGATGTCGGCAGTCCTAGTTATCAGAAAATAAAAAAAATAAATAAATTTTTAAACGTCAGTAGTCCTAGTTATGAGAAAATAAAAAAAAAAAATTTTTTAGATGTCGGCCGTCCTAGTTATGAGAAAATAAAAAAAAAAAAAAATAAAATAAAATGGTTATAAATAGTTTTTTTGCTATTTCTCTTCAATGAATGCATTAAATAAAAAACTAAACAAAGTTCCTTTAGAAAATCTTTTACTAAATAGAATGCAACTGGGTTTTTACATTTTGATACAATCCATTTTAAGTTATCAAGTGGCGAAAATGACAACTTTTTGAGTTTTTAAATTTAAACTACTTAGCTTCAAACCGTTGTAACTACAAACTGAGAACTCAAATTAAAAAAAATAAAGAGATCAAATCGATAGCATTTTTTCCAAGGAATAATATGCACTAAAGCTTATTTCGAAAAGCCCTTTAGATTCTGAGAAAAATCAGTTTTAGTAAAAAAAAATTAAATTTTTTAATGTTTTCGACCACTAACTTCTGAGATTGATATCTCAAAATCTATTGAATATTTTTTAAAAATAAAAAAATCGGATGGGGATATTTCTTTAAAGATTAATTTGAAACAACTTTCATGTATTTTCGTCCATACAGCTCTTCATAAATGAGTGCTGAATAATATTAAAAATAATCAATTTTTTCGATTATTTCATTTTAATATATATAGGATTATGTATAATATGGAGGAATTCCTATTGAACACATATTTTCTATTGTAAGTAAAAGCTCACTTAGCATCGGGAAAAATTGATAAATTACATTATGGGTGGTTAAATATTATAAATAGGGAAAATCCCTATTGAGTGAAGTATAGTCAGTAAAATCTTATAACTGGTTTTTGTAAACTAAATTTAAATGAATGGAGCGTGTTTACTTACAGCTGAGGGATAGGTATAATTCAAATGGTACTGAACATTACATAAACAGATTTTATGATCACATATCATTGGGAGAGATTAAAAATAAATCACCTTTTGAATGCAAGAGAATAACTATTAAGGTCTTAAGAGCGGTAGAATTAAAATGCAAAAAAAAAGCTAAAACTTGGAGAAAATAAAGTAAATATAATTTAATTTTACACGTATTTTTTTTTTTTATAATTGACCGAATAGTTTTTAAGAAAATAATTAAATAAAAAATAAATTAACACAGCCTCTTATGGGGAATTTTAAAAAATGAAAAAGAAGCATTTAAAATACAAAACTTACACTGAAAAACCGCAACCATTGAAGCAATGACTTAGAAGCGATTGAAATATGCCAATAGAATATATCATTGATTTGATGGCGCCGCTATTAAACGAATAGCTTCTCGCCATTAATATGGCAGTCATTGTTTTGATGTAAATTTTCGTCAAAATAAAAGAAAATATAAGATTGAATTAATAGAGAGCATACAATCAAAATAATTGTTTTTAATATTTTGATTTAACGTTTAAAAACATTCAATCAATAGAAATTGATTTTAGTTCAATAATATTAATAATAACAAAACAAATTACGTATTGTGCATATGTCTAGGTATACTATTCTTTCTCTTTCTATCCTTCTGCGTATTTATTGTTTACTCAGACTTGGCGCGCGCGGTGTTTTTGTTTATATTATTGCTATTCATTATTACTCTTATAAAGAAATGGGATTACCTGAAAATCATTTATTATAAATTTAATTATTATTTTTAATCATGCATTTCGCTAGATATGCATAAATTACTCTGAATATTAAAAAAAGGAGTGGGAAAATTATTATCTGTAACATATAGTCTTCAAAATTTTTTTATAAACACAAAGAGTCCTGCTGGCGTAATGGATAAGGTCGCTGCTTACTGATCAACACGGTTCACAACGGTATCCAGTTCGATCCCGGATGAAGTCGCAGTTTTTTTATTTGATTATAAATTAAAAAAAAAATTAAATTCATAAATGTATAATAATGTAATAATAATTAATAAAAAAAATAATTAATAAAAAAAATCGAAAAATAATATAACAAATTAACAATATACCGCCTTAAAAAAAATACACAAGCGAGGAATAATTAAATAAGTAAACATTAAAATAAAATAATAAATGTAAAAAAAAAAAAGAAAAAAAAAATAAATTTTTACTTATTATCTGTTTATTATACATTGAAATGATATGTATTCATAATCATTTCAATAGCTTTAAATATTTGAAATAATTTCAATCTCGCCATTGAATTTATGATATCCGTCATTGGCATATATCAATTGCTTCTAAGTCATTGTTTCAATGGTACCGGTTTTTCAGTGTAGATATTTTTTTTTATGAGTTGATAAATAATATCCTAATAAATAAAAAGAGACCTTAAAATTTACAATTGACCGTCATTTTGTATGGTTTTACTTAAAAAAATGTATAAAAAATAAACGTTTATTCTGCTATTGAGGTAGAGTCATTTATTATATTTTTTTATTTATTTATTTTCTTTATAAATAATTAAATAATATTTAAACAATAATATTTATAATCGACCTTTTTACGAGTACATAGTATTAAATGAATTTACAAATTCATCGCCCACGCTTTTTATATGCGGATGCTTATCGTCATCTCTTTTTTTATTAAGGCATACAAAGCGGCAACATTAGATGAATTTTTAAACTTATTTAAAAATTTGAATTTTACGCGGATTTTAAATGTCGGTACAGAAGGTACCTAGCGTTTCGATCAACACTAACACATAGATCTCATCAGTGTAGCTGTGTGTTAGTGTATGTGCTACAGACGCTGATGGAAACACGTCCTTATTTTTCTTATATAGTTAACAAATGGCGATTTTAGCACTTGTGAGGACGACTCACATTGCTTTAGCCATCTGTTCTGTATATAAGAAATGATGTTATATATATATATTTATTGAAATGCGAGTTGAATGTTATAACTCAGAGCGTTATTAGGTCCAAGCTCTATATATGAAAATTAATAATTTTTATTACTCGTTTGTAATTCTTAAACAATAATATTTATAATCGACCTTTTTACGAGTACATAGTATTAAATGAATTTACAAATTCATCGCCCACGCTTTTTATATGCGGATGCTTATCGTCATCTCTTTTTTTATTAAGGCATACAAAGCGGCAACATTAGATGAATTTTTGCGGCAACATTAGATGAAAAATTCATCTAATGTTGCCGCTTTGTATGCCTTAATAAAAAAAGAGATGACGATAAGCATCCGCATATAAAAAGCGTGGGCGATGAATTTGTAAATTCATTTAATACTATGTACTCGTAAAAAGGTCGATTATAAATATTATTGTTTAAGAATTACAAACGAGTAATAAAAATTATTAATTTTCATATATAGAGCTTGGACCTAATAACGCTCTGAGTTATAACATTTAACTCGCATTTCAATAAATATATATATATATAACATCATTTCTTATATACAGAACAGATGGCTAAAGCAATGTGAGTCGTCCTCACAAGTGCTAAAATCGCCATTTGTTAACTATATAAGAAAAATAAGGACGTGTTTCCATCAGCGTCTGTAGCACATACACTAACACACAGCTACACTGATGAGATCTATGTGTTAGTGTTGATCGAAACGCTAGGTACCTTCTGTACCGACATTTAAAATCCGCGTAAAATTCAAATTTTTAAATAAGTTTAAAAATTCATCTAATGTTGCCGCTTTGTATGCCTTAATAAAAAAAGAGATGACGATAAGCATCCGCATATAAAAAGCGTGGGCGATGAATTTGTAAATTCATTTAATACTACGTACTCGTAAAAAGGTCGATTATAAATATTATTGTTTAAGAATTACAAACGAGTAATAAAAATTATTAATTTTCATTAAATAATATTGTTTAAATAATAAATAATTTAGTTAATGCCAAAATTAAGTTAATAAAATTCATTTTTAAGCTTTGAATAGTAATAATTAAGTATTATTGAAAAAATTTTTTTATTTATTTAAAGTTGCAATCCGTATTTTTTTACATGAGTAAGACAAGGATGCCGATAGGCAAAATCCTATCGCCTTAATTAAGACCTTAAAAAATCTATTTCTTTTTACCAAATTTTGCTAGCTAAGCTAAGCTAAGTTACTGGAATTATTCAAATGAAATTTTAGTAATGCTCTTCTAAAAAACTAGAGTATTACCTGGGCGTAGCCGGGCTAAATCGCTAGTATATATATATATGTGTGTGTGTGAGTTTGTGTGTGTATGTATGTGTGTAAGGGTGATGTGTTAGTGTGTATGTGTTTACTGTTTTTTGTAAAATTATATACATTTATAATATTTTAATACTTTTTTTATCATTTAAAATTAAGAAAGATGAAATTTATTGAATTATTAGTATAAAATTATGAATTATTGGATGTTCACACAAATACAGATACAAGTATTATGGGCGAAAATGAAAAAAAATGTCATTTTTTATGATATAATATTAATTTTGTAATTTTCATAAAAATATATAAAAATTTTTTATTTGAGAACAGATAGTAAAAAATTGCTCATATAGATGCAAAATTCAGATTTATGCGTGTGTGTGTTTTAGTATAAAGGTAAAAAAATATAATTTTTTGTTTTTATATGTTTTTATAACCATATAACCCTAAATTTTTTTGATCGAGAGCAGCCCTATGACATAAGAAAATTACTTTAAGATATTTTTTTTAATATTCCGTCTACCATTTTAATAAAATAAAACCCCTTTCTGCGAAAATTCCGAAATTTACTTTTTTTTTATCCAAAAACCTGTAGCTGATATTTTTTTTGTCCACTTTTTTGTTTTTTTGCCCCACTGTGCGTTTCCCCCAGTAAAGAAAAACAATATAATATGTCAAAGCTAGTGTAATTTTATATTAAATTAATTAATAAATTTTTATTATAGTTAAGATAAAAAAATAAAAATAATAAATTTAGATAAAAATAATATTTTTATCGTCCGATGATAATTGAAATAATATGATAAATAGTATTTTTATCGGTCTTTACGGACTAATATTATTATTCATCAATACAAATTAATGTAATTGATGAATAATATTTAAACTGCTTTATTGTTAATGAGTCGCCCATAGCGTGTATCGCATTAACAGCAGTTCAATAAATTTTTCTAAATTAAAAATAAATTTTTAATTTAATTTTTATTTTGTTTCATAGATGTTAAGAAAAAAATCTTTGAGAAAAAATAAATGCCTCATCAGTGCCAGGGAATCGAAATTGAAAAATTTATTGAACTGCTGTTAATGCGATACATGCTATGGGCGCGGCGACTCATTAACAATAAAGCAGTTTAAATATTATTCATCAATTACATTAATTTGTATTGATGAATAATAATATTAGTCCGTAAAGACCGATAAAAATACTATTTATCAAATTTAGATAAAATTATAAAAGAGTAATAATAGTAATATTAATGATAATAAAGCGTAAGAAAATTAATATAAGTGATATAAGGTTGGGAGTATGGGGAGTGTAATGGGGTGTGGAAGTGGAGTTTAAGTTTTGAGGTTGGAGTTCAAAATAGATAAATGAGTTTAATAGTTTAAAGTGGGATACTAAACTTAGAGACTGGTTTTGATTGCTATTGTTTTATGTTTTAAAAGATTGTTCTTGAAAGTATTGAGTGAGGTAGATAATCTGATTGCAGGTGGCAGAGTGTTCCGGTAAAGCCCTGTACCAATTAAGAAAGAAGAAGAATAAGGTTTAGTGTGATGGGGGAATATCTCTAGTTCTTTGAACTTCGGTCTGATTTCTCTAGGTCGTATTCTATATTTCAACTTCGAGAATATAAAGTCAGGGTGTTGAAATAATAGTATTTTGAAAAGAAAGCAGATGGAATTGAATTTCAGTCTATCGATAATTTCTAACCAATCGAGAGTTTTTCTGAAGACAGAAACTTGATCTAGCCCAAATTAAAGATGTATTTTATTGCTGAGTTTTGTAAAATATTTTACGTCTTGAGGTGTTCGTTTTTAAGATTCCCTAAAATAGATGTACAATAATCAAAGTGAAAATGCTTTTTTTCGCTTTCAAAAAGTTAAAAAAAAACTTATAACCGGTTTAACGTATAACCTTAATGCATGGAACATGTTTACTTCCAGCTGAGGACAAGGTATAATACAAATGTTACTCAACATTACAATACAATTTTCTAATTTTATAATTTGTAATTATCACCTTACTAGCTGTTAAGATTCTAAACCCAAACTATTTTGATTCTCTAAACCTGAATTATTCTAAATCCTTAAATCGATATTATTCTAAATCCATAAACCTGTATTTTCGAAGTCCTTAAGCCCAGATTTTTCAAAATCTCCTAATTATTCTAAGTCTCATTTGACCCCCCCCCCTCCCTTAAATCAGACAAATTTGACCACCTTCCTTAAATAGGACAAATTTGACCCTCCCCTTTTAATTTTCAAATACTGAAGTCCCCCTGCCTATAAACATGTTCCATGTTAAAATGAAAATACAAGTATTTACAGAAAATTAACCTTATATAGGGGGTATAGGAAGAGTTATGGGGGTTGATTTTACAGTTATGTAAGATTTGAAAATTTTGAGCTGAAAACTTTATCCAATAGGTTTTTTGAGATACTGTTTCCATTTCTGGGGTCTGTTTTTCTCTGTAACCCTTGGGTGTATCAATACCATCCTTAGAGTACATTAAATTATGTATAATTTAAGGATGGATATGGGTTTACCTAGGGGTTGTTAGTAAAAAAAATTTATAACTGATTTGTGTAACTACACAACCAACGAGCATGGAACATGTTAACTCATAACAGTAATAAATCCAAAAACCGAAATTACAGTAAATCCTGATACATATGCTATATAATATATATATCCTAAGTCCATAAACTTGAAGCATTCTACACTGAGAAAACAAGAACAGTATTTTTTACTATATTTTATAGTAACGCGCTACCCACCTGTCAATTCAGGGAAAAAATAATATAATATATAAGAAATATTACTGCGTGCGCCTTTATTTTTACTATAAAATATAGTAAAAATTATGTTTATAAAAATTCCAGTACGCGTATAGGAATTTTTAATACATAGATAAAGTAATTTTTCTCTCTTCTTGTTACCCCCCCTTTTTTAATAAATTTTAGCACACGTGCAGGCACATTTATCCGTATTTCGGTATTTTAAAACAAAACTAATCATAAAAAATAAACACGTATTAATAAAAATAGAACAAATATAAAAAATAAAAAAGTTTAATAAAGGTGTAGATGTGAATTAAATAAAGAAAGAAAAAAGTGAGAATAAAATATCTATTTATTAAACAGGGGGCGTAAGTGAGTAATATCCAAAACATATAGTTTTCAATCTTCGATTCTTACACTCGTAAGCAACTGTAGCCTAGTGGACGAAGCGATAAGCCGGCAATGCTGAGGACCCGCGTTCAAAAACTCCTAACTGACTTACAAAAAAAAAAAAAAAAAAAAAAAAAAAAAAAAAAAAAAAAAAAAAAAAAAAAAAAAAAAAAAATATATATATATATAAAAAAATAATAATAATAAATAAATAAAAATAATAAATATACCACAAAAAAAAAAAAAAAAAAAAATTATTTTTTAATATGTTTTTAATTTACATTAAAAAAAATACTGAAATAAAAATTATATTCCTTGTATAGTAAAAATTCTAAATTAATCCAGTAATTATTAATATATATTATAGTTATATTTCTTTAAAGTACAAGCAATTTTTACTGTATACTAAATAATAAATATTACAATAAATTTAACCAGGGTGTAGTGTATATGTGTGTATTATACGGTATGTATAATGTGCCAAAAATGATGGATAATTATTGGATATGGTGATGGATATGGTGAATTAATTGTAACACAAAGAGTAAATGTGTAACTCTTATTTATTAAGATAAAGCGTATAGCTTCATGTCGTAACATATTTTGGCATGAATATTATACTACCTTATTTTGTAAATTTTCTTATTCGATACATGTTTTAATACGTGATGTTAAATATTTTTTATTTTTTTCATATATAATCTAAGCAAAAATATTTTACAGTAGTAGTTTTTTCTTCTATACTTGCCATACTATTTTAGATGGTAAATTTCAATTTTGTTAAATTGTATAAATGAATTTAATTTGTTTAAAATTCTAAAAAGCAGCATTTTAGTTTCAAGTTTAGCTATACTTTAAGTTTAATCTTAAGTAAATACTCATACACAATGGCGTCAATAATCCTTGAGCAAGCTCAAATATATCCTCGTATCAAAGGTGCATATGCAGCCTTTGAGAAAGACTCTGAAGCCATGTCAGTGTCTGCATGTAAAGCTCGCATGAGCCACTTAGAGAAAACTTGGTCTACTTATGATCAAAATAACATGTTATTAATAAATCACAAAGATTACCCAACATTAGGTGACCAAACCTATATTAAAAATAACCATTTTTCTCAGGTGGAAGAGCTTTATATCCAAAATATGTGTCAATTTCAAACATATTTGGATCAAAATCTCCCTAATAATCCAAATTCGGAACCTCAAACACAGCTTAGACCCCACATAGTAACACTTGATAATGAAAGGTTACCACCCTTGAATATACCCCATTTTAGCGGTGATTATACTACTTGGGAAGCCTTTAGGGACATGTTTACATCCTCAGTAATTAACAGAAAGAATTACTCAAATGTAGCAAAATTGCACCAGCTAATTTCAGTTTTAGAGGGTGATGCAGCCACTATAGCTGCTTCATACCAGCCAACTGATGCAAATTTTGAAATAATTTGGAATAAGCTTAAAGAGAGGTATGAAGTCAAAAAAAGACTTGTTCATGCTCATATATCAAATCTTTACTCTCTTAAACCTATTACCAAACCTTCAGCTTTTGATTTAAAAAAAATTCTTTCTGGTATTACTACCCCGCTATCAGCTTTAAAAGGTTTAGGCAGACCAGTAGATTCTTGGGATGACCTTATTGTTTTTCATGTTTTAAATCTTCTAGATAGTGATTCGCGAAAGCATTGGGAGTGGTATTATAATACCTATTGTAACGGTTCAGCATCTACTACCCCCAATGATACTACAAATGTTACTGTTAATGTAAAAGCCACTTCTGAACCTCCTACTTTAAAAATACTGTTAGAATTTATAGAAAATCAAATTAGTATTTTAGAATCAATTGAAGAAGCTGGTAATAGTAATACTAATAAACAGTTAACTGATTTCAATAAAAATAAAAATGCAAATGTTTCTACTAATTCAGCTAAAGTTTTTGCCACAAATTTAACGCAAAATAAGTCTTCTACATCTAATCAAAGTACAAAAATAGCTAACAATGAATGCATTATATGCAAAGCTAACCACTTTTTTTCATATTGTTCAGAATATACAAGTAAAACACCCAAGCAAAGACAAGAAATTGTAGCTAAAAAACATAGATGTTATAATTGCTTAGGTCCTCATTTTATAGCTGATTGTAAATCTACTAAAAGGTGTACTATTTGCAAACATAAACAGCACACTTCATTGCATATCAAAGGATATGGTGCTAAAGCTAACACTGAAAATTCTAATAAAAGAAATAATAATAGTCATTCAAACAGTAGTAAAGAAGTGGCTGGTACTGAATCAGTAACATTAGCAACTAATTCTTGACAATTACCCAATCAACCGCTTTTATCAACAGCTTTAGTCAGGGTATCAGCGAATAATGGTTTAGAGTTTTTAGCAAGAGCTTTAATTGACCAGTGCTCACAGGCCTCATTCATTACTACCTCATTATTTAAAAAACTTCAGGTTAAAAAACACTCTGCACAATTACCTGTATCAGGTATTGGCGGTAAAAATGATGTATTATGTTCACATATGGTCAATTTCGATGTTAAACCTTATTTTTATTCTGATTTTATACTCAATGTAGAAGCCTTTATTATTCCGACCATATCTTCTTATGTACCAAAAACAAGTATTGAACCTGAAAATATTGCTCATATTAGAGATTTTCAACTCGCTGATCCTAAATTTGCTAAAAAAGGTCGTATTGATATTTTGCTAAGTACAACTTGTCATTCTTCGTTAATTATTGATGCTCGTAAAGGCAAAGAGCACGAGCCTATTGCCACTAACTCAAAACTCGGCTGGATAATTTCTGGCAACTCTGGTATCAACTCAAACTCTTGTCTACTTATTGCAAACCTTCATGATAATTCAGATCTCTCATTTAATTTAGAAAGATTTTGGCAACAAGAAGAAATTTCAATTTCTCCACGAGCACTGCTTACTCCGGATGAGCAGGCTTGTGAAGATTATTTCGTACATACACATTCGCGTGACTCTGATGGTCGCTATATTGTTAGATTACCCTTTAAAAATTTAGAAACTGCAGATCTAAATTTTAATGGCTCCTATCAGCATGCGAAAAAAGTTTTCGAAAGAACTGAACTTCGCTTTAAGTCTAACCCTGAATTTGCTCAGGCGTATCATAAGTTCATGAAAGATTATGAGGATTTAGGTCACATGGAACCTTCTCAGGCAATATTAATGTTTATTCGTTATTATTTTCTGCCGCATCATGGCATTTTAGGCCATAATCGCAAATTTCGTTCAGTTTTTAACGGTTCAGCCAAAGATTACGATAAGGTGTCTATAAATGACTTATTATACAGTGGTAGTAACTTGCTACCTGATTTGGCTGAACTGCTAATTAATTGGATGAAATATAAATTCGTATTTGTATCTGATATCGAACATATGTTTCGACAAATTTTAGTTCACAAAGACGATAGGAGATTTCAGCAAATATTATGGCGGTTTAATGACTCGGACAATTTGCAATCCTGGTCGTTAAAAACAGTCACTTATGGGATGATAAGTAGCCCATACCTTGCTAGTCGCGTCATTAGACAATTAGCATTAGACGAGGGTCATCGTTACCCTTTAGCTGTAGAAATTTTAAATCGCGAAACGTACATGGATGATACGTTATCTGGTGGTCACTCACTCTCAGAAGCTCTTAAAAAACAGGCAGATTTAATACAAATTTGCAAGGTGGGTGGCTTCTCATTGCATAAGTGGATGGCAAACAACCCTCAAATATTAAATTTCCCAGTAGCAATTCGTGCGGAAACGAAATTAGCTAATTCTTGTTTTAATTTACTGGGGTTGAATTGGTGTCCAAACACGGATCATTTTACGTTTGACTTTCAATTGGACCAACTGAAAAATGATCTCACAAAGAGGCAGGTACTTTCTGCAATTGCTAAACTCTTTGATCCACTAGGCTGGCTTGCACCAGTCGTTATTACAGCTAAAATATTTTTACAAAAGCTTTGGAAAGAAAAAAGCCCAAAACTTGATTGGGATACAAAGTTACCTGATTCTTTGCGAGATGAGTTCAAAAGTTGGTATGATAGTATTCATACAGTTAAAACTATTAGAATTACAAGATGGCTAAAGTATGTCCCAGGTGCAAAGTATGAAATTTACGGGTTCGCAGACGCGTCAGATAAGGCTTATGGCGCTTGCACATATTTAAAAGTAACACTTCGTGGAAAAAGTACTGTTCATCTACTTCAAGCTAAGTCAAAAGTCGCGCCATTAAAGCCAATTTTGACAATTCCTAAGTTAGAATTAAATGCAGCGCATTTATTAACAAAATTAACTATAAAAGTACTTAGAGCTTTAAAATTAGATGAAGTAAAGATATATTTATTCTCAGACTCAACTGATGTGTTATGTTGGTTAAAAGAGCATCCCTCAAAATGGGAAAGATTTGTAAAACACAGATGTTCAGAAATTCATACTTTGCTCCCTGAGGCCTACTGGAGCCATGTAAGGTCCGCTGATAATCCTGCTGATTGTGTGTCCAGGGGTTTACCTCCTGATCAATTACATACCTTTTCTCTTTGGTGGGGAGGGGGAGTAATGGTTAATGATCCCATAGATCTTCAAAATAGCATCTTGAGCAAATCAATAAATTTAGCCAATATTGATTGTCAGGTTTCTTCTACAAAACAAACTCCTAAAGTAATTATTTGGGATTTGATTGACAAATATTCTGAATTAAATAAGTTACTGAGAGTCACATCTTATGTAATTAGATTTATAGATAAAATTTCTATTAAAGTAAAAGATAAATTTAAGCAAAAATCTAATTTATTAAGCAACTCTTGGTTTTCAGTTAAATATTATTTAGGGTTCTGCAAATTAGTTTCAGTACCTGAATTAGTAAGAGCTAGAATGATTTGGACTTATTTGGTTCAAAGAAGTTACTTTTGTAAAGATATTAAATTACTCATGAACAATCAAAAACCTGATGATTTAAACTTACGTCGTTTAGATCCATTTTTTGATCAAAACTTACTTCGATTAGGCGGTCGTATTCATTTATCATTGTTGGACTATGACCAAAAACATCCTTGGATCTTGCCAAGCAAATGTACTTTTTCAAAACTCTTAGTTGATTTTTGTCATGATAAAACCTTACATGGTGGTGTACGTCTGACACTTTCAACATTAAGGCAAGAATTTTGGGTTATAAAAGCTAGAAATTTAGTTAGAAGTCGAATTCATAAATGCAATACATGTATTCGATTTGGAACAAACAAGTTAAATCAAAAAATGGGCATACTTCCTTCATGTAGAGTAACTCGACCTGATAAGCCTTTTAGATTAAGTGGTGTAGATTATGCGGGTCCCTTTGATACCCTGAGGTTTAGAGGTCGTGGAGCTCAAAAAACGCTATACAAGTCGTACATAGCTGTTTTTGTGTGTATGAACACCAAAGCCGTCCATTTAGAATTGGTCACAGGTTATTCTAGCCAAGATTTCATTGCTGCCTTCCGAAGGTTCACGTCAACTAGAGGACAATGTTCTGAGTTGTTCAGTGACCAGGGAACTACGTTTGTTGGAGCTGACAGGATCCTCAGGGAAATGTATGTTGAATCATCGGAGTACATACATGAACTTGTGGGTTCTTTGGCAAATGAAGGTACTACCTGGAAATTTAACTCCCCAGGAGCTCCTCATTTTGGCGGAATCTGGGAAGCAGCAGTGAAATCTATTAAACATCATATTCGTAGGGTCGTGGGAAACAGAAAACTAACCTTTGAAGAGTTTTATACCCTTATTAAACAAATAGAGGCGTGTCTTAATTCAAGACCATTGGTCCCACTAACTGATGACCCTTCAGATAATAATTTCTTATCGCCATCTTTACTGTTAACACAATCGCAATCGTACATCCTCCCTGAACCAAACTATCTCAATCAAAAAATTCCACCAGCCCAAAGATATAAGTTAATACAACAAATGCTCCAGGATTGGTGGCGTTGTTGGTCAGGCGAGTATTTACAATCATTACAAGAGCGCCACAAGTGGACGCAAAAGCAAAAGAATGTAGAGGTTGGTGACGTGGTGTTGATCTCTGATGAGACAATGCCACCTTCTAAATGGCCTTTAGCTAAAATAATTAAAGTTTACAAAGGTCCTGATGGTTTAGTCAGAGTTGTGGATCTCAAAACGGGATCAACTGAGCTAAAACGTCCTATACATAAATTAATAATGTTAAACACATTAAATAATGAAGAAAATGAAAATCCGTAGATTTATGTATTTGTGTTAATTTGTATTATTTATATATTATGTTAAAAACTGTCTAAATTTAAAAGTTTAAATAACACTAAAAATTCTTTAATTATTATTTATCAAAATGTATAATTTTTTATTTATTTATTTTTTATTGTTAAATGCAAATATTGTAATTTGAATGTATAAATGATTAGTTTAATTTATTAAATCAAAAAGAGTAGTGTTATTATAAAAACTTAAATGAAAATTGTAAGAAAAAAAAGAGAAACATTATTTTATTATATTGTGATTTTCGTATTAAATTATTATTCTTTTTAGAGTTAATATAACTTAATTATTAAGAAAAAATGAAATTTGAGATTTTTTTTTACGCCATTAGGCATTGTAATTAAACTGTTTAGGTTTTAAATTAAATTTTTTTTTTTTATGTAGCCATTTGGCATTCTGTAAAAATTTTAGAATCAAATTTTTAATTTTCATTTACCACAATTATTTTTTTTAATTTGTACTTTATTAACAATTTTATTAGTAAAATTGTGGTGGGTGGAAAATGTAGTGTATATGTGTGTATTATACGGTATGTATGTGTTGGAGTACTCCCTCCCATTTTGTATATATTCTCCCCTTTTTGATATTCAGTGTTCGTTACGACATGAAGCTATACGCTTCATCTTAATAAATAAGAGTTACACATTTACTCTTTGTGTTACAATTAATTCACCATATCCATCACCATATCCAATAATTATCCATCACAGGGTCGCCAATTACTAGAAAATACAGTAATTTTTTCTTGAATATATAGGAATATTTATATGTTAGTTTTCTCAGTGTAAGTTGTTGTTGTTATCAGGGCCTGATAAGGTCCTGACTCCCACTTCAAATTATTCTAAGTTCCTAAATCGAAAATATTCCATTTGAAGGTCCATTTCACCTCCCCCCCCTAAAAACGTTACTTTTACACCCCCCCCCCCCTAAAAATGTCACTTTTTCACCCCCCCTAAAAGCGTTAATTTTTTACCCCCCCCCCCCTGCCGAGCCAAACTTTTTCAAATACCCCATCCAATGAACACGTTCCCTGTTAAAACGGACCTTAAAAATGAAAAGAGCAACCCAAAATACCTAATAGGTGAAATTTTCAGCCCAAGATTTTTAAATTTCAAATACTTCTAATATTTCTAAGGCTGGTTCCACACGGAGCACTGTAAACTCACAGTTAGCTTTAACTCTGTAGTTATATTACATATATGTATATACTGCGCAATGTATTTTAAACGCAGGTTTAAGATAACTTCGAAGTTAAGCGCTCCGTCTGGAATCAGCCTAGAATCCTTTCCTTTGACCCTCCCTATTCACCCTCCAGATAAGGTTAATTTTCTGTAAATACTTATATTTTAATTTTTAAACTTTTTTAAAGCGGGAGAAATCAATTTCAATGCCTAGTAACTTTTTTATCGTGTAAATAAACATTTTCAAAAACATTTTGTGAAATTTACCCTACTTTAGGGGTTGATACTTTTATATCTAAGGGTTGTAGGTCAAAATGGACTTCGGAAATAGAAATAGTGACGTAAAAAACCTATGTGACATTTTTAGCTGAAAATATTAATTTTTTCATATAAAAATATTTAACTGTCATTGGATGGTCGATTAGGCGCTAATGGGTTAAAACAAAAATTTTCAAATCATTAAGTATCAGATTGGAGATATAGAGTATAAGCAATAATTCTACTTAGGTAATAATACTTTCATAGAAATAGATTAGGTACTACATCAAAAAAAAAAATTATAAGTTATTATTTACAGAAAAAGTTAAAAAAATACCAGAAAAATCGGTCAAAAGTGTGAAAATAAGACTTATTGAATAAAAGAAAATAAAAGGAAAATTCCATCATAAAAATTAAATCAAGATTAAAAGAAAGAAAAAAGTTGAGAAAAAGTGAGGTTAGAAATTTGGCTTGTATCGATCAAATATAGTATTTATGAAATGGCGGATGCCAATATTAGCAAGGTTATTGAAAAATGTTTGAATCAAAACTACACTTGATTTAAAATTGTATAGGTTTCTTTTATTTAATAAATTAATAAATTGATTGCTTCAGAATTTTTTCTTATATGAATATGTATCACTTTTATTTAACAATATACTAGAAATTAACAATATACTAGAGATTACAATTTTTATATAGTATTAACAATTTTTGACTGCTAGAAAATTACTGACTAAAAAAAGTAGATTTTTACGTTTTTATTAGATAAAAAAACTTATGGTTTTATCAGGTGTACGTGACTAAAACTAGACGTGAGAAAAACCCAAAAAAACAAAGTAATAAAGATATATCATGATAACTAGTATAAACTGGTATTATTACAAAAAAATGTAAGACAAATTATTTGCTGAAATAAAAAACATAAAAAATAAGTTAAATATCTTAATTATTAGGCAATAAGTTGACATTTAATTTTATATTTTTTTTTATGATTAACGGCCTTGAAAATTTATAAAACAAGAGTAAAATATACAAACAATTGATATAATGAATGGTAATGAAAACAGTAATAAAGATAGTCCTGATTAAAATGCTATTTTTTGCTGAAAATATATTTGATAGTGAAAAAAAAAATAAAATAGGGAGAAACCCCAAAAATTATTTTGAATAGTAAAGGGGAAAATAGCAATTTTCATATTAAGAAGAAATGAAAACAGAATAAGTAACTTATGAATATCTCATCACATCATTTACAATGAAAAGAAGTGAATTTGTAAGCGAACACCAATTTAAAACATTAAATACACAACAATATAAACAGATACATGCCATGAAAACAGCACCAACGATGACAAAAAGGCTGTCACATCCTCGACCCATTAAAATAGAAAAAAGGAATTTCGTTTTAATAGGAATTCCTTTAGAAATAAAATAGTGCAGTGAGGTTCCAGCGTATGTAATTGTTCGTGATCTTTGTCAACAGATATTGAAAGCAGAAAAATTAAAAAAGCAAAGAAATTCAAAGCAATAGAAAATTGAAGAAAATACAAGTAATAGAAGAATTTTTTCTAATTTTAAATTCAAATTTAATTTTACTTTAAAATCAAAACATGTTCTTTAAATAATTTTTATGTATATACTTTAAATTTTGTAATAAAACTTATTTCAATCTTGTAACAATTATAATTTGACAAGAATATTACTACTACGAGTACTTACACGGAAAAAAACGAGGTTTTGTAATGTATATATAGACCTGTTACCTCCGAGGCGAGGCGAGAACGAGACTAGAACGAGGCGAGATTGATAATTTTAAAACCTCGTTAAACCGAGGTGATACCGAGATTCAAATTTTCAAAACGTCGTTCTCGCCTTGCCTCTTCTCGTCTCGTCTCGCCTCGTTTTGCCTCTTAAATTTTTTAAAAATTACGTCTAATTAAAAAAAATTGTCGGTATCACAGTAGACAACGCATCTAGTTATAATATATTTTTTGATAACCTTAATGATTTGCTTCATTCAGAAGATGTATTAGATTTTAATAAAACTTTAGATCATTATAGATCTCTAGTATTTTGGTAGTATTTTGGTAGTATTTTGGTAGAATTGAAATATGACATTGTTATAGAATTGAGCCCTGCGTTTCTCGGCCAATAAGGCGCTTTGGAATAAACGGAAGGATTTTTCGGTATTTTTTCAACATTTTTAAGTCATCAATTGTAATTTATAATCCAGATGTTTGGAATATATACGATTTTCGCTATAAAATCCAAAAATTTTTGGTAAAAAAGAGGTGTTTTCGGTGTTTAAGGGTGATTAAGGTATTTTCGGACTCTGAGGACCTCATTTTCGAGTTTATCGACACCGAAAACATATTAGGAAGTATAGAAAACGTATTTTGAAAAAAATTTTTGTCGTTCCCACTAATTTTCGGTATTAGCCAACCACTTGAGAGCTACCCTGGGTTTGTGCGACCCCTAAATCGTTCTCAAATGAGCTAAAAATTGTTATGGGATCATTTTGTCACCTAAACTTCAACATACTTCAGGAAGAACATTTTTGGCGCACTTTTTTTTTTGTGAACAACCCTACTATGTATATTAATCGAAAGAAAAAATTCAACATTTATGTATTATCATTAAGCTACTAAAAAATGAAAATTCATTTTAGTGTGTCTTCAAAATTGAAGACAGACTTAAAAATAGCGTTTTAAGCTGCAGTAGTACGTTTAAGTATTATTCATAAATCCCAAAACTTACCTGTAAAGAACATTAAAATATTCTTCTTATTTACAATTATCATTGGCTGATATACATAAAATCAATTTAATTTTTTTATTAAAATTAATTTTATTGTTTCATAGTTTCATAGATATTTGCGGAGCGAGATAAGCAAGTTTAATATTCATCAAAAACATTTAGTTATGAAATAAACATAATGTTCATAATTTAATTTCAATCTAAAATATTTTTTTAATGTAATAACATTAAAATTTTTTAAAATTTTTCAGCATCAACAAATCCATTTGCTGGGAATGTTTTAAATAACGATGATAAATCTTCAAAGTGGTAATGATGTACGCAAATCCAAGAATTAATTTGATCTCACCAAAATGAATAATGCCAGGAGTTAGCAAATAAAAACTGGATCTAACTATATATTAAAATTATATTACTGTCACATCAACTTATGTGTAAAAATGAAATAAAAAAATAAAGTAAACTATAAATCTCACAAATAACTTTCTAAAAACTTTTATTCAAAATAATTATACACATTCATATAATGGCAGATTCAAAAAAAGGGGGAAATTATAAATTTATCTGTAGATCACAAAATTAATAGCCGACAAGGCTCCTTCCTTATGAGCAAGACTTGTTTCATTCCTTTCTAACAAGGCAAGGTACCTAACTGTTAATCGCTACACGGCCAGGCTGCTTTGCTTGAATTTCTTGAAATTTCAAGCAATTTGCTTGAAAATTCAAGCAACAAATATAGCTGCTTGAAAATTCAAGCAAATATTCAAGCAATTTGCTTGAATTTTCAAGCAATCAATTAAATTAGATAAAAAATACTGTAGGAAAGCTTAAATTTGATTCCCCTCCCTTTTTTAAGAGTTATTTGAGAAAAAAATTTTGGATTACTTGCTGTTATACTTAATTGCCTATTTGTTTCTTTCTTAAGTTATATAAATTTCTGGTTTGATACTGTTTTTATGTTATCCAGAGGGAATGGGGGTTATGTATAAATTAAGATAAAACAGTCATGTTTTAATAAATATTAAATATTGATTTTTAGATAAAAACTAATTTTTCCAAGCATATATAGAATAAATTAATTGTCAAAAAGCTAACAATACATTAAGTTAACAGTTACAGGAAAGTTAAATTTTAATATTTTATTCATGTTTAAATTTTATGACAATTAATTTACTGAAATATATTTTATACCTTTATTCTATACCTTTGTCTTATATTTAAAAAATTTCCTACAAAAAACTTACCTGTGAGATTTAAAAATTAGTCCAAGTTAGGTAATCAGTAAATGTATGTAGATTTGAGATAAAATTTCGGTAATTTAGAATGATTATTTCTTAATAATTTAGAATTTTAATAAGTATAAAAAAAATTAAATATAGTTACAAATTTATTATTTACGTGTTATTTTTTTTAATTATCTATTAATAAAATATAGTTAGAATGTTAAACGAAAAAAAAATACAGTTATGAATATTAACTAGAAACATAAATAATAATAATTCTTTTTTTTTTTATTTGTCACAAAATTATAAAATTTATTAAAAACAAAAATCTTCAATTAAAGTACGATAGAAAAAAATTAATCTTGTTCAAATTCTGCATTGCTGTCTGAATCATTTTGAGAAGAATTTTCTTCTTCTTCGACAACTAACATTATTTTTTTATACAAAGCATCGATTCCCTTGACTTTATCAGGCTTTTGCTTTTTCGAATTATTATCAGATGTTGTATCTTCTATAATATTGAGCAAGAATCTGAAAAAATTTTTATCAATATTTTAATAAAATTGAATTAAAAATATTGAGAATTTTAGATCATAGGGTAGATGAACCAGTGAATGACCAGTTTCACATTTTTCCAACTTTTGGTGGATTAATTTTTATAAAAACATAATTAAAAAAAAAAATTATTGATAACGCTTTTATTTAAGGTCTAAAAAATAGACTCAAATGGCTTTTTTGTTAAATATTTGAATATTTTTTAAATTATTAATATTTTTGTCCAAATCGACAAATTTATTATTTACGTATTATTTTTTTTAATTATCTATTAATAAAATATAGTTAGAATGTTAAACGAAAAAAAAATACAGTTATGAATATTAACTAGAAACATAAATAATAATAATTCTTTTTTTTTTTATTTGTCACAAAATTATAAAATTTATTAAAAACAAAAATCTTCAATTAAAGTACGATAGAAAAAAATTAATCTTGTTCAAATTCTGCATTGCTGTCTGAATCATTTTGAGAAGAATTTTCTTCTTCTTCGACAACTAACATTATTTTTTTATACAAAGCATCGATTCCCTTGACTTTATCAGGCTTTTGCTTTTTCGAATTATTATCAGATGTTGTATCTTCTATAATATTGAGCAAGAATCTGAAAAAATTTTTATCAATATTTTAATAAAATTGAATTAAAAATATTGAGAATTTTAGATCATAGGGTAGATGAACCAGTGAATGACCAGTTTCACATTTTTCCAACTTTTGGTGGATTAATTTTTATAAAAACATAATTAAAAAAAAAAATTATTGATAACGCTTTTATTTAAGGTCTAAAAAATAGACTCAAATGGCTTTTTTGTTAAATATTTGAATATTTTTTAAATTATTAATATTTTTGTCCAAAACCATGAAAAACGCCAGTCAATGACCAGCTGAACCCAGCAAATAATCAGCGAGTAACCAGTTAATGATCACTTTTAATTTTTTTTTAATTGAATTTTTCAACGGGTATTTATATATTTTGGCAAACTTTAGGGTATTTTCAAAGCTATTTTACTTTTCAATTTCAGTTATTAACTTTTTCTTTAAAATGGGATATCTTAGAAACAATTTAATGAATAAGACGAAAATTAGTATCCTTATGTAAAATTTTCCGCTGAATCTGAATTTTCAGTCAGATTTTCATTTGGTCACGTGACTTGGCAGGAAATTCAAAATTTGTGAAAAATGATTTTTTAAAAATCGCTATTTTACAATTTTAGTGCTTTTAAAATAAATTTACCCAAAAAAATGATTTCATGTGCTGAAAGTATATGAAAAAACATACAATTTGAGACCAACAAGATGAAAATTGAGCTGTCTGCAGCTGAGGCATATAAGCTAGAAAAGGCAAAGCAAGAAAGTTGATTTTCTCGCGCATGCGCAGTTCAAAAAAAAAATTGGACCCCAGAATCGAATTCTACGGGAAATTTTCTATGGGGTACTATAAGGAAAAAAAATTTTATTGTAAAGTGCGCGTTTGCGAGAAAAATTAATGAACATAAATTTCTCAAAAATTAAAAATTTCAAAAAATTGAAAAAAACAAAAATCGCTGTAAAAAATAGAGGATTGGATCTAAAAAGCTAAAAATTGGGAAAAATTATTTTTTTTATATATACTTTCGACCAAACATACTTTGGAGTACATTTCGAGACCCGACCATGCAAAGTCATCAACAGTTCACAAATATTGAACCATGTAAAAATAAAGCCTTTTATGAAAATTGATTTTCCACCTTTTTTCACCCTAGTTTTCCACCCCTATATGAAGTTTTATGATTTTTTTCATGGTCATTTTTAAAATCAGCAACCTTGAAAACCCCCGATAGAGGTTTTTATGTAAAAATAAAGGCATTTACGAAAATTGATTTCTCCCCTCGTACTGCCTGAATTATAGAAATCCGCAAATAAAACGTTTTTAGGTTAGAAACAACCAGATGAAAAACCCTTAAATAACAATACAAAATTAATTTAGTTAATTGGATTGCTTCACTCTCCCGGCAAACCGAGAAAATATGTATGCCGAAACTCGATATTGTGTATTTTCTCGTTTATAAACGAGATTTTTAATAAATGTAATTTTTTTCTTATTTTAACTTTTTAATAAAAATAATAATTTAAATTAATAAACTTAATTATTAATTATGAACCAATCTTTACTCAACTAAAAAAACATGAAATTTTTAGAATAAAATTAATGTTACGTACATAGGTATAAATACTAGAAAATGCTTTTCTTTTATAAACTGCACACAAGATGGAAACAATATTGATAAATATAAAAGAACTACCTGTCAAAAACTGTTTTTCTTAAAATTTACGTTTCTTAATAATTTTGTTGTCAAAGACCCGTTTTAATTTAATTATATTAAAATTATAATTAATCACTTTTTAGAATGAAATTTCTGCCAAACTTCCTCTCATTTCGTTTATATGTATACCTATATTAGACTGCCAAAAAAAAAATCGACTTTTCGATTTTTTAAGGTGCTCAAGCGTTTTTGGATGTCATTTAATGAAAAAATAAGTTCTCCGTAAACCGCATCTAAAAATATTTAGTCGTTGGACAGCGCCAAAGCATTTTCGATTTTTGAAAATGGGCTCAGGAACGTCGGGAGGCACTAAAGCTACTAAACTTAAAAGGCAACGTAAAAACAAAATTTCGGGGGGTATTTCATAGTTTTTTTGGTCGCTAAAAACGATGGAAACATTTATTTTGAATTATTTTTTTATGGCAAAAAGTTATGAGCTAATTTCAGTGGTAAAAATGTCAAAAATTGGACATTTTTTGACGTCAAAAACTTGCTGCGGACTAAAAAATGTTTAGAAATTATTTAAAAAGAGCATTCCGCATGTTTTTTGGGTCACTAAAAACGATGAAATTGGTTATTTTTATTTATTCTTGACGGATTCAGAGTTATGGGCCAAATATTGTAGTTTGAATTTCCAAATTCAGCATTTTTTTGAGTTAAATGACTGTCAAACGTGCAGAGAACTTTTCTGAACCTCTAGAAAAGTAAATTATCATATTTTTGTGTTTGTCTAACTAGCGCAGAATTAATTTCTTAGATTTTTTTTAAGGGTGCTAGTTTAGTTCAGTGTTACCACAATGTCATAAAATATGGTTTTCAGGCAATTTTCCAAATAATGCTGTCATCTTGCAATTCAACCAAAATATTTCCAGTTGGTCTCATTATTTTTGTATAAAATACACCTTTCAATCTCCGTAATCGGCAATTTTTCATCACCGATTCTATCATCGTAATAGTCAATGAACCAAATGCCCATTTTCGTTCCTAAATGACCAATTTTTAAATTGGTGCTAAAATTTTAATTTTTGATAAAATTGAATTTTATTTTTTACAACAACTTTTTGTAAGTCCCAAATTTCTAAAAATTTCTTACTCGTACTTTTAGCTTTAGATAATTCCGAGATATGGTTCTACAAATTTAATGATAAAGTATGATTTTTTTTTAAAAACCTCAAATTGAGACTCTGTCTTTAAATTATCATATCTGCTAAAGGAAAAATTAAAAACAAAGAAGTAAACAAATTTTGGAAACTTAAAGTTTTTACAAAATTTTTATGACGTATAAGACCTATTTATAATGAAAATTTCAATTTTTGTAGCAACTTAAAAATTGGTCATTTAGGGCCAAAAATGGCCATTTGGTTTATTAACTATTACGATGAGAGAATTAGCGATGAAAAATTGTCGATTACGGGGATTGAAAGGTGTATTTTATGCAAAAAAAATGAGAACAACTGGAAGTATTTTGGTTGAATTGCAAGATAACAGCATTATTTGGAAAATTGCCTGAAAACCATATTTTATGACATTGTGGTAACACTGAACTAAACTAGCACCCTTAAAAAAAATCTAAGAAATTAATTCTGCGCTAGTTAGACAAACACAAAAATATGATAATTTACTTTTCTAGAGGTTCAGAAAAGTTCTCTGCACGTTTGACAGTCATTTAACTCAAAAAAATGCTGAATTTGGAAATTCAAACTACAATATTTGGCCCATAACTCTGAATCCGTCAAGAATAAATAAAAATAACCAATTTCATCGTTTTTAGTGACCCAAAAAACATGCGGAATGCTCTTTTTAAATAATTTCTAAACATTTTTTAGTCCGCAGCAAGTTTTTGACGTCAAAAAATGTCCAATTTTTGACATTTTTACCACTGAAATTAGCTCATAACTTTTTGCCTTAAAAAAATAATTCAAAATAAATGTTTCCATCGTTTTTAGCGACCAAAAAAACTATGAAATACCCCCCTAAATTTTGTTTTTACGTTGCCTTTTAAGTTTAGTAGCTTTAGTGCCTCCCGACGTTCCTGAGCCCATTTTCAAAAATCGAAAATGCTTTGGCGCTGTCCAACGACTAAATATTTTTAGATGCGGTTTACGGAGAACTTATTTTTTCATTAAATGACATCCAAAAACGCTTGAGCACCTTAAAAAATCGAAAAGTCGATTTTTTTTTTGGCAGTCTAACCTATATAATGTAATAATGAAATAGGTTAATATACTATAGATTTTAGTTAAAGAACTTGAAATTTTTACCTTCCAAAAAATAGAAAAGAAGTTATAATCAGTTTTGTTTTTACTTTCGATTAAAAATTCAATAATCCACAAACTATAAATATTTCTATTTTAAGTATATCAAAGATTAAAACCGTGTGTTTATTGAAGACACGATCGTTTCCTCGGTCACTGACCTTGCAGCGCATATGTCTGAGAATACTAAATGAATTTGATTGGCTGGGTGGCGCTACTATACACTATGGCTATACATATATACTATACAAACTATATAAACTGAATATTTGGTGAGCGCTGTTTTTAAATAATTTTAATTTAATAGACAAGAAATCAATTAACTTACAATAATAAATTTTGGATAAAAATAAGTTGGAAAATTTGTAATATTAATATTTTTATATTATTTATTATACATTATTATACATATATAACTCACTTTGTAAAAAATCTAATTTAAATATTTTATTAACTTGTAAACTTATAAGATTTTTGAAAAGATTATTGGGATTCTTAAAAATTGCAGAAATTGAGCAAAACTAAACAAAAATATTTGTAAATTTAGTTTTTTATCTAAAAATCAATATTGAATTTTTCTTAAACATGTGACTCTGTTTTATAGTAATTTTGCTACGCCTCATTCTCTCTGGATAAAATTAAAGCAGTAACAAAACAGAAATTTATATAATAAAAAAAAAAGATAGAACAATTAGGTATAACAGCATAAGTAATCCACATTTTTTTTCACAAATAACTCTTAAAAAAAAGGGAGGGACAAAATTTAAGCTTTTCTACAGTATTTTTTATCTGATTTAATCGATTGCTTGAAATTTCAAGCAAAGCAGCCTGGCCGTGTATTTTTCTTTAAACTTGTACTTGTAGAGAATGAAATGATGTACAAAACGCAAATTTTCATTATAGCCGATAAACCGATAATTTGAGCTCACGGTTTAGAGTTACAACTGTTTAAAGCTAAGAAGTTCAAAATTTAAAAACTCAAAAAGTGATCATTTTCATCACTTCATATCTTAAAATGGTTTGTATCAAAATGTAAAAACCAAATTTGTTTTGTAATGCATTCATTAAAGAGAAATACCAAAAAAACAAATTTTTTTTATTTTTTGATTTTTTCATAATTAGGACAGCCGACCTCTATATTATTATTTTTTTGGTTTTTTTTTAATATATGTAATAGCCAACAGTATAGATTGAAATTTTTTAAGTTTTTTAAAATCGTAGATAGCAAATATGAATTTCACTATACAGTAAAATTTTTTGATTTTTTCATAACTAGGACAGATTAAAATTTTTTCAGTTTTCTAAAATTCGGATTTTTTGGGTTTTTTGATGTATAAAACAGCCGACAATATAAATTGAAATTTTAAAAATTTTATCATATTGTAGACAGCCAATATAAATTTTACTATACAGTAAAATTTTTTTATTTTTTTTAGCCGACATCTATATTATTTTTTTGGTTTTTTTAATATATGAAATAGCCGTCAATATAGTAATTTATAAAACAGGACATTAAAAAATTCAAAGCAGGCTATATTCTGCTAAATTGAATACTAATATCTGAATGCTACTATTGCATAAAAATAATTGAAATAACAACTTTTCTATAAAACAGGACATTATTCGAAGAAAATTTATAATGCTGTATAACATTCAATACTGATATTACAAGTTTTCTGAAACCAGGAAACTATTAGAAAAAAATTTAAAGTAGGCTATGTTCTACTAAATTACAAACTAATATTTCAATGCTGCCATTGCATACAAAAATTGAAATTTGTAGCATCAGGTTTTACACTGACTAATACAAATTAATTAGAATAATTGAAATAATAACAATCTTTACGAGCAAGTTCTTGATTTAATTTATTAAGATGTTGATAAGGTCCAAGCTTTCGACTCACATGAATTCTTTATCAAGGCTAAAATATACAATTATGATAAAATACTATAAAAATTTAAAAATAAAAATAATTAAAAAACTTACAATATGATGCTAAATAGTTAAATTAAATATCAGAAAATTTTTGACATTAATAAAAATCTTTTCTTAATCCTAATCATTACATTATATTTAATTAAAAATACTGTATAAAAAGTCACTTTATAATCAAAAATATTAAATAAATTACAAATTAAAAAACGAAAAGTTAAATCAATCTTAGTATGTATTGATGATGATTTTTTCTGCTATTATTGTTGTCTGAAAATCAGCTGATAATTTAAAATGTGTCAAAAAACATATGTGTAGACATCTACATTTCAGGATGTTAATTAAAAATCATAATACAAAATGATGATAAAGTAGAATATCAATATAGCAACAAATATTCATAAACTTTTTCTCATTTTATGGATGTTAGACAAAAATGGTTTAAGGGGGCAAGTCCATATAGCGAAAAAAAAAGGTGTCTTTTTGTGAATAGGTTTTCGGGTAGAAATAATTGAGATAATTTCTTCAAAATTGGCAGTTTATTAGATTATAAGTTACTAAACATTATTTTATTTATTTTTTTTTTTTTTTCAAAAATGGCGCCGAATACAGGTGCTCAAAGTTAGGCCTCACTTTTGATTGCGGGCAGGATTCCGGTCTCCAAATTGTTCAGAAACACACGAAACCAAATTAATTATGTTTGGGAAACATTTTTCTTCTGGATTGATGGATTCAAATTTCGGAAAATGGAAAATTGTGAAAATTATTTAATTTTTTTCAAAAATTGCAATTTTTTTCACATGTTTTTTTGAAAGAAAAAAAAATTGGGACATTTTTTGAAAAAATCATTCCATCAATCCAGAAGATAATTTTATTTTAAAAGTGCAGCTAAAAAATTAGGAAGATATCTTAATTATTTTTTGAGTTATCGTGCCCGCAAGTTCGAAAAACGTTGTTTCGAGATAAACGCGTTTAAAGTTTCGGTGTAACGTATAACTTCTATAGCGGTGTCTCGCTGAATCTTCTATAACTTCCTTATTATTCAAGATATCATTATAAAATTTTTTTCCCATATTCTTAAGATGTTTTCGAACCCAAAAAAACAAAAAACAAAAAATCGATTTCCAAAAAAATCTATATGGACTTGCCCCCTTAACCCTTTAGTGCATGAGTAAATTCCGGTTTTTAGCTTCCAAAATACATGCGTTTTTTGGCAAAGGATGCATAAATTAAAGTTTCCATTTTAGTTTATAGCCAATTTTCCGAGGCCATATTGAATTTTCATTATTTTTGGACATCATATTCATAATCAGTGACCCCAAGAACCCCTTACCTATGTGGATTTTTAGAAAATATTGATATAGAGCACGAAAATGGGAAAAAAAAGTCATGACGAGTATACTCGTCATCATGGAAATAGTAACAACTGCGTTTTGACGAGTATACTCGTCATACTGCACTAAAGGGTTAAACAATTTTTCAGAGTCCCCTTGCTCATTTATGGTGTTCCTATAAATATTGATGTATAAAACTTCACTAGTGTTCCTCTTGTGGTAATTTGACTCATGATCAAGAATTTTAAACTTTTGCCAAGAAAAATTATGTCTGGTCCTTTTAAAATGTGATAAAACAACTTTATCTTCACTAGTGCTTTTTTGTTGTTTTTCTTGATCATCATTGTTTTCAGTATAATTTGGGGATTTTTCAATAACAACACGTCTTTGTGGTCTCTTACGGGGTATGTCAGTTTCATTTTGTTTTTTTTCTTTTTCTTTTTTTATCAATGCATCAATGGGTGTTTTATGCTCACCATGTCTTATGCCCACTTCTCTTTTGGTTTCACCAACATAAGTAGCTGTACATTCTGAGCAATCTAATTTATAGGCAACGCCAGTTTGTTTTTCTTTAGGAATTTTATCCTTAGCTTTTATTATTATGCTGTTGTCACTTAAATTATTTACAATTTTTGGTATAGCAAGTATATTGTGTCTCTTGTCGCATTTGTTCATGTTATCATAGAAACCATCAACAACAAACCATCTTATAAATTTCCTCACGTGGGCCTGGGGCGAATTTTGGAGGGGACCCACGTCATAAACAAGATCATCTCATGTTATTTATCTAGTTTTTATCGATAATTTATGTATTTTTAATGCTCATCAGTGAAAAATTATAAATAGTGAGATATATGGTTGAATAAATTGAAATTCCCCGATTCGAATGGTATAGAGCATATGTTCGATAGTCGTGCAACATTTAGAAATATTAGCGAAAAAGTCACAACTTTTTAACCCTGCAAGAGAAATTGAAAGATGTCTTATGAGAGAAATCCCGGAAGTTGCTATTTATTCTCTTAAAAAAAATATTATAAAACCTGAGTAGTTTGAATATAAAATTTAATGCCCAAAGAAATTATTACTCACCCTCTTATATTACGTAGCCGTGTGTTATTTTGATTAATTAAACTCCAAAAATTAGTAAACAAGGTTTTAAAGAGAAAGCAGCTATGGTAGTATACTATACAGGCGCATCCGGTGATTTGTAAATATTATGTAATTATTGATATTATTTTCTTAATTAGTTAAAATAAAAAATCTTATCATTAGTTATAAACGATAAATCTTATATTTATTTGATATATATTTGAATAATATAAGTCAGATAATGCTTTATAATACGGTAAATATAAATTTTAATATTGGTATTGGTATTGGTATTGGAATTTGTTTAACTTCTATCTTAAACTCCATACGGATGTTGTGACAGAGGTCTCTAACAACTGTCCATGCTATCACACCCTGCACTATTTTAATTTTTCTATTTATCTATTTTAATGGGTTGAGGATGTGAAAGCGCTTTTCGGAAATTGCTAGTGAAGTGTTATTGTATAATTGTTTGAGTGTCAGTGGAGCTGGTATAAGCGTTGAACCTATGGTCCAGGTACGCGACCTCTCCCAAACCCCACGCCGGTTTATAGAGCCCTGGAAGCACTTCGGACAGCGTTATCCACATAATGTTAATTTATTTTTTTTTAACAATAAGTGGATGCCTCAATCCTAGAACCCACGGTAGAAAATCATCTAGCAGTTTTTGCAAAGAAAAAAACTTGATGCTGATATAGCTGGGAATCGCACCGTGAACCTTCAGGTCTGAAGTCCAACGCCCTAACCACAGAGCTACCGAGGCTCTTTATAAATTCTAATATCTGTTTTCCGAATGATAAATTAAATCTTACACTGAGCGCGTAGAGCTCGATCAAATTTCGATACCATATCGATACGGTATCATGATAAGTTTACTGACGACCATAAGATATTTGTATTTTTCAAGATTCTCGTATTTATCGTATCGTCGATAATTAATTTCGAGAATATCTGAAAATATCGATCTTGATTTTTTTATATATAAGTTTAAATTTTTACATATATATTATAAAAGAATAAAAGCGCAGATAATATGTGCTGTACTGCTGCCACGTTATACGTTACAAAATAAGCATTACAGAAAATTTGATTGGATCTGTTGTGTTTCATTAATTTTAGATACTCGTGTAAAAAGCGATGGACCAGATGTAACAGATCGGGGTAAAGAGATGAAAGAAGAAAAAATGAAAATATTTAAATATATTTATAATGATTATTACCAACAGTATAAAGGAAGATTTGCGGTGAGTTCCCCCCCGTCGACATTCCCCCTCCCGTATATTTCCCCCCCGTACATTTCCCCTTGGTATCTTTCCCCACGGACATTTACCCCCGAGGATTTTTCACCCCTGGATAGTTAGGAGTTAGGAGATAGTTATTTATTTTTCACCCCTTATAGATAGTTCCCTCCGACGACTATTTCCCCCCGGATATTTGCCCGGATATTTAATCTAGGGGTAGGTGCGAGTACAGCATTTGGGGGTAGGTTATTATTAATGATTTCCTTAGTGGGGACTTCGCCCCCTCGACCCCCAAAGTATCATTAAAATACTAACTCCGATCATACAAAGTAATCTGAATTTTTAATTTTATTATTATTCTATAATTTTTGAGTTGATTACAGATTTTAATTATAGATAAATGTTTTAAAAATTATAAGAATAAGTATTAGATAAGAATATAATAATAATAATATAATAATACTAATACATTCTTTTAAATTATTTTTACATAAATATTGGTACCCATGTAAAAAAGTACATTAGTTTAATAATAATTAATTTTTTTTCTTTAATATTAGTATTATTTTTTAAAATTTATTAATTTTTATAAGTAGGGGGGAAAAATCTTCGGATGGAAATGTCCGGGTGTGAAATGTTCTCGGGGGCAACTATCCAGGGGGAAAAGTCATCGGGAGGAAATGTCCAGGGGTGAAAAATCCTCGGGGGTAAATGTCAGGGGGAGAAGTGTATCAGGGGGGAAAAGTAACCGGGGGGAAATGTCCACGGGCGAGAACTCACCGCTTACCATAAAGGAAATAGAGATATAAAAACCCAAGAACCTGTGCACAAAAAGAAAAAAATAGACTACAGTGAAAGCTTAACACACCAGTCTTGAAGGAAAATTTATCCGATCCAAAATGGTGACAAGAATGGATTGTTTCTACTCATTAAAGACACTTTGTAAATGACAAAAACACCCGACAAAAAACTGGAACTGCTGCGCTTTCCAAAATATTCAAAAAATAATGTCTGAAAAAGTTTTAAGCCTGAGGAAAATGTTACAATCATAATATATTTGAAATACTCCTTGAACCCTTGAATGAAAAAATTGAGACTGTCGCCTGTTATCAGTGAAATTGATAAATTAAGCATTTTATAAACTTCTCTAATCATGAAATCGATTGTAATTTGATAATAGAATATATTTTTATGGAATATAAATGTAAAGAAAAATTTTTAGTGCTTGGATGATTGATACTATGATAATAACCCAAATTCACATGTAAGAGGTACAGGATAAAATTAAGGTACTGCCCTTAAAATAATCTTTATTTAATTATTTTATCAAAAATGTTAATGTTTGATTGCTATATTTTTCCTGGAATCATAAATAAAACAGAATAGTATTGATTCAAAAAAAAATAATAATAAAAACTTATGCTTGAAAACCCTAAAATTGTGTAGGTTTTGTATTGGTATGCATATAAAATACGTTTTTTTGAATTTTTTGAAAAGCCCAGCAGTTCCAGTTTTTTGCCGGGTGTTTTTGTCATTTACAAAGTGTCTTTAATGAGTAGAAACAATCCGTTCTTGTCACCATTTTGGATCGGATAAATTTTCCTTCAAGACTGGTGTGTTAAGCTTTCACTGTAGTCTGTTTTTTGCTTTTTGTGCACAGGTTCTTGGGTTTCTATATATCTATTTCCTTTATGGTAAGTAGTGAGTTCCCCCCCGTGGATATTTCCCCCCGGTTAGGTGTGACTGGTGTGTTAATTGATTTTAATGTCCTTTTTGTAAAAGCTGACAATTCGTTAGAATCAGAAAAAGAACTTCTGATTGTGGTATTTTGTTGTGGCGGAAAAACCACTGCAAGGTTTATCCGATTATATTAAAAATGGCTCGCAACTATTATGTGTCCCTGCGATATCAGTACCGGCTAAAAAGCTTTTTTCGGAAGCGGGAAAGACGGTAAAAAAAAAGTTGCTCTTTAACTGATAAAAGCATTCGTGCCTTAGTCTGTAAAAACAGATGGATTTAAAGTTCATTAAAAAAGACTGTATAATGAAAATAAATATAGTAAAAATATAACTATATAATAAAACTTTATAAAAAAAGTATTAATAACTTTATTCAATAAAATTATATATAAATTAGTAATTGGTAATTGGTAATTCATTTTTGTGAGAGATGTAAGGCTTTGCTTTTATCTCTTGTTTGTTATGCTTGTTGTATGATTTTTTTAGTTTCGATTTACTATGTGGCTTTTTTTATACGGTCTTTCCTCCTTAGTGTGTGCGAGTTTAAATGTTTGTGTTATGGGGATGTGTTATGTGTGTTGTTAACCTGTGGCCTCAGAGAATCACACTATTTCTCCTGTCCCCATGCCTGCTTATAGTGCACATGGTCGCACTCAGAACTGCGTTATCTACATAATGCCTTTTTTTTTTTAAACATTATGCTGTGATGCAAAATAGTTATTACTAATTAAAATTAAATAACATTACCTTTTGCATCATCTGCTACTATTTTAACCTGAAAAAGGGGTTAAATAACTGGGACTTGAGGTTAGGTTATTATAAAAAACTGACATATAAATTTATTTGAATAATAAAAAAAAGGATATTATTTATTAAAAAAGTAAAGAAAGATAGTATAAAATATGTACAAAGGTTAACGGGCTGCAGCACGCATGGTGTAAATCAAAATGGCTGAAAGCCTTGAATTATTTGGAGCTCTCAAATATAAAAGCATGACGAGAATATGCGTAATTATCACAAAGTTTATAACAATAATAATTTGCAAACTTGTGCATTAAAATACTAATAATTAATAAAAATTGACTTTGCGATACTTACGCAGATTCACGTGCACACTCTATTATGAAAATACACACACATTCGTAATCTGAATTTCTCACGATTATTATAGCCTCGCTATGGCTTACGAAAAATTAATAATTATATAAAAAAAGCTAAAGATAATTTTACATAAGAAAACCTGTGATCACTTATAAAAATTAACGTAAATTTTACCTTAAGGTTTTGGAGCTCTAATTAATATTATTTTAAAGAAACAGAAAATAGTCTTATCAACGACTTTAATATTTTTCTTTATGTGTCTTATTTCCTAGCGACACTAATCAAAACACTAACTTTGAATATTAGCACTTAATAATTTTAAGCAAAAAACTAAAAATAATTATGAAAAAACTAGTTTTTATAATGAATTATAAAATTACTTTATCAAATTTTGGAGCTAGCAAAAAATGTGCTCTCCTTTTACTTTCGTGTCTAAAGCGACAGTGCGGTCCGGCCGCCGGGGAAGGATACTTTTCGCAAGCGCCGCAAGCCGCGGGCGCTGCAATACTTTTTTGTAATGTGAATGCGGGAATATTTAAATTATATTCTCGCATTACATCCTCCCCCGGAAGCCACCCTTACTTGTAAAAGTAAGGTGTTTAAAAATCTGAGACGCCTTGTCTTCTTTGCTCTAAATGTCGTGTTTGTAGATATGTGGGAAGAGAATAGAGACACCTGTGATAGCGCCTTGTTGCTGCCTCCCAGCTTTCATTAACTGGGCGTACAACAAACCTATTATATCTCCAGCGGTCGTTTTTCCGCCATTTTGATCTATCTATGGATAAAAGCTCCATGGCTTGTGCTGCCCATGCGTCCATCTCTTCTTGTAGGTAGTACAGGTCGTGAAGTTTCCTTCTTTCGAGGTCATCTGCAAAAATATTGCGTAACACCTCTTCCTGTACTAACATTGGCTGTTGAACAATGACTTGGTCCTCATCAATGGGCCTGTCTTGCTGTTGTTCGATAGCTTCGATCATGTGGGCCTCTTCTACGGCCCTTTCATGATGAATATCTATAGCTAGCATAATAGGGGCCTCTTCAATGGCCCTATTATTATTTCCAATGGGCACAAATGCTGGTTGGTTGATTCTTCTTGGGGTCAGCCTTCCCCACTGTTGGAACCTTACGGCGTTTTCGTATAACAGGTGGTAATCCACCCATCCTGTAAAGTTGATTGCAATTAGCCGCTGTTGATGGCTGTTTAATATCTGTGCAGCTAGAGCGGCATAATGCAAATCAAGAGTCACTTGGTTGAGGTTTTGTCTCAAAAACGAAGTAAAGACGCGTGGGATGCTAACAGTTCCTACGGCCTGTAAAGTTTGTAGGTTCTCGTTGATTTGAGGTATTTCTTCGATGATGATAGAATTAGTCATGTTAGTTGGTATATAGGTAATTGCTATGATTTTAACATAGCCTTCGCCTTGAATTTGGAGGCTGTTAAGGCTCCTCCATGAGCTTATCGTAGTTGAGATGTCTTTGTCAGACTGAATCGAGATGTCAATCTTGGGTAACTCCATCTACAACATAGTGAAGTCATCTTTTATAGTTACAGATACGTTTCGGCTGTTAATGAAATTTAATTAAAAATAAATAATTTATAACCTAAAATATAAATATTTAACTAAAACTAAGAAAATTTTAGCGCGAGAAAAATAATAAATTATAATTCACGAGAAGTAGTGTCTAGAATACTATTTTCGTAAATTTTGGTCTTATAGGAGAACCCCCCCTCTTTATTTTTATTTCTGTTTTGAAGTCTTCTTCTTCTTTCTTCTGATGAATCTGTTGCTTGACCAACCGGGCCCTGGTAGTCTTGCTGATCATCTGAGGTTGGAAGTTTTGCAGTTTCTGCTTTTCGTGGTCTTCCAGGACCCCTTTTTTCGCTGAGATTTTCGGAGCTATTGCCCCTATTCGGCGTTTTATGGCCAATATCTCCATTGTTACTTATGGGTCTTGAATGACTGCTACTTTCTGGTAAAGCTTGAGGCGCTAGAGTTGTTTTTCTAGTGGGTCCCCGTGTCTTCTTTTTAGGACGGCCTCTACTGCGTTTTGACTCGTTAGTTGTTGGTGTAACTGTTTCTTGAGGTTCTTCTCTTGATGGTACTTCTTCGTCGTCACTATATTCTTCGTGTAGAGTTAATTGATCGGCATTAAATTCGCCTATTATATTTTTGTTTAAATCAGATATTTCAAATCTATTTTCTGACATTTGTTTCGATATAATATATATACCCCTGCGTAGTGGGGTTAAACCACCTACTATATTGTCAGGAGTACTAGATTGTACAACATTTGGTATTAGTACTTTGTCGTTTACTTTAAAATTGTGACTTGAACGGCCTTTATCATAATTTTTAGCCTGAACTTCTGTTGACTCTTTTTGGTTGTCTTGAGCTATTTGGCGGACTTGTTGTACTTCATCTGTTTTTCTAGCGTACTCGAGGGCAGCTTTATATTCTGTTGATCTTTTCAATGTTGGTGCTAGATCAGGATGCCGTCCATAACAGAGATAAAACGGTGAGAATCCAGTTGTTTCATGGACTGAGGTATTGTAGGTCCAGGTAATTTCAGTCAGGTCGTTATCCCATGTTCTATGATCTGGTTTAATGTTAGCAATTATCATAGATTTTGCTGTTTTGTTGACTCGTTCGGCTGGCTCGGCTTGTTGCCGTCCTGGTGGAACTTTGATGTGTACAATACCTGTATTTTCCGTAAATTCTTGCATTGAATTATTAATATATTCTGTACCGTTATCTGTAATTAGCTGTTCTGGAAAACCGTGTCTATAGGTTACTTGATTTTTAAAATTTTTTAATATTGTTCTAGCATTTTTTGTTCTAATTGGTATTACTTCGATGTATTTAGTAAATAAGTCCTCGAATACTAAAATATGAGTGAATCCATCTTTTGACCGTGGGAATGGTCCCATACAGTCTGAAGCGACTTTTTGCCATGGTGATAAAATAGATCTTTTTTCCATGAAACCTGCTGGCTTTTTGTTCCTAGGCTTACATTGTTGACATGTGAAACAACATCTTACATATTTTACTATGTCCTTGTGCATATTTGGCCAAAAATATAAGGCGTATGCTCTATAGTATGTTTTTTTCTGACCTAGATGGCGTCCTTGTTCTTCATGACATTCTTGTAGGACCTGTCTTTTTAGGTCTTTAGGGACCACTAGTTTCCAATTAGTATCTTCTTCACGAATAGCTGCTGTTCTAGGATCTGGTCGATAGTAATATAATAGACCCTCGATTATTTTCCAATCTTTAAATTTGTTTGGGGAATCTTTGACATCTTTCATACGTTGCAAGTACCATTTATCTGTAATTCTTTCTATTTCTATTGAAGATACTGCGACTTCATTCTTGTAATTATCTTCATTTTCAGCGTCTACATCTTCGTAGGCTCTTGAAAGAGCATCTGGTACTACGTTGTATTTTCCTTTTCTATGCTGTATCGTGAAGTCATATTGTTGAAGTTCAAAGGCCCATCTAGCTAATCTACCAGCGGGTCTTTTCTTTTCTTGTAGCCATCTCAGAGCTGAATGATCTGTTATTATAGTGAATTTCGTGCCTTCTATGTAGCAGCGATATTTTGCAATTGCAAATAGAATTGCAAGACATTCTTTCTCTGAAATGTTGTACTCCCTTTCTGTAATATTTAAAATTCTACTGGCATACGAAATGACTCTTTCTTTTCCATCTATGACTTGTAATAACACTGCTCCAAGTCCGGTATTGCTAGCGTCAGTTTCGATTATGAATGGTTCATTGAAATCTGGTCTGCCTAAAATTGGTGCTGTCGTCAATTTTACTTTTAAAGTTTCAAAAGAAGTTTGACATTCGCTTGTCCATTTAAATGGGACGTTACGCGTTAAATTTGTTAGAGGTTCAGCTATGGCTGCAAATTCGGGAATAAATTTTCTGTACCAAGAGGTCATGCCTATAAAACGCTGTACTTGTCGCTTGGTTTTTGGTACTAGGTACTCAATTACTGGTTTTGTTTTATCTGGGTCTGGTTGAGTACCATTTTCGTCAATTAAAAATCCTAAATATTTTACTTGGGTTTTCCCGAAAAAGCTTTTTGACCGATTTATTGTAAAATTTGCTTTGTTTAACCTTTCAATTACTATTTTTAGCCAGTATAAATGCTGTTCCCACGTCAAAGTTGCTATAACTATATCGTCAATGTAGGCCATTACATAAGGAGCCATTTCTGGGGTTACAATCATCTGTATAGCCCTTTGAAATGTTGCAGGCGCCCCCTTCAGGCCAAATGGCATACGAACATATTCAAAAATGCCTTTACCTGGTACGACAAACGCTGTAAGGTGTCTACATTGCTCGGCAACTGGAATTTGGTTGAAAGCTTGGGAAAGGTCCAAAGTGCTAATGTAGCGTGCTTCCTGCAGTTTGTTAAGCATCTGGTCCATATTAGGGATCGGGAATGCATCTCCTTTAGACACTTTATTAAGCCTCCTGTAGTCTATGCACATGCGGTACTTTGTGATTGGCTGATGATTTTCATCTACCCCTTCTCTTCGAACCATCACTACTGGGGAAGCCCATTCACTTTTTGATGGCTTTATAACACCTTTTTTGAGAAGTTTATCGACTTCTTTGTGCATCTCTTTTTCTACTGCTGGTGAAACTGGATAGCATCGCTGACGAATAGGCTGCGCATCGCCCACATCAATGAAATGCTCACACAAATTAGTACATCCTAGTTCACCATCTTCATATGGAATTAAATCGTCTAGTAGCTTATTCAGCTGATCTATTTGTTCTCGAGTTGGTTGTTTTAAACCTGCATTACCAACATCGAGTCCTACTGAGGCTACGTCTACGTTAACCTTGCCATTGTAACCTTCAACTTCTATAGAGTTGTCTCTAGCGGTTAAGACGACGTTAAATAACCTAAAGAAATCTGCGCCAAGAATGCAGCTATTATAAAGGTTAGGCATAATTATAACCTCTACTTTTTTCGTGCAACTACCTACTGTAAAATCGAGAGTAGCCGCGTTAACTATTGGAGTCAGGCTACCGTCAGCTACCCGGACGCCACCTCCTATGTACGTTTTTAGATCAACGCCAGCTGCCTTGGCAATTTCTAAACCTATTGGTCCTAGTATAGTGCGAGCAGAACCTGAATCTAACAAAGATTTCACTTCCTGGCCTTGTATTTTGACCTTAAGCCACCAACGGGAAGAAAATTCTTCCGTGATTGCGAAACATTCTGAAAGTATTTCATTTATGGTTTGGCTCATGAATTCTTCGCTAGGTTTAGTTGAGTCCTGCTGGTCTAGGGGAGGAGTAGGGACCACTACGCTCCCCTTCGCTTGTTTTTTTCAACACAGGCTGGTGTCGGGCAGTTATTCTTGGTATATCCAGGCTTTTGACACCAGTAACATTTTAAAATAAGTTCTTCGGTACATTCAGCTCGTCTGTGACCTTCTTTGTTGCAATTTGGGCATATTATTGGTCTATCAGGTTTTTTCTTATTTTGTGACTCATTTGAGCCATTTGCTGGGCTATTACTTTTATTATCTTGATTTGTCTGTCTATTGTTATTATTACTATATGAGCTGTTGTTATTATTGCTATATGTACTTCTATTATTATATGCAGTTTGCCCATTGTTGTTACGATTATAAGAATTCTGGTTTTGATAATTTTGATTGGAATTCCAACTTTGCTTTTTACGCTGTGGATATTTTCTTACTGCGTATCTAAGCTTTTCAGATTCTTCTGAATATTCAGACTCAGACTTTTTTCTAATTCTTGCATCACTACCTGTTCGAATTTCTCTTACACAAAGAGCAGATTCTTGCATAATTGCAGCTACTTGCACTGCTAGTGCATTAACATCGACTGGATTATTTTCCACTGTGCATGCATTAGTGATATTTTTCTTTTGCCTATTAGGGCTTGGTGTGTAGGCTGAGTCTGGTAATAATGACTGATCTTTCGACGGTGGTGGCCTATATACTGATGTGGCTGCTTTAATAGAATCTTCAGCCTCAATAGCTCTTGCTATAAATTCTTTGACTGTACTATATCTTACGCTGTAAAGTTTTTCTTTCATCTGCGGTTTTAGATTCTTATAAAGCACATCTAATTTTCTTCTTTCTGAAATGGCTGGTTGAAACTTTTTGGCTATGGCTAAGAGCTTAAACATATATGTTCGAACTTCCTCGTCTTCACCTTGTGTTCTATTTAAAAGCTCTGATTCTAATTTTTGCTGAAAATCAGCACCAGCCCCAAAATGGCTTATTGCATCGTTGTAAAAATCTTGCCAACAAGTCCATTCGTCGTGCATCGCCGAATACCATAGTTTGGCGACGTCTATGAAAAGTTCTGGTAAAGCTAATAAAAGCTCATCTTCTGACAAATTTACTAGTGCTGCTTTTCTTAAAATTTCATCTAAGAAGTCTTCTATGCTTCTTGAGCCATCTCCACTGAATTTAATGTTCCATCTTCTTACGATGTCGCTGATATCTTTGACTCTAGTAAGGTATGTTGTACCAAATTCATTTTGGCTTAAACTTGGTATTTGACTTCTTCTAGTTGAGCTTAAAACTTGATTTCCTGTTCCTCCCCCCCCCTCTATGTGGAACGTGAGGGGAACTGGAAAAGTCCTGATCCTCTAACTGGTTTTGATAATTAGTTGACCTTCTATTATCCTGGTCCCTAGTGGTTACAAAGCCTATAGACCTTCTGCTCTGCAATTGATTTGCATTCTGAATGACTGTTTGAGGAATTTTTTCTAAGTCTTCTGTAACTATATTTTGCAAATGGTTATTATCTTCTGTAGTTTTTGATGATGAGGTAGTGTTAAGGTCTGCTAGCGAATCAGCTGCAATTCTCGTTGCTACTTCCTTAAGTTGAGATTGTCGTAAATCGTCAATCTCTTCTGGGGGTATGTCTATATTTTCTAAGAAATCGTTTGGATTATACGAACCTAATAAATTATTTTGTAGGGCCATATGTGTTTTTAATCATCTAAAATTTTATTTCTTGCTGATTATCAAAAATTCATAAAAATTTAATTTTATCTTAAATTAAAATCATTTTTCGCATGTCATAACCCTTTTAAATTTTAGTAAAATTTTTAAAGTTAAATTGATTTTCTCTTAAATTATAATTATAACATTTTAAATTGTGATAAAAATTGTGTATTAAACTTTTATCTTATAAATTTTTTAAAATTTGAATTGATCTTACTAACTGAAATTACTGAATTATAAATTTTATGCTAATAATATTGGATGTTACATAGGTTCAACTTCCCGAAATTAAGTGGAACTACTTTGCTAGACTAGTTGGTGTCATGGGATTCACACTTGGATGTCTTATCACTTATCCTGCTTGCGGTTTTACTCATAAATTCAAGATCATCCAGGGATCCTACTGCACTTCAATATTGTTATTCATTACAAAATGCTATTCTCTTATTAGCATATTATTTAATTTAGTAAGAATTCTATCAATTCTAGCATATTGATAAATGGCTCTAATTGTTTTTATTAAACTAAATTACTTTGATACAATAAATTACGATTTTTTTTGTATTGTTTAGTACTGTATAATTCTCTTACGAGCCATAATGGTGTTAATCTCTTATAAGTGTCTTACAAATTCTCATAAATTAAACTCATTTTCTCATAAATTAAATTCATGCTATTTAAATAATCATTTTTGGCATTATTATTATCATTGCTGTATAAAATATTGTAAATTTTTCTAATGCTTGAATTGTTAGTTGAATTTAATATCATGCTAAGATACACCTCTTCTCTACACTCTGCAATTGTAGAAATTTTGCAGATTACAGTATTTTAAATTAATTTTTGTATGTTAACTTGCTTATATTTTTTGCGGGGGAAGAGGGTGTATATTTGTATTTTGAAAATTAATTGAAGTTTGTATTATTTTCAACTAATATATTTAAATTAGATTATTATCAGTTTTATTAATTCATTAGAGTGGATTTAGCAAGGTGGGTGGCAATTGCGATTATTACTAATTAATTATTCTATTAATATAGCACCTGCTTTGTTAAACTACTTCATTTGTAAAATTTGTGCAAAATCCTTGCTGATTTATGATATAATCTCACTTTCAATATATTTTCTGTGTATGAAAAATTGTATATCATCTCTACTTGCAGAAATGATATAAATTTGTTAAGTTATTGTATTCTCTTATTATTACTTGTTTGAAAAATTGTATAAAACAATATTATGATTTCATTGTAGACATAATAAAGGAAGAATTAAATCAGCAGGATTCTCAATAAGTTATTATTTAACTGCTTTAGTCTCAAAACAAAAATTGCATTTATTTAATTCTATTTTTCAATTATTTATATTTTGAATTCATTATTGCTGGTGCAGTAGTGATATCAGTGATAGAATTATTTCTATTAGAATAATTATTAAATCTTGAATCTACAGATATCCTGCTGGTCTAGTCAGGATAGTGAAACTTGAAATTAGGCAATCAGTCTATGTTAAACTCGCATCAATTCATTATTTATTGTATTTGTACGCGTTTTGTCAAATGTTGTACTGTAGAATATGATATAATCTTATGATTAAGTATACTCAAGAACTCTTCAAGTTCAATTAATTAAAATTATTTATTTATATTTAATTGGCTATCATTTTATAACTTGTAACTTTTTTTTATTTTTCCATTTGTGGTTTTATATTTTTTTAAATTCACTTGATTAAAAACAAATTTATGTAAATTTAAAACACTACAAAATTTAAAATTCAAAAAATGTTTAGCCTCAAATTTTGCTATTAATTTTGTAATTATTGTTTATATCTCACTTTTTTAATCTGCAATTGTAAAATTTCTTACAGATAGTGTAATTGTAAATTTGCTTACTTTTTCTGTAAGGAGAGAGATGTGAATAGTAGTTGTAGAAACATGGATTTTTAATTGATTTGCTAATTGTGATATATTTGTATGAGCAAATTTGGCAAGGTGGGTGGTGAAAATTACTGTATTTTTAACTTTATAAAAATAATTCTTGCTCCATTGCCCCTACTTTGTTAAATTGCTCTAACATATTGCTTAAACCACAGTATAAAAAAATTTTTGTTCATATGTTCTTTTTCAATTTGCGACGAAAAGGGAATGCTTGGAGTTCTACTTGCAGAACTAATCTCAACAAAATTTTTAAACTGGGTCTCAAACCACTATATAAAAATTTTGTTATAATTTTGCTTGAAAGCTAAGTTATCATGCTTAAGCTTTATTTATTTGTGCGCGCGAGTATTAAATTCAAGAATTTTACTCAAACTACCATATTACTCTCACCTTTTTTGAGGAGAGGGAGAGTGTCTCTGTAGTACATAGCTCAAATTATAAAAAAAAAAAGATAAGTGTCATTATTGACTGTGTAATGCGATCTGGGCCTTCAATGGTCTTACAAACCATTGATGTCTACAGATTTCATGCCGGTCTAATGGAATTAGTGAAACTCAGAATCAGATTAGCATTTAAATTGAAAACTTTTTATCAATTGTAATTAAACTGTTTAAATTTTTAAATTATTTTTTAATTTATGTAGCCGTTTGGCATATTGTAAAAATATTTGAGTCAAATTTGTATTTTTCATTTACCACAATTATTTTTTATATTCATTCTTTATTTACAATTTTATTAGTAAAATTGTGGTGGGTGGAAATGTTGTGTAAATGTATGTATTATAATGTATTATATGGTATGTGTGTGTAGGAGATTTCCCCTCCCTTTTTTGTATATATTCTTCCTTTTTATATTTTGTGTTCGTTTAGACGCCAAGCTACAAGCGTCGTTACAATAAACTATTGTTATTCACATATTTTGTCTTTTTAATAAGTCCACCATATCCATCACCATAATATCCATTATTTATCAACACTTTGTAAATTTTATTTTTTTCATAACTTGTCTTTTTATATATATGCTAGGGGGCCCCGCCCTCTGCACGCTCTGCGCGCCAACCCCCGCAAAGCGCGAAGTACGGTGAAAAGGCCCTTGTGTAGAATTAGAAATTAAAAGACAATTAATAAAAAACAATAAAATTTTAAGCTTATTTGCTAATTATTTTTTTTTTATTTAAATAATTTAATTTTTCTATCACAATAATTTATTTTAAATGAAATTATATGAAATCCATTGTTAACTTTTACTAATTATTTCTTATTATCTATAAAAAATGATTAAATTTATTTTTCTATAACGTACTGACCGTTGCTGGACATATATAATTCAAGGTTAAACTTGGATTTTCAAAATATTAAATAAATGTTTCAAAATGTTAAAATAAATATAAGAAATGTCTATAAAATATTTCTCAACAATTTAATAACGGAATACATTAAATATGAAAAAATTGTCTATTGTACTTTTAATTAAAAGAAGATCAAATATTAAGAAATATCTTATTAAAAACTGTGTGACACACAAATATTGGGAAATATATATTAGAAAAAACTTCGATCCAGCAAGGTCATACGTTATGAAATCACCAAAAAATGCTATCGGTACGTGTAAAAAACACGTAGATAAAATATATAAAAAGAGGACAATTTGCTTTCGAGATTCATTCTAGTTTTGGATTCTATAGTTGATTCTATATCCAGTTAGTTAGTCTAGTGTCAATGTGATCAAGGATTCAGCTTTAGGAAACTAACCTCATGGGTTAGTGAACCACTAAGTTTGTATTGTAAGTTGAACTTTAAACTATTAAATTGTAATTTCATTTGTGTAATAAAGATTTAGAATCGCTTTTCAAATCGTTTAGTTTATTATATTTGTCATTACCTCATTATTTATTATTTGTATTTAAAAATTTACTCTACCCGCTGTAGTATCCCAGGATGCAAGGCTAAAGAGTTGTATTAAACAATAAATAAAAAATATCGTTCGTCATACATAGAAATTAGTTGCAAGAGCGGGATCCGCTTTATATACATTGATAAGAAATTCTTAGATAGACGTTCAATATACTAACGTATATTCGTTGATGGCTTTTTAAAAATACCATCGACGACAGTACATAAGTATTTCTATATTCATTATTAAACATATATCTATCGGGTATTGACCAGTACGATTACATTAATGACCAAATAAGTAACTATATCAATATTTCACTAATCTAGACTTAATTTTCTTAATTAATTTTTTTTTTAATTTTCAAAAAGCATCTATACCTGCATCTCTTAATAGTTCTTGACCTTCCATTAATTCTTCTAAACTTAGTATTTTGTCAGATATAGTTCGTATTAACTTGTTATCAAAGTTAAAGATATTCTATGTTTTGTATTAATCTATTAATTATATTAAGATAATAATTTTTAAAATATAATATAATGAGAAAATTAATTTTTAATTTATTTTTTTTACACTTGAAATCTTTTACTTTATTTATTTTTTAAGATTTAAACCAAATACATGATATTATATTTTTAATACTATTGCAGCGGCGACATCGTCTAAACACAGAGTTAAATAGATTAAATAGGGTGCTTTCATAGTGCGTACAAGTGACTGGTCGATCGATCAACTGATATTATCAAAAAATTTTTAGATTTTGAAATATTTAGATTGGATCTGCTGACAAAATATTTACTCGTTTCTTGAGTCTGGGTCGTGAATTGATCCCCTTGATGCCCCAGGAAGTTGCAGGTTTACCCGAGACAAAAAAACGATGCGATTTTAATACCTTTGATAACATCATTTGATCGATCGACCGGTCACTTGTTCTCACTATAAACGCGTAAATTTTATACGCTACACAATATGAATTAATTTATGTTCGAATCCTGAGAAAATGAAAATTGACCTTGAAATTTTTAATGTTTTATGATCTCTTAAAAAAGGTTCTAATTTAATTAATTTTATTTTGATGATGAATTTTTTTATAAGGTTTTAATATTAATAAATAAAATAAATAAACAACACTGAAATTTGTATTTTAAAAGCACTGTGCACAGCTTTATTTCATAAAAAAAGAATAACTCCTTTTCTCACTCACATTTACACAAAAAATACGTAAAACGTCAAAGAAAACGCATGATTCACAAATGAAAATAAAATGTAATTTTAATGTTATAAAAAACTGCCGAAATATTTTGTATAAGAAAAATTTAGAATTTAGAAAAATAATTATTGAATTTAAATGACTGATAAAAAAAATATTTAATAAAGATAAATCCGATAAAGAGAAAAATGTCTGATACGCAAGCGATGCGATGCAACTACTACCGCGTGCGTGTGAAGACTGAAAAGGCCGGAAAGAAGAGAAGAGAAATACGAGCGAGGGACATGCGCGTTCTTCGACGTTTGAATATTCAAGTATACACACACACACACACACACTATATACAATATTTTACAATTTTAAATAAAGAAATTGGTTTGTAAAGAAAATTTAATTAGAATTAAGTAAAAAATAATAAATTTTAAGTAATAATTTAAATATATTTACAATTCATTTTACATCAAATTATGAAAAATTTACAAAACGAAAAACGCGGCAAAAGTACAAAATTATTTAAGAAAAGAAACGTTAGTTTGAACATACCGCCCGCTTTCGTTTGTAAAAACGAAATTAAAGTTTGATACTATTTAGTTTACTTAAATTTTTTTTTTTTTTTTAAACAACAAAATTAACTTGACAATAGGTCTTAAGAACGTTGAATTTGCAGTTTTGACAGTTGCTACCCTTACTAAATCATCTTTTCCAGGATGAATTTTGATGACTCTGGCTATAGGCCATCGTGAAAGTGGAGAATTTTCCGACTTAATTAGAACCATAGAGCCAACTTGGATGATAGGTTGTTCTTTATTCCTCTTGGTACGTTGACCCATATAATGAAGAGATTCACGATGCCAGCGAGTCCAGAAGTCGTCACGCATCTAATTGAGTAACTTGTATCTTTTGTTGGGACTTATAGAGGTAGTTATAGTTGCATGATCAGGCAATGCCACTAGACTGCGTCCTGTTAACAAATGAGATTGCGTTAAAAAACTTATGTCATTAGGATCATCATTCATAGGGCATAATGGCCTTGAATTGAGACAAAGTTCAATCGAAGCTAAAAGAGAAGACATTTCCTCATAGGTGAGAGTGTTCTCGCCAATGACACGTTTGATGTGAAATTTTGTAGATTTAACGGCAGCTTCCCACAAGCCTCCAAAATGAGGACTTGCTGGAGGATTGAAGTACCACTGAACGTTATATTGAGATATTTGTGAGATAAGATCCTTTGAAAACTTAGAATTTTCTGAAAATAGTTGTTTAAGCTCATTGCTTGCGCCAACAAAATTAGTACCACAATCAGAATATATATCACTACAAAGACCGCGTCGAGCAATAAATCTTTTAAAGGCTAACATGAAATTTTTAGTATCATAACTAGTGACGGCTTCAAGATTAACAGCCTTTGTAGAAAAACAGACGAATACAACAGTGTAACCTTTATATGATTTATGGCCACGACCGGCAGTAGTACGTAACCAAATAGGTCCGGCGTAATCTACCCCAATGTGTGAAAACGGTGGTGATGGATTAACGCGGACAAAAGGCAAGTGCGAAATTTTTTGTGTCATTTTAGAAGCTCTGAAACGAATGCATGGAATGCATTTTTTAATAAAAAGTCCTACAGCTCTTTTACCATGAATGATTTTGTAGGATAAATTAATAAACGAAAGAGTGAGTTGTACTCCTCCATGTTTAGATTTTTCATGACGATCTTCTATTAGTAGATTAGTAAAATTACGTTTGTATGGAAGAACTATAGGAAATTTTTGGCCAAAATGCAAATCAGCGTGTTTAAGCCTACCATTGATACGAATACATTGAGTTTGAACATCGAAATAGACATTTAAATTAAATAGAGGGCTTTCATTGGATATTTCTCTATTATTTAATAAACATTGATAATCTTTAGAAAAGTAGAACATTTGAGTTTGTTTGGCCCAAAATATTTCAGCATTTTTGATTTCAGAAACGAATAAATATTTTGGTAGAAACTGAGGAGATTGAGACCATCTTGATGTACAATTATATACAAATCTAAAACACCATGCGGTTATCCTAGTGAGTTTAGTTAATGAAGAAAATTTGTGAATTAAATCCCATTCTTCCCATCGTCTTGCAGAAACCAAGTGAGCAGTCCTGCGTCGTTCAGAACAATTAGAACTCGAAATTTCCTCATTTTCTAATAAATAAGGTTTAGAATGATCTGAGATGAAATCAGGACCAATCCACCATAAACTTGATTTGATTAATTCAGGAATTATAATCCCACGTATGGAGAATTAAATCAGCTGGATTTAATTCTCCATCAATGTGATGCCAATATGCATTGGGAACCAAACGTTGGATCTCTGCGACCCTATGTAAAACGAAAGTTTGCCATAAATGAGGAGGAGATAGAATCCAAGCCAGAGAATTTCTGGAATCTGACCATAAATGAGTTTTAATATCTTTGAAACCAAAGCACTCGACAACTCTTGAAATTAGATTACTTAATAAAACAGCAGCGCATAGTTCTTACCTAGAAACTGATAAAGTTTTGAGTGGAGCGACTTTAGATTTAGCTATGACTATATTTACAACAGAGTAACCGTCTGATAAGATTCTGAAATAGACAACTGCAGCCATAGCTTTTGTAGAAGCATCTGCGAAACCATGAATTTCGAAAGAGCATTCAGAATAATAATTTAACCATCTAGGTATGGATACAGTATGTGCTGACTTAAAAACTTCATATATACTTAACCACTGATTTACAAGAGTTTGAGAAATTTCTTCATCCCATTCAAGTTTTTCTTCCCATAACGTTTGAATAAAAATTTTTCCTTTTATTACAATAGGAGATAAAAAGCCCAATGGGTCATAAAGCATTGCGATAAGAGATAATATAGTACGTCTTTTCAAAGATGTAATTTGACTTTTATATACATTTTAATAAGAAAGAGTGTCTTTGGAATTATTCCATAACATTCCTAGACAAGAAACATTTGAATCAGTAACTTCATCTAACCAATCTTCAGGAAAACGATTTAATAATGATTTATCGTTAGCTGCCCACTTTCTTAGCGGGAAACCGCCCGCATTGAGGAGTTGGATGAACTGATCAGAGATTTTAATAGCATCAGAAACATTATTTATCAGCGCCGAAATGAGCATCATCAACATACATATTATTTTTAATCAATGGCGCAGCGAGAGGATACTTATGACCTTCTAAAAGAGTACATTGATGAAGACAAGCTATTACTTGATAAGCAGAAGGTACAATACCATAAGTTACTGTAGATAATTCATATATATGATAATTATTAGGATCTGTGCCCCAAATAATGCATTGATATTTCCTATCATCAGGGTGTATTAAAATCTGACGGTACATTTTTTGAATATCTGCTTTGTAAGCATATCGATAAGATCTCCAACGCATTAAGACATAAGTAAGATCAGTTTGAAGAGGAGGACCAGCATGTAAAGAACTATTAAGAGATATTCCATTATTGTCTGGAAAAGAACCGTTAAAAACGACTCTGAGCTTTTTGCCGGGATGTAATACACCGTGATGGAGAATAAAATAATGTTGATTCAAGTGTGATAAAACCATATCAGTATTAAGTTTTCTCATATGGGATAATTCCTCATATGTTAACATGAAATCAAAATATTCATTTTTTAGGAATGAATTTTTAGAAATCCTATTTGACATTTTGATGAATTGAAGTTTGGTTTTGTTGATAATACCATTAAAAACTGGTGGAGTAGACTTAAAGGGTAATCTAACTATAAATCTACCTGTGTTATCACGAGAATAAGTATCAAGAAAGTGTTGATGACATGCACGATCATCAACAGAAAAAAATGATATGAATGGTGAAGGTGGAACTGATTCTAGTTCCCAAAATTTTTTAATAAGAGATGTAAGAAGAGTATTTTGCTCATGAATTGTAGCAATATGCTGTGAAGTTCTAACGAGATTAGAATTAGAAGAAGATGAAGAACACGTTAGAATCCAACCAAAGGCAGTATTTTGAGCAATAGAATTATTAGGCCCTTTAATCAGACCTTCTTGAAGAATTAATGGGTATAAATCAGCCCCAAGAATCATATCAATGACATGATTTGACGAAAACTCTGGATCTGCTAGAGGTAAGGCAAAGAAAACAGACCAATCAGTATTTGCATTTTTAAATCTAGGAGAATATGTAGTTAAATTATTTAAAATGAAGGCATCTACTCTAAATGCCATAGTTTGATCAAACCTGGACCTTAATTCTGCTGCAGCTATTCCTCTGGTAAAGGCTAAAGCGTGTCCCACTCCAGAAATGGGAATTCTTGAATGAACTCGTTGCATCCTCAATCTGTGTACTAAACTTTCAGTGATGAATGTGACTTCTGAACCAGGATCAATGAGAGCACGTATACGCATTGTTAAGCCATTTTCGGAAGCAACGGCAACAATAGCAGTTCCCAGAAGTACTGTTGTGAATGAAGTTTGTGGATTAGCAGGACAAGCTGAAAACCCTTGTAGCAATGAGGCTGAATGAGATGAATCTTGAAGCACTGAAGTTGCAGGAGTGGTAACCTGTTGTTGAAAATCCTGACAAATGACCTCATGTATGAATGTGTGATGACGTTGATTACACTTTGAGCAGGTCTTTTTGATCTTACAGTCCTTCAGCAGATGTTTACCTAGGCAATTAGTACATAATTTAGAAGATTGAACAAAATCAAAACGTTCAGAAGGAGTTTTTTCTTTAAAGGAATTGCAATATGAAATAAAATGATTGTCATTGCAAAGATAACATTTCAGAACCCTCTGAGAATTAGAACTGGAATTATTTTCAACTTTACTAGCATTATGAGCTTTAATAATATTAGATTTTTGATTATTATTATTGTTGTTACTATTAAATGAATTATTACGACCTTGTGATCCTTCGTTAGCATTAGATTTTTTAAAGGCTCCAGTAGAATTATTCATCATTGATAAAGTCCTAACTCTTTTATCCAAGAATGATTTGAGTTCAGAAAAGGTTGATGGTGTATCGAAATCGCCATCTGAATCCTCCCAATCTCGTTTGGTTTGATTGTCTAGTCTGCTTACAGTGAGAGGCACCAAGAAATAATTCCAATGTTCGATTGGAGCACCAAGACGTTTTAATGAGTCCAAAGAGTCCATGGTCTCGTTGATTAACTTGCGAAGTTGGAAGTCAGACTCAGAAGTCATACCTTTAAGATTGAGCAATGAGTTAACATGTGAATATATGATTAATTTATTATTGTCATATTTATCAGTAAGTTTCTTACATATTTCTTCCTCAAATTTATTTTCAGAAACTGATAAATTTTTAATTAAATATGCAGGTTGACTCTTGAGAGAAGATTTTAGTATTGTAAGTTTTTCAGCAGCTGATTTATTTGATTTTACAATCAATTGATAGAATAAATCTCTGAAAGAAATCTACTCTCTAATGTCACCAGAAAAGGTATGTTAGGTACTTGTAAATTAGAATTATTGTTTATGATAATAGTGTCTTTAGAATTTGAGGAAGTTTGAACTTGAGAAGAAGAAGAAGTTAACTCAATTTTTAATTGCATGAAAGATCCCTTTTGATCAATGTAAATATCTTCAACATGATTAAGACTACAATTAGGGTTGATAAAATATTCATGCTCTTTATTTGAAACAGTTTTTAGATTTAATATTTTTATATCTTTTTCTTGGTATTGAGCCCACCAAATATCTAACTGAGCTAATCGGGCTTCAATACCGCCTATGCTTTTATCGGATTTTTTATTGTAATTATCAAAGAAATTTTTTATTTTATTAAATACATTTAATTGTATCAAAATTATATCATCGAAATCAAACTCCATTTTTATTAATTTTAACAATGTTTGACATAAAAAAGGATGATAAGATGATCACAAAAAATTATCAGTCAAGAAAAAAATTTTAATATTAAATTTATAATTAAATATTATGTAATAATATTTTATTAATTTCAACGACAATGTGAGAAAAGAGAGAATAAAAACAAAATATATTTTTAAGTTTGAAATACAGAAAGATTGAATATATTTAAAAAAAAAAAGATTATTAAATATATTTTATTTGAAAATATATAAATATAGAAAAATAATTGTATATATAATAATAATAAAAGATTTATACGTTACCAAGCGACGCATAAGGCATGGGAGATGCCCAGCGCTCCCACTGTCCTCGCAGAAGTTACGACACCCACCCTACTTACATGACGCCGTGGTAAGAGAAGAACTCAAAATGGACGACTTGAAAAAATAACCATGTGCTTCCTTCTGCATGAAGAAGCGTCCATATTGAAATTTTTGTGTATGCTCCCCGCGCACTTTTATATATTTTTAGTCACATGTGTTTTTTTTTTTATTTTTTAAAAACTTTTTTAGTTTTTTACTAATCACTTTTTATGCGCGGAAAATGCGAAAATTCTAACCACGCTCTGCTAATACCAAATGTTCGAATCTTGAGAAAATGAAAATTGACCTTGAAATTTTTAATGTTTTATGATCTCTTAAAAAAGGTTCTAATTTAATTAATTTTAAATTGATGATGAATTTTTTTATAAGGTTTTAATATTAATAAATAAAATAAATAAACAACACTGAAATTTGTATTTTAAAAGCACTGTGCACAGCTTTATTTCATAAAAAAAGAATTTCTTTTCTCACTCACATTTACACAAAAAATACGTGAAACGTCAAAGAAAACGCATGATTCACAAATGAAAATAAAATGTAATTTTAATGTTATAAAAAACTGCCGAAATATTTTGTATGAGAAAAATTTAGAATTTAGAAAAATAATTATTGAATTTAAATGACTGATAAAAAAAAATATTTAATAAAGATAAATCCGATAAAGAGAAAAATGTTTGATACGCAAGCGATGCAACTACTACCGCGTGCGTGTGAAGACTGAAAAGGCCGGAAAGAAGAGAAGAGAAATTCGAGCGACGGACATGCGCGTTCTTCGACGTTTGAATATTCAAGTATACATCAACCCATTAATTTTTCGTATAAAATTCAAAAAATGGCACTACCTCCCCGATTTAAAACCACACGATCGTTCAAAAAATGTAACTTCAACTTATTAAATCAAGATCTAATGCGTACAGTATCTAATCTTGATTGTTCAGTATTATCTGAACCATCTATTAATACTGATGCCTTGTTGACTTCATGTGATAAAGTATTGAATATACATGCACCTGTTTTTAAAAATATAATTCGTAAACCTAAAACATTTGAGTTAGATGATCACCTAAAACTTCAGTTTAAAATATGGGACACTATTCATAATAAATACTTAAAAATACAATAAATATATGTTGTGGTTAACTTTTTAAAGCCTTAATTATTTCTTGTATTGATTTTTCTGAGTTTTTTCCATTGATATTTGGGGATAATAGTAAATTTACTCCATTCAATTCACTTTTTTTATAAGCATCCTCAAGCTTAATTACGTTGATAACTTCAGTTGCCACTTTACTAATCAATTTTTTGCTGATTTTACCATCATATTTTTAAAAACTTTTTTTATATTTCTCAATCGTTGGTTTTCTTTTTTTCTCTTTTTGGATGTTATATATACTTTTAGCTTTTCTTTTGAGCTGAATATTAAATACTTCAGCAGTTTTAATAACATCACTTCAGAATTTTATATCGGTAACTGCATTGTGTAAATCTTGTGTGCATTTTTCTGGCAGATAAGAATTTATTAAAGCTTCTAAACGAAACGATAGCTTTGTCTTTTTTCTTTCAGTTAATATCTCTGGTAAACACTGTAACCTATCTACAAAAACATTAATTACTCTTTTGTATTCATCGTAGGGGAGAAGCGGGTTGGTTGGCGCAGCGGGTCGTTTGGCGCACCCTTATTCCTTATAAATGTAATTAATTCATTCATAAAATTTTGTGAAAAAATTTAGGGTCCAAGCGTAAGGTTATGTTATCGTACGTTTCTTTACAAAAAATAAGTGAAGTGGATAATTTGAAAAATACAAAAAATAATTTAAGTTTTTATCTAAAAAAAATTATTAAGGATTAATTTTATGATGAATTTAAATGTTTTTATTTACTTTCTTTATAAAAACATAAACATTTTAATGTGCGCCAACTGATCTGATAGGTGCGCCAACCGACCGGAAAACATATTTTTTTTTAACAAAAATTTTCCATTGAATAAAAAAATCTTTTCAAAAAAATAACTGTGCTAGTAAAAAAAAAAGGGTCCAAACTTTAATTTAACATAAATATTATCTCAAAAACTTGATTATTTTAAGAGTTAAAATAATTTGAAATTTAATTTTTTCGAGTCTACCAATCGCCCCGGTTCTCTGCTACATGTGTAATTTATTTGCTAATTTTGAAATTCTTGGAAAGTAAAACCTGAAGGAATTTTTAAACATTAAAATTTTAGTTAAATGTTTTTAAATTTTAAATTAATTTGAAAATAAAATAATAATTTTTTAAATTACCTAAAACCATTATGAGTTACAAGAATTATTTCGAGTTTTCAAATTTTATTTTGTGCAAGAAGTTCAAAAAATCAGTGAATAAATCTCTCCTAGATATTGACTTTATTTTATTACCATTGTAAAATAATTCTCCTATCTTAATACTTAAATTGTTAACTTTTGAAGCTGCAAAACAACAAGTAGGCAACGTGTACTTATTGAATGTTTCCAAATTATCAAAAGTTGCTATTTAAAATCATAAATAAAGATAATAATATCAATAAATATAGTCAGAAATTTTTTTTTTAATATTTAAATGTAAACCTGAACAATTTGATCTGAACTTCTTGTACCAGTTGTTTCAATGTCAGCATAAATTAATTTAAATATACAACAGTCTCATTATAAGGATCAGTATCATGAAAAATTTCTTCGTCTTCAATAGAATTGACTGGTAAAATATCATACCTTCTTTTCTTTCAATAGCTTTAGCCTTTGCTTTTTCTTATCCTGTTCTCTTTTCTTATTTTTTTTCCAGAAAATGAAGATTCAAATAATCTTTCGAATAAGTTTTCTTAATTTTCTTTTGTTATATATAGGAGAAAGGGAGAATCTTCTGTATACATTATCAACATAGCCAAAACCATTATTTTTTTGGCAAACTGCTGCAGACATTCTGTAATCTAAAGATTCTGATGAAGAATAATGAGAATAATTAGTCTTTGGGCAAAAAGATACCATCGTGTTATTAAAAGATTCATTCGCTTGAGTGTGAGCGTTTTCAATATATTTTAAAAATAAGTCTTGAAGCTAAATTTTTAACTGCTCATTTTCAAGTGGTTTTAGATTTGGTGAATTCTTATAAACATAATTTTCATTGCTTTTTTTTTTTTTGGCCTTTTCAGAGAAGGGGCCATTTTTGTAGGACGAGGAGAATGCTTTTACGCATACCATACACCGTGTGCTGTATGGTTATGTGGGACTCAACCTCAAATTTATGGTTGCCCAGATACTCAGTATAGCTGAGGAGGAATTACAATACCCACTAAACTCCCCACCCTCCTGCATTTATGACAATATCATAGAATCCGGACCGGGACTCCCTGTTTAGATATCACTTCGGTCCGGAAAAAATGCAGCCAAGGCATTTCTCTGCCATACCCTGTCAATAAAGGAGGAGAGTTTCCTACGAGAGGAAACCTTCCTCCTTTTTTCTAATCAGTGTCGCCCGTACGTACACTGCCACACTGTACCAGTTCACAATATTGCGCAGCATTTCCGGGACGACTCCTTCTTGCCTCCATTCATCAAAGGGCGGTCGCCCCTCAGCGAAGTGAGGACACCTAAAAAAGGTTTAAAAATTTTCATTACTTTAATGAAACAAAGAGAATTATTCCCAAAGTAGTGAGATTTGATTTTTTTCCATTAGCTTTCAAAGCAGATTTAAGACCCTATAATGTATACGGCCTCTACATCTCCTTTATTATTTTCAATAGTACCATAAAAATTTTTTGAAAAGTTATATATTCATGAGCTGAGTAATTTTAAAGCATATAAAGCTGACTTGAAATTTTTGCTAGCATGATTTATTTAATTCTGTTCTTCAAATAAATTATTCTTTTTTCTGCAATGAGAGTTCCTCTGCAAGAATCTTTAGCTTAAGCTTCAATAACTTCTACAAACCGCTCATACTTCTTGAGACATTTTAACATGGAATATGTTTATAGGGAGGGAGTACTTGAAAATTAAGGTGGGGGGTCAAATTTGTCCTATTTAAGGGGGGTGGTCAAATTTGTCCTATTTAAGGGGGTGGTCAAATTTTCCCTATTTAAGTGGGGTGGTCAAATTCGTCCTATTTAAGGGGGGTGCTCAAATTTGTCCTATTTAAGGGGGGGGGGGGTCAAATAAGACTTAGAATAATTAGGAGACTTTGAAAAATCTGAGCTTAAGGACTTGGAATAATTCAGGTTTAGAAACTTGGAATAATATCGATTAAGGGACTTGAAATAATTCAGGTTTATGAAATCAAAATAGTTTTTTATAAGTTTTTCTGAACAGGAAGGAACACCAATTGCTGTCATCACAGCATTTATTTCAGTATTACCTATTCTGGATCAACCATTGCTGTATAAAACATTAAAGATATTTTTATTATCATGTATTAGAAGGTAGCTAAAAAAATTATTTGAAATATTTTATTATTTGAAATACCTATGGACATTTAAATGTTAGTTAAAAAGTATTGAGAGTATTCCCCACAACGATTTTGAGTGTCGACTTTTATAATCACGCTGCAAGAATTGCATTGAATATCTATAATGCTTGCATATCCATCCACTTTTTCATTTACAATATTTATTTATTTATTTATTTTGAAAAAATTTAGCGCAAGCGTGGCCAATGCGCAATGTATTACAAATTTGTATATAAATAGCAATATTTGTTCATAGTACATACATAATTATTTGAATAAAAATAGTATGAAATATAAAACATAAAATAAAATAAAATTATAATATTTAATAACATTAAGATAAAATTTGATTTGTAATTTAATATAACATTATTAAATGATGTATTACATAGTATTAGTAAAAATAAGAAAAAATATGTTCTATAAAATTTGATATTATTGAAGTACTGGTGTTTTTTGTAGACGTAATAGGTATTTCATTATATGCATTTTAAATGTATCTAAACAATGATATCTTTTCAATGTGAATGGAAGATTGTTCCACTCGGTTATTGCAGATATAAAAAATGAACTCTTATAAAACTCAGTTCTATATGAAGAAGGAAGTGCAAAAGTTAATGGTAGGTATTCTGAAATAGAGGTGTCAGGAAGATTGCGTTGAGAACGCCTTATTGCTTTATCAGGAGGTCTAAATTGTGATGCTAGATATGGGGATCTACCAGTTGATACTAAGCTATGCACTAATAGCAGCTTATAGTATTTTCTACGTGAATTCGCTGTTAACCAGCTTAACTCATTCCTTAGTGAGGTTATTGAGACACGTTCATATCTTCCAACACCAAAGATAAATCTTATAGCAAGGTTGAAAATTCTCTCAACCTTAACCATAAGTGTGACATCTAAAGCATCATAGACTAGACAGCAGTAATCAAAAAATGAGACAATTAAAGATGAAACTAATAATGTACTAAGGTTATAGGATAGTAGTCTCGATTTTAGACGTGACCTATATAACGTATAATGTACATTTTTTGATTATTTCATTATATGTGATGACCAATTTAATGTAGGTGTTAATATCACACCTAAATTTAATACTGATGATGAATACGGTATAATTACATTCGAAACAGTTATTGATGGAATACCAGTTTCATATAAATTATTTAAATGGCTCAGTTGGAAAACAGTTCCAAAATTAACAGCTTTTATTTTATTAGGATTTAATTTAAGATGATTTTGTGCTGTCCAGTCTACAATTGAATTGACATCATTTTGCATATTGTTTATGGCAGTATTGTAAGAAGAAGCCTTACACTGGATGAATATTTGCAAATCATCAACATACAACTCATAGTGACAATGATTTATTCCTTTTGGAATAGGATCCATGTAGATTAAGAACAAAATAGGACCAAGCACTGGGCCCTGAGGCACTCCAGAACTGGTCGTAATAAATTCAGTGGGATCACCATTTTCATCTACTACTGCTTGCTGACGAAAAAGCAAATAATCGTGGAACCACTGAATAGTAGTTTGAGAGAAACCTAGATTATATAACCTCTCCAGCAATATGCTATGATCTATTGTATCAAAAGTCTTAGAGAAATCAAACATTAACAGTACTGTTACAAAACCCAACTCAACTCCATGACGAATGGTGTCAGTGAGGTTCAATAAGACTGTCTGAGTACTATTCTGTTAGTTAATGAAAGAATCTTATCATTGTTGTCTACCCAAATAATATCAAGCTAGGGACGAACTATCCTATAGGCACATTATGCCAGTGCCTACAGGCCCCCACCAAATGCTATAATTAGAAGGCCCCCACCAAGTTCAATAATTTAGTAATAAATATTACTAAATTAAAATTAACATTAAATTATTTCTAAAAAAACTATAAATATTATTATTATATAAAAAATGAAAAATACGTTCTCGGTTTTGGTCTAATGATTTTTTTAAGAGTACTGCATTTATTTAATTTTAAAAAAATCTTTGATGAATAAGAAATTCGAAATTATACTTTAAATTTTTATTAATAAATTCTCTAAATTTTTTAATTAAGAAATTTAAATTTTATCAATCTGGGTACCATGCAGTACTCTTGATTTCAAGTTTTTTTTTTTTAAATTACTTAATAATTTACTTTGTTTTAGTACTACCTGATTCTAAAATTTTATTAATCATTAAAAATATTATTTAGTATTAAATAATATTGATTATTAATTTATTATAATTACTGATATTAATAACTAATATTTTTATTTTTTACTATTATATTATCTATTAATTATTATAATTAACTTTTTACTGTCATACGAATAAATTATTTTTTTTAAATTTAAATTTAAACGAACTTCCGGTGAATGATAGACATCTATATTGCCGACCATAGAATAAATACATATCTATTCAGCCCAGATGATATGGGTTAGCTTATGCAGTATTATATTTTTATAATACTGCATATGTATATTTTTAACTAAATAGTAAAAATTAACGTAACTAATTTTAAATCGTAAAATTAACTTAATCGTATCAGTTGGTTATTTTTTCTATGTCGGTATTATCAAATAAATTGGTTTCAATCTTTCAAATTCAATAATTTGAATTTAAATACTTATAAAATAGTGTACTGTTTAAAAAAAAAAAAAAAGTTTCGTATGTTGTATCTTTACATTTTCTGCAAATATAAGTTAGAATTTTACTTTTATCAAAGGTGCTAAAATTAAAAGTAATTGTATTGTAAAATAGATTTATAGATATAGTAAGTATTTTAAATTGCTTAAAGATAGATAAGTAAATTTTTAATTTTAAAAAAAATTAATAAATCAAATTTATAAAATTTTAGATTATTTTTTATAGTGCTGTAAGTATGGAAAGAATTGATGACCGACATAAGGCACCCAGAATTTATTTATCTGGGTCTCAAAAAGCTAAAAAACGGAAAGTAAAAGAGAGTAAAGAAAATGATATTTGAATAAAAACTCCAAAAATGGATTTCTTTTACAAACTTATAGCTCAAGATTCTTCATCATCTCCAATTTTACCTCAAATTGAATCGCGAAATTGTAGCACAGTATGTATCAACAATTTAAAAAAAAATAATACATATTAAATTTAGATATTATTATTAAATAATAATACTGACGCAAGACGGGAGGTGGGGTTCTCTGCAGCCGGAGCCCATCATTAACAGCTTGGCGATGCTGCCGGTATGTACCCAAGCTGCTGGAGGACTCTAAATTTCCGAAGCGAATTATGCTTTTATTCGTGGAGGAATGGCAGAAGCAAGTTAGTGCAAGTGCATGCCGTCAGCTATATCCTCTGTGATGCAACCAGTCTGCATGTCAGCTGCCCAGAATGTGAGGGGTCGAAGGAGGCCGTTGCACATGGAGCGATGAATTCTTAATGAAATGAAAATGTCTGAAAAAAACATAAACAAAAGCGCGAATCAAAAGGATAAGAATATCCAAGATCCTTCTACACAGGACAGGGACTGTGAAATTGTAGATGGAGACCAAGAAAGCGATATTGTTCAGGCGACTTTTGCCAGTACTTCAATTGGCAAAAACGTCACAAACCTGAACAGATGTCATGCGACCATCGAGAAGTTCTATGATGAGATGCTTACTTGCGTTGAACAGATGGAGGATAAGATTAAAAAGCAGAATAACATTTCGATGGTAATCCAAGATGGTGTTAGGCTGTTCAAGAATAATCTAAGCATGTTAAAGACAGTTAAGGGCATGCAAGCCCGAGAAGTCCTCGCCATCGAAACTGAAATTAAGCAGTATATTAGCGAGCAAACTAAAGCCGCTAAACATACAAATAAAACGGTTCGAGAAAACTCGGAAGAGGAAAATGATAGTGGAAAACAGACTCCCTCAAAGAAGTCTGCAAGTGAAAAGAGCCCAACAAATTTGGGACTGAAAGCCAATTCTGCTGCATCTGCGGCAAAACAACACTCAGCTGCCAGGGCAACCAATACGCGAACGCTCCCTAGAGCTACTGTTTCACTGATAAGGCTAACAGATGAAACAGTGGTAGCAGCGGAAAGAAATGAAGATAATATGCTGGGACCCTTCCGCAGACAATGAGAGTGACTTTCAAGAGTTCACTGGTCGAAGGAACAGGAGGAAGAAAAGAAAAAAGGCAGAGAGAGAAAAGGAGGAAGGAAAAAGAAATAAAAAGAAAGCAAACGCTAATGGGAAAGCGAAGCTTCCCAGAGCTAGAGACAAAGCAGTCGCGATTAAGCTTCCAGAAGGGAGAGCGTACGCCGATGTCTTGAAGCAGATCAAGGAGAGCGTTATAGGAGAAGCCACTGCAACTAACATCTGTGCAGTTCGGAAAACCCAAGCTGGTAACGTATTGATCGAGATGCGAGGAAAAGCAGAAGGCAGTTAAGGCAACAATGGGAGAGAGCGTGAATGTCACATGTCTGACAACACGCCGAACTCTTCAGATTCAGGACATCGATTGCCTTACAACAAGAGAGGAAGTAGAGGTAGTCTTGAAAGACGTTCTAAAGGAAACCGGCCCGATCATGGTGAAGCTATCTCAACCTAATATTCGGGAACAGAGATCAGCCACGGTCGAGCTGGACGAGAAGGCGGCATTCAAGCTGATAAAGAAAGGCAGCATTAAGCTAGGCTTGGGCAGTTGTAGAGTAAGACTACAGGCAACTCCGCTTAGATGCTTCAGATGTTTAGCGTATGGTCACATAGCAGGTAATTGCAAAGGACCCGATCGAAGCAAACTATGCTTTAAATGTGGGATGGGAAACCACAAGGTAGTCGAATGTACAGGGAAGCTGCAATGCTTCCTGTGCAAAGCTGCAAAATTAAAGGAAAAAGAGCTCAAACACTTCCCAGGTTCCAGGAAGTGCTCTGAGTTCCAAAAAGCGATCAGAAAATGATCAAGGTAGTCCAAGGAAACATGCACAGAAGCTGGACTGCAAACCAGCTTATGTATCAAACTCAGAGAGAGATCAAGGCAGACCTTTGGATCATCAGCGAGCAGTACCGAGGGGGTAATCCAAATCCAGCTACCTGGTTCGACGACGAACTCGGAACAGCAGCTATTTGGATCGCTAATCAAGAAAAAGTACCAGTAGAAGCATCAGGAAGAGATAGGGGCTTTGTGTGGGTTAGAAGTAAAACTATAACTTACGTGAGCTGCTACCTTACCCCGACCGGACCTAGACAGGAGTATTATATGAAATTGTTAGGCATAGAAGACTTTGCGAGAGATGCGGGTAGAAACATAATTGTTGCAGGCGATTTTAACGCCAAGGCTGTTGACTGGGGCATGCCCTACACTGACTCATAAGGGGCGGCGACCCTTGAAATGGTATCCAGGCTGGAACTCGTTGTCTTGAACGTGGGTAACACCACTACCTTTAGAAGGGACGGCTATAACGAGACGATAATTGACGTGTCTTTCGCATCTGAAGGCCTGAGCACAAGAGTGAATAACTGGCACGTCATGGAAGATTTTACAGCGAGCGACCACCAGTATATTTCGTTTGAAATCCAGCACGAACGACAGCCTCCCGGCGAGGCATATAGGCCGAAACCAAGAGGTTGGAATCTCAATAAGCTGAATAAAGAACGATTCATACAAGTTTTATCGATGGGACAAGGGGCAATTCTAGAGAATCCCCGCAGAGTAGGAAGTAAGGAAGACGCGGAGAAACTAGTATCCGAAGTAATGACGCTGAATAAGAAAGCCTGTGATGCTTCCATGCCTCGAAAAAGGTTCAATGGAAAGAACCCACCTGTGTACTGGTGGAACCCAGAAATTGCAGAGCTCCGTAGACAAAGCCACAAGACGGGAAGAAGAGCGACTAGAGCAAAGTCCCGCGGAGAAGCAAGGGAACTCATGAACGTTCACAAAGAAGTTAAGCGATCCTTAAGGCAGGCGATCAACGCCAGCAAAATTCGCTGTGAAAGAAAGCTATGTATTGAAGTTGACAACGACCCCTGGGGACTTTGCTTCAAGATAGTTACGAAGAAGCTGAGGGGCTTCGCGGCCAGCTCGCTAATGGACGAAGAGGAGGCAAAAACAGTCGTTAATGCCCTATTCCCGACGCACCCGACAAGAGTGGATCAAGAGGATAACATCAATGTGGAGGATATCCCGGACTTTACGCAAGAAGAGCTGTTCGCTGCCGTGGACTCCCTTAGAAATAAGAAAGCTCCCGGCCCAGACGGTATACCAGCCGAGATTATAAGATTAGCTGCACACGAGTGTCCATCATTGATGCTAAGGATGTACAACACATGCATCCGAACAGGAGTCTTTAGCAGACGATGGAAAAAGGCAATACTGGTACTTATCAGCAAAGGAAAGGGTGATCCTACACTCCCATCCTACTGGCGACCACTAGGACTTTTGGATACAGCGGGAAAAAGCTTCGAAAAGATGCTTCAACCTCATATCTTAAACGCTGTAGAAGCAGCGGGAGACTTATCTCCTCGACAATACGGCTTTAGACGGGGGCGGTCCACCATAGGGGCAGTGAAGAAGGCCGTTGACGCGATAGCGAGGGCCCAAATGGGTAATCATTACTCTCGTAAAATTACTCTTTTGGTTACCCTTGATGTCAAGAATGCATTTAACTCGGCAAAGTGGACAGACTTCCTGCAAGGACTGAGTGACTTCGCAGTACCCAAATATTTGATGCGGGTAATGAAGAGCTACCTAAGTGACCGAGTACTCTTGTACGAGACTCTACAAGGTAAAAGGAGTAGGAAAGTGACAGCTGGCGCGGCTCAGGGTTCGGTACTGGGACCTGACTTATGGAACATTTCTTATGATGGTATCCTGAGACTGGAGCTAGCGGATGGCTGCTTCATGATAGGTTATGCGGATGATATTGCTCTCGTAATCATAGCAAGAAACGTACAACAGGCTCAGAACAGCTTGAACGTTTGCATGGTAAATACAAACATTTGGATGGAAGAGCATGGATTAAGTCTTGCAGCTGCTAAGACAGAGATCGTAATGTTTACGGGGAAGCAAATTCAAACTGTCATCCCGATACGAATCGACGAGCATACTGTCATAGAGACGAAAAGGTTCGTTAAATATCTAGGGATAACTCTGGACACGAAGCTGAGTTATTGGGAGCACATCTCCCAAAGGGTCAAGAAGGCAGGTACCACGACGCAAACCCTGAGCAGGCTGATGTCAAATATGAACGGCCCGAAGTCAAGCAAGAGGAAGCTACTAATGTCTGTAACTCACTCCATCCTATTGTATGGAGCAGAAATTTGGGGGAAGGCGTTAGACAAGGATATGTATTCGAAAGGCATAATAAGAGTTCAGAGGCAAGGTGCTCTGAGGGTTTCTTGCGCGTACAGGACTGTCTCGGAAGCGGCAGTCCTTGTGATCGCAGGCATTATCCCAATTAAGCTCCTCGCCAAAGAGCGTAAACTTATTTATGATAGAAAAAATGAAGGCGACGTCGACCGTATCAAAGCGGAAGTTAGGAGGGATGTGATGCTGGAGTGGCAGACACTCTGGAAGGATCGCACAGACAGCGCATGGACCAGGCGTCTCATAAAAGATGTCGCTCCATGGATCCAGAGAGAACATGGAGAAGTGAATTACTTCTTGACCCAGTTTCTAAGTGGACACGGGCTTTTTCAGTCCTATCTCTTCTGGATGGGCAAAGTTAGAAGCTTCGAATGTGTGTTCTGTCCCGGAAAGCGCGATAATGCTTATCACACGTTCTTTCGTTGCGATCGGTGGGTGATCAAAAGGAGGGAATTGGAGGCGGAAATATGGGACATTACGCCTGACAATGTCGTTGAAAGAATGCTTCAAAATGAAGAAGGATGGAGTGCTGTTGCAAGACTCGTGGAGGATATTCTGAGAACTAAAAAGCTATTGACGACACCCTAACTAGGAGCCGTGTGTACAAGCGACCGAGATGGACAGTTTTTGCACGCGGCACCAAAGAGGGGACAATGTAGGACGTACAAGGATATCTATTTATTTATTTATTTATTTATATACTTATTTACTTATTTATTTATTTATATATTTATTTATTTATAAACATACTTATTTATCTAGTTGACGACACGGCGAAATAACAAGAAGGAGAAAGAAAGGATTAATGGATGGAAGGATCTTCAACCAAAGAAGATACATGGCCGTCAACCCGATGTAAGTATGTATGATGAGGGGTGAGTTTAGTCGGTAAACATGGGGCAATGCATTCTTTGCAGAGTGCCTTGCCATCATGGAGTCCGACACTGTTCAGAACACCGGGTTCTGTTCGTGTGTAACGCATTCTCACCTCTCTGCCAGTGTGCAAAAAAAAAAAAAAAAAAAAAAAAAAAATTATTAAACAATAAATTTATATATCCTCTAAAATAATTATTCCAATCTATCATTTCTTAATTTGCATTATTTATTACACATTAAATTATTGTTTATAGGAGGATAATGGCAACGGTTCTGCTAAAAAAGACACCGAGTTTAGAGACGAAGAATTTCAAAATTATCAAGATGATCAGCGGGATGAGGTTGAATCAATGGTAAAGGAAAAATAAATAAATAAAATTATGTATCTTATACATTATAATATATAATATATAAGATTTTTTAAGTATAATGTCATTTAATTTTATTACTTATAATTAAAAACGCAAAAACTAATAATATATTATATAATATACCGTATAGGAGCCGGTTTCGATCAGAAGTCATTGTCTTACAGATAGCCCTATCTTTTTTTCTTGAAAATAAAGTTTAAAAATTTATAATTTGGGTTAAATATTGCTGTAGCTATTTAGGACAAGTCTATATATTACAAATAAAAAAACATCTAATTTATTGATGGTTTATTAATAATTTACGATTATTAAAAAATTACAAGGTTAGGTTATTTTGATCGAGGGAATTTGATTTTTGATTACCGTATCAGTTTAATCAATTTATTTTTCGATCCATTTAAAAAACTCAGTTTAAAACGTGCACTCTTGATTATTAATTATTAATTTAATTAAAAATCTAATTTTTATATGTAATTAAGTATAAAGAGAGTAAATTTTAAGGACTAGAAATAAATAAAACAAAGATATTACGTGATTTAAAAGTAAAGTAAGAGTGTGTAGTTACATTTTTAGACGAATTACCTTTTCTCTGTGCTTGTTTTTCAATACTTATTATTATTAATGCGGGTAAATATTTGACAAAATACCTGTTTTTTAACATAAAGTAACGTTTTAAAAATTTAAATTAATTAAAATATTGATAAAAAAGAAGAAAACGATTTTTCGCGAGTGAATGTATTTATTATTTTTCAAAATTTAGACGTTTCGAAGCACATAGCTTCCTTTTCAATACTAAAAATAATAGTGTCATATAGCAACATATGTATACAAAAAGTATAAAATAAGTAATTGCAAACTTAAAATTAATACTTACAAAATAATTAATGTTTGATACATAAAAATACAAAAAATGTATTAGTCAAAGAACATGTAATAACCTAAAAATTTAAATTATATAAATAAATTAAAAATATATGATAACAATTTTAAAACATAATAATTTTTTAACATACGAATAAATTACTATTAATAAAAATAATATCCATTGAGAAAAAATAGTAAAAAATTTAGAAAAAACTATGAAAAAAAATGAAAAAAATATATATGTGTTTATACATGTTGAAATTATTGTTATTTGTGTAAACAACAGCAGAAGTAAAAACGCTCTGATTTGAAAAAATGTAAATTTATGTAAATTAGATACTATTTATGCCCTCTGTTAATGAAAAATGTATATAATCTAAATTTTAATTTATGTAGATAAAACAGATGACTGTCACTATGGTATGTAAATAAACAAAAACATAAACACTGATACATTATTTTAAAAGAATGAATTTTAACATTAATGCATGATAAATTATCACATATATTTTTTCATTTTATGTAAAGTAAACAGATAGGGTTTAAATAGTTTATGAGAGTCCTCCTGTTTATTTATAGAATTAGATTGCATGTTAATATGTAATCTTTCACTAATTCTTCTTTTATGATAAGATGGTTCATGATCTAGTATCTTGAAATTTTGCCAATAAAAGTTGTGTTTAGTGCTTTTATGATGTTTTATAATTACTGGGTCATCCTCATTTATAGTATATAATGAAACGTCATTGGATGCATTGTTGTCAGGGGCTTTGGATTTGGATCTAGTCAACATGTTGTGTGAATTGCCTTGTTTGCGTTTTATATCCAATTCTATCAATTTTTCAACCCCACTTTGATGTTCATCAATTCTTACAAGGCATTGTCTTTTGGTTTCACCAACATACGATGCAGTGCAATCATTACATTCTATTTTATATACAACTTTAGGATGATCACCTTTGTTTAATTTGTCTTTGGCTTTGACCACAACGTTATTTAAATTGTTTGGAATTCTAGGTATAGCGATGATGTTGTGTATTTTTAGAATTCTTTGAATACTTTGAAAAAAACCAGGAACAAATGGAATGCTGACTTTTAGTTTTTTTAATAAAACATTCCTTTCAATATCAATAACATTGTTATTGCTGATACTATTATCAATTCTATACTAAATATGATCCAATCTTTTTTTGACATAATAATTTATAAACTTTATGGGATAGTTGTTTTGTGCTAAATACTGTTTGACAATGTTAACATTCTCTTGATGATGGATAGGGTCAGATAATAAAATGGCCTTATCAATTAAAGTGTAGACCATACCAATTTTGTGGTATTTTGTATGGCTGGAATTAAAATTTAAAAAACGTCCAGAGAAGGTTGGTTTCCTATACCAATTGTAAGTAAGTTGACCATTATTTCTGTGAATACTAACATCCAAAAAGTTTATAGTATTATTAATTTCAATTTCATGAGTGAACTGTAAACGGGGATGGTAACTATTAAATATTTGTAGCATACTCTCAATTTTATTGTTTGGGATGCAAGTGATGATGTCATCAACATATCTATAGAAAAATGTGGGTGTGAAATCCAACTTACTAAGACAATCAATTTCAAGATCATCCAACACTATGTCAGCAAATATGGAAGAGACTGAGGACCCCATCGGGCTACCATAAATCTGTTTGTAATATCGATTATTAAATTGTAAAAATGTGTTATTATTTAAGAAATCTATTGCATGAAAAAATTCAAATAAAGGTATGTTGGTGTGTTTTGTGATTTGAGCATATCTTCTTTCAATACCAGATTTTACCAAATCAAAAGGTACGTTGGTAAACAATGATGTTGCATCTAAACTAACTAATATGTGGTCGTCAGGAATTTTTAAATCTTTAATTTTATGAATAAACTCATTACTATTCTTTATGTGTGAAGATGGTTTCTTGGTACTTTTATTGAGTAAAGAAGTAATATACTTAGAAATAAATTGTGTGGGAGTATTTATAGTAGATAAAACAGGTCTGAACTTGAAACATAATTTACCATCTGCATCATAGAAAATTTTATGTATTTTTGGTAAACCATAAAGTCTAGGAATAATAGTATCAGTTTGTGTGAAAGCATATCTATGGTACTCTTTGTCCAAAAAACCATTCAAGTTCCAAATCTGCAAAAAATCTTTTGTGTTGGTTCTCAATTCTTTGAGTGGGTTATAATCCAATTCAATGTAAGTTGATGTATCTCTCAATAGTATTTCCATTTCTTTGATATAATCATTTTTAGTGGTTGCGACCGTGATGTTTCCTTTATCAGAATTGGTAAAAAACAATTTGTTGTCTTTGATTTTTAAAAATTCTTTTGTAAAAATGACATCAAACTGGAAATTTTTATCATATTTATTTAAATGTTTTTTATTGTATAAATGATTGTTCACACTGGAAATCACACCATATCTAATTTCGTCTATAGTCTCAGCAGGAAGATCAGTATGTTGAATTAGATTTTCTATGCTTTTGATGGTATCAATGGCACATTTATTTTGTAACCCTGGATTGGTACAGAATTTCTGTCCCATAGAAACAGTGTTAACAACTCTCTCAGGAATAGGAATATCGGTTAAGTTTATGAACCATTTGTTATTATTATTATTATTATTATTGTCAGTTGAATTATTATCTTGCATAATACTTGGTTCATTTCCTCTGATGTTATTACGGAGAATGTCGTCACAATTACTATTATTATTATTATCAATATTAATGATACTGCTGTTAAAGGGAAAATTATCTTCAGACCTCCTCAGGATATTGTTGATTTTATTATCATGCTTTTTGGTCAATTTTTGTTTGATGTTATCTATATAATTTTGATAAAAAGATTTGAAGTCATCAAAAAATGTTCTGTTTAGGATTTTTTTGAGAAGAAAATCTAAATTTTCAATTTTTTTAGTAAGAAATCTTATGTGGATGTTAATGTCATAGATTTCAATTTTTAACATTTTTTTGATGAAAATTTGTTTGCAAAATGTGAATTTCCTAAATCCAAAATTACTATAAAAATGTAGATGTTTTAGGTTGCCATGTATATGGTATAAATGATTAGGTAATATATCTTTGGTTCTACATGTAAGTAGAAAATTTCTATGTAATTTGGCAAAAGTTAATTTCTTCATAGAATTAATAAATAATCTAGATTTGTACATCACATCTACGCCATAATGATTTTTAATATGTTATAAGTAAGATGATATTTTATTTAAAGAAGTTTTGCAATTACTGTTGTTATTTCTGGGGACATCATTTAATCCAAGTCCAATCATTATAAATATTGTTTGTTTATACACTCGATAAAAATATAATTGATAAAAAAGAAGAAAACGATTTTTTGCGAGTGAATGTATTTATTATTTTTCAAAATTTAGACGTTTCGAAGCACATAGCTTCCTTTTCAATACTAAAAATAATAGACAATACTTAAAATAATATACATTCACTTTTATCGAGTGTATAAACAAACAATATTTAATTAAAATATTGTTTATTTACGTTTAAAAATAAATAACAGATACAATATAGGTATAGATGTTACACATAAATTTTGAAACAAATTCAGGGTGGCCACGGAACTGAAATATTAAAATTCCCTGACTTTCCAGACTATTTTTTAAAATTCTCCAGTACTTTTTTAGTGTTTCGACAAAATTTTACAAACCAAATCCCCTGACTTCCCAGATTTTCCAATAGACAAATTTTAGTAAATTTCAGACATTTTCTTTTTCAAAATTTAATATTAAATTTAAAGTTGAATCAGGTGGATAAAAATAGCATTTTTCGATTTAAGATTTCTGTAAACCGATATCGATAACATATGCTTCTGAAATGTTTAATTCTTGTAGCCATTTATTAAGTTATATGTCCCTTAGAATTCAAGAACAAAAATTTTGAAAATTTATTGACTGCAGATGGAGATATTAGCGCTTAAAATTCCCTTCATTTTTGAGCTAATAAATTAATCAAAACTTTTTTATAGTTTCTGATTTTAAAAATCTTTGAAAATAATATTTAGGACATTATTTAGCATCGATTCACTGAAAAAAATTTTTTATGTTCTAAATTTTTCCCTGAATAAATTGATATTTTGAAAATTATACGTTAGGTCCAAAATCAAAAATCTTGAAAATATTTTATATTATTCTTAGAAATTGAAATTTTTTTTAGTGAATCGATACTAAATAATGTCCTAAATATTATAATCATAGATTTTTAAAATCAGAAGCTTTATAAAAAAATCTTGATTGATTTAGTAGCTCAAAAACAAACGAAATTTTAAGCCCTAATATCTCCACCTATAGTTAATAAATTTTCAAATGTTTGTTTTTGAATTCTAAAGGACATATAATTTGATAAATGGATATAAGAATTAAACATCAGAAGCATCGATTTCCAGAAATCATAAATCAAAAAATGCTATTTTTATCCACCTGATTCAACCTTAAATACCCAACTAAAACTCCCTTCTAAGTAGTTATTAAATGAAAAAATTTGTTAATTTTTATTTTAAAAAATAAATTCCAGAAATAAGAAATTATTCCCTGACATTCCCTGATTTTCCCTGACCTACAAAAAATTCCCTGACATTCCCTGACTTTCCAGTATTCCAGAAATGTGGCCACCCTGAAATTGCACTTGAAAAACGCTTAAAATAGATTGATTAATAAATTCATCTACACTTTTCTCACCTTCCTCTCAATCTTTTGCTTTTTTATAAAAACACCAATAATAATAGTATAAACACAGATGAATTAATAAAAATTGTAGCTTTCACACTATTTGAATACAAAAGAACAAAAATTTTATTAATCAATAATATAATTTAATTTTTCATAATGTATAAGAGAGAGAGATAAATTAATTAATTTAACAATGACAATGACATGAAATAACTTAAAAACTTAACTTTTTTTAACTCTAAAAAAAAAAATTTTTTTTAGGTAGTAGAAGAGAATCATAAAGAATTTCTTGATGATTCTGGAATACAGATATGCAGTACTGATATGGGCGAATGGCCACCTAATATGGAAAACTACAAGGCTTATTGGCTTAAAAAAGGGAATATCATAAAAAATAATGATGAAAATCTTTTAGCAGAAAAATCTCTGCAAGAATCAGATGGCAAAAAATTTAGAAAATGACGAATTAGCATGTTTAAAATAAAGCATACAAATTTACCCATGTCCGAACGTAAGTGGCTCAGTTTTTCATCAGTTACTGGCAAGGTTTATTGTTTTTATTGTAAATTGCTAAGTAATAAACATGAAAAAACCCAACTTTCATGTGATGGATTTTGTGACTGGAAAAATGCTTACTCGCGCTTAAAATCTCATGAACTATCAATTGATCATATTGAATCCTTGATTTTATTTGAAAAGCTTTCAACAAAGTTGGGCAGAATTGACTGTGGACTGACAGTACAAGTAGAGGCAGAAAAAAAATATTGGCGAGGGCTTCTTTATATATTAATAGAAGTGATCGTGGTTTATCTTTTCGGGGAAAAAACCAAACTATTGGTTCAACCCACAATGGAAATTACTTGGGATTAATAGAGCTAATTTCAAAGTTCAATCAATTTTTAAAAGAACACTTAGTGGAACATGCTAATAAAGAAACAGGTCACGAATATTATTTGTGAGCTAAAATTTGTGAGGAATTTAGAAACATATTAGCTGCAAGAGTGTTTAATGAGATTATACATCGTGTAAAAAGAGCTAGGTATATTTCCGTTAGCATTGATTCTACGAAAGATGAAGGTAAAATAGATCAATTAGTTATAATCGTTAGATACATCGAAGAAAATGGAGATCCTGCAGAAAGATTTTTAAAATTTATTCCAAACGCCGGACATAAATCTGAAGATATGTTTCTCGCATTAAAGAATTTTTTTATTGAAAATGATTTAGATATGAAATACATTCGTAGTCAGTCGTATGACAATGCACCAAACATGTCTGGGAGATTTGAAGGTCTTCAGGCTCTTATCCGTAAGGAATATCCCTTAGCGATTTGGGTTCCTTGCATGAATCATTCATTGAATTTAGTTGGAGTAGATTCGATGAATTGTTGCCAAAGAGCTAAATTATTTTTTAGTTTTTTAGAACAGATATATGTTTTTTTTACCTGTTCACCTAGTAGATTTGATGATCTTGTAAAGTGCCTTAAAAAAGCATCATCTCCTAATAATAGATTAACAATCCCTACACGAATTAGCACCACACGTGAGCTGATGCAACAAAAGCACTAGTGAATGCATTTACGCATATATTAGAACTCTTGAATGATATGTCGTTTGAAAATAGTTAAGCGCTGGGATTGTATTTGCAAATAAGTAATCTGGAAACATGCATATACGCCATAATGTGGAATGAAATTTTACAAAGGGATGATTCCACAAATAAATCCTTACAAAATCCATCTAAAGATATGAATACGGCAATGGCTGAATTACTTTCTCTCAAAGAATTCATTCAGTCTAAAAGAAATGCGTTTGACTATTATGAAACGATAGATACGATGATGGAGGTGCTCCAGATACTGTGATGGATGAAAGAAATGATTTTAAAATCAATTCATTTCTTCCTGTAATAGATCAGTTCTTAGTTTCCCTGCAAAAAAGAATAACGGCTTATGAAGAATCTCATAGTCACTTTGCATTTTTAAAAAAGTTAGATACTTTAACTGTAGATGAAATTACTAATAATGCAAATAATTTATGTGAGATTTATCCAGATGATGTTGAAGAAAATTTGAGGGATGAGCTAACTCAATTTCGGCTAATTTTTATAAGATAAGCATGAAAAAGACGAAAACATGAGTCCGGAATTATTCATGCTAAAACTTATACTAAGCAAAAAGCTAGAATAATTTAATAATGTCGAAATTGTCCTGAGAATGTACGTAACTATAATGGTTTCAAATAGTAGTGCAGAAAGAGCATTCTCTAAACTTAAGTTAATTAAAAATAGATTGTGTACATCCATGGAAGAAGATACTCTTAATGAAAGGACCATTTTAAATTCAGAGTTTGAAATTTTAGAAGAGATAGGTCTATCTGATATCATTGCACGATTCGCAGAAGTAAAAAGTAGAAAAGTTCAATGTTAAAAATTTTTATACTAATTATAATAATTAAATTTGTGCGAATTCTTTACCAAATTTGTTACCAAATATTAATTTATAAAAAATTAAACACATGTTTTTTAAATACTAAATTATAATATTTTAATATTAAATTTATTATCTAAAATATCTCCTACATTAAAATAATAAAACTTTTAATAAATAAATGTGTATTTTTCTTATAGTCATTTTTTCATGGTATCATATTTTAATATAAATACTTATTTTATAAGAAATATCTTTGTGGAGCCAGTTTTCGACTGCCTTAGGTTTCGATAATTTTCATTTAAAGTATAGTTTTTTCTTCGTTTTATAAGTAATTTTGTTTTTCGCTCGCCTTAACTAGGCCCCCACCATATTTTGCCTACAGGCCCCCACCAGTGATAGTTCGGCCCTGTATCAAGACCTCTTTTCGGGTCATGTGATCCAGATTGACAATGTGTAGGACCATGGTCAACTAACAGAAGAGATAATTAAAGAGATAATAAATCGTGAACCACTATTTGTGACCAACAGATTTAAATTAAGATCTCCTATAATTACTTTATGGCTGTAAGTTGAAGAGAGTTTACGAAGGTTTGATAGAAAATCAGGATTAGCATTAAACGAGACGTTAGGAGACCTATAAACTACACAAACGAAAATAGAGGGTACACCTTCGCCCAATACTTCACACATAAGGTATTCAGGCTCTAATGGCTTACCAAGTCTTTCAGTATTGGACTTTGCTAGTATTTTTGCTCGGAAAAAGTTACGTATGTAAAGTATGACTCCCCTCCTCCTGTGTATTTGTCCTGACGAATAATGCTGTAACCATCAAAATTGGCTATATGATCAACTATTGCATCACCAAATCTCGTTTCTACAACGGCAATGATGTCGTAAGAAGGATCATCAATGAGTATCTGTTTAAATTGATTTATATGGAGTTTTAGCGAATTTGCATTCAGAAAGCCTACCTTAAGCGAACTAGGCTTTTTATCTCTGTCTAGTCAATAATTACTTTTTGGAATTTCTGACTTCTCGTTATGAGTATTATTGCAAGTGGGGGTGAGGCATTGAAGATGATAATTTTCCCTGCTGTAAATGTCCCGGATAGTATTAAGGGGCCGGTAAGGTAGATCAGTTACCGACATTAGTTTTTTTGAAATAATTAATTTTGTTGTTAATATAAAAATTTGAATTTTATTTTATCCACTCCGTAATTAAATTCTGCGTCGATTAAAAAAAAAAAATTGTAAATAGCTCAAAATTTACTAGGAAAAAAGTTGGATTTCCCAATTTTAATAGGCAATTTTAGAAAATCCTTTTCCTAGTAAATGTCCTAATAACTGTTTTACCTTACAAACCCGTTAAGGTAAGATATGCAATCAAAAAAGTGCTCTTGGCTCCAGCTACGCCATCTTGCCAGGAATTTGCCTCCCCTATGCCATATATTTTTAAACCCAAGATTTTCGCCTATACTTTTTAAAGATTTAAATTTTTTGTACTCATTGCGCGAGAGTACTTCATTCACAAGAATTTTAGTATATGGAATACGAGAGACAAAATCCCAGCTAAACATTGATTTATCCAAGTCTTTAGTATTGAAAAAATTAAGTTTTTGCTTTTGAGACATTATTTGACTCACTCTGTTTGAAGAAGTAAGGCGTGTAATAAAAGAAGGCAAGGTAGAACCATTTGCACCACCCTGAGTGCTAACCGAATTTGAAGTAGCCTCAGGTGACCGAGTGTTCAAAAAATGAATGCTTTCTATTTCGCTTATGTCAAAATCAGGAGAGATGCTTCGAAGAATAGCAAAACTAAGTGTTCTGAGTTCGTCAGTAGCTCGTTCGTCAAGGGCATGAATCCTACTATGTGAAGTTCAAAATCTTCTACCCGAAGAAAATTTCGTCTGTAACCCCTGCTACAAGACAATTCTCCATTGAAATGTTTAAAATTATCATAAGAATTACTATTTTTATTATTATTGTAAATATTATTATTATTATCATTATATATATTATTATTATCGATAATAATACTGCTATTATTATCGCTGTCAGCTAAAAAATTATAATTATTATTATGATTGTTAAAATTACCCTGTACATGCAATTTGGTTTATTTACAACAATTTTTTTCATTTAAAAATGCATTTTTGTTATGTGAATTTAAATTTGTATGTGTATATTTTTCTGTATTACCATTAAGATTTGTGTTAGAGTTAAAATTTTTACATTATTATTATTATTATTATTATATATTTATTTATTTTTTTTTTGTCAAGGAAATCTTGTGAATCTTACATCAGCCATGGAGTGTTTGCGGGCCTTAATGACCCGCAAATTTGCATGATCGCCCACTTGCACGAAGTGTACAAGTGTACAACTGGGAGACCACCAGCGAACGTGGTCGCCGGCTACGCCCCAGATTCTTACTGGATAAACACACTATAAACCCCCCTGCGCTTGTTTGCCCCAAACCGGAACTCCCGTTTCAGGTATAACTTCAATTTGGGACGCGCAGCCTAGGCAACTGGCCGCTGCCTTCCTCCAGCCTAGTGAAAGGAGAGCTATCTACGATAGAAAGCCCTCCTCCTTTTTCTTCAACAAGGTGGCCCTTACGTACTCTGCTACTCTGTTACAATTTTCAGGACTCCGTAGAATTTCCGGGACCACCGTCTCTGGCCTCCAAATCGGGAAGGGCGGGCGCCCTTTCACATAGCCCACACATCCAAAGAAAGTGTGATCCACTGTATCCATCACGCCTGGGCAGTGCAAGTACTCCTCTGTTGCCACCTTAATCCAATGCTTTAACATGACATGGAAATACACGATCCTCAGGGCTGCTTGCTTCTGCACAGACGATATTTTGTGTCTGTATTTAGCAGTTTTGGGTAAATCCGCCCATATCTCGGAACTGTAAAGCAGGAGTTGCCGATCTGAAATCAGTGAGCGCGTCCATCGGGCATTTTCCTCTTCGTCTTTTTCCCATTGTTTCTGCCATTCTTCCATAGAGCTGGAGCGGGCGCGAGTGGATGCCACTTCGCGGTCCTCTACACTATCGTAAATGTATTTCCGCTCTAATGCTAGCAGGTCGATGGGTATGACCGATGCTACTACCTGGATCGCCTTAAGGGATACCGTATAGTACGCGCAGGCGATCCTCAGAGGCGTTTGCCGCTGCACAGACGATATTTTATGTCTGTACTTGGCAGTTTTGGTGATATCCGCCCAGTTCTCGGATCTGTAAAGCAGGACAGAGTTGACAACGGACATCAACAATCTTCGCTTCCCTGGTTTGGGCCCTCCTATGTTGGCCATGAGTCTTGACAAGAAGGATGCGACCAACGTGGCCTTCTCACTCGAGCTCTAAAATTGTCTCCAGAAGTTCAGCTTGTTATCAAGCAGGACTCCCAGGTACTTAACCGATCTTGGCTTGGATCGTGTGAGGGTTTCCACCATCATCGACATTTACATCGATGTCCGTGGAAATTGTTGTTCAACGGGTCAGCAGTACGATCTCCGTGACTAGATTCAACCTCTCCTGACTTACCTGCATGTCCCTGCCGGTGATGGTGAGGGCCACATCGTACGCGTACCCGATTAGGGAAGCTCCTTCCTGGAGGTGAACGCGCAACAGGCCATCGTAAAAGGCATTCAACAGGTCCGGTCCAAGAACCGAACCTTGGGCTATGCCCGCACTCAGAACCCTCTGTCGTCTGCCATCGAGCGTGCCGTAGAGCAATCTCCGGCCCCATAGGTAGTCCTTTAGTACGTTATCCAGACCAGATACCTGGGTATCCGGGAATCGTACTCGAGAGACCGGATCATGTCATCCCACTTGGCCGAATTGAAAGCGATTTTGACGTCCAGCGTTACAAAAAGGACGTCTTTGCGAATTGCAGGCCGCTTTTCCCTCTCAGCCTCTACGGTATCCACGACTCGCCGGATGGCCCCCGCCTTGCCATTTTTCATGGCCTTGATGGCCTTCACCATCTCTTCCTCGCTGAATAACAGCACTTCCTCCCTGGGTATCGTCTCTACCGGGTTTTCCCAGATGGGCCGCTCAGGGAAGAGAGCGCCGATGATTCTTTCGGTCGACACCGCGTCCATCATGTTGTCAGACCCCTGGTTCAACTTGCCCATTACGACTTTGTAACCAAGACCCCAGGGGTCTTTGTTTACATCCTCGTTTAATGAACGCAGGTATCGGGCCTTGCATTATTATTATTTAAGATATGTGACACTATGTGTAAATAATAAATTAATAATTCAACTAATTTTAATTTTGAATTTTAATACGTAAATAATGTGGCTGCGGCGGAGAGTAGAATAAAGTGCCTATGTATGTGTGTATATATATATAAATTAGCGCTTCTTGTCTTATATACATGTGTATATGTATATGTAACTTTTTTATGCAGCTAATATTTTAGAAAAATAAACCAGTAATTGCACTTTGCCTTCTGAATATAATAAATTTCTATTTAAGTTGTACTTATTTATCTATTAAAACACTATTTAACTTAATATTGCACAAAATTGTAGTAAATTATATTAAAATCTTGAGGAGCGTATAGTTTTGTAGACTTCTTCTCTCGCGCACGCGCGTCTCTTAATCAATGAGCTCTAAAAACAACGTCTCTGAAACAATGAGCTTAATACATTAATATGCCACTGATATAACCGATTACAACCATGCAATCATACATACATTTCTGTCTTAATTCCATAATAGTTGTGAAATATCAACGGTAATAATATTTTCAGATATTAGTACTTTTATGGAATTAAATGAGGTATAACACAGAAGAAAATTTATTAAAAAAATCGGTATCAGATCCAAAAATGTACTATAAACGAACTTTCTAAAACTAATACTCTTATAGAAATAAATTTGGTATTTTTGTACTTTTTGGTGACGAAAATTTTGGGAAAAAAATTTTCAAAAAATTAATTTGATCAGATTCGAGATATTGAGTAAAAACCATAATTTCAAATATAAATACTTTTTTTTCATCTGATAAAATCTCTGCTAAATCTGTTTCAGAATTTTTAAATGCCTCTTTAAGAATCCTTCATATAATCATTTGTGAGTTAGAAAAGAATTTTGTTACCAGAGTAGCATCTAAAGTTCGGTGTGCTCTAAACTTCGCAAAACGAGAGTTTGCTTTGCATCCTTTTTCAAGTGAGAATATACCCATTTGCGGTAGTTCTACGATGGTTTCTGGTAGTTGATCACATTTGATTGTTAATTGCTCACTTCTACGGCAAGTAAATAAGAAAGAATTCGGTTTAAATAAAGGAGTAAAGAAAGATTCTCGCCGATTCTGAAGTTTAATTACGCATTCGTTGGGACTATATTGTAATCCAGCTAAAATTTTGATTTAAAATCCAGAATTATTCGTTATTTTTAGGAGGGGTGAGAAATTTCCGCAAATTTTCGTAATTTCTAATTATTTGGATTTTTGAACGTGTTCATCTGAAGGAGCTATATATGTTTTATTGTCTTGGCTGATTGCAAGGTATGTGGTTTGAGGAATAAAATTTGCTACAGTTGAATCGTTACTTAAATGATTAATGATTGGGTGTGGTGTAATTTTGTATGATCGTAACGTGTTGAAATCAATTTATATAATGTTGTATAAAGAAAAATCTTGTTGATTCAATGGAAATCTTGCATTCATTTTTATTAATTGATAATTATCTATTGCATCTCTCCATTGTTTGTTAATAAAAAAAAATATTTCTATTTCCTTAAGAAAATCAATATAATTATTATTATTTTTATTTATTTATTATTATTATAAAGCTTTACTTCCAATAATTTTTTTAACAATTAATAATAATGCAATTTTACAATCTATTTAGTTAATGACATCAGTATTCCTATTAATGAATATTATTATAAATTTTTGTTTAAGTATTTCATGAAAAAGTAATAAAACGAACGATTTTTCATATCTCGATAATTTGTTCGTAAACAGTAAATATTATTCCCATTATTATACTATATAGAATTTTAAAAGGATATATTCTTATCAAAAAAAAACAGGACAGAATGAATATTATTTTAAAATGGTTTCAGGTTGGCATCGATTCAAAATAGAATCGGTTTATTTTATTCATTATCATATCATTTTATTTTTTTACAATTAACAGCTAAGGCTTTATAAAGAAACTTGCTTGTACATTTAAACATATATATTATATGCATATATAGTTACCCGATTAGTAAAAAAAATTAATTAATTAATTTTGGGTAAGTTTAAACCATATATATCCCAGCCAGCAAAATGAATTCAGATTGTATTCAATATGAATTTACGAGTATTCAGAATGAACTCTTTTTCTATTCCTATTGAACTCGATATGTATTCATAATGAGGTCATTTTATTTCGCCTAATTAAGTTCTTTTTGAATAATTTTTGAATTCTTAAATTATGCATTTTGAATACTTTAATAATACAGTTATTATATCAGAAAGTAAATAATTTTAAAATAATTTTATTTTATTCAATTTTAGGTAAAAAAATTTCTGAAAATAATTTATATAGGTATTAGTGTTAGGATAAACTTATTAAAAAATATTTAAAAATTAATTAAATTCCTTAAAATAAAATATATTTTATTAACTTAATTCAAAAATTTTACATTAATGATGTATTTATATATACTTATAACTAGGATATTTTGCACTTAATTTCAAAAAAAAAATTAAAAGTTTTATTTGCTAAATAATTAACACTTGTTGCAATAATAAAATACAATCAATACAGATAATTTATAAATTGTATACATTATTATATACATATAGGTTATATTCAATAATAATAAGTCACTTGATATTTTTGTTTAAAAATATTCTACAATTACACTATAAAACTAACTTCTAGATTAAGTAAAAAAATGATTTATAAATGAACTTTTAATTAATTAACTTAAAAAAGCAAAAATAATATAACACTTTATTACAACACGTAATGTTTTTCATCATGGAATATTAACGGTCGAAGTCGCGTCTTTTTTAAAAGTCTGTTTAGTTGTATGGGTGTACATTTGAGTTGTAACCACGTTGTAACTATATTACTAACTAGGTACAATTTTTTATACGCAATTTTAACTCATATTGAACTCAAAAAGAACTCAATCAGGCGAAATTAAATGATCAATTTACGATTTTATTGTGAGTTCATAAAGAATTCTTTAAGAATAAACTTTAAATTTATGAATTCATTTTGCTTGCTGGGCTGTATTACTTGCAGTAAATATATAAGATATGTAAGTATGTGATTTTTAAATTTATGTAATATTTATCCAAATTATTTATAAATTTCTTGAGCTTTAGTTTTAGTATCTTTTTTTTTCATAATTTTCTTTTTTTTTTTAATATGCAGAATCTTTTAATGCTGTATTATCAGTTTTTTATTTTAATGTATTTTGGTTCCTCAAAGAGGAACCATTATGATAGTTCAAATTTCGATTTTTGATTTTTTGGCATATAAGCACGTTTTGAGACCCCAGGAAGCTAAAAAACCGGTTTTTAAAAAAAGTATGTGTGTGTATGTATGTATGTGTGTGTGTGTGTGTGTGTGTGTGTGTGTGTGTGTGTGTGTGTGTGTGTGTATGTAACCGGTGAAATTTCACAACCATTATGGAATTAAGACCTAATTTTTTTTTGTAATATTTATTTATATAATTTATTTTATGTAATACCTCATTTATTTCTACGAAAGTCCTTATATTTGAAAGTATGGTTTTTACTCTATATCTCGAATCTGATACTTAATTTTTTGAAAATTTTTTTCCCAAAATTTTTTTCACAAAAAAATACAAAAAACACCAATTTTTTTTTTCTTTTTGGATGTAGTACCTAATTTATTTCTATGAAAGTACTAGGTTTAGAAAGTTTGTTTATAGTAATTTTTGGATCTGATACCGAATTTTTTCAAAAATTTTTCCTCAAAATTAAAAAAACAAAAAAATTAAAAAACCTGCAATAATTTTTTTTTTTTGGGTGAATACTCCATTTAATTCCATGAAAGTACTAATATCTGAAAATAATGTAACCGGCGATATTTCACAACCGTTATGAAATTAAGACCTAATTTTTTTTTCAAAAATTTTTTCACCAAAAAAGCTCTATCTCCTTTTTTTTTTTTTAATTTGGATGTAATACCTCATTTATTTCCACGAAAGTACTTATATTTGAAAGTATGATTTTTACTCGATATCTCGAATCTGATACTTAATTTTTTGAAAATTTTTTTCCCAAAATTTTTTTCACAAAAAAATACAAAAAACAATTTTTTTTTTTTTTGGAAATAGTACCTAATTTATTTCTATGAAAGTACTAGTTTTAGAAAGTTTGATTATAGTCATTTTTTGGATCTGATACCGAATTTTTTTTTTAATTTTTTCTCAAAATTAAAAAAACAAAAAAATTAAAAAACCTGCAGAGTAATTCCATATGAAATGTACAAAAGTTTCCAGGCCGGGTCTTCGAATCGTGCTCTAGATTTGCACAGAGGTTTTTACTTATGAAATGTCCTCTCTCCTACAATTTCAGGTCTTAATATGCTTTCTGGCCGTCGCTGTGAATTTTTGAAATTTTGGCCGTTTTTGGACCCTAAAATGACCAATTTATGTTTTATTCAAAAAATCGATAAAAAAACGTTTAAAAAATAAATCCAAAAGAAATGATCGATCGGAAATTTCCCTGGCTACACGATGGTCTAGACGGTTTTTTAAAATTTTCACGTGAAAAGCGGGAAAATTGGAAAATGTAACCCTGACCCAGGCGATATCATAGCTCTGGTGCCGCTACTCCAAATGACTTCAGATTTGGCATGGAGGTAGTCTTTTGCATATACTTTTTCTTGGTTTTATTTTCAATGTGGTTATTTTCACATAGGAAAAAGTTATATGGAAAATTCTCAAAATTTTCACCATTTTAGGTGCAAAAAACGCTATTTTTGTGGATATTTAATGATTTGAAATCTATAAATCTTTAAAAAAATTAAAAAATATATATAATTTTTCACGAAAAGACATTTTTTTAACCCCCAAAGGCATTTTCTTGTAAATATATGGGCTATTCCCTAAAAAACTGCAATTACCTAAAATCGAAAATAAATAAAAATTCATAATTATTCATTTTTACACCAATCTACCGGTCAAAGAACATTTTTCTTGTTCAAAATAGTTCTGAGAATCAAAAATATAACGACTATAACGAGATGTGATCCATTCAAGAAAAATAAATTAATTTGTCCATTAGAAAATCCATTTTTAGTAGAGTTTTTATGACTGAAATAATTGAATTGAGAATTAATTTACGATTATTAATTTACGGTCATTTTTCTTACTGTTTGTTGTATATTAAATTAAAGGCATTTGTGCTTTAGCTGCTTTAGGTATGCTCCTTCTGTAAAAATTAATCATGTTTAAAAACCTCTGCAATTCCACTACCGTGGCTGGTTTTGGAAAATCTTGAATGACTTGAACCTTTTTTGGCAGTAGTAGTATACCTGAACTATTTACCAAGTTTCCTAAGTATTCGATTTGTGGTTTACCTAAAACACATTTGTTTTTATTAATAATTAAACCATATTTTTTTAATCTTTCGCAGACGATTCTTAAATGTTTCTTGTGCTCTTAAGCTGAAGATGATGCGATTAACAGGTCGTCAATATATGCGAAAACGAAGTCAAGACCTCGCAGTACTTCAACAATGTATTTTTGGAAAGTTTGGCCTGCTCCTGTCAATTCAAAAGGCATAACAAGGTATTCAAAGTTGCCAAACGAAGTTGTAATGGCAGTTTTTTGTATGTCCTCTTGGGCTATTGGAATTTGTTGGTATGCGCGCTCCAAATCTATTGTAGAAAAAATCTTTTTCCAATAAAGGATGTTAACAAAGTCTAATGCATTAGGTATAGAATATTTGTCTGGAACTGTTTTAGAATTTAGGGAACGATAATCTACCACCAGGCTCCATTTGATTTCTTTACGGGATGGATCGGACTTGCCCATGGACTAGATGATCTTCGAATCCATTTCCATTTGAGCAAGAGGTCTAGCCCCTTTTTAGTGGCTTCACGTTTTTCATGACCCAGTAGTCGTGGATGTTCAGCATCTGGAGGCTGCTCCTTTGTTACAATGTAGTGCGCTACCTTAGTTTTGGCAATGCCTTGACTTTAGGCCAGTCCAATAATTTCTGTAAATTCTTTAGAAATATAATCATATTCTGATTCTGTTGTGTTACTTACAGCAAAAATTCCATAGCTACAGCTGTTGACAATGCTCCCTTTTGTGGCTTTTTTTGTCGTACAGTACTTGGCCATAAATGTCCACAAGAAATTTATGATGAGCCAAGAAATCTGCGCCCATAATGAGTTGTGGGATGTCTGATACGAAGAAGTTCCACTTAATATCCCTGCCCAGGTTAAAATCACTTTTCATTTTATTGGTTCCAAAGGTCTTGATGGTCGTTTCATTTGCTGCCCGTATCGTGAAGTTAGTCGGTTGACTGTTGACAGCGTAGTCTTTTGGTAGTACTGAGACTTGCGACCCAGTATCAACCAAAAACTTTTTATTAGACTTTTTGTCTGTAACTATCAGGCAGTTTGTTGCCGTTTCTTCGCCATGCAATGCCTCTACAGCATGACGCACTTCTAGTTTTTTTGGCTGTTGGTGTATTCCAAGTGTTTTTTGTTGGTTTTTTGCACCGACTGGAATCTTCTTTAAACTTATTGTGCCAATAACACCAATCTGGGTTAAAATGTGAATTTTTACCTTTATATTCTCTGTTTTGAGATTTGGACCTGCTTCTGTTGTAGGAATTGTCTCTTTGGCTTCCCCTTCCACGATCGCTCAAGATTTTTACCTGCTCCGTAAGTTTTTCCAACTGCTCTTGGAGCTGCGCCATATTCAAGCTATTGATACGTTCTAGTTTATTTGCCGCATGCGTAGGTCCTTTGGTAGTCGAAATAATTCGGTCAGCCATCGTTGCCAGCTTGTCCAGGTCCTCGACTTCTGATATGCACAGTATTTGTCTGACTTCTGTAGGCAAACTAGACATAAATGAAGATTTGTAATAAAATATAGTGCGGGTTTTGAAAAGTCATTGCCAGCTTTTTCCCTTACTTTGATGGTCATTTGTTACGGTTTAATGCCCGCCATATTTTCGCTTTTAAATAACTCTTGCAGTCTAGATTCTTCAGACTGCAAGTATGCGCTAATGACCTGTTGTTTGACGACCTCGTATGCCGACGAACAATCAGGTACCGGTATTTTGTCTTTTTTGAATCGATATGTGATTTTAGTATGGTTTGGACGCCCATAGGCGTGAAGAATTTTAAAATTTCGGATGTTGTTATCCCATTTATCCTTCATAAAAAAAATCCTATCTAAAAAAACATAGCATTTAGTAGCAAAAGATTACCATGGCAAAGTCTTTGAGGTAAATGACTGATATTACAAAATGGTAGCTTAGTTTAAAAGCGCTAAAAAATTCAAAAACTAAAATATTCATGGAAAACTTCAAAGAAAAACGAAAAACAACAAAAAGTTCAAAGTATAAAAACATTGGTTCAACCACGGGTTATTCTCAGTGTAGAAATAAAATATTCATGAAAAACCATTGTTTCAAAAATCCATAAATTATAGATTAAATAGTCGAAAATTAGCACCTGTGACATGAGGTGATCTATTTCATGACGTGGGTCCCCTCCATAAAGCATATTTTCCGATTTTCCAAGATGGCGGACCAAAAAACATACAAAAAGAAACTTTATATATTGCTAGGGGGTTTTCGAGGTCGAGAAAAACGTTTAATGAGTGAAAATTTTCATATTTTCGCGTAGCATATTTTCCGATTTTCCAAGATGGCGGATCAATAAGAATCCCAAAAATAAACTATACACATTACCAGGGGATTTTCGAGGTTGAGAAAAACGTTTTTATGAGTGAAACTTTACAAATTTTCCGATTTTACAATTTTCCAAGATATTGGTACCAATGAACATCCAAAAAAGAACTTTATACATTACCAGGGGATTTTCGAGGTTGAGAAAAACGTTTTCATTAGTGAAAATTTTCATATTTTCATCCCAGCATATTTTACGATTTTCCAAGATGGCGGACTAATAAACATCCAAAAAGGAACTTCATACCTTACCAGGGGGTTTTTTATTGGTCCGCCATCTTGGAAAATCAGAAAATATTAAAATTTTCACTCATGAAAACGTTTTTCTCGACCTCAAGAACCCCCTGGTAATGTATAAAGTTTATTTTTGGGATGTTTATTGGTCCGCCATCTTGGAAAATCGGAAATATGCTAGAGTGAAAATATTAAAATTTTCACTCGTAAAAACGTTTTTCTCGACCTCGAAAACCCCCTGGTAATATATAAAGTTTATTTTTGGAATATTTATTGGTCCGCCATCTTGGAAAATCGGAAAATATGCTGGAGTGAAAATATCAAAATTTTCACTCATAAAAACGTTTTTCTCGACCTCGAAAACCCCCTGGTAAGGTATAAAGTTTATTTTTGTAAGTTTATTCGTCCGCCATCTTGGAAAATCGGAAAATATTCTGGGGGTGAAAATATGAAAATTTTCACACATAAAAACGTTTTTCTCGACCTCAAAAACGCCCTGGTAATAATGTATAATTTTTCATTTTAGACGTTTATTGGTTAAAAGAATGTTATAAAGTTTATCAGTATTGAATTTTCTTTATTTTCCCGGAAATTTTCTTTTTTTAACAACTAAAACTATTTTTCTAGTTAAAACTCATTGATACCAGATGAAATCAGGTGAAACCAGCCAAAACCAGCCAAAACCGGCCGGTTTTCTCTAACAAAAATAACCACGTAGTCCGACTCCCTGTTTTAGAGACTTAACTCCCTGATTTAGGGAGTTAACTCCCTGAATTAGAGAGTCCGACTCCCTGAATAAAATAAATTAAAAACATGAAAAAAGAAACTTTCCACATTACCTGGGGGTTTTCCAGGTTCAGAAAAACGTTTTTATTAAAGAAAATTTTCATTTTTTTACCCCAGCATATTTTCCCATTTTCCAAGATGGCGGATCGTAAAATATATTAAAAAAACTTTCTACATTACACGGGGGTTTTCCAGGTTGAGAAAAACGTTTTTATCAATGAAAATTTTCTTTTTTTCACTCCTGAATATTTTCCGATTTTCCAAGATGGCGGATCTACAAACTGAAAAAAAGGAACTTTCTACGTTACCTGGGGGTTTTCGAGGTTGAGAAAAACGATTTCCTGAATAAAAATTTTCATTTTTTCACCCCAACATGTTTTCCGATTTTCCAAGATGGCGGACCAAAAAAAAGAGGAAAAAACAACTTTCTACATTACACGGGGGTTTTCCAGGTTGAGAAAAACGATTTTCTGAATGAAAATTTTCTTTTTTTCACTACTGAATATTTTCTGATTTTCCAAGATGGCGGATCTACAAACTGAAAAAAAGGAACTTTCTACGTTACCTGGGAGTTTTCGAGGTTCAGAAAAACGATTTTCTGAATAAAAAGTTTCATTTTTTCACCCCAACATGTTTTCCTATTTTCCAAGATGGCGGACCAAAAAAAAGAGGAAAAAACAACTTTCTACATTACCTGGGGGTTTTAGAGGTTGAGAAAAACGATTTTCTGAATGAAAATTTTCAATTTTTCACTCCAGCAAATTTCTGATTTTCCAAGATGGCGGACCAAAAAAACAGGAAAAAACAACTTTCTACGTTACCTGGGGGTTTTCGAGGTTGAGAAAAACGATTTTCTGAATGAAAATTTTCTTTTTTTAATCCTGAATATTTTCCGATTTTCCATGATGGCGGATCAAAAAACTGAAAAAAAGGAACTTTCTACATTACCTGGGGGTTTTAGAGGTTGAGAAAAACGAATTTATAAATGAAAATTTTCTTTTTTTCACTCCTGAATATTTTCCGAATTTCCAAGATGGCGGATCAAAAAACTGAATAAAAGGAACTTTCTACATTACCTGGGGGTTTTAGAGGTTGAGAAAAACAAATTTATAAATTAAAATTTTCATTTTTTCAATCCTAAATATTTTCCGATTTTTCAAAATGGTGGATTAAAACACAGAAAATAAGAAATTTGTACAAAAATGTATTCAATTGTAAAATATAATAAAATAAAAAAATTGACATATATGCAAGCATATACATATGTAAAAATTTAATCTTCAAAGGCATATTTAATTCCAATGTTAATCATTAAAAAAAAACAATTTATCAATTTCAATTAATAACACTCCTTGTACTTATTTATTTAGGAACTTGTTATGCCTATTTTAAAATTCTAATGCTGTAATTTTTGACATGTATTTGCAAAATTAAATATATTTTATTTACATATTATTTTATTTCATTTTATTCAGAAGTAAAGTCACTGAATTTAGGGAAATATACGATCTTATTATTTTTATTAGCTATTTTTGTTTCACTATCTTGGAAAATCGGAAATATGCTGGGGTGAAAAAATTAAACTTTTGATTCATAAAAACGTTATTCTCAACCTCTAAAACCCCCAGGTAATGTAGAAAGTTCATTTTTTTCAGTTTTTTGATCGACCATCTTGGAAAATCGGAAAATATTCAGGAGTGAAAAAAAGAAAATTTTCATTGATAAAAACGTTTTTCTCAACCTGGAAAACCCCCGTGTAATGTAGAAAGTTTTTTTTAATATATTTTACGATCCGCCATCTTGGAAAATGGGAAAATATGCTGGGGTAAAAAAATGAAAATTTTCTTTAATAAAAACGTTTTTCTGAACCTGGAAAACCCCCAGGTAATGTAGAAAGTTCATTTTTTTCAGTTTTTTGATCGACCATCTTGGAAAATCGGAAAATATTCAGGAGTGAAAAAAAGAAAATTTTCATTTATAAATTCGTTTTTCTCAACCTCGAAAACCCCCAGGTAACGTAGAAAGTTGTTTTTTCTTGTTTTTTTTGTCCGCCATCTTGGAAAATCAGAAATATGCTGGAGTGAAATAAAGAAAATTTTCATTTATAAATTCGTTTTTCTCAACCTCGAAAACTCCCAGGTAACGTAGAAATTCGTTTTATCCTGTTTTTTTGGTCCGCCATCTTGGAAAATCGGAAAACATGTTGGGGTGAAAAAATGAAAATTTTCATTCGAAAAATCGTATTTCTCAACCTCAAAAACCCCCAGGTAACGTAGAAAGTTTTTTTTCCTGTTTTTTTGTCCGCCATCTTGGAAAATCGGAAAACATGTTGTGGTGAAAAATTGAAAATTTTCATTCAGAAAATCGTTTTTCTCAACCTCGAAAACCCCCAGGTAACGTAGAAAGTTATTTTTTCCTGTTTTTTTTGGTCCGCCATCTTGGAAAATCGGAAAACATGTTGGGGTGAATAAATGAAAATTTTCATTCAGAAAATCGTTTTTCTCAACCTCTAAATCCCCCAGGTAATGTAGAAAGTTGTTTTTTCCTGTTTTTTTTGGTCCGCCATCTTGGAAAATCAGAAAACATGTTGGAGTGAAAAAATGAAAATTTTCATTCAGAAAATCGTTTTTCTCAACCTCGAAAACCCCCAGGTAACGTAGAAAGTTCCTTTTTTTCAGTTTGTAGATCCGCCATCTTGGAAAATCGGAAAATATTCAGGAGTGAAAAAAAGAAAATTTTCATTCATAAAAACGTTTTTCTGAACCTGGAAAACCCCCAGGTAATGTGGAAAGTTTCTTTTTTCATGTTTTTAATTTATTTTATTCAGGGAGTCGGACTCTCTAATTCAGGGAGTTAACTCCCTAAATCAGGGAGTTAACTCTCTAAAACAGGGAGTCGGACTACGTGGTTATTTTTGTTAGAGTTACCAGCAAAAACCACTAAAACTATTTTTCTGGTTAAAACTCATTGATACCAGATGAAATCAGGTGAAACCAGCCGAAACCGGCCAAAACCAGCAAAAACCGGCCGGTTATTTTTGTTAGGGAATTGTTAAATTAAAAGTCTTCTAATTTTTTTTATTATAAATTTATATTTAAAAAAGTTAAAGTGTAATTTCCTCATTTAAAATCTTTTTCAGTATTTTTAAAAATCTCAAAAATCTTGAACAGTCTAAGTAAATAATATAGCCAGAAGCCCTGAAGGACTTGGACAAACCTTCTAAAATAAGATTATAACTTTATTCAATATAATTATACGGTAATGTAATTAAACTCCATAAAAACACGAGTTTTTTTTCATAAAATTCATCATAATGAGGGTTTTTCAGAGAGTTGAGGGCGCTACTGAGCTAAGGTAAGTTTGTGTGGGAATTCAAAATTATAAAATATGACTTTCTTTATTAATTAAATATTTAATTAAAAAAACTAATTATTTGGTATAAAAAAGTAATAAATACTTTTAAAAAAGTATAAAAATAATTATTTATTAAATAATAAACAAAATTTTTTAAAATACACTCAGAGATTGAATGTAAATAAGTACATGCATACATAGGACTGGAAGCGAGCTTTCTATTATAAATTAATTAAGGTACCTTATTTTAAATAGATTTTATGATTTTTTCAATTATTAACTTAGTTTTTAAACAAGATAGTATTTTTCGAACCTGGCCGTAAAGTTTAGTATGGCTAAAATCGAGTGTAATTATCATGCAAGTATGCATATGATTTCTGTTTGATAATATATAATATATAATAAAGAATAATTGTGATAATTTATTGTTGAATGACCACTTAATTTTTAAAATGGGTTTTATTTGAAATTCTTTTTTTCATAATATAATTCTTCTAATTTTCAGTTGCCATTACTCGATTTCTTAGATTCAGTTAATCTAAATTTATGAAAATTTTTTCTATACAAATTTTCGCCTTTAAAAATAAAAAATCCCTCTTATTTTTCTTTAATAAAGTATTATAATTTTTCATTACTTTAAGAAAAAATATGCGTTGGACACAAGAAAAAATTTTTTTTTTAAATTTTACCTTTAGTGCTATCTACAAATTGAATTGAAAGCCAAATCTTATTTATTTTTTCCTTGTTTAACAAATAGATATCACTTTTGTGATAATGATTTTTTTAATTTTCAGCCCAAATTAATAAATTTTTTAAATATCTCTTTTACTTATTACTTCCAAATATTTTATATTAAAACAAATTTCGCTTGTGGCAAGCGGAATTCTGTTTGTGGCAAGTGGAGATTTTTTCGTACTTAATAGATGGCAAATAATATGAAGCTGATAAAGAAAAAAGAATTTTGTATACAAAAATTTCATTTATCATACCGTTGCACGAGTACCCCAATGATCAAAAAAGTTTATTTTTTCAAATTTTCTTTACCTATTGTTTAAAAACTGCATTAACAATTAAAAAAATCATTATAAAATCTATTAAAAATAAGGTATCTTAATTAATTTATAATAAAAAGCTTGCTTCCAGTCCTATGTATGCATGTACTTATTTATATTCAATCTCTGAGCGTATTTTAAAAAATTTTGTTTATTATTTAATAAATAATTATTTTTATACTTTTTTAAAAGTATTTATTACTTTTTTATACCAAATAATTAGTTTTTTTAATTAAATATTTAATTAATAAAGGAAGTCATATTTTATAATTTTGAATTCCCACACAAACTTACCTTAGCTCAGTAGCGCCCTCAACTCTCTGAAAAACCCTCATTATATTAGGTCGCATCTGTTCTTTTTTTCCCAAAAAAGTTAACCTGGAGCAAAACTTGGGTAAAACTAAACTGAACGCGCGCTTTTTTTTCATGGCGGTAATTCAAAAAGTAAAACGTTTTTTTAAGATAAAATTCTTTTACTAAAAATTAAATGTCAAAACATGTTTAATATAGCTTTTAATCGATAGCAGTAAATAATCTATTATTTAAAATAAAAAAAATTAATAAAAATTTAAATAAAATACAATCTAACCTGTTGCGGATTGTAACTATTGTAAATATGTCTTTATAATATAATAATGTATACACGCCTTAATGTATATGTTAGAAAGAGATAGGTAATATCAGCGCTACCTGTCAATCGACAGTACGCACTCAGCCGTATACCAGTACACACGTATTAATAAATCATCTTATCATCATATTAATCACAGTATCAGTTATTTTACATCCACTTTCATCCACTCCAATATTCCACCAATTAACCTCTAAATTACTTCAATTTTGTTCATTTGGTCCTTCGATCCTTTTTTGGCTAATAGTTTTTTAATTTAATCATTAAATTAATTAAAAAACTCAGAAATCAGCACGAGGTTTTATAATTTTTTCTTCAAGTGAAAAAGGATATTGGATATTTAAGGTGTATTTAAAGTGGATAATAATAAAATTTACTGACGCTCATCGATATTATTATCCTGTGATTAAATATCAATTAACAGTTTTTTCAAAATTTGTAAAAAGTGATTTACACGTGCTGTTCTAAATTAAATACAATTATATTTGCAAATATAAAGCTAATTATTTGAAAGCAAATAAAAAATTAATGGGTGCGGAAATAATATTTTAAAGAATAAATTATTTAAAAATTTATAAAAATTATAAAACAAAAAGTGTATTACAAAAAAAAAAGAAAATAGTCATAAATCAAGAAGAGGGGGCATAATATATTCATACCAGCGCGTTTCTCTCTCACACACATATTATCAGAAATATAAGCGTCATGCGAACGCATTTTCTCAAGTAGACGACAGCAAACTCCAGTTGCCGCCATATTTTTTATATTTGGGAAGCAGAAGCACGCATTCAAGTTCTTTCTCTCTCTCTCTCTCTCTCTCTCTCTCTCTTCGCTCTCACTTACTCATATCAACGACGACATCATGCAGTAACTAGTATTACGTCATCATATATTCTCTTCGGGGCATCTACATCACGACTACAAGTACACCCACCTGAATATGAAGACGTCTTTTTTCACGTCTTTTTACACATCCTTAATGACGTCTTTTTTCACGTCCTAAAACACGTCCGATTATGAGAATTTCGGACGTGATTTAAGACGTGTTTTAAGACGTCAAAAAAGACGTCTTTTCAGAATTAAAATAAATTTTTTAAAAAAGCTTAAATAAATATTAAAAAATATTTTAATTAATTTTAGCCAATTAAATTAATAGAATAAAAAATAAAATTCAATTGCAATCAAAAATAATAATTCCCTTATGCATTTGATCCACTTTTTCTAATATAATTTAAAAATTAAGTTGTCACTTGACACAACTCCACAATCAAAATTTCATATTTATTATTTACATATTCACAAAAATTATAGAAACTTATTGAATGATTTGAATAATTTTTTAAATTTGAATGATTTTTTCACTTATATATAAAACAATTATTTTAATATTTAAAAAAAGAAAATCTAGTACACTCACAGAGCATCAACAATAATATTAGCAGAAGTCACAATACCTAAACCAGAACTGAACATGCTCATTGTATAACCTATATTATATGCTCCCGCTAACGGATATTAAAGCGCAACATAATAACAAGAATAATATGCGCGTGGCCCACCCATTAATTTGTCTACCCCCTTGTCTACAAATTAATAATTATTCGTTCAAAGACTCATTTGACTTAAATTATTTAAATTATATAAATTTTGTGTAACGTACATTCAATAATTTGTATATGTTATACCAAATGAGTCTTGGCCGAGCTCGTTTAATCCCATTCCTGTTGGACTTCTGTCCGAGAGGAGAGATGGGTTCGCCGCTGCCCTGAGTACAACTCGGGAAGTACTTTTTTTTATTTATTTTTTTTATTTTTTTAATTATTGAATTTTATTTTTTATTCTATTAATTTAATTGACTAAAATTAATTAAAATATTTTTTAATATTTATTTAAGCTTTTTTAAAAAATTTATTTTAATTCTGAAAAGACGTCTTTTTTGACGTCTTAAAACACGTCCGAAATTCTCATAATCGGACGTGTTTTAGGACGTGAAAAAAGACGTCATTACGCGACGGCGCACTGGGCCCGAAGCGTCTGCTCCAATCATTTTCATTGTCTGCAGCGTGGCTAAATATTTGTCTACTGCTGGTGTCTCTTATAAACTTAAGTTACGTTTTTCTTTTATTATAATTTATTTAATTATTTTTAATTATTTTCTTTTATAAAACCGGCTCGGTAGCGCAGAGGTAACGTTCTTGCTTTGTAATATAGTATTATATTATGAAGTGGGTTCGCCGCTGATGCAGAGCAATGATACCTTTTTTTCTAAATAAATATTTAATAAAAATTAAATATTTATTATAAGAAGGGAGAGTAGAGCTGGCTGCCGATCCGCAGGAGACAGATGAAATAGAAAGTGCTATTTACTGTCTCCGTATGTCATGCATAGAGGGCGTTTTTCTAAGGTTTTTCGCGCCTCTTTTAAAGCATAGAGTTGTAGAAATACAACTCTGCGCTTTAAAGACGGAATTGTCAGCATGGCTCCTATAAAAAGTCGGACCTTGGACCGCAATTGGCCTTCCCAAATCCTAAAAAGGTTAAGAGTTAAGATAAGAGTTTGAGAAACGGTTGTTAATGTTCCACCAACCCTGTATATTCCTTCTAATCCTACAGATACACTAACAATTTATCCGCATACGTCTCCAAACCTAAAAAATTATTTCCATTAAAGGAAAAAGCGGTATATATCTCAATATGTATATCGACTTCCGAGGAAATAAAAGCAAAAAATGCGGTTTGGACCGCGGACCGCTTGTGCGAATTGTTGGTGACCTCCGTATAACGAATTGTTCTAAGAGGTTAAACAAACGCATATATATTTTCTTTTATAATAATAATAATACAAAAATAATTAAGCTCTTTTTTCAGTACACTATTTGTAATATTTTATTCTTTTAATTTCTTAAATTTTTTCTAATAAATAAATTCAAAATTTATTTTACAATAATAATTAATATAAAGTTAAAACAATAATTAAAATTCAACTTCACGTATGATAAAATTAAGAAATTCAAACTTCTGTATCGTACAATACTAATATATACTATGTGTTAAAAAGAGATAGAGATGTTGGAAATTCTATGTAGAAAAAGATAGAGATGTTCAAATTTCTATTCTACGCTAAAAATCATTCGAAGAAATCAGATCGTACTCTTACTAGTACCTTATTTCTATACAGCAATCAATGCACTTCAACTCTTGATTTCTTTCGGTGATTAAAACATAATATTTATTTTGTTCTAAATTAATATTTTAAAGTTACAATTTTAATTTTATTAATTAAAATACTATTTTAAGTTCTATAACAAATTAAAATAAAAATTTAAAGTTGTATTATATAAAACAAGAAACTCTATCTCTTACATTTGTCTTTACAATATTCTTAAAATTTTAATTATATGTTATTTATATCTTGATCATATTTCTAATTAACTTGATGTTACCTAGGTCTCTACATTAAATGGTCGACATCAAGAGGTCTATCATAAGCTGTAGCTGTTCGGGCTGTCTTGTCAATCAGTGGGAGTACCTGGACATCATTTGCAGATCTCATCAATCAAGATATAATTTTCTTTGTCATGAGGACTATGTTTAAAATATGTTAGATTTTTATTATTTGCTTTTTAATCATTTACTCAAATATAAGTCGTAATGCTCGATTATAAAATCTATAACGTATATCATTGTTCTCGGGAGGCAAGGTTTAACTTTCTTATTCAAATTTTGATATTTATAATATAATTAAATATTCTTAAATTTTCTATAAAAATTTTAAAAACTTAGTAAATTTTGTCATAAATTATCTAAATACATTAATTATAATGATAATTCATTACGATAATTTCTTGTCTTATAATTACATTTACTTATAATGACATTTCTTACAAATCTTAATAATCCGTATTCTGTTCAAGATAGGAGAGTGGCAGATGTCAAAATTTGTAAATTTATATATTTTCTCTCAACATTTTGCGATAAAACTCAATAATCCGTATTCTAATCAATGATAGGAGAGTAGCAAATGTTTAACGTAAATTCTTAAAAAATCACCGACATTTCTCGACCAAAAACTCATTAATCCATATTCTTATAAAAAGATAGGAGAGTGGTGGATGTCAATCATAGAAATGCATTCTATGTACTACTATAACATGACAAAATTTACTCAAGTTCAAAATCACATAATCTTAAATCCTAAATAATACTCTTAGGTAATTTTTATACTAAAACTTTATTCAATAATAATTCATGCTATAATGTTTTTATACTATAATTTTATAATTTTATCTCAATCTATAATTTAATTAATAATTTTTCATCTGTGATGTAAAATTAAGTGGGGAGGAATACTGAACCACATTTTATAATCACATAGATGAGATAAAATTGTAAAAATAATCTTAAAATTAATCAAATCATGTTAATGAGGTAAATTACTTTTAATTCTGGTTTAAGAAGGTTAGACTGAGTTTCTCAAAAACAATTAAATTATGCTAGCAGATCAGTTGTAAACTATAATTCTTAAACTTAGTCCTCAAATGATTTTTTTTAAATTTATATTTGTTTTGTTAATCACAAATGATAATCGTAAGTACTCTTATTGATTGCTAGGATCGTTTTAATTGGCGATAGTTATTGATAATCATCTTGATTTAAATCAATAATGTAAATCTTAATGTAAATTAATATTATATGTTCTTTAATATTATTGTATTCATTCTCATTGTATATATAAACTCATTTTTTAAACAAAATACTTAAATATCTTCAAATTAATATTATATTCTTTTAATTAAAATTGTGAAGATACAAATCTATAATTATGTATTTAAATTGTTAGACTTTTTTAAAACACATAATAATGTTATTTAAAAAAATTTGTTTGTAAATAATATTTTAATTCTTAAATTCTTTTTCAATTTTTTACTTTTATAAAAAATTAAGCCGGGAGAATGTTGCGGATTGTAACTATTGTAAATATGTCTTTATTATAATATAATAATGTATACACGCCTTAATGTATATGTTAGAAAGAGATAGGTAATATCAAGTGCTACCTGTCAGTCGACAGTACGCACTCAGCCGTATACCAGTACACACGTATTAATAAATCATCTTATCATCATATTAATCACAGTATCAGTTATTTTACATCCACTTTCATCCACTCCAATATTCCACCAATTAACCTCTAAATTACTTCAATATTGTTCATAACCTACAAAATGTTTGAAAAGAGCGCGCATTTTTTTTTTCTGTTTAACTCCAGCTCTACTCTTTCTAGAAAAAAAGAACAGACCTATTTTTTATAACTAAAGTTACTAAACTTTTCCTTTTTTTAGTAAAAAATTGAGTATTGGATAAGTTTTTTGATCATCTTATTCCACCTATAAGGTACAGAAAAAAGATTTGAAAACCTAGACAAAATACATTTTCTATATAAAAAAATAATTTTTTTTAAAGTACAGTAGCAGTCTTTCTAAATTTGACTTACCATTTTTTTTATCAGAATTTTTTAAATGTTACAAAATTTTTTGAAGATTAACCTAAATTCTTTCTCTTACATTTTTAACACTAAAAATATAAAAATAATGATTTTTAGGTTAATTTTACGGAAAAACAATTGATTTTCTATTGTTTATAATTTCTAAAATGCGAAATTTCCCAACTTAGAGTATATGAAGATTAGAGTGTGTCTTATTTTTTTTTCGATATTTTTTGGCTGCCCCCATTTTTTTCGAATTTTTAGGTCATAAAAAACCCCCAGCTCCAAGGATTCTCGATTTTTTTAACCCGTGCCACCGAGAACTTAAAGTTTCCCATTTAAATAACATGGGAATTTTGGGTTTTTAGCTATACAAATTTTTACAAAATCCAAAAAGCGTTTTAAAAAGCTAATTTTTACTGAAAACATACTTTTATATGTTGAAAAGACATGTAAAAAGCCCTGAATTTATTCCAAAGCGTATTTTGGGGCTAGAAACGCAAATTTACATGTTGGCTCATTCTTATAAAACAGAGTTTTTTGGTATTTTTCGATAAAACGCTACAACCTCAAAAATGAACCAAAATACTTCTGTTTAGACTACTTTTTTTTATGTAAAGGTCACCTTTCAAATTCCGTAAACTGCGTTTTTTTATCACTGATTTTCTCAGCGCTATAGTCACGGTTGTTAAAATACCTTGCGCGGGTATAATATACGTCTCTTATAGGTATAATATAAGGTATTTTATAAGTATATTAAGAATCTAGTAACCCTAGATAATATCATTGTAATGTAAGAGCAGAATTTTGTTAATAATTTAAAATAAAAGAAAAAAATACAGTGTAAATAAAAAATAAAGAATGATCTAAAGTTTATGAAAATAAAGTAAGTACATTTTTAACTACAAATTAATGAAAATATTTAAAAAGAAATATTATTTACATAATATTGTCACATTGTATTAACTGATTTTATAAATATTTTTAACAAATTTTTACAAAAATATTTTATCATATAACAAAAACATTAATAAAATTTATAAAATTCAACATAAAATAAAAACAAAATTAATAAAATTAATAAATTTTTACAAACAAGAGAACAAATATAAGAAATTAAATGTAAATTACCAAACATTGTGCAAATTATGTTGTTTTAAAAATATTTTTAAATTTTCTTATTAAACAAAAGAGACAAACATTAAATTACAATAATATGCTTTTAATTTTAGATCTGAGAAAACATAGGCATCTGAATTCTGAATACTCAAGCTACCAAAAAATTGAAAAATTCCTCGCTGAGACATCATCAATATAACTATTGTTCTTCAATTTAGCTGAACAATGTAAGTATAATTTTAATGAATCAACTACAATCAACTTAGATTACTTATTTACCTGAGGTCTAAGCAGTTTAAGTTAATTTAACTAATTTAGTTAATTATTATTTTATCAACCAAAAGGCCTATATAAAATAAAAACCACACGATATGCCCGACTCCCACATAGCTTAAGGAAGACCTTTATTTATAAAGTACAAGACATCCAACACATAACTTAAGTAAGACGTCTAAATTAAAAAAAACGACATGTCAAGCCTAACGTTACCTAAGGCAGATATAGTAGTAGTAGTAGTAGTTTATTTATCTTGCTTAACTTTTTTACATAGTTTTACAAGAGAATATATGCATATAATAAATGTTTAAAAATAAAAAATGTTTACAATATTAATTAAATTATAATATAATATGTAGTTTTACAATGCTTTGCAATATAATGGTAAAATCATTTTGTTTATTTGTATATATATGTCTGTTGCTTCTTATTATTTTTTTTTTTTCAATTTTTAATTTTTATTACTTTTATTACTGTCACAATTATCCTTATTATCATTGTTATTATTAAAATTATTGTTACTATTGTTATTATTATTGTTATTATTATAAATTTTTTTTTTTTTTTTTTTATTAATATTAATCTAAATTTCTTTTTACATTATACTTTTTGTATTTTATAATATATTTTAAATAATTTATGTATTAGTTTTGTGTATTATCTCTATTAGAGGCTATAATGTGGATCAATATGACAATTTTTCTCGCTTTGGTTTCGGTAAGATTGTTTAGTAAATTATAAAATGTTGAGCTTAAATTGTCATCTTGGTCCAATTCTGGAATTAATTTTTTTCTTTGTTTACAATAATACTGGCAATACACTAACATGTGCATGAGATCATTTTTGACATTACAATATTCACAATATTCATTTTCATTAGTTTTAATTGTATTTTTTTTTAGAATTATTCTTTGTACATAAGTATTATACATTCTTAGTTGGGCAATAACTTTTTTGTAGTATGATGGAATTTTCAGGTTCAGGTAGCCTGATTTCATTCCATTATTTAGTAAGCTAGGGTAAATTATTAAAGAGTTTGAGTTTTCGCAGAATTCCTGGTCTTTTATTAACAAGTAATTTTTCATTTTTGTAAGTAGGTTATTTTTTTCTGTTGTCAATTTTTCTAAAGTTATATTAAGCCATGTATCAGATTCGTTTATTTTTTTGAAAAAATATTCATTCACTTGCACAAACCAGTTAAATTTTGGGGATGAAAGATCATATTCTGACAATTTTTTTAGTTTATTGAAGCAAATTTTAGGGTATCTACTGTCTTCCATTTCCAAAATTTTTTGTGTGTAATTTAGGATTAGTTTGAAACATATTAATTCAACGTTATCTAGATTTAACTCTTTTCTTACCACATAACCAGGTGTATTGCAGGGCAAAGCAAGGAGCTTTTTGAAAAATGTATTTTGAACTTTTTCTAGTTCAGGAAGGTGTCTTGGGCACCAAACTGGAGCTGCATATAAAACAGTCGAGGATACAAGCGCGTTAAATAATTTTTTACACGTAAAGGTATCTGTAATTTTTAACCTGTTTATTATATTTATAGTTGGTTGCGTGGCTTTGTAGCCTTTTGAAATAAAATTCCTTACTGTTTTATCGTATGCTCCAGATTGAGCAAATGTAACACCTAAATATAGGTATTCCCTGGCAATTTCTACAGGGGCATTTTTGAAATAAAATTTTTGTTTTGTTTTACCTCCCCTTCTACCCTTTTTAAATATTATTATATTAGTTTTTTTTAAGTTAATTTCTAATTTATTGTTGTCAAGATATTTTTCAAGAGCTTTTAAAAGCCGTTGTTGGTAAATGGCTGGTTCAGATAAAAAGAACATGTCATCGGCGAACGCTAGTAGCGGTGTCGCTATCTTCTCGTCCAGTTGCACGCCCCTAATACCCTCATCTTCCAGACATTTGCCCAGGTCAGCTATATATAGTGAATAAAGCATAGGGCTCAATGTTTCCCCCTGCAATACTCCTTTATTTATGTTACACTTTTCTGATAGACCTTCTTTATTTTTAACTGCCATATTAGCTTTAGTATACAGATCTTTTATAATATTAATAATTTTATTGCTCATTCCTAGATTATTTAATTTTTTCCATAATATGTCATGTGGTACTGAAGGGAAGGCGCTTTTCAGATCCACAGCTAAGGCGTATAATTTACCACATTTTTTTTCTCCCGGCTTTTTTCTAAGATGTATATTTATTATAGAATTTAGTGTAAAAATATTGTCTACCGTGCCTCGCTTTTCTCTGAAACCCGCCTGCCATTCAGGAATTTTTTTGTTACTGTTAGACCAATTTGTGATTCTAATGAGTAAAATTAATGTAAATAGTTTTAGTATGACGTTAACTAACGAAATTGGTCGATAATTTTCTGGGGAAAATTTGTCCCCTTTTTTATAGAGCATCTTTGTTATGATTTCCGCCCAGGAGTCTGGTATTTTTTCTTGTTGCATGATTTGATTAAAAAGTACATTTATATATAATAACCAGTTCTGAGGTAAATTTTTTAGGAATTCATAAGTTATGCCATCCACTCCTGGAGCTTTTTTGTCTTTACATTTTTTTAAGGCAAACTCTATTTCATCAATTGTAATTTCAGCATCCAGAACTGGATCACAGCAAATATGAATTAAGATACATTCATTTTTGTTGATTTCTGGCTTATACATTTTTTTAAAGTAATTAGTCCACGTGATCAGGTCAATATTATCACATTCAGTTTTATTTGTGTATCTAAATGAATTAATTAATGACCAAAATTTTTGTGATTCTTTTGTTTTTGAGATTTCTTCTGCTGATTCTAATAAGAATTTATTTTTCTTAAAATCTATAAAATTATAATATTCTAATCTTTTTTTGTGATATATTTTAACCTGTTCACTTGGGTAATTATCTTTTCTTAAACTTTTTAAAAAATTTCTTATTATTTTTTTCGCTTCATAACATTCTGTATCAAACCAGGGATTTACAACAGAAAAGTTACTATCAATCTTTTTTTCAAATTTAATCATTTTTATTTTTTTTGCAATTTGCTTTATTGTAGATGTTAAGTTTTCTGCCATCTCGTTTAACTCTAAATTTACCTTAGATACCCTATCGGAGTACAGCATTTCATTATAATACTCTAAATTTTTACTTTCTTTCCATTTAATTATGTTTTTATTTATGCTAGAGTTTTTATTTAGAAAGAAAGTATTAAAATTTAGGTATACCGCTACCGGCAAGTGATCAGATAAATTTTCAAGTTCAAATACTTTAAAATCATTGATTGTATACAGCGCTTCCGTATTACAAAGACTTACATCTATTACAGATTTACCTAGTGTGTTAATTGAAGTGAATTCTGCAGGCCTGTCGCTTGGAAATCTTCCGTTGGTAAAGTATAAATCGTTTTTATCGGCAAAATCGATAAGATCACGCCCTCTTCTGTCTATTTCCGTGTCTTTACTTTTTCTCTTTTTTGAGAATATGATGTTATTGTTGAACAGCTGTTCTTGGTTTATCTCTCCTCTGTCAGCAATTCTTGCATTGAAATCACCTCCAATAAATATTTTACTATTATTATATTTTGTGTTAATTTTAATTAATTCTTCTTCTATAATGTCTAATAGTAATTTTGTATCTTTTTTTTGGTTTAAGTATACTAGTCCTATAATTATAGTGTTATTACCAAATAAAGTTTTAATAAAAATATATTCTTCTTTTTTACATATTAATTCTGTTTGTTTATAAATTAATCTATTTAATGCTATGATTAGACCCCCACTTCCCCGTCCTCTCGCGGCATTTTTTACCGCTAATTGATCGAAGATTTCGTGATCATTACTTAATATTAAATTATGATTTGATGTATGCCATGTTTCACAGAAGCATAGGATGTCGCTTTCCAGTAATTCCTCTTTGATGTTGTATAAGTTTTTTTTGCCGGACATGTTCCAGTAAATTATGCGTAAAGAGGACTGGGGGAGGGGATTTTTTTGTCAATTAGCTGTACCTGTGATTGCTTGGTTACTTGTTTTAGCAGAATAATAATTCGTAATCGAATTGTTATGTTTGATTAAATTATGATTTTTATTAAAAATCTTACTTATTTTTTTTTCCTTACTCTCTTCGGGAGATTTCGACTCTTGTCTCTCTCTTTTCTTCAAAGATATCGGGGCACTTGAGAAATTGATCGAATCATTTATTTCGTTATGTTCATCATTATTATTATTGTCATTTCTTATATTATCGTCTACATTATTTTTTGTTTCTTCTAGGAACTTAGTTGCGTCATCCAAGTTGTATTGCTTATTTTCTATGAGTAAACTTGATTTTATTATTTTGCTTTCTATATCGTAATTAATTAATTCACTTTGTATAGATTTTAACTTTTTAAAAATTTCTCTATCCTCTTTGGAAATGTCATTAGCTATATTTAAACCTTTAGCTTTAAGGCTGCCGATTCGATCAAAAAACTTTTGTTTAAACGTTAGCGATGTTAATTTTATAATTACCGGTCTATTTCCCGGTATTCTACCCAATCTACTATAATAGTCAATGTTATCTATTCGCAAATCTACAATTTTTAATATTTCTTTGATTTTATTTTCAAAATCGTCGTTCACTTCTTTTATATCCGGTATGCCATAAATTATTATATTTTTTGCTTTGTCCATATTTTTTAATTTTTCTATTTCATTTTCTAGTTTTTTAACTTTTTCATTGGCACCGTGGATACTGCCTTCATTATTCTTAACTTGGGATTTTAACCCATCGAATTCTTCGTCGTTTTTGTCTAGCCTTAATAAAACTTTAGCTATCAATTCTTTTATTTCACTTCTAGACGGTTCTTTATTGTTTTCCGACATTTTTTTTAACTTAATTTTATTAATTTATATTTAAAAAAAAACGAAATTAAGTATTAAAACCGGTGACTAAAAATTTAAGGTTATGTTGTATACGTCCGTTCCCGACCGATGCTCGCGCCGAACTCCACCTAAGGCAGATATATATGATAATAAAATAAAACGTCATGCCTTACCCACATGACCTAAGGCAGCGGTTTTAAACAAAAAATGAAGCGTCGAGCCTTATAACCATATACTCCAAGGACAAGGTTAATAATAATAAAACGACACGTTAAGCCTTGAACCTGCATAATCTAAGGCAGCGGCCTTTAGTAAAAAAACGACACGTCAAGCATTACACCCACATAACCTAATGCAGCGGTCTTTAGTAAAAAAACGACACGTCAAGCATTACACCCACATAACCTAATGCAGCGGTCTTTAGTAAAGAGCGACACGTCAAGCATTACACCCACATAACCTAATCCAGCGGACTTTAGTAAAGAGCGAAACGTCAAGCATTACACCCACATAACCTAATGCAGCGGACTTTAGTAAAAAAACGACACGTCAGGCATTACACCCACAACCGCTGCATTAGGTTATGTGGGTGTAATGCCTGACGTGTCGTTTTTTTACTAAAGACCGCTGCATTAGGTTATGTGGGTGTAATGCTTGACGTGTCGCTCTTTACTAAAGACCGCTGCATTAGGTTATGTGGGTGTAATGCCTGACGTGTCATTTTTACTAAAGACCGCTGCATTAGGTTATGTGGGTGTAATGCTTGACGTGTCGCTCTTTACTAAAGACCGCTGCATTAGGTTATGTGGGTGTAATGCCTGACGTGTCGTTTTTACTAAAGTCCGCTGCATTAGGTTAAGTGGGTGTAATGCTTGACGTGTCGCTCTTTACTAAAGTCCGCTGCATTAGGTTATGTGGGTGTAATGCTTGACGTTTCGCTCTTTACTAAAGTCCGCTGGATTAGGTTATGTGGGTGTAATGCTTGACGTGTCGCTCTTTACTAAAGTTCGCTGCATTAGGTTATGTGGGTGTAATGCTTGACGTGTCGCTCTTTACTAAAGTCCGCTGGATTAGGTTATGTGGGTGTAATGCTTGACGTGTCGCTCTTTACTAAAGTCCGCTGCATTAGGTTATGTGGGTGTAATGCTTGACGTGTCGCTCTTTACTAAAGTCCGCTGCATTAGGTTATGTGGGTGTAATGCTTGACGTGTCGCTCTTTACTAAAGTCCGCTACATTAGGTTATGTGGGTGTAATGCTTGACGTGTCGCCCTTTACTAAAGTCCGCTGCATTAGGTTATGTGGGTGTAATGCTTGACGTGTTGCTCTTTACTAAAGTCCGCTGCATTAGGTTATGTGGGTGTAATGCTTGACGTGTCGCCCTTTACTAAAGTCCGCTACATTAGGTTATGTGGGTGTAATGCTTGACGTGTCGCTCTTTACTAAAGTCCGCTGGATTAGGTTATGTGGGTGTAATGCTTGACGTGTTGCTCTTTACTAAAGTCCGCTGCATTAGGTTATGTGGGTGTAATGCTAGACGTGTCGCCCTTTACTAAAGTCCGCTACATTAGGTTATGTGGGTGTAATGCTTGACGTGTCGCTCTTTACTAAAGTCCGCTGCATTAGGTTATGTGGGTGTAATGCTTGACGTGTCGCTCTTTACTAAAGTCCGCTGGATTAGGTTATTTGGGTGTAATGCTTGACGTGTCGTTTTTTTACTAAAGACCGCTGCATTAGGTTATGTGGGTGTAATGCTTGACGTGTCGTTTTTTTACTAAAGGCCGCTGCCTTAGATTATGCAGGTTCAAGGCTTAACGTGTCGTTTTATTATTATTAACCTTGTCCTTGGAGTATATGGTTATAAGGCTCGACGCTTCATTTTTTGTTTAAAACCGCTGCCTTAGGTCATGTGGGTAAGGCATGACGTTTTATTTTATTATCATATATATCTACCTTAGGTAACGTTAGGCTTGACATGTCGTTTTTTTTAATTTAGACGTCTTACTTAAGTTATGTGTTGGATGTCTTGTACTTTATAAATAAAGGTCTTCCTTAAGCTATGTGGGAGTCGGGCATATCGTGTGGTTTTTATTTTATATAGGCCTTTTGGTTGATAAAATAATAATTAACTAAATTAGTTAAATTAACTTAAACTGCTTAGACCTCAGGTAAATAAGTAATCTAAGTTGATTGTAGTTGATTCATTAAAATTATACTTACATTGTTCAGCTAAATTGAAGAACAATAGTTATATTGATGATGTCTCAGCGAGGAATTTTTCAATTTTTTGGTAGCTTGAGTATTCAGAATTCAGATTCCTATGTTTTCTCAGATCTAAAATTAAAAGCATATTATTGTAATTTAATGTTTGTCTCTTTTGTTTAATAAGAAAATTTAAAAATATTTTTAAAACAACATAATTTGCACAATGTTTGGTAATTTACATTTAATTTCTTATATTTGTTCTCTTGTTTGTAAAAATTTATTAATTTTATTAATTTTGTTTTTATTTTATGTTGAATTTTATAAATTTTATTAATGTTTTTGTTATATGATAAAATATTTTTGTAAAAATTTGTTAAAAATATTTATAAAATCAGTTAATACAATGTGACAATATTATGTAAATAATATTTCTTTTTAAATATTTTCATTAATTTGTAGTTAAAAATGTACTTACTTTATTTTCATAAACTTTAGATCATTCTTTATTTTTTATTTACACTGTATTTTTTTCTTTTATTTTAAATTATTAACAAAATTCTGCTCTTACATTACAATGATATTATCTAGGGTTACTAGATTCTTAATATACTTATAAAATACCTTATATTATACCTATAAGAGACGTATATTATACCCGCGCAAGGTATTTTAACAACCGTGGCTATAGTCAATTAACCTACTGGTAATTTTCGATTAAAAATAACCAATTTTTGAATTTTTTTAAACTGCTGTCAAAAATGTAATTTTTGATAAAATTGAGCTTTATAGGTCTTGAAAATTTGCTACAAACTTCAAATTTACAAAAACTTTTTACTCACTGCTTTTCAATAAATTATTAATCAGAGATGATAATTTAAAGTCATAGTCCCAATTTCAGGGTTTAAAAAAAAAATTAATTTTTATCATTATCTTTGAAAAACGATATCTTAAAAACTATTTAAAGAAAAGAGACGAGTAAAAAATTTTTGAAAACTTGAAGCTTACAGAAAACTTTTAAGGCCTATAAAACTCAATTTTGTCGAAAATTACAATTTTCGCAGCAATTTAAACAAATTTAAAAATTGGGCCTTTCGAGTCAAAAATTACCAATAGGTTAATTAACTATAGCGTTGAAAGAATCTATGATAAAAATACACGGTGTACGTCGTTTGAAGGTGACACTTACATAAAAAAAAGTAGAATAATCAGAAGTGTTTTGGTTAATTTTTGAGGTTGCAGTGTTTTATTGAAAATTGTCGAAAAACCCCTAGTTTATAAGATTGAGCCATCATGTAAATTTGCGTTTCTAGCCACAAAATTCACTTTGGAATGAATGCAGGGCTGTTTATATAAGTCTTTACAACATATAAAAGTATGTTTTCAGTAAAAATTAGCTTTTTGAAACACTTTCTGGATTTTGTAAAAATTTGTATAGCTAAAAACCCGAAATTCCCATGTTATTTAAATATGAAACTTCAAGTACTCGGTGGCACGGGTTAAAAAAATCGAAAATTAAAATCTTATAACTGGGAGTTTTTTATGACCTAAATATTCGAAAAAAATGGGGGGAGCCCACTGGTGAAAATATAAAAAATTCAAAAATATTCATAAGTGTAGAAAAAAGTAAACATCGTAGTCCAAATTTACGCCAAAGTGTATGAAAGTAGATAAAAAGAGTTCAAAAATGTTGCAAAAGAATTCTCTAAAAAAATACATTTCGATCACAATTCGCCGGTTCCCAAAATTCTTTTGCAAACTTTCAGGACACTTTTACACTCTTCTACTATATTTTTATGCGATTTTGGCTTTAGAAAATCAAGAAAATCAAAAATATCGAAAAAAAAATAAGACACACTCTAATCTTCATATACTCTAAGTTGGGAAATTTCGCATTTTAGAAATTATAAACAATAGAAAATCAATTGTTTTTCCGTAAAATTAACCTAAAAATCATTATTTTTATATTTTTAGTGTTAAAAATGTAAGAGAAAGAATTTAGGTTAATCTTCAAAAAATTTTGTAACATTTAAAAAATTCTGATAAAAAAAATGATAAGTCAAATTTAGAAAGACTGCTACTGTACTTTAAAAAAAATTATTTTTTTATATAGAAAATGTATTTTGTCTAGGTTTTCAAATCTTTTTTCTGTACCTTATAGGTGGAATAAGATGATCAAAAAACTTATCCAATACTCAATTTTTTACTAAAAAAAGGAAAAGTTTAGTAACTTTAGTTATAAAAAATGGGTCTGTTCTTTTTTTCTAGAAAGAGTAGAGCTGGAGTTAAACAGAAAAAAAAAATGCGCGCTCTTTTCAAACATTTTGTAGGTTATGAACAATATTGAAGTAATTTAGAGGTTAATTGGTGGAATATTGGAGTGGATGAAAGTGGATGTAAAATAACTGATACTGTGATTAATATGATGATAAGATGATTTATTAATACGTGTGTACTGGTATACGGCTGAGTGCGTACTGTCGACTGACAGGTAGCACTTGATATTACCTATCTCTTTCTAACATATACATTAAGGCGTGTATACATTATTATATTATAATAAAGACATATTTACAAAAACTAATAAATAAATAAAAAAGTATGAGTATGTGTTCCGTGAGTATTTCTGTGTGTGTATGTGTGAGTGTGAACGTATGTGTGACCGTATGTGTGTTTGTGTGGGTATTTATGTGTAAATATATTTTGGGAAGGGTGGGAAATCTAAATAACTTTAAAAAATTTAATTTTAGGGAATAAATTTTATTGAATAAATAACACATTTTTTATTTTTACGTAAAAAAAAAAAATAAAATTTGAATGTTTCCAAGATGGCGGGCCGATAAACTTAAAAAAATGAACTTTTAATTTTACAAGGGGATTTTTCGAGTCAAGAAATATTAATTTTCGGTGGATATTATTCAATTTTTCTACCCAAAATATTTTCCGATTTTTCAAGATGGCGGACAGAGAAACTTAAAAAATTGAAGTTTTAACTTTACGAGGGGGTTTCTTGAGTCAAGAAACATAGTCTGTTTTTAACCTTTTTATTTCCTTAAAATACCTTGTGGTTAACCATCTGGTAAAATAAAAATTTTCAATTATAAAAACATTTTTCTCCACCTAGAAAACCCCTTGGTAATGTATAAAGTTCCTTTTTTCATGCTTTTTGGTCCGCCATATTGGAAAATTTTGATTGTTACTTTTATTCTACTTCTTTTATTGATTTTTGAAATACCTATACAGGTTTATTGCGTCCTTCTTCTGTTTTTTCTATTAGTTTTCCATAATGGCCATGATTTTTGGTTAAGTCTCTACATTTTTCCAAGTCTTATGGTCCGCCATCTTGGAAAATCGGAAAATAACTTGGGTTGAAAAATTAAATATTTTTCACAAAAAATTCATTTTCCTTGCCCTAGGAAACCCCCGTGTAAAGTTAAAAGTTCATTTTTGTAACTTTCTTTATCCGCCATCTTGTAAAATCGGAAAATATGTTGGGTTGAAAAATTGAATATTTTCCACCGAAAATTAATATTTCTTGACTCAAGAAACCCCCTCGTAAAGTTAAAACTTCAATTTTCTAAGTTTCTCGGTCCGCCATCTTGGAAAATCGGAAAATAGTTTGGGTAGAAAAATTGAATAATATCCGCCGAAAATTAATATTTCTTGACTCGAAAAATCCCCTTGTAAAATTAAAAGTTCATTTTTTTAAGTTTCTCGGTCCGCCATCTTGGAAAATTGGAAAACTAATACTATTTTTCTGGTTGAAACTATTAGAAACCAGGTGAATTCAAATGAAAAACTTTTTTCTCAACCTAGAAAATCCCCTGGTAATGTATATAAAGTTCCTTTTGTCATGTATATTGGTCCGCCATCTTGGAAAAACGGAAAATATGCTGGACAGAAAAAATGAAAATTTTTATTTATAAAAACGTTTTTCTCAACCTAGAAAACCCCCTGGTAATGTATAAAGTTCCTGTTTTCATGCTTATGGTCCGCCATATTGGAAAATCGGAAAATATATTTGAGTAAAAAAATGAAAGTTTTCTTCAACCTTATGGTTTATCCCATGGGAAATCCTCATGGTTCTTTTTGTACGATTCATAGTAAAACGAGGTGCATTCCGTATGAAAACAGGTGGAAACGTGTTAATGATTTTCCGGATTTTTCCGATTTTTTCACACAGACAAAAATGTTTTCTTCTAAGCAAATAATTACAGGTCAAATAAATCCCCGCGGAGCTGAGTCAACTAATTTTACATCAATTCAAAGAATGTTATAAAGTTTATCAGTATTGAATTTTCCTAATTTTCCGGAAATTTTCTATTTTTTTGCAACTGAAACTTATTTTCTGATCATAGCTATGTAAAACCAGGTGGATTCCGGATGAGATCAGGTGAAATTAGGTCAGATTAGCATTAAGCTTTTCCAGAATTTTCCGAGTTTTCCACATAATAAAAAAGTTTTTCCGAGCTAACATATACTGGTAAAATAAATTCGCAGCATAGCTGGATAAAATAATATTAAATCATAATTTACTGTTATTAAGCTTATTCAGGATTGAATTTTCTTTGTTTTTCCCGGAAATTTTCTTTTTTTAACAACTAAAACTATTTTTCTGGTTAAAACTCATTGAAACCAGATGAAACCAGATGAAACCAGATGAAACCAGATAAAACCAGATGAAACCAGCCAAAACCGGCCGGTTATTTTTGTTAGGAAATTCTTTTGCAACATTTTAAAACTCTTTTTATCTACTTTCATACACTTTGGCGTAAATTTGAACAACAATGTTTACTTTTTTCTACACTTATGAATATTTTTGCATTTTTTATATTTTCACCAGTGCCAAAAACTATCGAAAAAAAAATATAAGATCTTATTCGACACACCCTAATGAAGATGAACAGTGCTTCCCTGGTGGAAAAAATAAGTGTCTTAAAATATTCTAAAACATATTAAAAGTTCTAAAATGCTCCAAAATGCCGACCAATGTGTTTTATAGTGCTGAAAAATGTTTTGAAGTTTTTCGTTTTGTGTTAAAATGTTGCAAAACGTTTAATTCTGTTAAAAACTAGCCGAATTCGGCAAAACCTTTTTTTAGCAAATACACTTAATATATAATTTTTATTCAATTAAAAATGACTAATTATTTGTATGTTTATGTATAATATCTTCTTTGGTGTGTATTCTTTGTATGTCAACGTAACCTTTTTAACATAAAAAAACTTGCATATACAAATTTTTGATAAATTATTTTGTTAATATTTATAAAGTATGAATTACAATATTTTCCTATGCTTTTTGCATTGGGAGAGGCCCTAGTTTACTTTTAGATACGTTAGATACCATAGGAACGATTTCATGGAGCGTATTCTTACTAGAATCTGGAGACTCTAGAGTTGAATAGATTGAACTCTAGTAATGATCACTAAAAATTAATTAAATTTTTGCTCAGAAGCGATTTTATAGACCCTGCTCGAGCAGAAATTTAATAAATTTTGAGTCATCCTATATATATTAAAATGAAATAATTTAAAAAATTGACTATTTTTGATTTTATTGGACACGCATTTATGGAGAATTGTACGGACGAAAATACATGAAAGTGGTTTTAAAGTAATCTTTAAAGAAATATCTCCAGACCTTTTTTTAATTTTTAAAAAATATTTAAATGATTTCGAGAAATCAATATCAGAAGTTAGTAGTCGAAAACGCAAAATAATTTCATTTTTTTTCACTAAAACTGATTTTTCTCAGGATCTAAGAGGTTTTTTGAAACGAGGTTTAGTGCAAATTATTCCTAGGAAAAAATGCTATCGATTTGACGTTTTTTTTTTTTAATTTGAGCTCACGGTTCAGAGTTACAACTGTTTGAAGCTAAGAACTTCAAAATTAAAAAAATCAAAAAGTGGACATTTTCAACACTTCAGATCTCGGAATGGATTGTATCAAAATGTAAAAACCAAGTTTCTTTGTATTTATTAAACAATTTTCTAATGGTACTTTTTTTTTTTTTTAATTTCATCCATTCGTTAAAGAGAAATATTAAAAAAACGACTTAGAGTCTACTTTTTTGAAATTTTTTATTTTTTTATATTTAGAACAGCTGATCCCGTATCGAAATAGTCGATCGACTTTCCGATCGAGTTTCCGATCGGATTTCCGATCGGAATTTGATCGAATTTCCGATGAACTTTCGATCGGAATTCCGATCGAAACCCCGATCGAAATTTTCGCCGATTGAGTTTCCGATCAAAAAATTTCGATCGAAACTCCGATCAAAAATCAAAATTCCGATCGACTTTCCGATCAAAAAATTTCGATCGAAAATCCGATCAAAAATCAAAATTCCGATCGACTTTCCGATCAAAAAATTTCGATCGAAAATCCGATCAAAAATCATAATTCCGATCGACTTTCCGATGAAAAAATTCCGATCGAAAATCCGATCAAAAATCTAAATTCCGATCGACTTTCCGATCAAAAAATTTCGATCGAAATTCTGATCAAAAATTACAATTCCGATCGAGTTTCCGATAAAAAAATTTTTATCGAAGTTCCGATTGAGGCATAATTTTTAAATTTTCATATAAAACAATTTTCCGATTCTCCAAAAAATATGAAAAGAGGAACTTGCCTGGGGATTTTCGAGGTTGAAAAAAACATTTTAATAAATAAAATTTTTCATTTTTTTATCCCAAAATATTTTCAAATTTCCCAATAAGGCGGAACAAAAAAAATAAAATGTAGAAATATCTATATTACTAATGGTGGTTTTCAAAATTCAGAAAAACGTTTTCAATTATGAAAATTTTCCGATTTTCCAAGATGACAGATAAAAAACGAAAAACCTGAAAAAATTAACTTTTTATATTACCTATAGGGAATTTCAAGGTTGAAATATGAAATGCCTGAAATTTCTGTCATCTCCTCGAATGCCTTCCGGATGAAAATGGACCGTACGACGGAAAGCATATATAATGGAGGCGTAATTTTTAATTCTTCATTCAAAACAATTTTCCAATTTTCCAACATTGCGGACCAAAAAACATGAAAGTAGAAACTTTCTACATTACCTGGGGGTTTTCGGGGTCGAAAAAAACGTTTTTATGAATGCAAATTTTAATTATTTAGCCCCAACATAGTTTCTAATTTTCCAAGATTATATATCATATTGGAAAATTGGAAAATATATTAGGGCAAAAAATAAAAATTTCATCCATATAAACGTTTTTCTCAGACCCCGAAAACCCCCAGGTAATGTAGAAAGTTTCTATTTTCATATTTCTTGGTCCGCCATATTAGAAAAATGAAAAATTGGAAAATTTGTTTTGGATAAAAATTATAAAATTACGCCTCCAGGATATCAGTTTTCCCTCGTACGGTGCATTTTCATCCCGAAGGTATTCGAGGAGATGACAGAAATTTCCTCCCTGATTTAGGGAGTTAACTCTCTGTTTTAGATGGTTAACTCCCGGTTTTAGGGAGTTAACTCCCTGAAATAACTCTCTGAGCCAGGGAGTATAGCTACGTGGTTATTTTTGTAAGAGCGAAATATATGCTACGGCAAAAATTAAAAATTTTTATCAATGAAAACGTTTATCTAAACTTTTTTTCGCCGAAACCGGCAGGTTTTGGCTGGTTTCGGCTGGTTTCACCTGATTTCATCTGGTATCAATGAGTTTTAACCAGAAAAATAATTTTAGGTGTTAAAAAAAGAAAATTTCCGGGAAAATAAAGAAAATTCAATCCTGATAAACTTTATAACATTCTTTTAACCAATAAACGTCTAAAATGAAAATTTATTCATCAGCAGGGGGTTTTCAAGGTCGAGAAAAACGTTTTTATGATTGAAAATTTTCAAATTTTCACCCCCAGCATATTTTCCGATTTTCAAAGATGGCGAAACAATAAACATTCAAAAAATAAACTTTATACATTACCAGGGGGTTTTCGAGGTCGAGAAAAACGTTTTTATGATTGAAAATTTTCAAATTTTCACCCCCAGCATATTTTCCGTTTTTCCAATATGGCGGAACAATAAACATTCAAAAAATAAACTTTATACATTACCAGGGGGTTTTCGAGGTCGAGGAAAACGTTTTTATGAGTAAAAATTTTCAAATTTTTATCCCCAACTAATTTAATAAAGTAACAAAAATATAAGTAATTTAAAAAGCCACCTTTTTTTTAAAAAATTTATGAAAATATGTGGGAGCACACTAACCTGTTATAAGATTCTTTTAAAAGAAAATAATTTTTTTTTAAATTGGTTTTGTATATAGTCTTATGCCTAATGATTTTTCTTTAGATATAATTTAAAAAAAAATTATTTTCTTTTAAAAGAATCTTATAACAGGTTAGTATGCTCCCACATATTTTCATAAATTTTTTTAAAAAAAGGTGGCTTTTTAAAATACTTATATTTTTGTTACTTTAATAAATAAAATTTTTTTTTTTTTACACGATTATACAAGAGTTAAATTAACATATTTTATTATTTATTTTTTTTTGCATTTATCAGTCTGTATATATAGTGCCAAAGTCGAGGTAATTTCTTGCGGCTTGCACGATATCACGACTCCAGGTTGCCAAAAACAAAAAAAACCAAAAAAGGTTGTTTTTAGAATTGGTTTGCCAAGGGTGTAAACCGACAAAAAATAATTTTTTGAAAAAAAAAAATGCCAGTGAACTGAAAAACTGTTTTTTTGGCACGAAATTGAACCTTGTAAATTAAATAAATGGCCAAAATTTTTTTTTTTTTATTTTGTCGGTTTACACCCTGCGTATTTAATTATTTAATAAAATTAAAAAAAAATTAGGTAAATCGGATGTATACTATTTGAAAAAGAGTTCAAGCCGATTCAAAAAAGGCATTTCAAGAGAAACGCGTTTAAAGTTTTTTTTTAGTATACTTACTTATATGAATATCTTTACAAAAACTTTAATATCTCCTACACGCGTTGGAATTTTATTTCAAAACTGTTTTTACACATTCTTAGATAATTTGTAAATAAAATAAAATAATTTTTAAAAAAATCAAAAATTTTTTTCCGGAAACTGAAATTGCGCCTAAAGATCCTTTTTTTTTTGCATATTTCTGAAAATTAAGCAACTAAATTACATAGTTGTTTTTTTGTTTTTTTTAATTTAATCATAAAGCAGAAATTACCCTAACAAAAATAACCGACCGGTTTTAGCTGGTAAAACCGATACTTCAAAACGACACGTCAAGCCTTACAGTAACGTAACCTAAGGAAGTAGGCTATAATAAAATAACGACACGACAAGCCTTACACTAAAATAACCTAAGAAAGTAGGCTATAATAAAATAACGACACGTCAAGCCTTACAGTAGCGTAACCTAAGAAAGTAGGCTATAATAAAAAACGACACGTCAAGCATTACAGTAGCGTAACCTAAGGAAGTAGGCTATAATAAAATAACGACACGTCAAGCCTTACACTAGCGTAACCTAAGGAAGTAGGCTATAATAAAATAACGACACGTCAAGCGTTACAGTAACGTAACCTAAGGAAGTAGGCTATCATAAAATAACAACACGTCAAGCCTTACAGTAGCGTAACCTAAAAAAATAGGCTATAATAAAAAAACGACACGTCAAGCCTTACAGTAGCGTAACCTAAGAAAGTAGGCTATAATAAAAAACGACACGTCAAGCATTACAGTAGCGTAACCTAAGGAAGTAGGCTATAATAAAATAACGACACGTCAAGCCTTACACTAGCGTAACCTAAGGAAGTAGGCTATAATAAAAAACAACACGTCAAGCCTTATAGTAGCGTAACCTAAGGAAGTATTGTCTATATTAAAAAAACAACACGTCATGCCTTACACTAGCGTAACCTAAGGAAGTAGGCTATAATGAAAAACGACTCTTCAAGCCTTACAGTAACGTAACCTAAGGAAGTAGGCTATAATAAAAAAAACGACACTCCAACCATACACTAGAGTAACCTAAGGAAGTAGATATTTATAAAAAAATAACACGTCAAGCTTTACACTAGCGTAACGTAAAGAAGTAACTAATTATAAAAAAATAACACGTCAAGCCTTACACTAGCGTAACCTAAGGAAGTAGGCTATAATAAAAAAACGACACGTCAAGCCTTACACTAGAGTAACCTAAGGAAGTAGGCATTTATAAAAAAATAACACGTCAAGCCTTACACTAGCGTAACCTAAGGAAGTAAGCTATAATAAAAAACGACACGTCAAGCCTTACAGTAGCGTAACCTAAGGAAGTATTGTCTATATTAAAAAAACAACACGTCATGCCTTACACAAGCGTAACCTAAGGAAGTAGACTATAATAAAAAACGACTCTTCAAGCCTTACAGTAACGTAACCTAAGGAAGTAGGCTATAATAAAAAAAACGACACTCCAACCATACACTAGAGTAACCTAAGGAAGTAGATATTTATAAAAAAATAACACGTCAAGCTTTACACTAGCGTAACGTAAAGAAGTAACTAATTATAAAAAAATAACACGTCAAGCCTTACACTAGCGTAACCTAAGGAAGTAGGCTATAATAAAAAAACGACACGTCAAGCCTTACACTAGAGTAACCTAAGGAAGTAGGCATTTATAAAAAACTAACACGTCAAGCCTTACACTAGCGTAACCTAAGGAAGTAAGCTATAATAAAAAACGACACGTCAAGCCTTACAGTAGCGTAACCTAAGGAAGTATAGTCTATATTAAAAAAACAACATGTCAAGCCTTACACTAGCGTAACCTAAGGAAGTAGGCTATAATAAAAAACGACATGTCAAGCCTTACAGTAACGTAACCTAAGGAAGTAGACTATAATAAGATAACGACACGACAAGTCTTACACTAAAATAACCTAAGAAAGTAGGCTATAATAAAAAACGACACGTCAAGCATTACAGTAGCGTAACCTAAGGAAGTAGGCATTTTTTAAAAAAATAACAAGTCAAGCCTTACACTAGCGTAACCTATGGAAGTAGGCTATAAGAAAATAACGACACAGCCTTAAAATAACATAACCTGTGTAAGGCTTGACATGTCGTTTTTTATTATAGCCTACTTCCTTAGGTTACGCTAGTGTAAGGCTTGACGTGTTATTTTTTTATTATAGCCTATTTTCTTAGGTTACGCTAGTGAATGGCTTGACGTGTCGTTTTTTTGTTATAGCCTATTTTCTTAGGTTAGGCTAGTGTAAGGAATTACGAGTTATTTTTTTATAAATGCCTACTTCCTTAGGTTACGCTAGTGTAAGGCTTGAGGTGTCGTTAGTTTATTATAGCCTATTTCCTTGGGTTAAGCTACTTTAAGGCTTGACGTGTCCTAATTTTATTATAGTTTTCTTCCTTAGGTTATGCTTGTGTAAGGCTTGATATGTCGTTATTTTATAATAGCCTTTTTCCTTAGGTTAAGCTACTGTAAGGCTTGACGTGTCCTAATTTTATTATAGTCTTTTTCCTTTGGTTACGCTAGTGTAAGGCTTGACATGTCGTTATTTTATAATAGCCTTTTTCCTTAGGTTAAGCTACTGTAAGGCTTGACGTGTCGTTATTTTATTATAGCCTACTTCCTTAGGTTACGCTAGTGTAAGGTTTGACGTGTCGTTTTTTTATTATAGCCTATTTTCTTAGGTTACGCTAGTGAAAGGCTTGACGTGTCGTTTTTTTATTATAGCATATTTTCTTAGGTTAGGCTAGTGTAAGGCTTGACGTGTTATTTTCTTATAAATGCCTACTTCCTTAGGTTACGCTAGTGAAAGGCTTGATATGTCGTTTTTTTAATATAGCCTTTTTCCTTAGGTTAAGCTACTGTAAGGCTTGACGCGTCGTTTTTTTATTATAGCCTGTTTTCTTAGGTTACGCTAGTGTAAGGCTTGACGTGTTATTTTTTTAATATAGCCTATTTTCTTAGGTTACGCTAGTTAAAGGCTTGACTTGTCGTTTTTTTATTATAGCATATTTTCTTAGGTTACGCTAGTGAAAGGCTTGATATGTCGTTTTTTTAATATAGCCTACTTCCTTTGGTTACGCTAGTGAAAGGCTTGGAATGTCGTTTTTTTAATATAGCCTACTTTCTTAGGTTACGCTAGTGTAAGGCTTGATATGTCGTTTTTTTAATTTAGCCTACTTCCTTAGGTTACGCTAGTGTAAAGCTTGACATGTCGTTATTTTATGATAGCCTTTTTCCTTAGGTTAAGCTACTGTAAGGCTTGACATGTCCTAATTTTATTATAGTCTACTTCCTTAGATTACGCTAGTGTAAGGCTTGACATGTTGTTATTTTATAATAGCCTTTTCCCTTAGGTTAAGCTACTGTAAGGCTTGACGTGTCCTAATTTTATTATAGTCTACTTCCTTAGGTTACGCTACTGTAAGGCTTGACGTGTCGTTTTTTTATTATAGCCTATTTTCTTAGGTTACGCTAGTATAAGGCTTGACGTGTTATTTTTTTAATATAGCCTATTTTCTTAGGTTACGTTATTGATAGGCTTGACGTGTCGTTTTTTTATTATAGCATATTTTCTTAGCTTACGCTAGTGAAAGGCTTGATATGTCGTTTTTTTAATATAGCCTACTTCCTTAGGTTACGCTAGTGAAAGGCTTGATATGTCGTTTTTTTAATATAGCCTACTTCCTTAGGTTACGCTACTTTAAGGCTTGACGTGTCCTAATTTTATTATAGTCTACTTCCTTAGGTTACGCTAGTGTAAGGCTTGACGTGTCTGTTTTTTTATTATAGCCTATTTCCTTAGGTTACGTTAGTGTAAGGCTTGACGTGTCGTTTTTTATTATAGCCTACTTCCTTAGGTTACGCTAGTGTAAGGCTTGACGTGTTATTTTTTTATAAATGCCTTCTTCCTTAGGTTACGCTAATGTAAGGTTTGACGTTTCGTTTTTTTATTATAGCATATTTTCTTAGGTTATGCTAGTGAAAGGCTTGACGTGTCGTTTTTTTAATATAGCCCGTTTTCTTAGGTTACGCTAGTTAAAGGCTTGACTTGTCGTTTTTTTATTATAGCATATTTTCTTAGGTTACGCTAGTGAAAGTCTTGATATGTCGTTTTTTTAATATAGCCTACTTCCTTAGGTTACGCTAGTGAAAGGCTTGATATGTCGTTTTTTTAATTTAGCCTACTTCCTTAGGTTACGCTAGTGTAAAGCTTGACATGTCGTTATTTTATAATAGCCTTTTTCCTTAGGTTAAGCTACTGTAAGGCTTGACGCGTCCTAATTTTATTATAGTCTACTTCCTTAGGTTACGCTACTGTAAGGCTTGAAGTGTCGTTTTTTATTATAGTCTACTTCCTTAGGTTACGCTACTGTAAGGCTTGAAGTGTCGTTTTTTATTATAGCCTACTTCCTTAGGTTACGCTAGTGTAAGGCTTGACGTGTTATTTTTTTATAAATGCCTATTTCCTCAGTTGACGCTAGTGTATGGCTTGACGTATCGTTTTTTGTTATACCCTACTTCCTTAGGTTACGCTATTGTAAAGCTTGACGTGTCGTTTTTTCATTGTAGATGAGGTTAGGTTAGTTTAAGGCTTGTTTTGTGACTTTTTTGTTATACATATCTTCGACATACTTTCAAATAGAGCAACTTTTTTTCTGATTTCTGAGCCATCAGTTCAAATTTTAAAATTTAATTATCAAGGTTTGGAAAGGGTTAAATTGGCGAACCTGTTAAATGTAATTATTTACATTGTTTTTGAAATTTTCGACCTAAAAAACCTAATAATATAATTGAATTTAATAATGTCTTTTTTAGATTTATGTATATTTTGGGGTATTTGGGGTGTAAATGGACAAATTCAAACCTTTGAACCCGTTGAAAATAATTTAAGACTTAATTAACGAGATCAGCGCCCACGAAAATCGATTAGACCCTTTAAATATTAAAATCTAAATGATTTTGGAAAAATTTTTGTCCAAGGGTTGGAATGGGTTAAAAATGGCCAATTTCACCCTTCAGTTTGAGTTTTGACCTTTTTTCACACTATACCCCTGACTATATTATTTTGGAGTATTTTATTATAATATAAACTTTTTTTTTATTTATATAAAATACTTGATATAGTATATTAATTTGTATTATATTATAATACTCCAATTATTTATGTTGGTGGTTATTAATTTCCCTAACACTAATTTCGAGTTTTATAAACCACCTGATAATCATAGAGATGTTTGTAATACACCGAATGTACCTTTTGTGTATTGTAATACACCGAAAATTTTTTTTTGTTATTTGTAAACCACCAAATTTAAGAATGGAGTATTAGAAAGCGCTGAAGTTGCTTTCGGAGTTTTTTAAAGCACCGTCTAGCCATCTGGTGGTTTGCTAAAGGAAATTTGGTGGGGTTTTTGGGGTCGAGAAAAACGTTTTTATGAATGAAAATTTTCATTTTTTTGCGTTAAAACGTTTTTCTCAACCTTGATAATTTGTAGGTAGTATAGAAAGTTCTTCTTCATGCTTTTTGCCCCGTCATATTGGGAAATTGGAAAATCTGTTGGGGCTAAAAAATTAAAATTTTCATTAATAAAAACTTTTTCCTCGGCTTCGAAAACCCCCAGGTAATGTTGTAAGATTTATTTTCATGTTTTTTGATCCGCCATCTTGGAAAATTGGAAAATATTTTGGCACAAAAAATAAAAATTTCATTCATAAAAACGTTTTTCTCGACCCCGAAAACCTCCAGATAATGTTGTAAGATTTATTTTCATGTTTTTTGGTCATCCATCTTGGAAAATTAGAAACTATGTTGGGGCTAAATAATTAAAATTTGCATTCATAAAAACGTTTTTCTCGACCCCGAAAACCCCCAGGTAATGTAGAAAGTTTCTACTTTCATGTTTTTTGGTCCGCAATGTTGCACATACAGCACAAAACGTTATTTAGGTCCGCTTTTTTCCTGGAAGCTAAACGTTTTAGAAACGTTTCAGAAAAAAAAAATTTTTTTGGTCAAAAAAATTAAATTTTTTTTTTGCTAACTGATTATTTATAAAAAAAAAAAATGAGAAAAAAAATTTTTTCAGGTTTTTCGTTTTTTATCTGTCATCTTGGAAAATCGGAAAATTTTCATAATTGAAAACGTTTTTCTGAATTTTGAAAACCACCATTAGTAATATAGATATTTCTACATTTTATTTTTTTTGTTCCGCCTTATTGGGAAATTTGAAAATATTTTGGGATAAAAAAATGAAAAATTTTATTTATTAAAATGTTTTTTTCAACCTCGAAAATCCCCAGGCAAGTTCCTCTTTTCATATTTTTTGGAGAATCGGAAAATTGTTTTATATGAAAATTTAAAAATTATGCCTCAATCGGAACTTCGATAAAAATTTTTTTATCGGAAACTCGATCGGAATTGTAATTTTTGATCAGAATTTCGATCGAAATTTTTTGATCGGAAAGTCGATCGGAATTTAGATTTTTGATCGGATTTTCGATCGGAATTTTTTCATCGGAAAGTCGATAGGAATTATGATTTTTGATCGGATTTTCGATCGAAATTTTTTGATCGGAAAGTCGATCGGAATTTTGATTTTTGATCGGATTTTCGATCGAAATTTTTTGATCGGAAAGTCGATCGGAATTTTGATTTTTGATCGGAGTTTCGATCGAAATTTTTTGATCGGAAACTCGATCGGCGAAAATTTCGATCGGGGTTTCGATCGGAATTCCGATCGAAAGTTCATCGGAAATTCGATCAAATTCCGATCGGAAATCCGATCGGAAAGTCGATCGACTATTTCGATACGGGATATCCATTTTTTATATGATTTTATATATTTTATATTTTATTTTCTTAAAAAAAACCTAAATGCTATCATAAACATTTCATAAAAATATATAAAATGAAAAAAATATTTAAATGCAATCATTGTATAAAAATATTTGAAATTCCAACTTTTCTATTAAACAAGAGACAGTTAGAAAAAAAATTATAATGGAATGAAATAAAATTAAAATTTTTAATGAAATTAAAAAAATTTTTCAATGCAATCATTGCTAAAAAATTTTTGAAAATTAAAAAATTTTTCAATGCAATCATTGCATAAAAATTTTTAAAATTAAAAAAATATTTAAATGCAGTCATTGCTAAAAAATTCTTGATATTGAAAAAATATTTCAGTGCAATCATTGCATAAAAATTTTTGAAAAAATTTTAAACAAATTTTATATGCAATCATTGCTAAAAAATTTTTGAAAATTAAAAGATATTTCAATGCAATCATTGCTAAAAAATTTTTGAAATATAAAAAATATTTCAATGCAATCATTGCTAAAAAATTTTTGAAAATTAAAAAATTTTTCAATGCAATCATTACATAAAAATTTTTAAAAATTAAAAGATATTTCAATGCAATCATTGCTGAAAAATTTTTTTGAAATTAAAATAATACTTCAATGCAAACATTGCTAAAAAATTTTTGAAATATAAAAAATATTTCAATGCAATCATTGCATAAAAATTTTTAAAATTAAAAAAATATTTCAATGCAATCATTGGTAAAAAATTGTTGAAATTGAAAAAATATTTCAATGCAATCATTGCTAAAAAATTTTTGAAAATTAAAAAATTTTTCAATGCAATCATTTCTAAAAAATGCAATTATTGCAAACAAATATTTGAAATTCCAATTTTTTTATTAAACAAGAAACAGTTAGAAAAAAATTTCTAATGACCAAATTAAAAAAGTATTTCGATACAATAATTGCATATAAATTTTTGAAATGACAAAAATATTTTAATGCAATCATTGGAATGAAATTTAAAAAATATTTTAATTTTAAAAAATATTTTAATTTTAAAAATATTTTAACGAATTAGAGTCTAATTTTTTGAATTTTTTATTTTTTTATATTTAGGACAGCTGATATCCATTTTTTATATTATTTTAAGTATTTTATATTTTATTTCTTTAAAAAAAATTTAATTTCTACCATTGCATAAAAATATATCTAATTAAAAAAATAATTAAATGCAATCATTGTATAAAAATATTTGAAATTCCAACTTTTCTATAAAACAGGAGACTGTTAGAAAAAAATTTATAATGGCATATAGTTTCTGATAAAGTCAATAAAAAAATACAATTTTCTTATAAAACAACACAAATACAAAAAAAATTTCAATGCAATCATTGCATAAAAATAGAAAATTATAAAAATAAAAATTTAATTTTTAAAATATTTTTATACAATTATCATATAAAACAGGACACTATTAGAAAAAAATTTTAAATGATGTATAGTTTCTGCTAAAGTCAATAAAAAAATTTCAATGCTATCATTGCATAAAAACTTTTGAAATTCCAACTATTGTATAAAACAGTATAATATTAGAAAAAATTTAGAATAGCGTACAGTTTCTGCTAAAGTCAATAATAATATTTCAATGCAATAATTGCATAAAAATATTTGAAATACCAACTTTTGTATAAAACAGGACACTATTCGAAAAACATTCAGATTGACGTATAGTTTCTGCCAAAGTCAATAAAAATTTTTCAATGTTAACATTGCATAAAAATATTTGAAATCTTAACTTTTGTCTAAAACACAACAATATTCAAAAAAATTTAGAATGGCGTATAGTTTCTGCCAAAGTCAATAAAAATATTTCAATGTTAACATTGCATAAAAATATTTGAAATCCCAACTTTTATATATAACAAAGCATTATTCAAAAAAATTTAGAATGGAGCACAGTTTCTGCTAAAGTCAATAATAATATTTCAATGCAATAATTGCATAAAAATATTTGAAATTCCAACTTTTGTATAAAACAGTACACTATTAGAAAAAATTTAGAATAACGTACAGTTTCTGCTAAAGTCAATAAAAATATTTCAATGCAATCATTGCATAAAAATATTTGAAATTCCAACTTTTGTATAAATCAGTACACTATTAGAAAAAATTTAGAATAGCGTACAGTATCTGCCAAAGTGAATAAAAATATTTCAATGCAATCTTAGCATAAAAATATATGAAATCCCAACTTTTGTATAAAACAGGACACTATTCGAAAAACATTCAGATTGATGTATAGTTTCTGCCAAAGTCAATAAAAATATTTCAATGTTAACATTGCATAAAAATATTTGAAATCCCAACTTTTATATATAACAAAGCATTATTCAAAAAAATTTAGAATGGAGTACAGTTTCTGCTAAAGCCAATAATAATATTTCAATGCAATAATTGCATAAAAATATTTGAAATTCCAACTTTTGTGTAAAACAGTACACTATTAGTAAAAATTTAGAATATCGTACAGTTTCTGCTAAAGTCAATAAAAATATTTCAATGCAATCATTGCATAAAAATATTTGAAATTCCAACTTTTGTATAAATCAGTACACTATTAGAAAAAATTTAGAATAGCGTACAGTATCTGCCAAAGTGAATAAAAATATTTCAATGCAATCGTAGCATAGAAATATATGAAATCCCAACTTTTGTATAAAACAGGACACTATTCGAAAAACATTCAGATTGACGTATAGTTTCTGCCAAAGTCAATAAAAATATTTCAATGTTAACATTGCATAAAAATATTTGAAATCCCAACTTTTATATATAACAAAGCATTATTCAAAAAAATTTAGAATGGAGTACAGTTTCTGCTAAAGCCAATAATAATATTTCAATGCAATAATTGCATAAAAATATTTGAAATTCCAACTTTTGTATAAAACAGGACACTATTCGGAAAACATTCAGTTTGACGTATAGTATCTGCCAAAGTGAATAAAAATATTTCAATGTTAACATTGCATAAAAATATTTGAAATCCCAACTTTTATATATAACAAAGCATTATTCAAAAAAATTTAGAATGGAGTACAGTTTCTGCTAAAGCCAATAATAATATTTCAATGCAATAATTGCATAAAAATATTTGAAATTCCAACTTTTGTGTAAAACAGTACACTATTAGTAAAAATTTAGAATATCGTACAGTTTCTGCTAAAGTCAATAAAAATATTTCAATGCAATCATTGCACAAAAATATTTGAAATTCCAACTTTTGTATAAATCAGTACACTATTAGAAAAAATGTAGAATAGCGTACAGTATCTGCCAAAGTGAATAAAAATATTTCAATGCAATCGTAGCATAGAAATATATGAAATCCCAACTTTTGTATAAAACAGGACACTATTCGAAAAACATTCAGATTGACGTATAGTTTCTGCCAAAGTCAATAAAAATATTTCAATGTTAACATTGCATAAAAATATTTGAAATCCCAATTTTTATATATAACAGAGCATTATTCAAAAAAATTTAGAATGGCATATAGTTTCTGCTAAAGTCAATAAAATATTTTAATGCTATCATTGCATAAAAATTTTTTAAATTCCAACTTTTGTATAAAACAGGACACTATTCGAAAAACATTCAGATTGATGTATAGTTTCTGCCAAAGTCAATAAAAATATTTCAATGTTAACATTGCATAAAAATATTTGAAATCCCAACTTTTATATATAACAAAGCATTATTCAAAAAAATTTAGAATGGAGTACAGTTTCTGCTAAAGTCAATAATAATATTTCAATGCAATAATTGCATAAAAATATTTGAAATTCCAACTTTTGTATAAAACAGTACACTATTAGAAAAAATTTAGAATATCGTACAGTTTCTGCTAAAGTCAATAAAAATATTTCAATGCAATCATTGCATAAAAATATTTGAAATTCCAACTTTTGTATAAATCAGTACACTATTAGAAAAAATTTAGAATAGCGTACAGTATCTGCCAAAGTGAATAAAAATATTTCAATGCTATCTTAGCATAAAAATATATGAAATCCCAACTTTTGTATAAAACAGGACACTATTCGAAAAACATTCAGATTGATGTATAGTTTCTGCCAAAGTCAATAAAAATATTTCAATGTTAACATTGCATAAAAATATTTGAAATCCCAACTTTTATATATAACAAAGCATTATTCAAAAAAATTTAGAATGGAGTACAGTTTCTGCTAAAGTCAATAATAATATTTCAATGCAATAATTGCATAAAAATATTTGAAATTCCAACTTTTGTATAAAACAGTACACTATTAGAAAAAATTTAGAATAGCGTACAGTATCTGCCAAAGTGAATAAAAATATTTCAATGCAATCGTAGCATAAAAATATATGAAATCCCAACTTTTGTATAAAACAGGACACTATTCGAAAAACATTCAGATTAACGTATAGTTTCTGCCAAAGTCAATAAAAATATTTCAATGTTAACATTGCATAAAAATATTTGAAATCCCAATTTTTATATATAACAGAGCATTATTAAAAAAATTTAGAATGGAGTACAGTTTCTGCTAAAGTCGATAATAATATTTCAATGCAATCATTGCATAAAAATATGTGAAATCTTAACTTTTGAAAAAAACACAACACTTTTCAAAAAAATTTAGAATGGCATATAGTTTCTGCTAAAGTCAATAAAAATATATTAATGCAATAATTGCATAACAATATTTGAATTTCCAACTTTTGTATAAAACAGTACACTATTAGAAAAAATTTAGAATAGCGCACAGTTTCCGCTAAAGTCAATATTTGGTCAATAAATTCAAAAAATATTCTAAACAAATATTTCAATGCAATCATTGCATAAAAATATATGAAATACCAACTTTTGTATAAAACAGGACACTATTCGAAAAAATTTAGAATAGCGCACAGTTTCCGCTAAAGTCAATATTTGGTCAATAAATTCAAAAAATATTCTAAACAAATATTTCAATGCAATCATTGCATAAAAATATATGAAATACCAACTTTTGTATAAAACAGGACACTATTCGAAAAACATTCAGATTGACGTATAGATTCTGCCAAAGTCAATAAAAATATTTCAATGTTAAGGTAGTTCACCAGTAATTTAGACGACAATAGAAATCGCTAAAATTTTTATAGGGGCTTCATATTATAATAATACACATAAAAATGGAGTACAGTTTCTGCTAAAGTCGATAATAATATTTCAATGCAATCATTGCATAAAAATATGTGAAATCTTAACTTTTGAAAAAAACACAACACTTTTCAAAAAAATTTAGAATGGCATATAGTTTCTGCTAAAGTCAATAAAATATTTTAATGCTATCATTGCATAAAAATTTTTTAAATTCCAACTTTTGTATAAAACAGTACACTATTCGAAAAACATTCAGATTGATGTATAGTTTCTGCCAAAGTCAATAAAAATATTTCAATGTTAACATTGCATAAAAATATTTGAAATGGCAATTTTTATATATAACAAAGCATTATTCAAAAAAATTTAGAATGGAGTACAGTTTCTGCTAAAGTCAATAAAAATATTTCAATGCTATCATTGCATAAAAATATTTGAAATCCCAATTTTTATTTAAAACAGAGCATTATTCAAAAAAATTTAGAATGGAGTACAGTTTCTGCTAAAGTCAATAATAATATTTCAATGCAATCATTGCATAAAAATATTTTAAATTACAACTTTTGTATAAAACAGGACATTAATCGAAAAAAATTTATAATAGCATATAGTTTCTGCTAAAGTCGGTAAAAATATTTCAATGCAATCATTGCATAAAAATATTTGAAATGCCAATTTTTATGTATAACAGAGCATTATTAAAAAGAATTTAGAATGGCGGATAGTTTCTGCTAAAGTCAATAAAAATATTTCTATGCTAACATTGCATAAAAACATTTTAAATTACAATTTTTATATAAAACAGGACACTATTAGAAAAAAATTTAAAATGATGTATAGTTTCTGCTAAAGTCAATAAAAAAATTTCAATGCTATCATTGCATAAAAACTTTTGAAATTCCAACTTTTGTATAAAACAGTATAATATTAGAAAAAATTTAGAATAGCGTACAGTTTTTGCTAAAGTCAATAAAAATATTTCAATGCAATCATTGCATAAAAATATGTGAAATCTTAACTTTTGAAAAAAACACAACACTTTTCAAAAAAATTTAGAATGGCATATAGTTTCTGCTAAAGTCAATAAAATATTTTAATGCTATCATTGCATAAAAATTTTTTAAATTCCAACTTTTGTATAAAACAGTACACTATTCGAAAAACATTCAGATTGATGTATAGTTTCTGCCAAAGTCAATAAAAATATTTCAATGTTAACATTGCATAAAAATATTTGAAATGGCAATTTTTATATATAACAAAGCATTATTCAAAAAAATTTAGAATGGAGTACAGTTTCTGCTAAAGTCAATAAAAATATTTCAATGCTATCATTGCATAAAAATATTTGAAATCCCAATTTTTATTTAAAACAGAGCATTATTCAAAAAAATTTAGAATGGAGTACAGTTTCTGCTAAAGTCAATAATAATATTTCAATGCAATCATTGCATAAAAATATTTTAAATTACAACTTTTGTATAAAACAGGACATTAATCGAAAAAAATTTATAATAGCATATAGTTTCTGCTAAAGTCGGTAAAAATATTTCAATGCAATCATTGCATAAAAATATTTGAAATGCCAATTTTTATGTATAACAGAGCATTATTAAAAAGAATTTAGAATGGCGGATAGTTTCTGCTAAAGTCAATAAAAATATTTCTATGCTAACATTGCATAAAAACATTTTAAATTACAATTTTTATATAAAACAGGACACTATTAGAAAAAAATTTAAAATGATGTATAGTTTCTGCTAAAGTCAATAAAAAAATTTCAATGCTATCATTGCATAAAAACTTTTGAAATTCCAACTTTTGTATAAAACAGTATAATATTAGAAAAAATTTAGAATAGCGTACAGTTTTTGCTAAAGTCAATAAAAATATTTCAAAGCAATCATTGCATAAAAATATTTGAAATGCCAATTTTAATATATAAAAGAGCATTATTCAAAAAAAATTTAGAATGGCGTATAGTGTCTGCTAAAGTCGGTAAAAATATTTCAATGCAATCATTGCATAAAAATATTTGAAATGCCAATTTTTATGTATAACAGAGCATTATTAAAAAGAATTTAGAATGGCGGATAGTTTATGCTAAAGTCAATAATAATATTTCAATACAATCATTGCATAAAAATATTTGAAATTACATTTTTTATATAAAACAGTACACTAATCGAAAAAAATTTAGAATAGCGTTTAGTTTCTGCTAAAGTCAATAAAAATATTTCAATGCTATCATTGCATAAAAATATTTGAAATTCCAACTTTTATATAAAACACTATTACAAAATTTATAGGACACTATTACAAAAAAATTTAGAATGACGTATAGTTTCTGCTAAAGTCAATAAAAATATTTGAAAATACAATTTTTACAAATAAAAAATTCAAAAATATAAAAATACAAAATACACACCCGACAACTCGTATTTAAATTTTTAGAAGTTTTTCAAATTGTGGACAATCAATATGAGTTTATCTTTTTAAGTTGTTAACGAAAAAAAAATTAAAGTGGGGTATAGTTTCTGTTAAATTCATTACTAATATTTCAATGCTATCATTGCATAAAAACATTTGAAATTACAACTTTTATATAAAAAAGGACACTTTTCGAAATAAAATTAAAGTGAGTTATATATATTTTCTGCTAAATTAATTACTAATATTTCAATGCAATTGAAATTACAACTTTTCTAAAAATCAGGCTACTATTCGAAAAAAATTGAAAAAGGGGTATATTTTGCTACATTTAATACATATATTTCAATGCTATCATTGCATAAAAATATTTGAAATTACAAGATTTCTATAAAACAGGACAATATTCAAAAACATTTAGGTTGGGTATATTTTGCTAAATTCAATACTAATAATTTAATGCTATTATTGCATAAAAACAATTGAAATTACAACATTTCTATAAAACACGACGGAATTCGAAAACAGTGGAGTATATTCTGCTAAATTCAATACCTATATATTAATACTATTATTGCATAAAAACAATTGAAATTACACTTTTTCTATAAAACAGGACACTTTTCGAAAAAAAATTAAAGTGAAGTATAGTTTCTGCTAAATTCAATACTATTATTTCAATGGATAAACCCAATAATTCAGTAAATCGGACTCTGAGTCTTTTTTTTGCTATTTATTTTTAATGAATACATTAAATAAAAAACAAAAAAAAATCGGCTTTAGAAAAGCGTTTAATAAATACAATGCATTTTGTTTTTTATATATTTTGATACAAACCATTTTAAGATATGAAGTAAAGAAAATGCCCAATTTTTGAGTTTTTAAATTTTGTACTTCTTAGCTTTAAACAGTTATAACTCTGTGCCGTGAGCTAAAATTAAAAAAAAAGCAGGCAAGGCCTGGGTGCTTCTCTGGAAGCACGCTGGAAGGTTCCCTTCTATATCTTAGAATACGTTAAGGACCTCTTATTATTCTATAATATATTGTTTCCCTATGTAAAAATAATAATAATAATAAAACGTGTCGATCGTTGTATCGTGTCGTTTTTTGAAATATTTACTCTTCTGTATTGCAAAAGCATTTAATGTATGGGACCGTGTAAACGTCGAACAGCATGGAAAGTATACGACTCTGGGGTACGTGAATATAGAAAGTAAACTTCAAAAACGTTGTATATACGCATATATTAAAAACTCACTCTGCCATGTGATATTATTATTATTATTATTATTATACATACAAAAAATAGGCCGCTTCTCTTTATCCTATATTATTATGTCCATTCGTATACCTAATACTATAATACTATTATACCTTCTTTTTTGGAGGGAGGTAGGCCGCTTTTTTATTTTATATTTACAACACATATACCGCATGTGACAATCTCGTTGTATGGTGATTATAAATTTATATAAAAGTTTTCTTATTTTTATTCTGTATATTTTCTATATATAAAATTTAATAACAAAAATAAATAAAAAATAATAATATTAATAATAATATTAAAAAATTTAAAAAAAACAAGTGAAGAAAAACGGTTGTATACATAGTTGTATATAATTATAAATTCATTGTCATATGGGTATTATGAGAAAAAAAAAGAGAGAATGAAAAACACGAGTAGTGGTAGTATGAAGAATAATAATATACGTTTATATATTTTTTGGTAGGATATATCTTGCGCATGGCAACTGCTACTCTTTCTTCTATTTATCTCCTGTTCGTTTTTATAGTATATACTAAACGATTCGTAAGGCCCTCTGATTAACTATGTTAAAAAAAAAAAATAATAATAATATTACGTGTCGTTCCATCGTGTCATTTTTTGAAATATTTACTCCCCTGCATGGCAAAAGCATTGAATGTATGGGACCGTGTAAACGTCGAATAGCATGGAAGTATATGGCGGGGGTGGGTCACGTGCGTATAGAAGGGAACCTTCAAAAAAAGCGTCAACTCGATAGCATTTTTTACAAGGAGTAATTTGCACCGAAGCTCTTTTGTTTTATATATGAAATGACTTAAAAATTTGAATATGAAATAATATAGACATTGGCAGTCCTAAGAATAATAAAAAAAAAAAAAATTTTTTAAATTTAACTGTATAGTAAAATTCATATTGTCTGTTTACAATATGAAAAAACTACAATAATTTCAATCTGTATTTCTGGCTATTTTATATATGAAAAATTAAAAAAATTTCACTATGTAATAATATAGATATAGGCAGTCCTAAGAATGAAAAAAAAAATAAAAATATTTAACTGTATATCTCTAACAAAAATAACCACGTAGTCCGACTCCCTGAATTCAGGGAGTCGGACTCCCTGTTTTAGAGAGTTAACTCCCTGATTTAGGGAGTTAACTCCCTGAATTAGAGAGTCCGACTCCCTGAATAAAATAAATTAAAAACATGAAAAAAGAAACTTTCCACATTACCTGGGGGTTTTCCAGGTTGAGAAAAACGTTTTTATTAAAGAAAATTTTCATTTTTTTACCCCAGCATATTTTCCCATTTTCCAAGATGGCGGATCGTAAAATATATTAAAAAAACTTTCTACATTACACGCGGGTTTTCCAGGTTGAGAAAAACGTTTTTATTAATGAAAATTTTCTTTTTTTCACTCCTGAATATTTTCCGATTTTCCAAGATGGCGGATCTACAAACTGAAAAAAAAGGAACTTTCTACGTTACCTGGGGGTTTTCGAGGTTCAGAAAAACGATTTTCTGAATAAAAATTTTCATTTTTTCACCCCAGCATATTTTCCCATTTTCCAAGATGGCGGATCGTAAAATATATTAAAAAAACTTTCTACATTACACGCGGGTTTTCCAGGTTGAGAAAAACGTTTTTATCAATGAAAATTTTCTTTTTTTCACTCCTGAATATTTTCCGATTTTCCAAGATGGCGGATCTACAAACTGAAAAAAAGGAACTTTCTAAGTTACCTGGGAGTTTTCGAGGTTGAGAAAAACGATTTTCTGAATAAAAATTTTTATTTTTTCACCCCAACATGTTTTCCTATTTTCCAAGATGGCGGACCAAAAAAAAGAGGAAAAAACAACTTTCTACATTACCTGGGGGTTTTAGAGGTTGAGAAAAACGATTTTCTGAATGAAAATTTTCAATTTTTCACCACAACATGTTTTCCGATTTTCCAAGATGGCGGACAAAAAAAACAGGAAAAAAAACTTTCTACGTTACCTGGGGGTTTACGAGGTTGAGAAAAACGAATTTATAAATGAAAATTTTCTTTTTTTCACTCCAGCATATTTCTGATTTTCCAAGATGGCGGACCAAAAAAACAGGAAAAAACAACTTTCTACGTTACCTGGGGGTTTTCGAGGTTGAGAAAAACGATTTTCTGAATGAAAATTTTCGTTTTTTAATCCTGAATATTTTCCGATTTTCCATGATGGCGGATCAAAAAACTGAAAAAAAGGAACTTTCTACATTACCTGGGGGTTTTAGAGGTTGAGAAAAACGAATTTATAAATGAAAATTTTCTTTTTTTCACTCCTGAATATTTTCCGAATTTCCAAGATGGCGGATCAAAAAACTGAATAAAAGGAACTTTCTACATTACCTGGGGGTTTTAGAGGTTGAGAAAAACAAATTTATAAATTAAAATTTTCATTTTTTCAATCCTAAATATTTTCCGATTTTTCAAAATGGTGGATTAAAACACAGAAAATAAGAAATTTGTAAAAAAATGTATTCAATTGTAAAATATAATAAAATAAAAAAATTGACATATATGCAAGCATATACATATGTAAAAATTTAATCTTCAAAGGCATATTTAATTCCAATGTTAATCATTAAAAAAAACAATTTATCAATTTCAATTAATAACACTCCTTGTACTTATTTATTTAGGAACTTGTTATGCCTATTTTAAAATTCTAATGCTGTAATTTTTGACATGTATTTGCAAAATTAAATATATTTTACTTACATATTATTTTATTTCATTTTATTCAGAAGTAAAGTCACTGAATTTAGGGAAATATACGATCTTATTATTTTTATTAGCTATTTTTGTTTCACTATCTTGGAAAATCGGAAATATGCTGGGGTGAAAAAATTAAACTTTTGATTCATAAAAACGTTATTCTCAACCTCTAAAACCCCCAGGTAATGTAGAAAGTTCATTTTTTTCAGTTTTTTGATCGACCATCTTGGAAAATCGGAAAATATTCAGGAGTGAAAAAAAGAAAATTTTCATTTATAAATTCGTTTTTCTCAGCCTCTAAAACCCCCAGGTAATGTAGAAAGTTCCTTTTTTTTAGTTTTTTGATCCGCCATCTTGTAAAATCGGAAATATGCTGGAGTGAAAAAAAGAAAATTTTCATTCATAAAAACGTTTTTCTCAACCTGGAAAACCCCCGTGTAATGTAGAAAGTTTTTTTTAATATATTTTACGATCCGCCATCTTGGAAAATGGGAAAATATGCTGGGGTAAAAAAATGAAAATTTTCTTTAATAAAAACGTTTTTCTGAACCTGGAAAACCCCCAGGTAATGTGGAAAGTTTCTTTTTTCATGTTTTTAATTTATTTTATTCAGGGAGTCGGACTCTCTAATTCAGGGAGTCGGACTACGTGGTTATTTTTGTTAGAGTAGTAAAATTCATATTGGTGGTTTACAATATGAAAAAACTAAAAAATTTACCATCTATATTGTTGGCTATTTATATATGAAAAAACTCAAAAAATTTCACTATGAAATAAGATAGTTATCGGCAGTCCTAAGAATAAAAAAAACAAAAATTTAAAAAATTTAATTGTATAGTAAAGTTCATATTGGCTGTTTACGATATGAAAATACTACAAAAATTTGCTCGCATGGAAAAAAATGAGGTATTACATCCAAATTAAAAAAAAAAAAAGTACCTGGAGATTTTTTGGTGAAAAAAATTTTATAAAAAAAATAGGTCTTAATGTCATACTGGTTGTGAAATATCACCGGTGACAGTGCTACATACATACATACATACACTCACACACACACATGCATACTTTTTTTTAAAACTGGTTTTTTAGCATCCTGAGGTCTCAAAACGTGCGTATATGTCAAAAAATCAGAAATAAACATTTTACCTAAAACAATGGGTTCTCTATGAGGAACCAAAATTATAAATATTTCACTCTAGAGTAAAATTAATATTGATTCTCTGCAATATAAAAAACAGCAAAAATTTCAATCTATATTGTTAATTGTTTTATATAGGAAAAAACTCAAAAATTACACCATATATAGAGTACAATGGATATCGGCTGTCCTATTTATGAAAACATTATAAAAATTATAAAAGTTTATAAAAAATATTATAAAAGTTTCACTCGATAGTAAAATTCATATTGATTGTCTACAATATAAAAAAACTGAAAAAATTTCAATCTATATTGTTGACCTTTTTAATATATGAAAAATCCCAAAAAATTTCACTATAAAGTAAAATAGATATCTTCTGTCCTATTTATGAACAAAAAAAAATCATAAATATTTCACTCTAGAGTAAAATTCATATTGATTGTCTACAATATAAAAAAACAGCAAAAATTTCAATCTATATTGTTTTTTATATGGAAAACACCAAAAATTTTACCATAGAGTAAAATGGATATCGGCTATACTATTTATGAAAAAACATAAAATATAAAAATTTCACTCAATAGTAAAATTTATATTGGCTGTCTACATTATGAAAAAAATTCAAAATTTTCAATCTATATTGTTGGCTGTTTTATTTATGAAAAAGCTAAAAAAATTTCACCATAGAGTGAAATGGATATCGCCTGTCCTATTTATGAAGAATAAAAAATTATGAAAATTTCATTCTATAGTCATATTCATATTGATTGTCTACAATATCAGTTGTGATGTGTATGAAAATTGAAAATATTCAAATATTCATTGTCTATACAGTATGAAAAAAACTACAAATTTTGTTAAATAAACTGCATATTACTATATTTTATTTTCAATTATTATTTATTATCAATAATTATTTATGTTATAAAATATACCTCATTAGTTATAAATATTTATAAATAATCATGTAACTTTTTCTTAATATGAATTATAAAATTTTTTTGTTAATTTTAGAAGTATAAAATTAATTCTGTTCTCATTCATTTTTAAATAAAATTAAATTGCATTTTAATCATGTATGATTAAATTTATTATAATTAACTACATATGATTAAAATATAAAAAAATTAATGCACAAGAGTTTTTATTTGGTTAAGCCGAGCATCGCGAGGCCAATCAGCTAGTAATTAATTATTTCTACTCTAGTGCCCCTAGAATCTAGTAAAAATACGCTCCATGAAATCGGCCCTCTCCATAGCGTCTCTAGATTCTAGTAAGAATACGTTCCATGAAATCGCCCTTTAATAAAATTGATCGAATGACTCCTTACAAAATTTGTATTCTCTCCATCTAGAAATGTCTAAGTTGATTGTATCATAAATATAAAATAAATTTTGTGTAAACCTTAACGTGAGTATAGTTTAAATGTACATATTAAATAAATGCATTGTATATCAAGATAATAACCTGCCGCATTTAGAAAACATTCGCTGACTAATTGTTCAGTTTAAGTTTTAAAAATTTGTAAATTTCTAAAATGAGTTCTGGAATGCCGGAGTTAGGTTCTAAAATAAGTTTAATATCAAAAGCTGATATTCGTTATGAAGGAAGATTATTTACTGTGGATCCGCAAGAATGTACAATAGCCTTGGCTAATGGTAAGTAAATTAAACAATTCAAGATGGATTCAGCATATAAAATTTAATCATAAAATAAATTTCTGACAAAATCTTATTATTTTGTATCAGAATTTAATTCAATTACTTTTTACTTGATATTGTAAAATAAATTACATAGAATAACAATTATAATTTAATGACTCTTGCAAAAATAAATCTAAACTTTTAATAGCATATAATGAAATTTCGAAAAACATTTACTTCTTAATTAGAGACAATAAAATTACAAATTTTTAAATTTTAGTACATTTTGTTCTTAATCTCGAAAATTAAAATAATAATACAGTTGAGAACACTAGATTATAAAGTAAAGTAAATAAATACTAGAGTAAAATACATTTTAATTTAATCTAAGGAATAAAAAAATTAAATTAAAAAAATTAATGAATAATAAAATAAAATGTCAAAGAAATCATTTATATGTTAAATTACATGAGATTTAAAAAAAAAATTTTTTGCACAATATCACTTAATTTCAAATATGTATAACGTAATCAACAAGTAGTTGCCTTTACAGGGTTTGAAAAACTAGAAATTAGGGTTTTTAATATTAAATAAAGAGTACTCTTAAATAAATTCAAACAAATTTTCAGAGGCTTGTTTGATTTTATAAAAATTGAATAAAATAAGGTGTTATTTTGCCACTGCTAACGAAAACAATGCTAATTTATGTTTGTGCCAAAGGCTATGCCAACTTCTCATTTCAAATTTCATGCTTCTATGTCAAGGGTTCTAAGCTAGCATAATTTTTCCTAGTAACAGGTTTTAGTGTATTTAATTTTGAATTAGTGTTTTTTTTTTTTTAGTGTTTTTAATTTTTAACATTTTTTAATTTTGATTTGCATAAAATTTATTTATGCAGAAAGTAGAAAATAATTTTTTTGCCTTGCCTAGAAGTTGTAAATAAACAATTGAAGATTATAAAAAAATAATAAGTTAATAGGGTCAAGCTGAACTGACCAGATACTGCTTATTAAATTTTATTTAACTTTATTTTATTTAGTTTTATTTTTTTTGTAACATCATTTTTCTAAAGCCTAATTCTTGGTTTAATCGAATGATTGTTGTAATAATTTTTAACATAACCAAAAATAAGTATAAAAGTAATAAAAGAAGCTATAGGCTACAGGGATTTCATCAATAGTTGGTATTCTTTCCCATGCAAATTATAGTAAGAACATTCTAGCTATTAGTTAAATCCTGGTACAGAAAAGTAAAATACAGAAGAGAAGAAATGTAAATTCTGTGAAAAAAATTATTTTTTCTGAAATAGGAAATTAAAAAAAATCATTGGAAATGCTCACAAAAATGAAGGAGCAGTGTATCTGAATTTGAGTTATCCCAATGAGATATAAATCTCATCTTCAAAAATTTATGTGTTAATATCTCGTTGAGCTTTTTCTTCAATTAAAGGATTCTAGGAATTATGGTATAAGGAGGCAAATAAACCTAGAGCAAAGCTTTTAGAAAAGAGTGCATATTTTATTATCATTTTTCTATTTCTAACTTCTCTTTTTATAATTTAGCAGTTTAGATTCAAGGAATCTCATTCATTTAATGTATATAATAAAACAAAATGGAAGTGCTTCCAGGGCACTATAAGCCGACTTGGGGTTTGGGAGAGGTCGCATACTTCCTGGATCATAGGTTTAACGTTCAAACCAGCTTTACTGACACTCAAACATTATACAATAACACTTCACTAACAATTGCCAAAAAGCGCTTTTATGTCCTCAACCCATTAAAATAGATAAAAAAAATAGAAAATTAAAATAGTGCAGGGTGTGGGCAGTTGTTGGTGACCTCTGTCACAACATCCGTATGGAAGTTTAAGATGGAGGTTAAACAAATACCAAAAACTAATACCAATAATAAAACAAAATGTGGTTTGTATAACATTTGTTCCATCTAATAAAACTTGGAAAGCAATCCCTGAAGCTTCACAGGGTTGCATGATGTTATTACACTTGACTTCCTGCCCATTAAAAAATTTACAAATATTAATTTTTTTTAGGAAAAGTACCAAAAAAATTTTACAACTGCTACTTTATGCAAAGTTAAGCATTTTCATACTAATAGTATAAAAAAGTAAACTAAAAATACTTTAGAAACATGTAATCTGATTAAGCCAAACAGGGGCCTGTTTTTGTACATGTTTTGTCATTTCCAGTGATTAACAATAGTTAATCTATTGAATATTTTACATTAATGCACACGCATAACCAAATGTTTTTAGAAATTTGAGTATCATTCGCAATATGTTGTTGCAAACATTACCTAAAAATCATTTGATAAAAATGTTGATACACCATGCGATATAGTGTACACGGAAACCTGTTTTTTTTACTTTATTATAAAGATAAAAATTATTTTCCCTAAATTAAAACAATTTTATGCTTATGTATCACCCTCATAAAATCTTTATGAAAGTCCAATTTTTTTATTATTTTATACTCAGACAAATGACACACACTATTGAAAAATTATATAGCAGAATTCCAATTATTTGGCATTCAATAAACCGAAAAATTTGATAATCCGGCACTGGTTTGGATCAGGCTAATGTATTTTTTTTTAAATTTGCTTTCAATTTTTATATTAAAAAAAAAAAATTTTTATAAATATATGGGTGCTTTTCACAGTAACAGAATACATAGTGTCCCCCCCACTTATATCCGAAATGAAAGCTCTTCCACTTTTTTTTCTTTTCAAAAGTTGTTATAGTATATTTACGGCTCGTGTCCAGAAAATAAAGAATGGCCCAAATCGCACGTAAATTACCTTCCGAGGCGAAGCCGAGGATGGTAAACTGCGGTTTGGGGCATTCTTTATTTATGGACAAGTGCCGTATAAAATTTTGCTGCGACAGTAGCGAGAAATTTCGATTTGGAAAACGTACTTTCGTGGCTACTGTACAGAAAAATAATTTTTTTTCCAATTTAAGTCCAAATCAACTGCGCATGTATTGGTGAGTTAATGAAAAAGTTTTCTTGAGCCTATGTGATCAAAATGTCAAAAATGTCCGCTGTCCATTTGCTAAACTGTAAACTTTGAGTATTAACATACGGCTTAAAATTTGAATTTAAATTTTTCTGTTGGGTGCATATGACGTATTTAGGTCCCAAAAATTCATTTTTGCAACGAAACAATGTATGTACCGAGCGAGGTACCGAGTGAAAAACAGTTAGCTGATGGTTTCATACGAAACCACCCACGCGTTGTATTTTTGAAAGATTAAGACAATTGATGATGGCTAAGATGTTGTAAATAAAATAAAATGTAATTTTCTTATCAATGCAAGAATGTTGTCTGTGATATGTAAATAATTAAAAATATAACTTATATAAAATGATTTTATTGATAATCTTTATTAATTATTTCATGTATTTTTTTTTTACTCCATGCTAAATTTTATAAAATACAGGAAACCTTAGAGATATGCAATGCTAACTTCTTTGTTATCAGTGATAACAAAATAATTTTTGCATAACTGGATAGATTTTTTTTCTCACGATTATGCTCATGTAAAAATCTCATTTTTCATAAAATTTCGAGATTGCCCCTTTCTTCTCCTGTACGGCAGAAAAGGTTTATCAACGAAAATTTTTAGTTTTAAATTTTTATAACGCTCATACAATAAAAATGTCAAAAACGACCGGGTTGTTTTCTCAAAGTTAATGCGATATTCTACTTAATGCATCTTTTTCAGAAACGTGTTTTGATGAAAAAATAAGCTATCCAAAATTTTGTGGCTTCAATCAAGATCTATTTAAATATTAGTCTCGAAACGTCCGCATAAATAAAAAATCCCATAAGAATAACAAGATAGAATTTATTTTTATATTTTACCACTCAAAATTTTAGTTATATGAACCTTGAAAAACATAAAACTACAAAAAAATTTGAAAAAAAAGATAATAAATGTGCCGTAAGCAATAAAAAAATATACAGTTCCCGTGAAAAGCACCCACATATTTCCGTTAAGTAAATAGAATAAAATAAAATGGTGGTATAAAATAGAAACCATAGGCAGCCTTCAAGGTCTCTTTGTAACTTAATTATATTTAATATTTAGTGTTAATTAATATTTTATGTGATTTTTTTTTCAAACATGTGTCATAGTTTCCTGAATCTCTACTTTATAAAAAAGCAATTAAATTTTTTTTATTGAACTTCTGAGTATACGAATGAGAGAAATTAGACATTCCGCAGAAGATTTTTGCTATTTTTAGTGTTTCCTGTTATTGATACAAAAAAAGTTTTTTTGCCCTCCCGGGCGTAAAACTCGTGCGTAAAGAATTTTCTGAACTCGTTCTACGTCTAGGGGGGCGAAAAATAGTGTAAGCACCATGGGCTAAATACTTCAGACACGAGCGTGAACACAAATCACTCGTGCCCGGCTTCGCCGAGCACTCGCGCTAGTGCTCACGCTAGTGCCGAAACTTTTACGCCCTTGATACTTACTATTATGTTTATTAGCCTATCAAAAAAACAGCTTCGATCACCCTACATTTTTTGACCTCTTGGAAGGACAAATTATTTTTTTATAATAGTAATTAGAAAAATTTTTTTCGAAACTTAGAATTTAAAATTATTTTTTAGTATAAATTATTAGTTTTTTAAAACCTAAATCAAGAGAGTTTGTAACAATATAGTCTTTTTTGTAACGCCACCTTCATATGTATGTCTTAAGGAAGTAGAAAAATCCGTGATTTGGCCAAATCGTACGTAGTAGACTAATGAAAGTTTCGATCGTCTACTTCCCTAAAATTTTTAGTGTAGTAGACGAAAATTATAGCTGTTGTTAACTACTCCGATAGCCTTTAGGGAAGTAGACGAATCGTCTACTTCACTGAAATATACTCAGTGGAGTAAACTAATTTATTTTATTTGCCTACTTCACGGATGGCTCTTAGGGAAGTAAAAAACAAAAAGAATTTGGTGTTTATGCCTTATATATTATATTATGTAATAAAAAATTATTGCAAAAAAGAGAGTTACGTTTTTTAATTAATATAAACATTCCTTATTAAACAATGTCATTTACATTTGTTTTTTTAAATTTATTTCTGTATTACATCGAGAATTGCACGGGATTCTTTGCAACTATTAGTGCGCATAATTTTTGGCTGATTTACAGTTTTTGCGGAAGCCTTGTCCACCAGTCATAGATTGATGAGTAGTGCCTTCACGTAAAAGATTTAAAATATCTTTAGGCACTTCGGCAATTTGAATTAGCTTTGATTTACATTTATGCAAATCGGTTCTCGGAAAATATCCGTTTATGACACCGTTTTTTGTTCCTATTTTATATAAATCATTCTTTTTGTCCAATACGACGGCTCGTATGTTGGAAAAATTTAATGGCCCACGGTCAACTGATGGACTGATACAGTAACTTTATCACCTTTTAAAATTATTTTATATACATATATGAGTAGACTTATAAAATATTTAATATAATCAAATTTGTTAAATTCTTGTAAATTAAAAGTTCATGTTTAATTTTTCACTTGTTAATTACTTAAATTATTAGCACATTACAATTTTTGAATTTGATTTATTTTAAATAAATAATATACATAAAAAACACTTATTGAACTAAACACTTTTAATATTATTTGATGAATCACTGAGGTTGAATAAACCTAAAAATGGTAAAAACTTTTTTATAACATTATCTTTAACAGTTTTTTTTATCATGTCAGCAAGCATGTCTTCACTTCTAATATGTTCAAGACAAATTAGACTACATAGCATATTTTCACGAACAAAATAACACCTCACAGCAATGTGTTTGGTTCGAAGACTGAAATTTCCATTTTCTAGTAAGTCTAAGAATAGTAAGTCTAAGGTACCTTGGCTATCACAGTAGATCAGTATTGACTCATTGTTGCATAAACCTATTTCCAGAGTGAAACCTTTTAGCCAAGGGGCTTCGCTAGTAACATCATCCAAGGCTTGAAATTCTGCTTCTAGTGATGATTTAGCTGTGGTTACTTGTTTTCTGCTTCTCCAACTGATACTACCACCATTTAATAAGAAAAAAAAAATTTGGTTGATTTATAGTTTTTTTTCAGAGGCCCAGCTGGCATCACTGTAGCCAAGAAGCTTGTTGGAATTATATTTTGAGTATACTACACAAAAATCAGCTGTTTTCTTGAGGTACTTCATTACCATGACAAGAGCTTTCCAATGATGACTATTATATGTTGTGTTGAAACGACTCAGATAACCAACTGGGAAAGCTATGTCTGGCCTGGTCTGTTGAACTAAATACATCAAGGAACCAATGGCATTTAGATATGGTATCTTTCTGATTTAATCAAGGTCTTCTTCAGTTTCATTACCTACAAATTGTGTCAATTCCTGGATCCATGGGTACATCAGATTCGTTGCAGCCTGTTAGGTTAAATCTTTCAAGTGTTGATAAGATGTAATCTTTTTGACTTAATTTTATGTAGCCTTCTTTTTTATCTTGAAAAATTTCAATTCCTAGACATTTTTTATTTGACCTAGATCTTTTATTTTAAAATTTTCTAGAAGCGTTTTTGTGTCTAACTGATTTTTGTCATTAAAAAAAATAAACATATTATCAACAAATACTGAGACAATAAAAATTTTACCTTGATTTATTTTTAAATAAACACACTGATCATGAATACATTGTTTTAGACCCATATTTGACAGTACTTAAGTTTTAAGTTCCATCTTCTATTTCCTTGCTTTAAACCATAAAGAGTGCACTAGATTTCTACATTTGATTATCCGGCAACTCCCATATCCCGACAATTCCAAATAATTGGAATTCTGCAATTTAATTAACACTTTGGCTGCGGCAGGTCACGTGACTCCATTTAAAATATATGAAATCATGGGCGTATTTTGTCCATGTCGCAGGCAAAATTGAGAATTAATTTCAAAATGAATAATATATAATGAACTCATAATCAATAAATAATAAATAATCTTTGGAAATCTACAACTTTTATAACTTATTTATTATTTTCTAATACTACGATTCTTTCGTCTGCTACTGTAATGTAATAAATTTAGTAAAAAAAAAATGGTGGTTTCCCTGGATTTTGAGGGTATAGTCCATGAATATTTTGAAAAAAACTTTACCCTAGTTTTAAAGGTACTAGTTTCCCTCTGAGATGACAGTAAAACTGGTTTCCGTGTATATCGTAGTTGGGATTTTCTTACCAACTAAGTGGATAAGTTATGCTTATATTTGTAGGAAAACCTTTTTTCTGACGATTTGTTTTTTAAATTTTGAAATAAAAAAATAAAATAAGTTCATTTCTCTTTGATATTTTTCAGCTTCTAAAGATATTAAAAGATACTGATGTTGAAGAAAAAAATTCTGATTTTAGGAAAAATTTTCTGACCTTGGGAAATCAGTGAAAAAATCTTGTTACTCGCTTTAATTAAGGTTGATTGGCGTGGATTTTGATCACGATAGAAATCGATATAATTTTTATAGGGGCTTCATATTATAATAAAACACATAAAAAAAAATTTTTAAGAAAATTGTGTTTTTCATTTAGGAGATACAAAGCTCCAAAGTTGAGTGCTTATACATTGCAAGCATAGGAGCTGAGTAAAAAATCAGGGGTTTGAGATTTTTATGTTATGTCAATAACAAAACTAAACGATGGATTTTAAAAAAAAATATAGCACCATGTAAATTAATTATTGAAGAAACTGGTATTCGATTTTTAAATAAATTGTGTATTTCATATAAAAGATATTTTAAATAGAAAAAATAAAAAACTGATAAAAATTTTAAGGCGACAACGTTGCATAGAGCGCGCTTTATAAAAACGGAATCTGTATATTAGAGTATATTATATATGCTGCGTATACATAAAACACATAGTGCGTGTAAATTTGTAAATAATTAATATCTTTTCAATATCATAAAAATTAATTGAGTTTTCAAAATAAGGTAAATTTGCAAATAAAAAAATATAAATATATTTTTCTAAGATATTTATTTTATTATTTAAATACATAAGAACAGTAAATTTATTTTATAACTGGTTAACAGCATTATGAATAAACGTTATAATAATCTTTGATAAAACTTATTATAATCTATGCTTTATTTTTTATTATTTTTTAAGTAATAACCTATGGTTAAAAATGATTTTACTTATAAATTGTATAAAAATTTAATTTTATCTTATTATTGTTTAATATTAAAGCTTTTATTTTTAAAGTGTTGAACAATATTCTCCAAGTATTCGGGTTTGTTCGTAACTCTATATTTTCTTTTATCAATTTTTTCGGATAAAAATTCAATTAATACTTTTTCACCGTTTTCTTGGTATATAGTTTCTAAATTTTGGTAAGTTATTTCAGAAGTAATCATTTTTTTGCAAACATTAACATTAGTCAAATCTTTAATAATTTTTAGACTAGGAATTAATTGGTTAATTTTATCGTTTTCAAATACTTTTTCGCAAAAAGGATGAAATAGTTTAATTTTCCTGAAAATAGTATCTGTACTTATTAATTTATTAGTTAACTTTTCTAATACTTGTACATCAATTAGGGCTTCGTGAAATTGCCCACATTCTTTTAAAATATCTTTGGCCATATTTTGTAATCTAAATACGCTGGTCCTTTACGTTCAGTTAACTGTTTTTTTAATATTAATTCAGGATCGCAAAATCCATGAACAATATTTGCAAATTTATCGATCAAACCGACAGATTTTATTTTTCGTAACAACCTTGGATCATCAAACCTTTGACCATTGTATGCTAATAATAAACATTTTTCATCAATTGTTTTTAAAAATTTATAAAAACTATACAAAGCTGAATGTAAGGGGATAGTTTCCATTAAATTTCCTGTATAAAATAGTTTTTCACCAACACAAGTTAAACCAGTCTCTTCAGAAGCTCTAGGATCAATTGCTTGTGTAGGTGTTATATAAACTGAAAATTTCTTTTCTCCAGATTTTGCAGCTATTTGTAAAATATCTGCATCTCCGTACAATCCAGATGTTTCCAGATCGTAATAAACAAAGGTAATATTATTTTGAGATCTAACGGTTTCCAATGATAAATTATTAGGTGTGTCATCAGGATAAGCCTTTAATGTTATACCACAGTTTGGCTGATAGCTGGTACCTTCGCGATTTTCTGTAAGAGTTTTAAGAATTTCTCTTTTTTTTTTGAGTAATTGGCGACGAGCCTTTGTTGGTGCCAACTTAATTTTCTCAGACCTTTCTTTTCTTATCCTATCTCGATAGTCTACTAAAGCTTTGGTATGCTGACCAGGGGATAAATGTAATAAATTTTTAATTATTTGCATACCATTAATTCCCTCATTAAATTGAACAACTCCACAAGCTACTCTAAAATCTCCTGATTCTGATCTACTATAACACTTATCTTTTGGGTACATTTTTGTTATTACTTGATTAAGGCATTCATTTCTCTGACTGGATGCTGAAATTGAAAACTTATGTGCATTTGCAGCATACACTTTAAATATTTGACTTAATGCCTGGAAAAGATTATTATCTTTTAAAAGAATTGTGTGATTTTTTTCTGACTTCAAACACCAGTTCCCACAATTAGTATGATTGCCAAAAACATGATTTGGAATGTTCCTTAATGCTGTGGAAATAGCCTTACTGTTACCTTTATTTTTAGCTATACAATAACTAAAACACTTCTTTAAATGAGCAATTACTCCAGCTTTTTTCATTTCTCTATAAATAGGCTTTAGAATATATAAATCTTTAGAAAAATTTTTATTCAAGTGATTTGAATCAGATAATTTAAAAACTTTTTTTGTACTTCCTCTTGAAATTTTATCAATAGTTTGAGCATCATCATCCCCAATTAGCACTCTTACTTTCAACTTGGCTCCTTTTAGGATTTTACTATTGTTTACAAGATCAGCTCCTGCTACAGCTTCCATACGTTTTGCGCTACCAACCTAATTTAACCTACAATCATGATCACTTGGATCACATCCTTTAGAGCAACTAATGCATAATCTGTTTTTTGTTCTATAGTCCAAAACTTTACCCATCAAAAAACCTATTATAGCTGCATACCCATTTAAACTATCATAACTCTTGCCATTACCTCTTTTTGTCCAACCCATATCGTATGAAACTAGAATGTTTATAATTTCACCTAAGTGTTGATCAAACTCTTTGTCTGTAATACTGTTGTTTAGAAAATTATTTACTTCTGGGTAGAGTTCTTGAGCTATATCTGGTGGCCTAAAAAAAGGTTATTGGAATTATACTTGTGATGCGAAATAATGATTACTAATTAAAATTAAATAACATTACCTTTTGCATCATCTGCTACTATTTTAACTTGAAAAAGGGGTTAAATAACTGGGACTTGAGGTTAGGTTATTATAAAAAAACTGACATATAAATTTATTTGAATAATAAAAAAAAGGATATTATTTATTAAAAAAAGTAAAGAAAAATAGTATAAAATATGTACAAAGGTTAACGGGCTGCAGCACGCATGGTGTAAATCAAAATGGCTGAAAGCCTTGAATTATTTGGAGCTCTCAAATATAAAAGCATGACGAGAATATGCGTAATTATCACAAAGTTTATAACAATAATAATTTGCAAACTTGTGCATTAAAATACTAATAATTAATAAAAATTGACTTTGCGATACTTACGCAGATTCACGTGCACACTTTATTATGAAAATACACACACATTCGTAATCTGAATTTCTCGCTATTAATATAGCCTCGCTATGGCTTACGAAAAAATAATAATTATATAAAAAAAGCTAAAGATAATTTTACATAAAAAGAAACCTGTGATCACTTATAAAAAATTAACGTAAATTTTACCTTAAGGTTTTGGGGCTCTGATTAATATTATATAAAAGAAACAGAAAATAGTCTTATCAACGACTTTAATATTTTTCTTTATGTGTCTTATTTCCTAGCGACACTAATCAAAATACTAACTTATGAATATTAGCACTTAATAATTTTAAGCAAAAGACTAAAAATAATTAATGAAAAAACTAGTTTTTTATAACGAATTATAAAATTACTTTATAATATTTGGAGCTAGCAAAAAATGTGCTCTCCTTTTTCTTTCGTGTCTAAAGCGACAGTGACGATCGACGTGCGCCGGGGAAGGATGCTTTTCGCAAGCGCCGCAAGCCGCGGGCGCTGCAATACTTTTTTGTAATATAAATGCGGGAATATTTAAATTATATTCTCGCATTACATCCTCCCCCGGAAGCCACCCTTACTTGTAAGAGTAAGGTGTTTAAAAATCTGAGATGCCTTGTCTTCTTTGCTCTATATGTCGTGCTTGTAGATAAGTGGGAAGCGAATCGAGACACCTGTGATAGCGCCTTGTTGCGGCCTCCCAGCTTTCATTAACTGGGCGTACAACAAACCTGTTATACCTCCAACGGTCATTCTTACGCCAATTTGTTCTATCTATTGACAAAAGCTCCATGGCCTGTGCTGCATACTTGTCCATCTGTTCTTGTAGATAGTACAGGGTATGGAGTCTTCTCCTTTCGAGGTCTTCTGCAAAAATATTGCGTAGCACCTCTTCATGTGTTAATGGCTGTTGAATCATGGGGGCCTCTTCTGGGGCCCTTTCTTGTTGTTCAGTAGCTATTCTATCAGGAGCCTCGTCAACGGCCCTTTCTTGCTGTTGTTCTGGTAGTATGATAGGGGTTTCTACCATGGCCCTTTCACCATCTTCTATAGCTAGGATTCTTGGTTGGCTAATTCGTCTAGGGGTTAACCTTCCCCATTGTTGGAACCTGATTGAGTTTTCATAGTGGCGGTGGTAATCCACCCATCCAATTATATTAACTTCTACTAGCCGCTGTTGGTAGTTGTTCAGCACTCTTGCTGCTATAGCGGCATAATGCGAGCCAACTATTATTCTCCTTAGGTTTTGTCGCATGAATAAGGGTAAGGTGCGTGGAATGCTAATTACCTGTTGGATTTCACGCGAGTCTCTTGTGATTGGTGGTACATAAGTAATTGTGATGACCTTTATGTAGCCTTCACCCTGCATATGGAGACTGCTAAAGCTTCTCCATGAGCTGACTGTTGTCGTAATCTCTTTGTCAGCCTGGATTGTGAAATTAATTTCTGGTAACTCCATCTACAACATAATGAAGTCATCTTTTGTAGTTACAAATACGTTTCGGCTGTTAATAAAAATTAATTAAAAATAAATGATTTATAACTTAAAATATAAAAATTATAACCTAAAATATAAGTATTTAACTAGAACTAAGAAATTTAACGCGAAGAAAATAAATAAATTACAATTCATAATTCACGAGAAGTAGTGTCTAGAATACTATTTTCGTAAATTTTGGTCTTATAGGAGAACCCCTCTTCTTTATTTTTATTTCTGTTTTGAAGTCTTCTTCTTCTTTCTTCTGATGAGTCTGTTGCTTGACTAACCGGGCCCTGGTAGTTTTGCTGATCATCTGAAGTTGGAAGTTTAGCAGTTTCTAATTTTCGCGGTCTCCCACGTCCCCTTTTTTCGCGAAGATTTTCGGAGCTATTGCCCCTATTCGGCGTTTTTTGTTGGCCAATATCTTCATTGTTGCTTATGGGTCTTGAATGACTACTACTTTTTGGTAAAGCTTGAGGCGCTAGGGTTGTTTTTCTAGTGGGTCCCCTTGATTTCTTTTTAGGACGGCCTCGACTGCGTTTTGACTCAATTGTTTTTGGTGTAACTGTTTCTTGAGGTTCTTCTTTTGATGTTTCTTCTTCATCGTCGCTATATTCTTCGTGTAGAGTTAGCTGGTCTGCATTAAATTCGCCTATTATATTTTTGTCTAAATCAGATATTTCAAATCTATTTTCTGATATCTGTTTTGTGATAATATATACACCTCTGCGTAATGGAGTTAGTCCGCCTACTATATAGTCAGAAGTACTAGATTGTACGACGTTTGGTATTAACACTTTGTCGCCTACTCTAAAGTTGTGACTTGAACGGCCTTTATCATAATTTTTGGCCTGAATTTCTGTTGACTCTTTTTGGTTGTCTTGAGCTATTTGGCGGACTTGTTGTACTTCGTTTGCTTTTCTAGCGTATTCGAGGGCAGCTTTATATTCTGATGATCTTTTTAATGTTGGTGCTAGATCAGGATGACGGCCATAACAGAGATAAAACGGTGAGTAACCGGTACTTTCATGTACTGAGGTATTATAGGTCCAGGTAATTTCGGTCAGGTCATTGTCCCATGTTCTATGATCTGGTTTAATATTAGCTATTATCATGGATTTGGCTGTTTTATTGACCCGTTCGACTGGTTCAGCTTGCTGACGTCCTGGTGGAACTTTGATGTGTATAATACCTGTTTTTTCTGTAAATTCTTGCATCATACTGTTGATATATTCTGTGCCGTTATCTGTAATTAGCTGTTCTGGGAAACCATGTCTATAGGTTACTTGATTTTTAAAATTTTTTAAAATTGTTTTAGCATTCTTTGTCCTAATTGGTATTACTTCAATGTATTTAGTAAACAGATCTTCGAATACTAGTATATGAGTAAATCCATCTTTTGACCGTGGGAATGGTCCCATACAGTCTGAAGCGACTTTTTGCCATGGAGATAAAATACTTCTTTTTTCCATAAAGCCTGCTGGTTTCTTGTTTCTAGGTTTACATTGTTGGCATATGAAACAACATATTACATATTTCACTATGTCTTTGTGCATATTTGGCCAAAAATATAGGGCATATGCTCTGTAGTATGTTTTTTTCTGACCTAGATGTCGACCTTGTTCTTCGTGACATTCTGCTAAAACTTTTCTTTTTAGGTCTCTTGGGACCACTAATTTCCAATTACTGTCTTCTTCACGAATAGCTGCTGTTCTAGGGTCGGGTCTGTAGTAATATAATAGACCTTCGATTATTTTCCAATCTTTAAATTTGTTTGGAAAGTCTTTGACGTCTTTAATACGTTGTAGGTACCATTTATCAGTTATTTTTTCTACTTCTATTGAAGATACTGCAACTTCATTTTTATAATTATCTTCATCTTCTACGTCTTCATAAGCTCTAGAGAGAGCATCTGGAACCACATTGTATTTGCCTTTTTTATGCTGTATCGTGAAGTCATATTGTTGGAGTTCAAAGGCCCATCTAGCTAATCTACCAGCGGGTCTTTTTTTCTCTTGTAGCCATTTCAGAGCTGAGTGATCTGTTATTATAGTAAATTTTGTGCCTTCTACATAGCAACGATATTTATCAATTGCGAATAAAATTGCAAGGCATTCTTTTTCTGAAATATTGTATTCTCTTTCAGTTGTGCTTAAAATTCTACTGGCATATGAAATAACTCTTTCTTTACCATTAATGACTTGTAATAATACCGCTCCAAGTCCGGTATTGCTTGCGTCAGTTTCAATTATGAAAGGCTCATTAAAATCTGGTCTATCTAATATTGGTGCTGTTGTTAATTTTAATTTTAGAGTTTCAAAAGATATTTGACAATCGCTTGTCCATTTAAACGGGACATTACGCGTTAGATTTGTCAAAGGTTCAGCTATAGCTGCAAATTCGGGAATAAATTTTCTATACCAAGAGGTCATGCCTATAAAACGTTGCACTTGTCTTTTGGTTTTTGGTACTGGGTATTCTATTATTGGTTTTGTTTTATCTGGGTCTGGTTGAGTACCATTTTCATCTATTAAAAATCCTAAATATTTTACTTGTGTTTTCCCGAAAAAGCTTTTTGAACGATTTATAGTAAAATTTGCTTTATTTAACTTTTCCATTACTATTTTAAGCCAGTGTAGATGTTCTTCCCATGTTGAAGTTGCTATTATTATATCATCAATGTAGGCCATTACGTAAGGAGCCATTTCTGGGGTTATAATCGTCTGTATTGCCCTTTGAAATGTTGCGGACGCCCCCTTCAGGCCAAAAGGCATACGAACATATTCAAAAATACCTTTACCTGGTACGACAAACGCCGTAAGATGTCTACATTGTTCTGCAAGTGGAATTTGATTAAAAGCTTGGGAAAGATCTAAAGTGCTGATGTAACGTGCTTCCTGCAGCTTGTTAAGCATCTGATCCATATTAGGGATCGGGAACGCATCTCCTTTCGACACTTTTTTCAATTTTCTGAAATCAATACACATACGATACTTTGTGATTGGCTGATTATTTTCATCCACTCCTTCTCTTCGTACCATTACTATTGGGGATGCCCATTCACTTTTGGATGGCCTAATAACGCCTTTTTTGAGAAGTTTGTCGACTTCTTTGTGTATTTCTTTTTCTATTGCTGGTGATACTGGATAGCATCGTTGACGAATGGGTTGCGCATCGCCTACGTCAATGTAATGCTCACACAAATTAGTACATCCTAGTTCACCATCTTCATATGGAATTAAATCATCTAGTAGCTTATTCAGCTGATCTATTTGTTCACGAGTTGGTTGTTTTAGACCTGTATCACCAACATCGAGCCCTATTGAGGCTACGTCGACATTAATTTTGCCATTATAACCTTCAACTTCTATAGAGTTGTCTCTAGCAGTTAAGACGACGTTGAATAGTCTGAAGAAATCTGCGCCAAGAATGCAGCTATTATAAAGGTTAGGCATAATTATAACCTCTACTTTTTTCGTGCAACTACCTACTGTAAAATCGAGAGTAGCCGCGTTAACTATTGGAGTCAGGCTACCGTCAGCTACCCGGACGCCACCTCCTATGTACGTTTTTAGATCAACGCCAGCTGCCTTGGCAATTTCTAAACCTATTGGTCCTAGTATAGTGCGAGCAGAACCGGAATCTAGCAAAGATTTCACTTCCTGGCCTTGTATTTTGACCTTAAGCCACCAACGGGAAGAAAATTCTTCCTTGATTGCGAAACATTCTGAAAGTATTTCGTTTATGGTTTGGCTCATGAATTCTTCGCTAGGTTCAGTTGAGTCCTGCTGGTCTAGGGGAGGAGTAGGGACCACTACGCTCCCCTGCGCTTGTTTTTTTCAACACAGGCTGGTGTCGGGCAGTTATTCTTGGTATATCCTGGCTTTTGACACCAGTAACATTTTAAAATAAGTTCTTCGGTACATTCAGCTCGTCTGTGACCTTCTTTGTTGCAATTAGGGCATATTATTGGTCTATCAGGTTTTTTCTTATTTTGTGACTCATTTGAGCCATTTGCTGGGCTATTACTTTTATTATCTTGATTTACCTGCCTGTTATTATTATTATTATATGAGCTGTTGTTATTATTGCTATATGTACTTCTATTATTATATGCAGTTTGCCCATTGTTGTTACGATTATAAGAATTCTGGTTTTGATAATTTTGATTTTGATTATTTTGACTAGACTCCCAGTTTTGTTTTCTTCGCTGGGGGTATTTTCTTGCTGCGTACCTTGGTTTTTCTGATTCATCAGAATATTCAGATTCTGACCTTTTTCTGCCTCTTGCATCACTGCCTGTTCTTATTTCTCTTGCGCAAAGAACAGTTTCTTGCATGATTGCAGCTACTTGCACTGCTAGGGCATTGACATCGACTGGACTAGTTTTGACCGTACATGCATTAGAAATGTTTTTCTTTTGCTTATTTGGACTTGGTGTATAGGCCGAATCAGGTATTAATGACTGATCTTTCGGCGGTGGTGGTCTATAAACTGAAGTTGCTGCTTTAATAGAATCTTCAGCCTCAATGGCTCTTGCTATAAATGCGGGAATATTTAAATTATATTCTCGCATTACATACTTGTAAAATTTGAATAATAATTGAGTAAGTAAAAAAATTTTTTAAATTCTTTTTTTATTTAAACAAATATTGATATTCAAAAAATTTCAAAGCTCTAAGTCACGTACTTTTTAAATAATAGCTTCAAAAAGCGTCAAAAATGTACATTTGAAAAAAACCAAATTTTAAGTTTTTTGAAAATTTTGGGAAAATGATGGGTCTAGCTGCAAAATATGTAATAACTAATTTTTAAATACACATTGGAACAAAATTGTGATTCTTTTTTTTTTTAATACGATGAGTAGGTCGCAAGATATGATAGGTCAAAGCCCGATCAAAACAGAATGGTGGCGCGCCCTCTTTTGTGACATGGCTCGGTGGTGGCCCGAAGGTGGGAAATCAACGGGCCGCGTGACATAAAGGTGGCAAGCCACCTACTGTTTTGATCGGGAGCTAAAATTTGAATATTGGTCTCAACATTTTTTACGCAATCACCCGAAATATTTCGGAAAGGAACAATCTAATCGTTATAACGTATATAAAAAAAAAATTTATTTTAAATTAGCTTTCAGATACATTTTTATTTTTTTTAATATCGGGTATACAAAAAAAGTTACGGCCAATTAAAGTAACAAAAAAATTTTTTTTAAAATATCAACAAAGTATCCACCGTAGCTGGAAGCGAATTTTTCTAAAAAAGGGCAAAGGATATGAAAATAGGTTAAATTAAATTTGTATTTAGAACTTTAAGGGCAGAAAAAGGCAAAAGGTTGCCGAAGGTATCAGAATATGTTAGAATATGTTATTTTTATATGGAAATTCAAAACTGTTGACTTTGAAAACCCCCGAGTCCCATTTTGAAACGAAATTAAATTAAAAGTTTGGATTTTGCCCTTTAAAGGGCAGAAAAGGGCAAAAGGTGGTCGAAGGCATCAAAATATGTTAATTTTATATAGAAATTCGATTTTGCTGATTTCAAAAACCCCCGAATTCCATTTGCTAACAAAACTGAAGTGAATATTTTGATTTTGCCCTTTAAAGGGCAGCAAAGGACAAAACGTCACTCAGATTTTAGAATATATATTATTTATTAATCCTATGTTATAAATATATATTTTTTATCCCATGAGTTACTTTTTTTAACGTTATTTAGACTTTTTTTTATTAGGTTTGGCGCTTTTTTGCCCAAAAAGGGCATTTTTCGTTTTGAACGTCAAACGGCTTTTGCGGACAAAGTTTCTAGGCATCGTTACGAACATCTTCCAGTATTTGGCATCAAAATCCATGCTTATAAAAAAATTTCCTGGGTTTCAGTGTTTTTATTGCTTCATTGCTTACACTAATATAAACGAGGTTCTTAAAACTAGTACTTCCATGGAAATAAATTAGGTACTTCGTCCAAAAAGAAAAAAAAAATTGGTATTTTTTGTATTTTTTTGTGAAAAAAATTTTAGAGAAAATTAAGTATCCGAATCAAAATATCATGTGAAAACCATACTTTCAAATATAAGTACTTTCGTGGAAATAAATGAGGTGTTACATACAAATTAAAAAAAAAAAAAGTACCTTGAGCTTTTTTAGTGAAAAAATTTTTGAAAAAAAAATTAGGTCTTAATTCCATAATGTTTGTGAAATATCACCAATTACATACATACACACACACACACCCACACACACAAATACATACTTTTTTTAAAAACCGGTTTTTTAGCTTCCTGGGGTCTCAAAACGTGTTTATATGCCAAAAAATCAAAAATCGAAATTTGACCTATCACAATGGTTCCTCTTTGAGGAACCAAAACAGCAATATTTTTTTTTTTTTTGATGTATTACCTGATTTTTTCTATAAAAAAAACAGCAATATTTTTTTGCATTTTTAAAATAGTACCAAAATAGTTTTTAGGATCTGAAACTTGATTTTATTAAAATTTTTTACATAAAAAATAAAAATAATAGCAGTATTTTTTTTCTTTTTGGACATAGTGCCTAATTTTTTCCTATGAAAGTACTTATATTTAGAATTATCGTTTTTACTGGATATCTGCAATTGGTACTTCATTTTTTTAAAATTTTTTTCTCAAAATTGGTTACATAAAAAAATAAAAAATTAATAGTAATATTATTTTTCTTTTGGAACGTAGTTCTTAATTTTTTTCTATGAATGTACTAATGTCTAAAATTATTGTTTTTGCTAGGAAAAATAGACCATAAAAACATTTTGTTAATGAGGAATCTAGTGTCAATTACCTGGTGGCGTTTTTTTTTTTGTATAAAATTATCATAATATTTACTTACTAACCAGATTAAGCCATATATTATGTTTTCTTGGATCTTTTGGAAAATGAAAAAGCTGGGCTTTATCATGTGAAGTATTTTTACACCCAAGATACCGAAAAATTTGTTAAACTTTACTTTTTTTAGTTTTCATTTTTGCATAATATTTTATCAAATATTATTTAAAATAATAAACACCAAAACTTAAATTTTAAAACGTCTATTCTAAACAAAATAAAGTACTCCTCACCAAAAATACCAAGTTAAATGCCCAAACGAGCCTGCTTAAAAATAAAAATCAAACTGACAATATTTTGAAAACAAAAATAAATATTTTTAAAATAAAACAAAAGAAAATTTTTTTAATATAATATTATATTTGATTCAATGCAAACAGAGATAAAATCAGGATAAGATAAATTTTTTTGGAGGTGGAGTTTTTAAAGGATTATTTGAGATAACAAATTTTGACTCATATTTTCTTCATTTGAACCTGTTTTTATTATTTTTTCAATATTTTTATTAAATATTCTACCTGATTTTAACTACTTACCTGTTTTTAATTTTATTTTTACCTAAATAATATTTCATTAAAAAAAATTTTTTTCTAAATTAAAAATTCGTTTAATAAAAAATTGATTTAAGACCCCCTTTTCAAAAATTAAAATTCGTAATGCACTTTTTTTTTCATTTCATTTTCTTGTTTAAAAACATTTCAAGAGTGTATAAAAAAATTTTCAAGCAAAAAAAAATATATGTTTTTGAGATATTTTGATTTTTATGGGACGGATTCGTATGAAAACATTTTTAGCTGATTGAATAAAATTCTTATCCAGGGGTAAGTGATTTATTTTTTTTTTTTTTTAACTGGGATAATTCATTTAAGTCACATAATATAATAAAATTTAAATGAAAAAAAAAAGTTTTATTAAATAATAAAAAAAAAAATAAAAAAAAAAATTAACCGAGTCGAGGATTTGATCACCGATTCAAGTTATCCCGAGTCAACATATCCACTTGACCATCGAGACTTTATGGAATAATTTTTGGTAATTAGGTACAATATCGTTTGGAAAATAGAAAGTGAAATAGAAAAAAAAAGGATATATGTACAAATAACCGCATAAAACAAAGATGCAAGAGGGTGATCACGTGACAGGTTCGGCGATGTAAAATAAAACGGAGTCAGCCTCTCCTATCTCTCTGGCGATCTCTCTAAACTAATCTCTGCTAATAATAATATCATCATCTTAAAAGTGGCCATAGAATGAAAGCTACATTTGTAACTAAATAGGGGTGGGTATATAAGAGATTTTTTAGCGTTTTATAATATATTTTTTCCATAAAAAAAATAATAATACCCCAAATTTATACAAAACATTAAGTTAATTTTTTAAGCAATTGTTTATTATCTAAACTATAACTGGATATTAGACAAATTTATTTATTTTTTTTAAGTATTTAGGATTCTAAAAGCACCAGCATTTTGCATTCTGCAAAATGCCTAATTGTAACTGAAAAAAATAAATTTCCTAAGGTTTCCTAAAGTATGAGTTTTGTCATGGGCTTCAGATATGATGTTGTTGCCTAAATACAACGGGAAATTTATAAATTTATTTTTTTAAGTTAAAATTACGCATTTTGCTGATGCATAAAATAATTCAGTCTAATATAGATAATACACATTAGAAAAAGCTAAAAAATCTCTTATATACCATATCAAAACTATTATTCTAGAATAAAGATAAAATTTTTTTCTCTCTTGTTTCAAATAAAAGTTTTTTAAGAAATGTGCCTACAAATATTATTACTAATACTATTACTTTGATATTGTATTGCCATATAATGCGAGCCATGTGCGCTCTGCGAGGCAAAGAGAGAAATAATTTATTGAAGTTTTTACTTCTTACTTGTCACCGCACACCTCTTTTTTATTTCTACGAGGAGTTAAAATTTAAAAAATCATCATGATAAAATCGTCATGATGAAAATGAAAAGAAAAAAAAAGAATACTTATCCCCACTTGCCGGTAAATCCGAATGTAAGCGAGGGCTTTCGGGAGAGTTCGTTCGTAGGTAGATTCGATCGTAATCGATGGCGTTTGGATGGATTCGGATTCCGAGACGAATATAGTGGATAAGGAAAGGATTATTACAGTCCCCTCCCTCGCCAGCATGCCCGATCGTAATTAAAAAATTGGGATATTTGAATATTAAAAACATTAATTACCCTTAATTTAAACAATATTTGTTCTTTAATAGCTTTAGCTTAGCAAGTATACCTCCTTAAAAGAAAATGATTACTAAATTTAGTAAAAACTTCATTCGTATTTCCATAGACATACTGTCCGTTTTTTTTTTTATTATAGAGAAAATTTTTTTTGAATTTTTTTATATATATCTAACTAACGGAGTAAAATATTATTTATCGCAACTAAATTTCCCCCCTTTTGCATCGAAAAAATAATGTAATATTTACTTTTACTTTAGGGAGTGATATCTTATTTTCTAGGGGTTGTTTGTAAAAACTGACTTCAGAAATGAAAATAGTGGACAAAAATACCTACTGGATAACAATTTTAGCCCAAAATATTCATTTTTCATTTTATGCTACAAATTCACACCTTACCCCAATCAAGGGGTTGAAGATAAAAAATTGATATGCATTCATTTTTTGTGTGTTCCTGATAGTTCCATATTAAGTTTCTAATGCCATGAAATATTTTTTTTGTCCATTATATTAATTTTAATGACGTCTAAAAATTATAAAAAAATTACCTCACTTTTAGGGGATGATATCACATTTTCTAGGGGTTATACGTTAAAACGGACTTCGGACATGAAAAGAGCAGCCCCGATTACCTACTAGGTAACATTTTTGGCTAAAAATATCGGTTTTTTCATTAAAAAAAATTCAAATAGCTTGTATGTGTCGATTGGGCGTTAATGGGTTAAGAGGGAACTTAGAAAAAAAATCCTACAGAAACAAAAAGTTGTGGAATGTGCTGGTTTTGGGCTAATTTGAAAAGGGAAACAAAATCGGACATTCCCATTCAGTGCTGGGACCCCCCCAAAGAGGGCTAAAGTTGGGACAAAACGGTTTTTTGCAAATAACTCAAAAAGCAAGCAAAATAAAAAGAAAAAATTCAAACAAACGTTGTAGCTGAAAAAATTTCCTACGAAAATGGTTATTAGAAATTTTTCAGTCGGATGCACTGGGACCGAGTTATAAGCGGTCAAACTTTAGACCTTTTTTACCAAATTTTCAAAAATCGATATTTCACAACGAAATAAAAGAGCGCGCTTTTGATGAGTTTTTTGGATTTTTGTTAGTCAAAAGTGTTAAATATGGGTATTTAAGGTTTTTTACATATAATAGTATGTATATGGATGTAAAATCTTGTATGTATATGTTAGTGCACCCGCATAAAAGAGGTCCAAATTTTGACCGTTTATAACTCGGTCCAGTGCGTCCGACTTAAAAATTGATTTTTGCAGGAAATTTTTTCAGCTACAACTTTTCTTTGAAATTTTTCTTTTTATTTTGCTTACTTTTTGAGTTATTTGCAAAAAACCGTTATGCTCCATCTTTGGCCCCCCTTGGTTAAAAATATCCCTCTCTAAGCCTAAAATAGAAATTTGAGCCGCCCAGGGACAAAATTTCAAAAAACTAACCTTAAATTCGGATTCAGCGGGAAATGTTACAACTTTTTATATCTTGGTACTATTTTTTTTAATCATCTAGTCGATTTTAAAAATTTATTTACAAAAAAAAATAAAAAAATTTTTGAAAAAACTGAAGAAATCTAAAAAGCTTCTTTTGGGTATAACTCGGCTTCCTGAGCACCTAGAGGCTGAAAATTTCACAGAAAACATATTTTGTATATATAAAAAGGTGGTGAAAAAATTAGCCCGATCGGAAGACCTGAACTGGCAAGGATGACACGGTATCCAGAATGATTCATGTGTCAAATAATATAAGTCAAGTGAGATCTGTTATCTTTGAAGTTGCGCACTTAGCTGATTGGTTAGATTAAGGTTTACGATGTTGCAATAGTCCAAGTGCTGAAAAACAAGTGACTATATGAGACGTTTACGAAGATTCTGGGATGTATAGGGCTTGATAATCCTAAGACCATAAAGAATTCGGTTAATTTTCTTGGTGTATGCTATTTATATACCAAAGAATAATACAGGCTTCCCTCCTTAAACGCGGATTTTGCTCATACGTGGTATCTCTATTTTTTCCATCCCTCCTTATACGCGGTATTTCCCTCCGTATACGCGGGTTCTATTGGAAATTTGAAGCAAAAATTGATTACGTGAAAGAAGCCTGGGAAGAGATTTCAGTCTCAACTCTTAACACAAGTTGGTCAAAACTGCTCTCGGAGTTCGACATGCGAGAGAAATCTCTGCTGGATAAGAATCAAGCTGCACCTCAACAGTCAGCGTTTCAAGAGCTGGTCGGTCTTGCTAGAAATTTAGAAAACCAAGGATTTCACGATCTCGAGGAAGCAGAAATTTTTGATCTTGTTATGTCACAACCGAAATTCTTGAATGACAATGATGCCGAAGAAATGTAGCTAAAGAGACGAGAGTCAATTCAAATTTCGCAAAATAAAGAAAGTGAAATGGAGAGAAACTTTCATATCAACTCTGTTATAAAAATTATTAATTTCGTTCAAAGTGCAATTGATGAGGCTATAGGCCAAGATTCGAAGTATGGAATTGAAGCATGATTGTAATTTGGCACTACAATTTATGAAGATTTATATAGAGATTATATGAGAATAATTAAACAGACATATATCACTCAATATTTCACTAAAAAATAAGTACACAAAAATACAATAAAAGTAGAAAAATAACCAAAAATTTTTTTAACCCTGGAAAGTTGGAGTGTCTGGAACCTAACCCCCTTATTCCCATGAGACCTTGGTCTCCGTATACGCGGTTTCCTTATACGCGGCACTTTCCTGGAACGCATTAACTGCGTATAAGGAGGGACGCCTGTACTAAAAATTACTATAGGAGATACTAAATTTTTTAAACGTAACGTTTTCTTGTTCTTATTGTAAAAATTTAAGTAATATTATATTCATATTTTTTAATTTTTAGGGTGAATCCGCAGGTGCTGCTAAATTCACAGCTAGCATGAAAGATCGGATTAGGCAAAAGTCGGACACTTCGGATTTTGTAGCAAAAAATGAATGCTCAACCTATAAGAAGATCGTACTTTGTTAGATTTAAATCTTTCATCTAGCTTCTTTCGAGTTATTTGATAAAACGTGTCTCTCGGGGGAGGTGAAAATGAGCCAAAAATTTCCCTTCTCGGATCAGACTGAAATTTTCAGAAAAGGTTGCTTTTTTGGTCCCTAGAAACATGATTAAACCCGTTTTTAAAAATCAGTCATCCTCTTCAAAATATTAATCAATATGTCTCTTGCTTTTTTGGTCCCTAGAAAAATAATTAAACCCGTTTTTAAAAATCAGTCCTCTTCAAAATGTTAATCAACATGTCTCCCATTTAAAATACATGGGAACAGCCATTTAGTAGCGGTTTTTCTTATTTTGCTTCACAATTTTAGTTTGACCAAGTACCAAACCAACGAGAAAAGTTTTTTTTTAGCATTCATTCAAATGCCTGCTATAAAGAGGATTGGTGTTTGGCCAACGTGGGGAAACGCCTCTATGTCTGAAAAAATCGCTTTTAAAATTGAAAAAATAACGTTTTTTAAAAATTGCATATACACTGAAAAACCGAAGAAATTGAAGCAATGACTAAGAAGCAATTGATATATCCCAATCATGGATATCATTAATTCAATGGCGAGATTGGAATTCAAATATTTAAAACTATTGAAATGATTTTGAATATTATCATTTCAATGTATATTTATTAACAGAAAATAAGAAAAAATTTATTTTTTTATTTTCTCTTATTTTATATTTAAATTTAATATTTTATTCTTATATTTACTTGTTTATTGTCTCCCCCGCTTGTTTATTTTTTTTGAATTATACTTTACAATTTTTTTTTGAATTTATTTATTTATTTTTTTTTATTTTTTTATTAGTTATTATAACATATTTATTAACGTTTTTACACTTAAATTATTTTTTTTAAATTAAGGCCCCCTTTTCATTTTTTTGTGTAATTTTAATGAATTTTAAACGTGTTTTTTTTTAGTTATTTTATTATACCAGAACATCAAATTTTTTTTTAAATTGGTACAAAAGTATTAAGGAATACAAAAAAAAATACTATTTTAATTATCCATATTTTTAACATTTTATAGAGGGCGTCAAAGTAGTGGCTGAAAAAAAAAATTAAAAATCGGTTCCACACCTAACGCCTATTGTGGTCCATGAAAAAAAATAAATAAAAGAGCATTTTATTCCCTGTAGACTTCTCAAGTGCTGGAACTAAAAGTTTCCAAAAATTCCAAAAATTGACCATTTGGTGGGCAAAAAACGAAAAATGTAGATTTTTAAGTACAAAAAAACACCTAATATGATCAATAAAAAATTTTCTAATCCACCTTTTTCCGATCTTCTAGTTCCAGCACTTGACACTACAATTACAAATAAAACGCACAAAGATTTAGGTTAATAGCTGAAAAAGTTTTTGAGTTAGAACTGGAACCGATTTAAAAAAGTAGTTTTGAGATAAACGCGTTTAAAGTTTTTAAATGCTTATGTTTTCATATGATTCCGTCCCATAAAAATCAAAATATCTCAAAAACATATATTTTGTTTTGCTTGAAAATTTTTTTATACATTCTTCAAATGTTTTTAAGCAAGAAAATGAAAGAAAAAAAAAGTGCATTACGAATTTTAATTTTTGAAAAGGGGGCCTTAATTATCCATTAAAAAAAAACTGATGAAAAATTTGATGACCTCTCCGGGATTCGATCCATAGACCTCTGGGGTGACAGACAGCTACATTACCCACTACTCTAACAGGAAACTTTGATTTATTAAAAAAATTTTGAATACTATATGTTACAGGTAATAATTTTCCCACCCCTTTTAATATTAAGAGTAATTTATGCATATCTAGGTATAGCGAATGCATATTTAAAAATAATAATTAAATCTAACATAAATAATTTTTAGGAAATTCCATTTCTTTATAATAGTAATAATGAATAGCAATATTATAAACAAAAACACCGCGCGCGCCATTAAAAGCCATAATTATAGTCTGAGTAAACAATAAATACGCAGAAGGATAGAAAGAGAAAGAATAGTGCCTAAAATATGCATAATACGTATTTTTTTTTGTTATTAATAATATTATTGAACTGAAATCAATTTCTATTGATTGAATGTTTTTAAACGTTAAATCAAAATATTAAAAACAATTATTTTGATTGTATGCCCTCTATTGATTCAATCTTATACTCTCATTTATTTTGACGAAAATTTACATCAAATCAATGATATTTTCTATTGGCATATTTCAATCGCTTCTAAGACATTGCTTCAATAGTACCGGTTTTTCAGTGTATTAAATTATTTATATGTATTTAATAAACATTTCGTTTCTATTATTGATAATAGCTATAATTTTAAGAGCAAATGTTCCAAAAACAAAACAAGAACTACATTAACATAAATTAAATTAACTGCGTTGCTTTTGTTAAGTTCTATTTATTCATTAGAAACTATTTACTATAAGTATTCATTAATCTTAAATTTTAACCTGATCAGGTTGCTCGGGCAAGCTTCAAAACATCTAATATCAACAATAACTAATCTTCGGATAACTCGTATAAGACTTTATAATCAGTATTAATAATTCTGAACCAGATATAGGCCAAAATTATTTCTTTGCAGGTTCTAATGAATAAAAGAACTTCATAAAAGCAACTCAATTACTCTAAATGTTGTAGTTCTTGTTTTGTCTGAAATATTTTTTCTTATAATTTTAGTTATTATCGATAACCAAAATAAGATGTTACTTTTAGTTTAAAAGTTTCCGTATCAAACTGGGATTCTGTAATACTGGTTTCTTAAAGATTGTTTTCCCTAGTTCTGTTTACTTATTAAAACTAAAATATACAAAGATTATGATTCATACAATTCAGGTTTCCAATTGTATACAATTAATCACAAGTTCATCTAAATCTGAACTAATGGATCTACTTTTAACATATACATTAAACTTTCAGGCCATATATGTTGTGAGAAGAAATTTTATGGCCTAAGCTAAGTAAAATTTAATAATATAATTTCACATTGACTTTACAGGCTGTATTTTAAATTGATGTCATAGCAACTACTTTTTGGTTAATGGGTTTAATTTCCTTTTTTCACTCATTATCCTCTTCTAAAAAAAATGTCGATTTACAAATAAGTAGTTTTTAGGAAGAACTTGTTAATGAATATTTTTACCACTATAATTCTTAAAGTCATATTTAAAGAACTTTGTTTTACAATAAAAAATCATTTTCATAAACAAGATTTTTACTTATTTAAAATATTCTTACAATATATTTTTTATATACTCTTACAATATTTTTAAATCATTTCCTTAATTTATTTAATATTTTTAAAATAAAATTTTAATTCTTTTTACAAAATATCAAAGATAGATGTTTACAATAAATATAGGCTATAACTCAAATAACCTATTGAGAAAAAATTTAAATTTGAAAACAAGAAATTTGATTGGCTAATAAACTGTTGTTTTTTATAATAGATAATAAAATTATAGAAAACGATTAAATTCGGAGATGATGTTTATTGAATACAACGATAATACCATGAGTAGAATTGAAGACACTCGTTTTTTAAAAGGTCATTTTAAAAATACGATACGTTTAATTAAAAAGAGCAAAAAGATCAAAAAAAAAAATTTTTATTATAAAAATAGACTAGGGTTAAATAAAACGAGTAAAATAATAAGAAAACGGAAATAATAAAAATTTTAAAAAATTTTTCAAACCTAAAGCACTTGAACATTTACATATATGTTAAAAATCATTTAGAAGAGTTGAGAGACCCTCAAAAAAATTATTTTGAAAATTTATAGATTCAGAGTATTTAATAATGAGTAATAAGTTTCATATTAAAAAAATAGTCGTTAAAAATGTACGTTAGAATTACAATCTTTGTATTTTGTTTATATTATATTCCTTCAACTAAAAAAATCTAGAACTTGTAGAAATTTTTTTAAAAACTCAAAGATTAGTATAAGATCGTTACTCAGTGAAGAATATTATACATGTACACTGTATATTCTTTACTTAAAAATATTTACTAAGGTAAAGTTAATTTGAAATTTGAAATTGTATAAAAATTTTTATAAAATTGTAAAACATTGTAAATTTTTAGCCTTGATAATGCAGACAGAAGGTCTTAGAAACATGGACAATTTCTTGAAAAAATGAAGCAAATAATTGTTAGCTCAAAAATCAAATATTTTTATTAAATAACAAGTTGTTCTGTTTTTTTTTGTAATTGCCTTCGGGCTGATTCCATGTGAAACGTACGTTGACCTCCAGATGGGGTCTTCCGATTGGGCTGTAACTTTGCACAGGTGATTATATATATAAAATGTTTTTACTCCCCAAGTTTGAGGTTGTAAAGTCGTTTCTAGCCGTCTCTGCGAATTTTTGAAAATTGGGACCGATTTTAAAGCTCTCAGCCACGAACTTTTGCTTCATTATATAAAAAAATGAAGAAATGTTAAAAATATTATTAGAAAAACGGTTTCGATCGGAAATTTCCCTGGCTATCCGAATTTCTAAACCGTTTTTTAAAATTTTCACGTGAGAATCCGGAAAATTGGAAAATGTGAGCTGAACCGGCTGTAGCTCATAACTCAAAACCCGTCACTTCGAATAACTTCAAACTGAGAGTGGAGACAGAGTATTTCATATATTTTTACATGGTATTAATATGGGTATGGGTATTTTCACATACGGAAAAGTTATAACGATAATTAGTAAAATTTTCCGATTTTGAAAATGCAAATTTAGCGAAATAGCTATATTTATATGCAAATTTAGGCAGAACCGATTTCATATGTAAAATTTATCATAAAATAAATTTTTTTTTAATGCCTTTAAACATTTTCTATTCATATATATAGTCAATTCTATGAAATTGGACTTTTTATAAGAAACTATTCAAGTAATTCTTAGTGAAAATGACCTAATAGGAATACGAATGTCTGAAATTTAGAAAAATCAAATTTGGCTGGATTTAGTATGTTATGAAAATATGAAACCTTATCAATTTTTATGGTTCTGGATTAAAAACTTTTGAAATAGCAACTGTTTTTTGAATTAAAAATATTTTCAAATTTTTAAAGAAAATCTGAATAAATTTTCTATTTTAATTTTTTGACACTCTGAACAGAGTTCAAAAACTATTTTCAATCATATGAAAACAGCTGCTATTTCAAAAGTTTTAAATCCAGAACCATAAAAATTGATAAGGTGTCATATTTTAACATACTAAATCCAGCCATATTTGATTTTCCTAAATTCCAGACATTCGTTTTCATATTAGGTCATTTTTACTGAGAATTACTTGAATAGTTTCTTATAAAAAGTCTAATTTCATAGAATTGACTATATATATGAATAGAAAATGTTTAAAGGCATTAAAAAAATTTATTTTATGATAAATTTTATATATGAAATCGGTTCTGCCTAAATTTGCATATAAATATAGCTATTTCGCTAAATTTGCATTTTCAAAATCGGAAAATTTTACAAATTATCGTTATAACTTTTCCGTATGTGAAAATACCCATACCCAAATTAATACCATGTAAAAATATATGAAATACTCTGTCTCCACTCTCAGTTTGAAGTTATTCGAAGTGACGGGTTTTGAGTTATGAGCTACAGCCGGTTCAGCTCACATTTTCCAATTTTCCGGATTCCCACGTGAAAATTTTAAAAAACGGTTTAGAAATTCGGATAGCCAGGGAAATTTCCGATCAAAACCGTTTTTCTAATAATATTTTTAACATTTCTTCATGCTTTTATATAATGAAGCAAAAGTTGGTGGCTGAGAGCATTAAAATCGGTCACAATTTTCAAAAATTCTCAGAGACGACTAGAAACGATTTTACGAGGTAAAATTTGGTGAGTGAAAACATTTTATATATATAATCACCTGTGCAAAGTTACAGCCCAATCGGAAGACCCCATCTGGAGGTCAACGTACGTTTCACATGGAATCAGCCTTCGGGCTTAAGCAAAATAAATAAATAAAGTCTTATACTAGTTATCCGCAGTCTAGTTATTTTTATCATTGGATGTTTTGAAGCTAAACAGAGCAGAATAATTAGAGTCAATAGCCAAAAAAAGTCCTAAGATTCCAATATTTAAAGTCAGGTACCTCTGAAAGGTTATTCTGAATGAAAAATAAAACCACTAAAAACTTAACACAAATACTTCCTGTTTCTTTTTTATTTTTAATTCATTATAAATTCTTTTTGAAACACACACAAATAATTTTAGCTAACAAAATAATACTATAATTTTAGATTATTTTTGTGTACTTTAATTAAACTAAATCTAACAGGAACATAGGGAAATAATTTATTAATATTTTTATTTTATTGTTATTTTTTGTGCTATTTTTCAATTTCTATTATACTACTCCACCCAGGGCTGTTAAAGTTTACGAGATTTATTCAAAATTATGGAAAAATGTTAATATTTACTTTTTTTATAATATGGATATCTTATATACAAGTCTTGCATGCAAGTTATACCGGGCGAGAGCAGACTCTATACTCTATATTATAATGTATATGAATTAATAAAAGAAGTCTAAAATGAAGAAGTTTAATACGAGTATTTCCGCTTGAATTGCGATTATCAAAGATAGAGCAATAGTATTTTCGCGTATATTACTTTGTTTCTAAGACTTACCTTAGTAACGGTGCCATAAATGGCGCAGTAATATCAAAAATGAATGTTAAAAAAAACTTATCTCTTTGGTTTGGTGCTTGGTCAAACTAAAATTGTGAAGCAAAATAAGTAAAACCGCTACTAAATGGCTTTTCCCATGTATTTTAAACGGGAGACATATTGATAAATATCTCGAAGAGGATGACTGATTTTGAAATACAGGTTTGATCATGTTCTGGGGACCGAAAAAGAAACTTTTCCTGAAAATTTCAGCCCGATCCGAGCAGGGCAAATTTTGGCTCTTTTTCACCTCCCCCGAGAGACTTTTTATAAAATAACTCGAAACAAGTTAGATGAAAGATTTAAATCCAACAAAGTACGTTCTTATAGGTTTAACATTCATTTTTCGCTATAAAATCCGAAGTGCCCGACTTTTGCATAATCCCATCTTTCAGGCTAGCCGTACAATTACAATTTAATATAGGAATATTTCATCTTTTTTTCTCAGTGTAATAATTAGAAGGTAGCAAATAAAATGTTACTTGTTTTCTTGGTATACATTTTCCTTTTTTTCTTTTTAAGTGTTTCTTGACGCTCTATATAGTTACGTCATTAATGCTTTTTTTTATTGCTCTGGCTGCAAAATAATTTGTTTTCTTAGTTTTCTTTCTTTTCCTTTAATAATATTGATTTTTTTCTTAACATTTTTTATGGATGCTTTAGGTTTTTCTTATAAAATACTCCATGTTATACTATATTAATAATATATTTTGAAAACTAAGAATAATAAGAAAAACTTATCTCCCTCTTTTCATCTAATAACACAAGAACGAATAGTTAATGGACACAAGATGAGTGGACTTATGATAAATAAATACTTAACGTACAGTCGCGATCATTAATGGCTATACCAGCTATAATCGCTTTGTTTAAAAAGAAAAAAAAAATCTCAGAAAAATTTAATATATCTAACACATGTTTAATAAATAAATAAAAAAAATTGCCATTGTAAAATAATGGTAAATTTTATCGCATGTATTTAATCCATTCTTCAACCCGATTAAAACAAAGTTTGAATTGCGAAAATCCACCGGGAATTGGCAAAAATAAAGAGGTGATCATAAAAGGGTCTTCTTTTTAAAAAACTTAATACTGACTTCATTTCTTAACGCATTTTCGCGATTTAAACTCTATTTAAATCAGGTTAAAAAGTAAAATCCGATAAAGTGTAAAAAATTTCATTAATTTCTAAATTTGCAAAAATTGAAAAAAAATTAAAAGATAAAAAAGACTTTTTTTTTCGTCTTCTCTTGGACTCTCTGCAGGGCGTCAAAGAAATTTCTTTTGTCTTTTTTATCTTTTAATTTATTTTTAAATTTTTGCAAATTTTTAAATTAATGCAATTTTTTACACTTTATCGGATTCTACTTTTTAACCTGATTTAAATGGAGTTTGAATCGCGAAAATGCGTTAAGAAATGAAGTCAGTATTAAGTTTTTTAAAAAGAAGACCCTTTTATGATCACCTCTTTATTCTTGCCAATTCCCGGTGGATTTTCGCAATTCAAACTTTGTTTTGATCGGGTTAAAGAATTTTTTAAATACATGCGATAAAATTCACCATTATTTTACTATTGCAAATTTTTTTTTTTTATTTATTAGACATGTGTTAGAATTATTAATTTTTCCTGAGATTTTTTTTTTTAAAAACAAAGCGATTATAACTGGTATAGCCATTAATGATCGCGACTGTACAATAAAACATTCGTTTTTGAAAAATTTAAAAATTAACGTCTGATGATTTATGTAGTTTTTATATAAGATTAGGTAATATAATTATTCATAAATATATAGTGATAGTAATAAATAAAAATAAACTTTAATGCTTCCTCTGAATGTTTGTATGATTAGCATGACTAAATTTTGTTTAATAATATTTTTTTTAAAATTATTTTTAGTTCGATCCTTTGGAACTGAAGACCGAGAGACGCAATTTCCTGTAGCACCACAAAATCAAGTTTATGAATATATTTTGTTTCGTGGTTCTGATATTAAAGATATCAGAGTAGTAAATACCGTAAGCTCAATACCTAATGATCCGGCTATTGTTCAAGTAAGATTTGTAAAAAAATATTATTTATTTTAAACATTAATTATTATTCTTAATTTGTATAAGGATCATCATAAAAAATTTGTTCCATTTCTAATTGACAGTAAAACTTTGAAATCTGAACCAATGAAGATTCGTTATTATTACATATATTTAAACTAATTATATAGCTAAGAAGTAAGTGAATTTTTGCCAAAGTCAAATCCAAATCGATTTGTCTGAAAATGTCCTAAATCGTTTTATTCTTAGTCCTAAATAATACATTAAAGTCAAAATCTCAAAATATTGCGTTCTTTCAAAAATTTTAGCCTCTTATTGTACAATTTGAATTACGTTAGAAACGCTTTTTTTTTTATTTGTTTAAAAAAAAAAACCTCAAAGCTAAAGTTTCTTTCTAAACAAACTTTTATCACTTTATTCTTACACTTAACACCTATGATCAATTATACTCAACACCCACCTTACAACAAGATAAAATAAGTACTGAACCAGAGAAAATTTCAGGTAACCCCTTTGATTAAGGTTGTTATTCGGTAAATGTCTTGGACGTCAGAAATAAATATAATTTTAGCAGCAGATTAATAACATGAAAATAAATCTACTGTTAAAAAGTTCAATTTTTATACATTGTTAGAATAGGAAGACGCGTGAAAATGCATTGAAATTTTGTTTCTATTTGTAAATGCTTCTAAATGAGACGCCAGATGTGAACGAAAATTAAGTAAATGAATAGTATTAGAATATTATTTTAAAATTTGAAGGGAATTGACTATTTTGTATCAGAAGTATGAAACTACAAAGTTACGAAAAAAATTTTTTTTTTGTAAATTTATATTTTAAGTTTTTATTAATTTTTATAAAAAAAATAAAATTATCATAATTTTCCTTTTGAAATTCGTAATTAACAAATATTTTGGTTTTTTTTTTATCTTTTAATTTTTTGAACTTCACGAAATAATCCGCTAGGTTCGCTAGCAGTACCGAATAACAACCTTAACATGGAATTTAATAAGAATAAGTAAAGGAAAAATTGATTTTAAACAAAACAAAACTAAAGCTGTTTATAAAATAAAATGCAAGGTTTGCATAAATAAAAGACGTACTTTTAGATAAACAAAATATTATATCTCCATCGGTGAAGGAAGTGACAAATAATTTGGGAAAAAACAAAGTTTTTTTAGTTTTTTGAAAATATCTCTTTAACGGTTAAAAATATGAAAAAAAATGATGACGAGAAAAATATACAAAAAATCTTATTATAAATTTCTTTGTAGGAACATTATTTTCCACGAAAAATGAAAATTAATTTAGCGCAAAATAACATGCTTTGGAAAAATAAAAATTTTTACTGCTTTAAATTTCTAAAGTTTGATAATATGAATAAAAATCCGTTAGGAACATTATTTTCCACGAAAAATGAAAATTAATTTAGCGCAAAATAACATGCTTTAGAAAATTAAAAATTTTTACTGCTTTAAATTTCTAAAGTTTGATAAAATGAAAAAAATCCGTTTGAACCCTCTAAAGTAAATGAGATTTGCAAAAAATTAAGCCAAGTGGTATACGGTCTTTTTTTTGCATCTACTTTTTCGCTGGATATTTTTTCGCGTGTACAACATTTCGCACGGAATTCCAAAAAAAAAATAATTATCTAAAATTTTTATGATAAAACGTTTATTTATCAAAAAACATATACATATACTTATAATATGCATAACAATTATGGAATTCAAAATATATATAACATATATAAATTATCTATAAAATATATATTTGGAATTAACATCATATATAAATATTTTCTGACAGATTTTGTAGGTACTCCATTTCAGTTTCATCTTCCACATGTTCTTCATATGTCTCCACGATTCTTCGCATTCGCATTTACGCATCTAGACACTTTTTTTGTGGCAATGCTTTTACTCTTTTACCAGCACTTACTTCCGCAATAATACTTTCTGTATGAGCTTGTTCCTTTTGTAACTCACTTATCAAAGTATATAAATCTGGATGCGCTTTGCCTTTCTAAAATATTAAACCTATTGAACCAACCCTCCTGTAATTGTGTAATTGAGAAGGGTGATGATTGCTGTTCAGGGTGATCTTGTGCTTTCCTTTTTATTGTTAACCTAATCTTTTCAGTTTTACATTAATTGTGGTTGGACGGATGACTTTCATGTGGAATGCGTTCCATACCTTTATAAACGATAATTGGTGCCCCTGCTTCAGGTACGTTCGTGATTGCCCGAACATTGCACTCTTTTGTACGCTCTCTTCTACATACCCAATGCTGAAGATTATTACCAACATATCGTGAGTGATAGTACAGATACCCTTCCAAAATTAATACATTTTCAATAATTTCTGCTGTCAATATAAACTATTAATTTTGTACCAAATTTTTAGTAATCAAATAATATTGAGTATTAATCAATATTTTCTGCTGAAATTTAAAACTATTAATATCGAATCAAATTTTTATTAAACAAATAATTATTTAGTTGCCAAGAAAACAATGATTACATAATGTATTTTGAATTTATAAATTAAAAAAAAATATTTGGTGCGAAATTTGCTGCGTGATTTGCGATATTAATGCCAAGGCCTTCATATATTTTTAAAATTGGAGAAAAACCTTCATTAAAAATTATAGCAGCAATCCCAACTTACAGTTTGACCACAGTATTACCATTATAAATGTTTTTTGGCGTGAATTGCCAAATTGTTTGTTAAAACTCTCCTTGTTGTTTTGTGTTTTTTACCAAGACATCGTTTTAGGAGCTTATCGTTACTTAAATCTTCATATATATCTTTGGCCTATTTTTGGACTAAAAGTTCTAAAACTAACTTGTGTTTGTATTCTAATTTGTTTTCTTGATACTTTAAATACTTACAACATGAAGGGTCACACAATTGATATTGTGGATTAGCATTAGTAGATATTTTGTGGTAAAATCCACTCCAGATTTCTTTCTTCATATCTATAATTGGTTCAGGATGCCTATAAATCGCCAAAGAAAAGTATGTAGACATCTCTCTTATAACTTTTCCCATTAGCTCCGTAGTTTTGATTTTGTCAACTTTACTTTTACTTGCTGCTTTTGTGACTATTTTTGGCTTTGTTTTGTTTTTTGTAACTTTAATTTTTTCTTGATTATCAAAAATTTAGATGCTTTTGATTTAGCTCCTCCCTTTTTTAAGCTTTTTTATTACTTAAATAATTAGATCCAAATTCTTCTTCTAACTTTTTTAACTTTTGGTTTTGCGCCTTAATTTTTTCTTGGTATTTTAGCAATTTTTCTTTTCTATAACTAGAAAAAACTGCGCTTCGCGCAGAGACTGCTTTTTATTCATTATCAAACAATTATTTATTAAAAATATTTTAAATTATTATTTGAAAACAGATAAAATATTGTAAATGATAAATTCTAATTTAATAAATGACCCTAATTTTTTGCGGTGACATTTAATTATTATGTTTAATAATTTCATTTACCTAGTAAAAAGTATAAAACTAATTAATTTTTGTCCAAAAAATAAGTTATAATTGTTTGAAATTGGATTCTTTTAAATGAACTTTTGCACACAAAAAACAAATTTAATCGTTTAAACCATTTGAACTAAAAATTGGTATAGAAACTTATCATTAGTTGTACTTTTGAGAAAAAATAGTTTGGACCCATTTCTGAGACCCTTCATTTCAACTTGGGCCCAATTGGCGTGGAATCCCTCATATAGTTGTTTTTAATTTATTTTTTTGTTATTTATATTTAAAAACTTACAATTGGTTTGTGTTCTCATACTACCAACGATCATGGAACATGTTCTCTTACAACAGTTTTAACGTATACTCCCTAATTATTATAAGTCCTAAAACAAAAATTACAATAAATCCCGAAATATAAATTAGCCTTAGTCCATAAACCTAAAGTATTCTAAGGCCTTGTTCTTATCAGAGCCTGATCAGGTCCTGACTCCCACTTCAAATTATTATAAGTCCCTAACTCGAAAATTTTCTAAGTCCATTTCACCCCTCTCCCTAAAAACATCAATATTTCGGCCCCTCCTGCCGAGCCAGACTTTTTCAAATACTTCATCCAATGAACATGTTCCATGCTAATAAATTGTTGTGATAAAAGTATATAAGAGTAGTTAAACGAAATTAGTAAATTCAGAAAAAATAGCTTTCTCCAGTAAATAAAATTTACTTGATCAGTAAAAGAGCTACTTCACAGTGATTAGAGAAGTCTATTAAAGATAATTAATTTTTATTCTAAGAATTTTAATATTATCACAAAAAAATAGTCATTTTTACTCTTTGGTACTGATTATTAATTTTAGCTAGTTATATGTATCTTTAAAAAGCTACATTTACTTGTTTTATCATTCATGAAACTGCCTTTCTGCTTTTACCCTACAGGTGTTTATGAACCACCAAATTTTAGTCTTAGTTCAAAAATCTTTTTTTATTCATTTAGCTTTCATGAATCTCTTAAACAATCACCTATTTTTTTCCATTGCCTAACATGCCCATTGCCCATTATTTTCGGTATAAAACACAGGGTTCAATTATTCGATGCTTGTTTCACACCGTCATGGAAAGTTAAATAGACCTATATTTTTTTACACGTTTAATAAATAGACATTTTTGGCTTTTTCAGAAATTCTATCGAACAAAAATAATTTTTTCTGTACAGAAGCCACGAAAGTACTGCTGCTGACGCAGAAAAATTTTATACAGCCATTGTCCATAAATAAAGAATGACTCAAATCGCAGCTTACCATCCTCGGCTTCGCCTCGGAAGGTAATTTACGTGCGATTTGGGCCATTCTTTACTTTTCTGGACACGAGCCGTAAATATACTATTACCTATAAAAGATCTAATTTTACAACCGGAAATCCATTTAGGTCTTTTTTCTTTCCACAATTTATCTACATTTTTGTAGGTATAATCTATCTTGTCAAATTAGAGAGGTTGACCCCCAAAAATTTTTGAATAAAAATTACTCAATCATGCTCAAGTAAAAAATATTCTAAACCGCGAAATAATTTACTGGTTCCTGGAAAGTGTAAACAAATTTTTATTAATGATTTGTTTGTATGTAAGTGCATTTTGAGACGCTCAGATGCTAAAAAACCGATTTTTAAAAAAGTCCGTATTGTGTGTATTTTTGTGGATCTTGTTACAATTAAAACAAAATTTTAGCCTTATAAAAAGTACGAAAGCTACCCTTTTTTTATTCCTAATTTTTTTTATTAAAGCTTTAGATTCCAAAAATTTTATTATAACTCGGTTTTTCGTATCCGATACCTGAAATTTTGAAAAATTTAGACTTATCTTTTTTATAGATAAAAAATACAAAATAATATCCCTTTCTTTTTCTACGAGAGTTCTAATTTTAGAAAATTTGTTAAAACCATAGAAGTTAAGGTTAAAACATTACTCATTTTTTCTTTTTGTTCGTGGAATACATTTTAAACCAATTAAGCTATTGAAAGATAAATAATTAATTAATTATTTATATTTCGAGTATCATAACCTATAGTACCAATAACTTGGTGACTTATTAATTCTATTTAAAAACGGTTTTTCAAAGTGCCCTGTAAATAAACATAGGTACCTATTAATTTAATTTTTATATTGTATACAAACTATTTTATTTGGTAAAATAAATTTAGAAAGATCTGATTTTTTAGCTTTTTTTAATTAACCGCACATTTTTTGTATAGAAAAAAGTTTTATTATTAAAACATTTAAAAATTATTTTTGGTATTTATAATAAAACATATATTAATATGACTAAAAATTTTGAGGTTTTATATTTAAAATTTTGTTTTTATCACAATATTCATGCTTTAACCTAACTTCATAAAATTATAAATAAATTTTCAAATTTAAAATAAAAACATTTGAGCAATACATTTTGATAAACCAATCAGGAGAGGTTTTTAGCTATAACAATGTACATAGTTACTGTATCGAAGACATGTACTTTTTAGGATAGGATTATATGTTTTTTTTGCTTCAGTAACTCGCCTAAACATTCTTTTTCCCACACGTAATACGCGTTCTAATTTATTAACTGTAATATCAGTATAAACATTTGCTATCAAAAAAAATTCTTAAATGGCTTGGAGTAACCGTCACCTATGTAATTTAAATACTTTGCTGCATGCAATTTGACTGATCATAGAAACATGGTTATTATACCATCCACTTCCTTCTTAGCTACGGTACCTTCATGATTCTTTCAGCATTTTTCTTTGTGAAACCAATAAACACAACAAATTAAAGGTTAACATAAACTTTATAAAAACTAGTAGTACACATCCAATAATTTATAATATTTAAGTGCCCTTTTATTACATTTTAATTTGCTCATATGCTAATGGCTTTTATTCAAGATATTTGAAATATTCAAAATATAAATGTTATTGTTTATTTGTTACATAATTTTATGTTATATTTTACGTAATTATAAACTATGTTTTTCCTAATTTATGTTATTATTTCTCAATTTCATGTTACAATTTCTTAATCTTATGTTAGGATTTCTTACTCTAAAACATCTATTATTTGATTAATTAGCATAAATATTATTTATAAAATTAACTTAAAATATTTATAATTGTTATCTTACGTAACTATTATTTAATTACACAGTAAAAATTTTTTATTATGAAATCACAAAAAATTTAATGGAAATAAATTTTATGAGCAAAAGTTTTGTAAAATTTACAAAACAATAGATTCGTAAAATCACAAACATATTTTTGTATTTTCACAAAAGTAATTGTGTGATTTTAATATACAAAATTTTTGTAAAATCACATTTTAAAAAAATATTTAAAAAAATTTTTATTTGATTTATTATCTTTAATTATTTTTATACTTAGAATTTCTATAATTTTGAATCACATATATTTTTTTATTATTTAGATTTTAAGTATAAGCATACTGTATATTAAGATTAAATTTTATTTTATTATTTTTTTTTTAATTTTTTTATTTTATTTGCCTCGAACTAACCGCGAACGAGAGAACTTCAGCTTATCAGCTTTACAATTTACCATCATGGTAAAGAAAGAGTTGACAATATATTTTTAAATGATGTGTGTCATGCTTCTTTTGATTTATCATCTGTTTTTTTTTTCGTAAATTTTAATATTATTTTTTAAAGCATTTGATTTTTATAAACTAAAAATAATCTAATTATTTTTTAAAAATTAAAAAAAAAAAATAATTATTAACTCTCGCTAATTAAAATCCATTGATCATGAAAAATGCATGCGATTTTGCCTCGGTAATTAATTTACGTGCATGCAATTTGAGCCATTTTTTATTTTTCTGTTCAAAGTTCGTATTATACTTAAGAGTTTTACGGTATTGATAGCCCATTTTTCTTAGTAAAATTATGGAAAGAAAATTATATGTTTAAATCAACCAATACTGGGCATAAAATTTTTTTGTTGTTGTTTTTAAAAATTTGGTTTTGAAAGAACTAAGAACGGGAATAACAATTCTCATCTCTTTTAATTTGAGTATAAGGCTTGTAAGTTTACAAAATCTTTAGGGAATCACAAAGAAATTTTATTTTTCAATATAATATTTGTGATTTTATAAGCGCTTTGTATTTTTACAAAACAAAAACTACTATTGAATAAGGTATGGTTTCCGGCCCCAGCATATTTTTCGCATTTTTTTGGCTCAATTTGCTAATATATGATAAAAAATAAGATTCCGAGGGTCGGCACCCCCCACCCCCCTGCGTTATCCCTGGGGGGTTGAAACGTGTTTTTCAATAAAAATTAATATCTCCGGGCCGAATCATCCGATTGGGGTGTGGTTGGTATCAAAATTTTCGTTTTGAAAAAATACACCAAAAACAATTTTTTTTTTTATTTTTGAACTCATTTTGAGGTTCAAAACTTCGAAAAACGTCATTTTTGGCTTCTTTTACGGTCTAAAAATTGAGATATCTCAGGATGGAGGAAAAACTCCTTTTTTTCGCGCTCAGGGGAACTTTGTCTAAGACTACTTTTCAAAATTCCGTCGAAAAAATAGCAACTTTTACGGTGCGTCACTCGCAATGACGATTATGTAAAACAAATCGTGTTTTATTTTTTGCTTATTTTATCATACCATCTAATATTTTATTTTAAATCTAAAATTAGCTTTTTTATGGTCTTTTTTATGCTTTTCTTATAATTTTTTCATAAAATACGATATTTCATCTATACTCTACCAAAGGACTTCATTTATTTCATGAAATCTCTTTTAATTTTCATAATATAATATCTATTTTCCTTATTAATAATAATTAAAATACTAATTTTTTTAAGTTATTTATTCTTAAAATATGTATTAAATTAGTTCTTAAATAACAATAAATTTAATTAATCAATATATTGAATTATATAATTATTTGACCTCATTTTTAACTACTACATGGAAAATCCGCAGAAAAAATGCGCTTAGGATGATCAACTTTTTAAAGAACAAAATTGAACGCACACCCTCCTGTTGCATTTCTTTGGGTTCCTTAGGCCATAGAAAGTGACGAACAAGTGAGAAACAGAAAATATTTTGCTTGTCCTATATTTTTTTTCTTTAGTTGGAAGACTCAAAATCACGTTTTTATGATATTAAAAAAAAACCGATTTCTCAATTATTTTTTTTATAAATTAAAATTATTCTAAATGATTGATTTCGGTTTTTTCACTTGTTTTGCATTCACAATTTACTAAAAAGATTATACTCTCTTTTCTTAATATACATATATTAATTTTTTTTGCTAATTCTGTATATATTGTTTATTATACTTTATACAATTTATATTATATTATATCAAAATATTTAGTCTTTATACTTTTTAAATTATTATTATATTACACTGCGCACACGCATTTTTCTGTAAACAATATGTAATTCTAAATTTTGTACAACCCTGTACGATAATCTACTTGATAAAAAAAAAAAAAATATATATATATATATATATATATTTAAGACCAAAAATCACAAATTTTCAATTTTCAACTTCTTGGAGCAGCTCAAAAGGTAAATATTGGGGTTTTTAAAAATTCATATACTTGTGATTTTTCTAGCAGATTCAAATGGTTTTATCAACTTTTCATCGAATTTCTGAGAAAAAATATATCTAACTCTTGTAAATTCGGAAAATTTTTTCTTAAAAAATGCGAAACTTTAAACATTGGCTCCCTGAAAATTGGGGCCCTAAAAACCAAAAAAATGAATTTTTCTCCTATAAAGCGTCGTTAGATGTTAAAATGAATAGTGCATTTTGATTGTACGGTAAAAATTAAAACAAAGTACGTTTTTAGTCCAGTTTTTAACATAAATTGAATCTGTTAGAAAAATTCCACGTTGATGAATTATTAAAAAACCCAATATCTAACATTTAAACTGCTTCAAGACGTTAAAAATTGAAAATTTGTAATCTTTAGTCTTAAATATACTCTTTTTAGTATATTGTCAATATAAGAAAAGTGAAAAAACAAAAATCCATCATTTAAAAAATAATTTTAATGTATAACAAAAAAATTCCAAAATTGGTTATCTTTAAATATTGAAAAAACGTGATTCTGAGTCTGTCAACTCAAAAAAAAACTATGCGGCGAGCAAAAATTTTTCTATTCCTAGCTTGTTTATCACTTTATATGATCTAAGATACCCAAAGAAACGTATCAGTAACGTGTGCATTCAATTTTTTTTTTCTTCAAAAAGATGATCATCCTATTAATTATTGCGAAAATTAAAATAATTTTAGATTTAAAATAAAATATTAGATGGTATGATAAAATAAGCAAAAAATAAAACACGATTTGTTTTACATAATCTTCATTGCGAGTGACGCACCGTAAAAGTTGCCATTTTTTCGACGGAATTTTGAAAAGTAGTCTTAGACAAAGTTCCCCTGAGCGCGAAAAAAAGGAGTTTTTCCTCTATCCTGAGATATCTCAATTTTTAGACCGTAAAAGAAACCAAAATTGACGTTTTTCGAAGTTTTAAACCTCAAAATGAGTTCAAAAATATAAAAAAAAAATTTTTTTGGTGCATTTTTTCAAAACGCAAATTTTGATACCAACCACGCCCCAATCGGATGATTCGGCCCGGAGATATTAATTTTTATTGAAAAACACGTTTCAACCCCCCAGGGATAACGCAGGGGGAGGTGGGGGTGCCGACCCTCAGAATCTTATTTTTTATCATATACTATCAAATTGAGCCAAAAAAATGCTAAAAATATGCTGGGTCCGGAAACCATACCTTATAAGTTTACAAAATCTATAAAAAATCACTAAACAATTGAATTTTTCATTAACATTTGTGATTTTACAAGCGCTTTGTATTTTTACAAAGTGTATACTATGTAAATATTTTTTAAATCACAAAAAATTTTTACAGTATATTAATTATTATAAAACGTTAAATTTTCTTTTTCTAAATTACTATCATTTTTTAATCCTTTTGCAATATTAATAGAAAGAAATTGAGTAGTTTATCTAACACTCTAAATTTAATTACTTAAATTTATATAAATGTAGAAAAATAAATTTTAAAGATTTATTTTTTTTTTTTTGGATTAGGATGGTTATATAATAATATTATGTAGGATGTTTAAGATATTAAATAAATAAATTATTTATATCTTGAGAATCTGAGTTTATTTTAAGTATAAATTCTGAGATACGCGCGATACGCATATTGTGAACACCTTAAGTTTAACTGCCCTCTCCCTCGGGCCCACACCATAGCAATGCCACACGAAGAAAAAATATGCGATGAAACATCCGGATTTAACACCCAGACGCGCAGTCCGAACTAAGATGCTACGTATAGTCAAGAAATTTCCGTATACTACGTCCGAATAGTTAATCAGATGCTTACTCTGAGAAATCCCGATGGTATGGCGTATAATATATACAATTTTTATTTTGAGTACTTCTCGCGCATGTGAGAGGCCTCTGGAAAAATCCCGAAATTTTGTCGGAAATTGATCGGAGGAAGACTCGTTATTGAAATACAGACGCTTCATCGATTTTATGTGGACAAATCATGAATTTTGTACCGACGTTCTTAAATTGAAAAAAAATAAAATCTCAAATTGACGATAACCTGGCTAAATTTCATCGTAAAAATAGCTATTTATTAAACAAAACATTGGTTTCGGTTTTGCATGCAGTTGTATGCACAAGCGAGCGTAGCAAGCGAGTGCAGACAGCATGCAAAACTCGAACCCTATATTTTGTCCTGTGTTCTAAAATATAGTTTTACAAATAATGGGCAAAAAAGCCGTCTTCCTAGGCTTTTTTTGCCCTCGATATGTAAAAAAAGTTTTTTTTTTCTTCTGGATTGGTTTTTCCCTGGCAATCAGATTTTTTTTAATCTATTTTTTCAAATTTAATTTACTTAAAAAGTTATTTTGATTTTTGGGGTAGCTCAGATTTCGTGTTCACGTTTTTTTTACATTCTATAGGGCCCGAACTACCAGAAAATCATAGTGGTAATCGTGGCCACGGTAATTTTTTTTTTTTCATTTTTGGTGCTCATAAATCGTCGAGTATTATTACTCTCAAATAAATGGGTCAAAATTTGTTTCAGAATTACCCTTAAAATTGCTAAATCCGAAACTACTCGATTGAATCCCCTGATATTTGGCGCACTTATTATGTATCAAAAGACTTCCATTTTGCACTAAAACTTTTTTATTTTGGATATATAGGTTCCGAGATATCATCAGTCAAAGTAGCCGTTTTTTACCCATTTTTAATAACTACATAGCATCCACAAAATTTAAAGAAATCAACCAATTACCACGCAAGTGGTCTCATTTTCTTTGTTTTAATAAATAAAAACTTTTGAGAAAAAAATATTTCAAAAAACTTACCGTTAATCTACTTTTATTACAATTTTTCTGTTTTTAAAATGTCGACCTGCCGTCGCCCAGTGCCTAAAATGGGCACAGTAGATTTACAGAGTTCAAAAGGCCAATGAGAATAAAAAACTAGACCATTTTCCAGTCAATTTGAGAAAACCAAAATCTTTTTAAGTTGCCACCATTTTTGGACACAGAGAGGTGGCCAGGTTGAGAAATAAACGCCCATATGTATAAAAATTTTTTTCCCCAGCGTCAAAAATATTTGATAAAATTTTAAAGATACCTTCGTTTTAAATATAAATTTCAGAGAATATGTAAAAAATTGGTGCCGAATTGAAAACTTCCAAGTTCCATCCTAAAATTTTTCATTAGTCTCTAGATATTTTAACTTTTGTTAAAAATTTTTTAAAATTTTCTCAAGCTCAAAAACTCTAAAAATTAAATATCTCAAAAACTACAATAGCTGAGCAAAAATCTACGACCTATGTCACCCGCAGACTTTTTTTCTTTATTTTGACACCGGTTTTATGCCAATCGTTTCAGCGGTTCTTGAGTAATTAGGGTACAGACAAACAAACAAACAAATAAATTTTCAAATATATGGGCACGTCCAGGGAAGAACTACCAGCTGAAAAATAAAAAAAAAAAAAATTCCATTTTGACTTATTTCACTTTTTTTTCTCCTCGACGGAAGCTTTCAAACATCCAGAAAATTTGTTTCGCCATGATTTTTTTCAACTTTTTTTTTCTAAAAATTGACTTCAAAGGGTCTAATTAATATCCTGAAAATTCTAAGATGTGATAGGCAATGATCGGTCCACAATCCAAAAACTTGGTTTTTCCGTTTCCCTAAAAATCCATAAAAATGTTAAGTATCTGAACGTAAAATGTTAAAAATAATAAATTTTACCTTATCAACCTATTTCTTCTGATAAATCTTCACTATCAGGACCACATAAACACGTTGTAACATATAAACAGGATTATCTAACATTTCTCATGCTAAAACACCCAAGATCAACCTCGCGTCAGCATCCAAAAATAGGAAAAAACTGGAAAAAAATAATTTAGTTTAAAAATGACTACAAAAAAAATTATAAACCATTAAAAAAGACTGAAAAATACTTAAATTAACTTACCAAATGTGTTTATAAGCAAATTAGAACTTTCAAACTATATACTGACAAAATCTGGAACCTGGAAAAAAAAGTAAAACAAAGAGATTAATTCTTAAATTTTTAAAAAAAGTTGCATAAAAAAATTTTATACTTATCTGATCTCTATTTTCCTGGTGCAACTTCATCTTCTTCATATAAATTCGTACCTAAAAAAAATAATTAACAAAAATTAACAACACAAGTGTACCTTATACCAGTTGTTATAAAAAAAGTGAAATTATAGCAGAAGACAAAATATTGCAATCAAAGTGTCCTCCTCATAGAAACTAAAAGAAACCAAAAAAAACTACTTTATCATTTGTTGGTTTCATATTAACAATTATAACTCTGAACCCTGAGCTCGAATAAAAAAAAAAACGTCAAATCGATAGAATTTTTTCCAAGGAATAATTTGCACTAAAGCTTATCTCAAAAGACCCCTTAGATCCTGAGAAAAATCAGTATTAGTGAAAAAATATGAAATTTTTTTATGTTTTTGAGCACTAACTCCTGAGATTGATTTCTTGAAATCATTTAAGGTATTATGCAGCTTGATTAAAATGATGACAGAGCTTAATGAAATAGGAAAATTATTAAAATTTAAACATTTTAAAACTTAAATAAACTTTATTTTACCCCTCTTATAGCATTAACTTTTTTGTAATTAAGAAAATAAAATCGGAGCTTTAACATTGATCTTATGGGAGCAATACTTTGGAGCTTTGAAAAAATATGAAAATGATGACACAGGAGATTAAAGTTAGCACGAAATGATGAATAAATGATCAAAGATTAAATTTTCAATTTATTTTCCCCACCTTATAGACTTTAATTTTAAATAAATAAATAAAAACTATGTAAATAACCTGAAATTATACTAATACATATATGATGTCACATATGCATGTAGTGTCGATAATTTAGAATGCGATAAAATTGTTTGTCCAAGCTGCATAAGACCTTAAATACTTTTTAAAAATAAGAAAATCGTCTAAGGGGTATTTCTTTAAGCTTTAATTTAAATCAGCTTTTATGTATTTACTTTTACGTATTTATCCATTCAATACTTCATAATTTGATCTGTAATAAAATCAAAATTTTTGAATTTTTTGCAATCTGTCATTTTAATATATATAGAATAGGATTTTAAATTTTCTATTTTTAATTTTTTAATTTTATTATTGTTTATTATTGTTTTTTGAAATCTAAAGCTTATCCATAGCTGGACTTCAATTTTTTTTATACTTTGTTAATTTAGAGAGATTAAGTTTTACTTAAACGTTACCTATTTTAATAATGTAAAATTTTCATTATACTTTATGTAACTTTTATTTAAATAGATGACGGTTCCTCCATCTATTGGGCAGCAACCATATCAACAACAAGCAAGCTATGCACTTCCAGTGCTAAATCAATTGAATGCAGTAAACAGTCAGTATACATCACCCTATGGGATGACGATGACTCCAATTATGGGAAGTACCTTGCAAGGACGCCAAGGAGCAGATAAACAAACAAGTAAGCAGGAATAACATATTTGCATACACTGTAAAAATTAACTTCCTTATATTAACAAAAATTAGTAAATTTTCGAAAAAATTTGTAAATATTTGAAAAAAAATCGTAAATTTATATATTTAAATAAAAAATTATACAATGATATAAATAAATTTTTAATTAACAATAAAGTTACACAAGATTATAAATATTATATTTATATATTTTATTGTGCATCATTTTATAATTAAAAAAAATTGATTATATTTAATACAAATTATGCTATTTTATTCATAATATAATATTATATTTAAAACTATACAAAAATTCCGTAAACCTATACGAAATTATGCCTTGAATCATAATGTAAAACTTTACATTATCTCAACCACTCTACGAGGGCTGGCGCAGGGGGTACGCAGAAGGCGGGGTCTCCTAGTGGAGATTCCGGTGCTAAATATTAAGAGGCGGGCTACCTTCCATTTGGGCAGACCACTTTCCATGATTCAGCCTGGGATCATGTGATGAATTTTTTAAAAACTAAAAAGTAATTAACCTGAAAATTAATTAAAAATTTGGAAAAAGGACCTGTTGCTGCCTTAAGTACCTCTTATCTTTTGGATTTCAAATATTTATGTCTTAAACAATTGATACCAGTCCAATTTTTAAATGATGGCCAGAACTATTCCCCATTCCCCCCTTTAGCAAGCAAAAGATAGTCTCAGGGTTGCTCACATGGTCTTGGTCTCACCTGAGGTCATAAAATCATTTTCAAATTATTGTCTTTTTGACATCGTTCTCGGCGGAGAATGTCTCATTTCTAAAAAGTTCTATTTAAAAATAAAATAATTTTTTTTTTTTAAATAAAAATCAAAAGTTGATTATTCCAGCAAAAAATATTTATTTATGTTAATTTGCTGACGTTTCAATTCTTTCAAATCCTTTTCAAAAGAATTATTTTAATATAACACTGTGTTAACATTTTGAGGCCGGAAAAACACATGTTATGTGCAAATAAGTATTATTTTTATTAAAATTTTTTTATACTTTTTATTTAATTAGTGTTAAGTGTTAGTGTTTTAGTAAAAATTTATAATAAAATATATAATCTAATTTTTTTTTAATTTTGTTTTAAAAACTGTAATTAAAGCGTTGAATTAAAATGCCAATCCAAGTTTTCAAGCATTATAATTATCAGTAATAAATTTCTAAAATATTGAACTATGTTTTAAGAAGAACTCGGAGCACTCAGGAATATAGTAAAGGAAGTAAAAGAACTCAAGGCTTTTCAGTGTTGATTCAAGTTTTAAGTGCGAAAAGAAGACGTGAGAGGCGCTGATAAAGAATCCCCCTTGTCGTTACTAGCGAAAACTCTGGAATATGTATATTGAGTGCGGGCTTTATTGCAGGTTCCCCTTCTCTTAAGCTATAGCTTGAGACTTAATCAAAGATTATAACCTACGACAGGGTCTGCGGGCCACCATCTCGCGGGAATGTTGAGAACGATTTTTCTCTCAACACTCACGTTGAGTGAGAGTAAAATATAATAAAAAAAATAGATAATAACAAAAATCTAACCTATTTCAGCATATACATATAAATTATTATTTAAAGTGTGCTAATTAAAAATAAAAGAGTTAAATTTAATTTAATTATTAAAAGAAAAAAAATCATATAAGTAATTCAAATAAAAATAAAGCAATATTTTATTTATAATTTATTTTTGTAAAGATTTAAAAGGATATGCTTAAGTAAAATAAACAATAAAGATTTGTATAGTTTGAGCATTGCATAATTTAGAAGAAATATTTTAGTGTTGTATCTGTTTTTGAAAATTGCCCTTTTAAAAATAGTTAGTATAATTTTCTTGTAGCACTAATAAATGCCTGATTTTCTATTGTTTATTCACAACCAATTGTCTACATTCTAGAAAAATTAAGCATTGAAGTTTGCGTTAGCATAATTTTAAAATTTTGTTGTTCGAGTCCTATGGAACTTAAACGGATGGCATGTAACTCATTTCAAGATATGATATGCTTTGTACAAAGATTCTTCTTGAATGGATTATTTTATTAACTGTCAACTATTTCAAATTAATATTTTTAAATTTATATTATAATGGTTTGGTTAGATATAAGTGTCAAATATTTAACAGATTTACATTGAGCTTATTTTTTAACAAACAAAATGCATATTAAGTAAGTATAATTTTTACAAAATCGTATATTGGAGCAATTATAGCAATTATAGTTAGATCCATAAACATGAATATCTTAAATGAGCTAGCAGAATGAGTTAGATGCCATCCAGATGCCATCCGTTAAAGTTTCATAGGACTCAAACAATAAAATTTTTGAATTATGCTAACGCAAACTCCAATGCTTAATTTGGTTGTGAAATAACAACAGAAAATCAGGCTTTTATTAGTGCTACAAATAAATTATACCAACTACTTTTAAAAGGACAATTTTCAAAAACAGATACAACACTAAAATCTTTCTTCTAAATTATGCAATGCTCAAACTATATACAGATCTTTTTTATTTATTTTAATTAAGTATATCTTTTTACATCTTTACAAAAATAAATTATAAGTAAAATATCGCTTTATTTTTATATGAATTACTTATATTATTGTTTTAGAGGATACTATTTTTTCACTTCTGTTTAATTGTATTGTCCATTTCTTGCATTTATAAATTATTATTAAAAGTGTAGTAATAAAAAATAATCAAGAGTTAAGATGTGGTAAAGTTGGTAAAATGATATTTACGAGTGAAAGATGTTTAAAAGTTTTTTTTTTTATGTTAAAAATAAAAAAAACTTTTAAACATCTTTCACTCGTAAAAATCATTTTACCAACTTTACCACATCTTATTAAAACTTTACAACGAGTATTAACTTCTTATTAACTTATTAATCAAGAGTTAAATTTAATTTAATTATCTCTAACAAAAAAAACCACGTAGTTATACTCCTTGGCGGCAGGAGTTTATAACTCCCTAAAACAGAGAGTGTCTGTTATCTCCTGGGATACCTTAGGGATGAAAATGAACCGCACGAGGGAAAGCTGATATCCTGGAGGCGTAATTTTTAATTTTCAACAATTTTACGATTTTCCAATATGGCGGACCAAAAACCATGAAAATAGAAACTTTCAACATTACCTGGGGGTTTTCGAGGTCAAGAAAAACTTTTTTATTAAAGAAATTTTTTATTTTTTTGCTCCAGCATATTTTCCAATTTTCCAAGATGGCGGAACAAAAAACATGAAAAAAGGATCTTTCTACGTTACCTGGGGGTTTTCGAGGTCGAGAAAAACGTTTTCATTGATGAAATTTTTCATTTTTTGGCCCCAGCATAATTTCCGGTTTTCCAAGATGGCGGACGAAAAAACATTTCAGAATAAGCTTTTTACATTACCTGGGGATTTTCGAGGTCGAGAAAAACGTTTTCAATTACAAAAATTTTAATTTTTTAGCCCCAGCATATTTTCCGATTTTCCAAGATGGCGTAACATAAAACATGAAAAGTAAAAATATCTATATTTCCCGGGGTCCCTGAGGTTGAGAAAAACGTTTTGAATTTTGAAAATATTTTTACCCTACCATATGTTACGCCATCTTGGAAAACCGGAAAATATGCTAGGGCTAAAAAATTAAAATTTTTGTCAATGAATACGTTTTTCTCAAACTCGAAAACCCCCAGGTAATGTAAAAAGCCTTCTGAAATGTTTTTTCGTCCGCCATCTTGGAAAACCGGAAAATATGCTAGGGCCAAAAAATGAAAAATTTCATCAATAAAAACGTTTTTCTCGACCTCGAAAACTCCCAGGTAATGTAGAAAGATCCTTTTTTCATGTTTTTTGTTCCGCCATCTTGGAAAATTAGAAAATATGCTGGAGCAAAAAAATAAAAAATTTCTTTAATAAAAAAGTTTTTCTTGACCTCGAAAACCCCCAGGTAATGTTGAAAGTTTCTATTTTCATGGTTTTTGGTCCGCCATATTGGAAAATCGTAAAATTGTTGAAAAATTAAAAATTACGCCTCCAGGATATCAGCTTTCCCTCGTGCGGTTCATTTTCATCCCTAAGGTATACCAGGAGATAACAGACACTCCCTGTTTTAGGGAGTTAACTCCCTGATTTAGGGAGTTATAAACTCCTTGAGCCAAGGAGTTTAACTACGTGGTTTTTTTTGTTAGAGATAATTAAATTAAATTTAACTCTTGATTATTTTTTATTACTACACTTTTAATAATAATTTATATATGCTTAAATAGGTTAGAGTTGTGTTATTATTTTCTTTTTTTATTTAAATTTACTCTCACTCAACATGGGTGTTGAGAGAAAAATCGTCTGAAAATCGTTCTAAACATTCCCGCGAGATGGTGGCCCGTAGACCTTGTCGTAATAACCTTTAGAAAAAAATAGCGCCTCTGATGGTCATGCTTATGGCGTCGTGTGCAAGCGCGTATACTCCCGTCTTCTTATTAGTTGAGTAAATTTTAAGAATTTAAATTTCAAACGACGTTCCAAGCGTGACCACCAGAGGCGCCGTTTTTTTACATTCAAAGAAAGAGAAATATTAGAAAGCCCGCACTCAAAATGTTTATACAATATAGTTACCGAAGTTTTCGCTGCTAGTGATGCCTTAACGCGAAATGTTTGAAGAAAATTTAAGAATTACTTAAGGTGTTATGTGACTTTTTATTTAATTATTTAATAATTATGTAATGAAACAAGTAAAACCAATTGGAAATATAATCTTTGAGCTTTTATTTACTACATTATTTAAGTTTCATTAATCTGTGTAATCGCAATGATACTTTTCACAAGCTGCAAAGATGATTCTCCATAAGAGCAATGTTAAACTACCTACACTTTTTTCTTGATTAAATAATAATTAGGCAACGAAAGTTGTAAAAGAATAGAAGATACTTAGAGATGGTAAAGAATATTACTCATTCTCCGGCATGGAAGTTACATATAATATTCTTTATCACGTCTAAGTATGTTTTTTATACATTAGTGATAAAGAATTTATCATTATTTATACAGATACACGTGTAACAAGATCAAATTTCTATAGGACTTTTGAATTCTGACAATAAAACACAAACACCATAGCACTGATGTTAATAATATACGTTCAATCCCCTCTCCTAAATATAAAAACTATGCCTAGAAAAATCGATAACACTTATACTTAACTTTTGAATAAGCGTGTTTTTGTACCTTTTTTTTTGTTTCAAAGCCGTGGAAGGATTTAAAAGTACTATTAGTATTTGATCTTTTCCACGTGTAGTTATGTATAAATAATGATATTATTCTATGTTACTAATGTATAAAGTTTATTTCATTTTTTAAAGACTTTATCTTTATATTTTATAAGTTTCATTCATTTCTGTTATCATAAATTTTTATTAATGTAACACCTTAAAAATGAAATGCGAATGCAAGCAATGGCAGAGCAGACACTTTTTTGATACAGAATTTTCTTTTATTTGTTATACTGTTTTAGGAAAATTTTCCGTGAAAAGGGAGAGTTATTGCATCTGCAGAATGTTTTATTGATCATTTTTCTTTTTTTATTTTAATTAAAATTAAGCTGATGGGACGGTGAGAAAGCGTCCGTTTACGGGATTGGCTTACAGCTGAAAAAATGGTGTTCAGGCAGTACTCTTAACATGAAAAATGTTACAAAAAATATATTATAATAATAAAAAACGTGATTCGAAAATGTAAATAATTAGTAGTAACTTGTAGTTTAGATAAACTGAATTTTATACAGCGGTGGGATATAAGTTCTTTTAGTTGCCATACTAAACTACCAAGCACCCACATTTTATTATGATTATATAAGGATCTATTATTTGTAATGCAATGTTAAACTAAGTATCTATAGTGCTTTCTTTTTACCACAGCCATTCTAAAACATTTCTATTAGAAATGCATGAAAATGATTCCTTTAATTTTTTCTATCCAAATTTAAAATAATTTTTACTCATTCAGTAAAATATTTAAAGTCAAAATGGAAGCTTAAGTGAGATATTGTAACATCAAGTGCTTAACAATTAACACCTAGAAGCCAGTATTTATTTATTCGAGAATTATTTTCAAGTAAAGACTTTATGGATAATTTTAACTTCCTAAGCATCGTTACCATATAATAAACGCTATTCCAATCAGTTCCAACGTAAGGATTAATTTTAGTTGATAAAACCTAAAGTTAAACGTTAAAGTTTTATCTGTTTGCCGTTATGCAAGCGTAATTTAAATTTTAAAAAAATAAATATATACGAGGGAATGCCGGGAATTCAAAAATGTTAAAATGAAACTTTTAATTTTCTACCTTACCTCATTTTTATCTAGGCTTGTTCACTAAGAACAAGGTTTCTTTATTGTTAGATTTTTATTTATTTTATCTGAAGAGAATATTAGATGCACAGTTGATAAAGCAGAATTCATAGTAGAGTAAATTTGCATTTACATATTTGAACCACAGCAATGACTATTGGAAGTGGGAAAAATTCTATATTCTGCTCTAGGAGGTTAAAATATTTTCTGATGGCGAAACTTGCTGCTCGTTCTAAATTTTCTACTAGTTCTAATCCATAAAATTAAAAAAAATAGACATTTTTATTATTTTTTCAAATTTCTCCCCGGCATAAATGGGTTAAGGTATATTAGTTATAAATTATTTTTTGGCTGCATTCAGAGAATAAATCTCTTAAATTTGGTTTTAGAATAAATATCATATCATTGATTTCATTCAAACTTTTAAATGGTGGCAAATACTACCCCTCCTTTTGCAAGTAAAAATATAAACTCCGGGGTGACTCACATGGCTTTAGTCTCGACTGAGGTTTGTTTAACCCTCCGATGGTACTCCTCTAAAATTTGAGATTAGAGACTTTAAACTTTTGGAAAAATTTTAGGCTTTCGGGAGATTTTTAGACTTTTGGGACACTTTTAGACTTTGGAGACAGTTTTTCTATTAAAATTTTTAAAAACAAATCCATTTCTATACTTTTCATTGTCTTTTAGCACCCTAATATATAATCAATATATATATGATGTAGTTATTTCCGCGAACCGGAAATAATATCATTAATTAATTATAGTCAAAATAAAATATTTCTTGTCGCGTGTTCGTAAAATAATACTGGGGACTTACCTTATCTTTATAAGTTAGAGAGAGACAAAAATACTTTAAATTCAAGTTCGGGGAATATTAAGGAAATGAAAGATGAGATGTTATATATTTTAATAAATTTATAATAATTAATAGTAAACTAAACTCCTTTTCTTTTATTCATAATAAACACTAAAATAGCTTTATTGATAGTTTTTACAATTTTAGCACTTATTTTTTATGAATAATTTTCACTAATAATATAAAATAATATCACTGTTCATTAATTAATTATAATTTTTCACTGTCCTTTTTAATTATATTTTTACTATTCTACCGAACACACACACTTTTTACCCCCACACTAGGAGTCGAGAAGCTTACCATCTTCTTCGAGATTTTGGAGAATTTCTTCAGATTTCTCTTGATCCATGGTTTGATTAAAGCCGTTATTGAATAACTTGATCGTCGAATTATTATCTTAATTTTAAGTGATCGCCTCGTGGTCCAAATAATGTACTTTATTCTTCTCACGTGCACGGTGATTTTTAAAAATGTATAATAAAAGATCTTGTATTATTTTTTTTATCGTTTAATCAGAATTCACGGCTCATTTAATCAAGAAAACAAAAAAGTAATTTTCACGGACATCCAATATTTTTATCTTTAATTATAGCCGTAATAAATTTAATATTCTAAATACTTAAAAATGGTTGACGACAATAAAATTAATAGAAACTCATCGATTATTAATATGACTTAATATATTGAAAGCCGGTCGTCAAGTGTCGCGTGCCGGCTGTCGTCCTCTGTCCCTCTCCCCTCTCTCGTCTTCTCTTTTCGTTCCGTGTGTATGTTCTTCTTATGTACCTATATTTTAAAGGACAATTTTAAAGCTAAAATTCTATGTTCTTCAAAGACCGAAGTTTCTCTTCTGCTCTGTTTGGGAGGGTAACTCTGCTCCAACACTTATAACTTTAATCTATCGACCACCAGATGTTAGCATAAGGTCTGATCAAAATTTTATTAATTTGTTAAGAACACATTGTTCAGACTTTAGCTATAAGATTGTTATTGGGGACCTAAATGCTGATATGCTTAATGTGGACAAATTAGATACTAAGTATTTAAATAACATCATGACAGATCTGGCACTAAAACTGGTTGAAACTGGTGACTCACATCACACTAATAATAAAAGTACTTGGATTGATGTTATCTTTGTTGATAATTGTGATGTTATTCTAAGCAAAGACAAATTATCAGCAAACTATTCTAACAGGCATAACATCGTTTCAGTCACCATCAATGTATTTTATCCAGATCCACCTGACAACTTTTAAGGCCATTAATAATATAACATCACAGGACTTGAATTCTCATCTAACAAAACTAGACTGGACTACATTCACATCGACGGGTGATGACTTTAATGTAGATGAAGGACTTTTGACTCTCACAAATAATATTCAAAACGCAATAGACGAACTGGCTCCTGATAAAACATCACGGCCCTTAAAAGCCAAATATCCCTGGATAAACTCAGAACTACGCCTATTAAAATCTAAATGTGTTGCTACCAGCAGACGATATCACAGAACTGGGTGTAGAAAATATCTCAATGAGTACTTGAGTCTTGCTAATGAATATGAGAAACAGTCTGAAGTTGCTCGCTGTGCCTACATGCACAATATTAGAATATGTACCACCTTAGATGATGGAAAGAATTTCTGGATAGAAATGCGTAAACTTGGCCTAATACCCATAGCCAGCAATGCCCTTCATGGATTCTCTCCTGAGGAGCTCAACGCATACCTCTCTAACATTTCCATTTCTCCCACTGAAGATCCCACAATCTCTAACAACATTGTTGATAGAGCTCCCCTGGAAGGTTTGTATTCAGGGAAGTAACCAACAATGATGTAATATTGGCTGTCTCATTTCAGCTCTCAGGCAAAAGGTGATGATGGCATCTCTCAAAGCATAATTGCCAAGTCATTACCTTCCATAGTTAACCATCTTACCAAATTATTTAATGTTTCTTTAAAAAAAGGTATTTTTCCCACTGAGTGGAAGAAATCACGTATATTGGCTATTAAAAAATGCTCGATCCCATCATCGCCTTCTGATTTTCGACCCGTGGCATTGCTTAGTTTTTTGTCGAAGGTTCTCGAGAAGTTGGTTCATGACCAGATGGTTAACTATCTTACGAAATCAAGTATATTAGATAAATTTCAAACTGGCTTTAGGAAACATCACAGTACCCAATCTGCCTTAATTAAATTAACAGATGATATACGCATGGGTAATGAAAGGCAGCTGGCCACCATACTCTTGCAATTTGATTTCTCGAAAGCCTTCGACAATTTATCTCCATCAATACTGCCTGGAAAGCTCCGGAATGCAGGCTTTTCAAAATTAACCCTGAGTTGGTTCTGGTCATATCTCTGTGGACGATCTGTATGTGTAGCATCTGGCAAATCAGTCTCGGACTTTCGTGATATAAACATCGGTGTGCCGCAAGGTTCAGTACTTGGACCTTTGCTTTTTTGTATTTATATGAATGATATTCAGCATTTCCTGGATGTAAGTACACTCAGACTATTATATGCAGATGATCTGCAGATTTATGTCCAGGTTCCGACCAATCAAATACAACAGGGTATCCTTAGGCTCTCTGAGTCAGCTAAAGCTATAGCAGTATGGGCGGAATCAAATCGCCTGAAGTTGAATACTAGCAAGACACAGGCAATCATTGTTGGCTAGCCCAATACAATAAAGATCTTTGATAGGCTAAACATTGATAAAATAATAATAAGTCAAAACGGTGATTGTGTTTCGTTTGTTAATGAAGTCAAAAGTCTCGGAGTAATTCTTGACAGGACACTTTCTTGGCAGTATCAAATCAAAAACATAACCAACAAAGTTAACAGAGCACTATATGGGCTTAGAATCATTAAACCGTGCACATCCCAAGCCTTACGTAAGTGTCTGGTAGAAACATTAGTAGTACCCCATCTAGACTATTGTAATGTAGTGTACTCTGACATCAACAATCAACTGACTGACCAACTGCAAAGACTGTCAAACTCCTGTGTACGTTATATTTTTGGCCTAAGACGACAAGACCACATCACACCTTTTAGGTGAAAACTTAATTGGATGAGTATAAAAACTCGTACCAATTACTTTGCAGCCTTAACCTTGTATAGACTAATACGCATGAAGGAGCCTCCTTTTCTTCTATATTTATTTGAACCTTACAAATCCGATAAACCATCACGCGATGTTCGTAAAGACTTGAAAATACCGTCTTCTATAACAACTGACTGGGGAATAAACTCTTTTCAAGTCAAATATGCTCATTTCTGGAATAACATTACACCATGTATACGTGACCTACACTCGTTTACGCGTTTCAAAAAGAGCATTAGACAGTATTTATACAGTAGTGATTTATAAATCATTATAAATTTTGAATTAAATCATGCTAAGCCACGTATTAAACTATTACCGACTTGACGTAAACTCCAATGTGTTATGCATTTGACTATTAATCCAAAGATTTGACCAAAATCACTTTTATATTTTATTATATTAAATTTTATTTTATTTTATTTTATTAAAGGCTATTGCCGGATAAATATAGTGATTTGGCCCCCCTCCCCAATCTCAAAAAAATTATTTGCATCCGAAAAATATTATAAAAACTAACCGATCGCCGTTGGAATTAGCTTCCTAGCCCATATTAGGCGCCCTTAAACCTTAAAAATCGTGTTTTTTGCGTTTTTTTTTGTTTCTCCGCACTGTGTTGAGCTATTAATCTGAAAGTTGCGTAGAAAAAAAGGGCACAGAGTGTATTTTCAATCTTCATTGGTTTTAGACCTTTAAGACCATTTTAAGACCCCGAAAATTTATTTTTAATTTTCGAAAAATTGGTTTTTTGAGCATAAAAAAAAAATAACCAGCGTTAAATTTATTTAAACTGACCTAAAAAGCTGAAAAAAGTATATTTTACTGATATCAGTCTTGTCCTAGAGGGGGAGCTCATCTCCACACCTTCAAAACTCAAAAAACGCGTTTTTTGCCTCTACACGATTAAAATGCAATAGAATTGGAAAAATTCGTTTTGGAACCTCCCTAAATCTTTTTGAGCATCTATTTATACATTTTATCTAAAATATATTTCATTAATTATGGTTTTTAGACCCTTATGACCACTCAAGACCACCTTAAGAGCCCAAAAATTGATTTTACATTTTCGAAAAATCAGTTTTTTTGAAATTAAAAAATTATACCTGCCTTTAATTCTTTCAAATTGGACTAAAAAGTCAAAGAAAATTATTTTTTAACGATATCAGTCCTGTCCTGGAGGGGGAGCTCATCCCCACCCCTTGAAAACTCAAAAAACGCGTTTCTTTGCCCCTACACGATTAACCCATTAATTCCTAAGAAGAAACTGCATTTGACAGAGCTGTAAAACCTATTCCATTTAGAGCATTTGACTCAAATTAGTAAAATAAAACACAAAAAAAATTTCAAAATGGCGGACTAATATGGTGGTCAGAAAAAATTAAATTTTGATATTTTTTGATAAAAATTTGTGTGAATGGTATTTTTTGGGTGCTAATTACGAATATATAGTTATTTATCAAAAATTTTTAAATGGCCGAACCAATATGGTCGTTGAAAAACTCGATATTTCGAGATTTTTGACGATTTTGAGCCTGAGCAGAAACTGTAAGTTATATAACCATAAAACCGGTTTCATTTAGGGCATTTAAACATGTAATGTGAAAAAATATTTATTTATCTATCTATTTTTCAAAAACTCAAAATGGCGAGACTAAGAAGAAACTGTAAGTTTCTTCTGTGTCCGCTATATTCATCGGCCATTTTGAATTTTAATAAATAATTTTCATTTTTTCATATAACGTGTTTAAATGCCCTAAATAAAACCGGTTTTACGCTTATACTATTTACAGTTTCTTCTCAGGCTCAAAATCGTCAAAAATCTCGAAATTTCGCATTTTTCAGTAGCCACATTAGATCCGCCATTTTGAGTTTTTGAAAAATAGATAGACCTTCGTAATGAGCATCCAAAAAATACCCTGTACACAAATTTTGACCAAAAAATAACGAAATTTAGTTTTTCGTGTCCGCCATCTTTATCTACCATTTTGAATTTTTTTCGAAAAAAAATTATATTTTTACATAAAATATTTAAATGCCCTAACTGAAACCGGTTTTATGGTTATATAACTTACAGTTTCTGCTCAGGCTTAAAATCGTCAAAAATCTCGAAATTTTGAGTTTTGCAACTGCAATATTGGTTCCGCCATTTAAAAATTTTTGATAAATAACTATATATTCGTAATTAGCACACAAAAAAATACCATTCACACAAATTTTTATCAAAAAATATCAAAATTTAATTTTTTCTGACCACCATATTTGTAATATTTTGGAGGAAATATTTGTGGCAATTGTAGGAAAATTGGTTTGGGTTTATAAATAAATTCACACGTGATTAAAATAATAAAATAATTATTAAAACGCACTTATTGAATGTATTATATACAAATAATTAAATGTTAGATTAGTGGACTGTATAAATATAGTTATTGATCGCTGGCGTTAAAGAAAAATGAATTGATTTGAATTAATTAAATTAAATTTAAGCACTGTTTTTAGTTCTATGATAACTTTATGTTTAATACGCTGGGCGGTGCATGACTAAAATTGTCTTACGAGCGCGACCGCCGACGCGACCACAGAATGAGAGCATGAATCGGTTTTATAGAACCGGTGAAAGTTTAACGTGAGAGAAGGGGCCCTAAAACGGGGGGCCGATAAATCAAATAATTACAATATCACGTAAAACATTATTTACCGCGAATATTCAACATGAAAAAATAGAAAAATATAATTTTATAGCTATTGGCCGCAACAATATTAGTCCGCTATTTATAAATGTCCGCCATTTTGAAAATTTTTTTGTGTTTTATTTTACTAATTTGAGTCTAATGCTCTAAATGGAATAGATTTTACAGCTCTGTCAAATGCAGTTTCTTCTTAGGAATTAATGGGTTAATCGTGTAGGGGCAAAGAAACGCGTTTTTTGAGTTTTCAAGGGGTGGGGATGAGCTCCCCCTCCAGGACAGGACTGATATCGTTAAAAAATAATTTTCTTTGACTTTTTAGTCCAATTTGAAAGAATTAAAGGCAGGTATAATTTTTTAATTTCAAAAAAACTGATTTTTCGAAAATGTAAAATCAATTTTTGGGCTCTTAAGGTGGTCTTGAGTGGTCATAAGGGTCTAAAAACCATAATTAATGAAATATATTTTAGATAAAATGTATAAATAGATGCTCAAAAAGATTTAGGGAGGTTCCAAAACGAATTTTTCCAATTCTATTGCATTTTAATCGTGTAGAGGCAAAAAACGCGTTTTTTGAGTTTTGAAGGTGTGGAGATGAGCCCCCCCCTCTAGGAGAAGACTGATATCAGTAAAATATACTTTTTTTCAGCTTCTTAGGTCAGTTTGAAGAAATTTAACGCTGGTTATTTTTTTTTATGCTCAAAAAACCAATTTTTCGAAAATTAAAAATAAATTTTCGGGGTCTTAAAATGGTTTTAAAGGTCTAAAACCAATGAAGATTGAAAATACACTCTGTGCCCTTTTTTTCTACGCAACTTTCAGATTAATAGCTCAACACAGTGCGGAGAAACAAAAAAAAACGCAAAAAACACGATTTTTAAGGTTTTTTAAGGTTTAAGGGCGCCTAATATGGGCTAGGAAGCTAATTCCAACGGCGATCGGTTAGTTTTTATAATACTTTTCGGATGCAAATAATTTTTTTGAGATTAGGGAGGGGGGCCAAATCACTATATTTATCCGGCAATAGCCTTTTATAGAATAATTGTATATAGCATTTTATAAGTATTTTATTGTATTATTCATTTTTTTTTTTATGTATATATTGTATATTGATGTATTATATCATTTTTGCTTGGCTAAATAAAGACTATAATAATAATAATAATATTTTACGTATTCTTAAAGCTATTAATCTATTTAACTAAAAATAATTATTTCATTAATTTTTGATTTTTTTCGCTTTGTAACAACGTTACATATAATAACTGTTGCATTAAATATTTGTAAATTAATAAAATCACGATTAGTAACAATTTATTTTAAATAAATAAGAAGAATTATTCAAATTTAAAATTCAATTCTCCTTACTCTCTACGTAGTCGGGCCGCCACCAATGTATTTCGTAACCCACTTTTTTATTTTTTAGGTCCGTGGTTAAAAATAAGTGTATTATATGTTTTTTGACCTGCTAAATCCGAATCGGGGGTCTATTTTGACCTAAAAGTGTCAGATTAATTGTTATTAACAAATTATTGCAAAATTATTCCAAAATTAAGCAAAATCGAGTTGTAAATGTTAACAAGCTTCAAAAATTTGTGTGTTAAGCAAAACTTTCTGATATAATTTTACTTACAGTATATGAATTTTTAATATTCAATACTTTAGATTAATTATTTAAACAATTTTCAATTGTTTAAACAATTTGTAAATATTAATAATTACTTTTTTGGATCAAAACTGAGTGCGATACTAAAATACGTGTATTTTTTTGTACCCTGAATACAAATTTAAAGCTCAATTTCAATAAAAATTGTTTTGACGATTTTTTAAAGAATTTTTAATTGTTTAAACAATTTGTAAATGTTAATAATTACTTTTTTGGATTACGACTGCGTGCGACACTAAGTTACATATATTTTTTTATACGCTGGATACGAATTTAAAGCTCAATTTCGATAAATATTATGCAGGCGATTGTTTAAACAATTTTTAATTATTTAAACAATTTTTAAATGTTACATTTTTCGATTAATACTGAATGCGGCACTAAGTTACATGTATTTTTTTATGTCCTAAATAAAATCCTAAAGCCCCCTGTTAAAATATATACAAACGTTTTAAATATTAGGAAGGATCTATATCTTTTTTTTATTACTCAGGTGTTCTGGAAATCATCAGCGGAGGATCAAGATCAACCACACCAACACCACTTATAACAAGGAAAAGTCCCACAATGGATCAAGGAATTCAAGTTGGACAGCTGCATCAACAGCAAATACAAACTGTTATAAATAAAATTAATGATAAACAAGGTATCAGAAATTTACAGACATCAAATGAACGAGACAGGTAAAATTATTTGGTAATAAATTTAAAACCCTTGAAAAAAGGCTTTAAGGTTGTCCGAAAACATTAAGGTTAAAGAACTCAAAGCAAGCATTTTAACTGCACTCCCACACGGGTAAAAATTCAGTTGACTACCGCACCAAAAGGATAGCTTGCGGTGCGACCAGTAAAATATGGAGTACGCATAAAACAAAATTAGACGAGAATCTAACCTAAATTGAGTAGTTCCATGTATAAACCACATAATATGGGGCGCACGCGAATCTACTTTTGTCAAGCGCCCATTCTAATTTGGGTGAGAATTTCGCTCAAAATACTGGTTGCGATTCAAAACAAAATAGTGGGTGCGTTAGTCAACTGAATTTTTATCCGTGCATGGAATCGGATTTCATGAATGATGATGTATGATCATGCATGAAGCTATACATTATAATATATGAGCATACGTGGGCATCCTGAAAGTTACGATGGTTTTCATACATGAACTTTAATTTTAAGGTATCAGTATTCAAAAAACCCCAGAAATAAGACTTTTAAGGTCTTACGTACGTCAGGATTTTTACCTATCGGCATCTTTGTCTTACACATTATAAAAGTACGGATTGCAACTTCAAATAAATAAAAAATTTTTTTCAATAATACTTAATTATTACTATTCAAAGCTTAAAAATAAATTTTATTAACTTAATTTTGGCATTAAATAAATTATTTATTATTTAAACAATATTATTTAATTATTTATAAAGAAAATAAATGAATAAAAAAATATAATAAATGACTCTACCTCAATAGCAGAATAAACGTTTATTTTTTATACATTTTTTTAAGTAAAACCATAAAAAATGACGGTTGATTGTAAATTTTAAGGTCTCTTTTTATTTATTAGGACATTATTTATTAACTCATAAAAAAAAATATCTAAGTTTTGTATTTTAAATGCTTTTTTTTCATTTTTTAAAATTCCCCATAAGAGCCTGTGTTAATTTATTTTTATTTATTTATTTTCTCAAAAACTGTTCGGTCAATTATAAAAAAAAAAATACGTGTAAAATTAAATTATATTTACTTTACTTTCTCCAAGTTTTAGCTTTTTTTTTGCATTTTACCCCGGACGTACGTAAGACCTTAACATTTCTGAAATTAAAAGAAAGTTTTGTTTTCTACTTGACTATACATGATAACACAATATTATTCACGATAATGTAAAAAATGATAAATTTATTATTGCGCGCGGACTTCTTTATTGCTGTTGTATCTGAACGAGTCGGAAAATATAAGAAAATGAACTTTCTTCGTTATCATGAGGTTTCTGGGGTCAAGAAAAACGACTTTCAGGCTAAAAATTTTCAATTTTTCACTCTAAAATATTTTCCTATTTTTCAAGATAGCGAACATAAAAATGGATTTTGTAAGTCACAAGGTTTTTGAGGTCGAGAAAAACGAATTTAAGGTAGAAAATTAAAATTTTTCACCCAATAGTATTTTCTGGACTGCGGCGCGAAAGCACGACACAGAAAAATTGTATACTTTACTTTTCTGGACTCGAGCTGTAAATATACTATTTTCGCTTTTCCAAGATGCTGGACCAAAAATATATGAAAATAAATTTTCTAAGTCACCAAGGAGTTTTTGGTCAAGAAAAACGAATTTCAGATTGAAAATTTTGTACCTTACAATATTTTTTGCTTTTCCAAGATGGCGAACCAAAAACATAAAAAATGGATTTTCTACGTCTCCAAGTGGTTTTTTTTTAAAAACAGAATTTAGATTTAAAATTTAACTTTTATTTTTTCTTGAAAAGTACTTTAGGGCGAAAAATTGACCATTTTTCACCTTATTATCGTTTTCTCTACCTCAAAAACCCCTGGTAATGTAGAAAATTCAATTTCATATGTTTTTTGGTCCACCATCTTAAAAAATAGAAAATATTTGAAAGCGAAAAATTAAAAAATTTTCACTTGAAATTAGTTTTTCTCGACGTTAAATACCCCCAAATAATGTATAAAATTAATTTCCTTATGTTTTTTAGTCCGCCATCTTAGAAAATGTTGTTTACTTTCATTTTATGAAGTATGTATAATAATAAATAATATAAATATCAAAATATATTTTATTACACACTTGCTTGACAAAGATACAGAAGCGCGGTGTGCACTGAAAAACCGGTACTATTGAAGCATTGTCTTAGAAGCAATTGAAATATGCCAATAGAAAATATCATTGATTTGATGTCGCCGCTATTAAACGAATGGCTTCTCGCCATCGAATACGGCAGTCATTGTTTTGATGTAAATTTTCGTCAAAATAAATGAGAGTATAAGATTGAATTAATAGAGGGCATACAATCAAAATAATTGTTTTTAATATTTTGATTTAACGTTTAAAAACATTCAATCAATAGAAATTGATTTCAGTTCAATAATATTATTAATAACAAAAAAAAGTACGTATTATGCATATGTTTAGGTACTATTCTTTCTATTTCTATCCTTCTGCGTATTTATTGTTTACTCAGACTATAATTATGGTTTTTAATGGCGCGCGCGGTGTTATTGTTTATATTATTGCTATTCATTATTACTATTATAAAGAAATGGAATTTCCTAAAAATTATTTATGTTAGATTTAATTATTATTTTTAAATATGCATTCGCTATACCTAGATATGCATAAATTACTCTTAATATTAAAAGGGGTGAGAAAATTATTACCTGTAACATATAGTCTTCAAAATTTTTTTAATAAATCAAAGTGTCCTGTTAAAGTAATGGATAACGTAGCTGTTTGTCACCCTAGAGGTCTATGGATCGAATCCCGGAGAGGTCATCAAATTTTTCATCAGTTTTTTTTAATGGATAATTAATTTAAATAAAATAATTTAAGTATAAAAACGTTAATAAATATGTTATAATAACTAATAAAAAAAAAAAAAAAATAAATAAATAAATATAAATTGAAAAAAAAAAAATTTGTAAAGTATAATTCAAAAAAAAATAAACAAATGGGGGAGACAATAAAGCAAGTAAATATAAGAATTATATATTAAATGTAAAAATAAAATAAGAGAAAATAAAAAAATAAATTTTTTCTTATTTTCTGTTAATAAATATACATTGAAATGATAATATTCAAAATCATTTCAATATATTTAAATATTTGAAATAATTCCAATCTCGCCATTGAATTAATGATATTCATCATTGGCATATATCAATTGCTTCTTAGTCATTGGTTCAATTTCTTCGGTTTTTCAGTGTGCATATGTACGACACACTCTGCCTCAAACAAGTTATTTAAACATTGTAAACAAAAAGTATAATTATATAATTTGATCAACCCACTTTATTACTAAATTTATAAAAAAATAACTAGACTAGATAAATTAAAAGAATGTACAAATAACAAATAAATATCCATAGCATTTGATAGTCAAACTTCGATTCCTTATGCTTATGTAATAATAGCGCAACTGGTAGCGAGTTGGCTTCGTAACCAAAAGGACCCGCGATCGAAATCGCGATAAAGTCACGAATTTTTTTTAATTTAAAAAAATTTGTAAAATAAATTTAAGTTAAAAAAAAAATATTATCAATAATAAAATAATTAAAATTAAATTAAAAAAAAAATAAATAAATAAAAAAAAAAAATAAATTTTAAACATTTATTTATTATTCATGTATGATCATGCATGATCAGCTATTATTATAGAGAGACAAAATTCATGTATGATCATGTATTTATACTTCAATCATGATAATGTATGATCATGTATAAAATCCGATTCCATGGGCTAGTAGCGCACGAGGCGAGTCGAGATAAGGTGCTGGTAGAAAAAATTTTTTCTATTCATTTTTGGTTTCATTGTCCCAAAAATGTAAGAATATATTTTGGCTTTTAATTTTCGTAATAAAATATTTTGAACCCATTTGGGGGGTATGAATGGGGACACTGGGGCTATCTAGTTGGTTGAAAACATTTTTTATATCCATCATTTAATTTTAGCGTCCCAAAAAATATGAGTTTAATTTTCATTTTCCTAAAAGAAAAAATTTTTCATGCCTTTGGGGGGCATATGGGGGGAATTGAGTAGTTTTATTGCTTTTCTATGTCCATATTCGGCTTTAGCACCACCAAAAACCCTCTACCAGGGGGTCTACCTTTGTTACATTACTTTTTTATTTTGCGTGCCTATGTAATGATGTAATAATGTAATTGACTCTAAAATTATTTTTACTCACATTCAAACATCAATTGGTAAAGAAAGTGCTTTATTATGGTATCTGATGAAGTTGAAAATTGGTGGAGGAGAAACGCGATACTATTAAAAGAGAAAGAGTACACGGATAAAAATTCAGTTGACTACCGCGCCAAAAGGATAGCATGCGGTGCGACCAGTAAAATATGGAGTACACATAAAACAAAATTAGGCGAGAATCTAACCCAAATCGAGTATTTCCATGCATAGACCACATAATATAGGTTGCGCGCGAATCACTTTTGTCAAGTGCACATACTAATTTGGGTGAGAATGTCGCTCAAAATACTGGTTGTGATTCAAGACAAAATATTGGGCGCGCTAGTCAACTGAATTTTTATCCGTGTAAATGGATTTAGAAGAATTTAGATTTAGGAACTTAAAATAATTCGGATTTAGAACTCGGAATAATTTAAAGTCATAGAGATAAAATAATTTTATCACAGGTAGTTAAAAGAATCTGTATTTAGACTTAGAAATTCAATCAGCCTTAGAGACTTATACTAATTTATGATTAGGTACTTAATAAAACAATATTAATTAAGTGAATAATTTTCATAACCTATTTGATTGAATTAGATACTAAAAAAGAAGTTTTGAAAATAAATTAATTACCTACTTTAGTTAAACGAAGAATTTTGTACTGCATTGCATTGATCGGAATTTTAATAACTTTTTGCTAATTTGAAACTAGATCAAAAAACACATTTTTTTTTTTTTTTTTTTTTTAAATGAAAATTATAAAATTGATGAAGTAACGTCTACCGTATACAAATACATTGTGACGTCAGACCTCTGACGAAAATCTGGTTTTTGAAACCTCTATAAATCCGTTAATTTATGGAATTTTAAAAAATATTTTTTTATGTAATTTGAGGTCATGCACAAAAATTACCAAAATTTTGACCTGTGCAAACCCCCTAATATAAACACTGTTATCTCAGTGAACTACTATTTCAAAATATTAAGAAAAGACGATTTTATTACTAAATCTTAATATTTGCTTTAGAATTGTGAAATTATCACAAAGTATACATTATAAAATTTTTGAATAAATTAACTTACTAACAGAACCAATAAAATTTTTAAATCAGTTTTTTTAATTTTTAACAAAATTTATTGAATAAATTTTAAAAAAATGAGTCTCATACCCTTCGCAATAAAAAAATAAATCAAACTAGTCTAAAAAAAAATTTTAATATTACCATCCCCTCGAGAATTTTTAGAAATTCAAAAAAAATTCTAGATTTCCGAATTTCCAAAAACTTTTGAAGGGATAGTCATATTAAAATTATCATATCAACAACAGTTTAATAATATTTTTTATAATAATATAAAATAGTATCGAAAATAATATAAATAGTATCGAAAATTTTAACAATTTGGAAAACCGAAAATTTGTATTTCTTTATACGAAAATTTATGGTTATAATTTATATGATTATAATTTAAAACTAAAAATTTGGGGTTAAATATACTGTAAAATAATATTGCAATTAACTTCAATTCATAGAAGTTTTGTTTTTTGTTAAACTTTAGAAAATAAAAAAGAATTATTTAAAAAAAAAATCTTTTTCAACATAATATTTTATGTGAATTATTAATTTATTGGGAAAAATAAATTTTTAGAAAAAAAAATTGGAAAAATATTGCTTATTGGGGAAAAAAGGTAATGGGAAAATAAACTTTTTGGGGAAATCGGAGTGGGAAACTTTTTTTGGAAAATTTGTCCCCATACCATATTATACAAATCTTTTTATAAGAAGTTATTCTCTTAATATTCAATTAAATTTTTATATATTCGATCAAACCCCTTGTTTGGCTGAAATGTTCAATAATTTAGTCTAACACTCAGAATGGCAATGATTAAAATATTAATATTTAACCTAAAAAATCGTTAAAATGAATTTTTAACAAATTATTTAATTTTTTGAAAATTGGATTGGAAGGTCCAGATAATTTAAATTTCAATTGAGTTTAAAACGACCTTGCTGGACAAATTATAAAAAAAATTCAAAAAACTTTGATTTTCACTCTTATCAATATTTCATTCTCAATCTGAGAACCTCTTCAGGATCTTTATTTTTTTAGAAATAATTTTTTTAATTCTACAAAATATTACATTGAAATTTTTGAATTACATATATATTTTACATACCATTTAAAAAACTTAATTTGACATTTAAATATTCTTATCTAAAGATCCCTTTTCCCCAATTCTTGAGGAATTAGTTTTTTACGATTTAGAAAAATAAATACTAGATAAGTTTGATTTTAAAATTTCGTTTTATGGAAGATATGTAGACGATACTTTCTTAATAATACCAAAAAATAAAATAGATTTCGTGTTAGAAACTTTTAATAGTTATGAAAGAATAAAATTTAACATAGAAATTGAAAAAGATAACAGGTTAAATTTTTTGGATATGCAATTAATAAGAAATAACTCAGATGGTAGTATTATATCTAACTGGTATCGTAAAATGACATATTAAGGTAGATTGTTAAATTATCTTTCGGACCATCCCAAAAATCATAAAACAGGGGTAATTAAACCTTTGGTAGATAAAGCAATAAAGCTATCTCACCCCCAATTCCATAATAATAATCTAAAATACATAAAAGAAATTTTATCGCTTAATAATTACCCAAAAAAATTCATAAATCATGAAATAAAAAATAGAGTCAAACATATTAGTTTAATAGATAATAATAGAAGATAATGAAAATATAAATAATATAAATAGAAATAGAAAAATATTTATGCTTCCAAGCAATAGTAGGGGAGAAGCGGGTTGGTTGGCGCAGCGGATCGTTTGGCGCACCCTTATTCCTTAAACCACGGTTATTTTTTTCATAAAATTTTTGTTGCAAATTAAAGATATTAACATTCTTATCGAAGTTAACAACAACAAAATTTAATTAAGTTGCATAATTTTTATAAATTAAGTAATTAAAAATATGATGTGTTTTTGTGTTTGTATGTGGGTTCAAAAACTTAAGGATTTATGAATGAAGAAATATCTTTAAAAGGTTTTATTTAGTTAAATACTAAATTATATACCCTTTAATTTAAAAATCCGTCTTATTTTTTTAAATAATTAATTTAAAAAAACAATAAATAAAATTTTTAAAAAAGTGTAAAATCGGGTTAGTTGGCGCAGCCCAGACGGGTCAGTTGGCGTAAGAATAGAGGAATTTGTTTTGCAAAACAATGTAATAATTTTGTTTATATTTCTAAAAATTCATGAAAAAAATGAATTTATAACTATTAAATTTTATAATATTATGATAATTACATAAAAATAATTAATTATTACATTAATTTTTGTGAAAATATGTAGGGTCCAAGTGTAAGGTTATGTTATTGTGTGTTTGTTTACAAAAAATAAGTGAAGTGGATAATTTAAAAAAAACTAAAAAAAGTTTATGTTTTTATGTAAAAAAAGTGTTAAGGATTTATTTTATGATGAATTTAAATGTTTTTGTTTACTTTCTTTATAAAAACATAAACATTTTAATGTGCGCCAACTGACCTGATAGGTGCGCCAATCGACCGAAAAACTTATTTTTTTTTTAACAAATATTTTCCATTAAATAAAAAAATCTTTTCAAAAAAATAACTGTGTTAGTAAAAAAAAAAAGGTCCTAACTTTAATTTAACATAAAGGTTATCTCAAAAACTTGATTATTTTAAAATTTAAAATAATTTAAAATTCAATTTTTTCCCGTCTGCCAACCTACCGGCTTGAGATACATAATTTTATTAAAAAATATAAACTAGAAATTATATACAATTTCCCCTTTAAATTAAATAAATTTATCAAATTAGGAAAAGATAGATTAACTAATAAACAACAAAAAATGTAGTTTATTGTGTAGAATGTAAAGACTGCGATAAAAAATATTATGGTCAAACAGCGTGACTTACAAAAACTCGAATTGGTGAACATAATAGCAATTTTGAACAATGTCCGAATAATCATATTGTAATGTCCATACATAAGCTACAAACATCCCATGATTTTGAATGGGATAATTTTAAAATTCTACTTAGAGAATCCAACACTAAAAAAAGAGAATATGTCGAATTACTATACTATTCGTTAAAAAAAATAATCAAATAAGTTTAAATAAAAAAATTAATCTTGCTAATTTTGATTCTCCTCAAGAAATCATTAAATAAAAATTTATAATAAAATTTTAAATATATCTCTATATATTATAAAGTTATAACCGCTGTTGCCGCTGCCGCCGCTGTCGAATGACACCTTTGGGCCACACAAAATGGTACTTTTGGGCCAGTCTGACACTTAGGCCATGCAATATGGTACTTTTGGGCCAGTCTGACACTTTTAGGCCACGCAATATGGTACTTTTGGGCCAGTCTGACACTTTTGGGCCACTCTGACACTTTTGGGTCACTCTGATACTATTTGGCCACTCTGACACTTTTGAGCCATTCTGACACTTTTGGGCCAGTCTGACACTTTTAGGCCACGCAATATGGTACTTTTGGGCCAGTCTGACACTTTTGGGCCAATATGACACTTTTGGGCCACTCTGACACTTTTGGGTCACTCTGATACTATTTGGCCACTCTGACACTTTTGAGCCATTCTGACACTTTTGGGCCAATCTGACACTTTTGTGCCACTCTGACACTTTTGGGCCATTCTGACTACAATATGTACTTTTGGGCAAAACCGGACCTTGTGGGTATAAGCGAACCTTATGGGGTATAATAAAATTTTCCATTTTCTTAGTTATTGACACTTTTGGGCTAATTTGATACTTTTGGGCCAATAAGGTACTACTGGACAAAACCGGCCCTTATGGGTCTAAGTGACTTTATTTTTTTTTATTTTTCAATTAATTATAAACCTATTAACAAATTTTAAAATAAAAGAAAAACAATATAATCAATATTTTTAATTGAAAGTAATTATTAAAATTGTATTTAAAATTTTACATTTGTTGTTCTCATGACTAATCCACTTTTTCAATTACTATACGGGGGTTGGCGCGCGAAGCGCGCAGTGGTCCTTTTGGGCCAAAGTGGTACTTTTGGGCCAATGTGGTCCTTTTAGGCCAATGTGATCCTTTTGGGTCAAAGTGGTCCTTTTGGGCCAATGCGGTTTTTTCTATATTTAGCCAATTATGAAGTTGTATTACGATACCAAATCTACAACCACTGTCAAGAATCAGTTGTTTCAAAAAGAATAAGGTACGCCTTGCAACAAGTGATTAAATATATACTATCGCAATACTTCAATCACTCTGCGGGGATTGGCGCGCGTAGCCCCCTAGTATATACATATATGCATGTAAGTGTATATATGTGTAATTTTTACATAAAATAGATAGTATTTCTTTTAACCTTTTTAAAACGCATGTTTATACTTATAAAAAAATCTGTTGTGTATAAGGATAAAATAATTACACTTTGTTTATTATTAACAAAATCATTTAATAAAATCAATAACTAAAGCAATACATAATAATAATATTAGTCGATAACGCATTATACGCGTCGATAACTTTTGAGTATACATATACGACTGACTGGTGATGTATTTTTAATTTTTAAATATAATTTTTAATAATAAACATAACGAATTTATTTTTTTTCACTTTATTTACATGAAAAATGAGAATTATACAAACATTTGCATACTCATGCACGTATAAAATTCTTTGTATTGATTATGCTTTTTAAAAAAACTCAATTTCTAAATCTTCTTTTAAAATAATAATATTTAAAACTATATCTATCACATAATTAATTATTTTTTTATTAAAAGTACACAAAATACATAATATACATATAGCACATGCTTATAAAATATGTACAGTATATGATTACTCGAGGCAGGTGCGCGCGCTGCACCTCGAGAGCAAACATTTTCGGCGTCTGAGACGACAAAATTTGTTGCTCGAGAAAACAAATATTAGTGGCGCGCGACGACTACGATTTGTTCTCTCGCGCAACCGATTCATTCCCAGTGTATGGTATTTGACTCCTGAAGATTTGAGAAAATCTTTAAATTCTTCAGAAAGAAACTGCCTTCCATTGTCTAAGACGACTGTTAATGGAACTCCGTACCTTGAAAATAAGTTGTCGAGTATCTCAATCGTAGCCTTGGAAGTTGTTGACTTTGTGATAGCCACCTCGAGCCATTTGCTGTATGCATCTACGACGATCAAGAGCATTGATCAAGCGACAGGTCCAGCGTAGTCTTCGGTTCAGCATGTGCGTTTTTGGCACAATTTGTGCAAGATCTGGCTGCGGCTTCCATATCATTGTTTATACCTAGCCAGTAAACAAAAGAACAGGCAACACCTTTCATTTTTACGATGCCAAGATGTGCTGCATGGAGTTCATCTAAGACTTGCTTGCGAAATAGTTTTGGTATAACTACTTTGTGTTCAAATAGGAGACAACCCGCAGATAGTGTGTATTTAGCCTCTGGTGACTTGTAACCATGACGTTCCAAGGATTGACCAGATTCAAGAAGTTTTATAAGCTTACTTAGATCTGCGTCTTTTCTTGTTTCAGCAGCGATTTCTTCGGCATTTAGAGGTAGCTGTTGGATTTGATGAAGAGTGAAAATTTCAAACTGATCTTGATCCATTACTCCCTCCTCCTTGTGGACAGAGAGCCTGTGTATACTGGTTGTTGGTTTATTTGACAGAGGTAGACGAGACAGGTAATCTGCATTTATATTTTCTTTTGACTTTTTAAACTGGACGTCAAAATTAAAGTTGGAGATAAAGTCTGCGTAATTTTCCATTCTGCTAATACATAAAGTTGGCAACGATATTTTTGGATGAAAAATTTGTGAAAGTGGCTTGTTATCAGTAATTAGCGTAAAATGACGTGTTTACAAGTAGTAGAAAAATTTTTGAATGCCCCAGACGCTAGATAAGGCTTCCTTGTCAATTTGTGGATATTTTTGTTCGGTAGCTGTGAGAGTACGACTTGCATAAGTAATTACTTTTTCAGTTCCATCACTAAGTTTATGAGAAAGAACAGCTCATATACCCGTTTTCTTGCATCAGTTGCTAATAAGACTGGCAAATCTGGATCATATGGCATCAAGACTTGAGGTGAGATTAGCATATCTATTATTTTTTTGTAAGCTTTATCGGCATTCTCTGACCATGTAAGTTGCATCTTTTTATCATTGTTGCCATTAGTTACCATATCTCTTAGTGGACAATCTATGGTAGAAAGATTAGGTATAAAAGCATTATAGTAGACAGCTTTACCTAGAAAAAGTTGCATTTCTTCTACTGTTGACGGTCTGGGTGCGTTTTTGACAACTTCTATGTGCTTCTGTGGCCTAAAAATTCTATGGAGTTTGCGACAAAAATACACTTGTCTCTATTCACTCGAAAGCCACGAGATTTAAGTTTTTCAAACAAATTAGTAAGTACGATAAGTAGTTCCTCGAAATTTTCGGAAAATACAATAATATCGTCAAAAAATACTCTAATACCTTTTATTCCATGCAACACTTCTTTAATGCGGCGTTGCCAGATGGCTGAAATATTGGCCGCTACATATACAGCTCGTTTTGGACGTATAAGTCCATGTGTAGGTGTGTTGAGAGTTAAGATATGACTGAATTCTTCATCTATTGGCAGATGATTGTAAGCATCAGTCAGGTCCAAGTGACAAAAAAGTTTGGCCCCTTTCATGTCACTAAATATATGCTCCGATTTGGGTATCGGGTGCTCGTCGATAATCATTTGGTGATTTACTGTTGGCTTGTAGTTACCTGTGATTCTTAATTTGCTATTGGTTTTGACCACTACGTGAGTAGGGGAAGCCCATTCAGATGCTTCAACTTTTTCGTAGAAAACTGTCGCTATTTTTCGATCTATTTCTTTATTGTAGGTTTCTCGTAGCGTATAGGGTACGTCGTGAGCCTTTGTAAAGATTGGGCTGGCGTCTGCCTTGAGATCTACCTTGGCTGGTGGACCTGATAATTTACCAGCTGTATCTGAAAATATATCATATCTAGAAAGTAATTTACCTAGACTATTACTTTGGTCGGCTGAGAGTGCGGAAGATCTTGTAGACAAGGCACGAATTGCCTCAGAAGATGACCCAGAGAATAGTTTTACAAAATCGATTTCATGGACAAACTGTTCTGTCCAGCTTCGGACAAAAAGAGAGTCGTAATTGTCATCTACGACATATAGGTTCAGTCTGCACGTTTTTGAACCTAAGGTGACATTCACAGGTACTCGGCCCATACAGTATACCAGATGACCTGAATAATCCGAAAATTGGCGGTCTGTTGGCAAAAGACGGAAGTTCTTCTTAATGGCCCACATTGTCTGGAGACTGACGATTCCAGTTGGGGCAGCTGAGTCGAGTTCCATTTCTATGTTCACGCCATCTATTTTGACAGACAGCATGTGTCTCTTGGCAAACTTGGTCTCCGCTATATCATTAGTACTATGAATTTTATGGATAACATCAAAACGGCCTACTGGTTCGTTTTGGTGAACGTTGCGACTCTGATTTTGAGTTGAACCAGAGTTGTTCTTTCTGCATACAGTCTTAATATGACCTTTAATGCCACATCAATGAAATGATGCTTAGTTTGGGAGTGGTTATTGCTAGCGCTTCTATCCCGTTGTGGCGGTTTCCCTGAATTTTAGTCTTGACAAAAATTACTATTTCCACGACCTCGAAAGAAGCTTCTGTTAGGTCTCCTTCGGGTATTTCTGGTTTTTGGCTGACTGTAGCCTAGCTTGTTGGTCTGCGTATTAGATCCCGCCTGATTATTTGTATTCTTGACGTCGACTGCCGTTTGTTACACAGCTTCGAGTGTACTTGCAATTTCATAAGCCTTATTGAAAGTATCAGACTTTTAGGCTATGATTTCGTCGCACATATAGCGAGATTCTAGACCATGCAGGAGCTGTTCGATCAGCATCCTGTCTAAAAATGTACCATATTCGCAATGTGCGGCTCCTTGCTTTAGAAGCAAGGCAAAATTGGCTATTGACTCACCTTTTGACTGGCAAATATTTCTGAATCTGATGCTTTCTGCATATTTGTTTTTCTGACTGTCGAAATAGTTGATCAGTCGTCCTCCTTGTTTGAGTCGTAGCTAAGATTTGACGATTTCTTAGGGCTTGCAAAGAACTTCAGTGCGTTGTTCAATTCGGTGCCCATATGTACTCGTGCGTAGTCAGCGTGCAATTCCGGCTTTATGTTATTTATGCTCAATTTTCAAGCCCAGTCAAAACGAGTAAAATAGTCTTTAACGCTGGTAGTCTCTGACGACTTGAATTCTGTGATAGAAAACGTAGGTACCTTTGCTGTAGAACTGCCTTCTGCTGGCTGAAGATTTACAGTCTCCAAAGCGTTAGCGATTACTGTGGCTAAAGTTTTAATCATATCTGTCTCGTCAGCCATTGTATATCCGTACGTGTAGAAATCGTGTAACACTTAATTAAATCCAATTGTGTAAAATGTAAGGTGATATTTGAATGAATCACCCATATATTACACTATAAAAGGCATACTAGCGATATGCTTATAAAATGTTACCACATTTGATAGAATCACCCATATAATTACTAAAAGAGCATAATAGCTATATGCATGTAGAATGTTACTACATGTAATGGGATCACCCATATATAATGACTAAAAAAGCATAATAGCTATATGCATATAAAAATGTTATGACACGTGATGGAATCACCCATATACAATGACTGATAGCGCGCGGTAGCTATTAATACACTTGCTGTATGTACGGTGACACATAAATTCTATATATATATATATATATATAAGATGATGCAACCGCGGGCCAACGCCCAAAGATGATTTCCGTTAACGGAAATTTTGTGAGCACATTTTTTGTAAAGATAGGGTTTATCACTTTAGCACATGATTTTATCCTTATCCCACTTCTGACACCAATTTGTTGTGTATAAAGATAAAATAATTACACTTTGTTTATTATTAACAAAATCATTTAATAAAATCAATAACTTAATCAATACATAATAATAGTATTAGTCGATAACGCATTATACGCGTCGATGACTTTTGTGTATACATATACTACTGACTGGGGATAGTATAGTATAAGAATAGGAGAAAAGGGAATAGACGAGAATGACTTGCGCATCTATTAATACTGCCCAAATGTAAAAACAATGGAAGGGATTCTCATACATAACAAAATCCCTTTCTTAAAATATAACAATAATATATTAAGATGGAAAAGCAATTAAAAAAAGAAAAAAATGTAAGTTAATAACGCTCAATATTCAAAATAAAACAGTGTATATCGCGACAAGAATTTAAACCCATTCGTAAAGTATAAATTTTATAGTTCCTAAAAATCTATGAATAAACACCCCCTCTCAATAAATCCTTAAAATTTTTTAAAAAAAATAACCATTGCTCAGATATCAACAATATTATTACTTAGTTTAAAAAAAGTTTTAACAGCGTAAAGACATATATAATTTTTGAATATTATAATATAAAATAATAAATTTTATACATTTAAGTAATTTTAAAAAAATAGGAACCTAAGAATATTTAAATGTTAAGTTAAGTTTTTTAAATGGTATGTAAAATATATATGTAATTTAAAGATTTCAATGTAATATTTTGTAAAATTAAAAAAATTATTTCTAAATAAATAAAGGTCCTAAAGAGGTTCTCAGATTGAGAATGAAATATTGACAAGAGTGAAAATCAAAGTTTTTTTAATTTTTCCTTATAATTTGTCCAGCAAGGTCGTTTTAAACTCAATTCAAATTATTAAAAATTTTCTATACACCCTACCAAACATTTTCTGCTATTCATAATAAAAATAAAAAATTGATCAAAAAATTCCTGGGTTTCATAATAATTAAGGGTTCAGCGCTTACAAAATTTTTTAAAGCGAAGGATGAAAAGTAATTAGATTGAGTGAAGTATGTGAGTATGCTTTACTCAAGTTATATCCCCGCAGGAAAATGACAAAAGGTGAGTTAGTTTGTGCAATACTGGCTGTATAAATGTGTATGAAATTTATACAGTTATATTTGAAACTTTACCAGGATATTAACTATTATTGTTTTTTTACAAAATTTCTCGTCGGACCGAAATGACAGCTATTTTAGCGAAACGCATTGAATATTGAATCTATTTTACATTATGCATAATATAGGGTTCTGCACTTTCACGTTATTCATGCTTATAAATAGCAACTAAAATTGTATATTTATTATGTATACCGAAATTTGAAAGAATTTAATTAATTTAATTAATTATACTTAATCGATTTCGATTAATTAGTCTAAGTTATCATGCTTATTCAAATTCTATTCTTCTACACTGAGAAAACTAACATATAAAGAGTACTTTACATTCTAATAAAAATTATTGTATTTTACTAGTAATTGGGTACCCTTGTTAACTTTATTTTAATATTTATTATTTAAATACAGTAAAAATTGCTTGTACTTCAAAAAATTTAAACTATAATATAAATTAATAATCACTAGATTAATGTAGAATTTTTACTATACGAGTAATGTAATTTTTAATTTAGTATTTTTGTAATGCAAATTAAAAAAAAAATGAAAAAATAATTTTACTCGGCACATCCGGCGGTGGTCGAGTGGATTAAGGGGATGTTTTTTTCGATTTTTTCGGTAAAAATAAGATATTTTTCAAACATTTTTTTTTAGTGAATTTATTTAAAATGATAAAATTTTTTTCTTGTTAGTGTCAAGAAAGTGCGTGTTTTCTGGCCGCTGCGCTATTCGAAAAAACGAATTTTCTCGACACTGAGCAAGAAAAATTATGTTTTGTCCTTGGCCACAAAAAATGATGCCCAAAATCGCAGTTTACCATCCTCGGCTTCGCCTTGGACGGTAATTTACGTGCGATTTGGGCCATTCTTTACTTTTGTGGCCATGGGTAAAAATATACTATTTTTTTACAGCTAAAAGTATATCATAAATAAACTTTTTTTGTTTTAATTTTTTTTTCTTATGCATAGTTTTTGATACAGAGCTCCATGAAGTTGAGGCCGCGGCGATGAGGTCTTGCGATATGCATGATTACGTCAGTTTGGTTGGTCCGAAATAAAAAATTCCAATGAGATTTTTTTTATTAATAATTTATCTTGTGCGTAAACTAAAAAAAAACTTTTTTAAAAACGTTTTTAGTGCATGGAATTTCATTTAAAAATTGCAATAAAGAAAAGAAAATTGCAAATTTATGTAATTTTTTTAGTTTACGCACTGGCCAATAAGATATTGAAGACATTAAAAAAAGATTCATATCGATATCTGCATTATTTTTCGAGATAAGCTGCATACCGATTTCAAAATTATTATTTTGAGAAAAACGCAATTAAAGTTTGATCCGCTTAATAATTTCAGGGCGTTAACTACTTACAAAAATATTAATATCTCGAAAACGGTTACAAATATTATTTAAATTTTTTGTTTACATATTCTTAAGATATTTTAAAACAAAATTAGAAAAAAAAAATTGAAAAAAATTTTCAAATAATCGAAACATCCCCTTAAATCTCGCGACTATATGTAAGTAGAGATACTCTCATAATATAGAAGTGGGTTTGTCGCTCGAGTAAGAGTTTCATAACTGAATATAGACGCTATTCGTAGTATGAAAATACTTTCGTAAATATATACAGATTTAAAACTCTTCACCACTTTGAGGCTAGGATTCTGTTTTCATCATAATATTTAAAAGAAAAATCGAATATTATGGAAAAAACAGAAACTGATATGAAAGGATCTTCTGATAGAGAGGATACATGGCCTTAAGTCAACTTCAAGTAATGTGTTAAACGGTTTTGGGTTGACTTGCATAAGGCATTAAAGGGGGTAAGTTTAGTTGGTAAACATGTTAAGCATGGAGTCCGGCATAATCTAGGGCCCGGCCCTAGATATGCGTAACGCATTCTCACCTAGACGCATGTAAAAAATTACATGTGTCAACCCTGCTCGTAGAGCAAAAAAAAAACTCGACACATCCATCTTATCGGATAATAAAGATTACTTTACAGATTAATAAAAATACTATATACCAACTCGACATATTTCATATTTTAAATTTTATTTTAGTAAATTTTACTTTGTAAATAAATATAATCAATAGCAATAGATAAAATTTAATTCAATAATTCATTGTTTACATATTATTTATAGAATCTGTGTTCAATTACTTACGTTTATAATTTTTGCGCATTTAATGTTTTTTAATTATCATGTATATAATGAACAGTCAACGCGGTTTTGTCAACGTAAACTTTTAGTTTACGATGGCTATAAATATTCCAAAGGAAGATTTACGAATGTAGGACAAACGTTATAAACGTAGGACGTACTTATTTGAGTAAGATAATAGTATTTTAGGTTCCAGATAAAGATAAAGATATTTTCTGGAACCACTAACTAATCTTCGTCATTGTCGGAACTGTGTAGCATGGACCACTCTCCCCCATATAATATATAAATACTGTACTCAATAAATTTTAAGTAGTTATGAGGCATTCCTAAAATTAGGGGTAGGTTATTGAAAAAAAGAAATGTATCGAGAGACCATAATTCAATTTGGCTATAATTCATCCCAAGGATAAGGTTATAATTATAATAAAAATTTTCAAGTTTTTGAATATTGGGCCTTATCTCATTTAAATTATAAAAAAAAATTTTATTTGTAAGGGGGTGGAGTTCACCTAATAGAGTACCTAATAGAGTAAGATGATATTTAAAAAAGATATTTCCTGAAACTGAATCCTGATCTTTTTTATAAGGAACCGCAAGAAATAGAATTAGATGATTTTTTAAAAAGGCATCAGAAACTAATTTAATCTTAAAATAAGGAACCCTTTAGGTTAGGGTCTTTTTTTAAAAAAAGATAACTTGAGACCAATATACAACATAGCTATAAACTACTCATTATTCTAAGCCTTGGTTTTGATTGTCATAAAAAAAGTTGTATCTCTTTGAGATTTTCTAACAATTCTGACGATATTTTGGCAGGAAAGGTTTTTCCATTGAATCCGACATTTATCTTGACCAAAAGTTCAGAACAAATTATTCGCCGTACCCTTTGATGTTCGGGGTCATATTAAAAAAAAAAATTTGTAATTTAAATTATTAAATAATAAGTACGTTTTTGACTTATGAGTGACCTTTGAAGGAGCAAAAAAGAATGACTTAGATTGTTGCTTAACTACTATCTGAGGCGAAGTCAATCCTTCCACGCGTAAATTTTCGGCTTCTCAGACACCAAAAATATTTGCTCTCGAGAAGAAGCGCGCGCAGTTGCCTCGCACAACATTTCCTATACATATTTTAAGCATATACTATATTATAAGTTATGTAGTATGTTAATAAAAATATTTTTGTGTTTATTAAATAAACTTGTTATTTTAAACTTTAAACTAGAGCTTTTTTAATAATAATGTTATTGTTTAAGTATTTAGATAAATAAATAAATAATAATAGTTTTTAAAAGTAGTAATCTAAAACTTAAAAAAAATTTTTCAATTTACTTTTTTAATTCACTTTTTTTAAAAATAATATTAGTAAAAACCTCGTGCTTTTGAAAAAAATAAAAATTTTCTTGTGTTTATTATAAACTTGTTATTTTTTTTACTAATATTATTTTAAAAAAAGGTGAATTGAAAAAGTAAATTGAAAATTTTTTTAAAAGTTTTAGATTACTACTATTAAAAACTATTATTTATTACATAAATAATTTATTTATCTAAATTAGTGCTTCACGATACGATACGATATCGATATTTCGTAATTATCGATATCGTATCGTTAGTGCCAACGTAAGTATCGTATCGGTATCGATGTCGTCTCGTTCTCGTCTCGAAATCCGATATAATATCGTCCTTAATTGATATAAATAAAATTGTAATAAATGAAAAAAAAAATAAAATTAGTATAAAACAACATTTATTATCATACAGTATTTATATTAATTGATATATAATTTTATTGAATAAAGTTAATAATATTTTTTTTATAAATTTTTATCAATTCTAATATTAATGAATTCAACTAGATCACCACCTCGCATGCAGTTTTTTTTAATGAACTTTTCATCCATATGTTTGTACAGACTAAGGCACAAATGCTTTCATCAGTTACAGAGCAACGTTCTTTTCTTATCGTATTTTCCGCTTCCGAAAAAAGTCTTTCAGCTGGTAGTGATGTCACAGGGACACATAATATGTCCCGAGCCATTTTTGAAATAATCGGATAAATCTTGCAGTGGTTTTTCCGCCACAAGAAAATATCACAATCAGGATCAGCTTGACAGGATGTTAAATAATTATGAAGTCTTTTTCTGATTCTAACGAATTTTCAGCTTTTAGAAAAAGGACATTAAAATCAATTGAGCTTTCACTCTTGTCTGTTTTTTGCTATTTGTGCTCAGGTTCTTGGGTTTCTATATCTCCATTTCCTTTATACTGTTGGTATTAATGTTTATAAATCTGTTTAAATATTTTCATTGTTTCTTCTTTTATCTCTTTACCCCAATGTGTTATATCTAATCCATCGCTTTTTACACGAGGATCCAAAATTAATGAAACGCAACAGATCCAATTAAATTTTCTGTTCTGCTAATTCTGTAACGTATAAAGTGACAGCAGTATAGCTCATATTATTATCTGCGCTTTTATTCTCTTATTTATATGTAAAAATTTAAACTTTTATATAAAAAAATCAAGATCGATATTTTTCTCTATTCTCGAAATTAATTATCGACGATACGATAAATACGAGAATATTGACGATATCGAAAAATACAAATATCGTATCGTCGTCAGTAAACTTAACGTGATATCGTATCGATATCGTATCGAAATTCGATACGATACGATACAATAACGATATTATTCTCGTATATCGTGAAGCACTAATCTAAATACTTAACAAAAACATTTTTAGTAAAAAGGGTCTTGTTTAAAGTTTAAAATAACAAGTTTATAATTAACACAAAAATATTTTTATTTTTTTTTAAAAGAAATAATAAAATAATAAATATAATAGAATAACAAACACTCGCGAGATACATAAATATTAGTGGGGCGAGACGCCTGCGATTTGTCTTCTCGCGCAACCAATTCATTCCCAGTGTATGATATAGTAAAAATTATGTTTATAAAAATTCCAGTACGCGTATAGGAATTTTTAATACATATAGATAAAGTCATTTTTCTCTCTTCTTGTCACTCCCCCTTTTTTAATAAATTTTAGCATACGTGCAGGCACATTTATCCGTACTTCGGTATTTTAAAACAAAACTAATCATATAAAATAAACTTGTATTAATAAAAATGCAACAAATAAATGAAATAAAAAGGTTTAATAAAGGTATAGATGTGAATTATATAAAGAAAGAAAAGAGCGAGAATAAAATATCTATTTGCTTAACAGGGGACGTAAGTGAGTAATATCCAAAACATGTAGTTTTCAAACTTCGATTCTTTCACGCGTAGGAAACCATGGCACAGTGGACGAAGTGATAAGCCGGCAATCAAAAGACCGCGGATCAAATCCCCAGACTGACTTAAAAAAAAATAAATAAATAAATAAAATAATAAATACAAAAAAAAAAAAAATTCATTAAAAAATAATAATAATAAATTAAAAAAAATAATAAATATACTATTTATTTTTTAAAGTGTTTTTAATTTGCATAAAAAAAATACTGAAATAAAAATTATATTCCTCGTATAGTAAAAATTCTAAATTGCTCCAGTAATTATTAATTTATATTATAGTTATAATCTTTAAAGTACAAGCAATTTTTACTGTATACTAAATAATAAATATTACAATAATCTTAACCATGGTAACCAATTACTATAAAATACAGTAATTTTTACTTGAATATATAGTAATATTTATGTTAGTTTTCTCAGTGCTTCTTGCAGGTTTTCCATTAAGAAAAACTAATTATTTGGTTGGAAACTAATAAAAACTAATTATGAGGTTACAGGTTACAGGTTTTCCTTTTTATTTTTCAAGAAAAATGTATTTTTTATGTAGGATTTATGCAGGACACTAAGTCGAATTGGACTGTATAAATTGGATCTGTCAAATCTTGACCGTAGCAGAATTTTTTCCAAATTTCCCAGGAGAAGTTCAAAATGAAGTTTTCAATAAAAATCTTTAAGAATTTAGAAAAAGTAAATTATAATTGCTTAGTCAAGTGAGGCATTTTGAGTAGCAGAAGATATCATATTTGTGTTCAGTGATCCTTAAAACATTAATAAAACCTTGTAAATCCATCGTAAAATATTTAATAATTTTTATGTAGAGAAACTAAAATGATTTCTGAAAAAATCAATTTACCATTCATAATTAGTGAACCTAAAAATATAAAAGCTTTTTAGATTTGTTTATGAGTCTATTAGCAGAAAAAGTCTTCAGATAGTTGGCTAAAAAATATAAATATAGTAAACTATTTTTATATAATTATAAATTTTTAAAAATTAAAAAATGTGGAGTTATACAGTTAGCTTTGAATCATTTATTTATGTATGCTTCGGCATGTATGCATGAATATTTCCTTGATAAACAATAAATTAAAACTTTTTTACCTAAAAAAAAATTTTATTTTTGGCATTGCTTAGCAAAAAAATTAATTAAAACATATTTTTATGTTTATTTGTTTTCTTTTATCAATATACTATGGCCTTTTTACTAGAAATAAATATTATTTGGGAATTTTTATGATTTCTTATTTTCATAAAATATTCACCTTAAGACAACTATTAAAATTTATTGCTTGAGTCTTTTATTACATTTTGTACTTAAATTTTAATAAATAATTTCAGCTATCCCATTAGAAGATCAGGAAGTGGTCTATCACAATATACTGATGTTAAACGCGATAACGAAAAAACAGTATTGCAAAGTAATATCTCAAACCCAAGTCAAAGCCAAACCTCTCATGGGCAAAATATTCGAGGAAATAGAGGATCTTGGATAAATAGTCGAGGAGGTATTCGTGGAAGAGGTGCTCGAGGTGGTAGAGCACAATTTAGAAGTAGTCAACCAATAAGCTCTACTACAAAGACCAAAAATACCCTTAAGTTTGAAAATGATTATGATTTTGAACAAGCTAATACTAAATTTGAAGAACTAAGGTAAAATACTTTTTTAATGCTGTAATAAATGTTTTTTCTTGAACTTTTAAATAAGGTCTTTTAAATTAGTATATTAAGTATCAAGGGCGCAAAAGTTTTGATATTAGCGTGATAATTAGCACGAGTTTTCGGCGAAATATTTACACTCATGGTGCTTATATTTTTCGCAGAATTACACGTAAAACAAATGCAACAAATTCAGGACCAAGTTTTTATACACTTAGGAGGGCGAAAAAAACTACTCGCAATGTTTAAAATACAGGCGTCCCTCCTTATACGCGGTTTCCATATACGCGGGTTTCGCTCAGCGGTTTGTCAATTTTTCCCATCCCTCTTTATGCGCGGTTTTTCCCTACGTATACGTGGTTTCTATTTGAAATTCAAAGTGAAAATTTTTTCTGGTTATCTTTTTTTATTGTTTTGTAACAACCAATTAACCTCATTTATTAAACATCACTATCTCTCAGATAAGCAAAATTATTATAAGTATTCCTTCATAAATTATGGCTCTCAAATTCAAAAATTCTTTAAATTGAAAAGGGAATGTCTTGAATATTACGGTGTGAAGCTAAAAATTTTCAATTCGCTCGAATCCGAAGACAGATTTACAGCCGTTGCGCGAAAATTTTAAATCAATGAGTCTTCTGTACAAACAATAGTTCTGTACGCCATAGTGCTTCGACCTTGGGCCAGTTTGCTAACTTAAGTAAATTAAACAGACATGTATCACTTAATACTAAAAAATAAATATACTAAAATACAAGAAAAGTATAAAAACAACAAAAAATTATTTTTAAGCCTGGAAAGTTGGAGTGTCTAAACCTAAACCCCTTATTCCCATAAGACCTTGGTCTCCGTATACGCGTATTTTTTAAAACTTTAATAATTATTAAAAGTAATAAATATATGATTTTTTCAATTAATTAAATCAAAACATATTTATTTTAATTATTTATTGATCATTCATTTTACAACTTGTTTTTGTACAATAATTGGACAACTAGTTTCAGGAATAAATTCCCATCATCAGGTCTGTATTATAATTAAACTAAATTTATTTAAATTATTTGAATATGATATTGTAACCTTAAATTATGTCTGTAACTCTGTATAGACTCACAATTATTTTATGACTAAATGAAAAAAATTTTTTGGATATTTATTTTGTACATATGAAGATTTTATATTCTGAAGATTTTTAATTATTTCTATGTAATAAATATTTTAAAAAATTTATTTTATAAGTGTTTGAAATCATATCTGTTTTTTCTAATGTACAAGAACACTATAGGAGGAAGTTAATATATAAAATATGTTTTTTAATTCGTTTATTCTATTTCCAATTCTTTTTATTTTTTATTTTTTATTTTTGCTTTTTCTTAATTTTTATTATATAACATTTTTTTTAATTATTTTATCAAATAATACGTTTTTTTTATTTAGTAAGTTATCATTAATTAATTTATTTTCATTTATTTGTGTATTTTTAGAAACTTCAAATTCTTCTAGTGTATCCAAAAATTTACCTTCAATGCAAAAGTATATCGGTTTTAATTTTTTATGTATATTGTTTATTTTGGTCGTGGTTATTATCAATTAAATATAATCCGTATTTGGTGTTTACTTTTTCTAATTGTTGTGTAGAATTTATATTTTGTATTTTTGGAATATGGTCATTTAACCTTTTTCTAAAGCTGCGTCCCGTTTGCCCTATGTATATTTTATCGCACGAGTCACACGATACTTTATATACAGCGGTTCTATCTAGAAAATTATTATTAGGGTGGTTTGAATCCTATGTTATAACCGTATTTTTTTACTGCGTTTCTTAGAACACTTGGCAATTTTGTTGTGTATTTTAAACCTAAGTATTTATTGTTTTTTTTTTTTTTTTTTTTTTTTTTTTTTAAGGGAAATATGTGAATCTTGCATCAGCCATAGAGTGTTTGCGGGCCTTAAAGACCCGCAAATTTCCATGACCGCCCAGTTGTACAAAGTGTACAACTGGGAGACCACCGGCGTACACGGTCGCCGGCTACGCCCCAGATTCTTTCTGGATAAACACACTTTAAACCCCCCGCGCTTGTTTGTCCCAAACCGGAACTCCCTTTTCAGGTATAACTTCAGTTTGGGACGCGCAGCCTAGGCAGATGGCCGTTGCCTTCCCCCCTGCCTAGGGGCAGGAGAGCTCTCTACGATAGAAAGCCCTCCTCCTTCTTCTCCAACAAGGTGGTCCTTACGTACTCTGCTACTTTGTTCCAGTTTTCGGAACTCCGTAGCATTTCTGGGACCACCGTCTCCGGACTCCAAATCGGAAAGGGCGGGCGCCCCTCCGCGTAGCGATCGAAGAATGTGTGCTCTACTGTATCATCCACGCCCGGACAGTGCAAGCACTCCTTTGTTGCTACCTTATGCCAATGCTTCAACATGACACGGAAATACCCGCGTCCAGTTAAGAACTGGGTAAGGTAGAAATCCACCTCCCCATGCTGTCGTCCCATCCATGCCTGCAGGTCTGAGATCAGTCTGCGCGTCCATAGGGCATTTTTCTCTTGGTTTTTTTTCCATCGTTTCTTCCATGCTTTCATAGAGTTGAAGCGGGTGCGAGAGGAAGCCACTTCGCGCTCATCTACGCTCTCGTAGATGAATTTCCGCTCCAACGCTAGCAGGTCAATGGGTATCACCGAAGCAACAACCTGGATCGCCTCTAGAGATACCGTGTGGTATCCGCAGGCGATCCTCACTGCCGCTTGCCTCTGTACCGACGATATTTTATGTTTGTACTTGGCAGTTTCTGTGGTCTTCGCCCAGACTTCTGATCCGTAGAGCAGGACAGAGGTGTAGGTGAGAAGTATTTATTGTTATAAGCGTTATTATTAAATGCATTACTTTTTTTGTTTTTATGTTTTTTAATTAATTTGTTTATAATTTCTATATTATAACCGTTATTTATCGAGATTTGTTTAATTATTGCTATTTCCGTATTAAAATCTTCTTTGTCCATTGGTATAATATAATATCCAACAAAGTTAATTTTATATGTATACGTTTAAAAGGTCTGAGCCTCTCTTTTTAACATCTTTAAACAAAATTATTAATGAAATTTCCGAACGAATAAATATTTTTAATCTTCTTGATGAAAGCAAGCGCTGAAAAAACGGTAACATTGAAGCAATGCTTTAGAATCGATTGATTTGATGACGCCGCTATTAAAGTAATAGCACCTGTCATTGAATACGGCAGTCATTGTTTTGATATAAATTTTCGTCAAAATAAATGACTATATAAAATTGAATTAATAGAGAGCTTATAATTAAATTTATAGTTTTTAATACTTTAATTTACTGTTTAAAAACCTTCAATCGATAGAAAATGATTTTAATTGAATAATATTATTAATAACAAAAAAAAGTACGTATTATGCATATGTCTAGGTATGCTATTCTTTCTCCATCCATCCTTCTGCGTATTTACCGGTAACCCAGACTTTGTCTTTTAATAATGGCGAGGCGCGCTTTTGTTTATATTGTTATTCATTATTACTATTATAAAGAAATAAAAATTCCTCAAAATCATGATTTTTTTTTTTGCGTAGGAAGTGAAGAAATGCGTTACGCATACTGTTCAGCATCCGAACTGACAGTTATTTGGGACTCGGCTTACCTTGCTTTTACCCATTAAAACTCCACTCCCTTCCTACCTTATGCGAGCCTATCCCGGGACCGTTTTCACATTACTTCAGGTAAACTATGATAGATTTAAAAATTATTTTTAAATAAGCATTCGCTATACATGCATAAATTACTCTGAATATTAAAAAAAGGAGTGGGAAAACTATTATCTGTAACATATAGTTTAGAAAATCCTACTCCTATATATCGATCATAGACGCGAAGACTGCTGTATATCGATGGTGAGCGTGAAAACTGCTGTATATCTGGCGCAAGTGGAAAAAAGCTGTATATCAAGAAAAAATTTTTTTCACAATATTTTGTAGTAGTACTACTGCATTAAAAATGATAAAATTTTTAAAATGTTGTATATATGAAACACGGGGAAGGGCGAAAAGAATTATTGAGTAGAATATAATAATATGAGATTTACTGATTTATTTTACCTTTACTATCTACATATTTTGAATAATTATAAGTTTGTATGTTTTATTTACAATATTTTATTTACAAAATAATAGTCTTTTAAACAGAAATAATAATTTTATAAAATATGAAGCCAAAACTTTTTTTTTAAAACAATTTAATGAGCTACTGGTGCGGCTCCACTACGTAAAAAAAATAGAATTAAAAAAAATCAAAAAAATATCTAAGTGGGAAATTCTGCTTTTTGAAATAATTTTTTTTTATAGATTTAAAAATCCAGTAAAAAATTTATCATTTATACGTTTTAATTAAAAAAAACCCCAATTTTCGTGATCAGAGACCTAAGAAACCCTGTTAGAACAAATCTTGGAGGGCTAGAGCCAAAGTAGCAAAAACACCTCTTTTCAAGGAAGTTTTGGCTAATTTAAGGGTTTAGACCTAATTTTTAATTGAAAAGACCCCCATTTTCGTGATCAGTGACCTAAAAAACCCTGTTAGACCAAATCATGGAGGGCTAGAGCGAAAGTAGCAAAAACATCCCTTATTGGGGCAGTTCTGGCTAATGACCTAATTTTTAATTGAAAAGACCCCAATTTTCGTGATAAGCGACCTAAAAAACTCTGTTAGACCAAATTTGGGACCAAATCTTTTTTGAAAAGAAAAATTCACAGGGAAAAAGTATACAGTATACTAATCAAGCAAATAAAAATAAAAATAAGATAACAAAGATAAAATCAGTAAATCTATTACATAGTATTATTTTATTAAATAATTCTCTTTTCCCCTCCCTATCTTTTAGATGTATAACATTTTTGAAATTTTATCAATTTAAATGCAGTGGTACCACTATAAAATATTGTTAAAAAATTTTTTTCTTGATATTGTGTCGGGGTTTGGTCCAAAATCCCATCAGAAGGTTAAGAAATGATCACCACATTAATTTTATTTTAATATCATTTTTATTATCAATTAACGGTTCTGTATTTAACATACAGACCGGAGTTATGTGCTCCCGTAGGTAGCTTACAAAAGACTTACTTGACGGCTTCCTATCTTATTTTAGAATACATTATACAGATAAGAATATTCTAGTAACGCATTAATATCTATAGATGTCCATAGAATCTAAATATTATTAGAAATAGTATATTAATAAGAAAGCGTAAAGAGCATCGTTACACTCCTGGGCTTAAAGGGATTTTACTCCTGAAAAATCGATATTTTAATGTATTATTTTGTTAGAAATTGGATAGTATGTGTGTATATTTGTATATGTGTCTTGTGTGATACGCAGCGCAACCTCAGCTAACCGGCGTTACAGTTCAGTTTGCTGCCGCATCCGCCATGCAGCATATTGGCGAGAAATATATTCAAATAAATATATTTTAAACCATAATAATTATATTGTTATTTATTTGTTTAAAACCCTCATTTATGGCATCCCTTGTAAAATCAAGTTACAAAAAAAGGAATTAAAAACAAAAAAGGGACAAAGTGAACACGAAAAATTCTTTTAACTTTTGTGCGCGCCATGTGACAACAAGTTATAAAAAAAAAAAAAATACAAGACATTGTGCGCACCAAATGAATAATAATTTCATTTACTTTTATCACCAAAAAAAAATTATAAAAAAATAAAGTGTTAAAATTGTGGACAACGGTAAACTCCAAAAATTTACAAAAAAACTGTTTTCAAGATCACGTGCATGCGGCAGCCATTTTCTGTGTTTTTTAAGTCAACCTTTTTGCCGGCTGCTAAATTTTATTTTGAAGGAGTTTTTTGGAGTTCAAACCAATTTTTTATAATTTCAATAATTAACAATATTTAAAAATTGTTTTTCAAAAAAAGTTAAAAGTGGCGAGACTCATAAAAAAAAAAAAAAAACAAAATAAACAAATTTGTTTTTTATGTTTGTGTGTGCAAATTTAAAAATTATTCAAAAAATTTGTTTTTTAAAAATTATTTAACTTAAATTTTTCGTATCAAAAAACAAAAAAAATAAAATGGACACTTTCATCCCGGCTTTAATCTTAATCATATAAAGAGGGGGAAGAAGCAGAAGAATATTTTCAATATAATCTCAAGAAGAAGCAAAACCTCGTGATATTGAAAATACTTCCTTTTTTCCTGTTCAACGAGAGGGAGCTTACTCCAATTTACCATCATTTATTATCATCGCGCCATATTTGATTCATCTCTTCTTCGAGAGGGGCAGGAGCTCCACAGCAGACAACAAATTTTAAAGTTAAGTAAGATTTGTGATGGTGAAATAAAGTTATAATTTTTAATAATATTTAAAATTCTCTTTTACAATAAATTTCATTAAAATTAAAATTTTTATTGAGTGTAAATTCATTAATATTTTCTCACATTTATTATTATTTTTTGAATGCAATTTTTAAATTATACTTTATGATAAACAAATACGCTTTATTTCACCATAAAATGTACTAGATAATTGCTAACAATTATAGACTGTGCGAAGCATAACAACCCACTAAATTTATTCCTAAATACAGACGATTTTTATTATTTGAAATATTATTAATTGCGTCTATTAGGTGAAGTAAATAATCAAACTCATTTTGTTATAAACAATAAATATTTAATATACAAAATATTGTATGTGTACATTTACAGTATTAGCGTGTTTATTTACAAAATAGTAATTAAAATTAAATGTATATTCAAAATAATAACTTTAATTAATTAATTTTTGATTATATATGATTTGTTATTGAAAAATATTTTAATCAAAATTTTATTCTTTAATTGCTTTATTAATTTTGTTTAATGATTGCATGAAATCTTGTTTCACTTTAAAAGATGTTGAAAGTCGTATTGAGTCAAAACGATATTTGTTGTAACCTTTTATTAAAATTATATCATTAATTGATTTAACTCGACTCAAACCGACGTATGTAATTCCCAATTGTCTTTCCGTGTCTTCTATGTGTAAGAAAATTTTATCTAACGTCTGCCCTTGAGACTTGTGGATGGTTAGAGCATATGACAACATTACTGGAAATTGCGTGCGACTGCATAAAATATTATTATGTTTCCAAGTTCTTTCCACGGGAATAATTGGGAAATAATTTTAATACAAAAATGGTCCTTTGTAATTGTCAAATTCAACCATTAATACTTGAGGTAATTGTGGTGGTGATTCATTATCAGCATATATTATTTCCCGTATGTATCCTAAGCTTCCATTTGTTAATCCACCTGCTATCCATAAATTTGTACGTAACATTATTCTACAGTCTTTTGACAAGTATAATATATTCTGTAATCCTGTTGCTTTTTCGTCCGGCAATATTGGGTGTGTTTATTGAAACTATGCGTGCAACTGGATGTCCCGTATTTTTCAAAAATGTTTCATTATGTGTTTTAACTTGTGCACACGTTGGATATAAATAAATTGCGTTTTTAAAATTGTTTAATTCTTCTTTGGGGATAACGGTTTCTCTTCGGTTATATAATAAGTTATAATTTTGTTGTGACAGTTCTGCATTTGCTATTCCATCTAGCAATTGTGAGTAAGGGGTATGATTACCCTTTTGTCTGTGTGCGTTTTGGAGACAATAATACTTTTGGAATTGTTTAAAAATTATTCTTCCTTGTGTATGTAAATTGTCTGTTAGTTTTTTATCACTAAATACTGCTGTGTCTCCAACCGGTGTCAATTGATTGTAATCTCCAAGTAAGTAAATTATGATTCCGCCAAAAGGTTCGTCAATTTCATTAGCATGTATTTCTCAACATCGTGATTCTATCTGAAATAACGTTCTAAAACCGATCAAAGACATTTCATCTATTATTAAAAATTTCAAATCTTTCAAATCCGTTTGAAATTTTTTTGCATTTTGATTTTCTAATTTGGAAAATAACTTGTAATTTAATGGTAATTGTAGCAAATAATGTAATGTTAGTCCATCTATGTTAACTGATGCCATACCTGTTGATGCCGCTACTTTAACCGAATCTTCTCCAAAAATTGATGTAATCCTCTTAACCATTTCTTTGATGATTGTGCTTTTACCAGAACCAGCTTTGCCTTGTATTATAACTCTTTTTATACTATTTGCTGTCACAGTACCGTTTTGTATACTGGTTATTTGAGTATCTAACAAGTATAATATTTTTTGTTGATCATCTGTAAACGATATTTTAGATTCTGTATTTTGTTTATATATTTTCTTTTCTTGTTGAGATTTGTAGGTATTCAGAAAAGAATGTATTTCTAATTCAGTTGGTTTGTTTTCAATAGGCATATTTCAGTTATAACATAAATCTATCGCCCTTTTTCCTAAACCTCTTTCTTAATTGTCATTTTGGAATCCTGATAGAAACTCAAATGCATTTTTTATGTTATCGTCATTTATTTCTTCTGGAATTTCATCATTCTCAGTGAATTCGTTTAAATCTATGTTTTCATTGTTATTTATATTTAATGTTTCGTAAATTTGCTTCCATTTATTTATATTTTCATATGATTGAAGAATATCATTATAATCATTTTTAAATGGTATGTTTAAAATACATTGTTGTTTATAAAATTTTTCATCTTCAATTTCATTATTAGTTATTTTAAATTTCGGAAAAATTCTAACAATGTTTTCTTTCCGTCGTTTTGTAAATTTGTTCTTGACAATTGTATAATTTTTAGCGAAATTTAATAACGTTAAGTTATTTAGTTCTTTTGGTCTGATCTTATATTTTTCTATTGAATTACAAGTTTTTGTATCAATATTTTCATCATTTGATTCATTTGTCTGAAATCAAAAAATTATTTATATATTGTTTAATAGTCTGTTGAAAAGTGCGTAAAATTGTTTCTCGATTTACGAATTATTTGGAATCGAAAATTCGTTCGCAAATCGTAAAAATAAAAAAAAATTCTAGTTGAATTGTATGTACATTATTGATATTATAAGTAAAATTAAATATTATGGTACTAATTGAATTTAAATTTATTAAAAAGAATACTTATGGATAAGTTTGTTATAAAAATCCTTTGTATTGCATTAAAATAAAAATAAAAAATAATTAAATAAAAAATTAAGCCTAGAGTAAAAATATAAAGTCATATATGGGTAAATTTAAATGTAGTGAGTGCGATTTGTATGGTCATGTCTTCAAAACTGCCCCAAAGTGTTTTTTTCTAAAAGTACTACCAAAAATAAGTTACCAGCCCAATTTTTAGCCTCCCAGAGCGAAATCTCGATTTTTGGCAGCCATTTTAGTGTTTTTGACTGTTGTAAAAAATGTAAGAAAAATGAGTCATAATTTTTTTTATTATTGCTGTAAAAAACTCACATTAGTATGAAATATTTTTTCTTTTTAGGTCCGGATAGGAAATTTCCCTGGCTATCTGATTCTGGGGTCAAAAAATTTTTTTTAAGTAACGCATACGCGAGGAATCGCTAAGATAGGCTATTTTTTCAAAAGTCGATTTCTTAAATGCCTATTAGTGAAAAATCTTTTAACCATGTTTAAAATTTTTCTTAAACTTTATATTTTTTGGCAAAAAAAAAATTTCGATGGGACACTGCTTTTTGGTAGCTCTAGATAAAAAAACAGCAGCTTTTAAAAGATCCTTTTTACAAATTTCAAATTTCCCGTCAAGTCACGTGAGCAATTAAAAATCTGACCAAAAATTTTGATTCCGCGGAAAATTTTACACAAGGATATATCTTTTCATGTTTTTAAGAGCGTTTATGTTAAAGCAGCAAAATTTTAAATTGAAGGATTAAAATATATCATTTTTTAATGAATTTTTTTATTTTTAAATTATACAAATTATTCAAAATTAATCAGAAAATTCTTTATTATTTTATTGTTTTTCGCTGTTTTAACATAAACGCTCTTGAAAACATGAAAAGATATATCCTTTAAATTTTTCATGCTAATGTGAGTTTTTTACAGCAATTAAAAAAAAAATAATGGCTCATTTTTCTTATATTTTTTACGACAGTTAAAAATATTTTGGGGCAGTTGTGAAAACCCGGCTATACAAATCGCACTCACTATATTTAAATTTATCCATATAGAAAAGTAAAGATTTATAAGTTTAATTGATTTTAATAAATTTTCTTATTAAATTTAAACAAATAATATTAATTTAAAAAAATATTATTTTTCATTTCATTTCATACATACATTAGTTGAGATTAAGAATAAGTTGTATAGTATAAATAGCTTTGTCTTATTGAAAATATTATTTAAAATAAATAATAAAGAAGAGATTATAAAAAAATTTTATGTTCTAAATTCAAGTTTTTAACTTTGAGGTTACATGAGTCGATGATTTGTAAATCGTTAAATTACTGTATATAAGTTATTTAAATTAATTAAAATGAATTTATTATGTCTAAATTTAAAATATAATTATAAGAGTTACAGTTCCATCAAATAAGTATTGTTTAATTACGTAGGTTCATTTTATTTTAAAGATGTTTAAATAATTAGTAAAATTGTTATTTATATTATTGGTAAGGAATTATATATTCACCTTTATTTGTATCCAATCGTCATCTTGAATTACTAAATTGGCGTTACTCCGTGAACCGTGATATAGAGGCCAACTCATTAACAAATGTACTACTTCTTGAGCACTGTAGTATCTTTCATGTAATGTAGAAATGAATAATTTTTGAATTCCTGATTTTGCTAATAGTGAATCTGACATGGATGCACAAATATCCTGTAAACACTGTTGTAAATCATTTAAGATTTTTTCACTTTTGGATGCATATTTAGCAATATAATAATAAATAGATTCCTCTGATGCAATCGGCGAAAAATCAGTATTTGCCCTCCAAATAGATGTTATGATTGGATTCTATCTTTGTATGAGTGGATCATTACGTTTAGGATGATATCGTAAATGTCCGTCTGAATCATCAATAATGCTTTCTTTTCTTTCTTGTTGAGGGAAATTAAAACGGCATGTTAAAATTGTGCTTTTATATTTGTATCTCATTCAGTGTTTATCATGCATCGTATGACATTGTAATCTATTTAATAAATAAATTAAATCATTTTCCAGATTATCTGTTGGAATGTCAGAAAAATTTTGACGTGCACGATGATTAATTCCTACATCATGTTAAGGATTTATTGCAAAACAAAAATCATCGAAGTAACTGCAAAGTTTTTCTCTTTCTTCTGGTGTTAGAATTTTATTATTAAATAATGGTGCGTTTGATAACCATAAAATTCCATGAATATGTGGTGATCCTCTAAATTGCCATTCCCAGCGATACCAGAAGTCGGATACTTCAAATAATGGTTTTATTACATATTTCATAAAATTATTAAATCTTTCTTTAAAAAAATAGCTGACAATTATTGGATTTTCTTGAATTAATTTTTTACGTTGTTGATCATCAATAGTATTTAGATCTGTATCGGGACATAATTAATTATTAATTATGGACACACTTAATTACAAACACCATAATAAAGCACGACGCTAGCGGTCTCTAATAGTAAACTTTCAGAATTATATTCATAGTTTTTCGGTTCGTAATATTGAAAAATCGGAAAATTTTTTAGGTTAAAACACTGGATATTTTCCACCGAATATTTGTTTTTCTTGCTTTAAAAAACACCTCTCTAAAGTTAAAAGTTCATTATCAGTATCAGTAATTAACGATCTCTACGAACAAATAATAATCTTATATTTCAAAGATGCATAAGACATTTTCATGCCATTAATTTTATTTAAAATTTTTTACAATTTTAAATAAATTAGAAAAATTTTTTAATTGATGTTAAATAATTTTTTAAGATAAATTAATAAATAATTTAACTTAAAAAAGTGGTTTTGAATGAAAAATCAATTTTTCTCGAGCGGGATTTGACATAAATTTGGCACTAGATCTACAAAAGCTGCCTCTTGAATGAAAGAAATTGATCCTGATTGTCTCCCGGGATGTCCGCTCTCGATAGCTCAGTTGGTAGAGCGTTGGTCCGGCAAACCAAAGGTCGTGGGGTCGAATCCCGCTCGAGACAAATTGATGGACAATTTTTTTCATTCAAAACCACTTTTTTAAGTTAAATTATTTATTAATTTATTTTAAAAAATTATTTAACATCAATTAAAAAATTTTTCTAATTTATTTAAAATTGTAAAAAATTTTAAATAAAATTAATGGCATGAAAATGTCTTATGCATCTTTGAAATATAAGATTATTTTTTGTTCATAGAGATCGTTAATTACTGATACTGATATTGAAAAATATGACGAACGTTAAATTAAAAGTTAAAAAATAAGTTAAAAGTTAATTTTTGAAGTTTTTTGGTCCGCCATCTTGGGAAATCGGAAAATTTTTTAGGTTAAAAAACTGAATATTTTCCACCGTATATTCGTTTTTTTGCCCTAAAAAACCTCCTTGTAAAGTTAACAGTTCTTTTTTTCATGTTTTTTGGTCCGCCATCTTGGAGAATCGGAAAATTTTTTAGGTTAAAAAACTGAATATTTTCCACCGAATATTCGTTTTTTTGTCCTAAAAAACCCTCTTGCAAAGTTAAAAGTTCATTTTTTCAAATTTATCGGGTCGCCATCTTGGAAAATCGGAAAATATATTTGTGTGGAAAATGAAAAATTATACCTCCAGGGTACCCTCTTCTACCTGGAATTATTATTTTCATCTTAAAAGTCCTTATTTTATCATGTTTTATGTCCAAAATTCATTTTTTAAGTTTTTTGGTCCGCCATCTTGGAAAATCGGAAAATATATTTGTGCGGAAAATGAAAAATTATACCTCCAGGGTATCCGCTACAATCTGGAATGATTATTTTCAACCTGAAAGTCCTTATTTTATCATGTTTTATGTCTTATAATCGACATTTTGTGTTTTTAACGCTGTTATTCCCGTAAATTGATAATAATTTCGGTACTATATTTTCGATTTGGCTCAAAATCAATACAGTTCATGTTGGTCTTATATCTAACTTATATATAAACTTTGAACCTAATCGGAGATCACTGTGACCTTAATGAGTGCGCACAAGAGCGATATTTTGTCGCGGGTATAGACTGTGCTTCGCACAGTCTAATTATGTACAAATTTTGTTTTAATAGCTGAGGTTGACGATTTAATACTGGTCATTTGCTTATATTTTATACTTTTCTTTTTTTTAATAATACAACGCGACTTAAAAGTTAAACTTAACTTTTCTTTTTTTGATAATACTACTCATTTTTGATTCAATCAAACCTTTTCGTTTTATGGATTTGGATGGTTTTTTAAACATTAAAATTTTTACTATTATATTTAAATACGTAAATTCAGTTTTGTGTTAACATGTTTTGACAATGTAATGATCGCAATATTTAAAAATAATTGTGTCTTTTGAATACTTTGATGTATTTTATATCTCATTTTAAATCATTTGTAAAATTGTTATTAATTTATTTATTCATTTTCTCATTAATTGTAAAACAAATTTGATTAATTTTGCAATGTATATTTTATTAGTTTTAAAATTCTTTTGACTATTTCATTTAATTTTTCATAGTGAGTACTATTTATATCAAAATGAGCTCAAAAACTCATTTGGGTTTTTATTTTTTTTCCCATTATCATGAAACTAAAGTTTTCAAATAAAAATTTTTAGTTGTAAATAAAACACTCATTATATCAAATTTAAATTTTAAACGTTTAGGAGTCTTTCGTACTGTAAAATTAATTAAAAAATTATATCGTTAAAATATTATGTATTGTATTTGTCTTAACCCATTAACGCCCAATCGATACATACAAGCCATTTGAATTTATTTTAATGAAAAAATCGATATTTTGAGCTAAAAATGTTACCTAGTAGGTAATCGGGGCTGCTCTTTTCATTTCCGAAGTCCGTTTTAACGAATAACCCCTAGAAAATGTGATATCATCCCCCAAAAATGGGGTAATTTTTTGATAATTTTTAGACGTCATTAAAATTAATATAATGGGTACAAAAAATATTTTATGGCATTAAAAACTTAATATGGGACTATCAGGAACACAAAAAAAATGAATGCATACCAATTTTTTATCTTCAACCTTGAATGGGGTAAGGGGTGGATTTGTAGCATAAAAGGAAAAATGAATATTTTGGGCTAAAATTGTCATCCAGTAGGTATTTTTGTCCACTATTTTCATTTCTGAAGTCAGTTTTTACAAACAACCCCTAGAAAATAAGATATCACCCCCTTTTGCATCGAAAAAATAATGTAATATTTACCTCATCTTTAGGGGGTGATATCTTATTTTTTAGGGGTTGTTTGTAAAAACTGACTTCAGAAATGAAAATAGTGGACAAAAATACCTACTGGATGACAAATTTAGCCCAAAATATTCACTTTTCCTTTTATACTACAAATCCACCCCTTACCCCGTTCAAGTGGTAGAATATAAAAAATTGGTATGCATTCATTTTTTTTGTGTTCCTGATAGTTCCATATTAAGATTTTAATGCCATGAAATATTTTTTGTACCCATTATATTAATTTTAATGACGTCTAAAAATTATAAAAAAATTACCCCATTTTTAAAGGATGATATCACATTTTCTAGGGGTTGCACGTTAACTCTTTCCTGAGGAATTGCCCCCACCACAAGTCACGTGATACACGCTTTACGCAGTTTATTTTACTTTATTTAATTAATATATTAATTTATTTAAAATAAAATACTTGATAAATCATTTGTAAATAACTAATATTTTTATATTTAATGAATAAAAATAATTTTAAACGTTACTACATAGTTGTAGTACTACTCCATACACACATACTAATGCAAGTCACACAGAGAACGATTTAGGGAGATTCCTCAGGAAAGAGTTAAAACGGACTTCGGAAATGAAAAAAGCAACCCCGATTACCTACAAGGTAACATTTTTGGATCAAAATATCGATTTTTTCATTAACAAAAATTCAAATGGCTTGTATGTGTCGATTGGGCGTTAATGGGTTAACTTATTATTTTCAAAAATTACTCGTCAATTAATATGAAATTTTATAATTTTTGATTTTTTCATGACCTCAATTATTTCTTTCCCAAAACCGCAATTTACGTGAATTCTTGTCCCAAGTGACAAAATACCGCATTATTTTCTTTTTTTATTGAGTGGAGAGGGAAATAATAAAATTTGAATTTATTTTGTATATTTTTTTTATCAATAAAATTTCATATTAGGTAATTTTATGTATTGTGTGTAAATGAATTAATCAATATTAAATTCTAAATTAAGTAATTCAATTTGAAATTTGTGTATTAGTATTTACAAAAATACTAGTAATTTGTAATTTGTTAAACCGCATTCATTTTTTAATTCTGATTTCCTTTTAAATTACACCTAATTTGAATTTATGTCGCAAGTGGCAGAATTTAGGATTTATAGATTAATACATTACATAGGATTTATACATTATTTTCTTTTTTAATGAGTGGGGAGGGAATCGGTAATTGATCTACCATATAACATTATCATATAATGATTATAAAAAGATTTCAAATTGAATAACTTATATATTTTAATTATTATGTATTCAGCTTACCAAAGAGTTTAAGTGTTCTTTTATTCAATAATAATTAAAGTTCCAATGCAAAACTTTAAATTTTATAAAAACTCTTAACAAAAAAATTCTAAATTTTTTATATAGGGAATAACCCATGTATATTTTTCTAACTATACACTTTTTTGTGACTAATTTTTTGTTTTTATTTTAGGGAATTACCCATATACATAATTATTTTTAATGAATAGTTTACGTATCCAAAATTATGTTTTTATCTTGATTTTTAATCTTGTTGAAATTTTATCTAGTTTAAAATTGATAATGATTGTCTATTAGTTTCTTTATCTCTTTTTATATTCAAAACTTTTAAATTTTTATATAATTTATGTAAGTATATATGCATTAAACATATGAATGATATGTTTTATTGTAATTTTTATTTTAATAAATTTTATGAATTATGTATTTTTATAAGGAAATTTAACTTAATACATATTATATAGATTAGAGTTTTTAATTTTTCCTGTAAAATTTTGAAATACTAATATTTTTAATTAATGTTACTGAACTTATCTGGAAACATTAATTTTTCTTTCATTTAAACAATTTCTTGAAATAATTAATATATTATTCAATAATAAAATATTTTAACATTATTGATTTATTTTTGTTATTATTATTAATTTTTTATTTTCTTAATAAATATTGGTCTGACGTGTCAGCACCTAATATTCAATTATAAATTTATTACAGAATATGTATAATTTATATACGTGTATTCTCCAGATTTCATTCAGCATACAGTAACCTTGATTCCTTGATCGTATTATTGTATAGTTGGTCCAGGATCGCCAGTTGTGACCGGGTTTAGTCCAAAATCCCATCAGAAGGTTAAGAAATGATCACCACATTAATTTTATATTAATATCATTTTTATTATCAATTAACGGTTCTGTATTTAACATACAGACCGGAGTTATGTGCTCCCGTAGGTAGCTTAAAAAAGACTCACTTGACGGCTTCCTATCTTATTTTAGAATACATTATACAGATAAGAATATTCTAGTAACGCATTAATATCTATAGATGTCCATAGAACCTAATTATTATTAGAAATAGTATATTAATAAGAAAACGTAAAGAGCATCGTTACAATATACAGCTTTTTTTTTTTTTTAATTTGAGCTTAAGGTTCAGAGTTACAACTGTTTGAAGCTAAGAACTTCAAAATTTTAAAAATCGAAAAGTGGTAATTTTCATCACTTCAGATCTTCAAATGGATGGTATCAAAATGTAAAAACCAAGTTGCTTTGTATTTGTTAAAAACTTGTCTAATGCCATTTTTTTTTTTTTTTTTTTGATTTCATTCATGCCTTAAAGAGAAATATCAAAAAAACGACTTAGAGTCTAATTTTTTTAATTTTTTATTTTTTGATATTTAGGACAGCTGAGATCCATTTTTTATATAATAAAATATAACATTTTCATATATAAAACAAAATAAAATATATAGACTATTAGACAAAAATTTAGAATGGCGCACAGTGTGGCAAAATGGACAAAAATCGCTCTTGGACTGAGTTTTTAAGCTATCGACTTGAAACCTGTTTTGAACGGCTTTAAAATAAGCTGGCTTTCGTAGGTCGCTGCGGATTTTTCGAGTTTTTTATTTTTGATTCGCCTATTTTCACGGCCTCAACCTATTCATTTGTCAAAATTTGCACTTTCTACATTTTTTTGCACTCTAAAACAAATGAGATATTTTTTTGTGTTAACTCTGCGTTTTATTTATAAAAATTAAAAAAAATTTTTAAGTCAAAAAATATTACATCATAATTTTTGCATATTTTAGAATCTCGCATAAAATTCATTTTTAGTAAATAGGCTAATTAAAAATAAAAAATTAAAAAAATCCGCAGTGAGGCACGAAAGCAGGCTTATTTTAAAGTCGTTCAAAACAGGTTTCAAGTCGATAGCTCAAAAACTCAGTCCAAGAGCGATTTTTGTCCATTTTGCCACACTGTGTGGCGTATAGTTTCTGATAAAGTCAATAACAATATTTCAATGCAATCATTGCATAAAAATATGTAAAAATACAATTTTCATATAAAACAGGACACTATTAGAAAAAAAATTAGAGTGGCGAATAGTTTTTGCTAAAGTCAAAAAAAAAATTTCAATTCTATCATTGCATAAAAATATTTGAAATTATAACTTTTGTAAAAAACAGGAGACTATTTTTTTTTAAAAAGGACATGTTGATCACAACAGTAACTATGTACATTGTTATAGCTAAAGAGTCATTCTGATTGGCTCATATAAATTTCATTGTTAATAGGTTAAAATTAATTGTTTTATTGTTTATATTATATTTTTATTATTTTTGAGGTTAGTTATAGTACGTCGAGTAGTTGATATGAATAAAAAAATTAAAGTAAGAATAAATTTTGGTATTTAAGAAAATAATTAAGGTTGTTAATTTTAAATAATTTTGCGCGCGATGCGCGCTTAATACTAGTTATAAAAAAATTTAGAATGGCGAATACTTTCTGCTAAAGTCAATAAAAATATTTCAATGAAATCATTGCATAAAAATATTTGAAATTCCAACTTTTCTATAAAACAGGACACTATTAGAAAAAAATTTTAAATGATGCATAGTTTCTGCTAAAGTCAATAAAAATATTTCAATGCAATCATTGAAATTTTTATTTCTTCCTGTTTAAGACAGGCGATATCTATTTCCTTATATAATAAAATTTTTGAGTTTTTTCATATATAAAACAGAATAAAATATATATGGAAATTTATTTAGTTTTTTCAAGTTGTGAACAATCAATTTAACTTTATCTATAAATTATAATTTTTTGAAATTGTTATTTTCTCTTGTTTAAGGCAGACGATATCCATTTTCTTATATAATGATATTATTTAAGCTCTTTCATATATAAAACACCCGACAATGTATATTAAAATTTTTAAAAGTCTTTCAAATTGTGGACAATTAATATTAGTTTATCTTCTTAAGTTGTTAACGAAAAAAAAAACTTATAACCGGTTTGTGTAAACACAACCTAAATGCATGGAACATGTTTACTTCCAAATGAGGACTAGATATAATACAAATGTTACTCAACATTAAAATACAATTTTCTATTGTAGTAATTTGTAATTATCACCTTACTAGTTGTTAAGATTTTAAACCCAAACTATTTTGATTCCCTAAACCTGAATTATTATAAGTCCCTGAACCTGAATTATTCCAAGTCCCTAAATCGATATTATTTTAAGTCCATAAACCTGTATTATCCTAAGTCCTTAAGCCCAGATTTTTCAAAGTCTTTTAAAAGTATTTTATTTATTTATATATACTTACCTAATTATTCTAAGTCTTATTTGACCCCCCCCCCCTTAAATAGGACAAATTTGACCCCCCCACCCCTTAATTTTCAAGTTTTGAAGTACCCCCTCCCTGTAAACATGTTCCATGTTAAAATTAAAATGGGGTATAGTTTCTGTTGAATTCAATACTAATATTTCAATGTCATCATTGCAGCAAAATATTTGAAATTACAAGATTTCTATAAAACAGGACAATATTGGAAAACACTTAAGATGGGTATATTTTGCTAAATTCAATACTAATATATGAATACTATTACTGCATAAAAACGATTGAAATTACAACTTTTCTATAAAAAAGGACACTTTTCGAAATAAAATTAAAGTGAGGTATAGTTTCTGCTAAATTAATTACTAATACTTCAATGCAATTGAAATTACAACTTTTCTAAAAAACAGGCTATTATTCGAAAAAAAATTGAAAGCGGGGTATATTTTGCTAAATTTAATACATATATTTCAATGCTATCATTGCATAAAAATATTTGAAATTACAAAATTTATATAAAACAGGACAATATTCGAAAACATTTAAGTTGAGTATATTTTGCTAAATTGAATACTAATAATATAATGCTATTATTGCATAAAATCAATCGAAATTACAACATTTATATAAAACATGACGGAATTCGAAAACATTTAAGTGGCTTATATTTTGCTAAATTCAATACTAATATATCAATACTATTATTGTATAAAAACAATTGAAATTACAACTTTTCTATAAAACAAGAGACTTTTCGAATAAAAATTAAAGTAAGGTATAGTTTCTGCTAAATTCATTGCTAATATTTCAATGCTTGGATAAAAAATCCAAGTACTAAATTCAAAATATTCTGATTTTTATTAGAGTTAAATTTACAAAAACCACCTAAAAAGAGGTATTTATATGAATACATATTTTTATTGTGCCCAGATTTGGTCTTCAAAGGTTTTTGGGTCGCTGATCAAGAATTTTGGTGAATTTTTTAGGTAAAACTATTTCACTCTTAAATTAGCTCAATTTACAAAAACTTCCCTTTTAAGGGTAGTTTTCGCAAATTTAAGGGTGAAATATTCATTTTTATTAGAAAAAGAAATAAGAAATTTGTGATCAGCGACCCCAAAACTCGTATGGGCCAAAATTACTCTAGTTACAAGTTTTTACCCTGGAATATATTTATAGATAGGAGGGGGGGGTTATCAAACATTTAACTAAAGGGGAGGGGGGAACAGACTTAAAATAATTTGAGTTTCGGAACTTAAAATAATTTCAATAACGGGTTATAGTAATTATAAGGATTTTACGTACTATTAACTTGTTGGTTACAAAATACTAGCGTTAAATTAGAGTATAAATTTAAACATGTTCGATGTTCATTGTTTGTGATTTCTGAAACCGCTTTTATTTCTACTATTAAAATATTTTAAAAAAAAGCTTAATGTTTAATATTTAAATAACCCTAATCTAATTCCAAATATCATATAATTATGTTCTCTACATTACCAGGTTGATGTGCTTCAATTGAATTTTCAAGCAAAACTTGTGTATTCTTATATAATCACTATTTTATTTTTATGATTAAATCATAAAATTTTATGAAAACTTGCATACTTTTTGATAGTTTTGAATAATTAAAAAGTGTTAATGTTACTGGTTTTTAAGTATTTGCTTAAAAATTAAAGGAAATGCTTGAATTAATGCCATTCGAGCAAAATGCAAGCGCAGCAACTTAACAATGAAGCCACAAAATTATACTGGAAATTTTAAAAACTTAAAATAAATTTGATTCTTCGCTCTCATTAATTCCTAAATTTAACAAGGCGAAATAGCAATAAAATATATTAGGAAGCTCGCAGAGGCATATACACTCATTATGATTAAGTTACTTAGTTCTTGCCAAATTAAAAATCAATCTTACCATTATTTTTTTTTTAAGGTTACATCAAATGTTCAAATACCTCTTACTGAAATTGCTTGTTATCGAACTCAAATTTATAAGATACTTACTTTGGAGCTTAAACTAAAAACTGGCAAGACTGTTTTCTAATTTGACAAGATGCTTATTCGTAGAACCTTGTACCAAATATTATTTTACATTCTCAATTGAAAATCAAAATTAGGTTATAAATATATATATATCCCTAAATTTACAACAAGATAAAGTAGCATACGGTAGTATTTAAAGCAAATGTGATGCTTTACAATGCTATTAAAAAAAAATAAATCATAAAATAATTTTTCAATTTATTTTAAGTTTTTAAAATTTCCAGTATAATTTTGTAGCTACATTGTTAAGTTGCTGCGCTTGCATTTTGCTCGAATGGCATTAATTCAAGCATTTCCTTTAATTTTTAAGCAAATACTTAAACACAAGTAATATTAATAATTTTTAATTATTCAAAACTATCAAAAAGTATGCAAGTTTTCATAAAATTTTATGATTTAATCATAAAAATAAAATAGTGATTATATAAGAATACACAAGTTTTGCTTGAAAATTCAATTGAAGCACATCAACCTGGTAAGGTAGAGAACATAATTATATGATATTTGGAATTTGATTAGGGTTATTTAAATATTAAACATTACGCTTTTTTTAAAAATATTTTAATAGTAGAAATAAAAGCGGTTTCAGAAATCACAAACAATGAACATCGAACATGTTTAAATTTATACTCTAATTTAACGCTAGTATTTTGTAACCAACAAGTTAATATTACGTAAAATCCTTATAATTACTATAACCCGTTGTTGAAATTATTTTAAGTTCCGAAACTTAAATTATTTTAAGTCTGTTCCCCCCTCCCCTTTAGTTAAATGTTTGCTTACCCCCCCCCTCCTATCAATAAATATATTCCAGGGTAAAAACTTGTAACTAGGGAAATTTTGGCCCATACGAATTTTGGGGTCGCTGATCACAAATTTCTTATTTCTTTTTTTAATAAAAATGAATATTTCTTACCCTTAAATTTGCGAAAACTACCCTTAAAAGAAATATTTTTGTAAATTGAGCTAATTTAGGAGTGAAATAGTTTTACCTAAAAAAATCACCAAAATTCTTGATCAGCGACCCAAAAAACCTTTGAAGACCAAATCAATAAAAGTATGTATACATAAAAATACCTCTTTTTAGATAGTTTTTGTAAATTTAACTCTAATAAAAATCAGAATATTTTGAATTTAGTACTTGGATAAAAAATATGGAAATAATGCCATAATAAAAGCATTTACAACTTTCAATTATTAATTAAGATACAACTAAATTGTTTTACTATTTATAATTTATAAAGCATAAATTAAATATCAATAAATAGAGAGAGATGCATGCATTTTTTAGTATTTCTGTTTTTAAGCTACGTGACCATTTATGAACACCAATTTCATTTACTACCAACTTAATTTGAAAATTTTTTTGGATTATGAATATAAGGGTGATTAAGATATGGTCTTAAATTCTGTTATAGATTATTACTTTTTTCCCTGTAAATATTCAAAAACTGACCGGGGAAAAGAACTAAAGAAGGAAAGTAAAAAACCAAAATCCAGCAGCATAACCTAATTTTGATATTCATTTGAGAATGTAAAATAATATATGATACAAGGTTCTACGAATAAGCATCTTGATAAATTAGAAAGTGTTAAAGTGTTAAATGCTTTTTCTCTGTGCTCTATTATTATTTTATTCTTGTGTTTGAAAAAAAATTTTTATAAATGTTTTAAAAATATTGAATTATTACTTCATTATAAATGTACTTTAAATGTGTATCATATATTTTTAATATGCATAACAGTAAATTTTATAATTTTTTGAAGCCTTGATTAAATTTTTTTGATTTTATATTATTCAAGATTGTACCTAGCTTAGAAACGAGGTATTCTCGGCCGAGAACGAGGCGAGGTGAGGCCAGGCCGAGAAAATGATTTGTGCACCTCGGCCGAGAACGAGACGAGGCGAGATTAAATCTTTCTCGTTCTCGTTCTCGGTAAAATTTGCGATTCTCGCCTCGCCTCGCTCTCGTCACAGGTCTAAATGGAATTCTGGACAAAACTCAACCTATCACCTACATAATCAAAGCTTAGATGTCACAATTATTCAATTTCCTGCCAAATTATATTTATCATGAACAGTAATTAGAATTTTTTTAAAAAAGAACCCTAAAACGAATTGCATATGTAGTAAACTACGTAGAAAACTATGTACAAAACTATATACAAAACTACGTAGAAAACTGAGTAAAAAATTTCACCTGTATATATCAATATAATACACCGTGATGGCCCGTGACCGGACGCATAATGAATTTTTATTTCGGAGTTTAATTTAATTAAATTAAAATACGATAATAAAAAGGAAAAAAGGCATATAATTTTATTTTGTATAATAAGGAAAGCATATTTATTATATAACTATATAATAATAAGTAAAACGAAAAAATTTATTAAATAAAATCAAACTATCGAAAGTCAAAAAATTCTATAAAAAAATCGAATTATAAAAAATTTGATTTCGACTTTCGATATATATTATAATATTAGAGAGAGGTAGAGGAAAATCGGCGTACATCTAGGGTCACACGGGCACTTGCGTCCCGGGGCGACCGGCCCTGAAGATTGATTCTAATTTATTGCTTCAACGATACCGGTTTTCAGTGTATTTACATGTGAATTTATGTATTAAATAAGTTATAAATAATAATTCATCTGTAAAAATATAAACAGTCTACGTAAATTTAAAATAAGGCTAAAAAAAGTTTGATTTTAAATTTCATGGTGGGTATCTAGATTTCAGGTATTTTAAGAACCGCAAAATCATATATAAGACATTTTGCCTAAAACAAACATGATTTTTTTGACGAGAGGGTTAAATTATTTATCAGAAGAGAAAATGAAGTTTTAGAAAATAATGGTACTAAAAGTAAAAAAAATATTGGCATACAAGTATAAAAATATGTTAATAACAAACGCTTATATGGATGGCTTAAAAAGTATAAAAAATATTTAATAGATTTAAAAAATGTTGAAAATATAATATGTACTGAAGAAAATGAATAAGCTTGTGTAATATCGTTTAAATTAAACCATCGTTCGCCTGTATCAAAATGTTGTGAAAAATTCGAAAATTAAAGTTTGGACTATCAAAATGGCTTCTTTTTGAGGAAGTAATAATAAAAATTGTATTACTGTTAATAATTATTAACATGGTGATCGATAAATTTTTTTTAAAATAGTTATTTAATAAACTGTTTCTATTTTAAAAACTATGCTTACATTTTTTTTTAGATTACAGCTATCAAAAGCAAAAATTGACGGTCATGTAGAGAATGAAAAAAAAGACGACAGTGGCAACGAAACCGGAGCTGGTGATGGTGAACCAGAGGAAGAATCTGAAGTGATCCATTATGATAAATCAAAATCTTTTTTTGACAACATAAGTTGTGAAGCAGTGGAGCGAAGCAAAGGGTATGTTTATTAACTTTCTGCCTTATCGGCAAAATTAAAATGATAGTATTCGAATATTAAATGTGCAGTATAATATTTTAAAAAATTTTAATTTAAAATTTTGTAATGTTAAATTATCTTTAGCAAACGAGGTTTCCTGGTTTTATCAGAAAAAAATTCTTTCACCTCTTTACCATTCAACCATCTATTTATAAATAGCTAAATAAACCCTAAATTATCGTTTTTTAGTTGAAAAGTTTTTTATTAATAAGAATAGGTAATTTTTTAATATGTTCTTACTTAGATTTTTCCTTTTTTTAACTGTGGAGATTTCCCTACGGGCAAACTCTTAGGGTATCAATACTGATCGACTGCAAAAACTCTAAATTGCCTCAGTCAGATATGTGTCCGGTATGGGCGCCATTCACTGGTCATAATTGTCGTTGTTCATCCGGGGCAGTTTTCCATATCCCGGAAATTAAGTATACAAACTTTCTAATGCAGAATACTAAAAACTAGAAAGGATGTAAGGCAGAGAGATCGAAATTCCGAAAAATCAGTGCATATTTGCTAAAATATCAGAATTTATTATTTGTAAAAAACAAGAAATTACCATAAAATACAAGGTTTCATAAAATGAATTTCAGAATTTATCCTATTCTTTACTTTGATGCATTCTGATTTTACGAATCCGGAAATGAATTTTTCTGCAAAATTCATTTATGGATCTGTTTTCGAAAAATTAATGATTTCAAGGTTCTGAGAAATAATACGGATGGACAACGACAGTTATGACCATTGAATGGCGGTTTCCGATATCAGATTCCCAAACAGGACCTAACCTTCCCCATTAGACTCCAACTAAGGTTTCTAAATGTCATTTTATAACACCTTAAGTAACAACCTTCCCTTAAATATTAATTTTTTCCTACTTAAAAGAAAAAATTAATATTTAACCTGGTTTTTATATAAATAAAAATATTAATCAATCAATGTTCTTATGCCTTTTGGGTCTCTAAATATGAACATGATATCAAGTTTTCCCACATATTATAATACGATTGCCGGCAATAGGCAAGTTTAGATTATTTTCTTAAGGTTTCCTAACCGTAGTTGTCGTTGGTTTATGTTTTTTGGCTTTCATGGGACTTTTAGACTTTCGGAGCACTTTCAGTTTTTTTTCGCAGTTTTAGATGTTCAGGAAATATTCTTTTTTAATATATATAAAGTTTATAAATTTTCTGTATATTTTCTTTACTTTTATTTTGAAATTTTCAAAAAAAGCATATCTATTTTTAAAATCAATAATACTTTTTAAGAATATTACTGCACCATTTATGGCGCCGTTTCTAAGTTAAGTCTTAGAAGCAGACTAATATACACGAAAATACTCTTTCTCTCTCTTTAATAATCGCAATTCGAGCGAAAATACTCGAAAGTCGGAATTCTCTCGAATATATATCAAAAGAATATAAATCAAAGTGTGAGTGTTATTATTATTAATAAATTATAAATATAGAGCAAATATCGTCTGCTATCCAATATTCTATATTATTTTATAAAATTTTATTATAAAAAAAGTAAAAAATAGTAATTATTTTTCCATATTTTATATATAAAAAATAAAAATAAAGATATTTTTATTTTATATATAATAAGATATAAGATTCAGATTCAGATTCAGATATAAAATAAAAAAATAAATGGTCAACTGGAGAAGAAACAAAACTTGTTATAGCTTTTCTATCTATCTATAATTTATTTTAAAAAAATTGCTGTTACAAAAAAAGAGTGTATATTATTATTATAACCGAAACAAGATGTTATAATTTTAATTTAAAAGTTTAAAAAATTCTGTATCAAACTGGGATCCTGTAATATTGGAGTATTAAAGTTTGTTTTCCCTAGTTCTATTTACTTATTAAAACTAAAAGATACAAACTTTATGATTCGTACTATTCAGGTTTCCAATTGTATACAGAAATTAAGCTAAAAGTAACATCTTCTTTCGGTTATTAATAATAATATCTATAATTATGAGAGCAGTTGTTCCAGAACCGAAACAAAAACTGCATTATTTATATTAGTTGTGTTGCTTTTGTGTAGTTCTATTTATTCATTAGAACCTGCTGACTATAATTATTCATTAATCTTAAATTATAACCTGATCAGGTTCAAAACATCTAATATTAAAAATAAGTAATCTTTGGATAGCTCGCATAAGACTTTATAATCAGTATTAATAATTCTGAACCAGATATAAGCCAAAATTATTTCTTTGCAGGTTTCAATGAATTAATAGAACTACAAAAAAGCAACACAATTAGTCTAAATGTTGCAGTTCTTTTTTTGTCCCTGAAACATTTTTTCTTGTAATATTAATTATTATCGATAACCGAACAAAGGTATATTACTTTTAGTTTAAGTTTCGGTATCAAACTGGGAACTTAAAATGCTGAAGTCTTGAAGTTTGTTTTCCCTAGTTCTATTTACTTATAAAAACTAAAAGATACAAACTTTATGATTCATACTATTCAGGTTTCCAATTTTATCCAGAAATCTTTAAGTTAAAAGTATAACATCTCGTTTCTGTTATTGATAATAACTATAATTATAAGAGCAAATGTTCTAGAACTAAAACAAGAACTTCATTAATTAAATTAACTATGTTGCTTTTGTGAAGTTCTATTTATTCATTAGAAACTATTGACTTATTGAATTATTTCTTTGCAGGTTCCAATGAATTAATAGAACTACACAAAAGCAATACAATTAATCTAAATGTTGTAGTTCTTATTTTGTCTGAAATATTTGTTCTTATTATTATTAGCCTAATTTTTTTTTCGGTATTTTGTGGTACATTTTTTTTTTTAAATTGGATGTAATATCTATTTTTTTTCCATGAAAGTAATAATATCTAGAAATATTTTTTTTCTCGATATTTTGAATCTTATAATTAATTTTTTGAAAATTTTTTTCTTAGCTATTTACCTTTTATAATAATTATTTTTAAAAGAAAATTTAATATTTGTGTTATGATTAGTTCTTAAACGTTCGGGCCATAAATGATGTGAGATGAAATTTTATGGCCTAAACTAAGTAAAAATTTAATTTATGTAAAAGTAGATTCCAAAATACTTATTAAATTTGTAAAATTGATACTTATTAAATTTGTAATATTTTTAAAAATTTACTAAATTAAAGTATAATTAAAACTAAGTTAAGTCTTGCTAATCACAAGTTATATTACAACATTTGGGCCATGAATGTTGTGAGATGAAATTATATGGCCTAAGCTAAGTCAATTTTTATTTCAGCAAAAGTTTACAGTAAACAGATAATTTTTTTTACGCAGCTTTTTCATATAGGGCTCACAGGCTGTACTTTAAATATAATTAGCTTACATTATAACAATTTACTAAATTAAAGTATAATTAAAACTAAGTTAAGTCTTGCTAATCACAAGTTATATTACAACATTTGGGCCATAAATGTTGTGAGATGAAATTATATGGCCTAAGCTAAGTCAATTTTTATTTCAGCAAAAGTTTACAGTAAACAGATAATTTTTTTTACGCAGCTTTTTCATTTAGGGCTCACAGGCTGTACTTTAAATATAATTAGCTTACGTTATAACAATTTATTATCTTCAGAAACTGCTTAACTTACCGGGCCCCTAAATAACCATTTTATGAGTGGGAAATTGAAATAAAATAAAAGAAATCGTTTTTATTTATAGATTATATGCAATATATTTATTATTGATGGGATAGAGCTATTATGGGGGTAACTACTTTTTAGTTAATGGGTTTATTTTCCTTTTTTCACTCATTATCCTCTTTTAAAAAAAAATGTCGATTTAAAAATAGGTATTTTTTAGGAAGATCACGTTAATGAATATTGTTACTACTATAATCCTTAAAGTCATATTACAAAAACTTTGTTTTACAATGAAAAATTATTTTCTTATAAAAGATTTTTACTTTTTAACATATTCTTACTTATTATTACAATATTCTTAAATCATTTACAATTTAATGATTCTTTTTACACTAAATTAAAACTAACTTGTCTAGACTATGTCATTATAATTTCCCATTAACTTCATTAAAGAAAGATCAAAGATAGATCTTTACAATAAATATAGGCTATAACCCAAATAACCTATTAAAAAAAAAATTTAAATTTGAAAACAAGAAATTTGAAGCTGAAGATGACATTACATATGTGGCTCCTCCCTCCTCTGTAATAAGAGCATCACACCACCATAACTCTACTCCCTTGCCTCTGCCATACAATGTACCGGTTGAGAAAAGGGAAGTTTTTATTCCGGGTTTTATGGTAATTAATAATGATTCCAATTTGCGCTGCATTTCTTATGCAATTCTCAAAGCGCTACTTCCCTCTCTCATCAGTACTGATATTTGTGAGGTACGTGTTGCTCGTCCCAAATCAGATACCCCTCAGGAAATTAATAGTAATTCAAGATTCACATCCATAATAGTACGCCTTCAGACACCTGAGCTAGCTCAGAGGATACTTTATGCCAGAAAATCCTATAACCATAATTACTTTTCCTTAAAAAATCTTAATTTAAGTTTGCTTAACTCCGAAATTGCAAGTGCTCTGCCAGACAGTAGAATATTTATAAATGAGGTTCTTTCATCCTCATATCGTGCTCATTATGCTTCAATTAAAGATACAGCCGTAAAATTAGGCTTCAAATATGTATGGCATAGTGCTGGCAAAATCTAGTTAGATGGAAAGATAATGAGCGTGCGCATATGATACGCACTATATCAGATTTAAAAGTAATCACAGAGTCCTTGAGTGCTGTAGGCATCCCATCAGTCAATCGTAATAACCTATTAAATATACCTACTCCTAGCATTACTCTCTCACACAATTTGCAAACCTCATCTTGACTAACTGAAAAGCAAATCCCTACAACACGCAGTACATGTGGTTTGAAGATTGGCTTCCTCAATGCGACTTCTCTTAAAAAACATACATTGGAAGTTCGTCAATATCTTGCAAAAGATAATTCTTTTGACATTTTTGCGGTAGCTGAAACAAAACTGGGTCTTAAAGTGCATGATAACATCATAGATATACAAGGTTACAGTGTTTTACGTCAGGATAGAAACACAGGGGGTGGTGGTGTACTCTTATACATTAAAGAAAATTTAAAGGCCAAAGTTTTATTAACATCAAATACAGAATGCCCTGGAAAGCCTCTTAAACCCGAATACATTTTCTGCTCAGTATGGAAAGGTAATTCTACTCCCACTTTAATAGTATTAGTATACCGCCCCCCTGACGTCTCTATCAGATCTGACATGCAATTAATTGAGTCGTTTAGATCCATATCTTCAGAATACAGTCATAAGGTTGTTGTAGGTGATTGGAATGCCAACATGTTGAAACCTACTAACTCAGATACGCGTTTTCTTAATAATTTAATGAATGAGCTTTCTCTCAAATTGGTCAATACTGGTGCTTCTCACCATACTGATACTAACACTTGGATTGATACAATATTCGTTGATGAATGTGATACCATACTTAAGTATGATCGTTTTCTACCACCCTTTCCAAGCAGACATGACATCATTACTGCCACGATAGATGTATTTTATCCAGTGGAGTCAAACAACAGCTATACATACAAATGCATAAATAAAATTACTCCTCATGTTATTAATTCATATCTGCAAACCCAAGATTGGTCTATTTTTAAATCGTTAAATCATGATTTTGACATTGACCAGGGTCTTGCAAAATTAACATCCAACTTACAATCCTCAATAAATATACTAGCCCCTGATAAAACAATTAACCCAAAGAAACTATCTTGCCCCTGGTTAAACACGGAATTGAAACTACTTATATCACATCGAAATGCAACCAGCAGGCGCTATCAAAGAACTGGGTCTCCTCAACTTCTAAATGAGTTTTTAGCCTTGGCCTCTGAAATAGAAGAAAAGACTGAAATTGCTCGCAATGCATATATGCATAATAGAATCTGTAACTCTTGATACAAATAAAAATTTCTGGTCAGAAATGAGAAAACTTGGCTTACTACCTAAAGTGAGTGATGCCCTACATGGATTTCTTCCTGAAGAACTGAGCTCACATTATTCTAACATCTCTTTTTCTCCTTTGGAAGACAAAGCTTCTTCTCTGCATATCATCTCAGAAGCCACAACAGAAGGCTTTACTTTTAAAGAGATTACAGTCAATGATGTGATCTTGGCAGTTTCTCATTTTAGTTCCCAGGCCATGGGTGAAGATGATATACCTCAAAGTATAGTTGCAAAAGCTTTACCATCAATTGCTTCCTACCTTGCCATAATTTTCAATGCTTCCCTTAAAGATGGAGTTTTCCCATCAGCATGGAAGAGATCTCGTATATTGGCACTTAAGAAAGTTTCAATTCCATCTTCTCCTAGTGACTTTCGCCCAATTTCACTTTTATGCTTTGTGTCAAAGGTCTTGCAGAAGTTGGCTCATGACCAGATAGTCAGCTTCTTATGTAAATTTAACATTCTTGACAAGTTTCAAACTGGATTTAGAAAACATCACAGTACACAAACGGCTTTGATTAAGCTCGTTGATGATATTCGTATGGCTAAAGATAAGAGGTTGGCTACTCTGCTACTTCAGTTCGATTTTTCTAAAGCTTTTGACAATGTATCCCCTTCCAGGCTGTTGGGTAAACTCCTTGACATAGGTTTCTCTAAATCTGCTCTTCAATGGTCATATCTCAGTGATCGTTCGCTGTGTGTTTATTCCAAATTAGCAACATCAGCCCCTCGTGATATCAACATAGGTGTTCCTCAGGGCTCTGTTCTTGGGCCACTTTTGTTTTGTATCTATATGAACGATATAGGAAAGCATCTAAACAATAATCAGGTCCTACGAATGCTTTATGCAGACGATTTACAGATATATGTTCAGTTTCCATTGGATCAAATTGAGAACGGCATTCAATTATTATCTGAATCGGCGCAAAAAGTATCTGAATGGTTTGAGCTCAACCGTCTATCTCTCAATGCTAAAAAGACCAAAGCAATAATCTTTGGGTCCTTACATACAGTTAGAAAATTCAAAAAATTAAACATCACGAAGATACAAATAAATGATAAAGGCGAAACTGTCCCTTTTGTTAATGATGTACTCAGTCTTGGTGTTGTACTTGATAGTACACTATCATGGAAACAACAAATTCATCATGTCTCCAAGAAAGTTAACAAAACTTTATATGGTTTAAAATACATCAAGTCATGTACATCACAATCATTGAGAAGGAGATTGGTTGAGTCTCTTGTATTACCACATCTTGATTATTGTTCAGTGGTATACGCTGATGCTTCTTTGGGTCTTCGCATGCAACTTCAACGGCTTGCTAATGCTAGTATAAGATACATCTTTGGTTTAAAATGGAATGACCATATCACCAATCATAGGAAACAGCTAAAATGGCTTCTCACTGATTTTCGACGTGACTATTTTGCCATGCTTATAATGTATAGGGTAGTTCGTATGAAAGAACCCCCTTTCATTCTTCCTTTTTTTAAACCCTATCAACCAGACAAACCAAAACGTGGTCCTCGCCAAGACTTGGAAATACCAACAGTAAACACAAACTTTGGTTTACAATCATTCCAGGTTAAGTATGCTAATCTATGGAATGCAATTCCACCTTGTATCCGATATGTATCTTCTTACTCTCAATTCAAAAAAAGCATTAAAATATACTTTTCTAAATTAGAAAACCAATAACATAACCCCATGTACTGTCATACTCAGCATTACTTTATTATAATTAAAATTTCTACCAAAAACAAGCAATGTCTTTTATACTACACAGTATTATAATCACTATTAAAACCAAATTATTCATAAATTTATATATACCATATCATATGGATTAACAAAACTTAAAAATTTACTATATTTATTATATTTACTATATTTACTGTGTTTTTTATATTTACTATGTTTACTATATATACTATGTTTACTATATTTACAACTGTTGACTGATTAAATTGACTTATTAATTGATCACATATATATTATATTTACTTATATATTGTTTTATTTTATAATTTTATTGTATTTTGAAACAAATTGACCATGTATATATATATATTATAAAAAGAGTGTACTTTATTTTGTGATAAACAAATAAATAATAATAATAATAATAATAAATTTGATTTTTCTTTAGGATATTATTGATCAATAATGGAACCAAATTTTTGTTATTAATAAAAAACAATTTTTATTGTATCAACGTTTCGATTACATTAAGTAATCCTTATCAAGATTCTACAAAAAACGAGAGATTTTGGAGAATTAGTGTTGGAAGCTTTGGAAAAAAATGCATTAAATAAATTAAATAGTAGTAGTGCAATAAGTAATTTTGTTATAGATAATATTAATAATCCAGTTTTTTGTATAAAAGATATGTTGATGATTGTATACTAATGGTTGATAAAGAGAAAAAAGATATTATAGTAAGAGCTTTTAATAATTATAATAAATACCTGCAATTTACTATTGAGGAAGAAAATGATAATAAAGAAATTAGTTTTTTAGACTTATTATTGATAAGGAATGATAATAGTGATAAAATAATTACTGATTGGTTTAAAAAGAAAACTTTTTCTGGAAGATATTTGAACTTTTTATCACACCATCCAATATCAGAGAAAAAAGCAATTGTTTATAGTTTAGTGGATAAAAGTATATTATTAGCTAATAAAAATTCCAACAAAAAAATTTATCTTTAATAAAAGAATTATTGTTAAAAAATAATTATCCTGAAAGATTTATTGATAAAAATATTAAAAATAGATTGAAATTAATATCAAACAAAAATAACTTGGAAAACGGTAATAGTAGTCAGGTGCAAACAAAAAGAAAAAAATCTTGGTTTGTCTTACCTTTTTATAAAAATATTACTATTGAATTGAATAATTTGCTAAAAAACTTAGATATATTACCAATAAATAATTTGAATAGTAAGTTTGGTAATTTAATTAGGTTGGGAAAAGATAAGTGTAAGACAGAAGAATTTTCTAATATTGTCTATAAAATAGATTGTAATGACTGTGATTGTACATATATTGGCCAAAGCAAAAGAAAACTTGGAACACGAGTAAAAGAACATGAAAAAGATGTTGAAAATTGTAATAAAAAGTCTGCTCTTTACTCACATTTAAAAAAGAATAAGTGCAAATCTATGGATTTTAAAAATGTTAAAATAATCGATAGAGAAAGAAACAAGAACAAAAGATGATTGTTTTCTGAAATGTTTAATATTGAATTCCATGATAATACAATGAACAGAATGAGTGACTGTAATGGTTTACAATATGTATTTAAAAATTCCATAAATAATATCAAAAAATATGTAGAGTACATGCAATAATATCACCGTGTATATAAATGATGATAAGTTACTTTGTGTTCTTGTGTTAGTGTATATTATATAATAAACAGCTGTAAATATTATACATAAGTTATTGATATAGAATTGTACAGTGTGTGTTGACAATTTGTAAACAATAGAAGCATGACAAATTTTAACATTTATTTTTAGCAAAAAAATGTTAAATGAATTAAATTTAATAATCACAAACAAAAAGAGAGTAAAATTAAAAACAAATATTAGAAAATATTTAATGAATTTATTGTTAAAAAAAGTTAAAAGTTTATGTAAATGTTATTATGTTAAGGATTTGTTAATTTGAGGTTATGTTTTAAAAAATAAATTTTTTTGGTAAGGTTATATAATTATATAATAATATTTATGATAGATTTTTAATTTTAATAAAATTTTTTTGTAGAATCTTGATAAGGATTACTTAATGTAATCGAAACGTTGATACAATAAAAATTGTTTTTTATTAATAACAAAAATTTGGTTCCATTATTGATCAATAATATCCTAAAGAAATATTAAATTTTAAGTAAGGAACGATAAAAATTTGAAGATTTATTAAGAAATTTGATTGGCTAATAAACTGTTGTTTTTTATAATAGATAATTATTGATACAATTTCCATTCACGCCGTTTACTGGTTATTTAGGGGCCTGGAAAGTTAAGCAGTTTCTGAAGATAATAAATTGTTATAATGTAAGCTAATTATATTTAAAGTACAGCCTGTCAGCCCAATATGAAAAAGCTGTATAAGAAAAATTATCTGTTTACTGTAAACTTTTGCTAAAATAAAAATTGACTTAGCTTAGGCCATATTATTATATCTCACAACATTTATGGCCCAGAAGTTATAACATATTTATTAGGAATTTATACTTTTGCTGAAATAAAAATTTACTTAACTTAGGCCATATAATTTCATCTCACAACATTTATGGCCCAAAAGTTATAATATAACTTGTGATTAGGAAACAATAAGACTTAACTTAGTTTTGATTATACTTTAATTTATTAAAGTTTTAAAAACATTAATTTAATCAGTATCAGTATTTTAAAATGCACTTTTACTAAAACTAAATGTTTACTTAGCTTGGGCCATAAAATTTCATCTTACAACATGTATGGCCCGAAAATTGTAATATAACTTGTGATTAGCAAGACTTAACTTAGTTTTAATTATACTTTAATTTAGTAAATTTTTAAAAACATTACAAATTTAATAAGTATCAATATTTTGGAATCTACTTTTACATAAATTAAATTTTTACTTAGTTTAGGCCATAAAATTTCATCTCACAACATTTATGGCCCGAAAGTTTATGAAATAATAATAACACAAATATTAAAGATAATAGTTTTCATATAAAAATAATTAATAAAAAAGGTAAATAGTTAAGAAAAAAATTTTCAAAAAATTAATTATAAGATTCAAGATATCGAGAAAAACAATATTTCTAGATATTAGTACTTTCATGGAAAAAAAGAGGTATTATACACAATTTAAAAAAAAAAAAAAATGTACCACAAAATTTTTTGGTGAAAAAATTTTGAAAAAAAAATTAGGCTAATAATAATAAGAACAAAAATTTCAGAGAAAATAAGAACTACAACATTTAGATTAATTGTGTTGCTTTTGTGTAGTTCTATTAATTCATTGGAACCTGCAAAGAAATAATTCAATAAGTCAATAGGTTCTAATGAATAAAATTTGAGAGCTCCTATTAAAAACTAGCGATGTTTTTTCATGTCTTAATTAAAAATAGCTAAATATTTTTGTGTCTTATTAAAACCTGGCGTTGTTTTTTAGGGTCTTGTTAAAAGATCGCTATGTTTTTACAGTCTTATTAAAACCTCGCTATTAAAAGCTAGCTATGGGCTATATTATTAATATACTCATAGCTAGTTTTTAATAAGTAGTAAAAACAAAGCGAGGTTTTAATAAGACAGTAAAAACATAGCGATCTTTTAACAAGGCCCTAAAAAACAACGCCAGGTTTTTATTATTTTAATAAGACACAAAAACATTTAGCTATTTTTAACTAAGACATTAAAAAACATCGCTAGCTTTTAATAGAAGCCCTCAAAATAGAACTTCACAAAAGCAACATAGTTAATTTAATTAATGAAGTTCTTGTTTTAGTTCTAGAATATTTGCTCTTATAATTATAGTTATTATCAATAACAGAAACGAGATGTTATACTTTTAACTTAAAGATTTCTGGATAAAATTGGAAACCTGAATAGTATGAAGCATAAAGTTTGTATCTTTTAGTTTTTATAAGTAAATAGAACTAGGGAAAACAAACTTCAAGACTTCAGCATTTTAAGTTCCCAGTTTGATACCGAAACTTAAACTAAAAGTAATATACCTTTGTTCGTTTATCGATAATAATTAAAATTACAAGAAAAAATGTTTCAGATACAAAAAAAGAACTGCAACAATTAGAGTAATTGTGTTGCTTTTTTGTAGTTCTATTAATTTTTTTTATAATAAAATTTTCAAACCACGTGGCCATTAAAATATTTGGAGCACTTGCTTTCTCAATAGCCACTAAAAATAAAGAGTTAAAAATACTTAAAGAATAGGAATCGAGATTTCAAATTTTTTATATAAAATAAAATAAAAATCAAAATGAATAATAATTCATATTTCTTTTGTATTTAGCACCAAAATAATATTTTTTTATTTTATTAATAATTACAATTATGCGATGTGCACACTTTTTTATTGCTTAGGACACTTAAAGTTTAGGCTTACCTCTTTTGTCGCATTCACACCTGCTGGATAATTTAATCCTATTCGTGTCGTTATCAAGATTTTCTTAGTTATCTCAACTCTTACGCTGAATCAGAGGATGAAGCTTAATCACGTACAGCGATTATTTTATATTTTCATTACAACTTGTAATTGAGTGCTCTAATTTTTCTTTACAGTCCCTTTTCTTTGTAATCAAAACACTTATTCACTTTATCAAAATAATTACTTTACGAAATTTCTAAATTTCAATGTAATACAATAAAAGTACTGTAAATAGCTATAATAACTACTGTACAATAGCTGACAATAAGGAGTAATTGAAGGTAATTCAACAATTATTAGTGACCTAAATCAATCTCGTGCTCTGATCGAGTGCTCTTCTCGTCGCGTGCAACCACAAGCTTTTGGCCCATCTCTTTTTTCTCTTTTCTCTTTACCTTGTTGTGCTCGGTGCTAGATATATAAATGTGGCCATCTGTCTTATATTATCTGAAATCTTATTGTTTATTAATCTATATTTAATTAGTATCCATTATGACCGCTCACTTACTATAATTTAAATATAATTTTAAATATTCTGTATCTTTAATAAAAATCTTAAATATTCTTAATAATTCAATAATCTTTCTCATTTATATGAACTTTACAAATCTGATGTTTTTGTAAATGACCCAGTTGCCCACTTCAATTTAACATTATTTTATTTAGTTTTATCAATAATTTTATTTTTATTGTTAAGGGGCTGGTAAGGTAGAACAATTACCGACATTAGTTTTTTGGAATAATTAATTTTGTTGTTAATATAAAAATTTAAATTTTATTTAATCCACTCCTTAATTAAATTCTGCGTCGATTAAGAAAACTAAATAGCTCAAAATTTACTAAGAAAAAAGTTGGATTTCGGATTTGATTAGCAATTTCTAAGAAATTTAAGAAAATCCAACTTTTTTTCTAGTAAATTTTGAGCAATTTAGTTTTTTTTTTTTTAATCGACGCAGAATTCAATTATGATTAGAATTTTATATTAACAACCAAATTAATTATTTCCAAAAAACTAATGTCGGTAACTGTTCTACCTTACCAACCCTGTAAAACAGTTTTTTCTTTTTTTTTTGAAAAATTGAGAATCTTTAAAAAAAAAGGCAATTTTTCGAGAAATTTTTTTTATAGAAAATTTTTTTTCTGGACAGTAGCCACGAAAGTACGATTTCCTGGCTGCTGCGCGGCCGAGAAAATCAAAATTTCTCGCTTCTGCCGCAGAAAAATTTATACCGCCCTTGTCCATAAATAAAAAATGCCCCAAATCGCATTTTACCGTAATTTGATTGGGGCCATTTACTTTTCTGGACACGAGCCGTAAATATACTATTTTTTTTTTTTTATTAATAAGATTATCGTACAAGATTGTACAAAATATTCTTGTACATTAATGATATAAGATATTTCTAGTTGCTGCACGTTAATTAAAATTTGAAGTAATATAACAATTTACAGTATAATAAAAATTTGGGTATGATAGGGATCTGGAAAACAGAGGGAAGGGAGTGGCTAATGAGATTAATATAGGTAAAGAGAATGAAAAAATAAATTTGGGTTTAAGGGAGGTTTGCTTCTCGTCTGTCAATCTCTAGAAGGTGTTGATAAAGACTAGATTTGAAAACTTCCACTAAGCTTGACAGACAGATTTCTTCAGGGAAGGAGTTCCAAAAATAGATCATGAATACTAATGAGGAATTGTTATAAATAGGATTAGTAGATGTTTCTACTACCAGGTGAGGGCGACTTTTAAGACGAAGGTTTCTTGTAAAAATATAAGTTTTTATGTTTTTCTTGTGATAGACTGGCTTCACATTATTTAGTATGTTATAGATGTGGACTGCACTAAGATATTTCGCTCTCAGTTTGTTATTTATTCAGCCAAGCTTTATTCTGTCAGGGGAGGTACGAGACGGGTAAATAATATCACAGATATATCTGACAGAGGCATTTATAGTCCGGGGCTATCCATGAAACCACTTCTACCTAATTATGAATATGGTCAAATCGACCTGAAACCTTTTGCATTCGCTTCGGGAAGATGTTAAGACAAAAACGCCGGAAGGATATTTTGTGTAAATATTTCATTCTTTAAATGCACCGTTGTTCCCAATTTGAAAATATCTTTATAGGTTTTTTGGGTCGTAGAATTCAAATATGAAGTCAGAAATGCTATTTTATGCCTTCCCGGGGGTGATTTTGGCCTTTTTCACCTCTTATACCCCCTAAATATGTCATTCTTTAAATGCACCGTTTTTCACGCCCTTAATATTAAATATGCATAAAAACTTTAATTTTTAATTTTAAAACGCTTACTCGGATTTTTTGGGTCGTGGAATTCAAATATGATGTTAGAAACGTTATTCAATGATTTCTTGGGGGTTAAATTGGCCTCTTTCAATTTATTTTATTTTAAAAAAAATTATCAATTCCTAGAAGAAAATATAACATTAAGGAATCTTAATGAAATCTTAAGGAATCTTAAGGTGTCTTTTGCAGGAATTTTAGCACTGTTTGTACACGTACTTCCGCAGCAATAAACACAGGCAATAGTGCATTCTAAGCCACTTTTCCTGCAGGAGGAGTTTAATCCACAGCCTTTTTGGCATGCACAAATTATCACATTAAAAACAGAACTTGGTGCCATAGGTTGGTTTATTTTTACCGGTTTTAAAATATTACGGACTTTCTTCCATCCCCAATCTTCTGGATTTAATGGGTTGATCTGGTTAAAGATGGTGCCTATCCATTCTCGCATCTGATAATAAACCCTTTTTAAATGCTGTTCAAGGGCATCAACGGTAGATGACAAGAATGGAAGGTTGCCAGTTTTCGGTTTCTTTTGCTTCTGATCTGCTGCGTTTTTTACTGGTTTATTAAAAGCTTTTTTAATTCTTTTTATTCGTGAAGCATTTCGCTCCAAGAATATCTGAAATCTCAATTCTTGTTTTTTTTTGTACTGGAGTTAAGTTATCAGGCCAATATCACCCCCTGGAAGGCATCAAATAATGTGTTTGACTTCATTTTTGAATTTTGTGGCCCAAAAAATCCATTAAAATATTTTAAAATTGGAAAGAATGGTGCAAATAAAGAATGACGTATTTTTGGGGTAAAAGGGGTAAAAAGGCAAATATAACCCCCAAGAAAGTATTGAATGATATTTCTCACATAATATTTGAATTCCACGACCCAAAAAACCTGAGTAGGCGGTTTTAAATTAAAATTAAAGTTTTTATGCATATTTAACATTAGGAGCGTAAAGGTGTGAAAAAGGCCAATATCACCCCCGGGAAGGCATCAAATAACGTTTCAGACTTTATATTTGAATTTTACAACACAAAAAACCTATAAAGATATTTTAAAATTGGGAAGAATGGTGCATTTAAAGAATGATATATTAAGGGGGTAAAAGGGGTGAAAAAGGCCAAAATCACCCCAGGGAAGGCATAAAATAGAATTTCTGACTAAATATTTGAATTCTACGACCCAAAAAACATATAAAGATATTTTAAAATTGGGAACAACTGTGCATTTAAAGAATGAAATATTTAGGGGGTAAAAGGGGTGAAAAGGCCAAAATCACCCCCGAGATGGCATAAAATAGCATTTCTGACTTCATATTTGAATTTTACGACCCAAAAAACCTATAGGCTCTCGCATAAACCGAAAAAAAATCAATTCTTAAATTTGTCGGAAAAATCGGGGGGAAAAATGGGGTGAAAATGCCCCCCTTCATTTCCACAAAATATAAAGAGTACAGACAGACAGAGAAATAAATTTTCAAATATGTAAAGTATATGGTATTAAGATATGTATATATAGATGGTTCTAGAAATGATTGAATCAAGTGATACCAATGGCGACATTAAATTTTTATCATATTTTTCAAATATTTCACTTTTTAACCAAATTTTCAAAAAATTAAATTTTTCCCAAAAATAGTAAAAATTTTTTATTTTAACTTTATTTTAACATCGGTTTTATGTAATTTTGTTCATTAAACACAGGCACACAAATAAATTATTAAAATAACCATAAAAAATAAAAAAAAAAATTTTTTACCAGCTTCAAAAATATTTTATAAAATTTTAAAGACATCTCCGTTTTGAATAAAAATTTAGGAGAATGCGTAAAAATTGGTGCCGAATCGAATACTACAAACTTCTGACAATAAAATTTATCCATAGTCTTGAGATACTTCGACTTTTTAAAAAATTTTTTTAAATTTTATCAAGTTCAAAATTACTAAAAATTAAATATCTCAAAAACTACGATAGCTGAGCAAAAAATCTATGGCCGATCACCCACAGATTTTTTTTCTTCATTTTTACACCGGTTTCATGCTAATTGGTTCGGCGGTTCTTGAGAGATGAAGGTACAGACAGACAGACAGACAAACAGACAAACAAATAAATTTTCAAATATATATAGTATTAAGATTGTTAATTATTTAGTATGGTATGATATATATATTATGTAGTTTTTTCGAAAAATTTCTTATTTAATTAAATAATCTAAATGATTTAATTATTTTTGATTTTTTTGGTTCCTCATAGAACCATTGGGATGGGTCAAATTTTGATTTTTGATTTTTTGGCATATAAGCACGTTTTGGGGCCTCAGGAAGCTAAAAAACCGGTTTTTAAAAAAAGTCTGTTATTGATGTAAATTATGTCTGAATATTACTACAAATTCAAATTTTTTTAATTTTTGATTTTTCCATACGTGGGACCGCTGCACGGCAGATATTTTATTATAGAGGAAATTTTTCGGAGTTTTATATATAATACCACCGGAAATATAAGAGCAATATTTGCAGTTTTTTCATTTTATAAAAGGCCTATATGAATTTTACCACAGTGTGAAATTTTTTTTATTTCTGATTTTGTCATACCTGGGATCGCCGACACATATTTTATTAAGGAGGAAATTTTTTTTGAATAAATTTTATTACAAAGTAAAATTTTTTGAATTTTCGTCTTTTTCATACTCGGAACCGCCGACGCGACATATCCTTTTTATATTAAAATGAAAGATTGCAAAAAATTAAATATTTTTGATTTTATTATAGATCAATTTATGAAGTATTGAATGGATGAAAACACATAAAAGTTTGTTTAAATTAAAATTTAAAGAAATATCCCCAGGTAATTTATTTATTTTTAAAAAATATTTAAATGATTTCGAGAAATCAATCTAAAAAGTTAGTGGTCGAAAATGCAAAAAATTTTCCTATTTTTTCACTAAAACTAATTTTTTCAGGATCTAAGGGGTCTTTTGAGATGAGCTTTAAAGCAAATTATTCCTTTAAATAAAGGTTATCGACTTGACTTTTTTGTTAATTGAAGCTCATGGTTGAATGTTATAACTGTTTAAATCCGAGAAGATTTTAGGGGAAAAAATGTACAGATAATAATATTTAACATAAAATATGAAGATTATTTTCAGCTAAACAAGTTTTATTTTTTACCATAGCAAAATCATTGTAATAAGTAAATAATGATTTTAAATAAATTTATTTAATATCTTAATCTTAATACTATATATATCTGAAACTTTATTTGTCTGTTTGTTTGTTTGTTTGTCTGTTTGTAGTTTTTGAGAGATTCAATTTTGAACTTGATAAAATTTTTTAAAATTTTAAACAAAAATTGAAATATCTCGAGACGAAAAATCGAAAAAATTTTTCATCACACTTTGTAGTATTCGATTCAGCGCCAATTTTTTCGTATTCTCTGAAATTTTTATTCAAAACTGAGGTATCTTTAAAATTTTATAAAATATTTTTGAAGCCGGTAAAAAATTTTTAAAAAATTTTTTTATTTTTTATGCTATTTTTTAATAATTTTTCTGTACCCTAATGACTCAAGATCCACCAAACTAAGTGACATGAAACTGGTGTCAAGATATAGAAAAAAAGTCTGCGGGTGATATAGGCCATAGATTTTCTGCTCAGTTATCGTAATTTTTGAGATATTCAAGTTTTACTATTTATGGAGAAATTAAAATTTGTTGAAAATTTTGTTAAAAAGTGAAACATAAAAAATATGAAAAAATTGTATCATAAGATTTGGTATTACTCGATTCGGCACTAATTTATACGTACTCAGTTAAATTTTTGTTCAAAACGGAGGTATCTTTAAGAAGTGGCAACATTTTTTATATATCTTAATACTATATCTAAATGATTTCCTTACAATATTCCTAATGGATATACTTTTTATACATAATTTAACTTTCGGCCCATAAATGTTGTGAGATGAAATTTTATGGCCTAAGCTAAGTAAAAATTTAATTTAAGCAAAATTATAAATTCCTAATATATTATAACTTTTGGGCCACTAATGTTGTGAGATGAAATTATATGGCCTAAGCTAAGTAAAAATTTAATTTAAGCAAATGTATATTTCAAAATACTGATAATGATTAAATTAATAATGTTTTTAAAACTTTAATAAATTAAAGTATAATTAAAACTAAGTTAAGTCTTGTTGTTTCCTAATCACAAGCTCATCTGAATTTGAAGTTTTTGAGTCCAGAAAATAAGGTTTTTAAGATTAAAATTTATTTGATTTCCTTACAATATTCCTAATGGATATACTTTTTATACATAATTTAACTTTCGGCCCATAAATGTTGTGAGATGAAATTTTATGGCCTAAGCTAAGTAAAAATTTAATTTAAGCAAAATTATAAATTCCTAATATATTATAACTTTTGGGCCACTAATGTTGTGAGATGAAATTATATGGCCTAAGCTAAGTAAAAATTTAATTTAAGCAAATGTATATTTCAAAATACTGATAATGATTAAATTAATAATGTTTTTAAAACTTTAATAAATTAAAGTATAATTAAAACTAAGTTAAGTCTTGTTGTTTCCTAATCACAAGCTCATCTGAATTTGAAGTTTTTGAGTCCAGAAAATAAGGTTTTTAAGATTAAAATTTATTTGATTTCCTTACAATATTCCTAATGGATATACTTTTTATACATAATTTAACTTTCGGCCCATAAATGTTGTGAGATGAAATTTTATGGCCTAAGCTAAGTAAAAATTTAATTTAAGCAAAATTATAAATTCCTAATATATTATAACTTTTGGGCCACTAATGTTGTGAGATGAAATTATATGGCCTAAGCTAAGTAAAAATTTAATTTAAGCAAATGTATATTTCAAAATACTGATAATGATTAAATTAATAATGTTTTTAAAACTTTAATAAATTAAAGTATAATTAAAACTAAGTTAAGTCTTGTTGTTTCCTAATCACAAGCTCATCTGAATTTGAAGTTTTTGAGTCCAGAAAATAAGGTTTTTAAGATTAAAATTTATTTGATTTCCTTACAATATTCCTAATGGATCTACTTTTTACATATAATTCAACTTTCGGCCCATAAATGTTGTGAGATGAAATTTTATGGCTTAAGCTAAGTAAAATTTTATTTCAGCAAAAATATTAATTCCTAATAAATATATTATAACTTTTGGGCCATAAATGTTGTGAGATGAAATTATATGGCCTAAGCTAAGTAAATTTTTATTTCAGCAAAAGTTTACAGTAAATAGATAATTTTTCTTATACAGTGCTGTACTTTAAATATAATTAGCTTATATTATAACAATTTATTATCTTCAGAAACTGCTTAACTTGCCAGGCCCCTAAATAACCATTTTATCGGTGGAAAATTAAAATAAAATTAAAGAATAGTACATTTTTAACCAAGGGAGCAAAAAAAAAGAATGGCCCAGACCGCACGTTAATTAGCATCTGAGGCGAAGTCGAGGATGGTAAACTGCGATCTGGGGTATTCTTTTTTTGTTCCCATGGACAAAACGAAATTTTTCTTTCTCAGTGGGGTGAAAACGCGTTTTTTTCGATCTCGTTGCGGGGCGAAAAAAGTGTTTTCGACCTGCTAGGAAGAAAATCTTTTTTATAGATTTATGCTTAATTTAGATGTATGCAAAATAATTATTATTTGAATAAAGCTATTATGGGGGTAACTGCTTTTAAGTTAATGGTCATAGTAACTATACGTTTAAGTTAATGGGTTTAATTTCCTTCTTTCACTCGTTATCCTCTTCTAAAAAAAAATGTCGATTTAAAAAAAAGGTATTTCCTGGAAAATCACGTTAATGAATATTTTTACTACTCATCTATGACTGAAATTTTGTTTTTAATGCAAACCATTAATTTGTTTATAATCCTTAAAGTCATATTTCAAGAACTTTGTTTTATAATGAAAAATCATTTTCATAGACAAGATTTTTACTTTTGATGATATTCTTACTATATGTTTTTAATATATCCTTACAATATTTTTAAATAATTTCTAATTTATTTAATATCTTTATAAAATAAAATTTTAATTCTATTTACACTAAATTAAAACTAGACTATATCATTATCATTTCCCATTAGCTTCATTAAAGAAATATCAAAGATAGATGTTTACAATAAATATAGGCTATAACCCATGATTATTGATTTATAATTGATACACAATTATTGATACAATTTGCAATCACGCCGTTTACTGGTTATTTAGGGGCCTGGCAAGTTAAGCAGTTTCTGAAGATAATAAATTGTTATAATATAAGCTAATTATATTTAAAGTACAGCACTGTATAAGAAAAATTATCTATTTACTGTAAACTTTTGCTGAAATAAAAATTTACTTAGCTTAGGCCATATAATTTCATCTCACAACATTTATGGCCCAAAAGTTATAATATATTTATTAGGAATTAATATTTTTGCTGAAATAAAATTTTACTTAGCTTAGGCCATAAAATTTCATCTCACAACATTTATGGGCCGAAAGTTGAATTATATGTAAAAAGTAGATCCATTAGGAATATTGTAAGGAAATCAAATAAATTTTAATCTTAAAAACCTTATTTTCTGGACTCAAAAACTTCAAATTCAGATGAGCTTGTGATTAGGAAACAACAAGACTTAACTTAGTTTTAATTATACTTTAATTTATTAAAGTTTTAAAAACATTATTAATTTAATCATTATCAGTATTTTGAAATATACATTTGCTTAAATTAAATTTTTACTTAGCTTAGGCCATATAATTTCATCTCACAACATTAGTGGCCCAAAAGTTATAATATATTAGGAATTTATAATTTTGCTTAAATTAAATTTTTACTTAGCTTAGGCCATAAAATTTCATCTCACAACATTTATGGGCCGAAAGTTAAATTATGTATAAAAAGTATATCCATTAGGAATATTGTAAGGAAATCAAATAAATTTTAATCTTAAAAACCTTATTTTCTGGACTCAAAAACTTCAAATTCAGATGAGCTTGTGATTAGGAAACAACAAGACTTAACTTAGTTTTAATTATACTTTAATTTATTAAAGTTTTAAAAACATTATTAATTTAATCATTATCAGTATTTTGAAATATACATTTGCTTAAATTAAATTTTTACTTAGCTTAGGCCATAGAATTTCATCTCACAACATTTATGGCCCGAAAGTTTAAGAAAATATAAAAGGAATAAAATTCTTAATTTATTTATTTATTTTTTTTAAATAATTAAATAACGATATAGTTTTTGGTTACTCAATGAGGAACCATTGTGATGGGTCAAATTTTGGTTTTTGAAATTTGTCCGATTTAAGGAGGGGGGTCAAATTTGTCCTATTTAAGGGGGGGGGGGGCCAAATTTGTCTTATTTAAGGGGGGAGGGGGTCAAATGAGACTTAGAATAATCCGGGTTTAGGGACTTAGAATATTTTTTATTTAGGGACCCAGAATAATACGCGTTTAGGGAATCAGAATAGTTTGGGTTTAGAATCTTTTAACATTTAGCAAAGGTGATAATTACAAATTATAAAAATAAGAAATTGTATTGCTTTTCGTGTGTCTATGCTCAGATGTTATTAAACATGTTCCATGCATTTTGGTTGTGTGTACACAAACCGGTTATAAGTTTTTTTTAATTTGGATGTAATACCTCATTTTTTTCCATGAAAGTACTGATATCTAGAAGTATCGTTTTTACTTGATATCTCGAATCTTATAATTTATTTTTTGAAAATTTTTTTCACTAAAAAATACAAAAAATACCAATTTTTATTTTTTTTATGGACGCAGTACTTAATTTATTTCTGTGGAAGTACCAGTTTTAGAAATATTGTTTATAGTAATTTTTTGGACCTGATACTTAATTTTTTCCAAATTTTATTCTTAAAATTAAAAAAAAAAAACTGCAATTTTTTTTTTCTTTTTGGATGTAGTGCCTAATTTTTTCCTATAAAAGTACCAATATCTGAAAATATGGTTATTACTCGATATCTCCAATCTCACACTTAATTTTTTGAAATTTTTTTTTCTCGAAACTTTTTGCATAAAAAAATTAAAAAAATAGCAATATTTTTTTTCTTTTTGGACTTAGTACCTAATATTTTCCTATGAAAGTACTTACATCTAGAATTATCGTTTTTACTCGATATCTCCAATTGATACTTAATTTTTTGAAAACTTTTTTCTCAAAATTTTTTACATAAAAAAAAAAAAATAGCAATATTTTTTTTCTTTTGGGACGTAGTATTTAATTTTTTTCCATGAAAGTACTAATATCTAAAATTATCGTTTTTACTAGGTAAAATAGACCATTAAGAACATTTTGTTATTGTTAATGAGGAACCATAGTGCCAATTACTTGGCAGCGTTTTTTTCTTTTTGGACGTTGTACCTAATTTATTTCTATTAGAGTACTAGTTTTAGAAAGTTCGTTTATAGTAATTTTTTGGATCTGATACCGAATTTTTTCAAAATTTTTTTCTCAAAATTAAAAAAACAAAAAAATTAAAATAGCTGCAATATTTTTTTTTGTGTAATACCTCATTTAATTCCATGAAAGTAATAATATCTGAAAATATAGTAACCGGTAACATTTCACAACTATTATGGAATTAAGAGAGAAATGTATGCATGATTGCATGGTTGTAATCGGTGATGTCAGTGGCATATTAATGTATTAAGCTCATTGTTTGAGGAACCTTAGTGCCAGCTAGTTGGCAGGGTATTTTTATATATTTTTCTTTTAAAGCAGACAAACATACATAAAAAAAATAAATAAATAAATGAACAATTTTTTTCTTTTAAGTTTTTAGCTTTTAACTAAGGGATTCAAAAATATAATTCAGTCCGGCTTTATGTTTATAGTCTCATGTATTACTTAAGTATCATGAAATCCATTTGGAGCAGTGTTTATTCTTACTGTTTTGCAGTTGAAAAACTCATTAATTGTAGAAATCAAGTAATCAGTATCTACGGCTGACAAGACTCATATATGGTGTAATAGATAATTTCTTTTGAACTCTAGAACATTGATCGTAAGAACAAACAAAACACGAGTCATGGATTTCTTGATACTTAAGTAATACACGAGACTGCAAATATATAAAGCTGAGCTGAATTATATTTTTGAAGGCCTTAATTATAAACTAAATACTTAAAAGAAAAAAATTCTTAATTTATTTATTTATTTTTTTTAAATCATGAAATAACCATCTCTTTATTTATGCTATAGCGGGTTTCTAAAATGGTTAGACAGAGAAAAGAAGAACTTTTGAGAGAAAGATAGAATAAAATTTTGTTCGAAAAAGAACTTATAGAATATAATTTACAATTATTGCATTACTTAATTAGCTATTTGGGCCGTTCATGAATTAAAATCTGCAGTTCTCTTTCAAATAAATTTTTAGGTTGTCCTTTTCTCAAAATCTCTTCTTGTCTCTTTTTAAATAGTTCATCAGAACATGGCACTATAAAGATAGATATTATTTTACAGCTGAGAATATTAGCAAATAATTGCACATGTATAATAATAAATAAAAAGATGCAAACAAACAAAAATTTCTTATAATATTTTAGTTGCTGTTCATGAGTAAATACTTGTAATAAGTAAATAATAGGTAAAGGCGATGCAAACTATGAAACTCATTGTTCTGCTGATGTCAACGAAAAGAAATGAGATGGTATGGTTTTAGGTCTTCAAAAGTTTCCAATTCGCTAAATTTGTTGCAACGTTATCTTCCTTTTTATAATCTGTATTGGAGCTGGTGAAGATTTTAATGCAGATAATTGCATAATTTTTATAAAATTTATTAACTTTAAATTAAAAATTTTAACAAATAACATTAATATTTAAATATAAATAAATATCTATAATAAGTATTTTTAATAGGTGAGTGCGATGCAAACTATAAAACTCATTAATAGTGTATCAGAAGCAGCAAGAAAAAGAAGCGTCAGAGAAATATTAGGTGAATAAACAAGTAAATAGGTGAAGATAAATTCATATTTTGATTAATTTGGAAAAAGATAACTAGACCTAAGCAGCTATGTCGCTTGCATCACATAAACAAATCAATGATCTTTTTATCTCTGTGTTTATCTCAGATATTAACCCCATATTTAAATATTAATGTTTATTATTTTGTATTTAAAATTAATAATTTTAATAAAAAATTATGCACTTACCTGTATTAAAATCTTCACCTGTTCCAATAAAAATTATAGCTACCAAGATAACGTTGCAACAAATCCAGCAAATTGGAATTTTTTGAAAACTTAAAGCCGAATCATTTTATTTCCTTTTGTTGGCATCAGCAGGTATAGTATCATTATCATTGACAAACTATTAATTTACTCCAAATCTATAGATACAGATGCTAGTCTTGGTTCAAGTTCTCTAATTGAAGTTATAAATTGTTTTTGGATAGCTTTACCAAAAATTAATCTTAAAAAAATGTAATCTGAATAAGCTGGGTTATTATTATTATTACTATAGAACTTCAAAATATAATAAACAATATAAATTAAATATATATATAAGTATAAATAATAAAAAGTATAATAATAAACCGGGCGAGAGCAGACGCTATAATTATGTATAATATATGCTATATGCATACTCTTACTCTATATTTTATTACTACTCCTTTTATATTTACATATATACCAGTGTTGAAAAACACATAGTAATCGAAATTCGAGCTTTTCGAGCTATTCGACTTGGAGCTCTTGAAGGTCATCTAAAAATTAGAGAGAGAAACCTCAATTTCCTGTATATTAGTGCTTCTAAGTTTAGAACTTAACTTAGTCGCGCGCGCTATCGCGCGCCGTAATACTATGTATATCTAAAAATTTATTTGTCTGTCTGGCAGTCGGGATTATGCATAGCCTCTCCAATATCTTTTTAAATATGGTTCTGTAATCCATAATAATAAATTTACATATTATTAATTTGGAGACTTCGCTGGAGACAGAACTAGGCTTCTCTGAAAACTCTGAATGTGTTTGCATAATTATAGGTAAATTTGCAGTGAAAAGATTTTTTTAAGCAACAGAAACAGAAGTGGATTCGTCCTTCCCCCTCCAACTTTTCCTAGTATATATATATATGTACTAGCAAATGTGATAGGGTTTGCTCCACCCCCCTGCGTGGCATTTACTTCTGTTTGTGTTACTTAAAAAAATCGGCAAGGGATCTGACCAACACATATTCGACAAATCAATAATTCTCCACAAAAAAGTTTTGCAGAATCATTATATACTAAAAATCGTTGTGCTGAAAAGTTCAACACAAACTTTTTTTAGTCAAAGTATTTAACACGCCATTTTAAACATTAAATAACTAATTTCTTTCATATAATAGCATAAACAAATATCACTATGTATTATTGATAATTAATAATTAATAATTACAATTGATAATTAATAATAAATAATTAATTATTAATAATTAAAATTATTGATACAATTTGCATTCACGCCGTGTACTGGTTATTTAAGGGCCCGTCAAGTTAAGCAGTTTCTGAAGATAATAAATTGTTATAATATAAGCTAATTATATTCACGCACATTGTGCGAAATATATGCGCGTTGAAATCGTTTGATGCTATTTGAAATCGTACGCGCATATATTTTGCGCAATGTGCGACAAAGAAAAAAGAGCACACGCTTGTATTTTCGCATCTATCTGTCCTTCAGATTTTCTTTACGCATTCACTTATTGATGACTGTATCTATACTTTTTACATCTATGTTAAGCACAAGAAGAAATGAAGCACATTTTACCAAGCAAATTTTAAACACTCAAATGAAACTTTTATTAATTAAATTTTACAATTTCAACTTATTAACTAATAATGTCCTTTTCTTTTCCTTAATTTTATATCAATAAATTTCACTGTCTCTATCATAAACGTGAAATCACTGTCTCTATTAATAACTATTGATAACTTTTAACGATCGCGAGGCACACACTATTTTAAACACACGAGAAGTTTCGGGCTTACCTTTTGTCGTCAAAAATCTAATTGCTGAAGATATTATCTATGGCTGCCATTTTTGATGATATCTGATACTGCTCAAAAGTCTTCTCTTTATGTGATTAATAATATGCCGGCGCGAATTCAAACTTGTCAATTGCCAATAATAATCAAAACCTTTCCTAATCACTTATTTTCTTTCTTTTTGAAATGGGATTCCAAAGATACTTATCTTTCCTAGGAAATCCAACTTCACTAATCAAAATCAAAAATTCATTTATCCAATTTAAAAAATACACAATTAATTATAATTAAAGATCTATAAGAAATAACAATATACATAATGGCGACGCGTAATTGTATTATCAATACAAAAACGTGACCTACTTTTAGAAGGGTCGGTCACCGAATATCATCCTTGCTGGTCACTTAAACCCGCGTTTTCGATCGGCTTCTCTCCCTTCTCCTTGTCTTATCTAGTTCTTCGCGGCTGAAATATCTATGTGTGCGTGTGTCGCTAATGTCACCTATATACTTAATTGAACTATTACTTAATTTACAAAACTCTCGCGGTTTTTCCCAAAAGTTAAATATTTTATTAAATTTAAAATAAACGTATTTTAGCGTTTGTAACCACGTTACATGGCCAAACATCAATCCTCTTTATAATGAAGAAGGTATTTGAATGAATGTTAAAAAAAACTTTTCTCGTTGGTTTGGTGCTTGGGCAAATTAAAATTGTGAAGCAAAATAAGAAAAACCGCTACTTTTGCCATCTATTTTAAATCGGAGACATATTGATAAATATCTCGAAGAGGGTGACTAATTTTTAAAAACGGGTTTCATTATGTTTCTGGGTACTAAACAAGCAACCTTTCCTGAAAATTTCAGCCCGATCTTGGCTCATTTTCAGCTCCCCCGAGAGACACGTTTTATCAAATAATTCGCAAGAAGCTAGGTGAAAGATTTAAATCCAAAAAAGCAATAATAGGTTGAAAATTCATTTTCCGTTATAAAATCCGAAGTGCCCGACGTTTGCATAATCTGATCTTTCAAGGTAGTCGTGTTTTGGGACCTCAGGAAGCTAAAAAACCGATTTTTATAAAAGTCTGTGTGTGTGTGTGTGTGTGTGTGTGTGTGTGTGTGTGTGTGTGTGTGTGTAATTAACTGGTGAAATTTCACATACATTATGGAAGTAAAAAAGTAAAAATATTTTTTTAAATTATAAGAAAAAATGGAAATTTTTCTTAATTTGAAAAAAGTATTAAATACTATTTTCACGTGCCAATTTAAAATTTAATGTAGAAAATTATTTTTTATTATTTTCTTATTTATAAAAATAAGAATGTTAAATAAAAATATAACGATCAGAATGGAACAAATTTTTTTATGAAATGTTATCTTTATTTCATTGACGAGCTAGTCTTTCGAAACGTCAATGAAATAAAGATAACATTTCATAAAAAAATTTGTTCCATTCTGATCGTTATATTTTTATTTAACATTCTTATTTTTATAAATAAGAAAATAATAAAAAATAATTTTCTACATTAAAAATATTTTATTGACCAGAATTGGAGCTGAACTTAATTTTTTATTGTTTCAAATTATTTAAAATAAATAAAACAATACAAATTATTTTTGATGTGTAACAATTTTTTTTTATTTCTAAATATTTCACCAACAAATCCGTTGGCCTCATCAGGTGATCTGAATACAAAAATTATATAATTTTTTCTTAATTACTAATGACCTAATTTTTTTTTCAAACATTTTTTCATCAAAAAATCTCAAACTATTTTTTTTTTAATTTGGATGAAATACTTCATTTAGTTCCATGAAAGTACTTATATTTGAAAATATGGTTTTTACTCGATATCTCGAAATTTGATAATTATTTTTTTGAAAATTTGTTCGAAAATTTTTGATCAATAAAAAAAGCTTTTAAAAGTTAATAGAAATGTATGTAAGATTGCAAGACTTTTGTCGGTAATATCTGTGGCATATTGAAGTATTAAGCTCATTGTTTGAGGAACCTTAGTGCCAGCTAGTTGGCAGGGTATTTTTTAAATGTATCTTTCTTTTAAAGCAGACAACCATACTTAAAAAAAATATATAAATAAATGAACAATTTTTTTCTTTTAAGTTTTTAGCTTTTAATTAAGGGATTCAAAAATATAATTCAGTCCGGCTTAATGTTTATAGCCTCATGTATTACTTAAGTATCACGAAAACCATTGCTGGAGCAGTGTTTATTCTTACGATTAATGTTCTGCAGTTTAAAAACTCATGAAATGCAGAAATCAAGTAATCAGTATCTAAGGCTGACAAGACTCATATGGCGTAATAGCTAATTCCTTTTGAACTCCAGAACATTGATCGTAAGAACAAACACTGCTCCAGCAATGGATTTCTTGATACTTAAGTAATACATGAGACTGCGAATATAAAGCCAAACTGAATTATATTTTTGAATGCTTTAATTATAAACCAAAAACTTAAAAGAAAAAAATTGTTTATTTATTTATTTTTTTTTTTTATGTGTGGTTGTCTGCTTTAAAAGAAAGATGCATGCTAGACATATAAAAAAAAAGAGATTTTTTTTTCATTATTAAAAAAAAAAGATGAATGTATAATATTTTTCATTCAAGTTTTTAGTTTATAATTATCATAACTTCATCATTTATACTATCTTGAAAATATTGATCTGAACTTATAGCTTTTGCACCGCCAAACTATTTTTGAGCTTCTCCTTCAACCAAAGAAGTTTTAACAGTATTTTTTTTTTGATTTAGTAATTTGTTTAAAAGTGAACTGAGTAGCTTTACATTTTTTCTGTTCAAGAAGCATCTTAAGTTCCTTAATTTTTTCATCTGACCTATCAAGTTCACTTCTTTTCTTTTGACTAATTTTTCTTTTTTTTAACTGAATGACATGAATTAGTCTAAAGCTTATTAACATGACTGTATTTTTTTAAATTATTATTGGCTTGAAGTACCAGAATTTATCGATGTAGATGTATCTCCAAGATCATTACTAATATTACTGTCGGTTGTGGTAGGTGATGAAAGCGTTGCTATGGTCAGCTTTATCAAATGGTCACAGATGTGATATTGCATTTTAGTGAACTAAATATTACTTAATTATTTTCATTATAAAGAAAAAGTGCTTCAAAGTTTTCACGATTAAAACCAATTTAATTTTCAATTTCTGAAAAATTAAATACACACCTTAATACTACTAGTATTAACTATTGCACTTTTAATAAAATCAGCTTACCTACTTACAGCCTTGTTTTTATGGTAACAAATATTTTATCACTTTTTATTAATTAAATTTGAATATTCAACATGCATGCACAACTTAACAGTTAAGTTTATTTTTTAATCTTTTATAAACGTTGTTTTTATTAGGTTATAATTTTTAGAAATTTAAAAATCTCCTCTTTTATTTTATGTACCTATATATTCATATCATGCACATACACATTTAAATCAACATCAAACGTTCTTCGAGAATCGAACTCGATTAATATTTTTATTTTTTAAAATAATCAATTAAATTTCGTCAAAAAGAAATATTATTAATGTTAATATATTAAAATTAAATATTTATATTAATATTAATATATATTATCATTAATTATAGTTTTTTTACAAAATATAACAATATAATCGAACTTCGAGGTTTTCGAGATAATAACTCGATTGATTTGGAGCTCTTGAAGGTCATATTAAAATTAGAGAGAGAAACCTTAATTTTGTGTATATTAGTGCTTTTAAGTTTAGAAACTTAACTTAGTCGCGTGCCCTAAATGGGCACCGTAATAATATAAAGTACCCAGTTATTGAAATATTCAAAATAAATAATTTTTAAAATATGATATATAAAAATAAAATATTACTTTTATATTTATATCTAACAAAATAATTAAATAGACAGAATTGTTGTTGATACGCGAGGCCCTACAGCTAATAAAGTAAGAAACCCAATATATCTTTTATATACAAAGATTAGCTTTTTTGAACATTGATGCCTTATATATATACTAGAGTGGACCTATTTTTGGACTTTGTGGAAAAACTTTGCTCCCCGGGTTTTATTGTGAAGTTTTAGTCATAAAAAGTTCCCAGTTCCAAGGATTTTGCTTTAGCCCTGCAAAAACACGTGCCTGTAACCACATCAATTTTCCCATTTAAATAACATGGGAATTTTGAGTTTTTAGCTATAAAAATTTTCACAAAAGCCAAAAAGCGTTTCAAAATGCTAATTTTTACTGGAAAACATACTTTTATATGTTGTAAAGACATACAAACCGCCCTGCATTCATTTCTAAGGGAATTTTGGGGCTAGAAACGCAAATTTACATTTTTACTCAATCTTATAAAACAGGGTTTTTTGGTAATTTTCGATGAAAATCTACAACCTCAAAAATTAACCAAAACACTTCTGGTTGGTTCACTTTTTTTGGTATAAGTGTCACCTTTCAAACGACGTAAACCGTGTATTTTAATCACTGATTCTCTCACCGCTATAGTCAATTAACCTATTGGTAATTTTTGACCCGAAAGGCCCAATTTTTAAATTTGTTTAAATTGCTGCCAAAATTGTAATTTTTGATAAAATTGAGTTTTATAGGCCTTAATAGTTTTTTGCAAGCTTCAAGTTTCCAAAAATTTTTTACTCGTCTCATTTCTTTAAATAGTTTTTAAGATATCGTTTTTCAAAGATAATGATGAAAATTGACTTTTTTTGAAAACCCTGAAATTGGGACTCGGTAAATTTGCGTTTCTAGCCCCAAAATTCCCTTTGGGATGAATGCAGGGCGGTTTGTATGTCTTTACAACATATAAAAGTATGTTTTCCAGTAAAAATTAGCATTTTAAAACGCTTTTTGGCTTTTGTGAAAATTTTTACATCTAAAAACTCAAAATTCCCATGTTATTTAAATGGGAAAATTGATGTGGTTACAGGCACGTGTTTTTGCAGGGCTAAAGCAAAATCCTTGGAACTGGGAACTTTTTATGACTAAAACTTCACAAAAAAACCCGGGGAGCAAAGTTTTTCCACAAAGTCCAAAAATAGGTCCACTCTAATATATACCCTCGCGATTTCATTTCCTTTGCGAGAAAAAATATACAAACAATCAATGTAATATAACAAGACCACTGTGTGTCTAAATTGTTATAGAAGTTATATTAATTCAAAGCGTCAAATTCATGACATTAAATGTTAATATGAATGTAAATCATGCACTCAAAAAAAAAATACGTAAGTTTTACAGAGTTTACGCGGTTAATATAGGACAACGGAGAATCGGTTGAATTTACTGACTAGTGTCTGTCATTTTAACTGGTTTTCATGAATTATTTTAAAGAATAATCGGTTAAAATAAAAATTTTTTTTTTGATAAATGCTAAAAAATTATTTTTTTTCCGTTTTTTTTTTTTTAGAATTTTTATTAATTTTTACTTTTAATTTCTTTCGGTTATAGATTACTTTTTAATCTTATTATTATTAATTTTTATTTATATTTTTTTATTATTATTAAATTGTTATTTATATTTTTTTATTATTGTTATTAGTTTAATTATTAATTTTTTTTTTTTTTTTTTAATGTAATCTCCTGGATTTGAACCTGACTCTCTGGCGTTCGAATTTCGCATCGTATCCAATGGACCACTGAAACATATTACTAAATAAAATATAATTTTAAAAGACTATATAAAAAAGAATTATCGATAAAGCAGATTCAAAAACTTGAAATAATTGAATTAGCGGGTGGTAATAAGCATACGAGCAAATTCTTCTTTTATTTTTTATTTTAATGTCACAAAAATATAATTATTATTTTTCCACGCTAAATCTATGTATGAACGATAAATATTGGAAAAAAAAATATTTTTTAGAAATTTAAAATACACTTTTATCCTATGCATATTCTGAGTATAATAAAAACAATTTTTAATTATTACTAAAAAAAGCCAGTCCTCTGAAAAGCCAACAGTATAATATAGTATTGTGTTAAAAAAAATTTCATTTATAAAAAGTTATAATATATAATTTTAAATTTCCAAAAAAAACCAGTTTTCATAAAAAAACTTTTTTGTGGATAAACACACTAAAATTCAACTGCAGTATTATAATTGATATAAAATATTGGTTTTTATTTCTAAAATCTAAATAAAAAAAGAGGAGAGGGGTGATGTCTTGCTTTCAACCTATCTATCTTTGTTAATCTCAATAAAAATTTTTCGATTCAACGCTTTTACTTTTTAATTTGATGTACAGAAACATAAGAAGATCGATAAGTTAGTTATTCGTTATTTTAGAAATGAATACATTACATCGATAATTTTTCTATAGATTCAGATTACAATACATTTATTTGACGGAGAAAAATACAATGAGATCGATAAGGTAGTTATTCTTTACTTTAAAAGAATATGCCTTATAACAACAATTTCTCCGTAGATTTAACTGAGAATACGTTTACTTAATTAGAAATTTGTAGATCGTATATTAACCGCTTAAACTTTGTCAAACTTACGTATTTTTTTTCTCAGTGTGAATGTTCGTTTAACAGTTTAATAAATATTAAAAAAAATTCTTTATATGATTCATGTACTACTAAATGAATGAAAATCACGAGAATAAAATTCCCTTTTAGTTTCCAACACAGTACATATTGGTATTTCACTCCGATATATTGGGCGAGATCATCAGTAAGATTACATTGATTGCTTGTATATTTTTTCTCGCAAAGGAAATGAAATCGCGAGGGTATATATAGGGCGCGACGGCATCAATGTTCAAAAAAGCTAATCTTGGTATATAAGAAAGATATATTGGGTTTCTTACTGATGATCTCGCCCGATATATTGGAGTGAAATACCAATATGTACTATGTTGGAAACTAAAAGGGAATTTTATTCTCCTGATTTTCATTCATTTAGTAGTACATGGATCATATAAAGAATTTTTTTTATATTTACTATTATTCATATTTAGATTTAACTACTTATTCGTACATTTAAGGTGGCAGACCTATTTAGAGAAAAAAAAAGATAAGTTTATTTCGGGTAGAAATAATTGAGATAATTTTTTCAAAATTGGTACTTTATTAGATTATAAGTTGCTTAACAGTTTTTTCCCAAAATAGTACCGAGTACAGGTGCTGAAAGTTAGGCCTCACTTTTCATTTTGTGCACAAGTGCAGTCTCCAACTTGTTTTAAAACATACCGAATCAAATTTTTTATGTTTGTGAAATATTTTTCTTCTGGTTTGATGGATTCAAATTTCGGAAAATGGAGAATTGTGAAAATTATTTAACTTTTGTAATTTTTTTCACGTTTTTAAAAAAAAAATAGGGACATTTTTTGGAAAAATCATTTCATCAATCCAGAAGATAATTATATTTAAAAATTGTAGCCAAAAAATTAGGAAGATATATTAATTATTTTTTGAGTTATCGTGCATACATATTCAGAAAACGTTTCGAGAAAAACACGTTTAAAGTTTAGAATATATTTTATGTCTTTTGCGGTGTCCCACCTAATCTTCTATAACTTCTTTGTTATTCAATATATCATTATAAAATTTTTTCCCTATATTCTTAAGATGTTTTCGAAACCAAAAAACAAAATAAATAAAATCAATTTTTTTTCCCTACAAATTGGTCTGCCACCTTAAATATTTAATTTATTGAGATATTATTATCCATATTTAAGCAGGCATCAACACACCATAAATACATATGATACTTTATATTATCCGCCGGTCGACCATGCTTCGGCGATGTAAAATAAACGGAGTCAGCTTCTCCAATCTCTCTGGCAATCTCTCTAAACTAATCTCTAATATAATATATATATATCTCGTAGTACAATAGACACTTTAGTATAATAGGCTATTATCCGTATTTTAGAAAAATAAAGCCTTTAAATTCACATCTTGCCTAGGGTGTCCGTTATTTACCAAACTCAATTTTTTGCTGCTCCAAGGTTTTTAAATGAAAGTTAGTACCAAAAAAATAAGATTTATTCATTAAAACGGTTAAAAAACCGACTACTAGGGTTGCCGAAATGCACGTACTTTTCCCATTAAAAAACATGGGGAATTCGCGTTTTTTAGAAAATTTAGCTTAAAATTTTTGTACTGCCACGAAAATCAATTCTGTTTGGTAATTTTTTTTCATTTGGAGTTATATCAAAATACCCAAATAATTAAATTGCTAAAATTAAACTACACTAAAAAATATATGGAGCTCTAATTTTCCTTTTTTAAGCCTTATTTTGTTAAAAAAAGATCACGGTTAGTTAGAACTTAATGACCTTAATGAAAGCTCTGGCACTTCAGATTTTTTTCTTGGAATATTCTTTACTATGATCCAAGAATCCCATGAAATAGTTTTTGAAACCTTACACGTTTCTATGAACTTTTTTATGCGAGCTTAAAAAAGACCCAAAATGACCAATTTTTAAATTTATTTACATTGCTACGAAAATTCTTAACTTTTATGGAAATGGGTGTTATAGGTCTTAAAAATTTTCTGCGAATTTCAAGTTTCCTAAAATTCTTTACTTGTCCCTTTTCAATTATTTTATTGCCAGATATGATAAATTGAAGTCATAGTCCCGATTTTAGGGTTTTTAAAAAAAGTCAATTTTAATCATTATCTTTGAAAAGCAATATCTCAGAAACTATTTAATGAAAAGAGACAAGTAAAGAGTTTTTGGGATCTTCTAGCTTGCAAAAAGTTTTTAAGGCCTACAGATCCTGTTTTTATCAAAAATTCGAATTTTGCATGCAATTTAAAAATTGGTAATTTGGGAAAAATGGCCATTTGATCTACTGACTATAGCTATGATAAAATTGGAGATAAAAAATTGCCGTTCACGGAAATAAAAAAGTGATACTCATGACAAAAAAAAAATTAATTGAAAGCATTTTAGTTAACTTCCAAGGTTGCTGCGTTACTTTGAATATTACGAAAAAACCAAAAAACACTATTTTACTAATTGTGGATCCTTAAAAAAAGCATGTGATATTCATTGGTGCAGTACTTATAGGGTAGATTCACCAGTGAATGATCAATGAATCAAGAACTTTACTATAGTAAACATGTTCCATGCATTTAGGTTGTGTTATCTGTTTACACAAACCGGTTTTAAGTTAATTTGGAAAATTTGTTTGCACAATAAGTTTAAATATTTTGGTTCCTCAATGAGGAACCATTGTGATAGGTTAAATTTTTAATTTGGATGTAATATCTCATTTATTTCCATGAAAATACTTGTATTTGAAAGGATGGTTTTTACTTGATATCTTGAATCTGATACTTAATTATTTTCACAAAATTTTAGTCACAAAAAAATAAAAAAACGACTAATTTTTTTTTATTTTTGGACCTAGTACCGAATTTATTTCTATGAGAGTACTAGTTTTAGAATGTTCGTTGATAGTAATTATTTGGATTTGATACCGAATTTAAAAAAAAATTTTTTCTTAAAATTAAGAAAACTGCAATATTTTTTTTCTTTAGTGTAATACCTCATTTAATTCCATGAAATTACTAATATCTGAAAATATTATAACCAGTGATATTTTACAACTAATATAGAATTAAGAGAGAAATGTATGTATGATTGCATGGTTGTAATCGGTGATATCAGTGGCTTATTAATGTATTAAGCTCATTGTTTGAGGAACCTTAGTGCCAGCTAGTCAGCAGGATATTTTAAATATTTTTAAATATATTTTATTATTTCTACATAAAATTAAATATTTATATTATAATTTTTTTTCTAAGAATAGAAAATTTAGATAAAAATGTGTAATACATAATTTTTATTTTCTTATAATGTAAGAATCCATAATAAGTAAAATAGTTTATTGTTTTTTTTCGTAATATTCAGAGTAACGCTGCAACCTTGGAAGTTAACTAAAATACTTAAAATTATTTTTTTTTTTTTCATGAGTATCACTCTTTTATTTCCGTAAACGGCAATTTTTTATCTCCAATTTTATCATAGCTATAGTCAGTAAATCAAATGGCCATTTTTACCCAAATTACCAATTTTTAAATTGCATGCAAAATTCGAATTTTTTATAAAAACAGGATCTGTAGGCCTTAAAAACTTTTTGCAAGCTACAAGTTCCCAAAAACTCTTTACTTGTCTCTTTTCATTAAATAGTTTCTGAGATATTGCTTTTCAAAGATAATGATTAAAATTGACTTTTTTTAAAACCCTAAAATTGGGACTATGACTTTAAATTATCATATCTGGCAAAAAAATAATTGAAAAGGGACAAGTAAAGAATTTTAGGAATGGCGTGAATTAAATTTTTTATTGGTTGCTAGCAGTGTAACATACAAGTATTTCTCTGTCACATATACTCTCGCGCGTTATTTAATTATTATTACTATTTATCATTTAAAATACTTAATTATTAATAAAATTTTGTGTACTTATAATAATAATTAAATTGCAGCGTGGTAAATGGCCATTTAATAACGTGTAAAATTCCTCTACAACAATTATAAAAAAATATATAATAAATAATTTTAGAGTCATGAGACTTATTATAATAAAGTGTATCAACTTATTAAAAATGGCCAAGGACTTCTTTATTATAACAAGTTCAAAGGGGGTCCGTATTAAGGAAATGTAACGCAAATATATTTCCAAAATACAATAACGGGTACCAGGAGGTTCTGGCACTTCAATATTAAACAATGCTAAATATTCACAAAAAAAAAATAATTTAAGTTTTATTGTACAAATGGTATAAACTTACCCATATATCGCTAAAATTATAAAAAGGTAAGATAATATATCAAATATCATAGAAATAATTACAAGTAGTATTTTAGTGTCGCTCACCAGCATAAAGTTTTTATTTAATTGAAAAAAATAGAATTTATTGTGAGGACTAATATATATGTATAAACTAAGTACTTAAATCTAATTTACAAAAGAGTTAATACGCGAGAATTGCGCGACGCTTATGCGGTTTAATAATTTAACGTTACAGTATAACTTTTAATTAATTATAATTAATAATAACCTAAAGTACTGGCCTAGTACTTAGGTTTAATCTAATCACGATGAGAGAGAGAGAGAGATAAAGCGAAAGGCAAGCAATTTATATTTATACAATTTTATTAACTATAAAAATTACACTATGGAAAAAGGAAGGAAATCAATGCGCAATTACTTGATGAAAATATTATAAAAATCGATACTCAAAATGATACCTTGTTCTTGATTGACGCCACACAATTATTAAATTAAAGATGAATACCAAGCTTGGTTTTTGTAATTAATTGTTCTAAAAAGATTATAATATAAAAACGCCAATATTGATTTATAATGTCGATACCTCGTGGTCAATAAATTGATCGATGCCGGCAACTCCAATTATTTCAATGAGCCGCAACTAATACTTATTTTCGCCAATTAATGGCAATTCTTGATAATGCCAACTAAAACTTATTACTTCAAAATAATATTAACTAATGACTACTAAAAATGACTAATTATTTAACTTCCAAAATCAACAATTTATCAGTATAATAATACTTCAAAAATTACAACAACACGTGATGGACTTATCATTACAAGCGCAATGCACGTTCTGGTATTTAAAATTGGTTGTTAATTATTAATTTTTTTTTGGGATTGTTATTGATTTATTTTTTTTTGCCTTAGTTTTTTTTTTGAATTTGGAATTAATTTTTTTTTTTGGGATTGCTCCTATTAAATTTTTTTTTGAATTTTTTTTTTTTGGAGTGGAATTATTTTTCTTAATTTTTGGAATATTGTTAATTTTATTTTTGCCTATTTACAATTGGTTGTTATCGGAACTTTTAATATATTTTTTGGATTTGTATTAATTTTTTTTTGGCTATTGTTTTTTTTTTTTTCGTCAAGCTCTATATAAACTCCGTACGTCCAATGTAAGGGCGGGGGAGTGCATAGCAATAAGCTATTGTAGATCATTGTGCTTTCACATAAGCTTGCGTGAATTTAGTAATTTTTTTTTAAAGATTTTATTTTGCTATTTTGAGTTTAGTCGAATTTATACTTTTTTTAAATTGATGATTTTCTTAAATATTTAAATTTAGTATTGCTGTAGTTTTTCTTATTTAAAATCAGTTTATTTTTAATTTTTTTTTATTAATCTTCTTATTTTGTCATGCAAACGTTTTGAATCGCGAGAAAGTTTTTGTGAATACTTGAAACTGCCTAATAGTTCGCCAAAATCTGTTTATACGGAATTATGCTGGTATAATGGAACAAAAGATTTTGAATTTGTGTAAATTGAGTCACAAGGTTAATTTAGAATATCGTAACGTACACACCAAACCTAAAAGAATTTTTTGTTACCCAGAGAAGAATGAATGTTTATTTAATTCTTTAGAGCGGAATTATTTTGAGGTTAATATTTTTAAAAACAATTATTTTCAATTTAATTCTTTTTTAACAGAATAAAAACAAAAATAATTGTTTTTAAAAATATTAACCTCAAAATAATTCCGCTCTAAAGAATTAAATAAACAATCATTCTTCTCTGGGTAACAAAAAATTCTTTTAGGTTTGGTGTGTAGATAGTGATAGGTTCTTTTAAAATTACACTTGATAAATTTGTTGATAATAAAATACCTAGCGCGCATATAAGTCTTTTTGACTGTGGTTTAGAAGTCGCATTTCTTGATAAGCAAAATTCTACAGTTGTGTCTGACTTAGTAGAATCTAGTAGCGATTGTACAGTTAACTGTAAGCAAGTTGATGTGTCTATTCCAATTAACTCGTCCGAAGTTAGCTTAATTTTTCTAGCGGTTCGTGTTCGAATTTGGAACGTGATTATCGTACCAGCTCGGTAAACAGTACTCATAAATTGTGGCTTGATAATCAAATAGTCGACGGGATTGAAATTGATTCAATGGGTAGTCTTTCAATTCCTCTGCAACAGGGATTTTGCGAAACGAGAAAAACATACTTTAAAACGACAGCCGTGACAAATTTTCTACCAATTGTAGAACTTTTGGATAATGAATCTAGGGGCTCAAAATACGTTGCGCGAGGTGATTTAAAATCCGATTTTTTAGAGGTGGGTTCGTATCGTGATATGAAAATATTAAAAAAAGATTTAACGTTTTTAAAAGATCGGTGACTCAGAAAATAGTAAATTCAAAGTATATAATTAAATATTTGAGATTCGACGATACATTTCTAAAATCACATAATGTTTGTTCTATTGTACCTGGCGCAAATAATACGTATTTTAATATTTTGCTTAAAAAAATTACGCAACTATTTCTTAAATTAGTTTTCAAAAATAAATCTTTTTGGCGTGTAAAGAAAGGAAAGAAATAGTGTTCGCTTTATACTTGCCCAAAATTTAAATGTTATAATAAATTTGTTCAAAGTATTTAATTAGTATTCACTTACGGTTTTTTTTATATATTAGTACCTTAGAGTCATTTGCTCGATTATTTTTTTTTTTTCACATTTAGCGATATGGCGTCTAAAAGTATTCGTTGTGATATTAATTTAGGAATAGATTTATATGATTTAGCTAACTTTTTTTTTATTGTTTGTTAAAATTATTTTCTTGTTTTGTTTTTATTTTTTTTTTGCTTGACTCGCTTATCATAAAAATCGGTATGGGTCGTACAACTACATCTTGCGTCTTTTCTAAGGGCGAGGGAGTGGTAATACGACTAATACCTTGATACTGTGATTGCGTAAAAATTTTCTAGGAAAATTTATTATCATATATAATTTTTTGTTGTTAAAAAAAAATTTTATTTTGTTTATCATTTATTTTGAAATTTAATATTTGGTTTTTTTTAACTTAAAATTTGCTAACATGATCTCATTTAAATTCCATAACGCAATCGATCAATGATTTTTTGTTACTGTTTTTGACTTTTAGTTTGCTATTAAGATACTTGAATCATTTATGGTCAGTATTGCGTCCCTCCGTTCCATTTAAGGGTGGGGGAGTTGGTATGACGAGGATTATGAATGTACTAAATTTGCAACCAATTCTATTCCATTCACTATTGCACCTTTTTTGCATATGGCGACTGTTAGAATTTCAGGTTTGCGTTAAATTTTTAAAATCAAAAGTGCCGGAATAATGTTCTTTCTCTTTAGAAGAATGATTTCAAAATGGGTTTCATTGTTGTTTATCGTTGAGAAAATCGCAAATTGACCCATTGGCGCTTATGGTTTTAAAAATGTTAATTCGGTACAGCGTATGAAATTCATGATTATCGTTAATTTAACTTTTATTTAATCTTTATAGTGTCTTATTTCTTAATTTAGATCAATGGTTTTTGGAAAATATATTTAGTTTGGTCATTGTTAATATTATTTCGTATTTGATTTTTAAATTATAAGTTTTTCTATGTAAATTGGTTATTTTTTTGTTCTAAAATGGAAATCAATTGCCGTGGTTAATTAGGAAATAATGGTCAGAATTTCCAAAATTGCATGCTAATTATATTTGCGATGTTTGTTTTAATTATGTTTAGTTTCTGCAAACCTGAGAATGGTATTTCAGTTAAATAGAATTAGCTAGCCAATTTTAATCCTGCCCATCCCAAATTTCCTTTCCTAGAAATTTTATAAATATTTTATATTATTAAAATTCGGGAGTAATTGTGACTATGTCGTAGAAACAAGGCCGACAGGTTGCAATAATTGAATTAACCATAGTTAAATCAAATTCACATTATTAAATTATATAAATGATTTATAAGTCAATTATAGTTTGTCTTCTCTTTTCATAAATCAAAATTTATAATATTTATTTTGTAAATGGCGATTAAGGAATAATAAAAGAATTTATTCATAGTGAAATTTTATTGATAAATAAAACATTGGCGTTAACTTGACTTTACGGTCGGTTCGTAGTGTTACCCCTACGTCCCGTTTAAGGGTGGGGGTATTGTAGCGTGGTAAATTTTGGTAAATAATATTTATTAATAAATTCTTTAATTTTATTCCCTAATCGTCTCATTTAAATACTATATTCAAAATACCAATATTGGTTTGAATAAATTGTATTTTCGTGTGACGAAATTGATAAGTTTTATATGACCAGTGTGTGCTTGTATGAGTGATATCGTGTTTGAGAAAGGGCATCATTTATCAGTACTAGAAGAGAGAGAGTAGTCGATGTTTTTCCCTCTTTCTTTCTTTCCCTTATATTTCTTTCCTTAGATATGTCATGCGCATTGTCGGCAGAGCCAAGATGGCTGTTGTCAAACATGCTGTCGTGCTTTTAGTTTTAGAAAATCTAATTATTTTAAAATAATCAACGAGTTTTAGTGAAAAATATTAATTGAAAACGCAAGTATATAAGTCGAGGTACATTCTCAGATAATTATTTTGGCGTGACAATTAGAATTTACAGCATATTTTCGACGACAAATATTGATCGAACAAGTGGTTTTAGAAGATAACTGTTATCAAGCACGAGGTCAGTGCAAGCCAGTGTACTCAAGTTTGCGCCAGTATTGCTTAATCTCATAATTCGTAAATTATTGTTGAATTGGAATTTGTTTTTGGATTGGAATTGACAATTTGAGTTGAAGGTATTTTTATTACTTATTTGCTGTTATTTCGGAGTTTTTACTAATTTGGCGAATAGAAGATTAATTACTTTCCTTTCCTAGAATTATCCTTTGTTATATATATATACAAATATTCTGCTAGCTGCAGTTATTGTTCATAGTATTTTTAATTATTTTGCATATTGCCCATCGTTCTTTCTATCTCTCTTTCTCTCTCATTTAGTTCATTTTTGTAATTTACTGTAAATCACTTGGCCAGTGATTTTACTAGTTATCATTAATTATTTAATTATATGAAAGATATGTAAACTCACGTCGCGAAATAACTTGTAGCGACAATATTTCTCAAGTCGCGTAACCACCGCGTATACTCGCGAATAATAATATTGTTAATTTAGCTTTAAGATTTTGTGTACATATTAGTCCTCACGTTAAAATCTATTTTCAATTAATAAAACTTTATGCTGGTGAGCGACACTAAAATAATATTTGTAATTATTTTTATATTTCATAAATTCTCTTACCTCTTTATAATTATAATGATATATGGGTAAGTTTATACTATTTGTACCATAAGATTTTATATTAGTTGAATTATTTATCATTGTTTAATATTGATTTGCCAGAACCTCTTGGTACCCGTTATAGTATTTTGGAAATATATTTGCGTTATATTTCCCTAATATGGACCCCCTTTGAACTTGTTTTAATAAAGGAGCCCTTAGTCATTTTTTAATAAGTTGATACCCTTTATTAGAATAAGTCTCATGACTCTAAAACTATTTAAAATATTTATTTATAATTGTATAGAGGATTCTTACACATTATAAAATATATAAAAAAATAGGGAAATAAGAAGTACAATAATTTTCTTATTTTTTTATACAATCTTCTAAAAATTTCGTCTTCCATTTTATCTAATTAATCGATTCATTTTTGCTCTGCAGTGTCAGCCGCGCGCTGTACAAAAATTTGTAAATAATATTATTTTTTAAATTTATTATTATAAACTGTAAAAATAATTATAAATTTTAATAAAAAATGTTTAAACTATAATAAAACATTACATCTGTACTGCCGTACAGGAGAAAAAAGGCAATATCTCACTTTTAACTAATTTCGAGATATTTAAAGAAACGCGTTTCGGTTAATTTTGAAAAGTTTATATACAATTAAAAAGATATTTATATGTTTCTAAGGTAATTAAGATATGCTCTTTTCATTGGTGAAAAAATTTTTCCAAAATTTCCACTCCTTATATGAAAAACAAGAGATATGCAAAAATAGCAGCGCCAAATCAGCTTATAATACAGGAGAAGAAAAGCAATATCGAGATATGCATGTATAAAGAGATACTGCTTTTCTTTCCTGTATTGAAATATTTTTTTCCATGCGCGCTGCTCTGCCGTACAGGAGAAGAAAAGCAATATCTCGAGATATGCATTTATTTCATGTATTTTTTTTTTTTATTCCATGTTAAATTTTATCAAATACATGAAACCTTCGAGATATGCAGTGCTAACTTTTTTGTTATCAGTGATATCAAAATAATTTTTGCACCACTGGATAGATTTTTTTTTCACGATTATGCACATATAAAAATCTCATTTTTCATAAAATCTCGAGATATTGCCTTTTTTCTCCTGTACGGCAGTGTAGGTGCGACATAATATAATGTATGAAAACTGATTCGAGTATTTCGTCATCCTATTATTAAGTTTCGTTGTCCAGGACAAAAGAAAAATTTATTTTGAGGGATGAAAAGGGTTCTGGCCCGAGGGTATATCGACAATAATGCAATATTTTTTTCTTGAGATAAATTTTGAAATTAAAAATAATATTGGTTTTTATTTATGATAATATATGAAAACTCATTGGAGTATTTCGTCATCCAATTGTAAAATTTCGCTGTCCAGGACAAAAATCAGTATTTGCATTTAGATGGGATATTAAATATTTTTTTCTTGAGGTAAATTCTAAAAACGTCACATAGACATGATTTTTTGTCTAATTTATTCGTTTTTTGATTGGTTGGGCTGATTTTTTCATTATTTATTTTATTAGTTCTAATTTTTATTATTTTTTAAAATACTTAATTATTAATAAAATTTTGTGTAAAAAATACGGAAATAGGAAATACAATAATTATTTTATAATACAATCTCCTAAAAATTTCATCATCCTTATCTAATAGGTCGTTTCATTGATGCTCTGTAGTGTTAGCGGCGCGCAGGGCTGTATACAAATTTGTAGACAATTTAAATATTAATTTTTTAATTTATAATAATAATATAAACTGTAAAAATAATTATAAATTTTAATGAAAAATGTTTAAACTAATTAATTATATTTGTAGATGCAACACATAACATATAATACAGGAAAGGAGGTAAATTTTTTTGTAAAATGAAGCAGTAATTAGAGGAAAGTCAGTGAAATTTTCTGAAATTTGTCAAGTAAGGAGTAAAGTATCCGAGTAAACAAGTTTGGCTTAGTTGGAGTTGGTGCAAAACGTTGTAAAATATGGCCAAACTGTTTTTTTTGGCCAAAAATAAATAAATATTTAATATCTCGGGCAATATGAAATGAATTTTGGTGAAAATAGGTACCAAGGGGTTTTTCGGGTCCCTGATTACGATTTTAATGTCAGAAATTTCTCAAACAGGAAAAACTACCCTTATTTAGGGTTTTTTTTAAATATTTTGGAATTTAAGCTAAAATTAAATAAAACCCATTTTTTCAGAAAAATTAATGAAGATTTTTTTTTTATTATGCTCTGAAATTGAGATATAAGATTTAATAATAGGGGGGTTAAAACTACCCCCAGAATAAAAAAAAATACAGAAAACATGACCTCAGATTATTTTTTTTGTATTTGGATCAAATACTTACTATTATGAAATGAATTCAACCCCTCCCCAGGGAGGGGGGGGGGTGGAAACTAACCCTAAATTTTTTTAAAAAATTAAAAAAACGTTATTAATTTTTTTTTTACCCATTTCGTTTTACAGCCGAAAAAGTAACAATATTTGCAAGCCTGGGTATGAAAAGTATCCCAAAATGTAAAAAAAATTGAAAATAATTGTTATTCAAATTTGTTTTTAAAATCTTTCAATGTAACCAATTCTAGCAAAATAATATAGTGAAATTCTGTTAGGGAGCATTCAGACGAGAAAAAATTTGTAACCCCCACCTTCTATATTTACCCCCTCTTATCCCATTCTTGCATGTTAAATAATTAATAGTGGGAGTAAATTTTGGAGGTGGTGGATAAAAATTTTTTCTCGTCTGAATGCTCCCTTAGGAGCAGTTGATATACTAAGAAAAAACCATTGATATATTACTTATAGATACCCCCCTCAGCGGTCAGTTTTACCTTTTTTACCTAATTTTACGTTACATAATTAACGGGAAGTACCATTTTACCCCCCAAAAAAATTTTAAGGACCTTTTTAAGTAAATTTTTTGTTATTTGATTCAAATGACCCCCCCCCCCAAATTTTCTAGATCCGCCATTGAATGCAAAGTAGTTTTTTTTTAAGCCCAATTCAAAATATCCTTTAAAATAGCGCTTATAGCAGAGAAACTTGCCTTCAGCCAAAAAAAAAATAATTTTAAATTCTTAAAATCCTTATTATTCTTTACCCCTTTATCGAAATTATTCTAAGTTTAGAATTAAATAGTACATTTTTAACCAAGGGAGCAAAAAAAAGAATGGCCCAGATCGCACGTTAATTAGCATCCGAGGCGAAGCCGAGGTTTGTAAACTGCAATCTGGGGTATTTTTTTATTGTTCCCATGAACAAAACGAAATTTTTCTTTCGCAGTGGGGTGAAAACGCCTTTTTTTCGATCTCGTTGCGGGGCGAAAAAAGTTTTTTCGGCCCGCTAGGAAGAAAAATTATTTCAAGTCTTTAAATCAAAATTATTCAAAGTCCCTAAATGAAAATAACATTCAATTCTAAATCTATACTCAAATCATTCTAAGTCTCTATATTGAGATAATTCTAAGTTCATTTTCCCCCTCCCCCCATAACGTTCTTGAAAAACTTCCTGCCTATAAACATTTGTCGTGTGAAAATTTTCCATAAAATTTAACATTTATACAAAAATACACAAATCTTTGATTTTTGTGCCTTTTTTATTACTTATTTTAGGTTTTACGGCTAATTTACAGCTGAAAAAAGTCGGAATTTGAAATTTTTTTAGCAGCATTTTATTGAGTTATCATCAAAACATACGGTACTGTTCGAAAATTTTTCATGACTTAAAAATAGAGGGACCTAATGGATTAACTATAAAAATTTTATAAAATTTCTGAAAAAAAAGGATTTTTGGCCATAACTTTTTTTGGATAATGATAACGAGATGTGCAATGAACCATCTCAAAGCTAAGGTTAACGCCGAAATTTCATGTGATATGCAAAATTGCAATTGGAACGACCTTTTTTTTTAAATTTTGACCCTCAGTCCCGAGGGCTCTAAAAAATTGGCATAAAAAAAATTCGAAAAAAGTTTATTTTGCCGATGACTTTTTTTCTGCTTATTTTCAAGGGTTCTGGTTGGTCTCAAAATTTTCCCAATTTTGTCTTCTTGCAAAATAATAGTAATAGTTTTTTTTGTGAAAGTAATATTTTTCCAGATATTTACGCCAGAACGACCCGGTTTCTTAATTTTTCGTTAAACAACCATTTTTGACATGTCGTGTCTTCTTTAATATTAATCTTATAAAAAAAAAATCGCTTTATTTGTCAACGAAAATACTTCATATTATTAATATTTAATTTTTTTTTAACACAACCAGTTTTTAAGCAATATTTAAAAAAATTTTTTAAATTTTAAATTTTTTGGGCAAAAATCACACTTTTCCTTGCTCTATAACTCGGAAGGGGTTCATTTTTATGAAAAATTGTATTTCATGTTTTTATGATAAAAAATGATAATTTATCGATTGATTACGTTATTTTTACTATTTAACTATCAGAAGTTGTTTACTCGGGTACTGGGCACCTTTCTTAACGAAATTCAAGTTACTCGAAGTATCTGCTACTTGCCTCTAATTATTGCTTCGAGATTTGACCTCCTTTGCTGTATTAATATGAAAATGAATTCGAGTATTTCGTCATCCTATTAAAAAATTTCGCCGTTCAGAATAAAAGAAAAATTTATTTTGAGAGAGAAAAAGGTTTTGACCCGAGGTATGTAGCACCGAGGGACAATAATGCAATATTTTTTTCTTTAGATAAATTTTGAAAATAAAAATATTAATGGTTTATTAAAATTATGAAAAAATTTCATTATTTGAAATTTACATCTCGCTGTACAATTGTTTTTATTTATGAATTAAACCACAGTTTTATTTCTATTAAACATGAAATATGATCTGAGGGGGTTGGCACGCTTCAGCGCGCAAAGTGCTTGCCCCCTAGTTTATTATAATTTAGATACACAATTGTTTACAACAAAACAAATCTTTTTTATTCCCAATTTTTTTTCGAGTTTTTTATTTTTAAAATGAAAAAAAATTTCTAATAATTTCTTTTTTATATTTATTGTTTTAGAAGATCTCAGCGAACTGATTGGCGAACAGAGCGTAAATTAAATTCTGAAACTTTTGGTGTGGCATCGACGAGAAGAGGTGGTTTTCGTGGCCGAGGTTATTATACTCGTGGAATGGCAAGTAGCGTTTATCACAATAATGTTTCTGTTCCTGCAAAAGGATTACAACATTCTGGTTATCGAGGAGGTTATCGGGGAAATCGTACTAATAATCGTAAAATTAGTTGTCAAGCCGTTAATGGAACAAATAATCAAACATGTGCTAGCAATGAATCACCATCATCTCATTTACAACAAAATAAAAGACTTGTAGCTAATGCGACCTAATTATTCTAGATGTAATAGAAATTATCATAAATAATTGTTAGAACAATTTTATTTTTCAAGATTTATTAAATTTTTTTTTGTATACATTTAATTATCATGAGAAAGTGTTAGTAAATTACTAATTTGTAGTTTTTATCAGTTTGTAAATTAAAACAAGAAATTACTCAAATAGCTTTATTTCCAAAATTTCAGATACTTGTAAAAAAACGTATTTAATTACTTATTTTTTATCAGAATTAAAATTTTGATTAACTTAAAAAATGTAAGCAAAGTACTCTTGTATTTAAAAAAAATATATGATATAAATAGTACTGTCAAGTCCAAGAAATGAATCTATTGTAAATTAATTCCAAGCTTAGATATAATTAATCAAAAGAAATGCGTAAGATGCATTAATCATATAATGTAAGTTAGTTTGTAGAGTAATAACTGTGCTGAATACTTAAACTCATGACAATTTCCTCTTAAAAACTGATTTAGTTTGCTTGAAAATTGTATATAATTTATCTAATTCCGTTTACAAAACAGTTATTACTCATCTATGCAAATTATAAAATTTTATTACATAGTAGCAAAAATAGTACATTCTTAATCTAGAGAGCTAAAAAAAGAATGGCCCAGATGATACACTGCGATCTGGGACATTATTATTTTGCTCACATGGTTTAAAAATAATTTTTCTTCCTTAGCGGAGAGAAAGCGCGTCTTTCTCGATTATGCTGTGAGCCAATAAAAGCGTTTTTAACCCGCTAGGAAGAAAATACATAGATTCACTATTTTACTTATTATAATTATAATTATTATTATTATTATTATTATTATTATTATTATTATTATTATTATCATTATTATTATTATTATTATTATTATTATCATCATCATTATTATTTTACATTATTTTAATTTTATTATTTAAACAAAATAGTTTAATTTTCTTCTATTTAAAATTCAAAGCAGTTCTTTAGTAATAAAAACTTATTTACAAATAAGAAGTATCTTAACATTACAATCGCATCCAGAACCTATTGTAATTCCTTGCCTCCAAATTTCAATATTTAATATTAGACTGATTTCTTTCTTTTTTTTTTTTGAATATCTGAGATTCTGTGAGTAAAAATCTGTGATTCTGTAAGCTCAAATCCTGAAATAATTATAATTACAGTTTGGATGTGTAACAGCTGTATTTAAGATAACAAAGCTTTCCTTAGGGGTGTGAGCCTTCGATCCCCCGGATGCTCTAGTAAAATCTAATAAAATAGTTTTATCTAACATCATTTCATAAATTAAAAGTTTAATTTCATGAAAATTAAAAATTTTTTTAAATTAATATTTGATATAGAGGTTTAAAAAAATCGTAAACTAAATACTATATTTTAGGTTAAAATAAAAAAAGAGATGATTAATTCGTTCATCTATCATTATTCAGTTAGATACAAATTAAACATTGATTTCTTAGTTCAGTGAATCATTGTTAAAGTCTTAAATTAATTATTTCATCATAATTGAAATTGTTGGTAATATGATGGATAAATTGGTGATGGATAGGATGAATAAGTGATTTAAAACACAATATATTTAATTGTAATACTGTTTATTACGACGCTGTTAGCTTGGCGTCTCAACGAACACTAACTCATAAAAAGGGAGAGTATATACAAAAAGGGATGGAGTACTCCTACACATACATACCATATAATACACATTTACACTACATTTTCCACCCACCACAATTTTACTTATAAAATTGTAAATAAAGATGCAATATGCAAAAAAAATAATTGTGGTAAAAGAAACTTCGAAATTTGACTCGAAAATTTTTACAAGATGCCAAATGGCTACATAAAATAAAAAAATAATTTGAAAATTTAAACATTTTAATTACATTGCCTACTGGCGAAAAAAATTCTTAAAATTCATTTTTTAAAATAACTAATTTATATTAAGTTAAAAAATAATTTAATAACATAATATTCATAACATAAATTAATAATTTTATACTTGAGTTTTAATAAATAATTTCATTATTTAGTGTGTTTAACATTATTAATTTATGTATTGGACGTTTTAGCTCGGTCGATCCCGTCTTGAGATCCACCACTCTGACTAAACCATCGGGACCTTTGTAAACTTTAATTATTTTAGCTAAAGGCCATTTAGAAGGTGGCATTGTCTCATCAGAGATCAATACCACGTCACCAACTTCTACATTCTTTTGCTTTTGCGTCCACTTGTGGCGCTCTTGTAATGATTGTAAATACTCGCCTGACCAACAACGCCACCAATCCTGGAGCATTTGTTGTATTAACTTATATCTTTGGGCTGGTGGAATTTTTTGATTGAGATAGTTTGGTTCAGGGAGAATGTACGATTGCGATTGTGTTAACAGTAAAGATGGTGATAAGAAATTATTATCTGAAGGGTCATCAGTTAGTGGGACAAGAGGTCTTGAGTTTAGACAAGCTTCTATTTGTTTGATAAGGGTATAAAATTCTTCAAAAGTCAATTTTCTATTTCCCACTACTCTACGAATATGATGTTTAACAGATTTCACCGCTGCTTCCCAGATTCCGCCAAAATGAGGGGCTCCTGGGGAGTTAAATTTCCAGGTAGTACCTTCATTTGCTAAAGAGCCCACAAGTTCATGTATGTACTCCAATGATTCGACATACATTTCCTTGAGGATCCTGTCAGCTCCAACAAACGTAGTTCCCTGGTCAATGAACAACTCAGAACATTGTCCTCTAGTTGACGTGAACCTTCGGAAGGCAGCAATGAAATCTTGGCTAGAATAACCTGTGACCAATTCTAAATAGACTGCTTTGGTGTTCATACACACAAAAACAGCTATGTACGACTTGTATAGCGTTTTTTGAGCTCCACGACCTCTAAATCTTAGGGTATCAAAGGGACCCGCATAATCTACACCACTTAATCTAAAAGGCTTATCAGGTCGAGTTACTCTACATGAAGGAAGTATGCCCATTTTTTGATTTAACTTGTTTGTTCCATATCGAATACATGTATTGCATTTATGAATTCGACTTCTAACTAAATTTCTAGCTTTTATAACCCAGAATTCTTGCCTTGATGTTGAAAGTGTTAGACGTAGACCACCGTGTAGGGTTTTATTATGACAAAAATCAACTAAAAGTTTTGAAAAAGAACATTTGCTTGGCAAGATCCAGGGATGTTTTTGGTCATAGTCTAGTAATGATAAGTGAATGCGACCACCGTATCGAAGTAAGTTTTGATCAAAAAATGGATCTAAACGACGTAAGTTTAAATCATCAGGTTTATGGTTATTCATGAGTAATTTAATATCTTTACAAAAGTAACTTCTTTGAACTAAATAAGTCCAAATCATTCTAGCCCTTACTAATTCAGGTACTGAAACTAATTTGCAGAACCCTAAATAATATTTTACTGAAAACCAAGAGTTGCTTAATAAATTAGATTTTTGCTTAAATTTATCTTTTACTTTAATAGAAATTTTATCTATAAATCTAATTACATAAGATGTGACTCTCAGTAACTTATTTAATTCAGAATATTTGTCAATCAAATCCCAAATAATTACTTTAGGAGTTTGTTTTGTTGAAGAAACCTGACAATCAATATTGGCTAAATTTATTGATTTGCTCAAGATGCTATTTTGAAGATCTACTGGATCATTAACCATTACTCCCCCTCCCGACCAAAGAGAAAAGGTATGTAACTGATCAGGAGGTAAACCCCTGGACACACAATCAGCAGGATTATCAGCGGACCTTACATGGCTCCAGTAGGCCTCAGGGAGCAAAGTATGAATTTCTGAGCATCTGTGTTTTACAAATCTTTCCCATTTTGAAGGATGCTCTTTTAACCAACATAACACATCAGTTGAGTCTATGAATAAATATATCTTTACTTCCTCTAATTTTAATGCTCTAAGTACTTTTATAGTTAATTTTGTTAATAAATGCGCTGCATTTAATTTTAACTTAGGAATTGTCAAAATTGGCTTTAATGGCGCGACTTTTGACTTAGCTTGAAGTAGATGAACAGTACTTTTTCCACGAAGTGTTACTTTTAAATATGTGCAAGCGCCATAAGCCTTATCTGACGCGTTTGCGAACCCGTAAATTTCATACTTTGCACCTGGGACATACTTTAACCATCTTGTAATTCTAATAGTTTTAACTGTATGAATACTATCATATCAACTTTTGAACTCATCTCGCAAAGAATCAGGTAATTTTGTATCCCAACCAAGTTTTGGGCTTTTTTCTTTCCAAAGCTTTTGTAAAAATATTTTAGCTGTAATAACGACTGGTGCAAGCCAGCCTAGTGGATCAAAGAGTTTAGCAATTGCAGAAAGTACCTGCCTCTTTGTGAGATCGTTTTTCAGTTGGTCCAATTGAAAGTCAAGCGTAAAATGATCCGTGTTTGGACACCAATTCAACCCCAGTAAATTAAAACAAGAATTAGCCAATTTCGTTTCCGCACGAATTGCTACTGGGAAATTCAATAATTGAGGGTTGTTTGCCATCCACTTATGCAATGAGAAGCCACCCACCTTGCAAATTTGTATTAAATCCGCCTGTTTTTTAAGAGCTTCTGAGAGTGAGTGACCACCAGATAACGTATCATCCATGTACGTTTCGCGATTTAAAATTTCTACAGCTAAAGGGTAACGATGACCCTCGTCTAATGCTAATTGTCTAATAACGCGACTAGCAAGGTATGGGCTACTTATCATCCCATAAGTGACTGTTTTTAACGACCAGGATTGCAAATTTTCCGAATCATTAAACCGCCATAAGATTTGCTGAAATCTCCTATCGTCTTTGTGAACTAAAATTTGTCGAAACATATGTTCGATATCAGATACAAATACGAATTCATATTTCATCCAATTAATTAGCAGTTCAGCCAAATCAGGTAGCAAATTACTACAACTGTATAATAAGTCATTTATAGACACCTTATCGTAATCTTTGGCTGAACCGTTAAAAACTGAACTAAATTTGCGATTATGGCCTAAAATGCCATGATGCGGCAGAAAATAATAACGAGTAAACATTAATATTGCCTGAGAAGGTTCCATGTGACCTAAATCCTCATAATCTTTCATGAACTTATGATACGCCTGAGCAAATTCAGAGTTAGACTTAAAACGAAGTTCAGTTCTTTCGAAAACTTTTTTCGCATGCTGATAGGAGCCATTAAAATTTAGATCTGCAGTTTCTAAATTTTTAAAGGGTAATCTAACAATATAGCGACCATCAGAGTCACGCGAATGTGTATTTACGAAATAATCTTCACAAGCCTGCTCATCCGGAGTAAGCAGTGCTCGTGGAGAAATTGAAATTTCTTCTTGTTGCCAAAATCTTTCTAAATTAAATGAGAGATCTGAATTATCATGAAGGTTTGCAATAAGTAGACAAGAGTTTGAGTTGATACCAGAGTTGCCAGAAATTATCCAGCCGAGTTTTGAGTTAGTGGCAATAGGCTCGTGCTCTTTGCCTTTACGAGCATCAATAATTAACGAAGAATGACAAATTGTACTTAGCAAAATATCAATACGACCTTTTTTAGCAAATTTAGGATCAGCGAGTTGTAAATCTCTAATATGGGCAATATTTTCAGGTTCAATATTTGTTTTTGGTACATAAGAAGATATGGTCGGAATAATAAAGGCTTCTACATTGAGTATAAAATCAGAATAAAAATAAGGTTTAACATTGAAATTGACCATATGTGAACATAATACATCATTTTTACCGCCAATACCTGATACAGGTAATTGTGCAGAGTGTTTTTTAACCTGAAGTTTTTTAAATAATGAGGTAGTAATGAATGAGGCCTGTGAGCACTGGTCAATTAAAGCTCTTGCTAAAAACTCTAAACTATTATTCGCTGATACCCTGACTAAAGCTGTTGCTAAAAGAGGTTGATTGGGTAATTGTCAAGAATTAGTTGCTAATGTTACTGATTCAGTACCAGCCACTTCTTTACTACTGTTTGAATGACTAGTATTATTTCTTTTATTAGAATTTTCAGTGTTAGCTTTATATCCTTTGATATGCAATGAAGTGTGGTGTTTTTGTTTGCAAATAGTACACCTTTTAGTAGATTTACAATCAGCTATAAAATGAGCGCCCAAGCAATTATAGCATCCATGTTTTTTCGCTACAATTTCTTGTCTTTGCTTGGGTGTTTTACTTGTAGGGTAAGTGTACTAGTGGTCGGCCACCCCCCACTAGTCGGCCACCTTGCTCGTATTTGAGTAATTACTAATTGTTTTTTTAAATAAATTGAAAAATAAAGTTAGAATATTGTTCTTATAAGTATTAATACTAATTGTAAATAAAAATTTTTGCTTTTGAACAAATTAAAATACAAATAAAAAAATAAAAATAAAACCATGCTCTCAGAAGAGCACTTTTCTTACGATTTGCTTTATGACTCGCGCCTCGTGCCGACTACTTTTATTCTTGAAATTTCTAATATTTTCTTTTGATGCGAAGGCTAAAAGTCCTGTTATTATTAATGTATAATATATTAAAATAGTTTATTACACTTAATTATTTAAAAAAACTGCAAATATTAAAAATAATTAATAATTAAATATACGGTCGACCACTGGTGACACTTTTTTCACTATTTTTAGTAGTCGGCATGTTCTGAAAACTCTTGTCACGGCAATATTTTTGATTCCATTTGTAAAGTAGATTAGTATTTATGCATTTTTATGTTATTTATTTAATATTAGCAATAATAAAACAACTTTTTTTTTAATAAAATAAGTTTTTAAAGTACAAAAATTATTCAATGTATTTCATATATGTTGCTTACTGTGCAGGTGCATTTTAAACTAGAAAGCACGGTTTTTAAAAATGATTTATTCAGTAAATATTATTTTATTATAAATATAATATTTTTTAATGATAATTTAAAAAATAAATTAACAGTTTTATAATTTAATATGATTAAGTTTATAAAAACACGCTTTTTTCAAAAATTTTTTAAGAATATTGAAAAAATCAGCTGTAATTCGGTGCACAAATCTGAGCGGCCGACCACTAACGTAAGCTTAGGTCGACAACCGGGGTTGGGTGGTCGACTACTAGTGGATATGCTGTTTTATTCTTTAATTCTTTTTCTTTGCTAAATTATATTTAAAATTTAATTTTTTACATTAGAATTAATAACTATTATGTATAAACAACGAACTGAAAGCATTACTTCTTCAAAAAAAGTTTATTTAGTATATTTAAAGTTAATTCAAAGTTCACCGTGTGCTTAAGTGGCCGACTTCTAGTACACTTACCCTATATTCTGAGCAATATGAGAAAAAATGGTTAGCTTTGCATATAATGCATTCATTGTTAGCTATTTTTGTACTTTGATTAGATGTAGAAGACTTATTTTACGTTAAGTTTGCGGCAAAAACTTTAGCTGAATTAGTAGAAACATTTGCATTTTTATTTTTATTGAAATCAGTTAACTGTTTATTAGTACTACTATTACCAGCTTCTTCAATTGATTCTAAAATACTAATTTGATTTTCTATAAATTCTAACAGTATTTTTAAAGTAGGAGGTTCAGAGGTGGCTTTTACATTAACAGTAACATTTGCAGTATCATTGGGGGTAGTAGGGGCTGTATTGTTACAATGGGTATTATAATACCATTCCCAATGCTTTCGCGAATCACTATCTAGAAGATTTAAAACATGAAAAACAATAAGGTCATCCCAAGAATCTACTGGTCTACCTAAACCTTTTAAAGCTGATAGCGGGGTAGTAATACCAGAAAGAATTTTTTTTAAATCAAAAGCTGAAGGTTTGGTAATAGGTTTAAGAGAGTAAAGATTTGATATATGAGCATGAACAAGTCTTTTTTTGACGTCATACCTCTCTTTAAGCTTATTCCAAATTATTTCAAAATTTGCATCAGTTGGCTGGTATGAAGCAGCTATAGTGGCTGCATCACCCTCTAAAACTGAAATTAGCTGGTGCAATTTTGCTACATTTGAATAATTCTTTCTGTTAATTACTGAGGATGTAAACATATCTCTAAAGGCTTCCCAAGTAGTATAATCACCGCTAAAATGGGATATATTCAAGGGTGGTAACCTTTCATTATCTAGTGTTACTATGTGAGGTCTAAGCTGTGTTTGAGGTTCCGAATTTGGATTATTAGGGAGATTTTGATCTAAATATGTTTGAAATTGACACATATTTTGGATATAAAGCTCTTCCACCTGAGAAAAATGGTTATTTTTAATATAGGTTTGGTCACCTAATGTTGGGTAATCTTTGTGATTTATTAATAACATGTTATTTTGATCATAAGTAGACCAAGTTTTCTATAAGTGGCTCGTGCGAGCTTTACATGCAGATACTGACATTGCTTCAGGGTCTTTCTCAAAGGCTGCATATGCACCTTTGATACGTGGGTATATTTGAGCTTGCTCAAGGATTATTGACGTCATTGTGTATGAGTATTTACTTAAAAAATTAGCTACTTATTATCTACTTATATTATAATTAAACTTGAAACTAAAATGCTGTTTTAAAAATTTAAACAAATTAAATTCATGTATAAAAACATCAAGATTTGAAGTTTACCATCTAAAACAGTATGGCATGTATCGAAGAAAAAAAGAATACTAATATAAAATATTGTAGTACTTATTGGTATATAAAAGAAAAAAAATATTTAATAGTAAGTATTAAAACAGGTATCGAATAAATGATTTTACAAAATAATGCTGTATAATAGTCATCGATACCAAAATTATGAGTTTAAAGTAATATAATATTCATCGATACCAAAATTATGAAATTAAAGCAATATATCAGTCATCGATACTAAAATTATGAAATTAAAGCAATATATCAGTCATCGATGATTAAAAACATGAATTTAAGCAATATAACAGTGTTCAATAACAAAATTATGTGTCTAAAATAATTCAGTACTTAATAATACAAAAAGATTAATTTAATGTATTATAGTAATTTAGTTTAAGTTTAACAATAAGAGCTACATATAAATGTGCTAGAATTGATATCCTTACTCCTGAAATTACTAACACTAAATTATAATAAATTTAAAATTATTCACTAATAATTATGAAAAAATTTCAGCATTTATGCTTCTATACAATTCAAAATACAATTTTAAATGATTGTTATTAATTAAAAAAATATAAAAAGTTAAAGCAAAACTTTATGAAGACTGGTGACGCAGTATCATCTCCAACAATGCAACTGACCCTCAATGACCTGCTACTGTTGTTGACCAGCTAACTGGATTTTTGGTAAAGGCTGTATCCTTTGGTTTAGCAAGGTGTCATACAAGACCAGATCAGCAGCTCCAAAACGTCTTCTTCCTATGTAACAACCAATATTATTAGCAAAAAATTTATAATTTAGCAATTTCAGTTAGTAATATCAATTCAACTTTATAAAACTTATAAGATTAAATTTTAGTTTATTTAATTTTAAAAATGTAATTGCAATTTAAAAAAAATAATTTTATAATTTTAATTTAATAGTTAATTTTTATCAAAATTTAATCATTAGCAAGCTATAAAAAATTTTAAAATGAATTAAAAATATAATACAAAAAAAATATAAACATACACTTACACAGACTCACACTCCCTTATTTAATATTTTAATTTTAATATTTACGAGTTATATAATCAAGTGTAATATGCAAATTATTACACTTGAATAATATAATTTCACTTGATAAAAATAAAAAAAATTTAATGTTTTTCTAGATTAAAAATTATCAACTTATCTTTTATTCAAATAAAAAGTTGATCGCTGAGTAGTTATACTGGTGGGATAACTCGCGTCGAAATTTGATGCGTTGTAATAGTAGGGCCCCTTGAATTTCTATATATATTCTATGTTCTTCAAAATTGAGAATCCGCCATCACTGAATTTAATTTCTTGCGCCGCTTTTTGATGCGCGGTGGTTCCTCTCTTCTTCTTCATTTTTTGTTGATGACTAGCTGCCATGAATTTTAACTATGTGCTGCGCGCGCAATGGCGTCTTCTTGTTTTTTAACTTGAAGGGGCGGTAAATTTTACGCGCCAATATTCTGCTTTAATGATGATTTTTTTTTGTAGATGAAAAATAATTTTTAATTTTGATAGGCAGCAAAAAATTTAATTTTGAAACATGGCCAAAAATGTTGACCTTGATGATTTTTGAAACGATGTGTTGCGTGTTCGCTTTGTAATTTTTAAAAAATTACACATTTTTTTTTTTAATCACTTGAAAAAATCCAAAAATGATCACTTTCACAAACCATCACCAACAAAATTTATCTCATTTATTTTAATGTGAGTATCACAACAACAGAGAAAATCTAGCACTTAAACGAAACGACTGCTAATAATTTTGAGAAATCTCCATTAAAAATAAAGTTGTTCGAATTGATGCCGATACTTGATGCTTGTCGAAAAAAATTTTTCACGTGCTTTCGAATTGAATTTTCTCTTTAAAAAACTAGTTGTAAATGCGTTGGTTCGTAATCCTGGGATGCCAAAAATGTTGGTAATATGATGGATAAATTGGTGATGGATAGGATGAATAAGTGATTTAAAACACAATATATTTAATTGTAATACTGTTTATTACGCTGTTAGCTTGGCGTCTCAACGAACACTAACTCATAAAAAGGGAGAGTATATACAAAAAGGGAGGGAGTACTCCTACACATACATACCATATAATACACATTTACACTACAGAAATTTAAATTCTAAAATAATTTTCACTTCCATAAAACTTTTGTTTTGAAAAATATTATATTGTTCAAGTATTTTGAAAAGTAATAAGTTAATAATAATTTGAAAGGTAATAAGAATATTAACCCTTTGCGTACCTTTTAGATGGTCTGATAACGTTAATTTTTGTCCTTTTTTATAGTTTTTTATTAAAAATTCTTTTTTAATTTTTATGTTAAATTGGTAGAAACAAATTTTTTGTTTATCATTTTTTGATAAAAATCAAGTGAAAAAATAGATAAAAACTAGATAAGATAAGAGTGAAATATGAGAAATAAATTCGAAAAAAAATAGATTTGTTAGGAGTAATGCATATAAATCTGCCGTCCAAATTAAAACTACCGTTAATTGTCGCATTATCCAGAATTTACTTTTTTACATTTTGCTATATTTATCACATGACAAAAATGATTTAAAAAAAAATTTTGCAAAATATTGTTTGCAATTTTATGAATTCTAAAATCAGCTTAAGTGAGAATAAATTTTGAGAATACAGACAATGAACAAGTACATAAAACAAATTAAGAAACACCGTGTATTCCTCTGCTCATTATCGCTGAAGAAAATATTATTCATACGGTATTTTTTCTTTGCATTCTCAACTTTTTACTAAAGTTACGTCGTTTTTCTATTAACTTATCTGTTTAAAAACGTTGCATAGTGACGATGGACACAAATATTTGCTGAACGTGGTATTTTTATAGTAGAATTCAAAAAAAATTTGCTTAAATTTTGTTTAACTTTAAAAAATTTGTTTAATGTAAAAATAATTTGTTATATTGTTAACAATATTGATATATACTATTATAATGTTATAAAGTATAATACAAATTATAATGTTAATAATATTGTTTGATAATTATTTAGAAACATAAAATTTACTTGTAAAAGTTACAGCGGAAAAATGAATTCTTCAACGAAAAAAGTATACTTACGGTGTTTTATACTTTGTAATCTGTGTTTTCGTCTTTCGATTTACAGGTAAAAACATCGCAAGTATTAATTTTTTTATAACTAATAAATTTAAAAACCATTTATTTTTTTTTACATTAATTTATTTAATAATTTATTATTTAAGCGTTGTGCAAATTTCATAATTCTAGAGCAAATATTAAGGAAGATATAGTAAAAAAATCTTATTTTCTTAATATCTTAAAATAATATTTTAGTAATTTTAGTTTTAAGCGCGTAATACCGATCTACGTGAATTTTCCTATTTTTTTAATTTTCACTTGTTGGTTGTTTTGCTGATTTCCCACTAACTCACGTAACCAAATAAAAATCATAAGGATAAAGTAATTTTGGTAACCTTGGAATGATACATCTCAATTTGACAATTTAATTAAAAAAGATTGATGGAGTGGGTGGCAAGATAGTAGGAAAATAAAGTGAAATGAATGATGACACGAACTAATTATATTTAAAGGCAAGAATATTTTATTAAGTAAAGGCCAAAGGCCAGCGTCTGTTCACAGTGGGAAATATTGACGCACTGGGGCGAAAACGACCGAATAGTAAAAATGAAGGGGGGTATGGACACACATTCATAGCTATATACATTATTTACACTTATAAATATCTTTCAAATATAACAATCTTTACAAAATACTTTTCATAAACAATTATACATTTAAAAAAAAAAAAATTATACTTTTTTTACAAAAAAAAAAAAAATTTTCTTTTCTTTTGTCTGGTGCTTATTTTACATTTTATTTTGGTTTTTATTAGAAGCCTGTCTATGAAACGTAAGATATACGACGTTACCCTCAGGAGTTTTTGAAGATCCGAATATTTATTTAACAGATCCCAATGATGTACTTTTTTATTCTTTTTTTACGTTAACATTAAAGTTGTAAGACACAAAATTCACCGACTTACATTGAAAACCACTTGTGAGACTCTAAGAGCTCTAATAACACCACCCCCCTCCCACCACAAAGAAAAAGATTCCAACTCATTAGAAAGCTTGCCTCTGGACACACAGTCACCAGGGTTAACCCATATGCTGACGTGGTTCCAATAAGCTTCAGGGAGATACTGTATCTTAGAACACCTATGGGCCACAAATTCCAAATTTAATTACTCACAGCAGGAAAAATAAGAACGCCCTAAGAACATTGACCGCTAATTTTGTTAAAAGAAAGGCAATACTGAGCTCCAACCTTGGTATTGTTTGCAAAGGTTTGATAGGCGCTACCTTAGATTTGACCTGAACTAAATGTACCGTGCTTTTTCCCTTATGAGTGATTTTGAGGTAAGGGCAAGCCGCATATTCAAAATCACTAAAAATTAAATATCTCAAAAACTACGATAGCTGAGCAGATAATCTATAGCCTTTGTCACCCGCGGACTTTTTATCTTTATATTGACACCGATTTTATGTAATTTTGTTCAGTGGTTTGACCCTGATGATGGAACACACACACACACACACACACACACACACAGACACACAGACACACAAATAAATTTTCAAATATATATAGTAGTAAGATAAGATAAGATAAGATATGTCGATGATACTTTTATTCTAATACTAGGCTCAAATAGACAAATAGAAAGCTTAAAAAATTATTTAAACAGCATAAGCAAAAACATACAATTTACTTTAGAAATTGAAGAAAATAATTCCATAAATTTTCTAGGTTTGACTATATATAAATCAAATAATGAATTTAAATACAAAATATACAGAAAACCAACAACTACTGATACAACCATTCATGCAACATCTCATCATCCATATTCACAAAAAATGGCTGCATATAATTCATTTATACACAGATTATTAACTATTCCTCTAGAACCAGATGATTTAAACATCAGAAAGAATTAAACATCATTAAACAAACTGCCATTGCCAATAGTTATAATAGAAATATTATAGATGAACTCATCAAAAAACAACAGCATAAGAAAAGACATCCAGATATACCAAAAAACAATGCAAAATATATATCATCTACATACGGTAATTTTACGGTACCTAATTTAACTGAAATATTTAAAAAATTAAATATAAAAATTGCGTTCCGGACAGAAAACAAGATACAAAAAATATTGCGTCAAACAAAACGCACTGAATTAGAGTCCAAAAGTGGAATATATAAAATTGAATGTAGTGATTGTGATTGTGCATATATTGGACAAACAGGACGCACTTCCGCCAAAAGATTTAAAGAACATATACCTGGACCAAATCAAAACGTCATCACAACAAATTATGCAAAACATCTTATTCAATATGAAAAAAAAAAATTCAATATATCAAATTACTATCGGGAAATTTTTTTCCGTTAACAAAATGAAATTTCGGAAAGTTTTGAGGAAAAAAAATTTCTTTTTTAGCGGGAAACTTTACGCTTATTTTCACTTAAAGTTGGGAACAAATTTAATTTTTCCGGCGAATCGACACTGAGTGGCCAAAAGCTGATTGAAAATTTGAACTTCTCATCAAATTTGACATTGAAAACCTTTTTTTTTATGTTTTCCAGAACTGTTTTACGGGACTCTCAAAAATGGTGGCTGAGAAAAGCAATTTTACCAAAAAACTTTAAAATAGCATAACACTCTTTAAAATTTACAGAATTCCTTCATATTCGAGGAATAATCTATTTTCAAGTTGTTTTTCGAAAAAAAACAAATTTTTTACTTCTGAGACCTTGCGTAATATTTTGTTCTCATTGATCTCAACAACTTGGATTTCAGTTAATTCAAAATTACTTAATTCATAAATTTTTTGTATTTTTTAAAAAATAGGTCCCTTGTCATGATCTATTTTTGAAACCACAACCATACCAGGTCGGTAAATTTGGTTATGAATTTCGACAAATTTGTATGCTTTGCAAAAACTAATATTAGGAAGTTTTCGGATTTCAAAATCATTTTCTTTATCAATTGCGCCAAGCTTTATTTTTTGAAAAGTGCGTATTTTACTCCTGAAAAATTTTGGCAATTTCAATTCATGCCTTAAAGAAATTGTCCAAGGTAAGTTTATATGATTATAGGTGCTTGTTGAAAAATCTTTTAATTTTTTATTTTTTTTCTCGAACGGCATTGCCCAATAATTTACAAAAGGGCCATTTTCTTGCACACTTTCAAAATAATGCAGCCAAAAATGCATAAAAAAAATGCATTTTGGTTTTGAGTTACCAAATAAATCAATAAATACGAATAAGATGGCAAAAATCTAGGAGATGTAATTATGTCAATAATTTTCCGAAGAATCAAATATAATTTCCAATATTTATTGCTTGTAGGTACTAAGTCCCCTATTATAAGCCCTAAGTATCTAGCAAGACAAAGACTCAGCTACGGATTGTTTTCACTTTATTGATTTTTTTCTTCGACATTCTCTTTTTGTTTTTTCATACTCAATTGATAAAGATCTTGGCTTATATGTTTCAAACTCTGCATATGGAAAAGAATCTATTCTTTCATTTAATATATTAAGGCTAAATAACTTATCTTCTTCAATAAGTGCAGACAAAATATAACCAATGGTATATGACATGATTCCTTCATTTACATCATGCATCAAATCATTAGTCTTATTCCTTGTAATATGAAAATTTAAAATGTAATTAATGCAATAGTCTTCCTTGACGCCAGAGTTTGCAATTTTGAGGTCTGTTTTGTAATTTGTTTCATTTCTTAATAACAAAACATTAACATCGCACGATGTTTTACAATCTATCGTGGCTTGGCATATTCTACAATATTTGTGAGCTAAAAAACTTTCAGAGAACCCACAAAAACTATTAAAACCATCATTATCACCTGTGACTAACCCTAATTCAAAATATATAGTAATTGGCTTATTATTTACTATAATTTGTAAGCCTTCTTCAGCCAATGAATTGATTTCTTCAATAATTTTTTTAAATACTTTTTCATTTCTAAATGTTTTTCTATATCTAGAATAGAATAATGATACAAGAAAAATATAATTCAGGTAGTTAGCAAGATAAGGTGGCCAAACTGGAAGTGAAATGTAAACACTCATAAGTTTTTGCTGCCCTGCATGGCTTCACAACCCATTCCCGGTTCCAAATCGAATAAAAATAATGGCAATTTCATTTTTTTTTCCACCAAAGTAGTGCGACTTCTATAGTTCTTCTTGGATAAAATTACTAATCCATACCTTTTCATTATAAAGTTCATCAAACATATTTGGTGTTTCAAATAAAATTTATAAATTTGGTTTTAATGGAATATAAACTGCTTTTCTTAGACCTCTTCCACAAAAACTTTATTGTCTACATTTTTATTAACTAACTCTATTCCTAGTCTGAATCCTTTAGGTTCTTGAAAAACTTTTTTCTCTTTATACGCTTTTAAACGTAGATGCTCAGTAAGGTATGATGCAATGGATATTTGTTTTCTTCAAATTTCACATGAAGACCTACATAAACGTTTAAGGGACAGGACAATCTTTAATATCATTTTGAGCTAACTGATCAAGGAATGAATTATACTTTTCAAAAAGATTTTCTACTTTTTGCATTATTGTTAGAACAGCTTTACGTGGAATACTAGAAATATCATAAAGATCCAAAGCAAATTCTAAAAAGTCATTTCCTCCTTCGTTATCATTTTCAATATAAATTTTATCTTCCAAAAAACGTAATTTAATTTATCTTTATTTATCTTATGCTTGTTCCATAATTTTGGAACTTAGGAAGTAACTTAGGAACTTTGGAAGAATAATGTTCCATAATAAAACAACCTTTTTTTGATAAATGAATTTTTTTTGAAATTTTAAGTATTTTGGGTAAAAATTTAAAAATTCGTAAAATTGATACGAAATTTTGAAAATACATAAAAATTGGTATTCTTAAGTAAAATTTCCCGCGAAATCCAAATTTTTGATCAGATTTTTTATTGGTCAGGTGACTTGGCAGGAAATTTGAAATTTTTGAAATATGAAAATTTTGGAATTAGTTTTTTTGATCTAGATTTTTAAGGGAGCCAAAAGGCAAAACAAAAATTTTATCATAAAAAGTGTACATGAAGACAAAAGTTTTGGGTATTTCAAAAGTAAAATTGGTTTCTCTGCTGGGGAGTTATGAATGCTAGAAGTTGTAACGTATATACATGATTTCTCGCACATGCGCAGCTCGAAAAAAAATTTTGAACCACGGAATCGGGTAGCAAGGGAATCCCCTATCCGGGCCTAAGAGGAAAACTTTTTTTGCAATAAAATATGAGTCTGTGACAATTTTTAGTAAATTTTGCGCTCTTAAAATTTAAAAAAAATAAAAAGCACAAAAAAAAGTAATTTGGTTGTAAAAAATCGGGTAAAAATATTTTTATTACAAAAATTAAAACTTACTTTGAATTCTTATATTTTTTGGGACGGTGAGACCAAAAATGAATATTCAAAATATTTTCTACCAATGTTTGACCCTGTAAACCCTAATGGCCCCATGCCCCCCCCCCCCCAAAAAAAAGAGATACAAAAATTTTTATTACAAAAACTAAAACTCAATGGGTAATGTTATGTTTTTTGAGACGCTGAAACCAAAGATATATATAAAAAATGTGTTTGTAAAAAAAGAATTTGTCTAAACAATTTATAAACAATTCAATTAATTGATTAAAGAATTAGTTGAATTTAATGATTTAGGGTTCTATAGGTTAAAATAATAAAAAAAGTTTTTTTTTTTAGTTTTTACAATCTGTTTGCTGTTAATTTTACAGCTTGACTTTTGGACAATTTTGCATTAATTTATTAATAACAAAAAGCTGACCATGTTGTCAGCTACCCCAAAATTTTTTTTTTCAGCAAATCTGGCGGTCGCCAGCAGAAAACCACCCCACCCCCATATAGACTAGAGTATATAATGGCCAAAGTTTCTTATGATTATTAGTAAATTAAGTTTTGATAAAAGTTGAAAATCAGGGAAAATTTGAATAATATAAAATAAATTGCTAAAAACGCATTTATAAAATTTTTGAAAATGTCTAAAATTTTTAAAAACTAAATTTCAGTAGTTTTTTTTATCAACCATGCAAAGTGCCCCTTAAGAATAACATTTATGAAATAATTTTTTTTAATGCATTTACTTATTAATTGCAATTATCAAATTATATTTATTAAGCTGTATGAATTATATCTTTAAAAGGTGATAAAAAAGTCTTAAATATCAATCCTATTGTAATTTAACCTTTATAAATAATTATTTACTATAAATAATTATTTAAATTATCACAGCAAATATGACAAATAATTATAAAAAAAATGAATTTTAGTTATTTAATAAATGTTTGTGTATAAATTAATGTTAAAAAGTTAAATAAATAATAATAAATATTATACCAACCTTCCAATTCTCATATGGTTGTACTTCTTAAGTAAAATTTTTGAATAATTTTATAAAATCATTAAAGTTAACTTTAATGTATAATTTTTTTATCACTGTCTTTTTTTTTAAATTTATTCAACTTATTATTTTTAATTAAACAGTAAATATATATTTTGAAACCTTATGAAAATATATATATTTTATTGAAATAAATTAGTTTCGCTTCATCAAAACATGTGCACGTTATAGTCAAGTTATAGTATATTATACAAACAATTTTTTTAAAGAATTTATATTCTTATACCAGCAAACCAAATTGAACAAGGTATTGTGCAGCTCTCTGACACTGCAAAAATTGTAGCATCCTGGGCGGAAATGAACAGTCTGCCATTAAATATAAGAAAATCACATGCTATAGTATTCGGTTCCTTGCATACAATAAAGCTATTTAATGACTTAGACATCTCCTCTATAACTATCAATTCAAATGGTGATTCTGTTTCATTCACTGATAAAGCGACTAGCCTAGGTGTGGTCTTAGATAGAACTCTTTCTTGGCAACACCAAGTTCATCATGCCACCAAAAAAGTAAGAAAAGTACTTTATGGTCTCAGAATCATTAGACTTTGCACCTCTCGAAATCTGCGCAAACGTCTTATTGAGTCTCTCGTAGTTCTTCACCTAGACTATTGCAATGTAGTTTAGCACTTGACCTCCACGTTTCAAAGTTCAATTTTTTTCAAATTAATATTATTTTTTCGGCTTTCCCGATTTCTATAACACCAAAAACTTATTTTGAATTCCAGTGTAAAAAATATACATTCAAATAAAAAAAAGTTATTTTGTTTGTATAAAGGCCGTTTAGGCTTATTGGCGATAAGGCTCAAATTTTCTTTCACGCTTCTTAAAAATAAAGCTATGGAATTTTTATATTCTCTTTGAAAAATTTATTTTGTCTATTTTTTTATAAAAATGAAATATTTTTTTATGAATTATGTATTGGTTAAAACAAAGATGGGATAGGGGTTCGTATACGTCCTTATAAATACTATGAGATATATCAAGAAATAATATGAAAGAATAATATTATTCCAGCTAAATTGGCAGACATAAAAATAATTTTTGATTCTAAAAATCAAATAAGCAAATAGATTATGGAGATAACTTTTAAAACTCTTGACCAAAATTATCATTTGGATACAGTGATGGTATTGTTCAGGGATTAAATAAATACTTAGAGAAATAGAAAACCTTGCAGAACAAAACAAAATAATATCCTATAAAAAGATATTTTTCTTTTTTGAAAATTATATTGTTTATTTTTCTAAATAAAAATATTTCTCATTTGTTCATTGTTTTGTAAACCAGTTTTAAATATTTCAATTTTTTTTTAAATATTCTCATTTCTCACAAATGTCTTTAAAAGACTCCTAAAATTTCATTCGTATGTTTTCCCGAGAAACCCTAATCTGAGGTCTAATTTTTATTTTGATCAAACGACTTAGCGGAAATTGTGACAATATAAAAATTGATAATTGTCGAAAAAAGTTTCTCGTATTTTAAAAATTAATATTTTGCTATACTTTAAAAATGTAAGATAAAAAAGTTTTTTGATTCATAAAAAGGAACCATTATGACAGGTATAATTTATATTTTTTATTCTTTTTATAAGCCACGGTGACCTTTAAGCGTTTTATTATGCGATCAAAATGACAAAAAAAACTGTATGTTAGGGTCTTTTCTAAACTAAAAAATGTCTGCGAATTTTCTATCCGGACCTTCTATCCAACTACTTTAAGCGTTTGCTGTCAATATTTTCATAATTTGAATAATGATTAATTGAATTTTTTTATAAGACTTGCTTTTTTTTTCGTAGTATCCGGCATTCCTAACGCGCCTGCAGAACTCAAAAATATAAGTAAAAAAAATAAGTTTCTCGTTGGATTAAGACCAAAACATCGATTTCTGAGCCCCCACGATAGCTCTCGAAAGTTTTTTTTTTGGCCTCCTTAAAATTGGGATTTTCTTAAAACTTTCAGTTTTTCCAGTGGATTAAAATTACGTTTAAAATTATGTTTCAATTGATATACTTTAGTATTTTTTCCCCAGGAATCCGATGAAACCATTTATTTTAGTTTTTGACTAGGTTTTAGAGGAGAAAAATCGATTTTCGTTGCCTTTTAGGGTCCGAATTTCAAGGGGACCAATTTTAAAAATTTTGTAGTTTTCTGAATAAATTTTTCTGTATATTATTAACAAGAGGGACTTGTCTATTTTTTCCCTAAGAATTCGATGGAACCATTTAGCTTTTGACCACGTTTTATAGGAGAAAAATCGATTTTATTGGTTTTTAGGGTCCCAATTTTAAGGAAATCTATTATAAAAAGTTAGCAGTTTTCAAAATAAGTTTTTCTGAATATTATTTACTAAAGTAACTTATGTATTTTTTCCCCAGAAATTCGATGAAACCATTTATTTTAGCTATTGACTACCTCTTATATGAGAAAAATCGTTTTTTTTCGTGTTTTAGGGTCCCAATTTTAAGGAAAACAATCAAAAAAATTTATTAGTTTACAAAATAAAATTTCCTAAACATTATTTACTAAAGATACTTATGTATTTTTTCCCAAGGAACCCGATGAAACCATTTATTTTCGCTTTTGATCACCTCTTATATGAGAAAAATCGATTTTGTCGTGTTTCAGGGTCCCAATTTTGAGGAAATCCATTATAAAAGGTTATCAGTTTTCAAAATATGTTTTTCTGAATATTATTTACAAGAGGATCTTGTATATTTTTTCCCCAGAAATTCGACCACGTCTTATATGAGAAAAATCGAATTTTGTCGTTTTTCAGGGTCATAATTTTAAGGAAATCCATTATAAAAATCAAGACAATATTGAAAATATGAAAATATTGACAACAAACGCTTAAAGTAGCTACTCTGGATAGAAGGTCCGGATAGGAAATTCGTAGACATTTTTTAGTGTAGAAAACACCCCACCATACGGGTTTTTTTGTCATTTTGATCGAATAATAAAACGCTTCCAGGTCACCGTGAAGCACATTATGAGAACCCGGGGTAATTCCATGAATAAATAGCACAAAATATTACGCAAGGTCTCAGAAGTAAAAAATTTGTTTTTTTTCGAAAAACAACTTGAAAATAGATTATTCCTCGAATATGAAGGAATTCTGTAAATTTTAGAGAGTGTTATGCTATTTTAAAGTTTTTTGGTAAAATTGCTTTCCTCAGCCACCATTTTTGAGAGTCCCGTAAAACAGTTCTGAAAAAAACATTAAAAAAAAGGTTTTCAATGTAAAATTTGATGAGAAGTTCAAATTTTCAATCAGCTTTTGCCCACTCAGTGTCGATTCGCCGGAAAAATTAAATTTGTTCCCAACTTTAAGTGAAAATAAGCGTAAAGTTTCCCGCTAAAAAAGAAATTTTTTTTCCTCAAAACTTTCCGAAATTTCATTTTGTTAACGGAAAAAAATTTCCCGATTGTAATTTGATATATTGAATTTTTTTTTTCATATTGAATAAGATGTTTTGCATAACTTGTTGTGATGACGTTTTGATTTGGTCCAGGTATATGTTCTTTAAGTCTTTTTGCGAAAGTGCGTCCTGTTTGTCCAATAAACGCACAATCACAATTACTACATTCAATTTTATATATTCCACTTTTGGACTCTAATTCAGTTCGTTTTGTTTGACGCAATATTTTTTGTATCTTGTTTTCTGTCCGGAACGTAATTTTTATATTTAATTTTTTAAATATTTCAGTTAAATTTGGTGCCGTAAAATTACCGTATGTAGATGATATATATTTTGCATTGTTTTTTGGTATATCTGGATGTCTTTTCTTATGCTGTTGTTTTTTGATGAGTTCATCTATAATATTGCTATTATAACCATTGGCAATGGCAATTGAATTCAATGGCCACTGAAGATTATACTAAAATATTAAATAGTTTAATAAATAATAGTAAATATATACTAAATAAAGCCGATAAAATATATTTAAAAACAATAAAACCAAAAGCACCAAATTTAACAGGTTTACCACAAACTCAGAAAAAAGAAATACCAATAAGACCATTAACAGACAATACAACTCATCCAGGATTTAAATTATCTAATAAATTATACAATATCATAAACGATAACATTTATTTTAAACAAAATTTTAGTATAGAAAGCAACATGAATTCATTAAAAACATGTCTCAACACAAAAATTTCACTTCTTTCAAAATGATTTCTTTAGCTATAGTAAATTTATATACAAATGTTCCAATTCCAGAAACATTGCAAATTTTAAAAAATAATTTAATTGATAACAAAAACAATAATAATCTCAGCACAGAATATATCGATGAATTAATTAATTTTTTAAAAGTATTACTCAGCCAAAATTACTTCACATTCAATGATGAATTTTTTAAACAACCAAATAGTCTAGCTATTGGATCTCCCTTATCAGGACTTTTAGCAGAAATATATTTAAATCATTTTGAACAATTTTTTCAAGCACAAATAAATATAGCAATACCATTAAATTTTATAATAGACTAGCAAAAGTTGGAGTTGGGGCTCCGCCCCCTATGTCGCATTGACTTCTATTTGTGTTGCTTAAAAAAATCATTTTTTACTGCAAATTTATAATTATGCAAACACGTTCAGATTTTTCAGATGAGGCTCAGTCCCTCCTGTTCACATTTACTTCAATATTTTTCTGTTGCTTAAAAAAATTTTGTTTCACTACAAATTTATAATTATGCAAACACATTCAAACTATTCAGAGCAGCGTACTGAGTAGGTGAAACATTAATGAAAAATTATAGGTTTTGGTTCGGCGGTACTTAAGTCATTAGGGTACAGACAGACAGACAGACAAATAAATTTTTAAATATATAAAGTATATAGTATATAGAATCAAGATATGTATATATAGATGGTTCTAAAATTTACTGAATCAAGTAATACCAATTGCGACATTAAAATTTTATCATATTTTTCAGATATTTCACTTTTTAACAAAAGGTTATTACTCCAATTAAAGAATAAGGAGTATAGTTTGTCAGAATTATACAATAATATATATATATACCGGCTGCAACGCAATAGGTACTATCGAAATGGAGTTCTTCGATAGCTATAGCCGCTATGCTTACTATAGTATATACACGCTATTATATACTATAGTATAGCGGCTATATAGCGGCTATAGCTATTGAAGAACTCCGTTTCGATAGTACCTATTGCGTTGCAGCCTGTATATATGCATAACACTATGTATACTATAAGCTATTCATATGCTAATGTTTCATTAATATAATCGTAGATGTCTCTACACTAATTATACGAATCATTAATTATGCTATCTCTACTTTCTCCCACGCAATCCCTTTTAGTTCCTTCCAAGCCTCCGACAATCCTTTTGTACCGTTACAATAAATATTACATAATACAAAGTATCTCTGTCTCACTTTATTTAGTTAACCAATTATTATTAACATTCTGACAGGTTATTGGCCCAGATTCACGCATTGTTTATAATATTTTAACAAAATTTTTAAATAAATTTAAAATAAATTTAAAAATTTTTACAAAAAAAAAAAAATAATTGGTGATAAAGTGTTAAAGTGTAGTTCAAGTGAAGTCAAAAGTTAAAAAGTCAAAAAAATGGAAGCCAAAATTGAATCTACTTCACTATTAAGCGTACCCGTGCTAACAGGTGTAAACTACTCAGCCTGGTTATTTAGAATACAATTGTATTTAGAAAAGGTGGGATCGATCGAGGCAATCAATAAACCTCAAGCGGAAATCGATGCGTTAACGGGCGACGCCCTAACGGCCTTCAAGGCTAAAGACGCCAGTGCCAGATGCGTCATCGTGCAATGTGTAACAGATAAGCACATTGACTATCTAAGGGAATCAAGAACGGCAAAGGAAATGATGGAGGCTCTAAAGTCAGTATTTGAAAGAAAGAGCGCACTTTCGAAAATGTATGTAATGAAAAAGCTCTTAAAAATGAAATTTAAAGATGGCGAAAGTTTACAAGAGCATTTTGTAAAAGTAGAAGTGCTGCTAAGGGAACTAGAGTCCCTACAAAAGTAAAAACTAGAGGACTCTGACAAGATATGTTTTCTCTTACTATCGATGCCTGAGTCATATGACGGTATAATAACGGCAATTGAAACGTTGAGCGACGACAAGCTAACGTTCAGTTTCGTAAAGGGGCGTCTGCTAGATGCAGAACTAAAACGGCTGGAAAATAGCAAAGAGCAAAAATTGGAAAATACAAAAGAAAGCTCTTTTTCAGCAACAAGAGAAAATAAGTGTTATGAATGTGGTGACCCTCGCCATTACAAATACGACTGTCCCAGATTACAAGGGAGAAATGAAGGAAGTGAAAGAAGAGAAACAACATATCGAGGAAGAAGCAGAGGCAGATATCAGCGTGGTGGAAGACACGCCAGAGGCGGCAGAGGTCGCGGCTCTCAACGACAAGCTCACACAGCAAATGGTAATATAAATGATGCAGCTGCCGGTAATGAAGAAAGTATAATTTTTGTGGCAGTCGATAATACAGTTCTCTGTACAGCAGATGAAGGTAACGATAAAATAAACTTTATTTTAGATAGTGGCGCTACTGACCACTTAGTATCTGGTAAGGAAAAGCACAATATAGTAAACATTAAGAAATTAGAACAGAAAAGGATCATAAAAGTAGCAAACGGAGAGTTAATGTTTGCATATGAAAATGGGAGTTTCTGTCTGCATGATCCCAAAACCAAAAAACAAATAAATATAACAGTACTGATAGTAGAAAAACTAACATTCAATCTACTATCAGTAAAGAAGCTGACAGCGACAGGCAACTCCGTGACGTTCTCAGCAAAAAGATCCTACATCGAGAACAAAAATAAAAACTTTATTCTAGATTGCCAAGACAAAGGAAACCTCTATATTGTTACTTTAAATATTTCCAGATCACATTGCAATGCAGCGGTACAAGGCAAAGGGCCAAATTTGTGGCATCAAAGGTTAGGGCATCTGAATCACGCAAGCTTAAGGCGGTTGGGTCTACCAACATCCGCAGAAGTTTGCAGTCCATGTCGCAAAGGAAAGGCCAAAAGAATACCGTTCAAAGAGGTTCCTCGACCCAGGTCAAAAAGAATAGGAGAATTATTGCACACAGACATCGGAGGTCCAGTAAGCACACCGACCTCAAATGGAGAAGTTTATTATCAGACGATTATCGATGACTTCTCGCATTTCACCACGGTTTATCTCCTGGAAACAAAGGGTCAGGCAAGCGAAAACCTAATGGACTATGTAAGAATGTTAAGCGCACAAGGATATAAATGTGCAAAAATTAGGTCAGACCGTAGAGGAGAATTCAACGCAAACAAGCTGCTAGATTTTTGCAAATCAAGAGGTATAGCAGTAGAGCATACAGAACCCTATACGCCACAACAAAATGGGGTAAGTGAAAGGGTTAATTTCACTCTTTTAAGTAAGGTTAGGACATTATTAGAAGAAACCAAGTTGCCAAAACACCTTTGGGGCGAAGCAATAAGGTGTGCAGCATACCAGTTAAACAGATCTCCAACAAAAGCTTTGAATGGTGAAATACCGGCTGAAATATTTCATGGCAAAATAGATCTGAAAAACTTGAAAGTTTTTGGAGCAAAGGCATGGGCTTATATATTGCCTACTCCACAAGATAAACTGGATCCAAGAGCAGAAGAGTGTATAATGGTTGGATATGGTAAAAATGGATACCGTCTATGGGTTCCTGAAACAGATGATGTCATCATATCTAGAGATGTGACGTTTGACGAGCAAAACTTTATATACGATCCAAGCCAGAAAGAGAAAAACGTAAATGAAACAAGAATTCAAGAGTTTTATAAACCACAAAAATAAGGACAACCAAGAAGTATCGCTGGATCAACTTAGAGAAGAAATTTCAGATACGGAAAGCGAAAACAGCGATACTGGCGGACAAGAATTCTTCAGTCCAGATAGCTCATCAGAAGATGAAGCAAATAGTAAGGCAAGTACACAAGAAGTTACAAAAACTAGAAGTGGAAGAGCGGTAAAACTTCCTAAAAAGCTCACCGACTATGAGACTTACACAGCGTATCGTCTAAGCGCTGGTGATCCAGAAAGTTATAACGAAGCAATAAAAGACCCAGAGTGGCATGGTCCAATCCAGAAAGAAATAAAAGCACTTATTCAGCATAAAACATGGATATCAACAGTTCTACCAAATGGCCAAAAAGCTCTAGGAACTCGTTGGGTTTTCAGAACAAATCCAGATGGGACCAAGAAAGCAAGGTTAGTTGTAAAAGGCTATGAAGAAGATTTAACCTCTCCAGTCTATACTCTCTATACTCTCCAGTCGCAAGAATGCCAACTGTAAGGTTAATTTTATCAAATGCACTTCAAAACGATTGGGAAATTCTACAACTGGATATCCCATCAGCATTTCTAAATGGCAAAGTTAAGAAAGATACATACATTAAAATACCACAAGGGGTCAAAAATGAAGAAGGCAAAGTATTAAAATTAAACAAAAGTCTTTATGGTCTCAAAAGTGCTCCAAGGGACTGGAACGAGACCTTAAACGATTTCGCACAAGAAAATGGCATGAAAAGATCCAAGAGTGACTTCTGCCTATACAAAGGCAAGGATGTATGGATGCTAGTATGGGTGGATGACTTCTTAGTAACTGGTAAAATCGAAGCCATCAAAAAGTTTACAGAAAAACTAAAAATGAAATTCAAAGCGAAAGTACTAGGTTCAGTAAGTAACTATCTTGGACTTGAAGTCACAAGAACAGGAAATGAAATCAGAATATCTCAAAGCAAATTCATTGAGAAAATGCTCAAAAAGTTCAACATGGAAAACTGCAATGGTCACAAAGTGAGTACTCCAATGGTACCAAATTTTCAAGTAAACAAGGACGATGTAATAGATGAAAGTATACCATACAGACAGCTAGTGGGATCACTCATATACATTTCATCAATTTCACGACCAGACATAACATATGCTACATCCTTTTTGAGCAGATACTTGCATAAACCATCACAACATTTATGGACAGCAGCAAAACGCATTTTGCGTTATTTTAAAGCAACGAAAGATTTGTCACTCACATACACCAGGTAAAATCATAATAATATTGTAGCATACTTAGATGCTAACTGGGCAGCAGACAAAGTAGACAGAAAAAGTGTAAGCGGTTCACTTATTTTTCATTCAGGAAATGTAATAATGTGGTCATCTCCAAAGCAAAATACAGTCGCCTTATCAACAGCAGAATCAGAATATGTAGCAGGAGCTCAAACCTCGGCTGAGATATTATACTTAAAAAATGTCTCCAAGGACCTGACAGCCAACAAGAGACCAACAAGCAAACCAAATTTACTAGTGGACAACCAAAGTGCAATCAGCATGGTAGACAGCTATGACAACAGCAGCAGGTCCAGACACATCGACATAAAATATCATTTTATTAAAGACTTAGTTTATAAGAAAAAGTTGAATATTAACTATGTAAGCTCAGATGAAAATATAGCTGAAATTAAATTTGTAAATTTTAGAAATAAATTAAAAAGAAAATAAAAATATGTATATTCTAACTTTCTAAATTTTCAGTTTGTTTTTTATATATGCATCAAATAAAAATTATATTGTAAATTCTTGTCAAGTAAAAATTAGCTCTTTTATACTTATATATTCAAATCAAAGAAATTTTAACTTGAGAGGGAGTGTCAGAATTGTACAATAATATATATATATATATACATAACACTATGTATACTATAAGCTATTCATATGCTAATGTTTCTTTTATATAATCGTAGATGTCTCTACACTAATTATACGAATCATTAATTATGCTATCTCTACTTTCTCCCACGCAATCCCTTTTAGTTCCTTCCAAGCCTCCGACAATCCTTTTGTACCGTTACAATAAATATTACATAATACAAAGTATCTCTGTCTCACTTTATTTAGTTAACCAATTATTATTAACATTCTGACATAGTTAAAATATAAAACATTACAGAGTCGTTACTCCAATTTTCAAAATATTTAATTTTTCCCAACGATAGTAAACATTTTTTTATTTTAACTTTATTTTAACACCGGTATTATGTAATTTCTTTCATTTTTTTGAGCCTCATGATGAAACAAATAGACACACAGGCACACAAATAAATTATTAAAAATACCATAAAAAATAAAAAAATGAAAAAAATATTTTTAACCAGCTTGAAAAATATTTTATAAAATTTTAAAGATACCTCCGTTTTGAATAAAAATTTAGGAGAATACGTAAAAATTGGTGCAGAATCGAATAGTACAAATAGTACATACTTGTGACACTAAAATTTGTCGATAGTCGCGAGATATTTTAGTTTTTTTCAAAATTTTTCAAAATTTTATCAATTTCAAAATCACTAAAAATTAAATATCTCAAAAACTACGATAGCTGAGCAGAAAATCTATAGCCTATGTCACCCGCGGACTTTTTATCTTTATTTTGACACCGATTTTATGTAATTTTGTTCAGTGGTTAGACCCTGATGATGGAACACACACACACAGACACACAGACCCACAAATAAATTTTCAAATATATATAGTAGTTAGATAAGATAAGATAAGATATGTCGATGATACTTTTATTCTAATACAAGGCTCAAATAGACAAATAGAAAGCTTAAAGAATTATTTAAACAGCATAAACAAAAACATACAATTTACTTTAGAAATTGAAGAAAATAATTCCATAAATTTTCTAAATTTGACTATATATAAATCAAATAATGAATTTAAATACAAAATATACAGAAAACCAACAACTTCTGATACAACCATTCATGCAACATCTCGTCATCCATATTCACAAAAAATGGCTGCATATAATTCACTTATACACAGATTATTAACTATTCCTCTAGAACCAGATGATTTAAACATCAGAAAGAATTAAACATCATTAAAGAAACTGCCATTGCCAATAGTTATAATAGCAATATTATAGATGAACTCATCAAAAAACAACAGCATAAGAAAAGACATCCAGATATACCAAAAAACAATGAGAAATATATATCATCTACATACGGTAATTTTACGGCACCAAATTTAACTGAAATATTTAAAAAATTAAATATAAAAATTGCGTTCCGGACAGAAAACAAGATACAAAAAATATTGCGTCAAACAAAACGAACTGAATTAGAGTCCAAAAGTGGAATATATAAAATTGAATGTAGTGATTGTGATTGTCCATATATTGGACAAACAGGACGCACTTACGCCAAAAGATTTAAAGAACATATACCTGGACCAAATCAAAACGTCATCTTTGAGATCATTCATATATCGCTCATTTTCATTTTTTTTGAAAAAATAGTGCCACGTTGTCGTATATACCGATTAAAGTAAGAAATTAAAAATTTTTTTGTCTTAAAGTTTGTTTTTAAAAAGTTGTTGACCATACACCATAAAAATTAACACAATTTTAAGTTGAAAAAAAAATTTGTGGCTAAAATATGACAAAAAAAACTTTACCGTTCCTATTAATAACTTAGTGTTTTAAGCAAAACAAGTGCATGGATTTTTATTTCATTTTTTTTAAAGTTTGTATTTCATTAAATTTTAGATGTACCAACAGATATTTTACCTTAAATTAATGTTTTAGATGCTATTTTCGTTTAAAATATGATCAAAAATTACGTATTTATTCACAAAAGCATAAAAATACTTTTATACCTCAAAAAATAATCGGTTAAAAGCACAATAATAAAAATTTTTTAATTATACTAAGTTTTTATGACAATAACAAGTCTCGCGGGTGAGACAGATTCTAGCGTCGTCTTGCTATCCGAGCCGCTTCGCAACAGGAACCAGCAATTCTGGTTAACCGATGACACAGGCCAAGGTGCTATATGGCTACGAGGTCGTGCTCAGACGTCTATGTCCCAACATGGAAAAGGCAACTGCCACGTCTGAGCAAAGTGCGGTGATACAACTTTCATTAGTTGTTATTTGTCACCGAATGACACTATTTGGGTGTTGACCGCAAAGCTGGCCTCATTGGAGGAAACGATAAGGGAAGTCTCTGGCAATATCATATTTGATGGGGACTTAAATGCCAGGGCCGTGGAATGGGGAATGCCAACCACGAACCGTAGGGGAACGTTGATCCTAGAGATGGCCGCTAGAACTGATCTGGTGGTCATGAACTCTGGAAACAATCCAACCTACGTAAGGCCAGGCTTTGGCGAATTGATCCCTGATGTCACTTTTGCCTCGGCCGGGCGGGCAGGAAGAGTGGGCGGTTAGAGTGTGATAGATAGAGCCAATGGCAGCGACCATAATTACATCAACTTCAAAGTGCGTGATAGGGTCGTTAATCGGCCGCCGTACTAGGCTGGAATGTGTCAAAGATGGACGAGGACAGATTTGTGGATTATCTTCGCAAAGAGTTCTCGTCTATCCCAGCCTGGCATGGAGGACCGACCACCCCGCGAGAGGCAGAGACTCTTGTCAAGAGGGTAACTGCTCTTCTGAGGGGAGCTTGCGATGCCTCTATGCCGCGTAAACGGCCCTAGAAGGGTAATAGAAGCGTGTACTGGTAGAATGAAGAAATTGCGGAGCTTAGACGGGTATGTCACGGTGCACGCAAAAGACGGCAAAGAGCGCATCCAGGTGGTGGCTCGGCTGATTCCCATCGATCTGCTTGCCTTGGAAAGGCAGGCGATCTGTAACCGTGAGGAAGAAGAGCGCGACGTAGCTTCTGTTCGCGCTCGCTTCCACACAATGGAATGCTGGCAGTATAGGTGGAATGGTGACCCGAGGGGACGTTGGACGCACCGCCTTATCATCGATTTGGAAAGCTGGATGAACCGTGATCATGGGGAGGTAGACTTCTACCTCACACAGTTTCTAACTGGTCACGGTTATTTCCGCGATATGCTTTTTAAGTGGCGCAAGGTGACATCTCCTTGCATTGCCCGGGCGAGCTGGATACCGCTGAGCACACCTTTTTTGGGTGTCCTCGCTTCGCTGAAGGGCGACCGCCCTTCGATGAATGGAGGCCTAAAGGAGTCGTCCCGGAAATGCTGCGCAGTACCGCTAACTGGTACAGTGTGGCAGAGTACGTACGGGCGACACTGATTAAAAAAAAGGAGGAAGGTTTCATCTCGTAGGAAAATCTCCTCCTTTATTGACAGGGTATGGCGAAGAAATGCCTTGGCTGCATTGTTTCCGGACCAAAGTAATACCTAAACAGGGAGTCCCGGTCTGGATTCTATGATATTGTCATAAATGCAGGAGGGTGCGGAGTTTAGTGGGTATTGTAATTCCTCCTCAATTGTGTATATCTGGGCAACCCCAGATACAAATTTGATGTTGAGTCCCACATAACCATACAGTACGCGGTGTATGGTATACATAAATGCATTCTCCTCGTCCTACGAAAAAGGCCCCTTCTTGAAGGGGTCCAAAAAAAAAAAAAAAAAAAAAACAAGATTTTTATACTATTTTTTTCAAATCTATTTTTGCAAAAAAAAATTAAAATGAGCCATATATACAAAACAAAAGAGGCCTAGGACAGAACCCTGGGGTACTCCTATATTTGTTTCACAAAAATCAGAGGTTGATGATTTAGACGAGACACATAATAGTGTACCACCTAAGTACGACCAGAACGATTGTAAGGAATTTCTTATTGCCGGTATGTTGATAGCGTCTATTAGTAGCATCTCTTTTTGATTTGAGTAAGCGGAGTTCTGTATGATATCTGCTTAAATAGTTTACACTATAGCTAATATCTGGCCTTGTACCTGAACTTATATATAAGAAGGCTCCTATAATATTTCTGATAATAATATTATTTATAATTTCTTTTGCTGGATCTAATTTTAAATTCATTTCCATTGGAGTGTTATACGAGTTACCATCTTCGATATTATATTTTCTTGCTAAAGTGTCTATATAATCTTTCTGGCTTAATATCATTTTATTATCTTTGTAATTATAATCAATATTTATTCCCAAGTAAGTTTTTACTTCACCTAGATCTTTCATTTTAAAATGCAATTAAATCATTTTTTACTTTTTGAATTTGGCGTTTATCTTTACAACAAATCAATAAATCATCAACAAATATTATTAAATAAATTTTTACTTCCTTAACTATTTGAGTGTATAAACAATACTCATATTTATGTTTTACAAATCATATCCCTTTTAAAAATTTATAAAAACATTCATACCAAGAACTTGGGCTTTCTCTTAAACCATAAAGTGCTTTTTCTAATTTATAGACTCTATCAGTATTATCTTCATAGCCATTAGGCTGTTTTACGTAAATTTCGGAAAATACCTTGCCGTTTAAAAATGCAGTCTCAAAATCCATTTGTTCTATACATAGCCCATTTTGACAAAAATAAGATGATAAAACTTTCAGTATTTGCATTTTAGCAACTGAAAAATAAATATCTTCTAAAATTTCTCTTTGTTAGAATTCTCCTTTCTCTTCCTTTTATAACTAATCTTGCTTTATACTCATTTTCTGATTTTTTTGTAAAAACCCATTTTACATCTAAAACTTTTTTATTTTCAGGTTTATTAACTAATTTCCAAGTTCCATTTTTTTAAGGATTTTAATTTCATTATTCATTGCAGTTACCCAAAATTTTTTTTCATAACTTTCTTTCGCTTCCTCATAATTTTTTGGGGTATCTGCACTACACTAGTTTACATATATATAATTATTCATAGCACAGTTTTCATATTTTGGATAGGGTTTTCTTTCTCTAGTTGACATTCGAAGTTGAGGGATTTCAATAGGAATACATACCTCTCCTTTTTCTTCAAAATTTTCTAGTAATCTTCAATTTTTTCACTACTATTTTTAACATCGCCAATTAGATTTATATAATTTTCCACAACATCTACGTGTCTAGCTACTACCATTTGATTATTTATTAATACTTGATATCAAACATCACTATATCCAAGAAAAACACCAAGAATCGCTTTTTTATCCCATTTAGATTTACGTTTTTCTTCAGGAATGCGTACAAAAATTTTGCTACCATACATTTTTAAATATTTAGCATCAGGTTTATTTCCAAACAATATTTCATAAGGCGTTTTTTTTTTAAAGTATTTGCCAATAAACTATTTTTCAAATATGCAGATGTCCAAACAATTTCGGGCCAAAATCTGTTATAGACTTTTGCTTCAGTTAATAAGTACCTTGAAGTATCCATTATTGAAAGATTATATCTTTCAGCTGTGCCATTCAAATCGTGAACATAAGATGGACATGCATTTAGCTGAATTCCTTTTTCTCTAGCTAATCGATAAATATTTTGATTCATATTTCAGTCCTATTGTCACATCTCAATTTTTTTATTCTTTTTCCTGTTAAATTTTCTATTTCATTAATATACTCAACAAAACATTTATAAACCTTGTCTTTAGATCTGATAGTAAAAATTTTAGCAGCTTTACTACAATCATCAATAAATGTTAAAAAATATTTTTCTACGTTTAAACCAGTTGTACTATGACGGCCATTTAAGTCAGCATGTACTAACTCTAAAATATCCTTTGCTCTACTTCTATTATTTTCAAATGGCAAGTTATGCATTTATGTTAATACAAATTTTATACTTCATGTAATCAGATTCTAACGCAGATGGCACACTTTCTAGCAAATTATCTCTACATATAATATTTAAGTGATTAAAATTTACATGACCCGATATACGATGCAATTTTTCTTTTAAAGTAATTTCATCTGATTTATTTTTAATATTTAAATTTGCTTGCTTAACTTTTTCTATAAAACCTTTTATCCAATATAATTTATTTTCTTTCCACACAATAGCAATTAATTTATTATTATTCAAATTGTAAATTTTTGAAGTATTATAAATTGAAACAACTTTATTATCATTATTTTTATCCGATATTTTAGAAAGACTTATCATATTTTTTTCCATATCTTTAACATAAAAAACATTTTGTGATTTAACAGTCTCTAGTTTATCCTAAACTTTGAAATCGCAAATTACATTACTAACTTTTGTTGCTTTTAATAATCTACCGTCGTCAATCTTAACTTTTACTGGATTATTTAAAACAATAAATTCATTATAATACTCATCATTATTAATTACGTGGTCTGTACAGCCAAAGTCTAATAGCCAGTCTATTTCAATTTTATTATCCGTATTAAAATTAAAATTTTCAGTATTTACCAAATTTTATTGCATTGATTGCAAGACTGTTTAAAAAATCTATTTTCTTATATTAGAAGTATGGGTGGAGGTAACGACCATCCTTCAGCTCTTGATTTTTGCTACAGGTTAAAGTAGTACATCCTTGAAAAGCACTGCAATGACATACTTTCAAAAACAAAATATGCAGAAGACATCGACATTCCTCTAATAGGACTAAAAGAAGCTGATTTGAATAGTTCCAAACTCCGAGATAATTCTAAGCCGAATAACTTTGAACAAGAAACTGAAGATGAGTTTCTATTAGAGTTCTATCACGACCGTGCTGAAAATGAAAATGCTGCTGAACTTTTTAATGAAGACGAAGGGATCATTCATAATAATTTTGAAAATTTTTTAAACGAAAATTATAAAAATATTTTTACAAATCAAAATGAAGAAGAATTTATAGTTGAAAATGATGAACGCAAAAATGTAGAAAATAATAGCTTACCCAATAATAATAAAGGTATAGTTCTTTTTTTTTACTTATAAAATACATTTATTTTTATTAAATAATTTATTTATTTTAATAATTTATTTATTTATTTTAATTAAATAAGATATAAAAGTAATACTACATACTGTTATAAAACTTTTTAAAAAACAAAAAAAATTAACTGCAGCGAATAGCTATATTGAGCCGTGAAGATCTACAACTTAACGGTATCAGCAAATGGAAAAAAAGGATGCAATCCTATGACGGTAGTAACTAACTGCTGATAGACATTATACTTCATTGTAGTCTAGTAATGCTGTTACAAATAAATATAACTACGTTTTTCTTTAAGCAATTACAAGTAGCTTGCATATATTTTTAATAATTTTTTTATTAGTATATTCTGGTTATAAGTTATTACAAACAGTAATTTTTTTTTTACCTGTGAATTCAACTTTATTTTTTGCGTAATATTTTGTTTCTAAGTATCTTAGTTTTTTTGAGTTTATGCAACTATGAATTACATTCTTTGCATGATTAGATGCCAAGAAACTGATTATAATAGCACAAAATTTAAATTGCACTTGCACCTTTTTTACAATAATTTATTTGTAATTTTTTTCTTTTATTTAGTAGACGACTATTATAGAAAATTCAGATTTTATCAATTTATAAATAAATTTTATCCGTTTATAAATGTGTTTGATAATTTTTTAATAATCATGATTTTTAAAATTTGTAGATACAGCTGAAGAGGAAAGAGATGTTAATCAAAATATAAAAGACTATATTCAATAACAATCTTTAATCTATACTTGGGGGTTCCTTGATGCTAAATTTAGATTTAAATATCCAGAATTAGGCACAAGAATAATGGAACTGGAAGAAAATGCTATTCCAGAATATGAATGGTTATCAATTTATATATAATGGATATTTAAAGTGCCCATCAGAAAAATGAATGGCAGCAGGAAAAATAATAGAAAAAAATTTTTTGTCTGTTCACGGTCCATCAAAATTAAGTAAAGAAGCTTACATTTTTACAAAAGTGACTAATATGGCTTATAATGAAATATTGTTTCACAAAAAATCAACATTCCGGAAGAAGTTGTTAGATATATTGTGGTAACTAGAACATACATTAGAATAAGACGCTGGAATATGCAAATTAAAGAAGAGATTGAAGAAAAACTATATGCAAGAAGATTAGAAAACTTTAATCAAAAAGAACAAAAAATTAATGAATTAAAACACGAAAAAAAAACATGCTGATAAAAAAATAGACAAATTTATTCACTAAATTACGCTTTAGGTTTAAAGTGTAATTTAACGCCAAAAATATTGTACATTTAATCAGGATTTGTTTTTAAAATTAAAATTAATTTGAATTTTGTTGAACTAACACATTAGTTAACAAATTTTTGAGTATTATCAAACATAAAATTTAAATTAATAAATTAAGTAAATAACTTCAGTTATTTAAATTACACATTATATATGAAAGATCCTATTTTTACTGTAATTATTAAGATATTTAAAATTTATAAGCTAATAAATAACTTTGAAAATTTACAGTTTTCGTTTTTATTTTTTTCATTTTATTTGCAACAACTTGTAGAAATGTATATATATTTAGCAAAAACTATTTTAAAAATCTGCGTCAACATGGCGGAAGCTTGAGGGAGCATTCTTATTGGTTTTTAAAAAAATCGTGCGCTTTGCTCTGCCTTCTAAAGAATGTTTATGCTATTGGATATGTGTATAAGAGTAAAATTATGTAGAGAAAAATAAGAATTTAAATGAGTCAGTTGATATAGAAATGTAAAAAAGTTAAGATGTATTAGAAGATAAATAAATATAATTTTGATTTGTTATAATTAACATAAGAGTAAAATTTATTTATTGATCCACAACCTTGATTTTCCTAACAATAGCAATTGCTTCTTTGTCACTGTTTTAATGGTTCCGGTTTCTCAGTGCTACCATTTTTAATAATAAGAAATTCTGGGTCCTAAAACTCCAGCTGCAATCAGATTTTTAGAAAAGGATTTAAAAAGTACACTCTAAAAATGTATTGCATGAAGTCTCAAGTAATTTACTAAAATTTTTACCCAGCTATTATGAGGCTAAAAATTAATTTAAATTAAAAAAAATTGATTTCATAATGATTTGTAAGATTTAATTCAAAATCTTAGAATTTGCTTGTATTTTCAAGAAATATATTTTTACAGTGTAAGCTCTAAAAAATTTTGTCTAAAACTTTCATAATAAAATATGAAAAAAGATTCAGACGTGGATGGGTCAAAGGAGTCAATGGACCTCCACCTCTCAAAGTTCAATTTTTTTTAAATTAATATTATTTCTTCGTTTATCCCAAATTCTATAACACCAAACACTTATTTTGAACGCCAGCGTAAAAAATATGCGTTCAAATAAAAAAAAAGCTATTTTAAAGGCAATATAGGCTTATTGGCGATAAGGCTCAAGTTTTCCTTCATGCCTCTTAAAAATAAAGCTATGGAATTTTTATATTCTCTTGGAAAAATTTATTTCGTCTATTTCTTTGTAAAAATGAAATATTTTTTTATGAATTATGTATTGGTTAAAACAAATATGGGATACGGGTTCATATACGTCCTTATAAATACTATGAGATATATCAAGAAATAATACGAAAGAATAATATTATTCCAGCTAAATTGGCAGGCATAAAAATAATTATTGATTCCAAAAAACAAATAAGCAAATAGATTATGGAGATAACTTTTAAAACTCTTGACCAAAATTATCATTTGGATACAGTGATGGTATTATTCAGGGATTAAATAACTACTTTGAGAAATACGCCTACCTTGCAGAACAAAACAAAATGATATCCTATAAAGAGATATTTTTCTTTCTTAAAAATTATATTGTTTACAATACAACTTAAAAATAGATTATTCCTCGAATATGAAGGATTTCTATAAATTTTGAAGGGTGTTATGCTGTTTAAGTTTTTTTGTAAAACTGATTTTTACAGCCACTATTTTTGAAAGTCCCGTAAAAAAGTTCTGGAAAACATTAAAAAAAAAAGGTTTTCAATGTAAAATTTGATGAAAAATTCAAATTTTCAATCAGCTTTTGCCCACTTAGTGTCGATTCGCCGGAAAAATTAACGTGGGGGACTATCACCGTTGCGTTTGCCCATGGCAACAGAAAATTTGACCATGCAAATGACTAAAAAAATTAAGATTTTTAAAAAATTAAGATTTTTTTATGGTCAAATTTTCTGATGCCATGAGCACACGCAAGGGTGCTGGTTTCCCACGTTAATACTGGATGTTTTTTAACATATTTATGATAACTTAGAACATATATAAACCCTGTAATTTTATGTTCGATCAAACAAAACATTGAGAAAAAGTAAAAAAATCTCAATTTTTCAGTTACCTGCATGGTCCAATTTTCTGATGACACGAGTACACGAAAGAGTGCTGGTCCCCTGCGTTAATACTGGATGTTTTCTAACATATTTATGATATTTTCAGCCTTATGTTATGATCCGACAAAAAATTGAGAAAAGTTAAAAAATCTCAATTCTTTAAAGCCACCCGCATGGCCCAAATTTTTGAATTAAAAAAAGTAATAATAATTACTTACTAAAAAATACACTATAGTAAACTATTAAGACTACTACAGGTATATAATCAAAAATTTTAAAATGAATTTAGAAATAATTACAATAAAAAGTAAGAACTCGTTACGAATTCGTGATGAATTCGCGAAAAATAAATGTGCCTATTGGGAATGTTATATCTATTGAGACGGTTACCATATAACCCCTACATTTAATAAAAAAATATACTATAAACAAAAAGATGTTTATGTAGTAACCCTCTCACGGCACCCATACCAATATAAAGTTATAAATAAGTGAGAGAATCTCGCGCATACAATATAGTCAGCTGATGCGCGCGCTCCTCTCTATAGAAATAACATTAGATACATATATAGTACAAAGTATTACTTTTTTATTTTTTATTTTTATTAATTAAAAATTAATTAATTTGTTTAAATAAATATATTAGAATTAAGTATAAAGAATAGTGAATCGTGTGATATTAACTATTAATAAACAAACATATAGGAAGTGTAAGAAACCAAGCTCCAAAATTATTATATTTTCTTTTCTTTTTTAATAGTATGTCGCGCACTCTCTTATACATTGTAAAGATAGGCACGACAAACTATAAATAGCGAACGATTTCTACAATCGTCCTGATTTGCTCTGTGTTCATTGCACAAGCAAGTTATCTAGTGCCCGCTTGGTATTCCACGGCTCCTCTAGGTAATTCTGCCTCTTGGTAAAGTACGGGTTGGGACTACGTCGAGCTGGCATTCCTCTCGATATAGTCAATCCACTCATACTCCCAAGCAGTACAATTCTTAGAGTTGGTATTCCACTCTAGGAGTTCTCATCGGGAAGAAGACGGGTTGGGACAACGTCGAGCTGGTATCCCTCTCGATTTTGTCAATCCACTCACATTCTTCTGTTTGGTTTATTAGGGTTGGTAGTCCACTCTAGAAACCTGGTTAGTAGAAGAACGCGGGTTGGGACAACGTCGAGCTGGCAGTCCTCTCGACTTTGTCAATCCACTCATATTCTTCAGGTGGTGCTTTTTGGGGTTGGAAGTCCACTCCAGGAACTTCTTAAGGGTAGATCTCAAGCTGGGACATCTCAGGGTTGGTAGTCCACCCTAAGCGGTCAATCCACTTGAATCTCCCTTGTAACGCATGTATTTAGTGGCTTTGGCTGTTGGCTTCGCTTTTATACATTTTTTTTTATATATTTAGTTTATTTTGCACTTGCTTAGTAATTATCTTTTGCATTATATTTTTTTTTATTATTTTATAAATAATTTAATTTGTATCTCTGCTTATATAATATTTTGCATTATATACATTTTGGCTTGCTTAAAGTTTGCATTATAAATAATTTGTAATTATTACTTACTCTTTTGTTAAATTTTATTTTATATAAAAATTGCTTGTATGCAAAACAATCAAAGAAATTTATTTTTTGTTTAATTATTATTATAAATCAATGACAAAGTGTAAACACAACGTAGACTTTTATATTCAATAAACTTTATTATTTTCGTTATTTTTCATAAATAATTAAGTGTACTTATTTATACCTAGTCCATCTACAGTGTATCCTATATAGTCAGTGTACGAAAAGAACCTCGACTATTCACCCCCCTGGGTGACCGTCTCACTATGTATCAAATTTTATTGTTGGGCAAATAAAAAATCATCTACATTTACTTATAAAAAAAAATAAATTATTGTATTTTTAAATAAATTTCTTTTCCTTTGCAAAAGTTTTTTTTTCCGGAAAAGTTAAAGAAAAATCTCTTTTTTGGTTCATGTATGTAAAGAACAGGCCCACCTTAAGTATTACTTCATTTACAGACTGAACTCCCGGCGAACTCGATTCAATAACTAGCTAAAAGCAATTGATGTAGGGCAATAGAAAATATAAGTGATTTGATGTCGTCATTATTTAAGTAATAGCACCCGTTATTGAAAAAGGGTAGATTTAAATGAAGTGAGGGCCATTTGTATGGTCGGGTCTTTAAAACTGCCCCAAAGTTTTTTTTTTCTGAAAGTACTATCATTTGAGCGAGGAATCACTAAGATAGGCTGTTTTTTTTTCAAAAGTCAATTTCTCAGATGCCTATAAGTGAAAAATCTTCTAACCAGGCTTAAAAATTTCCTTAAATCTTATATTTTTTGTCAAAAAAAATTTCGATGGGACACTGCTTTTTGGAAGCTCTAGATAAAAAAATAGCAGCTTTCAAAAGATCATTTTTTACAAATTTCAAATTTCCCGCCAAGTCACGTGACCAATCAAAAATCTGAAAAAAGTTTGGATTCCGCGCGAAATTTTACATAAAGATATAGGGTAACTGTACTAGAGCTCGGCCACCCCCCACTAGTCGGCCACCTTGCTCGTATTTGTGTAATTAATAATTATTTTTTTAAATAAATTGAAAAATAAAGTTAGAATATTGTTCTTATAAGTATTAATAATATTTGCGAATCAAAATTTTTGCTTTTGAACAAATTAAAATACAAATAAAAAAATAAAAACAAAACCATGCTCTCAGAAGAGCACTTTTCTTACGATTTGCTTTATGACTCGTGCCACGGGCCGACTACTGTTATTATTGAAATTTCAAATATTTTCTTTGTATGCGATGGGTAAAAATGCTATTATTATTAATTTGTATCATATTAAAATAGTTTATTACACTTAATAATTTAAAAACTGTAAATATTAAAGAATAATTAATAATTAAATATACGGTCGACCACTGGCTTCACTTTTTTCACGATTTTTAGTAGTCGGCATGTTCTAAAAACTCTTGTCACGGCAATATTTTTGACTCTATTTGTAAAGTAGATTAGTATTTATGCATTTTTATGATATTTCTTTAAAATTAACAATAATAAAGCAACTTTTTTATTAATTAAATTAGTTTTTAAAATACTTAAATCTAAATATTTCATATATGCTGCTTACTGCGCAGGTGTATTTTAAACTAGAGGGCGGGGTTCGGCACTAAATTTAAAAGTTATTTATTAAGTAAATATTATTTTGTTATAAACATAATAATTTTTAATGCTAATTTAAAAAATAAATTAACAGTTTTATAATTAAATATGATTAATTTTATAAAAACAGGTTTTTTTCAACAATTTTTTAAGAATATTCTAAAAATCATCTGTAGTTCGGTGTATGAATCTGAGCGGCCGACCACTAATGTACGTTCCCGCCCAATCCCCCGAATCACATTCCCCGAATGGACATTTCCCCGAAAGCCTTTTCCCCGCTGACCATTTCCCCGAATTCACAAAATGGACATTTCCCCGAATGTACTTTTTCCCGAAGTCTATTTCCCCGAAAGGAGTTTTACCCGAAATCAAATTACCCGAACGGTCTTTTTCCCGAAAATCCTAAAAAAAATAAAAAATTTTTTAATAACACATTCTATTATTATTAAGAGTTTATTTATTAGAATTTCATATTAAGGCTATTTACATAGTAAATTTATTATATTATTATTAAGAGTTTATTTATTAGAATTTCATATTAAGGCTATTTACATAGTAACGTTGGTTGTTGGATGTAATCTTACAATGTAATATTATTTACATGTAAATAATATTACATTGAAACATTACATCCAAGTGCATTTAAGTAATCTTTGTAACGCGCTACACCGTAATTTTGATATGATTCGACAATTTTCTTCACCCTTCTTTGAGTTTTCAGCCATTTTTTTTTTGGTTGATTTCTTACTTTCCTTCCGAGTGACAGCTCCAGTACTTGAATTTCGGTGTCTCCTTGCTCTTTTCTAAATTCTTTGATAGCAGAAAATATGTCCGGATGATTTTTTCCAACTATCAATCGAAATCATGTATGCCAGCCTTCGCTAGCGTTATTTGTTCTACTGTGGTCCGTCAAAGTGCTGGCATACTGATTCCAAATTGAAGGGCAATATCTTGGAGCAACTGCTGCACGGCGTCCCCGTGGTAACACACCATTTACGTAGGTGACATCAAAGTATTCCATAAACTCATCCATACTTTCAGGTGCACCAGCTTTCAATTGAGAAAAAATTGTGGCAACATCTCCAACCGGCACAAATACTAGAGCTGCCGTCATATGTGTATAACGTTTATTGCAATCCTCCTATCGCTTATATTTTTAATTTCGCTGGCCATACTTAAATATGATACAAAGATTTAAAAAGTTGTTTGTTTTGAATTTACAGTAACGTATTTCTTTTATTTTTTACTTTTTGGGAATGCGTTATTCGGGTAAATAAATTTCGGGAAAATAGACATTCGGGGTAATGGGTTTCGGGAAAATAGACATTCGGGGAAATGGGTTTCGGGAAAAAAGGCATTCGGGAGATTGGCTTCGGGATAAAAGTTTTCGGGTAAACGGTTTTCGGGGAATTGTCCATTCGGGGAATAGTATTCGGGGAAATGTACGGGAATCCTAATGTAAGCTTAGGTCGACAACCGGGGTTGGGTGGTCGACTACTAGTGGATATGCTGTTTTATTATTTTTTTCTTTTTATTAGCTAAACTATGTTTAAAATTTAATTTTTCACATTATAATTAATAACTATTAGGTATAAACAATGAACTAAATGCATTAATTCGGCAAAAAAAGTTTATTTAGTATATTTAAAGTCAATTCAAAGTTCACGGTGCGCTTAAGTGGCCGACTGCTAGTACACTTACCCTATCTTTTTATGTTTTTAAGAGCTTTCATGTTAAAACAATGAAATAATAAAGAAATTTCTGATTTTAATAATTTGGTATAATTTAAAAAATAAAGAATTCCTTTAAAAAATGAGATACTTTAATCTTTCAATTTAAAATTTCCCTACTTTGGGGCAGTTTTGAATACCCGACCATACAAATCGCTCTGACTTCATTTAAATCTACCCATATATGACACAAAAAAAAATAACGTTTCTTTATAATTTATTATTTATTGTTAAATTAATTAATTAAATTAATTTCGTTAATTTTTTTATAAGTTAGCATAAAATCTATCAAATGCATAAATCTTTTTATGACAATATTAAAACCAGAGACTTAGACAAAGTTTTAGATTAATGTTTTGTTGTGTTGTTGCTTAATTGAAATCCAATAAAAATATGTTGTTTCATACAAATTTAAACCACGAATTATTTAATAAATATAACTTTACTTTATTAATAAGTATTATTGTTAATTTATAATGTTTACACTACAAACTATTAGGACTAAAATCAGGCCCCTCTGAACATTATTTGATAATTTTTTATTTTGAGGCCTTAAATTCTCTAGATTAAAAAATACCTTTTAATAAATTACAAAATCACTAGCCAAATAACATGATTTATAATAGGTTTTGAAGTCACTAAGTCTATAGTACTAAAATAGTAAACGAAATACTAATACTAAAATGCTAGATTCTGTTAGTGTGGGAGACACTCTTCAAAAGAAATAAATTATCTGAGGGGTTGGACATAGCCTCTGCAATACTTTTTTAAATACGTTTCTGTAATTAATAATAATTATAACTTTACTGGGGACAGAACTACGCTCCTCTGATAGCTCTGAATATGATTGCATAATTATAAATTTGCAGTGAAACATGATTTTCTTAAGCAGCAGAAACAGAAGTAAATGAGATGCAGGGGGTAGGAGCCCCTCTTCCAACTTGAGCTACTTTATATATAAAGAAAACTTACTGTGTCTGCTTTTTTTTGTTTTTAATATTATGTTACGTATCCTGAGGTTTTACTGGGATACGTAAGTATAAATACTAATAATAAAAGTTTATCCAGGGGTATGAGTGCCACAGGGGTTTTATTATACAGTTAGGTTGCTATGTAGTTAGTTCAGTTGAATTACTATTGGTTTGAAAAAGATGCGAACCTCAAGTTTTTTGTAAATAACTTCGCCAAAAATAAAGATCAATTAATGGAATATAATTTTTCTAAAAATTTAACTATATTTTTATTAGAATCTCAAATGATTTTAACGCAAATATTTTAGAAGCGATTTTATTACAAAAAGAAAAAAAAACGTGAATTTTAAGAATATTTTTTTTACTCTTTGACTTTAGACCCAAAAAAAGTGTTGAAGGAATCATTTGTTTTTGACCAAAATTTAACCAGTGAGAAACACGCCTTTTTTGTGCACGATACTCTGTTTAAAATTTAAATATTGCAATTTGCAAATATTCTATGGGCTTCGTAACAGAGGACCTTCATCTCAGCAACCACTGATCGGATTTACTTCTTGATAAACTTTAATTCAGTTTGTCTCCAAATTGTAAAATAATAATATAATAATAATAATGATGATTATTATAAAATAAATATTATATGTTATAGTAGTATATATATATTAGGGCGACCCACGAAAAAAAAAAAGTACATTTTTTTCGGGTCTCACGTCAAAAACTTAAAATATACATGCCACAGACCACAAAAATTCAAACCTGAAGTTTTAAAAATTAATATTAAGCTAGCACACTTCAGTTTTGAAATTTTTGCAGGTTTTTCAATTTTTTAATTTTTCCCAGCATTTTCTGTAGACTAAAACGAGCTTTTAATTTTAATATTTCTATAAAATTTCTATAGTAAAATTTCCCGTAGAATACGAAAATATTACTTAGAAATAGCTTTGAATTAAATAGGATGCGCTAAAAGGTAAAATACGTGATGGCTCCGAAAAAAAATCTACAAAACTTTATTTCTTTTATGTAACCAGACGATTCTTAGTTAAGAATCGAAATTTTCATCAGACTAACTTTAGTAATTATTCCCGCAGAATCGATTAAGACCATGTACGCTTCAATCCGACCAGCCATTTCCGAGCTATAGACAAAAATAATGGGTGGATCACGTAAAAAATCATAAAATTTTTATTTTGTGCATCTTAAAAGGCAACTTTTAGTTTCAAAATCAAAATTTTCATCTGTGGAACTTGAGTAATTTTTTTCGTTGAATCGCTTGACACCATGCACGTTTCAATCCAACAAGCCGTTTCCGAGCTATAGCTAAAAATAACTGGTGGCTTACGAAAAATATCATACAATTTCTACTTTATTTATCTTAAAAGACAACTTTTGGTTTAAAAATCGAAATTTTCCTGTATCGAACTTCAGTAATTTTTTCCGCTGAATCGATTGGGACCATGCACGTTTCAATCTAACAAGCCGTCTCCGAGTTATAGCTAAAAATAACTGGTGGCTCACGTAAAAAATCATAAAATTTCTTATTTATTTAAATTAAAAAATAAATTTTGGTTTAAAATCTAAAATTTTTTTGGAGAAACGTTAATAATTTTCCTGCGAAATTTATTGAGATCAAGTACGTGTTGATCTGGCTAGCTAATTTAGCAATCGCCCAAAATAATGAGTGTTTTTAGGATTAAATGTGAATAAAATTTGTAATTTTTAAAGTAAAATTTGAATTTGCATACAAATTATCAAATTTTTTTATAGTAGTCCTTAAATTACTTTTTCTGTTAAATGATTAAAGAAAAAACAACTAAAAGAGATAACGGACTAGAAAATATATATTTTAAAATCTAAAAAATTAAGGCGAACATTCAAAAATGATTTTTAAATATAAAGATTCAAATATTTTTATAATAAGATAAAGGACGATCTGTGAATAAAAAATATTATTGTTAATAGTTAACCAGAAAATCATAAGTTTTTTTTTTTACTAATCGAAAAATTATAATTTTACTTTAACGCGTAAATATTGTTTGTTTATTTCTTAATCTTAAAAATAAGCTAAATATTTATGGGTTAAAATTTATCAAATAATACATTTGTAAAATTCACGCTTAAGAAGATAATTAATATATTTTTAAAAAAATTTAAGTTTTTCGTTATTATTAATAATTTTAAAAATTTAAATACATAAGAAAAAAGTTAGTTAATTGTCATTATTTTCAATCTTATATTTTTCAATAATTTTGACTAGATTTAACCTAATTTTTTAGAAAAAAAAATCCAAGAAGTTTGTTTGAAAGTTTTACGCTTTAGCAATGTGGAATATTGTTTCAAAAAAATTTTAAAGAAATTACAATTGATTTTTATAAGTTATTTAAGAAGTTAACGCATACTCTTTTCTTTATGTTAATTAATTTAGTATAAGTACAAAAAAAGTTATTAAATAAACAGAGGTAAATAAAAGCAAATAAATAATTTTAGTTTTTTTGGAGATAATTTATGCATTACAATATTTTTTTTATTTTTTTTAGAATTTCTATAAGTTTAGCATGGAAACCTTGAAAATTTGGCTTCTTGGAAAATGTTTTCCAGCTTTTAAGTCACAAAATGTACCCTCTAATCGTGAGGTTTTGCTCTTATTTTTTTATTATTATCAAGAACAAAAAAATACTATTCGTGAAACTAGTACGCATGTTGCAAATGAACTTATTGATTTGTGGAGCAAAAAAGGTATTATTACCAGACAAAAATATCATGTTATTAATCAAGTAGAAAAACTTTTTTTTAAGTGGAAAACGCTTCAAAAATTAAATAATAGAGAAACCAAAACAGAATTAGATAAAAGATCAGAATTTATAAAAATGACTTCAAATTTATGCGATATATCTCACGCAGATGCTATTAATTTAGTAAAAGATAAAAGTGTAATTAATTTTTTGAAAAAATCAAAAGAACCAGTATCAAGGAGAAAAAAAATTGCTGAAAAACCTAGTGGACAAAGAAAAAATTTAGCAAGAATAAAAAAATTTGATAGTATTAATGATTTTAATGTTAATGATTCTGCTGTTGATTCAGATACTAATATTTCTGATAAAAATGATTCGTTTGATAATGATTCAGATTGCGGATTATCTAATTATTTTAAAAAAACACTTAACATAGGAGATCAAAAAATAAATAAAGTTTCTTATATTAATGATCCAAAAGTGGTTGCTACGTTAGATAGGTGTAAATTTAGCAATGCTGAGGCAGCAATGGTCTCTTCTGCATTTTTGTCTGTATCGAATAAAAAATTAGCTAATTTAACTGTAAGCAAAAGCAGTTTTCAACGAACTAGAGCTAAAGTAAGAACGGAAATTTCTGAGCAAATTGATAAAAAAGATTTCAAAGCATACACCGTACATTGGGACGGTAAACTCATGCATGATTTAGATTCCAATTCAAAAGTTGATAGACTTCCTGTTTTAGTAACTAATGAAACTGAAGAAAAACTACTTCATGTATTTAAACTAAAGGATGGTACAGGTTCAACTATGTCTAAATCTATTTATTTTGCTCTTTGTGGTCATAAACTTGATAAACAAGTTTTAGGAATGTGTTACGATACTACTGCTTCTAATACTGGAGTTAAAAAAAGAGCCTGTGTTTTATTAGAAAATTTGCTAGGAAGAGATTTATTAAACTTAAGCTGTCGCAAACATATATTTGAAATTTTGCTAGAAGCCGAATTTAATGGTCACTTCCAAGAAACAAAAACTAGCCCAGATATTCCTTTTTTTAAAAAATTCCAAGATACTTGGAATGCACTTGATAAAAATAATTTTGAAACCGCAGAAAATGACGAATATATTATGAGTTTCATTGGGCTTGAGAAGAATAATATTTTATCATTTATTGATGGAATGTTAAAATTAAAAAAGCAACCAAGAGACGACTATGAGGAGTTACTTAAGCTAACTCAGTTAGTCCTTGGTGGATCAAATAATAATAAATTTCGTAAGCCAGGGGCCATGCATCGTGCTCGATGGATGTCTCGAGCTATATATATTTTAAAAATTTACCTATTTCGCTCTCAACTGCAATTAAGTAAAAAAGAACTTGAAGCGATAAAAAACTTAGTTGTTTTTATTATTTTAATATATATAAAAGCATGGTTTGAGGCATCTTTATTAATTAATTCTCCTTTAAATGATCTAAATTTATTAAAAAAACTCAACAAATTAAAAAATATAAAATCATCTATTGGATCTTATGCACTACAAAAGTTTGCTTTGCAGAGAGAAAATCATTTAGACTACTTGTCTCCAGAGCTAGTTTGCGTTTCCTTGTTGGATAAAAGGATAAAAATAACTGATAAAAAATTAATTGCAAAAAAAATTAACAAAGTTCAAAATAATCAAGATTTAAATAAAATAAGAAATGACAGGAAATTAAAAGCATCAATTACATTAAATGACAAATTTGACAAATTAAAATTACATGATTTTATAACTGAAGAGAGCTGGAATTTTTTTAAAATAATAAATATAAATCCTAGTTTTTTAAAAATAACTGATCCCAATGAATGGGATAAAAATGAAGACTTTTTACTTTTTGAAAAAATCGTAAAGAATCTTAAAGTGACTAATGACGCAGCAGAGCGTGCTGTTGTTCAAGTACAGTTATTAAATGGACAAATGACAAAAGATGAAAAGCAGTTCCAGAGTATACTGAAAAATTCAGCCCAGAATCGGAAAGATGTCAATTGTAAAGTTAAATCTATGGAAGAGTATTTTGAAAATAAAAATTGATCTATATAATTACATCAGATAAAAATTTTTTTTTAAATACTATTATTTATTATTAAAATTGAAGAGTTTATAACTTGTTATTAATATTTTAAGAATATATATAATCAAATAATAATAAAATATAAAATCATTAATGTTTTTACAGATTTATGTTTTGTTAAATATGATGCATTTAATTAAAAATTATTTTAATTTTCAAAATAAAGTATTTATAAAAAAATATAGTAAAAAATTAATATTTATTTATATAAATTTATTTACCTAATTAAATAATTTATCTTGATTTTTTGTATTTAATTTTAATTATTTTAGCCTAAACATTTTTTTAAGTTGCTACGTTAAAAAAATTTGATAATTTACATGACTCATTTCTTACATTAAAAAATACGAATCGTATTATTTTTTTATGTGAACCACCCTTTATTTTTAATTATAGCTCAAAAACGGTTTATTGAATCAACGCATACTTGGTTTAATTAATTCAGCAGGAAAAATTACATAAGTTTTTATCTTAAAAATACTATAATTAAACTAAAAGATGTCTTTTACAAATTTTATTCACATTTAATCCGAAAAACACTCATTATTTTGGGCGATTACTAAATTAGCTAGCCAGATCAACACGTACTTGATCTCAATAAATTTCGCAGGAAAATTATTAACGTTTCTCCAAAAAAATTTTGGATTTTAAATCAAAATTTATTTTTTAATTTAAATAAATAAGAAATTTTATGATTTTTTACGTGAGCCACCAGTTATTTTTAGCTATAACTCGGAGACGGCTTGTTAGATTGAAACGTGCATGGTCCCAATCGATTCAGCGGAAAAAATTACTGAAGTTTGATACAGGAAAATTTCGATTTTTAAACCAAAAGTTGTCTTTTAAGATAAATAAAGTAGAAATTGTATGATTTTTTTCGTAAGCCACCAGTTATTTTTAGCTATAGCTCGGAAACGGCTTGTTGGATTGAAACGTGCATGGTGTCAATCGATTCAGCGTAAAAAATTACTCAAGTTCCACAGATGAAAATTTTGATTTTGAAACTAAAAGTTGTCTTTTAAGATGCACAAAATAAAAATTTTATGATTTTTTACGTGATCCACCCATTATTTTTGTCTATAGCTCGGAAATGGCTGGTCGGATTGAAACGTACATGGTCTCAATCGATTCTACGGGAAAAATTACTAAAGTTAGTCTGATGAAAATTTCGATTCTTAACTAAGAATCGTCTTGTTACATAAAAGAAATAAAGTTTTGTAGATTTTTTTTCGGATCCATCACGTATTTTACCTTATAGCGCATCCTATTTAATTCAAAGCTATTTCTAAGTAATATTTTCGTATTCTACGGGAAATTTTACTATAGAAACTTTATAGAAATATTAAAATTAAAAGCTCGTTTTAGTCTACAGAAAATGCTGGTAAATAAAAAAAATTAAAAAATTGAAATACCTGCAAAAATTTCAAAACTGAAGTGTGCTAGCTTAATATTAATTTTTAAAACTTCAGGTTTGGATTTTTGTGGTCTGTGGCATGTATATTTTAAGTTTTTGACGTGAGACCCGAAAAAAATGTACTTTTTTTTTTCGTGGGTCGCCCTAATATATATACATATAAACATCTTTCTAATTTTATATTTTCATGTATAATAATTGTTGTAGATCCCTGAAGAGGAGCAAGATTTTATGCTCGAAATATTGGATTTTATTTAAATAAATAAAATAATTGTCTGGAAAAGGTCGTTTATATTATTTTTTTATACATAAATATTATATTTATTGTCCTTCTATTTACAATTTTTTTTTTTAAATCATTTTTACAAACGACGCGTTTCGAAAATTATATTTTCATTTTCAACTTAATCTAAAGATGTAATCAGCAAATATGTTATGTTTAATATTTTTTAATATAATTTTATCACAATTCTCATTAAGTGAGGTTAACTGGAAAATGAAAATATAATTTTCAAAACGCGTTGTTTGTAAAAATGATTTAAAAAAAATTGTAAGTAGAAGGACAATAAATATAATATTTATTTTATAATAATCATCGGATTTACTTCATTTTTTTTTTAATTGATAGCTTATCGTTCGTAGATGAAAAAAATATATTTTGTGATGTAGCGAATTATCGATTTTGGAGTAATAACGATTCTGGGCAGGTGCATTCTATTGTTCTACTGTTTTACACTGTTTTAACCCCTATTCATGAATATTTATGGCGTCTTTGCTGTTGTTAAATAAGAAAAATAATATTTTTCGTGTTTCTTTCTTCTTAATTTGGTTTTTCATGCTTTCGGAGTTTACAACATCTATTATGAGAAAGAAAAAATAATCTTGCAAATTTAAAAAAAAATAGCAATTTTTATTTAACATATGAAATGTGCTGATTAATCTACCTAAAAAGAACTTTAAATCGCAAAAATCCGCCAAAAAATGTCAATATAGAGGGTTAAAATCAAAAGGGTAAAGTTTTTTGCTTTGCTGATATCAGCGTCAATTTTTGACTGATTTTTATGATACAAATTGCTAATTAATCAGTTTTGAGACTAGAAAAAATTTTCAAACAAAAAATAAAACTTTATGATCAATTTGCAAAAATGAAAAGAAAAATTATGAGATAAGATAGACAAAAGAAATGATTTATTTATCCAGCTAAGAAGGGCAAGATTTAAAAAAATACGTCTTTCCAAACTTGATCGTTTCACAGCGGGGTACTTCTTTTGTCTATCCGATCTCAAAATTTTTCTTTGATGATTAACAATTTTTTTTCGAAAATTTTCAAAAAATAGCTATAAATTTACGAAAAATATAAATAGTTGTGAATTGAAAACTTTTTTCGTAAATTCACAAAAAAAAATCGAGAATTCTCGAATTTTTCGATAATATACCAAATTTAGTAAATTTACGATTTTTATCGAATATTAACAAAATTTTTTGAAGATCTACCAATTTTCCAAAAAAATTCTATTTTTTTTTTGTTAATCTAACAAAGTTATTTTTTACAGTGCAGTTTGTAACAGCTGGCAAAGCAAAAAGCCAGCTTTACCATAAGTCATCGACCAAGGGGTATCCTGCGTCGATCAAGAAGAAACACATAAATATTAATTCGTTTTACAATAGTTAAAACCGAAAGTAAGCTGGATTACATGTGAAGCATCAGGCCACGTAATAACGAGGTCAACTACAAAAAGAATAAGACGGATCCTGTTTGGAGGTCCTTTACGCACCACTAGTAACCAGCTCATCAAGAATCATATAAATATAGCCGAAAAATCAGAACCTGGGTCAGACCATCGACAGTCGACCATACGTTTAGTCGTACGGGCATTCGATCTCCGGTCGAGCTTCCGAACAGTCGCAAATCATCTATCTTAAATCTCTATTTTCGCTACTACTCTAATAATCTGTTTGACTTATAATTATTTATTGTACTTTAACTTGTAAACCATTTAAGCATTTATTTTATAATAAACTATAAGTTTTAATCAAAGGTATTAAGATTTATTCAGTAAACATAGTCCTAAACAATTGTCCTTTTAATACAGTTTTGCCTTATTCCTTACCGGAATTTGTCGCTAGTAGTTGAATCCAACCTAAAATATATTAAAGTAATAAAATCCAGTATAAAACATAGTAAAATCAGTTTGTAATCGGTATTAAAATACTTAACCGTTACAAGTTACACGTTTTTGTCTAAAATGGAATAAATACCCTGCCAACTAGCTGGCACTGAGGTTCCTCAAACAATGGGCTGTAATCTTAATTTACAACAAATATTATTGATTACAACCATGCAATTATACATACATTTTTCGTTTTTAGTAGCTGGTGAAGTAGATTATTAAGATCATTTTGTTATTAAAGTGAAAATTCTAGCGTCCATGGATTGGTCGCGCCGACGTTAATGGATTTTAAATCATTTTTGCATAATTAAAAAGAGACAAATATAATAAAAGCTAATTTTATTTTTTTTTATAAAATTTTGTTTTGTAAAGAAATGGTTGGTAACGATGCGAAAATTACAAATATTCGCTCAATTATTATAAAAAGATAGGAGTTTTTACCAGAATTTATAATAATTTCTTATAATTTATTTTCTCAACGTACTTCTTGCATTTGACCAATCTTCCGCAACAATGATAATAATAATAATAATAATAATATTTTGTAATAAAAAAAATAACCACATTAATTGCTTCAAGATTTTAACATTATTTATATTATTTCTATTAATCACAAAATAATAAATTATTTAATTCTATAAATTGTTTGATTCTTTAAATAATGCCAATATAACTTTTAAATCTTAATTTTAAAATGCAAACATAACCATTTAATATTTTTAGGCTGTTTATTATTGTTTATAATTTCATTAAGCTGCATACATAAATAAACATAGCAACGAGCAAAATAATCCAAGAAAGTCAAGAAGAGGCAAGATTTCCATCACTCTTTCTTGTGTGTTATAATTTATATCAAAATAAAAAAAAAAATTGTGATCGGATACAAAAAATTACTATAAACTAAATTTCTAAAATTTGTACTCTCATTAAAATAAATTATATATGTCCAAAACGAAAAATAAATTTGTTGTTTTATGTATTTTTTTTTGACGAAGATTTTAGAGAAAAAAATTTTCAAAAAATTAATTATCAGATTCAAGATATAGAGTAAAAATCATAATTTCAAATATAAGTAATTTCATGGAAATGAATGAGGTATTACATCTAAATTAAAAAAAAAAAAAGTATTTTGAGATTTTTTTAATAAACAAATTTTTGGAAAAAAAAGTTAGGTATTAATTCGATAATTGTTTTGAAATATCACTGGTTACAATATTTTAAAATATTAGTACTTTCATAGAATTAAATGAGGCATTACACCAAAAAAAAAAAAAAATATTGAAATTTTTTTTTATTTTTCTTTTTTTTTAATTTTGAGAAAAAAATTTTGAAAAAATTCAGTCACAGTTCCAAAAAATTACTGTAAACGAGGTTCTTAAAACCAGTACTTCCATGGAAATAAATTAGGTACTACGTCCAAAAAGAAAAAAAAGTTTCGTATTTTTTGTATTTTTTTGTGAAAAAAATTTTAGGAAAAAAATTTTCAAAAAAGTAAGTATCAGATTGGAGATATCAAGTAAAAACCATACTTTCAAGTATAAGTACTTTCATGGAAATGAATGAGGTATTACATCCAAATTAAAAAAAAGGGGGGGGGGGTTTGAGATTTTTTTAATAAAAAAATTTTTGGAAAAAAAATTAGGTCTTAATTCGATAATGGTTTTGAAATATCACTAGTTACAATATTTTCAGATACTAGTACTTTCATAGAATTAAATGAGGTATTACACCAAAAAAAAAAAAAAAATATTGCAGTTTTTTTTATTTTTCTTTTTTTTTAATCTTGAGAAAAAAATTTTGAAAAAACTAAGTATCAGATCCAAAAAATTACTATAAACGAGGTTCTTAAATCTAGTACTTCCATGGAAATAAATTAGGTACTTCGTCCAAAAAGAAAAAAAAAATTGGTATTTTTTGTATTTTTTTGTGAAAAAAATTTTAGAAAAAAAATTTTCAGAAAATTAAGTATCCGATTCAAAATATCATGTGAAAACCAAACTTTCAAATATAAGTACTTTCGTGGAAATAAATGAGGTGTTACATCCAATATAAAAAAAAAAGTACCTCGAGCTTTTTTGGTGAAAAAATTTTTGAAAAAAAAATTAGGTCTTAATTCCATAATGTTTGTGAAATATCACCGATTACATACGTACGTACGTACATACAAACACACACACACACACATACAGACTTTTTTTAAAAACCGGTTTTTTAGCTTCCTGGGGTCCCAAAACGTGCTTATATGCCAAAAAATAGAAAATCAAATTTTGACCTAACACAATGGTTCCTCTTTGAGGAACCAAAAAGGCTTGTTATTGACGAATATTTTCTGAAAGTTTGTACATTTAAAATGACCAAAAAACTAAGTAACATAAGTTTTTAGTTCGGAAGCTATTATTACTTTTAATTTTTTAGAAAATATTAGTCCGACATAATTTAAGTGGCACCTTTTGGCCACCCACGCTGATTGGTTAACTAATTAGTCAGTTTCAAAACATTGTCCTGGAAACATTTGACGATTTTTAATAATGATAAATTTTTTCATTACATTTTTTGTATGAAATAAACAAAAAAATATTTTTTGGGTCGCTGAATACCCAAGTAAAGAAAGAGATATATTTTCAATCCATTTTTTTTTGTTAAAAATTTAAGTATATCGTAAATTTTTAAAATATATTTTTCAGTGTCCCAAAAAACATAAAAGTACTCGTTAGAAAATTTTATAAGCCGATAAAAAGAAATAGAGGTGCAGGCTTACCCTAAATACATGAATAAAAACCGTTAAAAGAATTTCGGTGCCAGAATTTTATAGCAAGCTAGTTTTTAAAATAAACATGTACACGTACGTAAATTAAGTACAAAATCATCATTTTAATTATTTCTGAATCTATAAATTGTAAAAGATTGTTTATAGAAACGGTTTATTTTTCCAATAAAACCTTGTGCGAAAATTTTAAAATGTTTCATACTTTTTAATTTTAAGAATACATTTATTACCAAAAAATTTAATCATGCTAATTATTTTGTTTGGAATACATATTTTTATTCATTTAAAAGGTAGCAATCTTTTAAAAGCATTTTTTCAATAAATTATATATAAGACATACAGTATATTGTAGATATATTTTAGATATCATATAGACATATATGTTCTAAGAATTTGCAGATAGTGTTTTTTTAGGTAGTTTATGCATTTAGGTGCCGAGATGGTATGATTTTTTATAAATATCTGATAAGTAAACTTATAATCTGATTAGCCCACGTGATAATCCGTGTGCCGAGACAGTATACCCTAGAATTGACGAGTTTGTATACTTTCATAATCCGTGTGCTGAGTGTGTATTTTCCCGATCGCATGATTTACAATTTATCTGATAGACTACATCTGAATTTTCATATTTGTTTATTTTATCTTTACCTAATTTTACGAACTTTTTTAATTTACTTTTCGCCGTATTAATCGGAATATATTTGACCTTTTTTATATGTTTATTTAGGTTTTAAGTGTCTTTTAAAAATAATTAATAAAAAAGGTAAATATTTAAGAAAAAAATTTTCAAAAAATTGCACGTCAGATCCAAAAATTAACTATGAGACCTAGAAGGAGTAATAGCATATATTGATGATTTCCTGATACATGCCAAGACATTAGAAAAGCTGTTAGAATTAATAAAAGAAATAATGAGGCGCCTAAGCGAAGCCAATTTAAAATTGCAGCCAGAAAAATTTTTCTTTTTACAAACTGAAGTGGGTTATTTAGGTCATGTCATTTCCAAGGACGGATTAAAACCAAATCCAAAGAAGCTTGAAGCAGTTGAAAAGTTTTCAGTACCAGCTACCCCTAAAAATGTTAAACAATTTTTAGGAATAACATCTTATTACACTTACCACAGTTCGCCAAAATTGCCAAACCACTTAATCATTACTTAAAAAGGATCAAGATTTCATTTGGTGTGATAAGGCTCAAGAAGCACTTGAAATATTGACAAGAAAATTATGTGAAGCTCCAATTCTGCAATATCCGGATTTTAAGTAATAAAGATTAAAATATCAAGAGGCAATCGAAGTATTAATGTCTAGCAGAAGAAAGAAAAGAGAAAAACAAGTAAAAGAGAGAGAGAGAGAATTAAGCTAAAAGCAAAAGTGAAAACAGAGAGGAAGGAGAAGCAGGTACAGTCGGCTTCAATAATGCATTTACCACCAATAAATCCATAAAAATACAAAAGAATAATTAAATATTTAAATTTTATGATTTTATTTCTAAAAAAAAAATGAATTTAATAATATAATAAGGAATTTTTTAATATTTATATAATCTTCAATTCAATCTGATTAAAACGCATTTTTAATCATGAAAATCCGCCGAGATTTCGGGAAAATCAGACAAAAAAAAGAATAAGTGCACTTTTAAAACAAGTCAATATTGGTGTTAAATATTGACCGATTTTTTTCATTCTAATTTCATTTTAATTGGGTTAAAAAGCAGAATATAAGTTGATGCAAAAATATTTTTTTTGTGTGAAAAATCGCAAAGAAATTTTTTTTTTTTAACAAAAGAATTCTTAATGACACCCTGAGCTGTGAGCCGATGAGAAGTAAGAATAACATTATTTTACACACATAATTATAATTATTTAGCGTTTTTAACATATACAGGGATGGCCATAAGTGTTAGATATTAGAATTAAATTTAGTTTTCTGATGTTTAAGAATAAATTAAACAAATTAATTAAATTTCAAAAATGCATATATTTTCTAGGTACTCCAATTGCCATTTTGACAATATCGAAAAACACATATTATTATAGTTATATAAACATTTAAAAAATTGATTAATATTTTATTAGTGCCCTTTGAGCATCTATCACTTTTTGCAATCTTCTTGGCATAGAATCTACCAATTTGCTGCATCTTCGTGGTCTTGCTCGTAAACTTTCCCACACATCAATTGCATGCTGCTGTAAATTCTTTTATTCCTCTCATTTCTACAGGGGCCCCATGATCTTACTATAAGATCCCATAAGTTTTCTAATACATTCAGATCAGGTGATTTCGCTGGCCAATCAACAACTTGTATTTCATCTCGATGGTGATTCAGCCAGTCTCGTGTATAATGAGATTTATGCACACTTGAATTATCCTGTATAAATGTGAAAATTGGCAATTCTTATCTAGAGTAAAATAGCCGTACACTTGGAAGTAAAACAGTTTCTAGAATATTCACATACTCTACAGAATCCATATTAGGGCTTATTTCGTAGAAATCGCCAACACCATCGGATGACATCCAGCCGAAAAATCCGCAAGTGATACGTCCACTATTATAATTATTTAGGACATATTGCTCGTTATATCTGGAATTTGGAGGCCGCCATACTATTTTTCGCCCGTCTGCAGATAAAGTAAAAACTGTTCGTCAACAAAAATAGCTTATCGCCAAAAATCAACCTCTAAAGGCAAATATCGCTGAGCAAATATTAATCTGTTATTATAATGCATTGGATACATTGCGATTTTACGAGCAGGTTTATATGCATGCACATTATATTCATGTAATCTGCGTCTAACGGTTGATAAGGATACATCAAGGTTTAATTGGTTTGTTATATTTGCACACGGAGAAAATGAATTATTTCTTATAATATTAACCATTTGTTGGTCTGACTCGGCTGTTGTTAATCTCGGTCTTTGGTTATTAATTCTGTGATCTTGAAAGTTTTCACCAGCAGCATTTTTTCACTTGTGCACAATCACTTTTGAAACTTGTAAATGATCAGATATTTGAGCAACACTCCAACCACTTTGATAATATGCTCCAATTTGTACTCTAACTGTTCCAGAAATATTTGGTGACATTTTTAAAATTATAAACTTTAAAAAAACTAATTATAATCAAGGCAAATTATAAAAATAATATTATTTTATATTATTTGATGAGTAAATAATTTAAACCAACAGTTTTGAGATCTGAAGGAAAACTAAACTAAAAATAATACTAAAAACAAAAATACAAGAATTTTTTTTTCCAATACTTTAATTATTAATTCTCACGATAGAAAGATCAAATGGTTATTAACCTCAATTAGCTCATTTTCACGACCTAATAAAAAATAATAACAGTTAATTCTTAATGAATAACACATCATGAATTTGACTGAAATCAAGAGAAAAACTTATGACCGGTTTGTGTAACTACACAACCAACGAGCATGGAACATGTTCACTAATAACTAACACTGATAATAAAGTATCTATTCTGTTCATAATAGCAATATTTATATCCAAGTATTTCTGCACTAAAGTTCTTTAGAGACTTCTGCACCAATGGTCCCTAGGTACTTCTGCACCAAAGGTCTTTAGGGACTTCTGCACCATAGGTCCCTAGGTACTTCTGCACCAATGCTTCGTAAGTACTTCTGCACCATAGGTCCCTAGGTACTTCTGCATCAAAGGTCTTTAGGGACTTCTGCACCAATGCTCCCTAAGTACTTCTGCACCAAAGGTCTTTAGAGACTTCTGCACCATAGGTCCCTAGGTGCTTCTGAACCAATGCTCCCTAGGTACTTCTGCACCAATGGTCCCTAGGTACTTCTGCACCAAAGGTCTTTAGGGACTTCTGCACCATAGGTCCCTAGGTACTTCTGCACCAAAGGTCTTTAGGGACATCTGCACCAATGCTCCCTAAGTACTTCTGCACCAAAGGTCTTTAGGGGCTTCTGCACCATAGGTCCCTAGGTACTTCTGAACCAATGCTCCCTAGGTACTTCTGCACCAATGCTCCCTAAGTACTTCTGCACCAAAGGTCCCTAAATCGAAAATATTCTAAGTCACATTTGACCCCCCCCCCTTAAAAAGGACAAATTTGACCCCCCCCCCCCTTAATTTTCCAATTCTGAAGTACCCCCTCCCTATAAACATGTTCCATGTAAAAAATAATTTTAACATAATAAAAAATATTTTATTTATTATATTTCTAATAAATCATTAATATTTGATAGTGCTAATTACTGAGTTATTTTCTTTTTTTTAATTACTTTTTCATCCCTGTATATATTATATTAGTATTTACTATTTTTTTGATTTCTCATCGGCTCACAGCAGGTTGTCAATAAGAATTCTTTTGTTAAAAAAAAAAAAATTTCTTTGCGAGTTTTCACCAAAAAAAAATATTTTTGCATCAACTTATATTCTGCTTTTTAACCCAATTAAAATGAAATTTAAATGAAAAAAATCGGTCAATAAATAACGCCAATATTGACTTGTTTAAAAAGTGCACTTATTCTTTTTTTTTTTAGAAATAAAATCATAAAATTTAAATATTTAATTATTCTTTTGTGTTTTTATTGTTTTATTGGTGGTAAAGGCATTATTGAAGCCGACTGTACCAGTGAACTTTTAAATAATACTTTCGATTTCAATTCTGAAGTGGTAAGAGAAGAATTAAATAATCTCGAAGTATTGGAAGATTTGCCATTTGCAAATGCTGACTTAATTAAAAATACTACTGAATTAAATAATTTTAGGGAGTTAGTGAAAGCGGATAATTTTGTCTATAATAGAGACAAAATTTTCATGCGAAAGGACAACTGGGCCTACTTCGTAACATCTTCCGGTAAACCTGTTTGTACTGGCGCTTTAGAACTTGATGCATTAAATAAAATACCAATAAATTTAAATTTAATAGTAGGTGAACCAAAAGTTATTAAAATAGGTAGTAGGCATCATATTTTACTGCCTATAGAGAAAGTGATCCTGATTCTATGACAGAGGTAATTGAGAATTTGACAAAATTATTTAATAATTTAAAAACTTTGTTGAAGAAATATGGAATCAAATCATTCAGCATAGCAAAATCAAACAGGATTAATTGAAATTAATCCGATGAATCGAGTGGTTGGAAATACTTAGAAAACTAACGAAAAGTCTGCAAGCTAATGAAAATACTAAAATCAAAGTTTGTTTAGGAGAGGTGAAAGTGACGCATCCGTCAGAAAGAGACGCTTTGATTAAAGAAGCTCATGATACTTTAGTTTCTGGTAATCGTTCATTTTTGAAAACCTTCAAACGTCTCAGAACCAAATACAGCTGGGAAAATATGAGAGAAGAAATTCAAGATTATATTAGGCAGTTTTTAACCTGTCAATGAATGAAATTGGTAAGACGAAAAGTTAAAAATAAAATGCAGATTACGGATACGCCTACTGAAGCAGGGAAAAAACTTAGTATTATATAGTAGGACCTCTAACTACAACTAAAAATTTAAATACTGTTATTTTTACTATGCAGGATACGTTGACCAAATACAGTGTTGCAGTACCATTACCAGATTCGCAAGCCAGTACAGTAACGGATGCATTTGTCAAGAGATACATAACATTGTTTGGGGCTCCCAAACCGTGGTTTCAGACAGGGGAGCAAACTTTATGTCAAAACTGTTTCCTGCAGTAGCCAAGCAATTCAAAATCAAGCAGATAAGGACATGTGCTTATACACCAAGGTCAAATCCTGTGGAAAGAATGCATCAAACCCTTGGTCAGTTCTTGAAAATCTTTGTAAATGACAACGAGGGTGACTGGGATGACTATGTAGAGCTAGCAACATTTTCCTACAACTCTATGGTGCACGAATCCACTAGAGCGACTCCTTTTGAATTAATGTTTGGACGGTTAGCTATAACACCTTCTAAAATCAAGGAGCCAATTGAAAACGAAGGCACTGTAGATGCTTATTTAACTAACCTAATAACAACATTAAATAAGGTACAGAAAATTGCAAAAGAAAATATTATCAAAGCCAAAGAAAAATCGAAAGAACGTTATGATCAAAATGTATTAGAACACATTTTCAAAATTGGCGAAAGTGTTTTCTTATTGCAAGGTGGTAAGATAAGAAAATTAAAGGCTCAATATAAAGGACCATATGCTGTAATAAATAATTATAAAAATAGCAATGTAAAAATAAAAACCGGTAAAAATAAATTCAGTGTAGTAAATGGAAATAGGTTACAGCATTCCTATATCAAACCTAAATTTCCACTAGAACAATAATAAAAGAAAAATATTTTAATATTAAGTTATCGTAGGACATAAGTTTTATGTAAAATCTTTTTAGACACTGATAGGCGTTTACAGAGGAGTAAAACGCTTATGCGTTTAAGGTAGTGTAAACGCTTCTCAGATGTAAAAATAATACACTGAAATGCGTTTACAAAAGAGCAAACGCCTTCGCGTTTAAGGCAGTGTAAACGCATATTTAAAGTAAAAGTAAATTTAGATTATAGACTCCGTACTTACATTTAATCCGAAGAAAAGACAAAATTTTTTTTTAAGCAAGTTTTATCAAAATTTTTTTATTAAAACATAAAGTATACAAATTGGTTACAAAACATTCAAAAAAAAAAAAAAAAGAAAAGGCTTACAAAATTTTTGTAATATAAAAATAAAAATACCATTTTATTTTGATTTTTTTTGGTGATTTGAAGCAGGCACAGGAAGGTGGAGAACTGCAAGTTTCATCAGGAGTAGTAGAAGTTGAAGCATAATTAGTAATAGACATCCATCTCTTAAGTGCTGCTAAATATTAGGCATTTTTGGCGTTACGAGTCATCTCCTTAGGGGTATAAGGCTTGCAGCAAGGTTCACAAAGAATTTTTTTTGACTTTCACATGGACGGATATCTGTTGAACACGTAAATACGTAGGTGGATCTTCCTCAAATTTTTTTGGGATAAAATTATTAGAAGCAATTGTGCTTAAATAATTAAACATATAATTCAAATGAAAATCTGTAGTCAGAGAAGTCATCGCATCAGGAAACTGAAATGAAAAATGAAAATTTAGGAATAAAAGTTTAACTATAAAGATGAAATAATTTAAAATTGTTTAAGGACAAGAAAAAAGTAACTAAAAAAAACAAGAGTCGTGTTGTAATTTCAAACTCTCACGTAAGAAAAAGGAATGTAGATCAACCAAGGTTACTCTAACCGACAAAGATTATCGTTGGAAAATAAGGTATCCGATCCCTAAAAATGATAAGAAAATAAATTAATTAATTAAATTTTTTTGTTAAAATAATACAGTAGTAAACACTTATGTTAAAGGCGTTTACAGGCATAGTAAACGCATTCGCGTTTACAGGCACATTAAACGCCTCACTAAAATAGTATAAGAATGGTTAAAACAATAAATATTACGGGTAATTTTAAACAAAAAGATTGTTTAAACATTAGAATAATAAAATTAATATTAATAATGATTACTTATGTGAATATTTTAAGTAAAAGGGCAAAAATAAAATCAACAAAGTCAAACATAAACTTTCAATGTTAAAAAAATAGCATATAGACTATAGAGATATTTAAAAGTCATTTAAGGGACCCTTAATCGCATAGGCGTTTACTCGTATAGTAAACGCGCTTTATTATACACTAATTAAATTTTTTTTAAATATAAAAATCCTTTTATTTTCAATATTCACAACTAAATTAAACTTTTTAACTATAATTAAATTTTTTTTAAAAAAAGGATTAAGCTGTGAAATAGAAATCAATAATAAATGAATAGATTATTTTGAGTATTGTTTGTTAAAAGTAAAATGTTAAAAATTGTTTTAAGTTCAAATTAATATTTCTCTAGGAAAATATCAATACATCTAAAGAATTACTGAAATTTAATAGTAAGAAAAGTTCTATGATATATTATTGTATAAAATTAAACTCAAAAATAGAAAATTGTTGTACTGACTTGACAAGTAACTAAATCCATATCCTTTCAATTTTCTAACTTATTGACTAAAATTCACTAATTATAATGTAATAAAGAATTTTTTTTTGTTTTATTATTAACAATAAGTTAAAAAAGTCACTGAACTTAAAAAAAAATAATAGCAGCTGATTTATTATCAGCCTACTATCAACCTACGAGGTAAACATAAAATGGAAAGCAAGAGGTTACTATAGTACGCTGTTCAAGAGGCACATATATATGTTACATTTGTATTAATAAAAGTTACGCACTATAGTAAATAACCGGGAAAATTTAAAGTTTAAAATTCCTTTTTGGTGTAATGTTTAAAAAATTCTTTTTAGTATGTTTAAAAGTATGTTATTGTAAATTATATTATAAGTTAGTAATAAGAAATGTAATAAGAAAAACCTTCAAAAAAAAAAAAAAAAAATTTAATAATAATTAAAAGGAGAAGGGATATAGGATAAGGTAAAATTAGGAGAATTTTACTCAAAAGTAAAAGTTTTTTATACGAAATATTGTGTTACAATTTAAGTTTTTTGTATGATAAAGTTTTGGCTATTAAGAAAGATTGTTAAATTAAAATTTAAGATTGGATTGTATAAAATCTGAGCTAACAAGTATAATGCAAGATCTAAGTTCGATATTCGTTAAAGTAATTTTTTTTTAGAATCTTTAAATTTTATTAATAGTAAATTGAGAGAAACGAGTTTTGACTTAAAAACTACAAAATGGAAATAAGCAAAGAAATTGTTTGTATACAACAATTTTATTTTTTTTGCGGAAAAAACTCTGCTCGAGTTTTTTTTAGAGGAGCGAGGGTGTTACGATGAGATAAAAGCTAGCTGACACGAAATTTCTATATTAAGGAATTTTTTAAAAAATTTAGAAAGTCAGTAATGACATAAGCATTTAGTATGCTAATCAAAGTTACTAATTTGAATATCAAGGACATCGCAGAAGTAATTATTAGCAAAGGATGCGAAGAGACGCTACAAGAAATTTCGACAGTTGGCTTAACCCTCTTATTTAGTTTGGCAGAAATAGACGTCAATAGTCAATCACTATAAATAGGAGTAGTTTTGGACACGACGAAAGGCGCAAAAAGTACGGGACAGACCTGAGACCGCCGTGCTATCTCAGGAACACAAGGACGCCAAACACCGGCTGGCCAAGGCCATCCGTCAAAGCAAGGCTCGATGTCTGCGTTCATTACGCGAAGATGTAAACAAGGACCCCTGGGGCCTAGGTTACAAAGTCGTAACGGGCAAGTTGAACCGGGGGTCCGACAACATGATGGACGCAGCGTCGACTGAACGGATCGTCGGTGCTCTCTTCCCTGAAAGGCCCATCCGGGAAAACCCGGTTGAGGTGATACCCAGGGAGGAAGTGCCGCTGTTCAGTGAAGGCTGGACGGGATACCAGCGGAAGTGCTCAAAAGAGCGGTGAAAGTAATCCCTGGTATCCTGTTAAGCATGTTCAATGCGTGTTTGGTGGCTGGAGTGTTCCCAAAGCAGTGGAAGGTGACACGTCTCGTGCTCTTGAACAAGGGCAAGGGGGGAGCCCCGGACTCTCCATCATCTTACAGACCTTTCTGTATGTTAAATACCATTGGTAGGGTGATGGAGAGCATGCTCCGGGCAAGGCTCAGAAGGGCAATCGAGGAGGGCGGTGGTCTCTCTGAGGAGCAGCATGGTTTTCGTGAAGGGCATTCCACGATAGACGCCAACCGGCGTGTCGTGGATACCGTAGAGGCTGAGAGGGAAAAGCGGCCTGCAATTCGCAAGGACGTCCTTCTGGTAACGCTGGACGTCAAAAACGCTTTCAAGTCTGCCATGTAGGATGACATGATCCGGTCCCTCGAGTATGATTTCTGGATACCCAGGTATCTGGGTAACGTACTAAAGGATTATCTGCGGGACCGGAGACTGCTCTACGGCACGCTGGATGGAAGGCGTGAAATGGTTTTGAGTGCAGGCATCGCGCAAGGTTCGGTTCTCGGACCGGACCTGTGGAATGCCTTTTACGATGGCTTGTTGCGCGTCCACCTCCCGGAAGGAGTTTCCCTGATCGGGCACGCCGACGACGTGGCCCCGACCATAACTGGCAGGGACATGGAAGTGATCCAAGAGAGGTTGAATCTAGTCATGAGACGGATCAACCTCTGGATGGGCGATCACGGGCTCCAGCTTGCGATCCCAAAAACGGAGATCGTACTGCTGACCCGTCGAAGGGTTCCCACCGACTTCGATGTAATTATCGACGACGGTGGAAACCCTCACACAATCCGAACCAGAACATCGGTGATGTACCTGGGAGTTCAGCTTGATAACAAGCTGACCTTCTGGGAGCAATTTCAGAGGTCGTGTGTAATGGCAGTATCGGTCGCATCCTCCCTGTCAAGGCTCATGGCCAACATTGGGGGACCCAAACCAGGGAAGCAAAGGCTCCTGATGTCAGTCGTCAACTCTGTCCTGCTCTACGGATCAGAAGTCTGGGCGAAGACCACAGAAACTGCCAAGTACAGACATAAAATATCGTCGGTACAGAGGCAAGCGGCAGTGAAGATCACCTGCGGATACCACACGGTATCTCTAGAGGCGATCCAGGTTTTTGCTTCGGTGATACCCATTGACCTGCTAGCGTTGGAGCGGAAATTCATCGACGAGAGCGTAGATGAGCGCGAAGTGGCATTCAGTCGCGCCCGCATGAACTCTATGAAAGCATGAAAAAAACGATGGAAAAAGAACCAAGAGAAAAATGCCCTATGGACGCGCAGACTGATCTCAGACCTGCAGACATGGATGGGACGACAGCATAGGGAGGTGGATTTCTACCTTACCCAGTTCTTAACTGGACACGGGTATTTCCGTGTCATGTTGGAGCATTGGCATAAGGTGGCAACAAAGGAGTGCTTGCACTGTCCGGGCGTGGATGATACAGTAGAGCACAGATTCTTCGAATGTGTGCGCTACGCGGAGGGGCGCCCGCCCTTCCCGATTTGGAGGCCGGAGACGGTGGTCCCGGAAATGCTACGGAGTTCCGAAAACTGGAACAAAGTAGCAGAGTACGTAGGGACCACCTTGTTGGAGAAGAAGGAGGAGGGCTTTCTATCGTAGAGAGCTCTCCTGCCCCTAGGCAGGGGGGAATGCAGCGGCCAGCTGCCTAGGCTGCGCGTCCTAAACTGAAGTTATACCTGAAAAGTTCCGGTTTGGGACAAACAAGCGCGGCGGGTTTAAAGTTTGTTTATCCAGTAAGAATGTAGGGCGTAGCCGGCGACCGCGTGCAGTCATGGAAATTTTCGGGTCTTTAAGGCACATATTTCACATATTTCCCTTAAAAAAAAAAAAAAAAAAAAAAAAAAAAAAAAAAAAAACATAAAAATTGGTGTACCACTATTTTTGAGTATGCTCTTTCAGAATCTGCCAAAAAAATTTCGAAAAATTATGTTTTTCATGCAGATTTCCAAGAAATAAAAAAAAACAATGACGTTTTTTTTAAAGACTTTTTTAAAAAAACATGAGTTTTCGACCTGAAAAAATTTTCGTAGTTTAATGCAATAGTAAAAAAAAGTGCAATTTTTGATCAATCTTTCCGTCTACAACCTGCAGAAATAAAAATTTTACCGTTTTCGGGCAAAAATTTGGTCCCAAAAAAGTGCATTTTTCCAAAAAATGAAAGTTACTCTAGTCAATATACGGGTTTGGTTTTATTGTCACTAGGCCTCTCAAGATTTGGATTAGTAGGGTTTTTTGTGTCGCTGATCAGGAATATTGAGGTATTTTTAAAAAAAAATCGGGGTTTCACCCTTAAATAAGCAAAAAATACCCCTAAAAAGGGGTATTTTACCCCTAAAAAGGGGTATTTTTGCTACATTTTCTCTGGCTGTCATCAAATTTCATCTAGTATGGTTTTTAGATCGCTGATCACGAATTTTGGGGTTCTTTATTTAAGAAATTGGGGGTTCACCCTTAAATAAGAAAAAACTACCCCCAAAAAGGGGTATTTTTGCTACTTTTGCTCTGGCTCTTATCAGATTTGGTCTAGAGGGGTTTTTCGGGTCGCTGATCACGAATATTGAGATAATTTTTATAAAAAATCGGTCCTTACCCTTCAATAAGCAAAAACTACCCCTACAATAATACCAAACCCGTATATTGACTAGAGTAACTTTCATTTTTTGGAAAAATGCACTTTTTTGGGACCAAATTTTTGCCCGAAAACGGTAAAATTTTTTTTTTTGCAGGTTGTAGACGGAAAGATTGATCAAAAATTGCACTCTTTTTTACTATTGCAATAAACTACGAAAATTTTTTCAGGTCGAAAACTCATGTTTTTTAAAAAAAGTCTTTAAAAAAAACGTCACTTTTTTTTTTATTTCTTGGAAATCTGCATGAAAAACAAAATTTTTCGCAATTTTTTTGGCAGATTCTGAAAGAGCATACTCAAAAATAGTGGTACACCAATTTTTATGTTAATTAGAAAAAAATTCGCCGAGATACGCGTAGCCAAAGTACAGATACGGCAAAAGTTGATTGCAGGCGTTAATGGGTTAAATAACTTTATAACTTTAATATAAAAATATAGCGTTTATAATTTCGTTGTTAATTTGTTTAAACAAAAGTACTAGCTTTTACTAAATTCTGGATACAAGAGAGTACGTTCTACTACTAAGTTCTAGCCACGAGAGAGCACGTTCTATTACTAAATTCCAACGACAAGAAAGGACGAGATGACCAAAACTACTCCTATTTATAGTGATTGACTATTGACGTCTATTTCTGCCAAATTAATTAAGAGGGGTAAGCCAACTGTCGAAATTTCTTGTAGCGTCTCTTCGCATCCTTTGCTAATAATTACTTCTGCGAAGTCCTCGATATTCAAATTAGTAACTTTGATTAGCATACTAATTGCTTATGTCATTACTGACTTTCTAAATTTAAAAAAAAATTCCTTAATATAAAAATTTCGTGTCAGCTGGCTTTTATCTCATCATAACACCCTCGCTCCTCTAAAAAATACTCGAGCAGAGTTTTTCCGCAAAAAAAATAAAATTGTTGTATACAAACAATTTCTTTGCTTATTTTCATTTTGTAGTTTTTAAGTCAAAACTCGTTTCTCTCAATTTTTTCTAGTGGGTAGCTGATCTTTTTGATGTTGATGGAATTTGATCAACCGCTAATGAATTCAGTCATAAAATATCGGCCAAGTGCTGGCAATTACCGCTTGTAATGCAAACGGTTGTTGCTGACGAAACGATGGCTTTGAGTAAGCGTTTTTTAAATGAGGTTGCATTTTCCAACTTAGTAAAAAATAATGCGCAGTTCGTTCCACCTTGTGTTAAAAAAAATTTCTTTGTGCAATATACTAGTCTGTACTAGTACTAGAGTTATATTTATAGGGTATACATATATAAAAAAGTTAACATTCAAATAAACTCACCAATATTTTTTCTTTATTTTATCAAAATTCTATATTTGTATTTTTCAGTTTAACAAACTATTGGTGAAAGGGCTGGTATAGGTCTCTATTTCGAGTTCTATAGATAAAAAAGTTCTCGACATTAGTTTTTTGGATTAATAATTAATTTTTTCGTTAATATAAACATTTGAATTTTTTTTCATCCACTCCGTAATTAAATTATGCGTGGATTAAAAAAAAAAAAGTAAATAGCTCAAAATTTCCTATAAAAAAGGCGAAATTTCAGATTTTGTTAGCAGATTATATATTTTTTAGTTAATGTGTAGAATTTACTTGTGCAGTTGATGAAATAAGACTCAAATTTTTAGTTTAATAACAAAATAAATTATTTCAAAAATCTAATGCCGGTAACTCATCTACTTTACCAATCAGTTAACAAATGAGTATCCTTTTTTTTTTACGCGAATCATGAAGAGGAAAAATATAAAACAATAAAATATTATTTTTCCATGTCAATTTATTTTAACTCATTTTTAGTTTTTTAAACAATCTAATAGTATTATCATTCCTTTAAATATTTTAAAGCGGTTTAATTATATGAAAACTAGTAATAATATTTCATAAGACAGTATCTAAGGTATCGAGACTTTTTATCAGTTGCTCATCTCTAGAAAACCAGTTTACTAGTTCGTCAATTGTAACCACGCCATCATTATTGGTATCAATCAACTGTAAACAAAAAAAAAATTTATGTATATTTTTATTTTTACAAATAGTTTAAATATTTTTATGTACAAAAGAAAAATATAATTAGATAAAAAAACTGTTTTTGAAATATATTATAAATAAAACGTTTTAGTCAAACATTCACGTTTAACATCTTGTAAGTAGTTGTTTTGATTTAAAAAAAAAGTTGTTCTAGTACTTTTTCTTACGATTCTAAATCCACCGAATTTTTACGATTTAACTGATCAGATGGAATATTACCAAATAATGAAAGTTTAGTATATAACATCAGATGTAAAGATTGTGACAAAAATTATGTGAACTAAACTAGCAAGTAAACATACCCAACGGTGACACGCCAATTTTCTTGAAACGTGGTAGGATGGTAGAAGGTGAAAAAATATTCAACACGTACATTTTTATTTTGCCAACAAGGAGTTTTTAAGGGGTAAAAGCTCCCTCAAAAGTCTTCCCATAAAACAGTTTTTTTTAAATATCTCCGTTTCTTTTATAGATAGAGCGTTAAAACAAATATCAAATTTATTACCTCAAGGAATATCATTAAAAGGTATTACTATCTGGCTGAGGGATTGCGACCCCTAATTTGTTTGGGGTTGTTGCAAGAATTTTTAAAAATTATTTTTTTTGTTAGAAATTTCATAAAAGCTTCTTAGAATTTAAAAAGAATAATTTTTTCACATAAAAGTGATATTTAAGTTAGATGTGTTATTAACTTTTAATTAAAATGAATTATACAGGTTAAATTTAATAAAAAAATATAAAATCGATAATTACTTATTTTTCTCAAGTTCTGTATTTTTGCTGTAGAAAATAACACATTTGAGTGTTTTTCTAATAAAGATTAAATCATACGTAAGCCATCAAAAAAACCCCTAAAAACCACCCTCTTAAACCGATTTTTTAAATGTCTTCGTTCTTTTTGCAACAATAGAACAAATATCAAAATGTTTGTTAAAAAAATACTCATCGCATAGTATTTTTATTCAAACTAGGTATTGTAACCCCCGTTATTTATGGGATAGTATCAAAAATTGTGGAACATTATTTTTTCGTTGGAATTTTTATAAAAGCTTCTTAGAACATAAAAACAATTAATTGTAATAGAAATAGTGATTTTGAAGTTGTTGTGTATCAAGATTTTTTAATTAAAATAATAATATTTATAGGAAAATATTATTTTGATTTCTGGATTTCTTGACATTCTATAATTAAAGTAATTTTAAAGTGTTTATAGGTGTTAAATTTAACACCTATATTAGCAAAAATTTCTTATATGAATATTTTCGTATATTCGCGTTAATAAATAATACACTTAAGTTTTTGTTCCTATTTGCACGGTAATTTCTATATGCAAATTAAACCATCATTCAAATCTCTTTTTGTAATCTTTTTTTTTTAATGGAAGATAAAATAAAATATTTAGAATTTGACCTTTAAAAAAATCCCTGCAATAACCTTATAATTTTATGAAAATAGGGTTTCGATAAAATCTTCTGAATTTTTAATATATTTTAATAAGCTTTCGTCATCCCAAGCAGTTTTGTTCTATAAACTTGTATTTTTAAAAAAAAACTCAAAAAGGTTGTCCTATCTGAAACTACTGGGACGCGTAATTCTTCTTCTTCTTCGATAATCCTATCCTTCAAATGTCTCTTACACAAGCGACTGTCACCTCGTATAATTATCCCACGATTGATGAATATACGAAATTTAGCTTCAGATGGTACAGTGACAAGCTTTTTTGAAAATAGACAAATGAGGCAACGATTTTTTGCTTTACTGTTTCTATTGAATGGCAATGATGTTTGATTATTATCATCCATTTTTCATTTTGAAACGTATTTGGGTAGTTGACCAATTGTAAACAAATGGTATGATGACTTCGTTGATGTTGGTTGGCTTTCACTGTTTGGTGTCTTGATTTGGCTGGACAGAGATTTGGTATATTTGCGGAAGTTAGGTAATACAAAATAATTATACACTCGCGATTTAGAGTTACTTGAGTACTTTTATTTATATATTAAATATGTAAATTTATATATTAAACATTTTACAATGTTTTTACTGAAAGGTTGAATGTAGTAAAATTGCAAGTAGATAGAATTGACCCGAAGTATAAGAGCACGTGATGTGAGCACGCGATTTACTCAATAGCTGTCTAAGATACGATTGTTAGTCGTCCGTAAACTAACTCGAAGTGAGCTTTCTCTGTGAGAGCTCTGTTTGATTGATGTGTTTCATCATCAGGATCGAATCAATTGTGAACGAATTGTTGTCCACCCTTATATAAAGTATTTTAAATTTTCCAGTCATACTTATAAAACTCCAGACACATAACACTTTACCCGAGAGACAATAACAATTTATATTGCCCTAAAAATCAATGCGTGGTTAAAAGACATTGGTCGGATAAAATAACAAATAGATACGAAAGCTCACTTCGAGTTAGTTTACGAACGACTAACAATCGTATCATAGACAGCTATTGAGTAAATCGCGTACTCACATCGCGTGCTCTCATACTTCGAGTCAATTCCATCTACTTGCAATTTTACTACATTCAACCTTTCAGTAAAAACATTGTAAAAGTTTACTTGGTACATATTTAATATATAAATTTTCAAAAAAGCTTGTCACTGTACCATCTGAAGCTAAATTTCGTATTTTCATCAATTGTGGGATTGTATACGAGGTAACAGTCGCTTGTGTAAGAGACATTTGAAAGGTAGGATTATCTATTAAATTTGTACCTTCTCCCGCATATAATTCTAATTGGTTAATGTTAGGACATTTTCATAATGGCCGACTAAAATAAAACTTTCATTAGTCTTAGTTTTGAGGATTGTATTTTGATTGGATTAGCTTATGGCGTTTTCTTTGTGAGGGGGCTGTATTATAAAAATCTTCGTATATATTTGTGATCTTATCCGTCAAATGTCTTTTAACCACGTATTGATTTTTAGGGTAATAAAAATTGTAATTGTCTCTCGGGTAAACTGTTATGTGTCTGGCGTTTTATAAGTATGACTGGAAAATTTAAAATACTATATATTAGGGTGGCCAACAATTCGTTCACAATTGATTCGATCCTGATGATGAAATACATCAATCAAACACAAAAATACCACAAAAAATAAACAAATTTAAAAAAATGTTTCAACCAGCTTCAAAAATATTTTATAAAATTTTTAAAATATCTCCGTTTTGAATAAAAGTTTAGGAGAATACGAGCGCCTGAAGTCTTCGAAACAGAATATTTCCACCTAGCAACAATCAAAATTTTAAACATTTATTTCTAGTTTAAACATATTTTAATAGAAAGATCAATAAAAAGCAGCACCGATCAATAAAAGTTAAAGATTTTCATATCGACTGATAATGATTTATAGTATCAGCCGCACGGCGCTGTAATAGAAGACCATACCGTTTCCAAAACGAGCATTCCGGTTTCAGCTCTGGACCGCGATGTCACGTGCGATGTCCATAGAGTAAGTAACGGTTTCGCATCTCCAAGTGCCAAAAATACTGGTAAAGATACGCGTATTGCCTTGGAGCGATTTTAATATTAATTAAATAATTATTCACAAAGTGATCATTATTAACATAGTGAAATCATACTTCAATAATTTTTATATTGATTAATAAATTATACAAATTGCCGACCACGGTTAAATTAAATAACACAGAGATAATATTAAATAAAAACACGATCGTGTAAAGTGATAAAGCCGACAGCAGACGATAAAATCCTGCATCAGCTTCCACGAGCATACATAATAAGACAAGCATCCTGGCAGACGCAGAGACGACATCATCTATAAGTATACTCGTCTATAGACGACTCCAGTAGCAGATATTACATCAGCGGGGTATCGTAAAAGTGTGTATATGCACGAACGCGCGCGATTAAATTATGTAAAGCCTAGATCTAGTGGTGCGAGAACTTTGTTACATTTATCCAACTGATATTTTAATAGACTTGCTTCTATGTAGTCCTGTTGATCCATGGTAAGTATGCATTTTTCTCTGTTTCTTTTTATGTTGATACCAAAACATCTCGTGAGATCACCAAGTTACTTTATTGGAAAGCTTACCGATAAACTGTTCTTGAGTGATTCCAGATGAGCTTTTGAGTTTGACACACATATTAGATCATCTACAAAAAGAGCAATGTAAATTACAATCTTTTCATTTAAATAATAATAAACACAGGGGTCAAAGCTTGATTTCTTAAAATGTAAACTTAATAATTTTTCATTAATTTTCTTGTTCCATGCTAACCCACCTTTTTTTAATCCATATATAGCTCTATTGAGCTTACATACCATATGAAGATGATCTTTAGACACAAAACCTTTTGGCTGTTCCAGGTAGACCTCTTCTTCCAGATCTCCTTGTAGATATGCACATTCCACATCCATATGTACGATTTCATAGTCTCTTCTTACAGCTAGTGCGAAAAGAATTCGTAGAGTAGTGTATCTTACCACAGGAGAGTACGTATTATGGTAATCTATGCCTTGTACCTGGGTAAAGCCTCTTGCCACAAGTCTTGCCTTGTAAACTATGCTGCCATCAGGTGATAGTTTTCTTTTAAAAACCCATTTCGATGAGACAGTAGTTCTGTTTTTAGGTCTACTGACTAGTTCCCATGTATTATTTTTCAGAATGCAGTCTATCTCCTTATTCATTGCTTCTATCCAATGAGCTGAATCTTTGCATGAGGTTGCTTCTTGAAAGGTTTCAGGCTCTTTATGCTCTTCAGGAGCTACAAACGTTACATTATCTTCTATAAATACTTCATTATCTAGCTCTACATAATATGAGACATAATCCTTGAATATTGAAGGTGCAATTATACTCCTTTGGGATCTTCTTAAATTGGTATTTACAACTTGATCTAATTCCATAGGTTCTTGAGATTCATTTGATTGGTTTGCATTTTCATGTTCATCTTCTTTATCTTCATCTGTAATTTCATCTTGTTTTGCATCTTCATTTTTATCTCTTTCTTTATCTTTATCTTTTTCTTCATTTTTTCTTTTATCTTCTTCTATTTGTTCTTAATATGTTAGGTCAAAAATGTGACCATATTTATCATTAATTGGCAGTTTGGAATTTACATTTTTATCTAAACTACTTTTAATATTTACATCTGAATTTGGTATTTTATTTACATATTAGTTCATTTTTATCTATTATGTAAAATTTGTAAGATTTTTCATTTGTTGCATAACCTAAAAAAATGTCTTTTGCTGATACTTTGTCCATTTTTCCTCTTTTATTTCTTTTTATATATACAAGTGCCTTTGAGCCAAAAATTCTAAGGTACGATAAGTCTGGAGTCTTATTGTGCTATAATTCATATGGTGTCATTCCATTCAATAGATTTTTAGGTAACCTGTTTTGCAAATGTGCTACAGTTGCGATGGCTTCTTCCCAAAATTTCTTGTCAAGTTCAGCATCTATTAGCATAGTACGAGCCATTTGTATTAAAGACCTATTTGCTCTCTCACTTCTACCGTTTTGCTGGGGACAATAGGCTACGCTATATTGATGTTGTATTTAACACATTAACACATTTTCGAAAGAAGTCTATCAATGAATTGTTTATATACTCCCTGCCTTTATCTGATCGAACAATTTGAATTTTTATGCCAAATCTATTTTCTATTCAATTTTTAAATTTTATAAATGATTCTTTTACATCATATTTATTTTTAAGGAAATAAACAAAAGTATAGCGACTAAAATCATCCACAAAAACAAGAAAATACCTTGAACCATTTAATGACCTTTCTTTGACTTCGCAGAGATCTGTATGGATTAATTCACCTTTTTGGCTGGCTCTGCTGTCACTTCTTTTATAAGGTAGTTCAGTCTACTTGCTATATGTGCAGGTTTCACAAGGCTGAAATTGTTGTTCCTTAAAATTTACTCCAAAGGAGTTGTTCGTTAATATTTTCATGTACTGGAAATTTAAATGCCCTAGCCTATTGTGCCATATTTGTATATCTTTGCTCATCAATGCAACAGCTGTTGGTGTGCTATAATTATAATTTAAATTTTCATTATTGTTACTGTTTACAAGTGATTTCATCATATATCATTTATAAGTGATAATTGTATTGATGTACTTCTCGACGGAATCAAAATTTTCGAGTTTTGTTGAGCATAACTGCTTTAATAAGCTTGTTGATAAACCTTCGTGCGCATACGCAGCCTTTAATTTATCCCATGCGGTTTTTGCCTACCGATTTGCCTCTTTTACATGTACTTATGTTACGCGATCAATGAATAAAGAAATTTTGGTCCACGCTTTTTCGATTTTCTTTTTGTCTGTACACAATTGTCCACCTTCAGGTTCTTCTATCGTGTCCCATAAATCTTCATGTCTAAGATACGCTTCCATAGCAAAGCACCAGTCATGGTAGTTTTCTCGTCCCATGAGGCGCTCTATATATGGCGTATAACTGCCTAAATTAGATGTCATGCTTTTTAAATTTTATAACACTTTTACACATTAACTTTACTCCTCATTAGTATTAATTAATTTACTAAATAATTAGATACGATTAGATAATTAAGTACAGATACGATCTGAAATACTCAATTCCCCAGACCACACAGAGCGAAAAAAGCAACAGCTGATACTGCTATTCCGATGTAGCTGCTGCTTCTCGATTAGCAACTGCAGACACTACTATTCGCGGCAGCAGCAAAATCGAAATCTGTATTTATTTTTTCCTCAATTTGAAGGTATATAAACATTTATTTTAAATCCTAATAATCACTTAAAAAGAAAGATTTTTATTATGAATTGAATTATTTAAATATGAAAATAAATATATATATGAAAGCATTAAAATGTTTAATATTCATTCTAAATATTCATGAAAAAATGCTTTATTAAAATAAATAATTTATATAAAGGCGCTGCGGCAGACGTCGCGAATAGCAACCGCTGCGGCCACAATAGCAGCTACCGCTTTGTTCGCTCCGTGCACAGCTAGATATTCAGCATCATTCAAAACCTTTGATGCATATACTACTGGTAGGCCTTTACCTATTTCGCCTTGAGACAGCACCGCTCTCGAAGCTACGCCACTGGCATTGGTTATAAGGACAGATTTGCGGCTGAAATCTGGATATTAAGTATTATTTCTATAAATTTACTTAAGTTCTTTTCAATCTTTTTGAAAGAATTTTAGAAAATTAAAATTAAAATAATATTTTTGGCTACGCCTACACGAAACTACACGTACACGAGAACTGGTACACACGAGGAATAAAATTTTTTAAAATCTTTAAATATTCAATATTTTTAAAATTTATGATTTGTGAGTAAAAAGAAAAATTCAAAAAAAAATAAATCTTATTACTCTAATAAAAAGATCCTTTTACTCCTTATACACGTACCTTACGTCAACATTTGAATGAAGCGGAAACACGGCATTTTGTATAGGGTACATAGGGTTTTTTGGGTCGCTGATTACGATGAGTGGGTCAGTTAATTACCATCACGTCAGGATCAAGGTCATTTGAAGGTCACGTGCAAAAGAATGCACGGAAAAAATCTGAATTGTTTTTTAGGTGAAGGAATCCGATTCCAAGGTCGAATTAGCTCTGTGAGGTCATAGTCAAAGTCATTTGAAGGTCATGGGCCGAAATTCATAGAAACAATTTGAAAAACATCATGTATGTTTTGGAGGTCAAGAAATTCGAATCTGAGGTCAGCTAAGCTCAGTGAGGACAAGGTAAAGGTCATTTGTAAGTCATTTTGGTTATTCAAGGTCAATTGCAGTGTTGTCGGCATTTTAGGGTTCGAAAAACATGAAAAATATCATAAATAAGTTTACGGGTTAGCAAAAAGCTGCATGCAAGGTTAGTTAAGGTCCATCGATTCAGTTTCAAGGTCATTTGACGTTCATAAGTAATTAATTGATCTGCTTGAGAATCTTTGACTGTACTTTTGTCGTCATTATAAGTGTATTATTCGTCGGGTTGATAACGTTTACGTTCAGTATTAAATGTTCTTCTTATCCCTTTTCTTTTGTGGGTTTCGTTTAACTCTCTTTGCAAATTCCAACAATAGTCTGCTAGCATATTTATACCCCAAACACCTTGATATCTTTTTTCAAATTCCCTAAGATCTTGGTGCATCCTCTTACCTTGTTCTTCGCTGAAATTTCCTAAGTTTTCGGGAAAGTATTCAATATGAGAGTTTAAAAAGTGAAGTTTCAGATTCATGAGACATCCAACTTCTTTAAAGTTGGTCAACAATTCAGAAACAATATTCTTATAATCAGGATCTTTGTTATTTCCTAAAAATTTTTTGGACACTACTCTGAAACTTTGCCATGCAGCTTTTTCTTTATCCGTCATTAGCTTTTCAAATTCTTTATTTTTTAGCAACTCTCTTATATCAGGTCCCGTAAATACACCCTCCTTAATTTTTGCTTCTGAAAGCTTTGGCATGATTTGAAAAATATGCATGAAATATGCACGCGGCACTTTGAACTTTGCTGATCGCTTTACTATTCCTAACTTTATGTGTAATGACGGCAGAAGAATCTTACGTGAAGGTACCAAACTTTCTTTTCAACATTCTTGACCCCTGGAGTTAAATCTTTTCTGGCAGGCCAGACTTTTCTTACATAATGTTCATCTCGAGCTCGACTAGCCCACTTGCATAGAAAGCATGGATATGACGTGTAAGCTTTTTGCCAGCCAAGCAAGGTGGAACTTATTTTTAAATCGCCGCAAATATCCCACTTATCTGTATCATATTTAAGTTTTTGCAATAAGATATGCATGTTATAATTTTCCTCATTCAATACAACAGAATGAGCAACAGGTATAGGAGCATATTTGTTTCCATTATGAAGCAAGATTGCTTTTAGACTTCTTATTGAAGAATCTATGATAAGACGCCAATGAGAAGATTCGTATTGAATGTTTAATTTTTTAAACAAACCGTTAACATCACTGCAGTAAATCAAGTTGTTTTTCTAAAATATTTTCTAAATGGTTTGATTTTTTGTATTTTTTCTGGTACGGTAATATGAAACCTTTGTTCCGGAAGCTAAACATTTTTTATCCCTAAGTCTTGAAGCTAGCAACTCAGAACTTTCTTTTAAAAGACCTAAACGATAAAGATCACTCAATTCTTCTTGGGTAAATTTCGATGGAGCTTGGTTATCTTCTTCTTCTGAACTGGATAAAATATCTTCAGTTTCCGTTTATTCTTCTTGAGATGTATCAAAAGATTGATCTTGCATTTCGATATCACTAGTGTCATTAGATTCGCTATCTGTTAATACAGAAAATGTTACCGACGCTACTCGTGAGTAAGTAATAGATTTTTTATTCTTACGATTTTATCTACGAATATTAATTAAACAGAAGTAAAATCTGACGCGTGATTTGATGGCTTTCTTTCATTGGAGAAGAAAAAATTTGTTTTTTCGTTTTCTTCAAAATTGGATTCCTTGACCTCAAAAACATATGTAGGATGTTTTTCAGAATTTTTTGATAAAATTAATTGCACATGACCTTCAAATGACCTTGATCATGACCTTACAGAGCTTATTTGACCTTGGATTTGGATTCCTTGACTTCAAAATCATATGTATGATGTTTTTCAGATTGTTTCAATGAATTTTTTGGCACATGACCTACAAATGAACTTGACTATGACCTTGCAGATCTCATCTGACCTTGGATTTGGATTCCTTGACCTCAAAAACATATGTATGATGTTTTTCAGATTGTTTCTATGAATTTTTCGGCACATGACCTTCAAATGACCTTGACTATGACCTCAAAGAGCTTATTTAACCTTGGATTCGGATTCCTTGACCTCAAAAACATATGTATGATTTTTATTAGATTTTTTCCGTGCATTCTTTTGCACGTGACCTTCAAATGACCTTGATCCTGACGTGATGGCGATTAACTGACCCACTCATCGTAATCAGCGACCCATAAAACCTTAAGTACCCTATAAAGAATACCGTGTTCCCGCTTCATTCAAATGTTGACCTGTGAAAATAGAGTTTTAACCCTTTAAAAAAATGTCAAGATACTATTGGCCTAAATAAGTATAAAAAATAACGTTAATTTAGTTTAATTCTAAGCTGAAGTTTTAGAGAAAATGTGTTTTTTAGGGTCAAATTTTTCTTTAATTTCAACGTGTATATTGGAAAATCAGCCTAGAAGAATATATGTGTGCGTAATACTTTCTGAATTCTTTAATTACTGAATGAAATAAATTTAAAAACAAGATGGTGGATTTAATATGGCGGATATAAATGATACGAGATTATTAGTTAATGATTTTTTGCTTGCAGTTATTTCTATGAAGCTTAAACTTATTAGAATTCAGTGGATATTTTTATGAAAAATTAATATTTCACATTTAAATTATTAAAAACTACTCCTAAAAGAGGTGTTTTTGTTCATAATTTCAATTTCCGAAACTTAATTTTCCGAACATTTTAATTTTAACCTTTACTATGTGTATTTATTTCTCAAGTAATTTAAAAATGAAATATTAATTTTTTATAAAAACATCCCCGTAGGGGATACCTTTCTTTGACGGTACTAATTTTGATAACTGGAAATTTAGAATGGAAACTTTGTTAACAGAATTAGAGCTTATAGATTATATAGTTGCACCGTATACAGATAAGTATGAAGAAGATACAGCAGCTCAAAAAACGGCGAAAACGAAAGAACTTGAAAATCACGCTAAAAGCGATCGAAAGTGTCGTAATCAACTCATACGTATTTTTGACAGTCAGTTAGAATACGTAAAAGACACAAAATCTTCGTTTAAGCTGTGGAGTGTGTTAACGGGAGTATTTCAACGTAAATGTATAACAAGTCAATTCTCGTACAGAAAAAAACTTTTATTGTTGAAATTCGTTGCGCAGAAGGACCCATTGACAAATCTTTTTCTTACATTTGATAAACTTGTTCAAGAATCGCGCGGGAATGGTGCAACGGTAGAAGAAAACGACAGTGTGTGTATGCTTTTGTTAAGTATGCCAAAATAATTTAATAATGTCGTAACTGCAATTGAAACGGTGAGTGCTGAAAATTTAACTTTAAGATTCGTAAAAAGTCGGTTAATTGACGAAGAAACGAAAAGAGCAAGGTTTAGTATGGAAGAAATGGTAACTGATTTACCAGCAGCGTTTTCGTCTCATGTAAATACTAAAGGTAAAAATAATAAAAAAGGGGGAGATTCTAAATTTCCTTTTAAATGTTATCGCTGTCATAAATTTGGACACAAAAAGTCGGATTGTCCAGATGGTAAAGACACAGGCACCTCTTCAGGGGTTAAATCGTCTGCGAACGTGGCAACACGGGAAGATTTAGATGACGAGTATCAGTACGCCTTCAGTATTACTAATGACAATAATAATAATAACGGCAGTGAGTGGTGTATTCATTCAGGGGCATCTGAGCATCTTGCTACCATTAACACTATGTTAGAAAATATAGAAATGTTAGAAAAACCTGTGTACATAAAAGCTGCTAAATCAGGAAGTATAATGTCTGCAAAGGAAATTGGCAAATTAAAAGTAAACAGTTTAGTAAACGGTAATGTCTTAGCAATATTATTAAAAGAAGTATTATTAGGGTAGTATTACCTGGCTTAGAACATAATCTTCTGTCTGTAAAAAAATTGGAAATAAAAGGATATGAAGTTTTATTTAAAAAGGGTAAAGGCATGATTATTAAAAATAATAAGGTTATAGCTATAGCAGAAAGAAATGATAAAAGTTTAAATACTGTGAAGTTTAATTCAAATGTTGACTCCGTTATGCTAGCATGAAGTTTAAAACTTTGGCATGAAATATTGTGACATTTGAATTATAAAAGTATAAAATCATTGTTTGAAAGCTCAAGTAGAGAAGAAATAAAAATTAGCGAAATTCAAAGTGAAGTGTGCGAAACTTGCATGAAGGGAAAGCAAACAAAGCTTCCACATAAGGATACAAGAAATAGGGCCAAGAGAGCGCTAAAACTAGTTCACAGTGATGTAATGGGTCCAATTAATCCAGAATAACATGATGGTATGCGCTATGTTATTACGTTTGTTTGCTGAATAGGTTGCTTTAACTGTTTGGCATCAGAATTTCTGTGGTTGAAAAACTTGTTAGCCTCATTTAATATTCGTATTCAAAGAAATAGATTAAAGTTGTATGAAGATAATCAATCTTGCATTCATTTGTTAGATAAATGGGAGCATTTAGATGTTAAATATAATTTTGTAAAAGAACTTGTAGATAGTAAGGTCATTTTAGTTCATTATATTAATTCTGAAAATCAGATTGCTGACTTATTTACTAAGTCATTATGTTTTGAAAAATTTGTAAAGTATTCGTAAAGTATAGGTATAATTCCAGTAGAATAAGGGTTATTAGATTTAAATTTAGGGGAAGTGTTAAAGTATATGAATTTAGGCTTATATTTAAATCTGTAAGATGGCATCACTCTTCTTTTATTCTTGTGTGTGTGTGTGGGCGACTCGCTTGCCGGTTCCTACTGAGAGAGACAGTTGTTGTATGACCGTTTAAACAATAGAACTTATGATGATTAAGCTAAATCTCATTTTTGTACTTTTGTCTTTTTATGTATTATTTTACGTAAACTTAATAAATATTAATAAATAAATCTTTTTATTGAAATCTTAGCACTAGTGATTTTAATTAATCCAATTATAGGATTCTAGTGTATTCGATTTTTTTTTCCAATAAAATTATGAAAACAAGTTCCTAGACTTTTATAGCAATGTAACTAGAACATTTTTATTTATTAAATACTTTTAATAAATAAAAACTGACAGACAGCGAGTAGGATTGAACCAAATAGTAGTAGAAGTTTTAAGAAAGTAGTTTTGAAAAAGTTGTAGTAAATTTAAAAAAACAAAATTGATTCTGCGAATAGCTGTCTTTTTGTCCTAAAAATTAGAGTTTGAATCTTTTGAAAAAGTGTGACGATACTATTGGCCTAATTAAGTATAAAAAATAACGTTAATTTAGTTTAATTCTAAGCTGAAGTTTTAGAGAAAATGTGTTTTTTAGGGTCAAATTTTCCAGCAATTTCAACGTGTATATTGGAAAATCAGCCTTAAAGAATATATGTGTGCGAAATTTTTTCTAAATTATTTAATTACTGGATGAAATAATTTTAAAAACAAGATGGTAGATTGAATATGGCGGATAAAAAACTTCATAAAAAATAAGATTTTATAAAAAAAATGATACGAGATTATTAGTTAATAGTTTTTTTGCGACGGTGTCTATATACACTTACCGTTTCCACACGGCATTTCGTTTCTCAGATAAGATTCACGGGTTTTCATCTTTTCCGTGTATATCCGTGTGACTTACAAATAAGCCAAACTTCTGCCGTGTCTAGCCGTATAAAAATTTGTTTTACATTTTACGCCGTTTTTAGCCGTGTCAATATAATAAAATGAGCTCAGCCGTGTGTAACCGTATGAAAAATGAATTTATAGTTGCAGCCGCGTGTTGAACCGTAGCACTGTTAACGGAAAAGAGATCAACCGTGTCTAGCCGTATGAAAAATGAATTTCAAGGATCAACCGTGTTTAACCGTGGATTTATAAGCATACATTCGATCAACCGTGAACAACCGTATGAAAAATGCTTGCCGTGTGTAACCGTATAAAAATTTAATGTATAAATACGGCCGTTAAAAAAAAAGAATTATTAAAAGTGCATAATATTGGCGCATGGGGCCTTCAGCCCCCTTATGTGCTGTCATTCAATATTTCTGTCAATAATTTAATTTAGTTAAAATTTATTTTTACGAAAAGGGGCCGAAGGCCCTTTGAGTGAGCTAATATATAGAGTACGTACGGTTAAAAACGGCAGAAGCTATAAATTCATTTTTCATAAGGTCATAAACGGTTGAGCTGTTATTTATTGTATTAAAACGGTTACACACGGTGGATTCTTTAAAATTATTTTTCATACGGCTAGACACGGTTGATTCTTTAAAAGCATTTATCATACGGTTGCACACGGTAGATCTATTATATGTTTATAAAGACACGGTTAAACACGGTTAATGTTTCAAATTAATTGTTATACGGCTACTTGCGGTTTACTTTTTTTTTGTTAATATTTATACGGTTAAACACGGCAGTAGTTATAAATTCATTTTTTATACGGTTACACACGGCTGAGCTTTTCCTTATGATATTGACACGGTTAAACACGGTTGATTCTTTATATAAATTTTTCATACGGTTGGATACGGCATTTCTTTTTATTTATTTATAATGACACGGTTATACACGGTTGAAGTATTTGAATTATTTTCACACGGTTTTTTACGGTAGATATATAATTAAACCTGCGAGTCATACGGTTATATACGGTAATTTTGTACGGTTACATACGGAAAAGATGAAAAACCGTGAATTTTATCAGAAGAATGGAACAACCGTGTGAAAACGGTAAGTGTAAATAGACACTGTCTTTTTTTGCTTGCTGTTATTTCTATGAAGCTTAAACTTATTAGAATTCAGTGGATATTTTTATGAAAAATTAATATTTCACTCTTATATTATTAAAAACTATCCTAAAAGAGATGCTTTTGTTTCTAATTTCAGTTTCCTAAACATAATTTTCCGAACATATTTATTTTAACCTTTACTATATGTATTTATTTCTCAAGTAATTTAAAAATGAAATATTAATTTTTCATAAAAACATCCCCGTAATTCTTCATCAGCGACCCAAAAAACCTAAATGGACCAAATCTGGACGCTCAAAGTGCAAAAATAACACATCTACCCCTTTTTGGTAGACCTGTTACGAGGTACCGAGGCAACCTCGTTTGATACGAGGTAAGGCGAGACGAGAACGAGGCGAGATTGAAAATTTTAAAACCTCGTTAAACCGAGGCGAGACCGAGATTTAAATTTTCAAAACCTCGTTCTCGCCTCGTCTCATAATTTTATTAAAAATTGCGCCTACAAGATCGCAACCAGCATAAGCCTTTAAAGCAGAAATTTTGTTTTCGTACACGTGTTTATATTGTTTATGTGATTCGGAGAAGAATGTTTTGAATTTAGTGCTTCACGATATACGAGAATAATATCGTTATTGTATCGTATCGTATCGAATTTCGATACGATATCGATACGATATCACGTTAAGTTTACTGACGACGATACGATATTTGTATTTTTCGATATCGTCAATATTCTCGTATTTATCGTATCGTCGATAATTAATTTCGAGAATATCGAAAAATATCGATCTTGATTTTTTTATATAAAAGTTTAAATTTTTACATATAAATAAGAGAATAAAAGCGCAGATAATAATATGAGCTATACTGCTGTCACTTTATACGTTACAGAATTAGCAGAACAGAAAATTTAATTGTATCTGTTGCGTTTCATTAATTTTGGATCCTCGTGTAAAAAGCGATGGATTAGATGTAACACATTGGGGTAAAGAGATAAAAGAAGAAACAATGAAAATATTTAAACAGATTTATAAACATTATTACCAACAGTATAAAGGAAATGGAGATATAGAAACCCAAGAACCTGAGCACAAATAGCAAAAAACAGACAAGAGTGAAAGCTCAATTGATTTTAATGTCCTTTTTCTAAAAGCTGAAAATTCGTTAGAATCAGAAAAAGACTTCATAATTATTTAACATCCTGTCAAGCTGATCCTGATTGTGATATTTTCTTGTGGCGGAAAAACCACTGCAAGATTTATCCGATTATTTCAAAAATGGCTCGGGACATATTATGTGTCCCTGTGACATCACTACCAGCTGAAAGACTTTTTTCGGAAGCGGAAAATACGATAAGAAAAGAACGTTGCTCTGTAACTGATGAAAGCATTTGTGCCTTAGTCTGTACAAACATATGGATGAAAAGTTCATTAAAAAAAACTGCATGCGAGGTGGTGATCTAGTTAAATTCATTAATATTAGAATTGATAAAAATTTATAAAAAAAATATTATTAACTTTATTCAATAAAATTATATATCAATTAATATAAATACTGTATGATAATAAATGTTGTTTTATACTAATATTATTTTTTTTTTCATTTATTACAATTTTATTTATATCAATTAAGGACGATATTATATCGGATTTCGAGACGAGAACGAGACGACATCGATACCGATACGATAAATAGTTTTAGAAATATCGTTGACATCGATACGATACGATACTTACGTTGGCACTAACGATACGATATCGATAATTACGAAATATCGATATCGTATCGTGAAGCACTAGTTTTGATTATTTACTATAGTTTCGTTTTATTTTATATAAGTTTTATTATTTCATATTACGATTATGTATTAGTTTTATAATATTAAATTAAGAATGAAATGCCGAAATTCATGTTCATAAAATGTGGATGCTGTTTAAAAAAACAAAAACAGTTTCTGAAAATATTGTTTCACCAAAAATATCTTCTCCAAAAGGCAGAAGTATAGATGCCAGTTATTTTGAAATTTCGTATATATAAAACATAAAATATGGATTTTGTTTGACTTGTAGTAAAAATGATAAAGGAGAATTTAAAATTAGTTTTAATATGACTGGGCATAATACTAAAAGTTTGAGGACTTATCTTCAATAATGTGATGCGAGTATTTATAAAGAGTTAGTATCAAAAACGGAAACAAATAAAAATTCAATTAAGGCTACAAGAAAAACCAATTTAGAAAATTTTTTTATGGTAATTCAATCATGATATTATTTATAAATTTATATATTATGTATACTAAAAGATATATTTTAACTTTAGAAAACAGATTTTGGGTTGTTAGAAGATAAAAGAAAAAATTTTTTGTTTATAGCTGGTAACAATTTGCCATTAAATTTTTTTGCCTCTTAATAAGGCTTATCTTCAAAATCCTCCCAAAAATCTACCTTATCGACAAAAATTACGTGAAGATACTATTGAAGAACTCAAAATAATGCAGAAAAAGCTAATTGAGTATTTGCAGTAAAACTCGTCCAAAATCAGTTTTACTTTTGATGGATGGTCATCTAGAAATCTTGATCATTATTATGGATTAACTGGGCATTATATAGAGAAAAATTGGCAGTTGAAATCAATTGCACTGAATTTAATTCCAGCCAAAAAACAATATTCTGGATCTGATATGAGTAAACTTTTTCTTCAAACTTTGAAAAAATTTAATTTATTAAAAAAAATTGGTGGTATCACAGTAGACAATGCATCTAGTAATAATACATTTTTTGATAACCTTAATGATTTGCTTCATTCAGAAGATGTATTAGATTTTAATAAAACTTTAGATCATTGTAGATGTCTGACTCACATATTGAATTTAGGAGTGCAAGATACTTTGAAGTTTTTGCGGTTTAGAGCTGAAGAAGAAAGTAGTGAAAGTGATTCTGAAATCGAATTAGAAGCTGATATTTTAGAAAAAGATAAAAATGAGGTAACTGATTTAATAACGAAAGTGAGAAATATTTGCCGACAAATAAGAAACTCTAGTTTATTAATAGGAGAATCAAGAGATTTTTGTCAACCTTTCAAAATCCAATTTGTCAAACCAATATTAGATTGCCGAACACGGTGGAATAGCAGTTTGAATATGCTAACTGTTTTTCGAGATTTGAATTTATCCATAAAATCCTTATGTGATAATAATTCAATTAACTACAGAATATCAGATATTTAATGGGAGGCAATCGATATCATAATTTCTTATTTACAAATTTTTAATCAAGTTTCAAATTTATTGTCAAAAATATCCAACTCTTCCAGTAGCAGTTTTAGCTTTTAATGTATTACCTGGTAAGGTTGAGAAAATTGTTTTTGAGTTGGACGAAATCAATAGAAATCACTTAGATGAAATTTTGATCTGTGCATTTCAAGATGGCAGGAATAAGATTTCGAAGCATTACCGACTGTGCAACTGGTTTTATAGTGCTTCTCTTATCTTCAATCCTAGACACAAGGTTAAAAAGTTTTCAAAAACGGAATGGGGGAAAAAGCTAGAAAAAGATAGCAAGAAATGCTTTAAAAACTATATAAAATTTATTATAATAACCTGAAAGCTGATGGAAATGAAACAGAAAGAAAAGAAAAGAAAAATGAGAACAATAATCTTTTAGATTTTTCTAATATATTTGATGAAGATACGGAAATAAATTGGGAAGAAGAGTTAAGTGCCTATTTAAAAGCTCTATGTGCACCAGAAAGTACTGATATCCTACTTGGTGGGGTGGTCCTGAAAAAACATACCCTATACTAGCAGCAATGGCTAGAGATAAGATGGCAATTCAGGCTACGTCCGTAGCTGTAGAACGCCTTTTTTCAAACGCAGCCCTGATTGATCAACCAAAAAGAAGATGATGCTTTGACAGCATTGTTATTTATCAGCTCATGGTCTAAGTCTGATCTTGTCACAGAAATATGTGATTTTTATCCTGATTCTTTATGTGGGTAATATAGTTTATAAATGTTAATGTGTTATAATAAATTAAATATTTTATGTAATTCATTGATGAATTTAAAATTTAATTTTTAAAATAATAAATTTTTTGTAATAAATATATTTTATGTAAATCATTGATAAATTAAAAATTATCTTATTAAAATAATAAATAAGTTTTACTTTAAAATTTGTTTAAAGAATTTTTTTTAGTAACCACCTCGTTTATAAACGAGGAATTCTCGGCCGAGAACGAGGCGAGAACGAGGCGAATGTTTTTTCACCTCGCCCGAGATCGAGGCGAGGCGAGATAGAACCTCTCCTCGTTCTCGGTCTTGTTAAATTTTGCTGAATCTCGTCTCGCCTCGTTCTCGAAACAGGTCTACTTTTTGGGAGTATTTTTAGCTAGTATAAGCATGGAATATTAATTTTTCCTTAAAAAATCGCAAAAATTCTTGATCAGCGACCCAAAAAACTCATATGCGCCGAACCTGTTTTATAAGGAGGGGGTACCATAGAACTTGAAAATTAAGGGGGGGGGGGTCAAATTTCACTTAGAATAATTTTAATTTAGGGACTTCGAAGAATCTGGACTTTGGGACTAAAAATAATACAGGCTTATGGACTTAGAATAATATCAATTTAGAGACTTAGAATAATTCAGGTATAGGGACTTGGAATAATTTTGGTTTAGAGACTTGGAATTATTCGGGTTTAGAAACTTGGAATAATGTTGATTTAGGGACCTAGAATTTATTACGCATTTAAGGAATCAGAAACGTACGTTGACCTCCAGATGGGGTCTTCTGATTGGGCTGTAACTTTGTACAGGTGATTATACATATAAAATGTCCTCATTCCCCAAATTTTACGTCGTAAAATCGTTTCTAGCCGTCTCTGCGAATTATTGAAAATTGGGACCGATTTTAAAGCCTTCAGCCACCAGCTTTTGCTTCATTATATAAAAGCATGAAGAAATGTTAAAAATATTATTAGAAAAACGGTTCGGATCGGAAATTTCCCTTGCTATCCGAATTTCCAAACCGGTTTTTAAAATTTTCACGTGGAAACCCGGAAAATTGGAAAATGTGAGCCGTACCGGCTGTAGCTCATAACTCAAAACCCGTCACTTCAAATAACTTCAAACTGGGAGTGAAGACAGGGTATTCCATATAGGGTAAAAAGCCAGTAATAGAACAGTTAAGGATTTGCTGTTCTTTTTTGAGCGTAAAAGAAAATAAAATAAATATTTTTAAATAAATATTGTAATTTTGTATAATTTAAACGTTTTAGAATCCGTGAATAAACAAAAAAAATTGTTTTTTATTCGTTTAAGTATATATTTTATTTAATTTTAAGCATATGGTCCAATTTCAGTAATAGAACAGTACCTGCCTTTAATAGAACAGTTCTTTCTCCAGTAATAGAACGCATAATTTCTAAGAGGTAGTTAAACTCATTAGGTATTAAAAAAAAGTTTTATGAATTAATTTTATTTTATTTTACGTTATTTAAAACATGCATATCTTTTTTACACGAAATTAATAAAAAATTTAAATCTTTTTATACAAATAATAACCGAACATAAACAAACATAACCTAAAATTTCACAAGTTTAATTAAAAACATTTTTTTTATTTATTCTAATATTTTGAACTTGTTATTTTGTTATATATTAATTAATAAATTAGTTACAATTATAAAATAGATAAAATTTAATAATAAAAGTATTTAAAACTGCTTAAGAAACTGTTCTATTATTAGCGCGCCATTCGAATTTTGAATCCAATACTAGAACACCATTTTATAAAATAATTAAAAAAAAATAATTCATAAAAAACGTTATAACTTAGGTAAGCTTTAGTTTTGTTTCAAAAATTTCCTAAATGAATGAATATTTTAAATCAAAATATTCTTGAAAATGCTTAAGCTCTGGTGACCCCATATACACTAAAAGTTAGTAAGAAAAGTTGCATCTTGTGACTAATAGCACTTATTTGGTTTTTCTAAAAAGAAATACTAATAAAAAAAACATAATACAAGTTTTTTAATATTTTAAAGTGTTTAAAAAATCTACTTCAATTTATTTTACTATTATTAACATAAATTTTAAACTAAAAAAATTAATTTTTAATAGCCGTTCTACTACTGGCTGCGTTCTATTATACAGCACTTTACCCTAGTTTTACCTGGTATTAATATGGGTATGGGTATTTTCACATACGGAAAAGTTATAACGATAATAATTAAAATTTCTGATTTTGAAAATGCAAATTTAGCGAAAAAAGCTATGTATATAAGCAAATTTAGGCAGAATTGATTTCAAATGTAAAATTTTTCATAAAATAAATTTTTTTTAATGCCCTTAAACCTTTTCTATTGATATATATAGTCAATTCTACGAAATTAGAATTTTTATAAGAAACAATTCAAGTAATTCTTACTGAAAATGACCTAATAGGAAAACGAATGTCTGGAAATTTGAAAAATCAAATTGGCTGGATTTAGTATGTTAAAATAACACCATAAAAATAACACCTTACCAATTTTTATGGTTCTGGATTAAAAGCTTTTGAAATAGCAGCTGTTTTTTGAATTAAAAATATTTTCAAATTTTTAAACAAAATCTGAGTAAATTTTCTATTTTAATTTTTTACGCTCTTAACAGACCTCAAAAACTATTTACAAACATAGGAAATAGCTGAAACTTTTTACTGCGAGTCATTTCGGCTGTCAGTTTTTGGAAAAACATCGAGAAAACTGAATAAAACTATAACTCTAAAGAAATTTTTTTTTTAATGTGGATTTTTCAAACACTGGGAAGTTCTTTTCTTTTTTGTTGCACTTAGAATTACTGTTTTTTTTTTTTAAATTTGAATTCTTTTTTAAAATTTCTATTTCTGGGTATTTAACCTTTTTAGTTTTGAAAAACTTAAAAAACAAATAATTATAAAATATAATAATTAAAAAATTATATTATAAAACATTAAAAAAAAATTTTCCTTTAGAATTTTAGTTTTATTCAGCTTTCCTCGATGTTTTTCCAAAAACTGACAGCCGAAATGACTCTCAGTAAGTTTCAGCTATTTCCTGTGGTTGAAAATAGTTTTTGAGCTCTGTTCAGAGTGTAAAATATTAAAATAGAAAATTTACTAAGATTTTCTTTAAAAATTTGAAAATATTTTTAATTCATAAAACAGCTTCTATTTCAAAAGTTTTTAATCCAGAACCATAAAAATTGGTAAGGTGTCATATTTTAACATACTAAATCCAGCCAAATTTGATTTTTCAAAATTTCAGATATTCGTTTTCCTATTAGGTCATTTTCACTAAGAATTACTTGATTAGATTCTTATAAAAAGTATAATTTCGTAGAATTGTCTATATATATCAATAGAAAAGGTTTAAAGGCATTAAAAAAAAATTTATTTTATGATGAATTTTACATATGAAATCGGTTCTGCCTAAATTTGCATATAAATATAGCTATTTTCGCTAAATTTGCATTTTCAAAATCGGAAAATTTCAGTAATTATCGTTATAACTTTTCCGTATGTGAAAATACCCATACCCATATTAATACCAGGTGAAAGTATATGGAATACTTTGTCTCCACCCCCAGTTTGAAGTTATTTGAAGGGGCGGGTTTTGAGTTATAAGCTACAGCCAGTACGGCTCACATTGTAAAAATTTAAAAAAACGGTTTGGAAATTCGGATAGCCAGGGAAATTTCCGATCGAAATCGTTTTTCTAATAATATTTTTAACATTTCTTCATGCTTTTATATAATGAAGCAAAAGTTGGTGGCTGAAGGCTTTAAAATCGGTCCCAATTTTCAATAATTCGCAGAGACGGCTAGAAACGATTTTACGACATAAAATTTAGGGAGTGAGGACATTTTATATGCATAATCACCTGTGCAAAGTTACAGCCCAATCAGAAGACCCCATCTGGAGGTCAACGTACGTTTCACATGGAATCAGCCTTGAATAATAAGGAAGCTATAGAAGATTAAGCGAGACACAGCAAGTCCTTATTAAATAATTTGTTATTTTATTACGGTAATTTTGGTAAATTGGCTATAACCTCGGTAGAATATATCTGATTAGGTTCAAAATTTAATCATTTCATCTTTGGATTATTTTAAATTTTCATTTAAATTTTGAAGTTTATTGGATAATATGATTATACCAAATGTACACAAAAGCGATATTAATCATTTGCTTTATGTATGAACCGAAATGTATACAAATTATCCTAATTAACGAATAATATCACGAATTTTAAATAAAATAAAATTAAAGATGAATATATGTTTTTTAAAGAACTTAACCCATAAGCGCCTAATCGACAATTCTTGGACATATGAATTTTTTGGTATGAAAAAATGAATATTTTAGGTTAAAAATCTCTCCTAGTAGGTATTTGATATCGCTCTTTCCATTTCCAGAGTCCGTTTTTACCTAAGACCCTTGGGTAATGAAATATCAACCCCTAAAGTAGGGTAAAATCACTAAAATTGTAAAATTAAAAAAAAAAAGTTACTACACGCAAAAAAAAGTTTCTTTATATTGTTTTTTTTTTACTATCTAAAAGGTAAAAGATGAAAATTTATGTATTCTCAGCACGTTTACCCTCTCTAGTGGGTAAATATTAGGGGCAAGGGGGTGGATTTTACAGATGTATAAAAATTGAATATTTTAAACTGAAAACATCACCTAGTAGGTATTTTTGGTCGCTCTTTCCATTTCTGAAGTCTGTTTTCACCTAAGACCCTTGGGTAATGAAATATCAACCCCTAAAGTAGGGTAAGATCACTAAAATTGTAAAATAAAAAAAAAAAAAATTACTACACGCAAAAGAAAAAAAAGTTTCTTTATGTTGGAAAATTTAGGACCTAAACTAAAATGTAATAAAATAAATTAAAATCCATGTACAAAGTTTTAAATGATAGTTTATTTTTAGATTCCTTTTTTTTAATTCTAAGCAGTCTAATGATATAAATAATTTTAATTTTAATTCATGTTCAACTATTTTTTGGGGTATATTACCTACTTCCTAGAAGTAGCAGGTAAAAACCGACATCAGAAATACAAAGAGAACACAAATTAACTTATGGGTATTAAATTTAATCCAAAATATTGAATTCATCTTCAATTTTAAAAACTCATCCCTTTATCCCTAATATTCAATCCTTTGATTGGATCAATGTGCTAAAAATAAATAAACATACTTCCTTTTTCTCTTGGAAAGTAAAAAATATCCTTTTTAGCATTAAAAATATATTTTTTTACAGCAGTAACTTTTTAAATTTTACAATTTTAGTGATTTTACCCCACTTTAGGGGTTGATATTTCATTATTACCCAAGGGTCGTTGGTGAAAACAAACTTCGGAAATGGAAAGAGCGACCAAAAATACCTTCTAGGTGATGTTTTCATCTAAAAATATTAAATTTTTATACATCTGTAAAATCCACCCCCTTGCCCCTAATATTTTACCCCCCTAGAGAGGGTAAATGTGCTGAGAATACATAAATTTGCATCTTTTACCTTTTGGAAAGTAAAAAAAATAATTTCCAATATAAATTAGGTTACATTTTTTTTTAAATAAAAATAAAATTTTTTCTGAAAATCAATTTGGCTTTATGAGTGGTATAGGAACTAAGCAAGCTTTGCATAAAGTGTCTGATTTAATTTATAATGAATTAAATGAGTGCAATGCAGTGATTGGGACGTTTCTACCCACTCAACATCGTGGTATAAGATAATCGCCGTGAAAGTATAATTTAGCGATAATTCCCCTTTGCATAGTATAATAAATTAGTTATTATACTATTGAAAGTATAATGTCGCTTTTCTATACTTTCAATAGTATAATTCACGGACAATTCTACTTTTACGAGTTAAAAAAAAAATCTCTTCTAATTTGTTAAGTCAAATGCATCTGAAATTATTATTTTAAAAATAAAAATTAATTATATGTTTCCAACCGGGTGCCAGTGTTTCTATTAGTCTGGTTTATTTAATATATTGTTTTTATTTACGTATTTTTAAAACTAACCTATAAATTTTCAATGCATGAAAATTCTATAAATTAATTTTTGTTGATAAATGGATGTTCTGTAAAAGTTATAAAACGATTTTTTTAATTATGCTTATACCTTTTCATGCATTGAAAATTTATAGGTTAGTTTTAAAGATACGTAAATAAATACTAATAATAAACCAGACTGATGGAAACACTGACAACCGGTTTATTTTACTGTTATCACTCCGTGCTACAGTTTTTAAACTATGAATTAATTATTTTGGAAACATATAATTAATTTTTATTTTTAAAATAATAATTTCAGATGCATTTGACTTAACAAATTAGAAGAGATTTTTTTTTTAAATCGTAAAAGTAGAATTGTCCGTGAATTATACTATTGAAAGTATAGAAAAGCGACATTATACTTTTAATAGTATAATAACTAATTTATTATACTATGCAAAGGGGAATTATCGCTAAATTATACTTTCACGGCGATTATCTTATACCACGATGTTGAGTGGGTAGACCTCTCAATTTCGATTTGTTCCAGATAATAATTTTCAAAATTATATGCAGAGTAAATTATGCATGTACAATAAAATGCATATTTGAAAATAATTAAAACTAAAATAAATACTTTTCAGGAAATTCCATTTCTTTATTATAATAAGAACGAATAATAATATAAACAATAACCCACCGCTGAAAGACTTGTTTTCAATACTGATCCCAGACAAAAGAAAACTTCGAATAGAAGCCGATTTTTTACCTATGATTTAAGCCGAAGCGGCGCACAAAAAAAGATTAAAAAAATTATTTAAATATTTTTAACTTACTAAATTTTTTTCGGATTACGAAGCAAACACGCTACCAGTTGCGTTATCTGTCTGTTTTTATTTATTTGCATATTTGTATATAATGTGTAGTAATTTTTTTATAACTTTAATAATAGTTTTTTACAAGAAATAGGGTTGACTAAATTATACTCTAAGTACGTTAGTGATTAAAAATGAATTGGATTTTCGTCGCTATAAAAATTAATTGTGATAAATTCAGCAATCCATTTAATTCCTTTTAAAATTTCGGAAATAATATTAAGACGTCCTTATATTATTTACAAAATAAAAAAAAAACATTTACTTTTTTATGTTTATCAGTTTTAACTATGCTGTAATGATCATTTTAGTTTAAAAAAAGGCAAGTATCAGTGGTGGATACAGGGGGGGGTCACAGGGGTCATTGACCCCCCCTCAGCGGTCAATTTTACCTTTTTTTAGCTAATTTTACGTTACATAATTAGCGCGAAGTACCATTTTGACCCCCCCAAAAAATTTTAAGGAGCTTTTTTAGAAAATTTTTTTAAATTTGATTCAAATGACTCCCCCAAAAAATTTTCTAGATCCGTCTCTGAAGTATAGATTTAAATATGAAGGTAAAGCTAGCCGTCAGAAGTAAAATCGACTAGCCACCAGAAGACTTTCTGAAAGAGGCCTTGTTACCTTGCATATCAAAAATTATGTAAATAATCACTATTTTACAATTAAAGTTATAGTACTGGAGGATGTTTTGCAGCGCTGAATCGATATTTTTGGTCAGGAAATTAAAAAAACGTTTGCATTATCGGGAAATTCGGAAAATAGGTAATTTTTCACCCTGAAAAATAAAAATACGGTTAAAATTTATTACATTTAATTAAAAAGCATTTCCTGGGGGTTTTTTGGGAGACTAAATCAATATTTTTAGTCAAAAAATTGAAAAACTGTTTTCTTAGCCGGAAAATTTGGAAAGCAGCTGTTTTTTTATCCTGAAAAATAAAAATCGTAAAACATTATTATATTCATTTGATAGTATATTACGAGTCCGTGTCCAGAAAAGTAAAGAATGGCCCAAATTGCCCGTAAATTACCTTCTGAGGCGAATCCGAGTGAAAATAATTAGTTTATAAGATTTTGATATTTGAGGATAAAAAACATCTGTTTTCCGAAATTACCGTTTAAGAAAACATTTTTTCAATTTCATGACTAAAAATATTGTTTTAGAATCCTGAAAAACCCCCAGAAACCGTGTTTTAATTGAATATAATAAATTTTTAAAATTATCATTTTTTAGGTTGAAAAAACGTCCGTTTTCCAAATTTTCCACTTCTACGACCTTTTTTTCAATTTTCTGACTAAAAATATCGATTTAGCATCCTAAGAAATCCTTCAAAATATTTCAAGCGTAAAAAAGGATGTAAAATAAATAAATTTGCCACAGATTATTGAATGGAATTTGACTATTTATGTGTTTATTGAACCTCACAAATCCTTGTCAAATCTGATTTTTAATGCCTCAAGCTGACACAAAGAGTTATTCGCTTACGTAAAAAATCTTTAATTTTCCGCTTCACGATGTTAGAGTTCTCTGTTTGTGGCTTACGCATAAGAAATTCGACTCGATGAACATGTTAATGGTTAATTCTAAGCATTAAAAGCACATTGTAACATAAAATTCTAAGGCTCAATTTATTTGCAAACTCCTTGCCTTAGTGGAAAATAAATTTTTTTTAATTTCATATTTAGGGGTAACGAAAGTGTTATAAATTGAAAATATTCTATGTGTAAATAAACAAATAGTTGTGAAAAATAAATAGTTGTGCAACTGATTTTTGGATGGAATTTGACTATTGATGCATTTAATTAACCCCAATAATTCATGGCAGATGACACAATTTTTCATGCGTTTGGCCGACACAACGAGATTTTGGCTTACGTTAAGAATCGTCAAATTTACGCTTCGCGATATGAAAATTCTTTGTTCATGTCTTACGCATGAAAATTTGGACTCGATGAACAATGGAAGGGTTAATTATAGGCATAAAGAGTAAATTAAAATATAAAATTCGGTGGCACAACTTATTTGAAACCACGCTGACTCACTTAAAAATTAATTATTTTAAATTAAAATTTTTCGGTAACGAGGATTCAAAAATTAAAAACATTTTATGTGTAAAATAAATAGCTGTGCCACAGATATTTTGATGGAATTCGATTTCTTATGCATTTCATTAACCCTTTGCCTGTCCTCTATATTTTTACCTCCTCGGCCTGTCCTCAGGGTCGATATCGTCCGCGTCATTTTTTAACACCTTTAAAAACAATTTTGAAATGAAATGTAACACCTAGGTGAAATGAATCACCTAGGACTACTACCTACTCCACGCAGTGACCTTCATGGTTACTCCCCAGACGACCTTAACAGATTCTTTGCTTCTGTATCAACTTCACCTACAGAGAATATTGAAGACACCTGTGAGCTGATAAACTTAGCATCCAGTGACGGCTTTTGTTTTGTTGAGGTCACTTTGAACGATGTTATTCTGGCAGTAGCCCATTTTTCATCCCAAGCTGTGGGTTCTGATGGTATACCTCACAAAATAATAGCAAAATCACTCCCCATCCTTGGCCCTTATTTGGTGCAACTTTTTAATGCGTCTCTCTTAGGTGGAGCATTTCCTACAGCTTGGAAAAAATCCTTACTAGTGGCTATTAAAAAGACTTCTATTCCATCCTCAGCTTCTGATTTCCGCCCTGTTGCTCTTTTATGCTTCCTCTCGAAGGTGCTAGAAAAGCTGGCCCATGATCAGATTAGTAGCTACATAAGACAGAACAAGATATTAGACCCGCTACAGACTGGCTTTAGACCTTACAGCAGTACTGAAACAGCCTTACTTAAATTAACAGAGGACATACGGTTTGGCAAAAGCAAACGATTAATGACATTTTTACTGCAGTTTGACTTTAGCAAGGCCTTTGATTCTATAGCACCATCTAAGTTAATAATTAAACTAAAATCCATGGGATTTTCAAAAAGCGCCTTGCTATGGATCAAATCTTACCTCCAAGACAGACAATTGCAAGTTACCTCGAAAACATCTTCCTCTGACCCTCTTGGAGTTAACCTTGGAGTCCCACAGGGGTCTGTACTTGGTCCTCTCTTGTTCTGCCTTTATATAAATGACGTTAAAGAACACCTCGACGCAGACGTTTTTCACTTACTGTATGCAGACGACTTACAAATCTATGTCCAAGCTTCACCTGAGAGCGCGAATGAGGCAATTGAGAAACTCTCAATAGCGGCTCACAACATTAACATTTGGGCCAAAAAGGTATCTTTGATACTAAACCCTGACAAGACGCAAGCAATATTTTTCGGCACCAATCACTTTGTAGACCAACTTGACAGACTAAACCTACCTGGAGTGACTGTAAGTGAAGGAGTAACTGTGCCTTTTGTAAAAGAGGTTAAGAGCCTAGGAGTAATCCTAGATAATAAACTATCATGGGAATCGCATGTTACATCGATAGGAAAAAAGGTTAACAGAGTCCTTTACACTCTACGGTTTATCAGACAATGCACAACTGAGTCTCTTCGAATCAAGCTTGTGTAAGCTCTAGTAATACCTCACTTAGATTACTGCTCGGTTGTATATTTAGACTGCTCGAAGAACTTAAAAGACAGAATACAACGGATGAGCAATACACGTCTGAGATATGTGTTTGGAATCGGCAGAGATATACACATTACTCCTTATAGGGAACAATTAGGGTGGTTAACATGCAATACACGTAGGTTGTACTTTACATCTATTATTATATACAAAATCCTCCGTCTACATCAGCCGGATTATTTAACTTCCAATTTTGTTAAATACAATCCCAAAGAAACAGCTATAGGGGATTTACTAACAAGGGAGCTAAGTATACCTGATCTTTAAGAGTGGCATGGTGATTTCTCTTTTCAAGTGCAAGGTGCAAAAAGCTGGAACTCACTTCCATCGGCAATTAGATTCCTCCCATCGATTGACTCTTTTAAATCAGGCCTTTTAAATTATCTAAGAGCATCGAATCATACATATGATGACTCGGCCTTTTAAAATTCAAAATTATCAAATAAGAGTGTTATATCTGCCTATTTATCAAGATTAAATTGTATTAAAGCTACCTATAAATAAATAAAAGTTATCTATTCTATTGCTATGAAATGACTGTGATATACTTTATCGTATTGTTAGAAAGTTAATTAAAATATTAAATTATTAGCTGCACATTAATTACTGTTACTATTACATTGCTTACTTTTAGAATTTTAATTTTAATTTTTTCTTTTTTATACACATATAACTTATTTTTAACAAGTTATCTATATTATGTTATATTAAAATTGTTATAAATCGCTATTACTATCTATGTAACCTATGTATCAAATTTTTGTAAAACAAAATAAAATATTATTTACATATTTACATATTTACATATTTACATTTTTGGCCAAAATTTTTTTTTGAGGTTTTAGATAAACATCCCAACTAAAGATTAAAAAAGGTTTTTGGCTAAAATGTCCGCTCAGTTTTGCGGAAAAAATTCCGGAGCAGCGGAAAACGAGCATTTTTTCGATTTTTGGTTAAAAACTCATAACTCCGGCCCTAATGGGTATTAAGGAAAAATATTCTAGGGTTTTTAAGCTTCAGATATATACCTTCAAAAAAAACCTACCCAGATTTGGCTCTGCTGAAAAAACCTTAATTATTTCGCAATCTGAAAATGGGCCTTTTTTCGAGTAAAAAAATTTTTAAAAATTGAAGGTTATTTGGGATAAAAACCCACTTAGGGGCATTAAATGTTCAAAAAAGTTATTTAAAAATATACTTCACCCTTTGTATAAGTAAAGAAAAAAAAATTTTCAAAAAAAATTAAGTTTTTTGGTCAAAATACAATTAAATTTTGGAAAAGTAAAAAAATGAATTTTTTTAGTGAAAACGGGTCAAAAACACGTATTTTTTTATGTTACATTCATTTGTACATGAAAAAAGTATGATATATGAAGAAATTACTTCATTTGGAGCAAAAATAACAAAAATTTTTACTTCCAAGAAATAGCAAAAAAACTCCCTCCGCCTGTCCTCAGGGTCGATATCGTCCACGGTCCAACTTTGCACACACGGTACGGCTAAGCGGCTAAATCAAAATTAACGCGGCTTGGCGTGTGTTCATAATATGTGCCTAAGTTTTTTTAGGTGGGATAACCAACCATCACCCATTGCGCATGTCTGCGTTACAGCTATATCGTAAAAAGTCGATGGACGATATCGACCCTGAGGACAGGCGAAGGGTTAATCTCATAAATCCTTGACAGAAACAATTTTTCAAGCGTATAGCCGACGCAACGAGTTTTTAGCTTACGTTAGATATCGTGAAATTTATGCTTCCCGATATGAAAATTCTTTGTTCGTGACATACGCATGAAAATTTGGACTCGATGAACATGTAAAGGATTAATTATAAGCAAAACTGTACATTCCAACATAAAATATCCTGACACAATTTATTTAAAACCCCGTTATCTTACCTAAAAATTTATTATTTTGAATTGGGATTTTTCTGTAACGAGGGTTCAAAAATTAAAGATATTTTATGCGTAAAATACAGAGGCAAATTTTTCTATAGGCATAGTAGGCAATCGTCTAGGGTACCGCGGTTCAGGGGGTGCACAGTGATCTAAAAAAAAAAAGCGGAAATAATTTTGCTTTGATCGAGTTTCCATCCAATTTTATGCGGGTTGAATTGTTTTACTCCTGAAGACCTGTATTTTACAAAAAGTATGACAAGAAAATTTTTTCCCACTTTTTTTCACCCTTTTTTCGGATAAACCCATAAAAAATCCAAAAATTATAATTTAGCGAGAAAAAATTTTCTAGTCTTTGAAAAATTATGTATATACTTAAATTTAATCAGAAAACCATAAAATTATGTTAAAAAAAAAATTACCTCTATTCTAGCCCTAAATCCTAAAAAACTACCCTGAAAATTAATTGGCTTATAAAATTTGGTTTTTTTTAAATCTTGCATAATTAACTTTAAGTGTAGTTTTTGAGGATTTAGGAGTAGAATAGGGGTAGTTTTTTTCTTTAACATAAGTTTATTGTTTTCCGAACACATTTAAGTATGTATAAAATTTTTTAAAGTATATATAAGTTTAGAAATTTTTTTTCGCTAAATTATAATTTTTGGGTTTTTGTGGGTATTTCTGGAAAAAGGGTTAAAATCATGTGGAAACAAATTTTCTTATCATACTTTTCTTAAAATACAGGTCTTCAGGAGTGAAACAAGTCAACTCGCATTAAAATTGGATGGAAACTCGATCAAGGCAAACTTATTTCCACTTTTTTTTTTCTATAGATCGATCTAGTAATCACTGTGGGGCGCCGAGAGTTTGAAAATTATTTTTCAAAATTTTGAATTGTTCCAATAATAAATAAAAATACTCATAAATAAATCGTACATATTATATTAAAATTAAAAGAACTTAGAGCTCAATTACAAGGGGAGTTTGTATTCTTGTTTGTTTCCTTGTAGGAAACATATATCCTAATTGGATATATTCAAAAAAATACTGTAAACTTGTTTATTAACCTATCAACTTATGTTTCGTCTCAATTTTTTCATGTAAGTGTTACCTTTAACTCCCCATAATCCACAATTTGTCATCAATAATTTGGTTATCGTTATAGTCAATAAATCGAATGCCCATTTTTAGTCAAAAATAACCAATTTTTAAATTGCTGCCAAATGTTAATATTAAATAATATTAGAAATTATCAGATAATATTTGTCAAAATTGGTATAAAATATCTGATATTATTAAATATTATTTAAAAATATCTAATATTATTTATAATTATCTAAAAAAACGACACGTCAAGCCTTACTCTAGCATAACCTAAGAAAGTTGTCTATAATAAAAAAACGGCACGTCAAGCGTTACACTAGCATAACATAAGAAAGTAGTCTATATTAAAAAAACAACACGCCAAGACTTACACTGGCGTAACCTAAGAAAGTAGGTAAAACTACACTTCAAGCCTTACACTAGTGTAACCTAGGCTATAATAAAAAAACGACACGTCAAGCCTTATACTAGAGTAATCTAAGGAAGTAGTCTATAATAAAAGAACGGCATGTCAAGCCTTACACTAGCGTAACCTAAGGAAGTAGGCGATAATAAAAAAATGACACGTCAATCCTCACACTAGTGTAACCTAGGCGATAATAAAAAATGACACGTCAAGTCTTACACTAGCTTAACCTAAGAAAGTCGTCGATAACAATAAATCGACACGTCAAGCTCTAATTTTTTTTATTATAAATTATTCCCTGAGGTTATGTGCGTGTAAGGCCTGGCGTGAAATTTTTATTATAAATTACTCTCTTAGGTTATATGGATGTAAGGCCTTATGTGCCATTTTATATTATAGCCTGATTCCTTATGTTACGCTAGTGAATGACTTGACGTGTCGCTTTTTTATTAGACAACTTCCTTAGGTTTTCTAGTGTTAGGCTAGACTTGTCGTTTTTTTATTATAAACAACTTCCTTAGGTTTAGCTAGTTTAAGGCTATACGTGTCATTATTTTATTATAGCCTAGTTCCTTAGGCTACGCTAGTGTAAGGCTTAACGTGTCATTTTTTAATTATAGACAACTTCCTTAGGTTTTGCTAGTGTAAGGCTTGTCGTGTCGTTTTTTTTATTATAGCCAAATTCCTTTGGTTACGCAAGTGTAAGGCTTTATGTGTTGTTTTTTTATTATAGCCTAGGTTATACTAGTGTAAAGCTTGACGTGTCATTTTTTTATTATAGACAACTTCCTTAGGTTTTGCTAGTGTAAGGCTTGACGTATCGTTATTTTATTATAGCCTACTTCCTTAGTTTAAAATACTGTAAGGCTTGACGTGTCTTTTTTTTTTATAGACTACTTTCTTAGATTATGCTACTGTAAGGCTTGACGTATCGTTTTTTTCTTTTAGCCTACTTCCTTAGGGTACGCTAGTGTAAGGCTTAACGTGTCGTTTTTTTTTTATAGACAACTTCCTTAGGTTATGCTAGTGTAAGGCTTGACGTGTCATTTTTTTTTTATAGACTACTTTCTTAGATTATGCTAGTGTAAGGCTTGACGTATCGTTTTTTTCTTTTAGCCTACTTCCTTAGGTTACGCTAGTGTAAGGCTTGTCGTCCCGTTCTTTTTTTATAGACTACTTCCTTAGGTTATGCTAGTGTAAGGCTTGACGTGTCTACTACTTTACGTAGCCTACTTCCTTAGGGTACGCTAGTGTAAGGCTTAGCGTGTCGTTTTTTTATTATAGTCTACTTCCCTAGGTTACCTTAGTGTTAGGTTTGACGTGTCGTTTTATTAGATAATTATAAATACTATTAGATATTTTTAAACAATATTTAATAATATTATATATTTTGTGCGAATTTCGACAAATATTATCTGATAATATCTAATATTATCTAATATTAATATTTTTTTTGCACAATTTATTAATAGATTTTAAAGGCCTCATCATTTTTATATAAGTTCCAAAATGCTAAACATTTTTTACTCACACCGTTTCAATTATTCGTTTGCAAGGAATAATAAATTAAAATCCGAATCCCAATTTTAGCTTTTTTGAAGAAAGTCTATTTTTATTACAAATTTTTTGTAGCCTTATCTCAAAAACAACTCAAAAAAATCTAATGGGTAAGAATTTTTGGAAATTCGAAGCTCATGCAAAATTTGTTAAACCTATAAAACCTTCGAGCTTTCTCAAAATTGTGATTAACTTTAAACTTGGGTTTTTCCAGCAGGGTCAAATAGTATTATAAATTTATTTTAATTAAAGACCTATTATGTAGTAACTTGCGCTATCTGCATTGACCATTTATTATAAGATTTAACCTCGCTTTTTAAAAGAAAAAGCTATTTTTTTCGTATTTGGGGTCTCAATTTTCAAATTAATAAATATATAAGTACCTAAATAAATATAAAAAAATAATTATCAAAAAAAAAAAATAATTAATTTAAAAAAAAAATAAAATAAAAAAAAAAATAAAAAAAAAATAAAAAAATAATTTTTTTTAATCAAAATTTTCACTCTGTTTGAATCAACTAAGACAATTCAAGTAACTATGACAATTCAACAAATACTTTGTTGGCATATTTCAACAAAGTTATTTGTCAATACAACTTAGAATTTTTTTCCGTGTACATGCTGTAAAATAGGGCTAAATTTTAAATAACGTTAATACCTTTTAACTTTACCAAACACTTTCCAAATAATCTTATTTTTTTTTGTCTAAGAGCCTACTTTTGAACCCTGTAAACTGCGCGTTTTTATCGTTAATTGTCTCCTCATGGTAGTCAATAAATCAATTGAGCTTTTTTGGCTGAGAACAACCAATTTTGAAATTGCTGTCAAAATTAAAAGTTTTGATATATATAGGTTTTATAGGCCTTAAAAATTTTTATAAAAGCTTCCAGTTTCCAAAAATTCCTTACCCATCTCTTTTATCGTTGTTGAAATATGAGATTTAAAACCAAAGTTCTAATTTAAGGTTTTAAATATTAAAATTCTATCACCATCTTTATTGTAGAGTCGTATCTCAAAAAAGATTACAGCGAAAGGAACTACTAAAGATTTTGTGGAAACCTGAAGCTCGTGAGAAATTTGTAAAATCTATAGTAAACCTAATTTCGACGAAAATTGTAATTGTCGTCAACTTAAAAATTGTTGAGTTTGGACAAAAATGGAAATTCGATCTAGTGACTATTAAGAGGGCAGACATTTTTTAAGCTGTCGACCAATCAGAGACTTGGTAAAATATTAAATTGAACACAAAAATACGGCTTCAATATTCAATTAATAAAAAAAAAAAATTGCTAAGTTAATTAGCATAGACCGAAAAATGTGCCTCTGCTTTTCCTATATTTGAGGAAATGAATTTGCTACCCCAATTAAATTGCAACAAAAAATGAAATTGCAACCCCAATATCGTTTGCTTCACTCATTTTTTTGGTTAGAAGGCACTGCAGATTTTCTTTCATTTTTTTACTGAGAAGGAAATCTTATTCGATCTAGGAAAAGCAGAGCCACATTTTTCATTATATGCTGATTAATATGGACATTTTCTTTTTTAATTTAATTTAAAATTAAAGCCGTATTTTGGTGGCCAAAATTAATATTTTACCTAGTCTCTGCTTGGTCGATAGCTGAAAAAATGGTTGACATACAGCCCTTTTAAGAAGAGACGATCAATGATAAAAATTCACAGTTTGTGGGGTCAAAAAAAATTTTTAGAACAAAAAAATGAGACCAACCCGAAGGTATTTGGTTAATTTACGCAAAGTAGCGACGTTGTTTAGAAGTTAGTGTAGTTAGGTTACAGCATTTCTAGGCTTGGCCTATTTAGATAAACTGAGAGTATGGGGGATGTCTTTTCAACAACGACAACTTGTCCTTAAAGTCGAAAGAAAATCGGATTCCTAAACAGCTAAAACTTCCTTTTTGTTAGCCCTGAGAAATTATACCTAATGCAGCTTGTCTAAACTAAAATTTAAGGTACAAGTTAATATGCTATGTCTTATTAAGGCAATAAAAATACTAATTACATTTAAGTAATATGAAATATTTTTACGATTTTTCATAATTATAAAGATATTATTTAATTTATTTTCAAATATGTTTCAATTTAAAAAATTAATTTTTCTTGGCCTTTTCCGCACCTGGTAAAATAAATAACTGTGCCACGGATTTTTGGATGGAATTTTTTTTTGGATGGAATTTGACTATTTATGCATTCAATTAACCCAACAAATCCTTGACAGACCCAATATTTCTTACCTATAGACGACACAACGAGATTTTGGCTTACGTTAGAACAGGTGAAATTTCCGTTTAGCGGTATTAAAATTCTATGTTCGCGGCTTACGCATGAAAATTTGGACTCGATGAACATGTGAAGAGTTATTGGCATAAAGAGTACGTTAAAATATAAAATTCAATGGCATAATTTATTTGAAACCGTGCTAAATTACTTAAAAATTAATTATTTCAAATTGGGATTTTTCATTAACGAGGATTCAAAAATTAAATTAACCCTTAACTAACCCTGCACATGTTCATCGAGTCCAAATTTTTATGTGGAAGCCATGAACAAAGAATTTTCATATCACGAAGCGTAAGTATCACTAATTGAGTAAACATTTTTAATTAACTAGGAACAAGATTAATTGTACACAATTAATTCTTATGGCGACGAAAATCAATTTCATTTTTAATCACTAACGTTTTTAGAGTATAATTTAGTCAATCCACTAATTTATTGTAAAAGTCTTTATTAAATATTTATAAAAGGATTGAGTTTTTATTGACCAATACTGGGCATAAATGAAACAAATTAGTTGTTTGTCATAAAAAAGATGTTATTATTAGACGTTTCGCCTATTTAGTTTATAGGCCTTATCAATAATGTCTAAAAAAATATACAAAAAAATTAATCAATACATTTGATACATAAAAATAAAAAATGAAAAAATACCTATAATAATTTTATATAAACATGATAATAAAATGAGAAGTCATTCTTATTATTAAAAATTTAAATAAAAAGTTTAAAAAAATGTTTATGCTTGATACATGTGTTGGTAAAGAATCATAATGTCGACATTTCAGCATAAATTTTCTTCTTGAGTACGCCAAAGCGATCTTGTGTATATTAATTGAGTATATATGTAAAGATTTAACCATAGAAGATCCGTGGTGTTGTTGAACTTCTTGGTAAAAGTTGTTAGAATGGCTGACTATGGGTCTGCAGCCTTGTGAAATATCAATTTGAATATTGTCATCGCCCATGATTTACAAATATTTATAAAAGGATTGAGTTTTTATTGACCTATACTGGGCATAAATGAAACAAATTAGTTGTTTGTCATAAAAATTATTATAATAATTATATTCAAATTGATATTTCACAAGGCTGCAGACCCATAGTCAGCCATTCTAACAACTTTTACCAAGAAGTTCAACAACACCACGGACCTTCTATGGTTAAATCTTTACATATATACTCAATTAATATACACAAGATCGCTTTGGCGTACTCAAGAAGAAAATTTATGCTGAAATGTCGACATTATGATTCTTTACCAACACATGTATCAAGCATAAACATTTTTTTAAACTTTTTATTTTAATTTTTAATAATAAGAATGACTTCTCATTTTATTATCATGTTTATATAAAATTATTATAGGTATTTTTTCATTTTTTATTTTTATGTATCAAATGTATTGATTAATTTTTTTGTATATTTTTTTAGACATTATTGATAAGGCCTATAAACTAAATAGGCGAAACGTCTAATAATAACATCTTTTTTTGTGACAAACAACTAATTTGTTTCATTTATGCCCAGTATTGGTCAATAAAAACTCAATCCTTTTATAAATATTTGTAAATCATGGGCGATGACAATATTCAAATTGATGTCTTTATTAAAGTTATAAAAAAATTACTACACATTATTTTATTAGGCACGATCACCCAATGTATGCAATACATAGATGAAAGCTTGCCTTATAAGTTTGTGAGTTCAAAAAACGGAAAAGTCTTTAAATTGTTCAATTCGTGGAGAAATTTGGTCCCCAGGTCATTCCGAGGCCTCTAAATGCTTATATTGTTTTGATGTGTGTAGGGATACATGTTCGAGAAAATGTATCCTCAAGTTCTCAGAACCTACTCGATTAATCAAAAATCCCTTTTAGAACAAATTTTTTTAAATCAGATCTAGTTGCAAGTTTTCAATTTCAAATGATTTCATCCTGTCCTTGCAGAGAAATGTCAAAAAAACTGATTTCAGATTGCGTATATTTATATTATAGAATGATTCATATTTAGAAGTAAAAAATAAAGGTTTTATATTTTTCATATGTATTGTATTTCATACCGATACTTTGTTTTTATTTTAGAAAAGATTAAAAAGGGATATGTGTATAAGAGTAAAGTTGTGTAGAGAAAAATAAGAATTTAAATGAGACAGTTGATATAGAAATGTAAAAGAGTTAAGATGTATTTTAAGATAAATAAATATAATTTTGATTTGTTATAATTAATATAAAAGGAATATTTATTTAATGATCCACAACCTCGATTTTCCTAACATGGTAGCAGAGTGCATGGTTAAGAAAATAGAAAAATAAAATAAAAAAAAGTGCATAAAAATGAGTAAAATGTCGGATGTCGTTATACCGGTTTTTGATGGTGAAAATTACGGAAGTTGGAGAAAAAGAATTTTGATGTTTTTAAAAATGAAAAAATGTGATGAAAATTTTTTAAGAAAAAAAAGATCAACAGATAAAAAAAGATTATGAAAAAATGATAAAAATGGTGAAAAATGGTGAAAAATGAATTGATTTTGATTTTAATGCATCCAAAATGTGGCTAATGACCTAAAAAAACTAAATTAATTGAAATTTATTTTTTAGGCACTATCCCTTTATAGGTATACAATAAATGAATTCGTGTAGATCCCTTCAACGTTATTAAAGAGAAAATACTCAATAAATATGTGATCGTGCCTGAAATAAAAAAGCCTTAGCTTTTTTATAATTTTTTGCGATTTTTTTTAATAGTTATATTCTGTAAACTGCAATCATGTATTAAATATACAAATATTCAAATAAATAAACATACAAATAACAAATATCCACAGCTTATGATTGTCAAATCTCGATTCTTTATGGTTATGCAATAATAGCTCAACTGGTAGCGTGTTTGCTTCGGAACCCAAAAGTTCCCGGTTCAATTCCCCAAAATACTCATCATTTTTTTTAATTTAAAAAAATTATTAAAAATAAATAATTCAAATGTATGTAATTAAAAAAAAAAAAAATTAAAAAAAAAAATTTAAAATTAGTAATAACATAATAAAAAAAAAATATATTTTTTTTTATTTTTTCAAAGCTCGGCTTCAAATCGGCTTATTTGCAGTGAAAAAATTCGGCTTCTTTTCGGCCTATTTTTGACCTCGAATCGAAACCTATTCGAGCTCGATCCGAAGTTTTGTCTTGTCTGAGGATAAACTTAATAACATTCTTTTAACTGATTCTAAATTATTTGACTCAGTTCCGCGGGGAGCTGACCATACGGTTGAAGAAAACTTTTATTTTTTACACTAATATATTTTCGATTTTCCAAGACGGCGAACCAAAGGCATGAAATGAGGAATTTTACACATAAGAAACGGTTTTAGAGGTTGGGAAACACATTTTTATAAATGAATATTTTTATTTTTTAAGCATATTTTCCAATTTTCCAAGATAGCGAACCAAAAAATTTAAAAAAATAAATTTTTAACTTTACAAGGGAGTTTTTTAGGGCAAGAATAATGAAATTTTGGTGGAAAATATTTATTTTTCAACCCAAAATATTTCTCGATTTTCCAAGATTGCGGACAGGAAACAAAAAAAAAATGAACTTTTAGCTTTTCATTACAGAACATTTTTCTTGTCCTCAAAAACCCCCTTATAAAGTTAATAGTTCATTTTTTAAGTTTTTTAATTCAACGTCTTGGAAAATTGGAAAATATTTTGGGTTGAAAAATAAATATTTTCCACCGAAAATTCATTTTTCTTGCCCTAAAAAACCCCCTTGGAAAGTTAAAAGTTTATTCTTAAAAATATTTCGGTCTGCCATTTTGGAAAATCGGAAAATATTTTGAGTTGAAAAACAACTATTGTCTTCCAGAAGTTCGTTTTTCTTGCCTTAAAAAACCCCTGTGTAAAGCTAAAAGTTAATTTTTTGTTTAATTATTATTTCCTGAAGAGTTCTTCAGGTTCACTTGAAAAACCCACATTCACGCACTCTTCAAGAACACTTTAACTTCAAAAAGGTGCTTATTGGAATATTACTATGATGCTTTGACAAGTTGGTTGCGACATGTCACGTGACTACTTTTAAAATACATGGGACCATGGTCATATTTCGCCCATGCCAGAAGTGGCCCAAAATAAAAAAAAATTTTTTTTTCGGGTAGGCCAGGTAAAATGAACATTTTTCCCAATCATATGTATATGTTAAAAGTTTCATGGTTTTGAGTTATTTCAGGTTGAATTGGGCAGCTGAAATCAAAAAATTGAAAAAATCCAACTTTGGAGCAGCTGCATCTCAAAATTATGCATCAGGAAGTGTAAAGTATGAGTGATTTCACAAATCCCAGGTAAAAAATGACCCAAAAAATTTTTTTTTTTTTTTAGTTCAGAAACAGGCATATTTCAATAGAATTTCAATCATTTTTAAAACAAATTTCAGCAATAATATGCATTACTAGCTTGATTTCCATCGTAAAATAATAATTTTTTTTTTTAAATCATTTAATTTTTTTCCTGAGTATTCATTTGTTCAAGAAAGAAATCTTTTTTATTGACCAAATTTCAATTTTTAGGTCAAAAACTGTGTTAAGTAAATTTTGCTATTTACAGTTTTCAAAGGCTTTTGGCCTAAAAATTGAAATTTGGTACATAAAAATGATTTTTTTCATAAAGAAATGAATTGCTAGGGAAAAATACATCGGTTTAAAAAAAAAAATTATTATTTTACGATGAAAATCAAGCGAGTAATGCATGTTTAAAGTTCAGAAACAGGCTTTTTTCAATAAAATTTCAATCTTTTTTAAGACGAATTCGGGCAAAATCTTAAATTGACGATAACTTGGCTAAATTTCATCGGAAAAAGAAAAGTTTTTTTTTCTTCTGGACTGATTTTTCCCTGGCAATTAGATTTTTTTCTTAGATTTTAAAAATTTTATTTACCTAAAAAGTTATTTTTAAAATTTTGGGTAGCTCAGATACGAAAAACGCGGTTTTTGATATAAGTGGCAAAATCTTTTTGGCATCCATCGCCGATTTCGTGTTCACGCTTTTTTTTTGCATTCTATAGGGTTCAAACTACCAGAAAATCATGGTGGCAGTCGCGGCCTCATAAATTTTTTTTTCTTCATTTTTGGTGCTCATAAAAAGTACTTTCTCGTAGAAATGTATGTGGGGAATGTATACTTTTTTTTTGTGAATATGTATACTTTTTAGAGAAGGATAATAAGTCACACGATTTGAGAGTTAGAGAGAGAAGCGAAATCTTTTCATGCTTACCCGCTTGCCAGCGTAGCTGGCGTTAATACTGGCGTTAACTCGAGGTTTAACAACGTCTTTGACAACGTTGTTAAAAACGTTGGATTATGATGATTGTTGACAACGTTGTTGACGCTAGATTAAACGCCGGTAAAATAAATTCGTTATTTATTTTTTTTTTTATATTATATAAAAAACATAATTTTAATTTATATTTTTGGGAATATAGGATTAAATAAGGAAAAAAAATCTTTTTATTTATTTGAAAAAATATATAAACTGTTTATTGAATAATATTACATTTTTTAAAACTATTTTTATGAACTTTAAAGCACATGCATTTTCAAAATACTTAAATAATTATATTACAGATAATTAATACAACACCAACTTAAAATTAAAATGAAATCATTTAATAAAAAAATTATTGTCTTTAAAAAATTATTCTTTTATAAGAAAAATAAATAAAAGGCATACATAATAAATAAATAAATTAACTAACACACATTTTCACTTGCACCACGCTTTATTACTTCTGCTTACAAACTAAAATTCAATATGGTTGATGCGCGTTTGTAGAGTCGTTTGTAGTTCTAAAATTCTACAAAATTTTAAGTGCGCATAATTATGGTCTTCCCAACTTCCTTTCACTCTGATATTCCCCACAGATTCTCCATATTGGGTTTTTAGTTTGTAAGAAGAAGTGATAAGCGTGATACATCAGTAAAAAAATGTGTTAGTTAAAATTTATTTCTATTATAATAGAATAATTTTTAAAGACATTAATTTTTTTATTAAATGAATTCATTATAATTTTAAGATAGTGCTGTAATTTCTGTAATAAATAAGTGTTTTATATAAGTAAAATAAAAAAAATTATATTTTCTGGTGTAGAAAGGGCCTTCGAAAATGCATGTGCTTTTTAAAGTTCATAAAAATTGTAAAAAAAAATGTAATATTATTCAATAAACAGTTTATATATATTTTCAAATAAATAAAAAGATTTTTTTTCCTTATTTAATCCTATATTCCCAAAAATATAAATTAAAATTATGTTTTGTATATAATGTAAAAAAAAAAATAAATAACGAATTTATTTTACCGGCGTATAATCTAGCGTCAACAACGTTGTCAACACTCATCATAATCCAACGTGTTTAGTATCTATTTATTTAATTCTCGCGGTTTCTCGAGTCGTGAGATCGACGGCATCAAGCGAGGCATAATTTATTGATTATTTTGATTTATTGAGTTTATCTCACACGCGCCGAAAACTGGCATCTTTTACCGCCCCTTCGCTTGCCGCGGTCAGTCTTGCGACACGAGAAACACGACGAGCATCGTTTCTTTAACGTCTTATATAATTTTATGAAAGCACATTATTAATTATGCAATTTCTAGTTTTATTTTAATATTAATTATGCAATTTCTAGTTTTATTTTAATGTCATACTTTTTTTACGTTGATCTTCATGTAATAAAGTGCAACCATTAAAACTTATAGTGAATTTATGTTTGTATTGTGTCAAAGCGTGTTCGTTATTTTTTATATACATATTGTGAGAGAGGTGACGTGATTTGACAGTTATTTTCAGTCAATAAACGTTATTATTTTTATTAGTTAATTGAAAGTGTCACAATTATTTATTTTGCCTAATTTCCTGAACACGACTTTTATAGCCAAACCAGCAATATTATTCACAACGTTTTTAACAACGTTGTGAAAGACGTTGTTGAATCTCGAGTTAACGCCAGTATTAACGCCAGCTACACTGGCAAGCGGGTATTTTTTAAGGCTATTCTAAACCCAAATGTGTTGGTAAAAATTTCTTAAACGCCGGCTTTCTTTTTTAAGCTGAAGAAAAAACAAAAAAAATATTTTAGGCTATAAAGAATGATTTTTTCTAGTGAATGAATCAGTATGAAGCCACAAATGTTATTAGAAATGGATTGGCGACGTTATTCAAAACGAACTCTGCCTTACCGACTTAATATTAAAAGCATAGGGGTTTAGGATGACGTTAAGAATTAAGGAGCTTTATATTTTTTATCGTTATAATTAACAAAAAAAAAATTTTATTTATAAAAATTATTTATTTAGTAAAAATTTTATTTATTAAAATTATTTTTACATGTAGGTTATTTTTTCAACAACAAAAATTTTTTAATATAATTAATACACTGTAAATTTTTTATTCATTTTATACTCTTATTTTCTTGCAAACAATTTTTTAAATTTAATATGCTTCACAAAATATTTAGTTAAACACTATAAACATAATAAAATTTTAATAATAAATTGCTTGAACCAATTTTTTTTTGAGTATAAAAACGATAAATAATAGACTTCATGCTACATAAGTAAGAGAATTGCAATTCATAGAGAGCTATCGCGACAAGAGTCGCCGCAAAGGAAAATGACATATCCCGCGCAGTTATGCCACTATTCCATAAAATTATCTATAAAAATCATTTATTTTTAAAATAAAAGAATAAATTAAAAAGTAGACAAAAAATAGAATTAAAAAAAAAAAAAAAAATTATAATTAAAATGTTAATAGATGCTAAAAATTAAAAAATTATTTTACATTTTTAAACTTGATTTACTCGAAATCATATATAAGTGGGTTAAGATATTTTGCCTTGCAGCCACAGATATAGTGACTGTCAACTAAGTGGAAATTTTCAAATCTAGTCTTTACCAGCATCTCCTAGAGATTGACAGAGGTGAATAAAACCTCCCTTAACTCACATTTATTCCTACATTCTTTACACTTTAAAATCTCACACGCCTCTTCCTTCTTTGCTTCCTTCCCTCGTCCTCTGTTTTCTAGATTATTATTATTATAATATTGTATTTTTATATTATTATATTGTATTTTTATCACTTTATTATATTGTAAATATTTTATTATATCAAATTTAATTAGCGTGTAGCAACTTTGAAACTAATTAATAGGAATTCTGACGTATCCATTTTTCAATCCTTATAGTTTTTATTATTCTGCAACAAAAAATTCTTATAAATAATGAATTGATATAGTAAATGGTCTATTCACGAACGAAAGATGTTAGCTGAAAAATATTCATTTTATCATATTATTAAACGTGGTATACCTTTAAATACTTGCATACTAAATATCAGCATTATTGATTGAAAATTATTGAAAAATTTTTTTATCAATTTTCCAAGAATTTTTTTGATCCGAATATTGTGTAAATATGTTATAAACACAAAATAAATGAAAAAAAGTGGATTTGGCGGCCATTTATTGTTCACAGGCGCTGATGGAAATCCGGGTCCAAATTCAGAATTTTAAGGAACAGAAAAGTTTTTTTCAAACCAATTATTATAGGTTCCAGAAATTTTTGTTTTAGAATATTTTTTTAAAAAATTTGTACAAATTAGAGTAAGTAATTTTTAGAAGAGTCTTTCACAAAAAAATTGAATCCTAAATGAAAAAATTTATTTCATTTTAAAAGTAATTTTCACGAATTCGTATAATGATTAATATTTCATAGTTTTGCATTGAAACAAACAACTTCAAATGCGGAAAAATTCAATTCTTTGCTTTGCAATTTCTTGAAATTATATTTGGTTAATTGAATATAATTTTTATTCGGATACTTTAAGAATTTTACTTAGGACTTTCTGACTTTTGACTTAGCTGTTTATTAATTGCATTTTAAATTCTTAATTCTTAACATTGAACCTTGGGTTTTGGATTTTCAGATTTTGAAAAATTAGCACGAGTTGCCATCAGCGCTTATGAACAATGAATGGCCGCAGTGGATTCTATAAATATTTCTCGAATCGAAAAAAATGCCAGAGCCGGCGGAAAAAATTCTTACACTTGATTTTCGAAAACTGCCCCGATTGGACCACGACAATTATGACCCGTGAATGGCACCAAAAACCATGATAAAATAAATTTTTTTTACTTTTTTTTTGTAGAATCAAATATTTAAAATGTTTTATGCTATTTTAATCATCTTAAAATGTATTCACCTTCCCCTCCGGGAGGAGGAGGTTAAAATAACCCCTAAATTTATACATACATAAAAACCATGATAAAATTTTATTATCAATATTGTTGTTGTTTATATTGCCTTTGATTATTTTAAATATATATCTATTATTTTTTTACTTTTTTTTGTGGAATAAAAAATAAACTTTTATCATGTTTTTTCTATTTTTTTTAATTTTTGTAGTAGTTTTAACCATCTATATTTAGCCCATACATCCTAATTTTAGTCAATTATGAAAAAATAGCAATATCTTCTTAATCTATCATCAAAAAATAAAATATATTTTACCATATTAGCTTTACTTTCGAAATTTTGCAAAAACCCCCTAAAAAGGGGTAGTTTTTGCTGATTTAAGGCTGTTCCCCCATTTTCCAGCCCTATTGGACACCGGATTCGGATTCTGCGACCCAAAAAACATATAGTAGAGCAAATCTCATCCTGTCAACAGATTTCTACCCCAAACCTGCATTTTGACTGGAGTATTTGTCAATTTTCTCTCGCTCCTTTTTGAACTACCATTAACCCACTCCAAAATAAAACATGTGGTGCCGGGCACGGTATTTTCCGAAAATTTTTGATAATTTTTAAACGAAGCATTGTTGAAAAATTATCCAAAATAAATTTTTTAGCAAAGCTTTGTAAAATTTGTAGATTTAATAATAATAATAATTAAGCTTTTAATTAAGCTTTTAATTTAAGCTAATAATTAAGCTGTTTACGAATATGATATTAGTATAAAAAATTCTTTTAATTCAATTTTTTTTTTATTTCTATATATATAAAATTTAAAAATTGTAAAAATTTCTGTCATTGTATTGCTAGCATATATTATTATTATTATTAATAATACGTGTGTCATTTGTTTGTATAACAATTTTGTACAACTAATAACCTAATTTAATTTTTTTTTATTTTACATATTCTTATTTATTTTTTTTTTATTGTTAAAATTAATTTAAAATTCGATTCTTTTAATTATTACTTAAAACTTTTAATTAATATTTTACTTATAATTCATGATGTATATTTTTTCAATTTTAACTTTTATTTTTTTTTTTTAATTCAAAATTTTGGCGCCATTTAAGTGGACCAATCAGGTTGCGAATAAACTCGGTCGCAATGGCGATTTGTTTTTTATTGAAATAGAATTTGTGAATGCTAATTACTTTTTGGGATTAAATTAAGTGCGATACTGAATTTTATGTATTTTTTCATATCTTGAATTCGAATATCAATTTTAAGAAAATTGTTTTGGCGCTTTATTAAACAATGAAAAGTTGCTTGAACAAAATATTATAAATTGTCATCGAATTTTTCTACTCCTATTTTTAATATACATCAAGGTTTATTTATTGACATGATTTTGTTATTTAATTTTTTTACAAAACGATAATATTCAACTTTCAATTCGTATCCAGCGTATCAAAAAATACACATAACTTGGTGTCGCACTCAGTTTTGTCCCAAAAAAGTAATTATTAACATTTTAAAATTGTTTAAACAATTGCCTGTATAGTTTTTTCAAAATTCAGCTTCAAATTCGTATCCAACGTATCAAAAAATACACGTAACTTGGTGTCGCACTCAGTTTTGACCCAAAAAAGTAATTATTAACATTTTTAAATTGTTTAAACAATTAAAAATTGTTTAAACAATTGCCTGTATAATTTTTATCGAAATTGAGCTTTAAGTTCGTATCCAAGGTATAAATAAATACATGTAAATTGGTGTCGCACTCAGTCGAAATCCAAAAGAGTAATTTGCATTTACATATTGTTTAAATAATTAAAAATTGTTTAAACAATTTAAAGTTGTTTAAATAATTAATCTAAAGTGTTAAATATTAAAAATTTTAATACATTAAGTTAAATTATGTCAGAAAGTTTTGCTTAACTCATAAATTTTTGAAGCTTGTTAACATTTACAAGTTGATTTGTATGATAGACTTTAAATAATAGATTTTAATAGATTTTAAATAAAATTATTTACGTAAAGAAAAAAAATATGGTCTTTTTAGAGGGTTTTTTTATACATGTTTTGTATATTTTAAATATAAATATAGACAGTGGTTCTTGTCTATGTCAAATTATAGGAAACTGAAACAGACCGGTCGTTGGCGGTCTTTATGGGGCGTTGGTCGCTAGTTAGAGTGGTCTTTATAAGATGTTTGAATGTATCTTATATTTGACATTTTATGTTTTTAACACTGTTATTTCGATAAATCGGCCATAATTCCGGCAGTATATGTCCGATTTGGTCCGAAATTGAATCAGTTCATCTTTGATATGGTATTAACTTTCATTTAAATTTTTAACTTTCTCGGATATTACTGTGAGCTTATCGAGCACGAACAAAAGTAACATTTTGTTACGGGCATAAACTGTGCTTCGCACAGTTTAACAAGTCAATAAACTAGAATTTGATAATAAAAGGAATGTTTATTTTCAAAATCCATAATATTTTTCAACTACACATTGAACCCGGATTTAATACCCTTGATTATGTTATTTCACTACACTACAAAATAACAATTGATAAAGATAATCAGAGTAGAATACTTGGGGACTTTTTAATTTGGGTCACCAAGGGATGGAGTTAAAGTCAGTATATTAAATTATCTATCTAATTGTGGGAGAAGTACACTAATATTATTTATCAATGGACATGTGATGAAAAATAAGTTACATAATTTAAAGCTGATTTATCTAAGAAATGTTTTAAATAAATTTAAATCACAATGGTAGTCAGATAATAAATTTTTGCATGGAGAGCGAGAAAGGCTTGAATACGAAACAACTTTAAAACGCCAATCAGGTATTATAAAATTAATTTAACTATTGAAGCCAAGCGTCTAGTAAGTATTTAATTTACTGGCGAATTAATCCAAACTAATCCAATGTGGTTCTAAAAAAATGGATAATCCATGGAAAAGTTATGTGATACAAGCTTTTGAAATAATTTATTAATCAGCTTAAAGACGTAGAGCAGCGCAAGTAGTTGCTAAATTTAATAAACACTAATACACAATTGATCAATTTTTATTAAAACGTTTTGTTCTAATAATATTTGGAGAGAATTTTATATTTGCTAAAGATCCAGAGACTAGAAAGAAAAGAGTAATAAAGAAGATTATCTTTAAATGTGGGCTATGGTAATGATATAACCGATGAAATTATTGTTAAAATGTTGAAATAACACTCTTCAGATAAAAATGTAGATAAAATTGAAGTATATAAGCCTCAAACAGTATGGAGAATAGCAAAAAATCTTAAATAAAATTGATACGTTTTTTTTATGAAAAAAAAAAATATATAATGGAAAAAGCAATAACAAATTTACAGAAGATAAGAAACTAAAAGGTTTTGAAATTAAGGTTTTTCCCGACTTAATTCATTGACTATAGATATTGATAAAACTTTTCCAGGAGTTTTATATTATAATAATGCATATAAAAATAAAATTTAAAGTAATTTTTCGGTTTAGTATAGGAGATAAAGCTTGGAGGTAAAGCTCCAAAGTTGAAAATTTATACATTGCAAGCATAGGAAATCGGGTCGAAATCGTCCGTTAGAAATGCTTTTTTTGATTGCAAGGCGAAAGTAGACTATAGATTTGAAAAAAACCAGCTTAATATTAATTAATTATAGAAGAACTACTTATTCAATTGTAAAGATAATCTTCGATTTTATAGAAAATAAAATGTAATAAAATTAAAAGTTAAAAAAAAGGTTGATTTTTTAAACGAATTTTTAACTCGGTAACATTGCTTTGAAACAAAGCATAGAATTATTTCTATGTGTAAAAAAAAACGTATGTGTATAGCTATATATACTGATATATTCTGTGCAGAGTTGGCAAACTTTTTAGCTCTGCTTTACCCATGTGGAAAGTGACATGTCACTGTACCGTATTTTAAAAGTGACCCGGAATCAACCTTAAAGTGCAAAATAACCGTAAACAAGAATTAAGTAAAAAAAAAACTACCAATGATCTAAGAATAATAAAAAATGAAAATAACCAAAAAAAGATCAAGGCAATCACAGAAAATTTTAAAACTTGAAGTAACCCGGCAAGTAAATTACACTGGCACCATTTTTACCCATGACATGAACTTTAAATTTGCTTTGAAATTGAATATTACGTGAAAAATCCGATTGACATGATCCTGCGCAGCAACATTTGGTTCAGGAATTTGCGGTCTAGTGTAACGGCCAAGCATTTCATAAATTGAACCAACAACGTCTAACATTTCTGCTTTGCTTATTAATCCATCTCCATCAAGATCATAAAGTCCAAAAATCCATTGAAGCTTTTCATCAACAGAACCTCGAGAAACTTTTGATAAAATTGATAAGAAATCCTGTAAAAAATAACGCTTTTACTAATATGTATAAAAATTTATTAATATATCAAGTTGAATAGAGGGTATTTATTTTTGATAACATGAATAAAAGTTATAAAATATTAAATTTAAAGCATATAATAAAAAAAAAAAAAGTATTTACATGTAAAACTATGCAAGTTTTACCGACGTATATTTTTTGCTGTAAATTTTTCCATTGTAATATTTTTAGATCTGAAAACCTTTACATAAGTTTTAAATATTGTTAGGAAAATCGAGGTTGTGGATTATTAAATAAATGTTCCTTTTAATATTAATTATAACAAATCAAAATTATATTTATTTATCTTAAAATACATCTTAACTCTTTTACATTTCTATATCAACTGACTCATTTAAATTCTTATTTTTCTCTACACAAAATTACTCTTATACACACATCCCTTTTTAATCTTTTCTAAAATAAAAACAAAGTATCGGTATGAACTACAATACATATGAAAAATATAAAACCTTTATTTTTTACTTCTAAATATGAATCATTCTATAATATAAATATACGCATATTTCAACACGCCTCCTTATATTTATATTATTAACCACCTTTTTAAATTATTATTATTATTATTTTTTTTTATTTTTATTTTTTTTTCACTTTTGAATTTTACATTTAAATAATATTTAGGGAATTTCTAAATTTCACAAATTTTTCTTTACACAATGATTTTGTAAATATATCAGCAATATTATTGTTAGAATTAACTTTAATTATATTTATTTCACCTTCTAAATAACTTTCATTCACATAATGATAATGTACTTCTATATGTTTGGAATTTTTCGTAAAATTACCATACTTAGCGATGTTTATAGCTCCAGCATTATCTTCATATATATTTATGGGATCCTTAATTTTTACGTTAAATGTCTCTAGAATTCCTTTTAAAAACTTTACTTCACTGACGACCTCTGAAAGTGCTACGTACTCAGCAAACGTAGACGACTTTGTCAAAACTCCTTGTTTTCTTGACTTCCAATAAACAACGTTACCAAACAATCTTATCACGTAACCAGTTGTTGACTTTCTATCTATATGATCACCTGCCCAATCTGCATCCACATAACAATCCATAATTGAGCCAATTTCTCTTTTTCTATAAACCAATTTTAAATTTCTTGTTAGATATAAATACGATTATATCTTTCAGCTGTGCCATTCAACTCGTGAACATAAGGTGGACATGCATTTAGCTGAATTCCTTTTTCTCTAGCTAATCGATAAATATTTTGATTTATATATTCAGTCCCATTGTCACATCTCAATTTTTTTATTCTTTTTCCTGTTAAATTTTCTATTTCATTAATATACTCAACAAAACATTCATAAACCTTGTCTTTAGATTTGATAGTAAAAATTTTAGCAGCTTTACTATAATCATCAATAAATGTTAAAAAATATTTTTCTCCGTTTAAACCAGTTGTACTATGAGGGCCATTTAAATCAGTATGTACTAACTCGAAAATATCCTTTGCTCTACTTCTATTATTTTCAAATGGCAAGTTATGCATTTTATTTTCAATACAAATTTTAAACTTCATGTAATCAGATTCTAACGTAGATGGCACGCCTTCTAGCAAATTATCTCTACATATAATATTTAAGTGATTAAAATTTACATGGCCCAATATACGATGCCATTTTTCTTTTAAAGTAATTTCATCCGATTCATTTTTAATATTTAAAATTGCTTGCTTAACTTTTTCTATAAAACCTTTTATCCAATATAAATTATTTTCTTTCCATGCAATAGCAATTAATTTATTATTATTCAAATTGTAAATTTTTGAAGTATTATAAATTGACACAACTTTATTATTATTATTTTTATCGGTTATTTTAGAAAGACTTATCATATTTTTATCCATATCTTTAACATAAAAAACATTTTGTATTTTAACAGTCTCTAGTTTATCATAAACTTTGAAATCGCAAATTACATAACCAACTTTTGTTGCTTTTAATAATCTACCGTCGCCAACCTTAACGTTTACTGGATTATTTAAAACAATAAATTCATTATAATACTCATCATTATTAAGTACGTGGTCTGTACAGCCACTGTCTAATAGCCAGTCTATTTCAATTTTATTATTATCCGTATTAAAATTAAAATTTTCAGTATTTACCATATTTAATTGCATTTCTGTATGAAAACTACTTATGTTATTTTCTTCTTGTCGATAATTTTGATATCCTCGACCTCTTTGATATCCTCGTCCTCCTCTATTATTTTGATACTGACCACGACCACTTTGCCAATTTCCATAGCTTCTTCCTCTTCCATTTGGTCGCACTCTCCCTCGATTCCACGAACCTCTACTTGAATTATATGACTCATTTTTTCCGTTTACTTCAGCACAATCTTTCACTATATGGCCACTTCTACCACAACCGTAACAATTTTTTTCATCTTTTTTCTTGGTATCATTTGTTTTTGTTTCAACAGAGTATGCATTTGATTTCGTACTTACTTTTTCATTTTCTTTTAAATTTAACATTTTAATTTTACTTTTTACATATTCAACTGTTTGTTCTTCTTCTTTCAACACATCAACTAAATCACCAATATAACTATGAGATTCGGGTAATGATCTTATCATAAAATTCATTTTTTCTTTTTCTGATACTGTTGCACCTGCTGCTTTAAGCTCATTTACAGCTTTTTCGAAATCGTTGAAAAATAATGACACATCGTTATAATCTTTTAATTTTATACTTTCAATTCGACTTCTGCATACTACCTGTAATGCAGTCGATTTTTTAAAATACAAATCATCAAATTTTTTTATTATATCATAAGTCACTTATAAACTCCAATTGTTTGTTAGAAATGGCACTGTATATATAATTTACAGCTTTTAAATCATTTTCATCCCATTCTTCTTTATCTGTTGATCTTTTTTTTCTTAAAACATTTTCATCACATTTTTTCATTTTTAAAAACATCAAAATTCTTTATTGACAATGACTCTATCGCCCATTTTTTTGTATAAAATTATATTTGGAAAATTGAAGTTATCGATCAATAGGGCAAAATAAATAAAAAACAAAATTATTTTTTATATATCTTGTGACGTTTCGTGGTTGTTATTCCACCTCATCTGACAAAAATATTAATTATAACAGTCTTTAAAACATTTTACATAGATAATAATATAATTTTAAAAATAGAGAAGTGTACTTCTCTCGTCATTGTTTATAGTATACTCTAATATACTCTATCAAAATTCTTTTTCTCCAACTTCCGTAATTTTCACCATCAAAAACCGGTATAATGACATCCGACATTTTACTCATTTTTATGCACTTTTCTTTATTTTATTTTTCTATTTTCTTAACCATGCACTCTGCTACCATGTTAGGAAAATCGAGGTTGTGGATTATTAAATAAATGTTCCTTTTATAATAATTATAACAAATCAAAATTATATTTATTTATCTTAAAATACATCTTAACTCTTTTACATTTCTATATCAACTGTCTCATTTAAATTCTTATTTTACTCTACACAAAATTACTCTTATACACACATCCCTTTTTAATCTTTTCTAAAATAAAAACAAAGTATCGGTATGAACTACAATACATATGAAAAATATAAAACCTTTATTTTTTACTTCTAAATATGAATCATTCTATAATATAAATATACGCATATTTCAACAAATATTATTATTTATGAAAAAGACTTCAAAATTCTTGATTAGCTACCCAAAAAACCCGTATGGTGCAAATCTGAGCGCTCAAAGTGCGAATATATAAAAAACCCCTTTTGGGGGTAGTTTTTGCAAACTTAAGGATGAAGCCCCAATTTCATAGCCAAATGAACCCGATTTTCGTGTTCAGCGTCACAAAAAACCTATAAGATAGCAAATCTGGTGTTCGACAATGATAATATAACCAAACCCGTATTTTGACTGGCGTATAACTAACAAAATCGAAAAAAATGAAAAAAAGGTAAACTTAGTTTTTTTAATTTTAAAGCATGTTGCCCTATAAGAATCTTAGCATGGGTTTTCGTAAATGAAAACTTAGGCTTCTAGTAAAAAATAAAAAAAAATTTTAAAATGTGCATACACCCCCCAATTTTTTTTAAACCGCTGCCAAAGTTCAAATTGTCAACAAAAAATTTCTATTTAGGGCGGTTTCTGGCCGGCCAATCAAAACGATGCACTAAAAATAATTCCTTAAATCATTTCAACCAAAAGTTTATTGTAGCCGAAGGCATCTGAAGGTCTATGAACCTCAGGGTCCACGTTTTTTTAGGTCTACCTTGACCTAATACAATCAGTTTTTAAATATCTTTCGTGGGCCGATTAACTATATAGTTCCGGGCATAGCCTTTATATAATAAAGCGCTTGCGCGATGGCCGGTCTTGCTTTGTAACGAATATCGCTCTGCAATATTTTGCCAGAAATAGTGATAAGTCTTATTTTTAAGGTAAATTTATATTTAATACAGTGAAATACATACAAGATATTATAATTTATATAAAAAGCAAGTCGTTCAGTTAGATTTATTGATTAAAACAAGTTTATAAAGTGCATCGTGATCAAGCCGCCGACGCCATAACATCATTAATAGGGTATTTACTCAAACGCGCTAAGAAAATTTTCTTGTGTAGTGCTGACGTTAATAGTGCATTCTTACCTTCTATGCTCATCTTACTGTGAAGTGCAATTAGTGCATGCTCATTTCTTCTTTTTACCATTATTTACTTTTTTCATGGCGGGATAAGATTTCGTACATCATTATCGGCTGAGCCTCCTACTAGATTTTAGAATTATTTAATATTGACAAAAGATGGCTCTCAACAACAACAACACTGATGCCGGTATTAGCGCCAACACAAAACGCAATTATAAACTATGCTGTGTTTGTAAATTTCGTGGTAAAAAGGGAAATCCAATGGTTATTTGCACAATTTGTCAGCTCAGTGTACACTCCAGCAACAGTTGCTCAACCAACACAAAAACAAATATTGACAACAATCAACACATTTGTACCACATGCAAGTTAAAGCGTAAATCGCTCTCAGTCCTTACTATTCCAAGCACAGGTAGACGAAGTGGCCAATCAAATAATCTCAGTAGTGGGCCTCCTCTCAATAGTATACATGCTACTAGGCAGACTCTTGGGAGTGGCAACTCTCCTTCCACAGTTATACCAAAACATATATGCTCTACTCCATCAAACAGTGACGTGCAAAAGCAAATCGACAAAATTGTTAGTTCACTGGATGAGCTTAAGATAATATGCACCAACAACAGCACAACTATAAATCATCTTAAACAAGAAAATTTACGCCTGACAAATCTTATACACAAGATGCAAAATTCATCACCAAATGCTGCAGTTTCAATACAATCATCTCTTCCTTCAACCAGCAGCTCATCAACAAGACAGTCAAACAATAATAGTAACGATCACTATCTTAATTTAAATAATAATATTTTTTATAATAACAATAATAACAATAGTAGTTTTTTTTTTTTGCGTAGGAAGTGGAGAAATGCATTACGCATACTGATCAGCATCCGAACTGACAGTTATGTGGGACTCGACCTACTTTGCCTATACCCACTAAAACTCCACTCCCTTCCTACCTTATGCGAGCCTATCCCGGGACCGTTTTCACATTACTTCAGGACAGGTTCAAGGCCATTTAGTTCTATTCATGAACTCCATCTTTTGACTTGCATCCACTGACTCGCCAGTCTGGTTAAGCACTCCGTCATTCCATCTGGTTGAAATTTCGTCTTTATGTACTGTCATCTTTAATAAAATATATGTCAGCTAAAAATATACGTTAATTCTCATTATCATCAAAAAGAAGGTTAATAAATAAATAAATAAATAAAAATATATAAATAAATAAATAAAAATTATCCTACCATCTACTATTGCTTGCGGTATCAAGAGTAACTGCAGGGATGATAGTATGTTAGTACAACAGCTGCAGTCATCAGGATAACCGCAATACGTCTTAATATTAGCCTATACCTTGGACTTCAGGTTTTTTGGTGCGGAGTATGTACTCCACATACTGGCCAATTTCGGACCATACTTCTTCATTTCGAAGCATCAGGCCAACCACATTTTCAGGTGTGATTTAACCGATGTTAGCTTCTAATTGAAACTTTTTAGCAGCCCACCTACCGCATTTGAAGAATGTGTGTTCCGGCGTGTCGTCTTTGCCAGGACAGTATATACATTTAGCACTATTCATCTTCTGGATCCGAAAGAGGTAGGAGCAAAAAAGTCCATGTCCGCTTAGGAATTGGGTCAAAAAATAATTAATGTCCCCATGCCGTCTATTTATCCAAGGTGATATCTCTCCTATCAACCTCTTGGTCCATTTGCTCTTCACGTAGTCGGTCCAACGTTCCTGCCAATCGCTTAGGCTGAACTGGGGCGAAGTAGCCTTCGCGCTGTCAATACCTTCCCTCTCTTTGTTCAGATAGATATACTGTCTCTCAAGCCAGCAGATCTATCGGGATTACCCCAGCAATAACTAGAGCTGCCTCCAACGACACTGTTCGATAGGCACAAGAGATTCGCAGGGCTCCTTGCCTCTGCACCCTCGTAAGCTTAGACGCATAAGTGACCTTCTTTATGCAGTCGGCCCATACTTCTGCACCATACAGTAGTATGGAGTGGGTTACCGACATAAGAAGCCTGCGCTTTCCGGTCTTAGGTCCGCACATATTTCTCATGAGCCGGCTTAGCGCAGCAGTCAGCCTGGCAGCTTTTTCCGTGCTTCTCAGAATCTGTGCCTTAAACGTCAGCTTCGTGTCCAGCAACACTCCCAAATACTTTAAGTGTTCCTTCGTTTCTATCCTATCCTCCCCAATACATATTGGGATAATAGTCTCAATATGCTTACGGGTGAATAGGACAATCTCAGTCTTCGCCGTTGCAAGCTTTAGGCCGTGGTCTTCCATCCAGTAATTTACCCCATGCATTGCCTGATTCAGTTTCTCCTCGGCGATTTTTTCATTTTTTGCCGTAATTACTAGGACCAGGTCGTCCTCGTAGCCTACAGTAAAAGTGTCAGCTGGCATCGGTAGCCTTAGTACCTGATCGTACATGATGTTCCATAGATCCGGTCCAAGGACCGATCCTTGAACTGCACCTGCAGTTACTATCCTCACTCTTGTTCCTTGTGCAGTTTCAAAGATTATTTCCCGATCACTCAGGTAGCTGCTGATTATTCTTCGCAGGTATTTTGGCACCTGGAAGTTCCTGAGTCCCTCCATGAAGTCGCTCCACCTTGCTGAGTTAAAGGCATTTTTTACATCGAGGGTCACTAATAGCGTGATCTTTCTCGAATAGTAATTACCAGTCTGTGCGTTGTCGATGGCCCGAACAATACTGCTTATTGCATCGATTGTTGACTTCCCTCGGCGAAATCCGTATTGTCTAGGAGAGAGATCTCCCGCAGTTTCTACGGCCCTCAGTATCCTTGGCTGTAGCATCTTCTCGTAATTTTTGCCGGCTGTATCGAGTAATCCTAGAGGGCGCCAAGAGTTTGGCAGTCTAGGGTCCCCTTTGCCCTTACTGATAAGGACCAGTCTTGCTCTTTTCCAGAGTTTACTGAAGATGCCCGCACGTGCACAAGTATTGTACATGCATAAGATGAGTTTTGGGCATTCGTGCGCAGCTATCTTCAGTATCTCCGTAGGTATCCCATCAGGACCTGGTGCCTTACCGTTCTTGAGAGAGTCCACCGCTGTGAAGAGTTCCTCCTCCGTAAATTCGGGGAAAGCCTCATCATTTTCACCCAAGTCATTTTCCTCCTCCCTCTCCAGGTGGGTAGGGAAAAGTCCGTCAACTATAAGCCTAACCTCGTCTTCGTTCATAACACCACTTGCGGAAAGAGCACCGATTCTCTTGGTGACTATCTTGTACCCAAGACCCCATGGGTCATTATCAACCTCGTTACACAAAGCTATGTCGCATGCTCTTTTGCTTCTCCTAACAGCAATTCTCAGCTTTTTCTTGACCTGCTTATGCTCTTCCATCAGCTCAGCAGCGTCTGTTCTGTTCCTTGCACGTGTTGCTCTTCTTCTTGTAGTTAAGCTTTCACTCCTTAGACGATCTATTTCAGCATTCCACCAGTAGGCTGGTGGTCTTCCATCACGGGTCCGTTTTTTTGGCATGGCTTACATGCTTTTTCCAGCAGCGTCATGATTCCCTTAACTATATCCTCTGCATCGTCAGTATTTCCTGGTCTAATTGCTGTCCCTAGGATAGCAGTCTCTCCTCTTCTAAGCGAATAACAATAGTAGTAGCAATAATTTAAATTTAAATAACAACTGTAACAATATTAGTTCCAATAGACTTAAGAATATAAATTCACAATCATTTAGCAACAACAGCAGCAGTCTTGACATTGTACATATAAAGCCTGACCACAATAACAGTAAAAAAATGGGACAATCTTCCCATGACCCATATATTAAAATTACAAATAATGATTTTGACCTTATTGAGAAAAGACAACTATTTATACATGGGTTTATGAAAATTAATGGTACAAATAACCTTCTTAGTATTGCCTACTCTATCTTACGTACATTTATCCCTTCCCTTAACCAATCAGATATTTGCGACGTACGGTTTGTCCCTTCGCACCCAAACGGTCGGGATACTCCATCTGATTGCAGTTCATTTATCATTACTTTAATATCCCCTGAAATAGTTCAATCAGTTATGCGCGCTAAAAAAACTCTTAACTACTTCTCAACAAGAGATATTAACTTACAGTATCTTGACTCGGAGGTTGCCATTGCTGTCCCGGATAACAAAATATTTGTTAATGAGGTACTATCAACCTCAGATCGACTACAGTACATTTCGGTAAAAGAAACAGCAAAGAGACTTGGCTTCAAGTACGTCTGGCACAGCAATGGTGACTTTCTGGTCAGATGGAGGGACGGAATGAGATCACATGCTGTTAGAACAATGTCTGAGTTACATAATATCCTAGATTTGTTAAAAATATCTACCTGTCATCATAAATCTCCTCAAACTAATTCCGCTAGTCATCAACAACAAAAAATCAATACTCCTATATGACTAACCAGTGCTGGTCAGGAAATAACACCTAAGAAGCATGCTTTAAAAGTAGGCTTCTTAAATGCCTCTTCTCTAAAAAAACATATGTGGTAAGTTCGTGAATATCTCAATAACGATAACTCTTATCATGTATTCTGCATAGCAGAATCTAGATTGGGCCACAGTGTTAGTGAGCACATAGTAAAAATCCCGGGCTATAGTACTATACGACAAGATCGTAACACACATGGGGGTGGTATATTAATTTACATCAAAGACCGAGCAGTATGGCAAACCTCTCAAACCTGAATATTTGTTCTGTTCGGTTTGGGAGGGCAATTCTACACCTACACGCATTGCTGCAATATACCGCCCCCCTGATGTAAACATCAGGTCCGATGATGCATTTATTGAATCTTTACGCACTTTTAGTTCTGATTTCAGTCATAAAGTGATTATATGCGACTGGAATGCCAATATGCTCGACTCACATGACTCTGACACAAAATTTTTAACTGACCTCATGACTGACTTGTCTCTTAAACTGGTAAGCACTGGTGCCTCACACCATTCTAAAAAGAATAATACATGGATTGATGTCATTTTCGTTGATAATTGTGACACAATCCTCAATTTTGACAGAACTACATCATACTACGGGAACAAACACGACATCATTTCCGTTACCATCGACACGTTCTATCCTGAACTACCCGACGTACCAGTGACTTATAAAGCAATTAAAAACATCAAGACAAATGACTTAAATTCATATTTAAGCAAACTAGACTGGACCCCCTTTTTATCTGTAGATGATGACCTTGATATTGAGCAAGGCCTCTCAGTTTTGACCACAAATCTACAAACCACTATCGACACTTTGGCTCCTGATAAAACAATCAAGCCTAAAAAATTAAATTACCCATGGCTGAACTCAGAACTGCGATTACTAAAATCTAAACGCGATGCAACTCGTAGACGCTACCATAGAACTGGTTCCAGCAAGATTCACGATGAATTTTTGTCCCTTACCAACACTTATGGGAAAAGTTTTAAATGGCCCGTTGTGCCTACATGCACAACCGGATATGCAACTCTCTTGATGAAGGCAAAAACTTCTGGAATGAAATGCGGAGTCTGGGACTTATCCCAAAAGTAAGTGATGCCCAGCATGGCTTTTCGCGATGAGCTAAACTTGTTCTTTTCAAACATCTCAATCTCCCCCACGGAAGATTCATCAGAATCGCTTAAAATCCTCAATAACAGCTCTCCAGAAGGGTTTGCCTTCAAAAAAGTATCAAGTAATGATGTAATCTTGGCTGTCTCTCATTTTAGTTCACAAGCAAAAGGAGAGGATGGTATCCCTTAAAGCATTGTTGCCAAGGGATTACCAACTCTTGTCAATTACTTGACTAAATTATTCAATGCTTCACTCGTAAAAGGTGTATTCCCAACTGAATGGAAAAGTCGCGTATACTCGCGCTTAAAAAAGTCTCTATACCATCCTCTCCTTCGGACTTTCGCCCTATAGCTCTGCTCTGCTTCTTGTCGAAGGTCCTTGAAAAGCTTGCACATGATCAGGTGGTTCGCTTCTTAACTAAATCAAAATTTTTAGATATATATCAAGCTGGCTTCCGCAAACATCACAATACCCAATCGGCTTTGATCAAGTTAACCGATGATATACGGATGGGTAAAGAAAAGAAGCTAGCCACCCTACTACTGCAATTTGATTTTTCGAAGGCCCTCGACAATGTTTCTCCATCTAAGCTACTCAGAAAGCTACAAAATGCTGGTTTCTCTAAGTCATCCCTTAACTGGTTCTGGTCATATCTCTGTGGTCGCTCGGTTTGTGTAACATCCAAAACCTCAACTTCGGATTATCGTGAAACAAATATTGGAGTGAAACAAATACAAATTTCTAATTAAGGTAAATACCTTAGAAATCTCCAGTAAACTTGATAACGAAAAGAATTTGATAATATTTGACAAAAATGATGTTTATTATCATAGAAATCTATTTTCAAAATTTCAGAACCTCGGGTTGGTTATTTAAAATCACATGATTTCAAAAAAAATAATATGTATTTTTAGAGATTTTTATGGATGTCTTTTTTTTAAAATAAAAGTTTAAAATACTTCCAACGAAAAGTTTTTTTTCTAAATAACAGAATCGCTAAAAATTTGAATCAAGAACCAAAATATATATTTTTGCCCTCCCGGGCGTATGTTCTATCATTAGGTTTTCCAAATTTAAAAAAAATGTTATTATGATGTTGTAAATAATTAATAAAATTATACGTGTACACTATTTTTATATATGATGTTAACACTGTCTTATAGAAATCTGCGAAAGAGAATTAAACATCATTTTTTAGGAAAGTTTATTAGATTTATTTGTCAATGCTCTATTATATTTAGTTGTGTGCTTTTCAGGTGACATTTGAAGTTTTTTATACAATCCACTGATAAATTCTTCACCTTAATTTTTTTTATTTACAGTAAAAGCTAATCTTGTGGGATCAGAAATTGAAGAACCTTAGTGCCTACTTTTAGAAGCTTTGTTAACATACATATGATTAAAACTTTCATTCCCATTACTAGATGTTCCAGCTGCAAATTTTTCAGCATTATCTGCGAGTTTTTAACTCTAAATATAAATCTTTACCTTTAAAACCTGCACCAATAACCTTATGCTTATAAGTATCAGGATTCTGCAAAAATCTACACTACTCTATTGAACATCCCTTATGATTATTGAAAACATGTTCTGTAATATTTCTAATAGCTTTTTGATTCTAGTACTTCACATTGATTTTGAGATACACAATAAGCAAAACATTTTTTTAAATACATAACAGCTTCTTTTGCTAGTTCTTTAAATTGTTTATTATTGGTTTTTATTTTAAAAATTTCATTAATGACTCTTCTGCCTGTGTGATTTGTGCCCAAATGCTTCGAAATTTCATAATCCGAAACTTGATGCATTATTATCTGATATAACTATTCCCCATTCCAAATTTAATTCAATAAATAATTATTTCTATTTTAACCGCTGCTATTGCTTTAGCACTAGCATCACTAGTTTTAACACATTTTTCAGGATCATCTTTTGGTAAATTACCTTTATCGCATAGACAGCACTTCCTACTCTCAAATCTGTATGATAAAATTTTTTTTGTAAACCATCCTAACATAACTGCATAGCCAGCTAGGCTATCATAGTTTCTTAGTTCCACTTGTAGGCCATCTCAAATAGTATGCTAATCAATAGCAGCTATTCTAAGAAGTGCTTTTAATAAATCTTCTTCTGTCATTTTCGTAAAATCCTCCCAGTTGTAGTCTGGGATAATGAAGTCTTATTTCAAATGATCAGGCCTGTAAAAATTGTTCAAAAATAATAAAAGAATATGTATACTCATTTTTACAAGTGCTTATATATATATGGGCGATTATTTCTTAACCCAGCCATCCCTCTCTGTCCAAAAATGGTGGCAACTTAAAAAGATTTTGGTTTTCTTAAATTGACTGGGAAAGGGTCTAGTTTCTTATTCTTACTGGCCTTTTCAACTCTGTAAATCTACTGTGCCTATTGTAGGCACTGAGAGGCGGTAGGTCGTCATTTTAAAAACAGAAAAATTGAAATAAAAAAAAAGTTGTTATTTATTCAAACAAATTAATGAGATCACGTGTGTGGTAATTAGTTTATTTCTTAAAAAGTTTTGTGGGTGCTATGTAGTTTTTAAAAATGGGTAAAAAACGGCTACTTTGACTGTTGATATCTCTGAACCTACATATCCAAAATAGAAAAGAAATAGTCTTTTGATATATAATAAGTGTGCCAAATATCAGAAGATTTGATCGAGTAGTTTCGGATTTAGCAATATAGTCCTCCAGGAGTCCAGGTAATCCTCAAGAAGGTATTATTAATTAAAAACATCATTTAGCGAAAAAAGGGTATAAATTTTTTCCAATATGGCATATCTAAAAATTCTAAAAACACCGAATATCAATTTTCTGCATTAGATTTTGATTTTCAAGATCAATGAATTTGAGATGTAACTTTTCATAATTTGACTGTGCAAATATATTTCGGTTTTCCAATATGGCGGAACGGAAATTTCAAAACAACCGGAAAATCAATTTTTTTGCATTAGATTTGGGTTTTTAAGATAAATAAATACGAATTTTCATAATATGTTGCCTTTTCCATGTCTGAATATGGACGTTTGAACACGACCTTGTAGCTTACAGCGCACCGCGCTGTGTTATCGATGAGCCAGAATAGCCGGTTCCTATTGCAAAGCGGCTCGGATAGCAAGACGACGCGAAGAGTCTGTCTTGCTGATCTAGCAAAAGTTTAGCAAGAATGGTCCCATTCATATTTCCAATTTTAGTGCGTCGGCCTCTGGCAACTCTGCGATCGCCATATCCGCCTTAGTGTCCTTAGCCTTGAAGATGGTGACATTTATGATGTCATCGTTCTGCAGCTTGGTTGCCTCCCTTACCACCTTCCTCACTTCGTCGCTATCAGTAGTACCATCAAGACCTCGGATCTCTACAGGTAGGTGGCAAATCAGTTTCTTGACTATACTTTTTGAGCTTACGACCGTCTGGACAGCGTCTAATTGTATTTGCCGGTCATTCGGCGAGCTCAGCTCAATAAGACGCTGCCATCCTAGGTCTCCTGGATTCGATGAAATCTTTTAGTTGGACAACTCTTTTGATCTCCAATAGGGCTATCGAGTAAGACTTCCCTTCAGGAGGCTTTATTATTAGAGCCTCCTTACGCTTAGGGATCCTTATGCGCCAATTCCCGCGCTTATTTCTCCTGCTTTTCTTAGCCGCTTCGGAAGAAGGAGATTCACCATCTCCTTTTACTGCGGCTTTTTCTTTTTCCTTTTTTTAATCTCTGCCCCCTGCCGCTGGTCTGCTGCGAATGCAAATATTTTTGCATTTGATTTTGCTGCTGCTGATTTTGCTGCAGCTATTGCAAAAGAGGTAATGTATTAAGCGCAGGCATAATGCAGGGCTCATTTCTGGGCCCTGATCTGTGGAATGCCTTTTACGACGGCTTGCTGAAGATCGAGGTTCCAGATGGATATTTATTAAATATTTATTAAAATAGTCTTCTTGGATAACAAGTTGACCTACAACAGACAATTTCAGCAGGCCTGTGAAAAAGCTGGCCGGGTGACAAAGTCCCTCTCGTGGCTGATGACAAACATCGGTGGTCCTAGATCAGGGAAAAGGAGGCTGTTGATGACAACAGTCAACTCCATCTTGCTCTACGGTACATAGCTGTCCACATAAAAAAGTACTGGCAGGTGGCACTTCCAATCGCTTGCTCGTACAAGATTTGCTCGTATCAGAGCCGGCTATCCATCGTTAAAAATTGCTTGTATTCGAATCATCGCGTGTAGCGTTATAAGATAATAAAGTGTTTAACACTTGATTGTTGGCATTTATGGGGTCAAGTTTGATGTGATTAAGTTAGATTTTGTTAAAAGAAAGTTATTGAGCAAACCTATATGTTACAGGAAAAAAATTTATATTATGTGTTTGTGTTGTATATTACAGTTAGATTATAATTAAAATTAGTTAAAATCGTAATGAATAAAAAATTGGGTACGAAAATTTAGTTAAAAAAAAGGATTAATAAGAAAATTAAGAAAAATTTTATTCTACTTTCTGAGTATAATTTAATGGGCTATTAATTTTATAATGATATTAACAATAATGCAATAGAGTTGGTAAGAATACAAATATTGGTATAAATATATATATGATTAAAAGAATGTTTAAGTGTACTGAATTAAGGACGTATGAAATTAAATATGTGATGATGACGTTTATGTGTGTAAATGAATAAAAGCAAGTCCAGTATTCTCGTCATTTTATCTGTATTTTACACACATATATGTACTTTTTCTTCTTCTTTTTAATCTTTTACAGTTTTATTTTGTTTTTGTATAATAATATAAGATTTTTACGTCTGTGTTATGAATTTAATTATAAATAATTATATTGAAACGATCTTAACAGACAAGGTGTAAATAAAGTTAATCAATTATTTGATTTTTGCTCGACGTTTCGGTTGAAACCTTCAACCCTCATTCAGGAGCTACAATTTATTATAATAAATTAATATTTACAATGTTTTTGTATAATTTATTCATTTTTCACATACCTTAATTTTTATATAGAAATTATTTACAATGAAGATAACAGTAATAGATTGTAATTGCACGAATTTTTTAATTTAACTTTGTAACAACATATAGTAAAATTATTTTTAATATTTTTAATTATATACATTTTTTAGTTGATTATACATCAACAGTCTTCAAATATAAATTTTAGTACAATATTTTAATATTTAAAATTAGTCAACAACAATATATTATCTTATTAGAAAGACTATTATTTTATTTTTTTTAATTTAGAAAAAATTTTGCGCAAGCAATGCCAATGCGCATTTGAATACAATTTTAGAAAAGTACATAATATATAATATAATAATTTTTATAACAATGTTAATAAAATAATATAATAACAACAAAAAATATTTCTATATAAGTAGTAGCTTTACAATAAAATTTTCATAACAAAGAAAAGAATTTAATATATAATATATAATTGCAAAATATAAAATTTGACTAAAATAATCTATTTTAATATGTAAAAATTTTAAACCGATTGTAGGACAGATATTGGGGTTTTTTGTATACACAATAGATATTTCATTAAATTGGTTTTAAATGTTTCTAAGCATGTATAAGCTTTTAAAGTAAAAGGTAAATTATTCCATTCGTTAATGGCTGTTATAAAGAATGAGTTTTTATAGAAATCTGTTCGATATGAACTGGGCAGGGAAAAAGTAAGTGGTAGGAATTCGGATAACGAAGTATCAGGTAAATTGCGTTGTGAGCGTCTAATTGTTTCATCAGGAACTTTGAATTGTGATGAGAGATATGGAGGTCTTTGAGAGGATATCAAACTATGTACAAGCACTAACTTAAAGTATTTTCTACGTGTACTAGCAGTTAACCAGTTCAATTCATTCCTTAATGAAGTTATTGAAACTTGCTCATATCTTCCCACTCCAAAAATAAACCGTATTGCTAAGTTATCCTTTCAACTTTGTCCATAAGAGTAACATCGAGAGCATCATAAACTAGACAACAATAATCAAAAAAGGGAGTAATTAGAGAAGTTACCAATAATTTACGAAGACCGTAAGATAAAAGCCTGGATTTTAGTCGTAATCTGTGCAAAGCAAAATGCATTGATTTTGACAGTTTCATTATGTGCAAGGACCAGTTTAAAGTAGGTGTTAATATGACACCCAGATTTAGAACTGAAGAGGAATAATCTATAGTAACATTGGAGACAATAATAGAAGAGATATCTTCATCATTAAGTTTATTTAATTGAATAGACGTACCAAATTTTATTGCTTTTATCTTATTAGGATTAAGTCTTAAATGATTATCTGCTGTCCAGTTCACTATAGCATTGACATCACTCTGCATTTGTAGTATAGCAGTATTAAAGGAAGAAGGCTTACATTGAGTGAAAATTTGTAAATCGTCAACAAACAATTCATAATAACAATAATTTATGCAGTTTAAGATTGAATCCATATAAATTAAGAACAAAATTGGACCTAAAATGGATCCTTGAGGAACACCCGAACTAGTTGTTATAAAATCGGTAGGGTTACCATCTGAATCAATCACTGCCTGTTGACGAAATAGCAAATAGTCATGAAACCATTGTAGCGTGTGATGGGTAAAGCCGAGATTATATAACCTTTTTAGTAAGATAGAGTGATCAAGAGTATCGAAAGCTTTACTAAAATCAAACATTAACAGAATTGTGACTAAACCTTGTTCAACACCACGTCTAATTATATCAGTAAGATTCAATAAGACAGTCTGGGTACTGAAATTTTTCCTGTAGCCAGACTGATGCTCATTGATCAGATTATTACTTTCTAAGTAGGCAACTACTTGATCTACAATTAATCTTTCTAAAGCATTAGCAAGGTGTGATATGTTGGCAACAGGACGTGTGTCTGAAGGAGATAATGGTCGAGGTATCTTGCTTAAGGCATAAATAAATACTGATTTCCAACAATTCGGAAATTTAGCATTTTTTATAGAAGAATTAAATAAAAAGGTTATATAATTTAGCAGGACATGTATTGAGTCATTGTAATGTCTAAGATTGAAATTATCAGGACTACGACCTTTGCATGTAGGTAATATTTTTGTTAAGGTCTTGGACACTTGCTCAGATGTTACAGGAGAAAGTGTGAATGAAGTAATTACATCAATTGTATGTAAAAAATTTGGACGTTCTAAACAAGATGGTGAGGACATGTTTATTTTTGAAAAATATGTATTTATTTCTGAGTCAGAAAAAAATTGTAATGGAGAGGGATAAGTAGTTGAAGTAAGACCAATGGAATCAAAAATATGCCATAAAGTGGAAGAATTTACCGAATTCTCTAAATTACGTTTAATAAACTCGTCTTTCCTTTTTCTAACCTCTTCTTTGAGTTCAGCACGCATATTACGATAAAGTAATAGATATGAATCATCACCAGTATTTAAAAACCTTTTATAAAATTTATCACGAGTTTTAAATTGTTGTTTTAAATTAGAGTCTAGCTCAAAAGTCTTAGGCTTCTCTATTACATTTCTAAATTCAGGTGCGTGTACCTTTAATATTTTATTACAAGAGGTTAGAAAATTATTTGTAATAGTAGATGGCTCAGAAGAACCAGACTGGTCAAGTGATTGCGTTTTAAATCCATACTAACAATAAGTAGATGAAAATTACAGTTTTTGAACGAACGTGTAATTTTGTAGCGAGGAGGTAGAGTAGTTTTTTCAAATTTATAAGTAAATGTTATAACATGGTGGCCAGCAAAGAGCGGCGTAGGTGACAATTTCCAATTTATTATATTTGAGAGAGTTTTTGTTAGGACAATATCTAGTTTTGACCGACTGTTATTAACTGAATGGGTATACTCAGTTGGACAGATAATCAAACCTAGATCTTGTGAAAACTCTAAAAGGGGAAGACCTTTATATTCATCTGCAATATCATAATTGAAATCACCCATGATAAGAATGTGAGAGTACTCTTTGACTGATAAAAAGCCATCAAGCACACCCCCAAAATCATCAAGGGTTGCACCATTTGGTCTACGGTATACAACTGAAAATAATAATGCTGAAGTACCAGCATATATTTCAATAATAAGAAAATCAGGTTTATTAATAATCAGTAACTGATGTAAATAAAACTTTAAAATTTAATGAGTTATGTAAATATGCTACTACTCCTCCTCCACCCACAAGATCACCATCTGAGTTACGAGAAACAACACGATCAGCTCTTATTAACGTGTAATCAGGAATAGAGAATAAATCTAAGTTAAGATGCAGTTTAATCCACGTTTCAGTTAAAGATATCACATGAGGTGAAGAGTTAATTATTTCCGAGGTTAATGTTGAAAAATTTTCAGAGTTTTTTAGTGAATTTATATTAGCAAATAAAATTTTTAATTTAAAATATTTTGAGCCCATACTATTACTCGGAGAGGACGATAATCTATTTATTGAAAAGTTAGAAAATTGCTATAATGTATTTAAAGAATTTAAATCAAAATCAGGAGAAATAAGTATTTCAGGCTCTCTATTTCTACGAAAGAAAATCTGTCCTTCAGTACAAAAAATTGTAATTTGACGATCTAACTTAAAAAATTGTACTATACACGAAAAGCGTTTATATAAATCTGAAGGAAGTAAATCATTAAAGTATAATATTTTTGTAGAATCTTGAGGAGTTACCGTTGCTGGAAAAAGATCTTTAAAGATTACCTTGCCTCGACGACGTTTATAGACCATAACATCCTTTCTTACTTGAAAAGAGGAAAATTTGATGACTAGTTTATATTATTCTTGATTTGCATTTTTAGGTTTTAGTTCTCTCACATCTGTTATGTGAAGAATAAGATGTTCTGCTCCAATAGCAATTAGAAGTCTATCTGCAACCTCTCTATCTGGCATTTGCCAATGAGCAGGTATTCCACTAATTACTGATTCACAACCAAAAAATTGAGTATCTGCAGTTAATAATGTTGACTTAACCCTTTGTAAATCTAATTCCGCAACTTTGACTGCATCATAGGCAGTTGAAGCCACCTTATCAACAGAACTAATATCATTATTTAAATTGAGTATATAATCACGATTATTACGGACTTCTATTTCAAGTTGGGAACATTTCTTAACTAATGAGTTGAAGCCATCTTGAAAAGATCGTACAGAGGAATTTACATTTGTAATACAGTTCATTATTTGAAGTAATTTGTCATCTGTACTTAAGGAACTCCATGTATCAGAAGCTGATTGAGAAGTTTAAATGGTTTGTAAATCAATAAGTAGCTCATCAGTCAATGGATACATTATTGGTGGACCTAACGGTCTAATTAAGTTACTAGCTGTTGAATGATTGATAGTATTTACAGCTGGGGTAGCAGGAATATCCTGTGGATTTTGACGAATAGTACTATGTACCATAGTAGGTAATGGTGTAGAAACTATTGTATTAGTAAAAGTAGTAAACACTGATGATGAGACTGACATTGTAGTAAGAGACGCTAAGGCCATAACTGGTGTAGAATTATTTGTGACAGCTGGTTGTAAAGCAGACTGAGGCTTAATTTGAGGAAATAGCTGAGAAGTTTGTTGTTCTATATTTGGTTGTAAAGAAGAATGCTGTATGTTCTGTATTTGATGAGTAGATGGAGAATTCATTTGACTAGAAATTAAATTTGGAGAACTGGAATCTACTGGCATGTTAGACGTATTTAACAATGAATCATCTGAAAGTATAGTAGTACTATTTAACAATGGTCGATTTTTATCAAGAGCTACAGAAGTATTTGAAGGCCCTTGTTTTGAATCAAATATTTTAATAGCCGTGCGACAGCAAGCAGATGATGCTATTGTTTGTACATATAATCGAGCACAACTAATGTGAAAAGGTTTACCACAACCTCCTGGACCTGAGCATACAAAGTAAGAGGGAGATCCCTTAATTACATTACTACAACAGCTAGATCTTTTACACAAAGGCATTATAATAAAATTTAGTGATATAAAACATTTGCAATAATTTGCATTGAAGAAGAAAATTATAGAAGAGTTACTATAGGACTACTAATTAAAACAGTTTGTAAGTTTAAATTGATAGAGAAGCACTGATGATATTTAGTTGATTACGTATTTATTTAAAATAATAAAATACTGTAATAATAATTAAGCTAAGTGAGGAAAAAGAAAATAAGAAATTTTGCTTAAAAGCAGACGAAACTGTATATTTTTCACAATATTTTAGTATGCAAAAAATTTACATTTAAGCAGGTTATACTGTAGAAGTATTTGAAAAATATATAAACAAATATGACAGTATAATAAAGATGAGTATCTCATATTAGTATTATAACAATGACTAGCAGAAAAATAATGAACTGTTTGTTTATATAATATGTATAGTATAAAGGTAATTTTACAAGTATTTATAATATAAAGGTTGGTATACAAGTATATTAGGTATATCTGTAACTTTGACAAAAAAGTAACTTTGACGATTAAAGTAACTTTCACATATAAATTAATGATATTTATTAAACTTATTAAAACGATTTATCAAAAATGGATAGTATTTGAAACAAAATTTTGAAAAATGGAAAATTTTTTAATTTTTTAATTTAAAAACTATTTATTTAAAATTAATGTTGGAAATATTTTAATGTGAGAAATTAATAAATCAGCAATTGTATACTATTGGTTCATAAGACTTAGGAAAGTTGTTTAAATCTGTCATTGTGTTTAGGGCTAGTTTTTTGAGTTTTTTAATATAAAACATTTCTGCTATGTTTCTTTTATTTAAATTTTTTTCATTATGTAGTATTTGTACATTTTCCCAATCGAAATCATGATTTTCTTGTAACTAATGTTTAGTTATAACATTGTGTGATTCAGGTTTAAGATTTTTGTTGTTTTTATGTTCTGAACATCTGGTTTTCAAAAGTCTCATAGTTTGGCCAACATAAGATTTATTATAAATTTTGCAGTTAATTTTGTAAACTACATTTTTGTTGTTGAATTTAGCTAGCTTATCTTTTTGTAATTTTATAATAGAATTCATTTTAAAAGGGGTTCTGTAAACAGTGTCAATATTATAGTTTTTCTTTAATATTTTTTGAAATTTTTTTGTAAATTTTCCTAAATGTGGTAATATGAAAGTATTTTTAAAATCAAAGGAAGTACTATTATTAGAATCATTATTATTGCTATTATTTATATTTTTATATTGATAATATTTGTGTTTTATTTGTTTGTTTATAAATGAGATGGGGTAATTGTTAAGAAGTAAATCTCTTTTTAGAGCTGTAATATTTTTTTGGTGAAACTGAGGGTCAGATAATTTATAAACTTTGTCTATGAGACTTTTGACAATACCTATTTTTACTCCTATAGGGTTTGATGATAAATAATTCACATATCTACCTGAGAAAGTTTCTTTTTTATATAGATCAATGTTGATTGAATTATCTTGATTTTTTATGATCTTCATGTCTAAGAAACTGATCTGGTTGATACCTATTTTTTCTCCTTCTTTTTCACAAGTGAATTTAAGTCGTTCATGGATGTTATTTAAATATTTAAGTAGTAAAGGAAGTTTATTTTTCATAATTATGATAAATGAATCATCCACATATCTACCATAAAAAGTGATGGATTTTTTATACCTTTGGAGAAAAATTTCCTCAATATCCTGTACTACAAAATCTGCTATAATAGGTGATATAGATAGACCCATTGGAAGACCGTTGATTTGTTGGTAGAATTTGTCATTGAATTTGAAATATAAGGAGTGTATAAGTACTTCAAAACCATTGATGAATTCTGATAGTGGCATATTGGTGTATTTTTTTATTTCATTCCATCTTTTTTTAATGCTATTATTGGCTAACTCTTTAGGAATACTGGGAAACATTGCCACCACATCTAATGAAGCCATTATATGATTATCTGGTATACTAATATTTTTAATTTTGTTTTTGAAGTCAAGGCTGTTTTTAATGACATGAGACGGTCTTGGAATAGCACTAGTTAGTATCTCATGATAAAAATTACAATCACAATAAAAATTACAATTACAATCTATTACTGTTATCATCATTGTAAATAAATTCTATATAAAAATTAAGGTATGTAAAAAATGAATAAATTATACAAAAACATTGTAAATATTAATTTATTATAATAAATTATAGCTCCTGAATGAGGGTTGAAGGTTGCAACCGAAACGTCGAGCAAAAATCAAATAATTGATTAACTTTATTTACACCTTGTCTGTTAAGATCGTTTCAATATAATTATTTATAATTTTTGTATAATAATGTGTGTGTATGTTGGTGAGCTCCCCTCCTAGTTTTTATGTATATTTTCTCCGAGCCTCAGTGCTCGCCGAAATCGCAAGCTAGCAATAGCTATTAATAAAGTTATTTAAGTTATTAATTAATTGTGCGATTATCGTCATTTATAAACACTATCACCTTTACCATCCAATACATCCATAACATTTTGGCATCCCGGATCGTACCTACGTGAAAATTAAACAGAAAATATTAGTGAATTGCCTTTGTAAAAAAAACTGTTAAAACATGTGCACAAAAAAATTATATATCAAAATGGCGAATTAGTAGAAACATTTGCATTTTTATTTTTATTGAAATCAACTAACTGTTTATTAGTACTACTATTACCAGCTTCTTCAATTGACTCTAGGAGGGGCTCAACTGTTACAATAGTTATTATAATACCACTCCCAATGCTTTCGTGAATAACTATCTAGTAGGTTTAAAACATGAAAAACAATAAGGTCATCCCAAGAATCTACTGGTCTACCTAATCCTTTTAAAGCTGACAACGGGGTAGTAATACCAGAAAGAATTTTTTTTAAATCAAAAGCTGAAGGTTTGGTAATAGGCTTAAGAGAGTAAAGATTTGATATATGAGCATGAACAAGTCTTTTTTTGACTTCATACTCTCCTTAAGCTTATTCCAAATCATTTTATTAATTTTTTGCATCAGTTTGCTGGCATGAAGCAGCTATGGTGGCTGCATCACCCTCTAAAACTGAAATTAACTGGTGCAATTTCGCTACATTTGAATAATTCTTTCTGTTTATTACTGAGAATGTGAACATATCCCTAAATGCTTCCCAAGTAGTATAATCACCGCTAAAATTGGGTATATTCAAGGATGGTAACCTTTCATTATCATGTGTTACTATGTGAGGTCTAAGCTGTGTTTGAGGTACCGAATTTTCACTAGCAGGGAGATTTTGATCTAAATATGTTTAAAACGGAAACATATTTTGGATATAAACTCTTCCACCTGAGAAAAATGGTTGTACTTAATATAGTCTTGGTCACCCATTTTAGGGTAATCTTTGTGATTTAATAATAGCATGTTGTTTTGATCAAAAGACGACCAATTTTTCTCTAGGTGTTTCATTCGAGTTTTGCATGCAGAAATTGACACGCTTACACAGTCTCACACTCCCTTATATAATATTTTTAATTTTAAAATATTCTCTGTGATTTTATACATTGATTTAATTATTTAAGAGTTATACATTCAAGTGTAATATGTAAATTAATACACTTAAATAATATATTTTCTAAAAAAAAATTTCAATGTTTTTCTATATACAAAAATATCAACTTATCTTTTATGTAAAAAAAGTTGTCTGCTGTGCGGCTATGCTGTTGAGCTGATTCGCGCAGGAATTGGATGCGTTAGAGTAGGGCCCCTTGATTATCATACATTCTAAGATTCTTTTGTTGTTACCACAGATGAGAAGCCGCCATCACTGAGTTTGAGTTCTTGCGCCGATTTTTGATGCGCTTTGGTAGGGCCTTTCGTCTTTTTCATCGTTCAATTATATCAGGTTACAAAAGTACGTGGCGATTGGAATAGGACAGTTATGACGAAAAAAAAGAGGGGTGGAAGTTGACACTACGCGCCGCTAGTGAGCAACGTGTAAATTTACTTTCTCCTTTACTCTTTAAAGAAACATGCGAGATAAAAGAGATGTATGTATATTACCATATGAGATACACATACATTTATAGTTATGTATACTATATAATGTTATACACGCATCTCTTAGATTTCACATGATTCTTTAAAGAGCAAAGGAGTAAGTAAATTTACCCACGTTGCTCACTAGCGGCGCGTGTTGGCAACTTTCACCCCACTTTTTTTCGTCTTAACTGTCCTACTCTATTCAATTAAAAAATAGTTTTTTAACCTGGTATAATTTAACGATGGTCTTTTTCTTCTTTTTTTGTTATAATATAGTTTCCACCATCATTACTAATTTAATTTATGAATAATTGATTCGCGTGCAATGGCGTCTTCTTGTTCATGAACTTAAAGAGGCGGTAATTTTTACGCGCCAATATTCTGCAATGATGTTTTTTTTGTAGATTTTTTGCAAAAAAAAAAATTCTTCTCTTTTTTTGTAGATTTTAGCCAAATCAAATTTGATGATTTTTTTTACAGAAAAAACTTAGACGATGATAATTTTTTTAGAAAACGATGCGTGTTCGTATGTAATTTTAAAAATTACTCAATTTTTTTTAATTATGTTCACCTTCCATCACCAATAAAACTTCTTAAAAAAAATAATTTTTATTTTTTTTGCACAAAAAATCTAGCACAAATTTGATAACTTTAGCACTGAAATATAACTGTTGATAATCTTGTCATATCGCCATGAGAAAAAAAGTGATGATCAAAGTGATGCTGATATCGTTGAAAAAATTTGCACGTGATTTTAAATTAACTTTCTTTCTTATAAAACTTTTTTGGTTCGTAATCCGGGATGCCAAAAATGTTGATAAAATGATGGAGGAATTGGTGATGGATTTAGTGAAGGATGGTTTTAAGATTAAATACACAAGTATGTAAATGTAATACTATTTATTACGACGCTCGTTGCTTGGCGTCTCAACGAACACTAAAAAATAAAGGGAGAATATATATACAAAAAGGGAGGGAGTACTCCAACACACACATACTATATAATACATACATTTACACTACAAATACAATTTTTGATGTATAATTGTATATAATTGTAAATATGTTTTATTTTATTCTTAAAAAATTTATTTATTTTGTATTTATTTATTTTATTTATTATTTAATGTAAAAAAAAAGCATTAATTAATTTCATTTTATCATACAGTTACTTGGCGTAATTATAAAGTATTTAATTTTTAATTGTACTTCCATTCACCACAATTATGTTTAAAATTTCATATAAATTATTGCTTCTTTTTTTGGTACAATTTAGTAATAAATTATGGTGGGTGGAAATGTTGTGCATATATGTAAATAATGTGTGCGTATGTTGGTGAGCTCCCCTCCTAGTTTTTATGTATATTCTCTCCGAGCCTCAATGCTCGCCGAGATCGCAAGCAGTAGCTATTAATAAAGTTATTTAAGTTATTAATTAATTGTGCGATTATTATCATTTATAAACACTATCACCTTTACCATCTAATACATCCATAACATTAGTATATGCAGTAATCAAATATAATTATTATTGTTATTTTTTGTCTTTTCTTATATTTACAAATCGAAGGGGTAAAACAAGTCAAATAAAGACGAGTTATTTATAAAAATGATAAGCAGAAATATGTAGGGAAAATATGGTGTTCTTCTCAATACACAGAGACAAGACTGAGGCCGAGAGAAGAGAATGAATATTAAATTTAAAAAAAAAGGTAATTCCAGCAATTTTTATGCACCAAGATTGACTGTCGATAGAAATTATGCAAATGTGTGGTTTGTCTCAATTTAGGCTGCATCATAAGATGTTGAAGACCTTATTATATAAGAAAAAAAAATCTTATTTATTTAAGGTAGCAGAATCGTGTTAGTTGGCGTTAAAGTTAGTCGTTTATATGACTCCTTGTCTGATTTATAAGCTGTCAGAAGTATTTTTTTTACATGCATTATGGATTACCAATATTTTGTTGCCCATTTTGGAGAAGAAGCACTTTTTATAGTTGAGAACATTGCTCGTCTATAAATATTGTATATATTACTGCGCCATTTATGTCACCGTTTCTAAGTTTAGTCTTAGAAACACACTAACATAAGTAAAAACACTTTTTCTCTCTCTATGATAATCGCAATTTGAGTGAAAATACTTGAAAGTTGGAATTCCAGCGAATATACTCTCATTTCACTTCTTTCATATACATTATAATTATAGAGTAACCGTCTCCTCTCGTCCGGTACAAGATATATTATAAAAAAATATAATTTTTTAAACAGTAATTATTTTTCGATAATTTAAAAAAAATAACTTTAACAGCCTTGGGTGAATTAGTAATAGAAATTGAAAAATAGCACAAAGAATAACAATAAAATAAAAATATTAATGAATTATTTACCTACTTTTCTGTTAGATTCGTTAAATACTATATAAAAGTAGTCTAAATAAATATAGTATTATTTTATTAGTTAAAAATATTTTTGCGTTTGAAAAAGAATTTAAGAATTAAAAATAAAAAAGAATAATAATAAATATTTGTATTAAGTTTTATTTGTGATTTTATTATTCAATCAGAATAACCTTTCAGAAAAACCTGATTTTAAATATTGAAGTCATAGAACTTTTTTGGCTATTGACTCTAATTATTCTGCTCTGGTTAGCTTCAAAACATCTAATATTAAATATAACTAATCTTCGGATAACTCGTATAGGACTTTATAATCAGTATTAATAATTCTGAACCAGATATAGGCCAAAATTTCTTTGCAGGTTCCAATGAATTAATAGAACTACACAAAAGCAACACAATTAATCTAAATGTTGCAGTCCTTGTTTTGTCTTTGAAACTTTTTTTCTTAATTTTAGTTGTTATCGATAACCGAAACAAAATGTTATTTTTTGTTTAAAAGTTTCTTTATCAAACTGGGATCCTGTAATACTGGAGTTTTAAAGTTTGTTTCCCCTCGCTCTATTTACTTATTATAACTAAAACATACAAACTTTACGATTCATACTGTTCAGGTTTTCAATTTTATACAGAAATTTTTAAACTAAAAGTAACATCTCGTTTCATTTATTGAAAATAATGATAATTGGAAGAGCAAATTTTCCAGAACCAAAACAATAACTGCATTAATTAAATTAACTGCTTTGCTTTTCTAAGTTCTATTTATTAATTAGAGCCTATTTCAGAATGTTATTAGTCATTGGTCAACTGAATAAAGTGAGACACAGATACTTTGTATTATGTAATATTTATTAAAACGGTACAAAAGGATTGCCGGAGGCTTCAAAACTAAAAACAGATTGGGTAGGAGAAAGTGAAAATAGTATAATTAATGATTCATACAATTAGTGTAGAGATATCAACGATTATATAAAAGAAACATTAGCATATGAATAGCGTATAGTATACATATATATGTATATATATATATGTATAATTGTGACACGCCCTCTCAAGATAAAATATCTTTGATTTGAATATATAAGCATAAAAAAACTAATTTTTACTTGAAAAGAATTAACAATATAATTTTTATTTGATACATATATAAAAAGTAAACTGAAAATTTAAAAGGTTAGAATATACATAGTTTTATATGTATATTTAATTTATTTCTAAAATTTATAAATTTAATTTCAGTTAATGATTTAGTAAGATCGTCAACCTTTTCTTATAAACTATGTCTTTAATAAAATGATATTTTATTAAAAAGATATTTTAGTCGATCAGTCTGGACCTGCTGCTGTTGTCATAGTTGTCTACCATTCTGATTGCACTTTAATTGTCCATTAATAAATAAGGTTTGCTTGTTGGTTTCTTTTTAGCTATCAGGTCCTGGGAGACATTTTTTTAGTATAATATATCAGCCCAGGGTTGAGCACCTGCTACATATTCTGCTTCTGCTGTTGGTAAAGCGACTGTATTTTGTTTTCAAGATGAGGTTTCCTGAATGGAAAATAAGTGAGCCGCTTACACTTTTTCTGTCTATTAACATGGAACATGTTTATAGGGAGGGGGTTCTTCAGAACTTGAAAATTAAGGGGGGGGGGGTCAAATATGTCCTATTTAAGGGGGAAGTCGAATTTGTTCTATTTAACGGGGGGGGGGGGGGGTCAATTGAGATTTAGAATAATTAGATAAGTATATATAAATAAATAAAATACTTCTAAAAGACTTTGAAAAATCTGGGCTTAAAGACTTAGGATAATACAGGTTTATGTACTTAGAATGATATCTATTTAGGGACTTGGAATAATTCAGGTTCAGGGACTTGGAATAATTCAGGTTTAGGGAGATTAAGGGACTTGGAATATTTCAGGTTCAGGGAATCAAAATAGTTTGGGTTTAAAACCGTAACAGTTAGTGAGGTGATAATTACAAATTATAAAAATAGAAAATTGTATTGTAATGTTGGGTAACATTTGTATTATACCTAGTCCTCATCTGGAAGTTTAAATGACGCAAAATGCGGTTGGTATTTTTATATGGGGCGTTCTTTGTCAAATCAGCCACCCCCCCCTGTACAGTAAAAAATTAAAGATAAAAAGATAAGAGTGGGCTTAAAATTTTCGTTGAAGATTCTAGTTTTTAATGCCGTGTGGTGTTTTTTTCAAAATTTATCCCTTGCGGGTGTTTTAGTAAGCGTTTTGGCCAGTGTCCAAAAAAAAAAAAACAAGAATCTTCAATAAAATGTTTGGGTTTAATTTTTTTTTTAATTTTAGGATGGTATCTAGTCAATTGGCCAATAATAAAGATTTTTTTTGTCTTGTAAAAATTTCTAAAAACTTGACCCTGTTCAGCAAAAATGGGTCTAATTATTTGTAAATATTGGAACTTCAATAATTTTTTAAAGACAAAAAGAGCATGCTAAGAAATATATTTATGGGACAAAAAATAGTTGGAATTAACTGAATAATACGTAAAAATTTTTTCAAAAAATTTTTGGACATTTTCGGATTTTTGGATTTTCCCATTTTTGGCCAAAATTCGAAAATTTTCAAAAAGTTTTGAAAACATATATCCATATTATTTGGCTAATTCTAAGCACTTTTTGTTCTGTAATATATTTGTCTAAAATTAACCCTTTTCGAGTAATAACAGCATAAAATTTCATCAAAAGATTCGCTAATTACTCATTACTCGAAAAGAGTTAATTTTAGACAAATATATTACTGAACAAAAAGTGCTTAGAATTAGCCAAATAATATGGATATATGTTTTCAAAACTTTTTGAAAATTTTCGAATTTTGGCCAAAAATGGGAAAATCCAAAAATCCGAAAATGTCCAAAAATTTTTTGAAAAAATTTTTACGTATTATTCAGTTAATTCCAACTATTTTTTGTCCCATAAATATATTTCTTAGCATGCTCTTTTTGTCTTTAAAAAATTATTGAAGTTCCAATATTTACAAATAATTAGACCCATTTTTGCTGAACAGGGTTAAGTTTTTAGAAATTTTTACAAGACAAAAAAAATCTTTATTATTGGCCAATTGACCAGATACCATCCTAAAATTAAAAAAAAAATTAAACCCAAACATTTTATTGAATATTCTTGTTTTTTGGACACTGGCCAAAACGCTGACTAAAACACCCGCAAGGGATAAATTTTGAAAAAAACACCACACGGCATTAAAAACTAGAATCTTCAACGAAAATTTTAAGCCCACTCTTATCTTTTTATCTTTAATATTTTACTGTAAAGGGGGGGATGCTGCGTTGACAAAGAACGCCCCATATATATCTTTCTTAACTTTGCCATTTAAAAAATGCTGATGGGATATCCAGCTGTAGGATTTCCCAATAGTCTTGAAGTGCATTTTATAAAATTAACCTTACGGTTGGCATTCTTGCAATTGATGAGTATATATTTGAGGTTAAATCTTCTTCATAACTTTTTTCATCTAGCCTTGCTTTCTTGGTCTTCCATCTGGTTTTGTTCTGAAAACCCAACGAGTTCCTAGAACTTTTTGGCCTTTTGGTAGAAATGTTGATATTCATGTTTTATGCTAAATCAGAGCTTTTATTTCTTTCTGGATTGGACCATGCATCTCTGTGTCTTTTATTCCTTCGTTATAATTTTAGACAATACGCTGTTCAAGTCTCATAATCAGTGAGATTTTTAGGAATTTTTACCGTTCTTCCACTTTTAGTTTTTGTAACTTCTTGTGTACTTTTGTTTCATCTTCTTACTATTTGCTTCATCTTCTGATGAGATATTTGGACTGAAGAATTTTTGTTCGCAAGTATCACTGTTTTCACTTTCACTATCTGAATTCTCTTCTCTAAGTTGACCCTGCGTTACATCTTGGTTACCTTTACATTTGTAGTTTATAATGAACCCTTGAATTCTTGTTTCATTAAATTTTTCTGTTTCTGGCTTGGATTGTATATAAAATTCTGCTGGTTAAAAGGTCACATCTCTAGATATGATGACATCATCTGTTTCAGGAATCCATAGACGGTACCCTTTTTCCCATATCCAACCATTATTTACTCTGTTGCTCTTGGATCCAGTTTATCTTGTGAAGTAGGGAATATGCCTATGTCTTTGCTCCAAAAACTTTCAAGTTTTTCAGATCTATTTTGCCATGAAATATTTTTGTAGGTATTTCACCATTTAAAGCTTTTGTTGAAGATCTGTTTAACAGGTATGCTGCACACCTTATTGCATCGCCCCAAAGGTGTTTTGGCAACCTGGTTTCTTTCAATAATGTCCTAACTTTACTTAAAAGAGTGATATTTACCCTTTCACTTAAGCCATTTTGTTGTGGCGTATAGGGTTGTGTATGTTCTACTGCTATACCTTTTGTTTTGCAAAAATCTAACAGCTTGCTGGAGTTAAATTCTCCTCCACGAGCTGACCTAACTTTCGCACATTTATAATTTTGTACACTTAGCAGTCTTATATAATCCATTAGGATTTCGCTTGCTTGACCCTTTGTTTTAAGGAAATAGTCCGTGGTAAATTGCGAGATGTCATCAATTATTGTTTGATAGTAGACTTCTTCATTGGAAGTCGATGTAGTTGCTGGACCTTCAATATCTGTACGCAAAAAGTCTCCTATTCTTTTTAACCTGGGTCGATGAACCTCTTTAAAAGGATTTCTTTTTGCCTTCTCTTTGCGGCATGGACTGAAAACTTCTGCAGATGTTGGTAAACCTAACTGCCTTGAGCTTGCATGGTTCAAATGTCCTAGCCTTTTATACCACAAATTTGGGCCTTTCCTTGTAAAGCTGCGTTACAATGTGACCTGGAAATATTCAAATTAACAATGTACAGGTGTCTTTGATCTTGAAAGTCTAAAACAAAATTTTTATTTTTGTTTTCTATATACGACCTTTTTGCTGAAAACTCCACGGAGTTGCCCATGGCTTTCAGCTTATTTACTGAAGGTAAATTAAAAGTTAATTTTTTAGCAATTAGTACTGATATATTAATATGTTTGTTAGTTTTGGGATCATACAGGCTGAGACTCCCAAACATTAACTCCCCGTTTGCTACTTTTATGATCCTTTTTTGTTCTAATTTATTAATGTTTACTATCTAATGCTTTTCCTTACCAGATACTAAGTGGTCAGTAGCGCTGCTATCTAAAATGAAGTTTATTTTTTCATTACCTTCATCTGCTGTACAGAAAACTGTATTGTTGACTGCCACAAAAATTATACTTTCTTCATTACTGGCAGCTGTATTTGTATTACCATCAGCTGCGAGAGTTTGTCGTTGAGAACCGCGACGAAGAGCAGTCTTCCACCACGTTGATATCGACCTCTCCCTATTCCACAATATATCGTTTCACTTCTTTCTTGCCTTTTACCTTGTAGTCTGGGACAGTCATGCTTGTAATAGCGAGGGTCGTGGAGATGGAATGGAATGTAGAATTGTGGCATTCTTAACACTTGTTTTCTCTGGTTGTAGAAAATAAGCTTTCTATTACATTTTTCGATTTATGCTCTTTACTATTTTCCAGCTACTTTGATTCAGCATCTAACAGACGCCCTTTTACAAAAGTAAACGTTAATTTATCATAGATTAACGTTTCAATTGCCGTAATTATTGAGTCATACACTGAGACAAATATTCCATTAGTTTAATAGGTTTGATTTCATTGAAATATAGCAATGAAATATTCTATTAAATTAATAGTATAGTTATTGAATCAATGAAATATTTCATTAAATTAATAATATTTTAAATTCAGTAATTTTAAACTGTACTGCGCAACTCGGAATTCACTGAGAGAGACGGCGCCACGGTATACTTTAATATACAGATAGAGAGAGTTGACGATATGCATCTTGTCATTCATAGATTTAGAATGTTGATATGATTTTCTTTCCATTTAATTTAATCTTTGATACATAAAAAAATAAATAAATTAATTATTAAAAAAAATTAACTGTTTGTAATTTTTTTATTTAATTATATATTTTTTTTTCACAAATTTTATATTCACCTATACTTTTTTACTAATTTCTTTTTTTAAACAAAATTTAAAAAATATTAAAACTAATTAAAAAAATGATATTCAATTATTTAAATTTAATTATTTACTTTAGAATTTTGATATAATTGTTATAAGCAGATGTCGCTCTAGGAATATCACTCTCGCAAGTTATAAAATTGACTTTCCTTTACTATATAAGGATCAAAATTTTATTACATGATATACGAAGCGCACGTGCGAATATATAATATAGCGAAACAATAATAAGCGAATACACACGGGGGATACAAATTAAAAACTAAATAATACACATATGCGGTCATCGTAACTTCAGTCGATAAAAACAGCGTTTAAAATATTGAATAAAAAAATAACTGACCCACATAGTTAAAAAACTTAATATTTTATTTTCTTTAAAAAAAAAATAATAAGTCATTAAACTAAAGTTATATTTCATTAAAATAATTTTAATAATATATGTCATTAAATTAATGAAATATTTCATTGCTACATTTCAATGAAATCAGTTTATCAAATTAATGATATATACCATTGAATCAAAGAAACGTTTTTCTCAGTGTATAACTCGGACATTGATAGTGAGAGAAAGCATATCTTATCAACGTCCTATAGCTTTGACTTTTGCAGGGACTCTAGTTTCCTTAGCAGCACTTCTACTTTTATAAAATACTCTTGTAGACTTTCGCCATCTTTAAATTTCATTTTTAAGAGTTTTTTCATTACGTAAAATTTAGAAAGTGCGCTTTTCCTTTCAAATTCTGTTTTTAAAGCCTCCATCATTTCATTTGCCGTTGATGATTCCCTTAGACAGTCAATGTCTTTATCAGTCGTGGGGCAAATTGGCTAATTTTATTGCATTTCTTTAGCCATATTCGGTTTTAACAATTCCAAAAACCCCCATACCAGGGAGTCTACCCTCTGGTACATGATTTATTTTTTGTGCCTGTATAATAGAGCTATAATGCTTTCAAGCTCCGTAGCAGCCAAAGTTGAGACTTTGGAGCTTTGTGTCCATGGATACATTTTTTCAGAATAATAAAATCTAAAACATACAAAAAATTCACATAATTTGATCGAACGGTCATTTCCTATTCATTTGTGCGGGGCCCTTTTTCGAAAAATCGCAAAATTAAAAACAAAAGTTATTTCAGTTTTTTAAGTATTTGACCATGTTGCCTCAAATATTTTTGAGCGCGGATGGTCGCAAATGAAAATTTGTTTTATTTTTTATTAGTTAAAAAAAATGGCTTGGGCATATCTCTCAATTTTTTTTAAATCACTGCCAAAGTTGAAATTTAAGAAGAAAAAAAAATTATTTTGTACTGTTTATAATCTACCAATCAAAAAGATGCACTAAAATAACTCTCAAAAGTAATTTTATCTGAAAGTATATCGTCTACCCTTTTGAATGAGAGGTCGCAAGATCATTTTGACAGAATCGTTTTACCACGGGAGTATCAGAAAGACGACAAAAATTTACTTTTTTTTTTGTCATTAATAGGCTGCCAATAAGAGCTGAAGACATCTGGGGGCCTTAAAACTTCAGGATCCTATTTAATTAAGCTGTACTTTGACCGAATGCAATTAGATTTAAATATCTTTCTTGGGCCGATTCACGATCCGGGCATAGCCTTTAACAAAACATTTTTTTTATATACATACAAGTTATCAGTGATTTTGCAGCCATAAAGTTATCCTTCTGGTTATCATACTGAAACCTGTAGCTAATGTTACCCCTGCTACTGGGCCAATTTGCTACATTTTACCATTTCGGCATGGCTAAATTTGGCATCATAAATAATTGCGAATAATTTCAAAACTTGCTTATCATTTTTATCAGTGACCAGTTCCGACAGGCTAAAAAATATACTTAGATGAAAGGATAAAAATAAATTTTTGGTTCCTTAAAGAGGAACCATTGTGTTAGGTCAAAATTTGATTTTCTATTTTTTGGCATATAAGCACGTTTTGGGACCCCAGGAAGCTAAAAAACCTGTTTTTAAAAAAAGTCTGTATGTGTGTGTGTACGTATGTATGTAATCGGTGATATTTCACAAGTATTATGGAATTAAGACCTAATTTTTTTTTCAAAAATTTTTTCACCAAAAAAGCTCGAGGTACTTTTTTTTTTTTTGATTTGGATGTAATACCTCATTTATTTCCATGAAAGTACTTATATTTGAAAGTATGGTTTTTACATATCTCGAATCGGATACTTAATTTTCTGGAAATTTTTTTTCTAAAATTTTTTTCACAAAAAAATACAAAAAATACAAATTTTTTTTTTCTTTTTGGACGTAGTACCTAATTTATTTCCATGGAAGTACTAGTTTTAAGAACCTTGTTTATTATTATTTTTTGGATCTGATACTGAATTTTTTCAAAATTCTTTTTGTCAAAATTAAAAAAATAGAAAAATAAAAAAAAATGCAATATTTTTTTTTTTTTTGGGTGTAATACCTCATTTAATTCTATGAAAGTACTAATATCTGAAAATATTGTAACTAGTGATATTTCAAAACCATTATCGAATTAAGAAATAATTTTTTTTTCAAACATTTTTTTATCAAAAAATCTCTAACCCCCCTTTTTTTTTTAATTTGGATGTAATACCTCATTTATTTCCATGAAAGTACTTATATTTGAAAGTATAGTTTTCAAATGATATCTCGAATCGGATACTTAATTTTCTGAAAATTTTTTTTCTAAAATTTTTTTCACAAAAAAATACAAAAAATACGAAACTTTTTTTTCTTTTTGGACGTAGTACCTAATTTATTTCCATGGAAGTACTTGTTTTAAGAACCTCGCTTACAGTAATTTTTTGGAACTGATACTGAATTTTTTCAAAATTTTTTTCTCAAAATTAAAAAAAAAGAAAAATAAAAAAAAATGCAATATTTTTTTTTTTTTTTTTTGTGTAACACCTCATTTAATTCTATGAAAGTACTAATATTTTAAAATATTGTAACCAGTGATATTTCATAACAACTATCGAATGAATACCTAACTTTTTTTTCCAAAAAATTTGTTTATTAAAAAAATCTCAAAATACTTTTTTTTTTTTTAATTTGGATGTAATACCTCATTCATTTCCATGAAATTACTTATATTTGAAATTATGATTTTTACTCGATATCTTGAATCTGATAATTAATTTTTTGAAAATTTTTTTCTCCAAAATCTTCGTCACAAAAAAATACATAAAACACCAAATTTATTTTTCGTTTTGGGCACATCTAATTTATTTTAATGAGTGTACAAGTTTTAGAAATTTAGTTTATAGTAATTTTTTGTATCCGATCACAATTTTTTTTTTATTTTGATATAAATTATAACACACAAGAAAGAATGATGGAAATCTTGCCTCTTTTTGACTTCCTCGGATTATTTTGTTCGTTGCTATGTTTATTTATGTATGCAGCTTAATGAAATTATAAACAATAATAAACAGCCTAAAAATATTAAATGGTTATGTTTGCATTTTAAAATTAAGATTTAAAAGTTATATTGTCATTTTTTAAAGAATCAAACAATTTATAGATTTAAATAATTTATTATTTTGTGATTAATAGAAATAATATAAATAATGTTAAAATCTTGAAATGCAAGAAGTACACTGAGAAAATAAATTATAAGGAATTATTTTGGTAAAAACTCCTATCTTTTTATAATAATTGAGCGAATATTTGTAATTTTAGCATCGTTACCAACCATTTCTTTGACAAAACAAAAAAATCATGTTACCCAATATTTTAATTATTAAGGGATAATTATATATTCTAATAAAATAAAATTTTATAAAAAAAAATAAAATTAGCTTTTTTTACATTTGTTTCTTTTTAATTATGCAAAAATGATTTAAAATCCATTAACGCCGGCGCGACCAATCCATGGACGCTAGAATTTTCACTTTAATAACAAAATGATCTTAATAATCTACTTTACCGGCTACTAAAAACGAAAAATGTATGTATAATTGCATGGTTGTAATCAATAATATTTGTTGTAAATTAAGATTACAGCCCATTGTTTGAGGAACCTCAGTGCCAGCTAGTTGGCAGGGTATTTTTTCATACTCTTGAGACATATATAATGTAATTAATAAAAAATAAAAAAATTTGATTATCAAAAAAAAATTTATATAAAGCGACCCTTACAGCATTTTTCATTTTAGAAAATTTTTTAAAGACAAGGTGAATTTTTTACTCTAATGACTGGAAAATAGAAAGATTAAAATATTATATCCAAATAAACTAAAACAGATAAAATTTCATGGGAAAAAAATCATAATAAAGATACGCAACCTTAGAGGTAGGATTCCACTACATTGTCACACGATGGCTCTCGTGATGGGTAAAAAAGACCGTGTGTTGCTAGTCAGATATAAAGTGAAGGTGAATTTACTCCCATCTGCAGGACTAACATTGATCTTCCTCCTGGAACTGGTGCTCAGGGTGTTGATCGGTGGATGATCGAAGGTATTTTTTCCTGTATTCACCTAAGAACGCTTTGTCCAGTGACCCAGGCTACATTAATTTTTCAGAAATTCAAAATGTAAACATACTATTTGAGGCTGATAAGTCTCTTGCTCAGCTAGAGGTGAATTCAGCTACCTATTCCAATCGAGTGAGAGATTCAGTAGTTTGTACCATTTCCACGGATTCTGAGGAAGATCAACAATTTTGCATTGAGGCGGATCTAATATCTATTTCCACCCAGGAAGGAGCAGAGGGTGTCCATTAACGAAGGGAACATCTGCAGGATGCACCAGAAGATGGTGTTGGCACAAAAACTGATGGAATTGAAACAGCCATAAATGCTGTTAGCATACCACGTGGCAATAAAACGCTATGGAAATGGTCAGACCATTTCAAAGATATGCAGACCATAACCAACGGCAAACAAAATAAAAACGCAGCAATAGATAAGCTTTTTAGGCCATGGGAAATTATTACTACCAGGTGAAAGCTGAATACAGAACTATGGCGAATCAAAGGGCCCGACTCCCTTCCGCAGATGAGGATTTGGCGGGATCGATGCATGTTGCTAAATAAGCTGCCGAGAACAACTCCGGTAACCAAAAAAGAGTAGCGGCACAGCATAACAAGAAAACAATTGAAGCTCAAAAAAGACTAGAGGTCTGACTGGAGAAACCCAAAGAGGCAGGAGCTGCAGCAAATAAGCGCGCAGGACCAGCAGGGTGAAGACAAATAGCACGCAAATCCAAAGCCTCAGACACAGGAAAAGAAGAAGCTGGACGATCATCTGACAGATCCCGACGCCGAGAATAAAAGTCATTGCAGCAAGGTGGAAACAAGCAAGCACCGTCGCTGGAGCTGCAAAGCTTCCAGATTAATCAAAATAAAAAGTCAAGTCAGTAAATGAGACAGCAGCAGAGCCAACAAGAAAAAAATCTCGAGGAATTTAGTACGAAGATCTATCGTATTAGAAATACGCAGAATGTTGAGTCCTCATTTATATGAAGGCTATCGAGGACCGTCAAAAACCGGAAGACGCAGTAAGTTGGTCTTGGGCTCTGAGTCAAATAGGACTGCATCCCCATCTAAGACTTGAAATTCGAGACCTGTATGGGGTCTCGAGAGAACAGAAAATTCAGGAGGCAGTTACCAAGGCGAAAGGTATTGATAATGGAGAGATATTCCCAAAATTTCTAAATTCATATTGGTTGAGTATTGAGCAGAGTACGCCTCCAAACGGACGCAAGGTGCTGTTAAAAGTTTCTGGGATACAGGCATAGCCAATATGCCTGTAAAGTTCCATACGGGAGTAAGGCTTGCCTAAAATGTGGCAATGATGGCCACTAAAGGACAGAGAGCAAGAAGGAAATCCCGAGTGCTTCCTCTGCAATACCAGCAAAGATAAGTGCTCTACGAAACACTATTCTAGACTGGAAAACTGTCCCAATTACCGGCTGGGCTGAAGCCAAAGCCCTGGCAGGTGTCACCAGAAATGATTCAGTTTCTGAAAGAGAACATGAACAAGCCCGGGAAGTTGGTGCGCTGTTGGAACAGATCAAATTGCCCGTAAAGAGGATTCAAAAATCCACTTACTTAATGAACAATATTACAACATGAACGACAAGTACTGGGTTTCCGATAAAACTAGCTACTTCGCCATATGGCTCCATGGCAACGAATTCCATACAGGAAGCTTCCCCTTGGTTGAAGTGTTCAAAAAATGGACGAAAACTGATACGAGAAGTACCTTCCCAGCTTGATATGGAGAAACTACAAGTACAAGTAAGTAAGGCTAAAATCTTACACTGAAAAAAAATTATAGTCCCAACGCCTTGAATTTTACAGGCCGAAGGCATAGACTCTAAGTCTAGGGGCAGTGTCTTGTTTAATCAAGACGTATGGCAGAGGAATGAACGCGCGTTTTGACTGAATTAGAAGCACAGTGTCCGCGTCTCTACCGAACTCGGGAAACGCGCGTTCGCATCGAGGCCCAATGAACATATGCTTGTCACGTGTCAGAGCGAACGCGCGTTTCGCGAGTTCTTAGAGAGGCTCTGGGCCGAGTTTCTTTTGAAGGCGCATTGAGAGTCTTTTATAAGGGGCCATTTCCATGTTTTTGTAACTCGCTTGACGTCTGCATATTGATTCTAGGCGTCGGGCCTATAATTTTTTTTCAGTGTAGCAAAAAAGTAAAGTCTCTATTACGCGTGGCTTGTGACGCCTCCATGCCTCACCAAAGCCTCTGGAAAGGGAGAAAACCATTTTACTGGTGGACTTCTGAATTAGCTGAGCTCCGCAAGGAATGTCGCAGGACATGACGAAGGACGCAGAGGGCATGGGATAGGGCTGAGACTTTCTCGATAATTATGCCGGCGATCATTACGTGAAGATGTAAGCAAATAATACCCTTGGATCTTAGTTTACAAAGTCGTAATGGGCAACTTAAATCGGGGATCTGATTACATGATGAACGCGGTGTTGACGCGTTGTTCCTGAGCAGCCCATCTGGAAAACGCTGGTAGTGGCGATAACCAAGAAGGAAGTGCTGTTATTCAGCATGGAAAAGATAGTAAAGGCCATCAAAACCATGAAAAATGGCAAGTTTCCGGGGCCAGTCGGAATAGCAGCGGAAAGGATCAAACGAGTGGGAAATCTGACTCCTAGTATGTTACTAAGCATGTTCAGTGCATGCCTCATGGCGGGATTGTTTCCGAGGCAGTGGAAATTGTTACCCCTATAGTACATTTATATCCCTGGGGATCAATTCGAACGTTAGTATATTATTTTCCCCTGATTAGATCGAATGGGCCCCAAGATACTTGATTCTATCTGTTGGTATTTATTTTATCATTTTTGACTGACTTTTAATCCCTACAGTCCATTTTCGTCCCTAGCAATCAATTTATAGATCAGGATCTAATTTTTACCCGATGACCGATTTCATATAGTAGTATTTATTATCGCTTCTCGGCCTTTTGGCTAAGATCAAAGTCGATCTGGAGAGCTCTTGTTTCACAGATTTCTTGGCCAGCAATAGATGATGATCATGTTTCTGACAACAACAGCACCAGCGTCGGTCAAAATTCCTCACCACTGTCGGCGTCATCAACTGGGAGAGCGCCACTTTCGCCAACGTTCCCGACAGATTCCAGCTCAGCGCTAGAGGAATCGGCCGTGCCAGACGTACCAGTTAGTACATCCACACAACACACGCGACGCGAAAACGATATCCGAGCCATGCAGGTGGCGCCTACTATTGAAAATGACCCGAGATTCGACATAAGTGTCCCTACAGCATCCCTCAATACTGACGTCACAGTCGAAAATAGTTACATGACTTTAAGTGACTTGACGCGCGAACAGACCAGGGAAAATACTCTTCTTAACCCCTCTACACATAGAAATATTCACAACCCACCAATACCTGAAGCACCTCCAATAGTGACTGCTGGCCGGGGTAGACGCAATATACCAAGGCAACAGCAGCCAACTGTTGAGCAGGCTGAACTAATGACGGCACTGGAGGGTGTAGTGAATCCACAGCAACTTGAGGAAATTGCGCCTCAAGTTGCTAGTTTTCTAGGTAGATTTTCTAGTGTAGAGGACGAGAATCGACATCAAACTGTTCGTCGCAGAAACAATAACAATCGGCCTCCGAGAACAGCCCCGAGAAATGCGGAGGCAGACCGAATTGCTGCGGCAACTCGACTGCAGAGCCTCTATCGTAATAACAGAAAGAAGGCGATTCAAAAGGTTTTGAATGGTCCTATGCCTGTATGCGATATTGACAAGCATAGTGTCCAAGAATATTTTACAAATGTACACGCCATACGAGACTCTGCAGGCGAGTTGCCTGCCGTTTTCGATCAGCCACCGCCGATTAGGGAAAGCTGTGATAGCCTGACTGCGCCAATTTCAAGGTTAGAAGTTACGCGGAGACTCTGGAAAATGAGCAATTCGTCCCCTGGACCTGACAGGGTGACATATAAAGACTTGAAAAAGGCGGACCCAGGCTGTCATGTGCTCACTGCCTACTTTAACAAGGTGATGCAACTCGAGACTGTTCCCTCAAGTTGGAAAACTTCCAACACCGTCCTTTTATATAAAAAAGGTGAAACACAGAACCTACGAAACTGGAGACCGATTGCCATGGGAGACACCACCCCAAAGCTTTACGCTGCCATTATGGCTGACCGGATTACAACCTGGGCAGTTGCTAATGGTCGGCTGAGCGCATCGCAGAAGGGCTTCCTGAATTACGAAGGCTGCTACGAGCACAACTTCGTGAGGCAGGAGGCCATTCACGATGCGCGAAATAGCAAGAAGGAGGTCGTCATAACATGGCTGGATTTAACAAATGCTTTTCCATCCGTCCCCCATGACTCGATTCACAAGGCCCTGGAGGCTCATGGACTTCCGGACAAAACCAGACGGATTATCAAGTCTACTGCGGGATACACTGATCCTATTCGTATTCTGTCGGGGGTCAGGCAGGGATGTCCATTAAGTCCCATAATTTTTAACCTTACACTTGAACCTGTTCTGAGGTCTGTCCAAAGAACAGGTCAAGGTTATTTATTAGCTAATCAAAAAATTTGTAATTTAACTTATGCGGACGATATGGCGTTCCTGTCTGACTCGGTCGAGGGAATGCGAACGCTTCTAAGAACAGCAGAAGAAGCGGCTGCCGTTGTGGGCCTCACATTTAATCCCCAAAAATGCGCATCACTACACCTTAAAGGTCGTGGGGATAATGCGGTTCTACCAACGGTCTTTACAATCGGAGGACAGTGTATCCAGACGTTACGATCCGGTGACCCATACCAACACTTGGGCATCCCTACTGGGTATGAAGTGCGCCAAACTCCTGTGTCATCCATCGAGGATGTCAGGCAGGATCTCGCAAAAATCAATGACTCTTTGTTGGCCCCCTGGCAAAAGCTTGACACCATGTCAACTTTCATATTACCACGATTAGATTTTTTACTCCAGGGTGCCAACGTGGAGAAAAAACCTCTCAAAGAAGCTGATAAAGCAATTAAGAAGATGGCAAAAAATTGGATGAGCCTTCCTCAGAGAGCTAGTGCGGAGGTCGTCTTTCTCCCCCCGAACAGGGGCGGAGTGGGCCTGCTTCCTCTAGCCGACATGGTCGATTTGCTGACCGTCGCACACGCATTCAAAATCTTAACCTGCAAAGATGCGACTGTGAGTGAATTGGCCATGGCGTCACTCAGAGAGGCCACCTCTATTAGGATGAAAAAAGCAGCTTCTGAGGTAGATTGCGCGAGGTTCCTGACGGGCAGCCTTGATGATGACATGATGGCAGGAACACAGACAGATTCATTCTGGTCCAGATCGAGAAATGCTGCCCGTAGGCAAATTAATCGGCTTGGATTGAAATGGCACTGGAGTGTAGACCGCCACGAATACTCACTAGAGTGCAACACGACAGGAGACAGAAAGGTAGTTGTGCTTCCGCAGTCCAGATCACAGATTATACGTAGGATGCGAGCAGCTCTTACTGGTCACTATTTAAAATCACTGCTCGCTAAAAAGGACCAGGGTAAGGTTTTTGAAATAACAAGTGGGTGTAAATTCTCAAATCACTATTTGCGATCTGGAAGTTTCACTCGCTTTTGTGACTGGCGCTTTGTTCATCGAGCTAGACTCAATTGTCTACCACTAAATGCGGCTAGACATTGGGAAAGGCAAGGTGACAAACGCTGTCGTACATGCGGCCACCCGCAAGAAACCTTGCCCCATGTGATCGGGCACTGTGGAGTGCACGCAGACGCGATCCAAAGACGACACAATAATATACAGGACCGTCTCGTTAAAGCACTTAAGACCCACGGGACAGTGACAACAAACCGGACTGTACCAGGAGAAGTCGGCAATTTGGCCCTACTAAGGCCTGACATTGTCATACGTGACGATGCCAAGCGTAATATTATCATCATCGATGTAACCGTTCCCTTTGAGAACCGTATGGTTGCATTCGATGAAGCTAGACAACGTAAAGTTGATCACTACCATCTACTAGCTGAGAGTCTCAGAGGAAAGGGTTACTCGGTTGAAGTAGATGCATTTGTCGTCGGCTCTCTTGGTGGATGGGACTGGCGAAACGAGCGGATCATCAGACTCCTCAACATCAACCAGCGCTATGCGCAGATGATGAGGAGCCTGATGATAAGCGATACGATTCGCTGGTCAAGAGACATTTATGTTGAACACGTGTCTGGAGTAAGACAATACCAATAAATAATAACTTTTAATTTATTTAAAATGTATCTTTATGTATTTTCATGTAATTTTATGTCTACTCCAATGCGTCAATAATAGGGTACAAATTATTAGTTTATAAGCAATTTATGTATATGTTTGTAATTAGTTATTTTATATGACTTTTTTCTTATATACAATAATATTTATTATATGTTCCAATAAAACGGAATATTTACATATTTATATAATTAAAGCTTCTTATGTTATGAGATTATTTATATATGTTTTAAGACAATGTAAAGAAAATCTTTTTTTTTATATCTTGTTAATTTTAAGCAAAAAATGACTTTAATAGAGGGGACTGGAGACCCCGCAATTTCTCCAATAAAATGTAACTTTTACCCTCCCCTTGTGGGGGGGCAGTTCTTTTTGAATAAATATAATTGATCTTTATCTTATCTTTTCAGTTTGCGCGATGTGCTAATTCGGAGTGTCGCGTGTCCGGTGGTCCAGGTGTCCGGTCACGGGAGTGCCAGCAGTAAGTCAGCCTATACTCTACCTATATGCACCTCTCTTTCCTCTCTCTCTCTCTCTCTCTCCTCAGTCAATAGCTTCCAGGATATATGTGTGGTGTCGTTTCGCAGCAGAATCGCGCTAAATGCTACCGCCCCTACAAGTGAACCTCGTGGTGAAAAATTGTGCAAATACAAAAATTATGTGTTAATATAATGTGCATATAATTATTTACTATTAATTAATTTGCTTGTTAATTAGCAGAGCAAATATTATTATTATTATTGTTAAAAGTGCATCGTGGATTTTCGCATGTGTTTTGTGTAATAATATTAAACAGGAGGGGGGTAATGCATGTATACATATGCATGTAAACTCCTCGGTAACCTTATTATTATTATATTCTATATTTATCTATTTTTACTCCAATTTTTTTTCCTCTAGCAAAGATTTAAAGTCCGTTTAACTATTAAATTAACATTTTCTTATCTATTTAACACCCGAATATTTCAATTGTAATAAACATGTGCGTTAACCGGTTATCGACGCCGGCTGCTTTTTTTTGTTTTTTTAACAGTTTTTTCTCTCTCTTTCTCTCGAGACCAAGAGACACATAAAATTGTTCAAATAATTATTTAGAAATTTATTTGTTTAGCAATTAAAAATATAATACAATAATATTATATTTTTTTTAAATACTTTTTCTTCTGCTTTTTTTTCTATATACATAAATGTCTATATATTTACATATGTATGAATACGTTACATGCGGGCACGTATATATGTGTATATTACAACAATTCCTTCTGCTCTCTCTTGCTCTTTTCTCTTGGGAAATGAGAACGAGAGAGACGGGCAATTGTTTATCTATTTATTAATTTATTTATTTGCATAGCTATTAAAAATTTAATACAGTAATATTATATTTTATTCATTCTGCATTTAAATACGCGAAATACATGCGACGAAATACGAATGTACTTATATTTTATCACGGGGTTTACGAAAGGAGACGGCAAGCTTCGCGGCAATTTTCATTGCATATATCCGCAGTCCTCGAGCCTTGTTATTTAAACAAGGAAGCATTTCCCTAATAAAGGTCCTGGGTACGCGCTCTCTAAGTTAGCTTACAGTAACTTTGTGAGCGATGCACAGGGCTTCCGGCATGTTAGTCACCGGATACTTGAGCGGCTCGGTGACCTGTACAAGTTTATTGGATACGGTCGCAAAGGGACTCCGGTGCATAAACCCATGCCCGCTGTTTGTCGGTCTCTCGGGGTTACGCACCTGGCTATATGGTGCACACGTACTTTATCCTGCACTATACTGTAAAATTTCGTGCGCGACTACCGAGAGACCGGCAGACAGCGGGCATTCTTTCTCTATGATGACATACTTTTCCAATTTTCTTCTCTCAAATAGCATATAGGAGGTATTTGCAGGCAACGCAGGAGGCTCCCAGGACCGGGCACCGCGGCCGCTGGTCGTGTGATCCGCTGGGTGCGCATATCGTGATATTACATAACAAGTATTTGCACATTTATCATTTACCTATCCATTTATTTATTTATATTATATTCATTTATTTATTTATACTACTATATTCATTTATTTATCTATATTATATTTTTTTTTTTACTCCTATTTTTTATTCCTTTGATAGTGTAATTAAATTACTTATTTTAACTTCCATAAATATATTTATTATAATCTCTAGTCATTTATTTAATTTAATTTTTTTACTAGCTTCTATCTGTGATTTGATACATAGATATTTTATAAAATTTTATTTTACTTACTACCTTTATTTACATATTTAAAACAGATTTTATTTATATTTTTACATAATTTTTTTTTTTTTTATAAAATTTTTGAGAATAACTCATAACCCTTTGATCTTGGCCTGTGATATTATATACATTTATTTATTTACTATTATTATTATTTATTATATATTACTTAATTCTTATATTTAACTATTAATTTCATCTTTTTATTTATATATAAACTTAAAATTTAGTATTGCATTCTAGTCAATTTTATTTATTGAATTTTAACATTGACAATCTTATTTTTTTCTAATTTTATTTAAATATCATAAATCACCAAAGAAAAAGAGCGAGAAGCGACCCTTAATCCGATACCCTCGCATGTATCTCTTGGTGCTTTTTTAACAGTTAACATATAATTACTATTGTCATTATCTTTTTTTTTTAGCTTATTTTTAGCCTTTGGTTTTTTTTATTTTATTTTTTCTTTTTCAATTTTTTTACTAACACATTAAAATGTTGCAAGCACCAAGAGATCCAGTAATAGCAAATGGAATATTGATAATAATTTATCTTCCTATACCCATACCAGCAAAATGTTCCATTTGCTACACTGGGAGAAAGTTTGGTACATACAATTGTATTCAAAACAGCAGGAGGCACTTTACAAGAGTACACGGTGTAAGTACGACCCGATTTGAATGTGATGTGTGCGGTTTCACAGATGAAACCAGTAAATATCCTCAAAAAAGTGTCAATGCCCACATTGCGGCTGAACATCCCACAGCTGCACCTCCTGATGTTGAACCTCCCCTCCCCCAAAATGCGGAGGTACCGGACAGACGTTCACCTGCTCATGGCTCACGCGCGTTACTCGGTACAAATACTAACCTTATAGCTATCAATGGAACTCAGCAAACGTCCATCGGGCGGCCGCGTTCCTCTAATAATAACCAGCAGACACTTGATAGCACTCGATCATCTCAACAGAGTGATCCAATTGCTGATTTGACAAATGTGGAGAACATGTCTACTCCAAGCCAGGAACACCAAGAGCCTAGCCACATACACAGCCTATCTGAAACACCAAGCCCAATAGCTCGCGCTAACAGTATGACATGGCAAAGTAGGCTTAGGCGCGTCTCAAGACGCATTAATAGTAGCAGCGAGTCGTCGGATGACTCACCAACAAATTCAGCGACAAATATATCAACATCTAGAGTCCCTTTACAACAAACATCTAGCAGCGATTTAACTGCACATGGAAGTATGGGACACAAAGAAACGCTGAATGTTCCTGATTTTAGTTTCAACATCAATATAGATGAAGGCCCGACGACTCCATGTGAAATACATCCCCAAGAGGCACTTAACACCACGGCTCAAAGCTCTTCACGAATGTCAATATCAGCAATCTGGAGAGCTCATGTTTCACAGATTTCTTGGCCAGCAATAGATGATGATCATGTTTCTGACAACAATAGCACCAACGTCGGTCAAAATTCCTCACCACTGTCGGCGTCATCAACTGGGAGAGCGCCACTTTCGTCAACGTTCCCGACAGATTCCAGCTCAGCGCTAGAAGAATCGGCCGTGCCAGACGTACCAGTTAGTACATCCACACAACACACGCGACGCGAAAACGATATCCGAGCCATGCAGGTGGCGCCTACTATTGAAAATGACCCGAGATTCGACATAGGTGTCCCTACAACATCCCTCAATACTGACGTCACAGTCGAAAATAGTTACATGACTTTAAGTGACTTGACGCGCGAACAGACCAGGGAAAATACTCTTCTTAACCCCTCTACACATAGAAATATTCACAACCCACCAATACCTGAAGCACCTCCAATAGTGACTGCTGGCCGGGGTAGACGCAATATACCAAGGCAACAGCAGCCAACCGTTGAGCAGGCTGAACTAATGACGGCACTGGAGGGTGTAGTGAATCCACAGCAACTTGAGGAAATTGCGCCTCAAGTTGCTAGTTTTCTAGGAAGATTTTCTAGTGTAGAGGACGAGAATCGACATCAAACTGTTCGTCGCAGAAACAATAACAATTGGCCTCCGAGAACAGCCCCGAGAAATGCGGAGGCAGACCGAATTGCTGCGGCAACTCGACTGCAGAGCCTCTATCGTAATAACAGAAAGAAGGCGATTCAAAAGGTTTTGAATGGTCCTATGCCTGTATGCGATATTGACAAGCATAGTGTCCAAGAATATTTTACAAATGTACACGCCATACGAGACTCTGCAGGCGAGTTGCCTGCCGTTTTCGATCAGCTACCGCCGAGTAGGGAAAGCTGTGATAGCCTGATTGCGCCAATTTCAAGGTTAGAAGTTACGCGGAGACTCTGGAAAATGAGCAATTCGTCCCCTGGACCTGACAGGGTGACATATAAAGACTTGAAAAAGGCGGACCCAGGCTGTCATGTGCTCACTGCCTACTTTAACAAGGTGATGCAACTCGAGACTGTTCCCTTAAGTTGGAAAACTTCTAACACCGTCCTTTTATATAAAAAAGGTGAAACACAGAACCTACGAAACTGGAGACCGATTGCCATGGGAGACACCACCCCAAAGCTTTACGCTGCCATTATGGCTGACCGGATTACAACCTGGGCAGTTGCTAATGGTCGGCTGAGCGCATCGCAGAAGGGCTTCCTGAATTACGAAGGCTGCTACGAGCACAACTTCGTGATGCAGGAGGCCATTCACGATGCACGAAATAGCAAGAAGGAGGTCGTCATAACATGGCTGGATTTAACAAATGCTTTTCCATCCGTCCCCCATGACTCGATTCACAAGGCCCTGGAGGCTCATGGACTTCCGGACAAAACCAGACGGATTATCAAGTCTACTGCGGGATACACTGATCCTATTCGTATTCTGTCGGGGGTCAGGCAGGGATGTCCATTAAGTCCCATAATTTTTAACCTTACACTTGAACCTGTTCTGAGGTCTGTCCAAAGAACAGGTCAAGGTTATTCATTAGCTAATCAAAAAATTTGTAATTTAACTTATGCGGACGATATGGCGTTCCTGTCTGACTCGGTCGAGGGAATGCGAACGCTTCTAAGAACAGCAGAAGAAGCGGCTGCCGTTGTGGGCCTCACATTTAATCCCCAAAAATGCGCATCACTACACCTTAAAGGTCGTGGGGATAATGCGGTTCTACCAACTTTACAATCGGAGGACAGTGTATCCAGACGTTACGATCCGGTGACCCATACCAACACTTGGGCATCCCTACTGGGTATGAAGTGCGCCAAACTCCTGTGTCATCCATCGAGGATGTCAGGCAGGATCTCGCAAAAATCAATGACTCTTTGTTGGCCCCCTGGCAAAAGCTTGACGCCATGTCAACTTTCATATTACCACGATTAGATTTTTTACTCCAGGGTGCCAACGTGGAGAAAAAACCTCTCAAAGAAGCTGATAAAGCAATTAAGAAGATGGCAAAAAATTGGATGAGCCTTCCTCAGAGAGCTAGTGCGGAGGTCGTCTTTCTCCCCCCGAACAGGGGCGGAGGGGGCCTGCTTCCTCTAGCCGACATGGTCGATTTGCTGACCGTCGCACACGCATTCAAAATCTTAACCTGCAAAGATGCGACTGTGAGTGAATTGGCCATGGCGTCTCTCAGAGAGGCCACCTCTATTAGGATGAAAAAAGCAGCTTCTGAGGTAGATTGCGCGAGGTTCCTGTCGGGCAGCCTTGATGATGACATGATGGCAGGAACACAGACAGATTCATTCTGGTCCAGTTCGAGAAATGCTGCCCGCAGGCAAATTAATCGGCTTGGATTGAAATGGCACTGGAGTGTAGACCGCCACGAATACTCACTAGAGTGCAACACGACAGGAGACTGAAAGGTAGTTGTGCTTCCGCAGTCCAGATCACAGATTATACGTAGGATGCGAGCAGCTATTACTGGTCACTATTTAAAATCACTGCTCGCTAAAAAGGACCAGGGTAAGGTTTTTGAAATAACAAGTGGGTGTAAATTCTCAAATCACTATTTGCGATCTGGAAGCTTCACTCGCTTTTGTGACTGGCGCTTTGTTCATCGAGCTAGACTCAATTGTCTACCACTAAATGCGGCTAGACATTGGGAAAGGCAAGGTGACAAACGCTGTCGTAAATGCGGCCACCCGCAAGAAACCTTGCCCCATGTGATCGGGCACTGTGGAGTGCACGCAGACGCGATCCAAAGACGACACAATAATATACAGGACCGTCTCGTTAAAGCACTTAAGAACCACGGGACAGTGACAACAAACCGGACTGTACCAGGAGAAGTCGGCGATTTGGCCCTACTAAGGCCTGACATTGTCATACGTGACGATGCCAAGCGTAAGATTATCATCATCGATGTAACCGTTCCCTTTGAGAACCGTATGGTTGCATTCGATGAAGCTAGACAACGTAAAGTTGATCACTACCATCTACTAGCTGAGAGTCTCAGAGGAAAGGGTTACTCGGTTGAAGTAGATGCATTTGTCGTCGGCTCTCTTGGTGGATGGGACTGGCGAAACGAGCGGATCATCAGACTCCTCAACATCAACCAGCGCTATGCGCAGATGATGAGGAGCCTGATGATAAGCGATACGATTCGCTGGTCAAGAGACTTATATGTCGAACACGTTTCTGGAGTACGGCAATATAATTAATTAATTAATAAAAATTTTTTTTTTAAATCAAATTTATATATTGTTTGTTCTACAAATAATTTTATATTGTATTATATATCGTAAACAGATTTTTATTTATACTTATATTCAAATGTATATAAAATGACTTATATTCTTGTTAATTTTAAGCAAAAAATGAATTTAATAGTGGGGACTGGAGACCTCGTAACTTCTCCAATCAAATGTAATTTTTACCTTCCCCCTGTGGGGGGGGCAGTTCTTTTTCAATAAATATTTTTATCTGTTCTTATCAGCTTGATATCTGGTACGCCTCTCATAGAGAGGCCAGAATATCGAACTGATTTTTGGAAACAGGCGAAAAGTCCGGGGCTTGCTCCGTTTTCGCCACGGGTCGACCTTGCCTTGCAGTACCGCGAGGAACGGCCCAATAATCATTTTTAATATTAATATCTTCTTCAAAGATTTTGCTAAGTTTCCAAAAGTCACTTCGATAGTCTAAGTGCGCGATGTGCTAGTCCAGTGTCATGTGTGTTTGGTGGTTGCGGTGTCCGGTCGTGGGAGCACCAGCGGTAAGTCAGCTTATGCTATACCTATATGCACCCCTCTTTCCTCTCTCGTTACCCTTCTTATAATAGTTTCCTGAATATATGTATAGCGCGTATTCTCTGTTATATATGTATATAAGTATATCTATAGCAGAGCGCGCCAATTGCTACCGCCCCCACAAGTTAACCGCATGGCAAATGATATGTAAATTTCCCTCTTTTCAATAGTTTTAGAGGACAATTTTCCTCTAAAAATTATTTTAAATTATATCACTATTTCAGCAAAATTGTGTTCTACTTAAAAAACCGCGTATTTTCTGTTAAAACCTTGGAGAAAAAATGCGTTTACGTGTGTGTTGCTGTGCGCCTGAACATGTGAATTTTCGTGAAAAACCGTAATAATAACAGTGCAAACAGTGTAACTATGGTTTTTAGCTCTTATTGTGCCTAAATTTCTATAAAACATGCAAATAGTTAAAGTTACTTTTTCCTATAGAATTTACGTGTTCATGTGTGTCCTGGCAACACGAGGGAAGTTTACTGCTTATTTGCTAAAACAATAACTTTTTTTTTTTTTGAAGTTTACTTCTTTCTTGTCACCGTACCGTAGTTTTACTTTTGAAGTTTATTTTATTTTTTTCTCATTTTTTTTATGATTAAAAGGTTCTAATATGTATATTAGACCATAAGTTATTATATGCAAATAACTCTTAAGCAAATTTTTAAGAATCAAAAAATCTTTTAAAAATATTTTTCTTTCTTTTTCTATTTTTTATACATGATTAAACGGTTGCAATATATATATTAGACCGCATATTATTTTACTCAAATAACTTTTAAGCAAAATTTTTTGAAACTTAACAATTTTAAAAATTTTCATACTTAAAATAATTTTTATTTCGGCATTTATTCTACAACGATTACCTGCCTTCCTCTTCTGTTTCTCCCTTTGCTGTGAAAAAGCAGGAGAGGATGGGCGTAGGGTACTCGTTTATTTATCTATTCATTTTAATATCTTACTAGCTATTAAATAAACACTTTAATGCGGTTGATAGGTGGAGACGGTTAGCCTCGTAACAGTAAATAATAACAGCAATTTTATGTTACTATATATATTCACAGCCCTCGAGCCTTGCTATTTATTATAACAAGGAAGCATACCTTCCATAGGCCCTGCGTACGCGCTCCCCAATTCACCTCTAAATCATAAGGGGGTGAATTTGGAAGCGATGCACGGGGCTTCCGGCATGTGAGTCATTGGATACTTGAGCGGCTCGGTGACCCGTTTAGTTTACGGGGTACGGTCGCAATGGGACTCTGATGCATAAACCTATGCTCGCTGTTTGTCGGTCTCCCAGGATCACATACTGGGTTGTACAGTGTAAACGTACTTTATCCTGCACGGTGCAATAAAATATCATGTGTGGCTACCGGGGGACCGGCAGGCAGCGGGCATTCTTTCTCTTAAAGAGTAAAACACACATTTTTCCATTTTCTTTCATTAAATAATAGCATATAGGTGGCATTTGCAGATGACGCAGGAGGCTCCCAGGACCGGCCACCGCGATCACCGATCGCGTGAGCCGCTGGGTGCGCATGTAGTGATACAAAAATATCAAGTATTTGCTTTTATTGATTTATTTTTAATATTTACTTATTTATTCCTTCTAGTCGTTTATTATTTTATTATTCTATTATTAATTTATTAAAATTTATATTATCCTTTGATCTTAGTCTGTGATATTCTATTTATTTATTATTTATTACTAATTCTAAAAAGAAAATATATATTTATTTAAAAAATTAATTTATTTATTTTTATTTACAACTATATTTACAAAATTAATTATATCTATATTTACATTTACATTTACAGTATTATTTACATTTATATTTATATTTATTATTAATATTTAAATTTTCACTCGAGAATTTTTTTTCAAATTGAAAGCACCCTGCGTTATATCTTGGCAAATTTTCTTTTATTTATAATTATTGAATCATACATTTAATTTATTTCATTTTATTCATTTATTTTTATAATATACTAATAATATACTATAATATACTAATATGACACACGTGCCAAGAGAACCAGAACTGGTAGATGGAACACTGATTATTTACCACCCCACTCCATCACCAGCCCTGTGTTCCATCTGTCATTCACAGGGGAAAAATATGGGGTCATGCAAGTCAGTACCTAACATCAAGAGACATTATGTGACAGTGCATAAAATTGAAAAAACGCGTTATGTTTGTGGTGTGTGCGGGTTTTTTGATGAAACAAGCAGAACCGCCCTAAATAAGGTTAAAAATCACGTAGAGGTTGCACACCCTGAAGTCACTTTTCTTGCTGACCCCAATGTTTCTTCCCAAAACGTAGAGGTGCTGAATAGACGTCAACCTGCTAGTGGCTCACGCGCGGTACCCGAAAATACTAACAATAATTATAGAATTCAGCAAGCGTCCATCGGGCGGCCGTGCTCCTCACATGAAAACCAACACCATTCTAATGGCAATGGATCATCGCAACAGAGCAACCCAATTAATGATACGACAACCGTGGAGGACTTTACACTTGAAGGTCAAGAACACCAAGAGCCTAGCCATATACAGGGTCAACCTGAAACACCAAACTTGACAGCTCCTGCAAACAAATAGACAGGGAAAGCTAGGCTTAGGCGCGTTTCAAGACGCATTAGTAGTAGCAGCGAGTCGTCGGATGATTCACCAGCAAATTCAGCGGCAAACATGTCAACAGCTAGAGCCCCATTACAACAAACATCCAGCAGCGAATTAACAGTAGCTGCACAAGGAAGTACGGGTCACCAAGAAACGCTGAATAATCTTAATTTTGACTTTCATATCAATCCAGGTGAAGGTCCGACGACCTTTATTGAAATACAGCCCCTAGAGGCTCCTAACATCACGGCTAATGACACTCTTGACAGCAGTACCAGCAATGCTTTAAACACTTCACGGATGTCAATATCAGCAATTTGGAGAGCTCTTGTCTCGCAGATTTCCTGGCCACAACCAAACTCAACTTCAGATGATGATCGTGTTCCTGATGACAGCAGCGCAGGCGTTGATCAAATCCATTCACCACTGTCGGCATCATTAGTTGGAAGAGCGCTTATCACGCCATCATTCCCGACAGATTCCAGCTCAGCGCTAGAGAACACGACCGTGCCAGACGTACCAGTAAGTACATCAACGCAAAATACGCGACGCGAAATCGATATTCGAGCCATGCAGGTGACGCATACTGAACATGACCCGAGCTTTGACATAGATGTCTCTACAACATCCCCCACTACTAACGTAACAATCGAAGGTAGTTACATGACAATAAGTGACCTGACGAACGAACAGACCCGGGAAAATACTCTTCTTAATCCTTCTGCAATCAGAAATTTTCACACTCAACCAGTGCCTGAAGCGCCTCCAAGAGCGACTGTTGCTCGGGGTAGTCGCAATATATCACGACGACAACAGCCAACTGTTGAGCAGGCCGAGCTAATGACGATACTGGATGGTGTAGTGAATCCACAGCAACTTGAGGAAATTGCGCCTCAAGTTGCTAGTTTTCTAGGTAGATTTTCTAATGTAGAGGATGAGAATCGACATCAAACTGTTCGACGTAGACAAAATAACAATCGGCCTCCAAGAGCAATCCCGAGAGACGCGGAGGTTGATCGAATCGCTGCGGCGACTCGACTGCAGAGCCTCTACCGTAATAATAGAAAGAAGGCGATTCAAAAGGTTTTAAACGGCCCTATGCCAGTATGCGATATTGACAAACATAGGGTCCAAGAATATTTTACAAATGTACACGCCATACGAGACTCTGCAGGCGAGTTGCCTGCCGTTTTCGATCAGCCACCGCCAAGTAGGGAAAGCTGTGATTGCCTGACTGCGCCAATTTCAAGGTTAGAAGTTACGCGGAGACTCTGGAAAATGAGCAATTCGTCCCCTGGACCCGACAGGGTGACATATAAAGACTTGAAAAAGGCGGACCCAGGCTGTCATGTGCTCACTGCCTACTTTAACAAGGTGATGCAACTCGAGACTGTTCCCTCAAGTTGGAAAACTTCCAACACCGTCCTTTTATATAAAAAAGGTGAAACACAGGACCTACGAAACTGGAGACCGATTGCCATGGGAGACACCAACCCAAAGCTTTACGCTGCCATTATGGCTGACCAGATTACAACCTGGGCAGTTGCTAATGGTCGGCTGAGCGCATCGCAGAAGGGCTTCCTGAATTACGAAGGCTGCTACGAGCACAACTTCGTGATGCAGGAGGCCATTCACGATGTACGAAATAGCAAGAAGGAGGTCGTCATAACATGGCTGGATTTAACAAATGCTTTTCCATCCGTCCCCCATGACTCAATACACAAGGCCCTTGAGGCACATGGACTTCCGGACAAAACCAGACGGATCATAAAGTCACTTTACGATAACTTGACCACACAAGTAAGAACTACCGCGGGATACACTGCTCCGATTCGCATTCTTTCGGGGGTCAGGCAGGGATGTCCATTGAGTCCCATAATATTTAACCTCACGCTTGAACCTGTTCTGAGGTCTGTCCAAAGAACGGGTCAAGGTTACAAATTAGATAATCAAACAATTAATAATTTAACCTATGCGGATGATATGACATTTCTGGCGGACTCAGTTGAGGGAATGCGCACGCTTCTAAGAAAAGCTGAGGAAGCGTCTACCTTGGTGGGACTCACATTTAATCCCCAAAAATGCGCATCACTACACCTTAAAGGTCGTGGGGATGGTGCAGTCTTACCAACGGTCTATACCATCGAAGGACAGTGTATTCAGACACTACAATCCGGTGACCCTTACCAACATTTAGGCATCCCTACTGGGTACGAGGTGCGTCAAACTCCTGTGTCATCCATCGAGGATGTCAGGCAGGACCTTGCTAAGATCAATGACTCCTTGTTGGCCCCTTGGCAGAAGCTCGACGCTATGTCGACCTTTATATTACCAATGCTAGATTTTTTACTCCAAGGTGCCAACGTGGAGAAAAAACCTCTTAAAGAAGCTGATAAAGCAATTAAAAAGATGGCAAAAAATTGGATGAGCCTTCCTCAGAGAGCTAGTGCGGAGGTCGTCTTTCTCCCCCCGAACAGGGGCGGAGGAGGCCTACTTCCCCTAGCCGACATGGTCGATTTGCTGACCGTCGCACACGCATTCAAGATTTTAACCTGCAAAGATGCGACTGTGAGTGAATTGGCCATGTCGTCACTCAGAGAGGCCACCTCTATTAGGATGAAAAAAGCGGCTTCTGAGGTTGATTGCGCAAGGTTTCTGTCGGGCAGCCTTGATGATGACATGATGGTGGGAACACAGACAGATTCATTCTGGTCCAGGTCGAGAAATGCTGCTCGTAGGCAAATTACCCGACTTGGATTGAAATGGCACTGGAGTGTAGACCGCCACGAATACTCACTAGAGTGCAACACGACAGGAGACAGGACAGTAGTTGTGCTTCCACAGTCCAGATCACAGATAATACGTAGGATGCGAGCAGCTCTTACTGGTCATTATTTAAAATCGCTGCTCGCTAAAAAGGACCAGGGCAAGGTTTATGAAGTAACCAGCAAGTGTAAATTTTCAAACCACTATTTAAGGTCTGGAAGCTTCACTCGTTTTTGTGATTGGCGCTTTGTCCACCGAGCTAGACTCAATTGTCTACCACTAAATGCGGCTAGACATTGGGAACGGCAAGGTGACAAACGTTGCCGTAAATGCGGCCACCCGCTAGAAACCTTGCCCCATGTGATGGGGCACTGTGGAGTACACTCAGACGCGATCCAAAGACGACACAATAATATACAGGACCGTCTGATTAAAGCAGTTAAGACCCACGGGACAGTGACAACAAACCGGACTGTACCAGGAGAAGTCGGCGATTTGGCCCTACTAAGGCCTGACATTGTCATACGTGACGATGCCAAGCGTAAGATTATCATCATCGATGTAACCGTTCCCTTTGAGAACCGTATGGTTGCATTCGATGAAGCTAGACAACGTAAAGTTGATCACTACCATTTACTAGCTGAGAGTCTCAGAGGAAAGGGTTACTCGTTTGAAGTAGATGCATTTGTCGTCGGCTCTCTTGGTGGATGGGACTGGCGAAACGAGCGGATCATCAGACTCCTCAACATCAACCAGCGCTATGCGCAGATGATGAGGAGCCTGATGATAAGCGATACGATTCGTTGGTCAAGAGACATATATGTTGAACACGTTTCTGGAGTACGGCAATATAATTAATTAATATTAATTAATATTATAATAAATCTTTTTATATATTTCCATTTTTTTTTTTTTTTTTTTTTTTTTTTTTTTCTTTTCAAAGTTATTCTGCTGTAATGCCTACCCAGTTACGTTTCAAGGGCCATGTTCGGTAATTTATTTATTTACTAAGCAAGTAATTGCAAATTTTACTGTTTGTTCAACAAATAATTTTATTTACTTATTGAATTATATACAGATTTATATTTATATTTTATTTTATGTAAATTTATTTTATATCTATGTTAAATTAAGCAAAAAAATGATTTTAATAGAGGGGACCGGAGACCCCGCAATTTCTCCAATAAAATGTAAATTTTACTCTCCCCTTGTGGGGGGGCAGTTCTTTTTTGAATAAATGATTTTATTCGATAACGCTGGACCCATTTTTACCCCTTTTGTCTATTTTCATCTCTGGGTTTTGATTTATACATCATAATTGCATTTTTCCCTATTGGGGCTAATGTCCCTCATACAGGGCTGTATAAACTGAGAAAAAAAGCAATGAAACGTACGGATTTAAAATCCTGAAACCAACTCCAAACTAAGTTACTACTTAACGGCATGGAATTTCTGTATGCAACGTCCCAATACTTAATCAGAGAAATCCAGATGAGTCTCACTCATAGTTGTGCGCAAAGTGGTATAGTGAATAATACATACAATTTTTATTTTGTGTACTTCTTGCGCAAGCGAGAGGTGTTTGCAAAAAGCTTGACATTTTGTCACAATTGATCGGAAAAAGACTCTATATTGAAATACAGACGCTTCGTCGGTTTTATGCGCACTGAAAAAATATATATTAATTGTAAAATATAAATATATATTATTATATAAATATAGCTTAATTTTTATTACCAACCCTGAGCACTAGCAATTTTCTAAGCGAATCGCTTGTGCAATCTCGCCATAGTCTTTAGAAACATTTGGAATTTCTACGGGAAACGCATAGATTTTTCTAAGCGCGTGGGCAAGTCGTATTATTAAACTCCACCCCTTACTATTATAAAGGAATTAAACTTGAAACTACCAACGCATATACGTATTTTGCTATAAAATATGAATTAAAGTTTGAATATTCATTGAGTTAGAATAAAAATTTAGTATGTTAAATTCAAGAAAGGATAATATGAAACGGCCCTTAGACAAATCTAAGAAAAATACGAGGATTTATTTAACGGGCATGGTTGCTTCTTTTACTTAGCGTCAAAGCTGAAAAGGCCCATGATTAGAAAATATAACCTAATTGCTTGTATTCAAAATCCATTCGTTGCGCTCAAAAAACTAAGCGCTACCTTTGGTTCTTTTTATCAAAGCGAATAAATCATCAATTATGTACCGACGTTCTGTCTCCTTTTATAATGTAAATATGACGAATGGCCCAAGTATTTACGAACGTTCCATCGCTTATTTTACACAACTGTATACAGTGGCTTCATACGGACAGTATTTTGCCTCCCAAATAAATGTAAGAACATGATATACAAGATAAATATATATAATATATTATATACAATATACTCTTATATACAATATACAACATGTTTAAATTTTACCATCATATTAAATAAAGAGAAAGATGTATAAAGACAGAATTTAAATTTAAAGGTATTTAAATTTAAATATTATATTGATAGGAGGCACTGCTCATTGATATAAAACTTTGTAAACATGTATTAGTTTAAAACTGTTTAAATTTCAACTTAAGTAGATTAAGTAGTTATTAAATTGATCCTTTTTTTAATTGTAGTTTTTAACTTCTTTACAATATCATTTTAATGATGAAGGAAAATACTGTAAATAAAATTTAGGCATTAAAAGACCTAAAGACGTAAATAAATTAATTATGTTTTTTTTTTTGTTGATGAGTGTAAGAAAAAACCTTTTCTACTGTTTTTTATCATTTAATACAAAATTCACTTAATAAATAAAAACGGTCTTTTCCTCCTCACATAATAAAAAAAATAATAAATAATAAAGTATCAGAATAAAGAATTATAATTTATATGTTAAACTTGTAAACGAAATTTTTAATATTAATAAATAGCATATAATAGAAATTTTGAGAACTTTCTAGACGTTTTTTTAAAGTACAAATCCAGACATGTGTTTGTGTATTGCAAAAAGGATAAAGGGAGAGCGTCTACAAGATACTTTTACAAATGCTTTGGAGACTTAGAATAAACGACTATTATGTAAGTTGGCAATCTAGTATTACAATGAATAATTTATAAAATATTAAATGATTTGTTATTTATTATACTAACAAGTCTCACAATGCAGCTTATGAATTTACGCATAAGTTTTCACTACTAGAACATCTAATTATATATATATCTTTAATCCCAACTGCACTGCACCTTTTCAGCAAGCATTTTTCGCATCCCTGCTAGAATAGTTTAAGTTCTAGACTGGACGGGCTCTGAGAACCCCTTGACACCTCCAGACAAATTAGGAGGTTTGTTCAATAAATTGATATCTACTAATTAATATTCTAAAAAAATATTATATTTATATAATAACCTCTATGCAGAGTGTCATATAAATTGATATAAGTAATAATAATAAAAATATATATACTTACTTCAAAGCTAATTCTACCAAAAGGTTTCTTTTTCATTGTTTTAAAAACATATTGAGCGTATTGGCTTGCATCTAGAAAAAATAAATCATTCATTAAAATTTTATATTTTTTTATAATAATTTAACACATGCAAGGTTTAGTATCTCAGATAACAATGAAACTTGAAGATTATAGTTTTGACTTTCGTTGCAAAACAAGTATAAAATATTGTGTTAAAAAAGGCCAATGTATTTTAAACTGCTTAACAATTTGGGTTGAAAATTCTTATAACGGCTTAAAAATTTTACAAAGTGGATGAAAGTCCATTTCACAAGACGTCTCATCAGAATTAATTTTTTTTCTGGAAAATTATGTTCTAGTTTTGAACAGAATAACTTCTACGCTTTTTATTGTGAATGAGTAATTCAGAAAAACCTTATTTATATCATTGTTTAAATCTTTTTTAATGATAACAGAAAGTTTTGATATGTTTTTTTAAGAATATGTGTATATACTTGAACTGAAATTGCAAAAAAAAAAAAAAAAAAAAAAAAAAATTTAAGATGGTTTGAATTCTATGGGTATTTATCAAAATTCACGTCAAAATTCATTTACCCAGACAAATTATTTCAAAACGTAGATGAATTCTTATTTACCTACTTATGTGCGCACGCTCATCTTGCATTTTTGATTAATTAAAATTAATATTTAAGTTACACAATTTGCGAATTTTACATGTTTTAGGGCTAATAAAGAATAAATTTAAAAATAACTACTAACACTAGTACTAAAAATAACGACACTGTCGTGCAGTGGTGCGCAAAAAATTTTAATATTTTTTTAGTCTGCAAATACCTGTGTATTTGCCAGCTTAATAGCAACTTGATGTTTCTACGTCGATTAAAAAAAATTTCGGGTAAAGTTATTTTTTAACAACTTGTGTTTTTATAACTTTACAAAGAGAAGAAAATAGAAGAGTAATATAAGTAAGAATGAGTAAGAAAAAACCTTAAACCTTATCTCTTTAATAAAATAATTAAGATATATTCCTAATTTTTTTACTACACTTTTACTTAAAATACAATTTTCTTCCAAATTGATGCAATTAATTTTCAAAAAAATCTGCCAATTTGTTTTTATTGCAAAAAAATATGTGCGAAAAATTGCACTTTGTGAAAAAAATTTAATAATTTTTACAATTTTCCATTTTTCGAAATTTTAAGACATCAAACCAGAAATAAACTATTTCACAAACATGTAAAATTTAATTTTGCATGTTTCAAAACAAGTTGGAGGCTGCAATTGTGTACATAATCAAAAGTGATGTCTAACTTTGAGCACCTGTATTCGGCGCCATTTTGAAAAAAAAGATGGACAAGGTCAGAAGCCCTGAATGTGCGTTTTTGACTGCGATCGCTAGATAAATAAAAGATTGATACTGAAGGCAGAAATGGTCGACATCACGCATCGTTGGCAGGATGCTGTAGAGCGAACAAGGTTGGATCGCTGGGACCAGGTACCAGGGCCGTCTTTACCTCTCGTGCCGCCTAACGCAGAAATGTTACCACCTATGGAAGGCGAGAAAAAATACTTAAAAAATCAAATTTTTTTTTTTTTGAAATGAAAACTTCCATAGCGACTTTGTCGAAAAAAAAAATTTTATACTAGGAGTGATTTTTTAAAAAGCTAGACGGCCGAGGCGACGAGAACGACAGAGGCAAAGGCCGAGGTCTATATTAGCGTATCTCATATGTATACATTAACATAGAAAAAGAGAGATCGGTTTACTATAAATATTATCTTCAATTCTCTCCCATGCTCGTTTCTTCTTCACATACAGAGTATTGGCATTTTTGTATACGCATTTGTGTATACACGCCAGCGCTCGCCATTCTTGTACTGACCTTGTACAAGCCAGTTTCATATATGCCACATGGGCGCAGTTTTCATAAAAGTTTTATATTAAATTAGTTTTTTAACATTTTAGTTTTATCATTTTGTACCAGTCCAGTTTATTATAAACAGTTTATCATTATAAGTGACTGAAATTTAGTTAATAAATTATTCATTTAAATATCGACAAATCATCATAAAGTCAGTTTTAGTTCATTGTGTTAAAAATATACGTGAATATATTTTCAGGCTATTTTGAGTAAACTAGCTCGCTTTGAAGCCTAAATTATTTAATTACTTAAGTTCAGAGAATAAATAAGGTACCTTTAAATATTATTTAAATAAAAGTGCACTAAAAATTATTGTTTTAATTTCATAATTTTGTAAAATAAGTGAGTGAGAGTGTGTTGACGCGTATGTGTGGAAAATTATTTATATGTGTGCACGTGTGACGAGAATATTCGTGGTATTTTCATGTTCACATTTTTCATAATTTTCATTATTATATTTCGTTTTATATTGTATAAACATGAGTATACTCGACACCATCGCACACCCCACACGCGATTATAAAAGATGGCGTCCATCAATACATTTAATCAAGGCCCACGAGGCTTCAAAATTATTTCTTTATTTTATTTATTGGCCAAATTTAGCTATAAGTTTTTTTTGTAAATAATTATAAAATTCCTTCCCCCCTTTTCAGAAATAAACGAACATAAATTTTGTAGCCGGCATAACGGAGCGCCAGGTAAATTACATAAGAGTAAGTAAGAGAATAAGTAAGTCTGGTTTATATTTTTGATAAAAGCTTACTAAATTTTTATATTTTGATTATTTAATAATAATAACAGGTAAAGTAATTGCGCAATATAAATTCTTTCGAAGTTAATTAATCGGTGAAATTATATAAGAGAAAACCTTATGAATGTGCGGTATGTGCTATAGTAGAGAAAAGCCTGTTAAATTTTAGGCTAGTTAACTTTTATTTTAAAGTCATTCAGAGCGTTTTTTTATTAATTTAACAGCAATATCGCCACTACACTATTTTTATTAAAAATTTCAATTTTGGCAGCAATTTGAAAATTGGTCATTTGGGTCCGAAAATGGGCATTTGATTTATTGACTATAGCAATGAGAGAATAGGTGGTGGAGCATTGCAGCTGTCGGAAATTAAAAGATGAGAACAACCGGAAGTATTTTGGTTGATTTGCAAGGTAGTAAAGGCCTGGAGCATGGTTTTGTATGCGATTATTTTTTAAAGCATGTCCATAGAATTTTTCGACGGTAATTTTAGTTTTTGGGGTCGTTGATTTCTAACCCGAAAAAATTCCATGGACATGCTTTCAAAAAAAATCGCATACAAAACCATGCTCCAGGCCTATATACTAAGGGTTATATGTATAGAATATTTCGAAAAAACCCTATTTTATAACATTGAGCCCTGCGTTTCTAAGCCCAGAAGGCGCGTTGGAATAAACGGAGGGTAACTTGGGTGTTTTTTCAGTATATTAAAGTCATCCATAACTAAAGATTGTAATTTGGCGACCCAAAGGTTCCGGTCTCCCGTTGTTAGTCTAAAAATAAATTTAAATAAGGTTCATACTATTATATCGGTAGTTCTTAGCTATTTTTCCCAAGTCTGAGGTCGATGTCTTGGATTTAAAAAATACCTATTGTATTGTGTTTGGTATGTATTTAAGGCCAATATTTAAGGCTCTAGGTGTCTTGGTTGCGATTTGGCAGCTATTTTTCCAATTTTGATTTTTTTCGAATTCTCAGCCACCCGTTTGCTTTTTATTTTTTGGACGCCCTAAATAAGCCTAAAAAATATTTTCTATATAAAGGTAGGTAGTAAAAATTCCCGCCGAAGCTGACCATATTTTTTCGGAAAAAACTCAGGAAAAGCCGTGAAATCGGAAAAACTAAAGGAAACTGGAAAATACACATTTCGTCTAAAAAAGCGTCCCTTTTTTTTTTTATTTTTTTTACATATTTTTTCCCATACTTTTCATGCTGGTAAACTCTTTTTTTGACACATTTGCCTTTTAAGCACAAAAATCAAATTTAGGCTCAAAAAAATGATTTTGAAAATTACTTATTTTCGGAATTTTCCAATTTTCTCGTTTTTCCTGATAGAAAATGAAAAATTTGACTTGATTTTCGGATTCCTCGGGAAATTTTACATTAAAAACCTTCCTGGGTAAAATTTTAGAGGCCTATTTGACGCTGTAAAAAAAAGAAAAACAAAGTAACCTGATAAAATGAAACATAATTAAAAATAATTAAATTTTGTAATTTATTTATTTTGTTTATTTTTTTAGAGGTATCATTAAAATTTTATAAAATATTTTTGAAGCTGGTAAAAAAAATTTTTTTAATTTTTTTATTATTTATGGTATTTTTAATAATTTATTTGTGTGGCTGTGTGTGTATGTGTTTCTTCATTAGGGTCGAACCAATGAACAGTCAAAATGAAGTGTCAAAATTTGAAAATAAAGTCTACAAGTGACATAGTTTTCGACTCAGCTATCGTACTTTTAGAGATATTCAATTTTTCCATTTTTGGAAGAAATGAAATTTTTTGAAATTTTGAATAAAAAGTAATATAATGCGGGTATTTTCTATTAATTAATAAAAAAAAGGCTCTAAGTGACTTTAAAATAAAATCTAAATAGCCTAACATTTATATAGTTTTTCTCTACTATAGCACAAATCGTTCGTAAATTACCTTCCGAGGCGAAGCCGAGGATTGTAAACTGCGATTTGGGTCATTCTTTGTTTATGGCCGAGGATTGTACAAAATTTTTTTGCGACTGTGGCGAGAAAATACGTCTTTGTCGGACGCGTAGGGTCCGGGAAATACGTACCTTCGGGCCGTAGTACAAAAAATATACTTACTTACTATAAAGTCATCTGTAAGGTTAGTTTTCCAATATGGCCAACCCGAAAACTCTAAAAAGAATATCCTTCATAAGATATGGGTATTCAGACACAATAAAAACGAATTTGAGATGCATATTTTGCCCTTTACCATATTTTACGGTTCTCGAATATAGCAGACCCAAATATTCTAAAAACACCCAAAAATATTACCTTCATACGATTTGGGGTTTCAAGCTTAATAAAAACGAATTTTAGATGTAAATTTTTATTGTTTGAGCTTTACCATATTTTTCGGTTTTTCAATATGGCAGACTCGAAAATTTCAAAAACAAACATAAATAAATTTTCTGCAAAATTTGCAACTCAATTTCATTTTTATTTAGCTTAAAACCCCAAATTTTATGAAGAAAATTGATTTTCTAGTGTTATTAGTTTTCAGGTTCTCCTTATTGGAAAACCGAAATATATTTGCAAAGTCAAATTTTGAAATTTGTCATCTGAAATTTGTTTCTATTGAGACTGAAAATCCAATTTTTATAGAGGAATTTAATTTTTGGTATTTTTAGAGTTTTTGGGTCCGCCATATTAGAAAACCGAAAAATATGGTAAAGATCAAATATGAAAATTTACATCTAAAATTCGTTTCTATTTAGCTTAAAAACCCCAAATCTTAATTTTTGGTATTTTTAGAGTTTTTGGGTCGACCATATTAGAAAAAACCGAAAAATATAGTAAAGGTCAAATACTTAAAATATATAAAAGATATTTAAAAGCATGTATTAAAAAATAGTCATTTACTGGTTCCTCAGCGGTCATTTGCTGGGAGTAACCGGTCAATTACTGGTCATTTTTACGGCTTTGAAGAAATATGTTTATTATTTAAAAATTAGTTTCGTAATTTAAAAAATTACAATTGCTAGTCATATTTTAGACCTTAAACAGTAGTACTAATAGTAAGTATCTTTTTTAAATCTTATTTATAATAAAAAATAAAGCGCTAAAGCTTGAGAAAACGCGAAACTGGTCATTCACTGGTTCATCTACCCTATTATGAAAATTTTAATAAGCTTTTACTGAAATTTTAAACCAAAGTAATTTACCTATTTTACTGATTAACTTACATGTAATTTACCTGGCGCTCTGCTATGCTGGTTACAAAATTTTATGTTCGTGCATTTCTGAAAAAGGGGGAGGGAAGGAAACCATGTCAATAATAAAAGTAAATTGATTTAAAGAAAATATTTAATGAAAACATTCGAATGACATAAATATTATAATGAAAATTATTATAAAATATTATAAATGGAAATATTATAATAAAAATATTAATTATTATTATTATTATTATATTATAATGGAAATATTAAATTAAATTTAAGTAACTTTTACTATGTTAATGGGAGACTGATCTGTTAAGAGCCGGTAACAAGAGTGATTCTTTACTATTTAGAAAATCAAAACATGATTGTTAGAGGTGGACGATACGAGACGATACCGAGACTTTAGGCTTGTTGCTCGTCTCGGTATCGGAAATTTCGAAATTTTGCAGTCTCGTCTCGGTCTCGTCTCGATCTCGTCTCGTTTTCGAGAAAGTCTCGAAAAAACTTAAGTTTTTCTTCAGGAAAATTATAAAAATAAAATTTTCAACTATTTATATACAAACAATTACAAATTTATAAATTCCTGTGAGACTAAAGCGCCCTCTGAGCTGCGTTTCTTTTATGGCTAATAAAATAACCTGACATTATTTGATGGTTGGTCAGCTGATCATAAAACTGAATCCTTTTACGGAATAACAGCCCATATTTTATTGATGAACACTGGATTTTACGTTCAATAACTTTAGATTTTATACTATCAGCTAAGAGCCAAACATTCAGGAAAAGATTTAGCCCATATACTTTTTCAAGCCTTAAAAGATTATGAGATCGAGGGGAAAATTCAAGGTATCACTGTTGATAATGTATCATCAAATAAAACTTAATATTTAAGAAAATCTATGCAGTGATAAATCAAATAAAACTATAATTCTAACTATTTTTTAAGTATACAGTCTTAATAAGAATATTAATTTTAATGCTTTTTTACTTATTGTAAAAATTTAAATTAACTAAATGTATTAATAACTTTTTTTTTCGAGACGAGATTTGCCGAGAGTCTCGATGTGAATGTCTCGTCTCGTCCCAAATTTTCTACAAATGCTCTTGTCTCGCAGTCTCGTCCACCTCTAATGATTGTTCTATCATAAATTCATTTTTTTACAAATTAGTTTATCGAGATTATCATTAACGAAAAACTAGGGCTCTCTGGAACTATATTTTGCAATTCTAGGAGTCAAACGCACGATTTTTATTTCAAAATGACTGTATTATTATTAATTTATATTGTTTACGCTACAAATTATTAGGACTATAATGAGGCCCCTCTGAAAATTATTTGATAATTTTTTATTCTGAAGCCTTAAATTTTCTAGATTAAAAAATACCAAAAAATTGCATATCCAGTTAATAAAACGAAGTTTAAATTATGAAATCACTAGCCAAATAACATGATTCATAATAGGTCTTAAAGTCTTTAAGTCTACAGTACTAAAATAGTAAACGATATACTAATACTTTAACTTATAGTTTATGCACATCCTAGATTTGAACTCTGGCTTGTTAATTTTAATGATGGCTTCACGTTTTACCATTACTACTGGTAATGTCATTCACTTTTTGATAGAATTATTACTCCTTTTACGAGCAAATAGTCTATTTGGCAATGCATTTCCTCTTGTATTGACTTTGAGACACGATAATACTTTTGTTTTATCAGTTGGACGTCCCCAACGTCTATGCCATGTTCTAATAGATCAGTACATCCTACTGCGTCCTCGTCTAAAAATAATAAGTTGTGAAGTAATTCATTAAAGTGGTCTATCTTTTCCTTAGTAGGTAATGCAAGAAATTGTGACTTAGTTGTTACGTCGACTAATGCAGTATCTACTGTTGTATACTGGAGCTGTTCACTAACAAAAATAACCACGTAGTCCGACTTCCTTAATTCAGGGAGTCGGACTCTCTGTTTTAGAGAGTTAACTCTCTGATTTAGGGAGTTAACTCCCTGATTTAGAGAGTCCGACTCCCTGAATAAAATAAATTAAAATCATGAAAAAAGAAACTTTCCACATTAGCTGGGGGTTTTCAAGGTTGAAAAAAACGTTTTATTAAAGAAAATTTTTATTTTATTATCCCAAAATATTTTCCGATTTTCCAAGATGGCGGATCGTAAAATATAAAAAAAACTTTATACGTTACACCGGGGTTTTCCAGGTTGAGAAAAGCGTTTTTTTGAATGAAAATTTTCTTTTTTTTACTCCTGAATATTTTCCGATTTTCCAAGATGGCGGATCGAAAAATATTTTAAAAAAACTTTATACATTAACCGGGGGTTTTCCAGGTTGAGAAAAAAGTTTTTATGAATAAAAAGTTGAGCTTACGCATCAATATACGGATATGATTAATTATTATTAAACAAAGTGTTATTTATTTATTTGACCTGTATTTCCTATAGGTTATGGGCCCAGGTCACGTGATTAAATAATTAATTAATTAGTGCATTTATTATAAACAATAAATTAAAGTATATAAATTAAATAACACGTGGCATTTCAAAATTAAAATTTAAATATAAAAATTATCGTGAAATAGTGTAATCATATTTTTAATAAACAATAAATTTTTTATATACAGTATTGTTAAATAAAAATTTTTTTTAATTATTAAAAATGGTTAATATAAAGTGAACATTGACAAAAATTATACGCTATATTTTTTTGAATAAATTATTTCATTTTTTTTTCTAACGCATCTCAAGACAGTACAGTATAAGATTAGAAAGTAAAGAGTGGGGCGTGCAGGCTTAGAAAGAAGAAAAAGTATAAAGATAGAAAAAATTTTTGAATATACGCTACGCTCGATTTCTTATTTCTGTTATTTAATAAATAATAATATATATGCTACAGTTAATTACTTAAAATAAAAGTAAATTAAAAATTTTTCTTAGTGCTTTGTTTAAGATAAAGTTATTTGTTTTTTTTAATTTTTTATTAATACAAACTATAAACAATGAGTTCAGAAAATATTGAAAAAAGTATAAAGTTATTAATGTTATTGAAGAAGAAAAGCCTACAGCCGCTGCAAAACTAAGGAATGGGAAAAATTAGAAGACATAGCCAAAAAGACTATAGTCCAATATTTAAGTGATTCCTATATAAATTATGCAAAAGATCTTGATGCCAAAGGCATAATTCATAAATTAAGCTCTATATATAAACGAAAAAGTTGGGTGATCGGACTTGCAGCTCGAAAAAAGTTAATAAATTTAAAATTACAAGCCGATAGTTCCATGGCAAAACATTTTGAAATTTTTGATGACCTGATTTCCGAATTAATATCATCTGGTGGGACGGTTCAGGAAATGGATAAAGTGACCTATTTGTTAGCTTCGTTACCGAAAAGTTATGATGGACTTATGTCAGCTATTGAAACTATGGATGAGAAGAATATCGATCTTGATTATGTTAAGAAGAAACTACTTGATTATGAAGCAAGACTTCAATCAGAATCTTGCGATAAAGTTTCAAAAGCATTCCACGTTCAAACTACAGATAGAAAAAGATACAAACCAAATAATGGTTTTGCAAGAGGTAATAATAGATTTAAACCTTATTCTAATCAAAATAAGAATGGAATTATATGTTTTCACTTTAAGAAACCTGGCCATATTATAGGTCACTGTAGAGACTATTTAAGGTTGTTAAATGCTAATGTGTATCAATATACACATGTAATATACGTTAATATTGTACGCGTCAACTTTTATATACTTATATGCGCATGAGCGCCCTTTTTTATTGTATCAATGCGGGCGAAACCCAGTTCGCTCTCAGGTGTGGTTATGAACACACGTATAATAAACGCTTCTGGTTTATACATAAAATGGCCGCTTTTATATTTATTTTCCTATTCCGCAATAATCCAATATTATTTGGAACATCTGGTCATTCGAGCGGATTTTTTCTTGTTTAAATTGTGCATTAAGGCTAGATAAATAATTATCTCGATATATTTCTTGTGATTATTTTTTTTTGTGTGACAATATTTTGCAGTACACGTGACAAATTTATTAGTGCACTGTTTTCAAGTGTCAAAAATTTTACTTATATTTTTTTTTTGTGTGGGAGCGAACAAGCAACGATGAAAAGTAACAATTATCATCATTATCGTTGTTTCAATGAACATTTCATAAAATTAAAAAAAAAAAAAATAATAAAAAAAAAAATAAACTGTGCACGTGTTTAGTATATGAAATTTTCTCTCAACAAGAGGACAATTAATTTCCAAGATCGAGTTACAACACGATTTACATAAAATCGCCAACAAATTAAAAAATTTCAACTGTCAATGGAAAAATATTGTCACTTTGTCGTCAAAAATTAAAAATTGAAAAATTTCAACTGTCAATGGAAAAATATTGTCACTTCGTCGACAAAAATTAAAAATTGAAAAATTTAATCTGTCAATGGAAAAATATTGTCACTTCGTCGTCAAAAATTAAAAATTGAAAAATTTAATCTGTCAATGGAAAAATATTGTCATCTAGTCATCTAAAAAGTAATTCTTTCTCGTCGTCTGGAAAGGGGGGCGTGAATATTCGGCGAAATCTGCTCTGGAGAGGAGCGACTTGAGATTCTTAGGAAATGGTGCTTTTTTGGTGACAAAAAACCTCCCGAAGTCGGTTTTTAATTTTAATAACCGGTTTTGACGATATTGGCCAAAATGTGCTCCATTTAAATAACATTGGAAACGTGGTTTTTTGAAAATAGCGCGAAAATTTGGGGGGGTTACACTTTTCTAACATATACTAATTGACTCAAATATCAATTATCTTCAATCTCCATATGATAAATTGAGGGGCAATTCGTGTGCTCATACTTTTTAAAGCTGTTTTCTGAGCGGAATTTTTAGTTTTTAATTTTTAATAATTCATCACGCCAAATAGAAACAACCGATTTGGACGTGAAAGGTCCCAAAAATTTTTTCAAAGGGTCTACTTTTTTGTGGTTTATTTATTTTTGACTCACCTCTGCATAACATAACCTAAAATTGCAAAAAACGACGAAAAACCCTAAAAAATGACAGTTTTGCCATTAAAATTTTTTTATGGACAGTAGATATAAATTTTTTGAAAAAACAAGAAAAAACTACATGCAAAATCACAATTTTTTAGAAAAAGATTTTCCTATTTTTTGCTAAAAATCACTGCTTTATCGACAGCGCAAAGTAAAAAATCTTCCTTTTTCTAACTTTGGGCTTACGCAGCTAAAAATTTTTAAATGAGACTCCCCAATTTTTTTTTTCTAGAAGTTACACATTATTCACGTACTATCACGTGAAAAAATTTTTTTTTTTGATTTGGGATATCCTAACCTCCAAAACATTAATTTTCGTTAAAAATAAATGTTTTTTTTCGAGTTTTACTCCAGCCAAAATACGGGTTTGGTTGTATTTGGCGAACACGAGATTTGCTCTATTATAGGTTTTTTAGGTCGCTGAAGACCAAAATCAGGGTCATTTCGTAAACAAAGTGGGGGCTTTACCCTTAAATTTGCAAAAACAACCCCCAAAAACGGGTTTTTTAAAACATATTTGCATTTTGTGCGCTCAGATTTGCACCATACGGGTTTTGTGAGTCACTGATTAAGAAATCGACTTCTTAGAAATCGACTCTCGTGTTCGCCAAATACAACCAAACCCGTATTTTGGCTGGAGTAAAACTCGAAAAAAAACATTTATTTTTAACGAAAATTAAAGTTTTGGAGGTTAGAATGTCCCAAATAAAAAAAAAACTTTTTTCACATGAACGTACGTGAAAAATTCGTAACTTCTAGAAAAAAAAAATTGGGGGGTCCCATTTAAAAATTTTTAGCTGCGTAAGCCCAAAGTTAGAAAAAGGAAGATTTTTTACTTTGCGCTGTCGATAAAGCAGTGATTTTTAGCAAAAAATAGGAAAATCTTTTTCTAAAAAATTGTGATTTTGCATGTAGTTTTTTCTTGTTTCTTCAAAAAATTTATATCTACTGTGCATAAAAAAATTTTAATGGCAAAACTGCCATTTTTTAGGGTTTTTCGCCGTTTTTTGCAATTTTAGGTTATGTTATGCAGAGATAAGTCAAAAATAAATAAACCACAAAAAAGTAGACCCTTTGACAACATTTTTGAGACCTTGCACGTCCTAATCGGTTGTTTCTATTTGGCGTGATGAATTTTTAAAAATTAAAAACTAAAAATTCCGCTCAGAAAACAGCTTTAAAAAGTATGAGCACACGAATTGACCCTCAATTTATCATATGGAGATTGAAGATAGTTGATATTCGAGTCGATTAGTATATGTTAGAAAAGTGTAACCCCCCCAAATTTTAGCGCTATTTTCAAAAAACCACGTTTCGAATGTTATTTAAATGGAGCACATTTTGGCCAATATCGTCAAAACCGGTTATCAAAATGAAAAACCGACTTCGGGAGGTTTTTTGTGACCAAAAAAGCACCATTTCCTGAGAATCTCAAGTCGCTCCTCTTCAGAGCAGATTTCGCCGAATATTCACCCCCCCCCCTTTCGTCTAACCAACAAAAATTTTAAAAATCGTCTTTGTCGTCTACTACAAATAAAAGTCTTCGTCTATAGTCAAATCGTCAAAAGGAAAAAAGCAACTTCAAGGACATAATACTCTTCACCAGGTATCGTTAAAATTTTGGAGGGGCGGGATCAAGAGCTACGTTAGTCAGCCATCTTTATCTCTCTTTGTCATACAACAGCGCTATCAAGCTTCGGCAGCAGTCGGAATTTCTCGCTGTCTTTCGTCGTCGCCTACCTTTTGAATTTTTAGCAGACATCAAAATTTCAACAACACAAGGGAGGTTATGTTTAATTTTCATAGTTGTTTATACTAATTTAAACTCAATCTTTTTATTTTTTTTTTTTTTTTTTTATTTTTTTTTAATCATTAAAATTATTAATAATATATTATCATAATCTAGTATTTACTTAATCACTTTATTTCTAATTAATTAATTATCTTTTTTATTTGCTTACTAAATTTATTAGTTCTGGTTGAACCAGATACAAATTAAATTATTATATTAAATTATCATATTTAACAAATAAAATTATCATATTACTTTTTACTAAATAATTATTATTGATTGCTACTTCAATTGAAAAAATTACATGTCTTTTCGCTCAAATTATTAATACTAATAAAATACATGCAAATATATCATTTAACCATATCTTTTCTTTACAGAAATACAAACTCTTTTTTTTTTCTAAATTGAATTAAAAATTTTTTTCTAATTATACTTTGTGTCGCTTGTAGGTACTGTTGCTGTGTTGGTCTCTTGGTCAGATTGGTGCTTCTTCTTTGGAGGTCAACGCTTCTTGGTCTTTTCCTCGCTGATCCTGTCCAGCCCTGGTTCATCGCTTTGGATTGGAGGCTTGTCTACTTTCTATTTATTATTAGATTCTTTCTGATTTCTCTTTATTGGAATCATATTTGTAAATTGTAATTCTATTTATTATAATTGTATAATTAATTCAAATCATTTGAAAATTTTTTATTTTGAACTTGTCAAAACAATTATCGGCTACTCCTGTATTATCTTGCGTTTTGTGTGAATTCAATTTATTGTATCAACCGTTTTTTGCATTTATATTTTAGATAATTTTTAATTATTCTGATCTTTTGCCTTTTACTTATTATTATTATATTATAATTCCTTTTAAATTATATTTGATTCAAATTTTTTCTTTTTTAATTGTTGTAAATAATATAACGTGAAAATGGTTGATATAATAATGCGACAGGTTCAATTAAAGCCCAGAATAGTCAATGCTTATGTGCGTTTTGAATTAGAAGCAGAAAATATGAATGTAAGTTCTTGTAAGGCACGGTTAGAATCTTTAAAAGAGAACTGGGCTAAATTTGAAAAAAATAATGATGACTTATACTCTTGTGACACTTACAATGAGATCAAGGACCAACCTTACTTTAAAGACAATTATTTTGAAAACGTAGAGTTGTAATATTTAGATATTCTAGGTAAATTTAGATTATATATAGATACTCACCAAAAAGCCCCTAATCATACAGTCCATAATAGTTCCCATCATGCTTCAATGCATTATGTTAATGAAGACCGACTACCTAGGATGGATCTCCCTGAATTCGACGGTGCGTTTCAGAACTGGGAGTCGTTCCGCGACATTTTTGTCTCTTCGGTTGTCAATAAAGAGAATATGCCCAAAGTTACAAAGTTGCGCCATCTTCGTAAATGTCTAAAAGGCGATGCAGCAAATTTGGTCCAAAGTTATCCTCTTACTGAACAAAATTTTGAAATTGTTTGGACCAAATTAAAAGACAAATACGAAGTTAAAAAACGTCTAGTTTCGGCACATGTCTCTTCAATATTCTCGTTAAAACGAATTAGTAGGCCTTCAGCCATAGAACTTAAACGTATTCTAGATAGAGTTAATACTCCAGTTTCGGCCCTAAAAGTTCTGAAGCGCCCTGTCAAGCACTGGGATGATCTGTTGGTTTACCATGTCGTCTCATTGCTAGATGTAGAAACAAAAAGACAATGGGAATTGTTTTATAACAATCCAAATAACAATTTATCTATTGTAAATCCCGTCAATGTTTCTACACCTTTAGAAAATCATGCGCATGCTACTGTGTCCAAACTTAACTCAGAACCTCCCTCATTTGCTAAATTGATAGAATTCTTAGAATTGCAGATTAGTATTATGGAGTCATTGGAAGAAAGTGACAAATCTGGTTTACATACTCTTGCTAGTACTTCAAATAATAAAAATTCTAATGTTTCAACAGCTCCGGCTAAAGTATTTAGAACTCAAATTGTGAATAATAGCTCTAAAAAATTTAAATTAAAATGTCTTATATGTAAACAGGATCATCACTTCTCCCAATGCAACTCATATTTGTCAAAATCTCAGGACCAAAGAAAAGCATTTGTACATGAAAAGAAAAGATGTATTAATTGCCTAGGCAATCATTTCATGAACAAGTGCAAATCTGCTGGTAGATGCAAAACTTGCAAAAAAAAGCATCATACTACATTACATATTCAGAATTTAAATCAAAGCCAAAATGTTAAAAGCGTAAATGTAATTAGTAATGATTGTGAACTTAATAGCAGTCAAGAGTCATTTTTGGACGCAGAAGCTACGGTGCATTTATGCGATTCTCCCAATTCTGTTTTATTAGCAACCGCACTTGTCAAAATAATTGATGAAACTGGTCATATAGTTACAGCTAGAGTACTGATTGATAATTGCTCTCAAGCCTCTTTTATTAGTGAATCTCTCTATAAAAGACTTCATATACCTTATCAGTCAGCTAAATTACCAATTTCGGGCGTTTTGGGTAAAACTAGTTTTGTTTGCAAAAAATGGGTAAATTTTATCTTAAAACCATGGTTTTACTCAGATTTTAGTATGGAGATTGATGCTTATGTTCTGCCAAAAGTATCGTCTTATTCTCCAAATGTCGAAAAAGAAATACAGTCCCTATCTCATTTGTCCTCGTTAAATTTAGCTGATCCTCATTTTTTCGAACGTGGTCGAATTGATCTCCTTATTGGTACCGCTGATTATAGTTTCCTTGATAATTGGAGATATTAAAAAAGGTAACCCAGGACAGCCAATTGCAATAAAGTCGTTTTTAGGATAGTTGATTTCTGGTGGCACCAATACTCAAAACAATGTTTTTCACTCACTTATAGTTAATACTGACGAATCCAATTTTATTTGTGATCTAGAAAGATTTTGGAAACAAGAAGAACTATCTGACTCCTGTTCTGTAATGTTAACCCCTGAGGAACAGGAATGTGAAGATTTCTTCTTAAAAACTCATTATAAGACCCCAGATGGTAGATATGTCGTTCGCCTTCCTTTCAAAATCAATAATTTGTTGGAATTAAAGTTTCCTGGTTCTTTCTTCAATGCTAAGCGTATTTTACTCAAAATTGAAGAACGCTTTAGTAAAAATCCTCATTTTAAGTCACTCTATATCGAATTTATGAAAGACTATCAACTCACTAAACACATGATGTTGTCTTGTCACATAATAGACCTTGATTCGTATTACTTCACACCCCATCATGGTGTTTTAAAAAAGCACAGTCTAAAACCAAAACTTCGTACAGTTTTTAATGGCTCTGCTAAATCAAGCAATAATATCTCAATAAATGATGTGCTTCACACAGGAGCCAATTTGCTCCCAGATTTAGCAGCGTTATTAATTAGGTGGATGAAGTATCGATTCGTTTTCGTGTCAGACATTAAACAAATGTTTAGACAAATTCTAGTCAACAAAGCCGATCAAAAATTCCAACAAATTTTATGGTGTTTTGACCCGAATGACAAAATAAGGGCTTGGTCGCTTCAAACTGTAACTTATGGCATGGTTAGTAGCCCTTATTTGGCCATTCGAGTCACTAAGCAGTTGGCAGTTGATGAGGGTCATAGATTTCCTTTAGGTGCCGAAATTCTTAGTAAGGAAACTTACATGGACGATACGTTATCAGGCAGTCATACCTTAGAGGAAGCTACTTAAAAAACAGGCAGATTTAATCAATATTTGCAAGGTGGGTGGCTTTGAATTACATAAATGGATGGCCAATCACATATCGTTACTAAGTCAATTTTCAGACGACCTTCAGTCGGACTCAGACCCTTCTCATTCCTATTTTAGTTTGTTAGGCCTAAATTGGAATCCTTCAGAAGATTCAATCTTTTTCAAAATTGAAATTGACCAGTTTAAGAAGTCAGTCACCAAAAGAACAGTGGTTTCATGTATCGCAAAATTATATGATCCCCTAGGGTGGTTGGCCCCTGTTATCATCACAGCCAAAGCCTTCATACAAAAACTTTGGTTGGCCAAAATTGACTGGGAAGACAAACTATCTCAGACTTTAGAGGCTGAATTTTTGAACTGGTACAATCAAATTTCATTATTGAATGGAATTAAAATCAATCGTTGGTTAGGCTTTCTCCCAAATGCAAAATTTGAAATATATGGATTTGCGGACGCTTCTAAAATAGCATATGCAGCTTGCGTCTACTTAAAAATAATTAGATCAGATAAAGCATAGGTTAGATTGATTCAAGCCAAATCAAAAGTGGCTCCTTTAAAACCGTTGTTGACAATTCCAAAATTAGAGTTGAACGCAGCCCTGTTGTTGGCAAAATTAGTTAAAAAGGTGGAAAATACTCTAAAATTGGAATTTGATAACACTTATTTGTTTACTGATTCGACTGATGTTTTATACTGGTTAAAAGACCATCCTTCAAAATGGAATCAATTTGTAGCAAATAGATGTTCTCAAATCCACAATCTCCTTCCTGACGCTTTCTGGAATCACGTTAGATCAGGTGATAATCCGGCAGATTGTATCTCTAGAGGGATTACTCCTGAACAGTTACTTTCTGTTTCGTTGTGGTGGGAAGGGAGTCGTTTAATTAAAAATACTCATTTATTTGTCAAAAAAGATGCATTTAAAACCAGGAATATATGCAATTCAAATTGCCATTGTGCTTGTTTAAGTGCAAATATAAATACTAAAAATAAGGAAATTGAAGTTTGGGATCTGTTAAACAGATACTCAAATCTCAGTACCTTGTTAAGAATAACCTCAATTATTTTAAGATTTATCTTTAATATTATTAAGAAGTCTAAGAAATTAAAAACGTTAACTAACTCAAATTTATTTTCGAATAATTGGTTTAAATTAATTGAAGTTAATTAATTGAAGCGAAATTAATTTAAATTAATTGAAGCGAAATCTTTTGTGTCTCAATCACAAATTAACGCAAACTCATATACACTTACATTATCGTTTACCCATTCAATGAAATCTATGAATAGCTGCTTCTTGTGGAGTATTGTCGTCAAGACAAAGAGTTTTGATAATTGATTAAGAGATTTTTTTTAGGCAGAACCACCAAAAAAATTTATTTTTCGGAGATTTTTTTTTTTAATTTTTAGGTTTTCGTATTTTAGCTGCTCGTGCGAACTTTTTTGGCGCTGTGCGAGCCTGACTTTGCTCACGACGCGGTGAATGGGCGTGCGGGAGGCTCTCTACCCACTCACTCCGCGAGCTTTTTTTCTTATCTACATTATCAAAACAGGTTACGAAATCATATACCACCAAATTAAAACGTTATTTTGCAACATTTAAGTATTTTATCCAACGTTTAGTCAAATGTATGCTCCATACATTTTGGTCGTACTTCCTGATTTGTATAGAAAACATTATCCAGAGGATACTTACTTAAACCATAAAATTATTAATAAATTTTTATCTTTATTTTATTTCCTATTTATAGTAAAACTTTAATTAATTTTTATACAAACCTCCTTGAGGAAAAAATTGTGAAAATATTCTTTTAAAAGCTTCTTCATCAACAAGGCCAGTAGGACATTCCTGCTTAAATCCTCGATATATTAGTTGAATTTCTTTTTTTGTAAAACGAGTAGTTGCTGCCAATGTTGACAATTCTTCTGGTCTATGTCTTGCGATTATATTATATACTGATCCAGAGTTCGTAGAGGTTCCACTTACATCATCAATATCAATTTCTGCAGATGCGTTATAAAATAAATAAGAAATAAATAATTAATGATTAATTATAGTTAGGTAAGATAATTATTATAATCTTAAGCCGTATTTGCTATCAAATGGGGAGATTCCATCTAACTTGAACGTGAAATAAAATAATAAAACTATCATTTATTACTACCATTTACATGGTATTTCTCAAATGTGAGAGCAATCTGCACATTTATATGGTTTCTAGTTAATTATATGATTTTACTAATAAATTTGCTAAAAGGATTTTTTAATAAATATTCGTAATTTTAATAAAGAGAATGCAATTTTAGTCAGCTGGTTCTTAAAACCTAAACCGTAGATAAAAGAATTACATTATACATACTTACTCCTGCATTTACTATATTTGACGTTCCGCTATGTCGGCTTCAAATTACAATATCAAGTATAGTTTTAAAAAGGGGAGAGGAAGGAAGCTTAGTTTATACGCCAATAATACGCCTTTTTTTATTTAATAAACGATAAATAATAATAAAAAGAAATGATATTTTATAACAATTATACAAAACTTACAACTAGGTTGGCCATTATTAAAGTAAAGTGAAATTTTATCGACCTCGTGAGCCATGCATAAATTTATTGATGGTCGCCATCTTTTTATATGATATTGCGTGTGCGTGTGAGTGTCGATTATACTCGCATATATAAAATATATAATAAAATTTATCAAAATGAAAATTATGAAAGTCATGTAAATTATGAAACAAAATTACCGTTAATATTCTCGCCACACGCGCTTACACGTATATGATTTTTTGCACATACACATTATCTCACTCTTACTCATAAAATTTAAAAAATTATAATATTAGGGTAATTATTGATACACTTTTAATCTTTTAAAGGTACCTTAATCTTGTCTGGAAATATAATATATTTTATAGGTTTCAGGACAAGCTATTTTGGTCAAAACTAGCCTTTAAATTTATTCCCTTTTCTTTAACCACAATGAAATGAATTGATTTTTATAATGATTTGATCGATAATTTTAATGTTATTGATATTAAATAATCTAATGTCACTGATGGCAAATTACTGTTTACAATAACATGAATTATTATAAATAAATAAAAATAAGACTAATTTCAATAATTTAATAAACTGTGCCTATACGGAAAAAGATACTGGCTTGCCCAACGGCCGGTGCAAGAATGTCTATCCGCGTACAGGTATATTTTTCTTCCGTCTGTGTCCAGCCATCGCTGTTCGCGTGTTGCAAAATTTTTGTTGGGCGCGGGTTTATTTTAAATATTTACAATAATCTAATGCGGACATGGAATGTCTGCACTATAGCTTACCCCCCTAAGATTGTTTAGCTGATGGTTACACAACTTAATTTTAGGGTAACTCTGTGTACTTCTTTAGCGGAACAATTCTAAAGAATCGTTTCGTGTTTTTAGGCATACCGTTGACTATTGCTGTACTTTCATTATATACATCATGGTGCTGCTCTTCTAATAGTCGTATATGTTTACTGTTGGTACGCCATTTTTCCTTCTTGCCTTGTGACGTATATGGACTGTAAGCTTTTTTTTCTCTAGTTCAGTCGTCTATGGATTTTTGTATAGAGTTTTCCAAGGTGTAGATATCTTGCATTAAATTCAAACATGAAGCAATGCTCTTCTAGTTCTTGTCCCATTCTTCTATGTTTTTCTTTGCTATATTTTGATTTAGGTTTTCTTATTTCTTCAAATGTGACTACCTTTGGCCTGATTTTCTATTCTTTTGTACTGGTTTTTTCATTGTAGGTCGGGTCTTTCTGTATCGCCTGTGGTCTTCTTAGTGGTGCTTGCAAATCATGATGTTGGTTAAGGTTACATGAGGCCATTAATTTTAGTACTACCGTTTCGTACGACCTTCCTGTAGTCAAGTTTGGTACTCTGAGCATAAGCTCTCTTGTTACTTTGCCTTCTTGTACAACGGCAGTAATTGATCTGAGCACTCTTGGCGGAGGAGGTAGTATTGCTGGGTAGCATTACTGTTCACTAGTCGGGCCTGTACTTTGCATTTCTGGTGCTGTAATTCTAAGATATATGTCGTGATTATCGGTTTTGATTTGTAAGGAAATCTTAATTCCCAGTTTCCAGCTCCCGTTAATATCTTGGAATTTTCTGGTCGTCGTCGAAAATCGAAAATTCTAGGTGATTGGCGTTATTGCCAAAATTTAATGTCCACTCTTACTCGGTATGGTTCATCTCTAACAGATTTAATTGTTCTTTTACCTTACGTTTCGACTAACTATTATGGTTTAGTGTTTTCACAAATAATTAATGCTAATACTTATATTTAATATTTCTTAACTTTTAGTATTTACAAAGTACGACTTCTGACGCATTTTTTTAAGAACCGCGCGATAAAATTAGAGCCGATGCAGGCGCTGTTCACATAGCTGGTATTTTGAGGCTCAACCCTCATATGAGCAATACGCGGTCGGCCGATTTGTAATGACCGATTTTTCTTCTTTAACTTCTGTCGAACTCTTGTGATGTTTTACTAATGGTTTTATATGTATGATATGGTGTATAATGATTATTTGAGTTTGTTTCTTGAGATACTTCATTGTCTTTTACGCTTTGGTTCGTAGGCTTTTCTATTGTTTTAGGCGGCTCTTTTGTAAGAGATTGTAAATTTTTCATTTACATGTTTTAGGCCCTTTACGTGATATGTATTTTCTACAAGACCGTTTTCGCCTCGAAGAGATTGTCTGTGACTTGTCTTGTCAATATATATTCCCCTCTAATCTTCGGAGCTAGGCCATTTGCTATTTTCTGATGTATTTGAAAGAACTATGTTTTTAATCCAAACTTTGTTACTGACCTTGAAATTATGAGAAGATCTTCTAAGATCATAATTTCTAGCCTGGCGTTCAGTAGACTCTTTTTGGTTATCTTTTGCTATCTGCCGTATATGTTTGATTTCTTCGTCTAGATCGGCCCAATTTTTAAGTACTTTATGCTCTTCAGATCTTTTTAATCTAGGTGATATAGATGGGTTGCGGCCATAACAGAGATGGAAAAGTGAATAACCTATTGTTTAGTTGACTGATGTGTTATAATTAAAGACTTTTTCCATAATTTCTGAGTCCCATGTTCTGTGGTCTGGTGATATGTATGCTCAGATCATGGATTTAAGGATCTGGTTGAGCCTCTCGACTAGGTCACTTTATGCATGCCCTGGAGTTAATAGCGCGTGTTCTATATCATGTTTTTACAGAAGACTTCATATTTTTTTATTTTTATATTCTGTTTCATTATCAGAAATCCGTTGTTCTGGAGTGCCATGCCTATAAATCACGTATTGTTTGAAGTTTTTCATTATTGTCCTCTGCATACTTTGTGAACAAATCTTCAAATATTACGATGCAACCGTATCCTTGGATATCTAAAGACCACCTGGTTAATCGTCTATTTGGATTTTTGAGATTAAATAGCCATTTTAATGCTTCGTGATCTTTAATAACCTTAAAATGTGTGCCTTCTACGTAGCACTGGAATTTCTTGGTAACTGATCAAAAAACTGCCAAACATTCCTTTTCTGAAGTCTTATATTTTATTTCATGCTCATTTAGCACGTGGCTAGCGTAGACTATAATTCTTTCTTTGGATTCTTTTGCAGTAGCACCGCGCCTAAACCTGTATTACTTGCGTCTATTTCAATAATAAATTGTTCTGTAAAATCTTGCCTACCTAGAATAGATTATACGGTACATTTATAGTAAGGTATGTTAAGGGTTCTGCTATGGAAGCGTAGGCTGGAATGAACTTTCGGTACCATGATGTCATTCCTAAAAATCTTCGCAATTGCTTTAAATTCTTCTCTTTTGGATAATCAACTATTGATTTTGTCTTTTTTTGATCTGGTTGCGTAATCTCTTTGTTTATTAAAAAGCCTAGGTAACGCACTTTCCAAGATAGCTTTTATTTCTTTTTATAGTAAAACCGAAATGCGTCGCCTTTTGACAACCGGCTCAATTTCCTGTAGTCGCTGCACATCCTGTATTTGAACTCTGGCTTGTTCATTTTCCCGATGATTTCACATTTTACCATTATTACATTCACTCTTTGATCAAACTGTTACTCCTTTTTCTAGTAAATCATCAATTTGGCGATTTTTCCTCTTCTATTAGCTTTGAAATGGGATAAAATTTTTATTTTTCTAGATTGGTACATCCTAGTGCGTCCTCGTCTAAAGGTAATAAGTTGTCAAACAGTTCATTTAACTGGTCTATCTGTTCCTTAGTAGGTAAAGCAAGACCGTTTGACTCAGTTTTCAAGTCGACAGATGTAAACACAATATATAATATATTCTATCTAATGTCCCTTCAATTTGACAATCTTTTGCATGTAGTACTACGTCGAATAACCACATAAAATCTGCGCCTTACAATAAGATACAATTGGTGGTCAAATTTGATATGATTAAAACTTCAATTTGATGTTAAGCTGTTCCTAACTTGAAATTAGAGTCTACTGCATTAAATATAAGCGACTCGTACACCTCCTCCTATATAGTTTTTAAACGTAAGACCTTGGTTTTCTGCGAGCTTGAGAGCTGTTGGTCCCAGGATAATCCTGGCTGAGTCAGAGTCAAGAAGAGAGCTTGTTTTCTTGTTTTCTATTTCAATGATTAGCCACCATCTTGAAGAGGCTGTTCAGGATGGAATTTTCCTGAGCATTTAGCTATGCTGATTTTAATTAGCTCTTTTATCTTTTCTCTGTATCTCTGGACTCTTTTCTTTTTCTGGGAGGGAGGCCGTTGAACCCTTAGGTATCCCTCTGTCTGTTTAAATTTTGTAGGTAATTATATTTAAGATGATCTGGTGATCCACATGTTTAACATTTGAAAACGAGCGCCTTGGAGAAGTCGCTTCTTTCATCTTACGCTGTTTGTTGCTGGTTTGAAACTGTAGCTTGATTTCTCTGTGCTGTACGTGAATTTTCTTGATTTGTTTGTATTTTATTAGCTGCTCTTAAACCTCAAATATCAAATATTATCAAAAATTTGAATGATAAATGTGGTGGAGTGGATAATATTAATGTGAAAATGCTTAAAACACTCTCTTCTTTCATAGTAAAACCACTAGCTTTCATATTTAATACCTGTATAGCCAGCGGTATCTGGCCAACTGATCTTAAATAAATCTTAAAAAAGCAGACATTATTCCTGTATTTAAGTCTGGCGATAAAAGTGCTATGGTCAACTATAGGCCAATATCACTTATATCCAATATTGCTAAGATCTTTGAAAAAGTTATTTTCATTAGATTATCTTCCTTTTTTGATAAAAACAAAATAATTTCCGAAAATCAATTTGGCTTTCTGGCTGGTATAGGAACTAAACAGGCACTGCATAAAGTAACTGATTTAATCTATAATGGACTAAATGAGAAACAAGCAGTGCTTGGGACGTTCTTAGACCTATCAAAAGCATTTGATACGGTTGACCATCATATATTGTTAAAAAAAATGGAAAGATATGGAGTCAGGGGTACGCCATTAAACCTTTTTAAAAATTACTTACTGGATCGTCAGCATGCTGTTAAGCTTGGGGATACAAGAAGTGATTATGTTATCACTAATGTTGGAGTACCTCAAGGTTCTATATTAGGACCTTATTTGTTTCTCATATACATTAATGATTTACTCAGTCTTGTTCCCAGAGTTTTTTCTTATGCTGATGATACAGCAGTTTTCACTGTTGAGAAAAATTGGAATTTGGCTAATTCTGCAATGATGGATTCGCTTAGTTTGATTAATAAATGGTTTATGAACAATAAATTAACACTTAATCTAGATAAGTCCAGTTTTATCACTTTTGGTAACTATGCAAACAGTTTACCAAAAAATAATTATTCTATCGCAATCTCTGATTATAAGTTAACTAGAGTGACGTCTTGTAAGTATTTGGGTATACATTTTGACCAACATATGCGTTGGGATAATCATATTCAAAACTTACTAAAACGAACTAAATATCTACTATTTATTTTCTATAAGCTTAGGCACATTAACAAAAAAGTACTAAAGATTATGTATTATTCTTTGTTTCTTGGAGTAGTGTCATATGCTATTTCCATCTGGGGATGTGCATATGATAATAGACTAAAAATTTTGCAGAGCTTTCATAAAAAAATTATTAAAATTATAAAAATTGATCCTTCGCAATTTTTGGATTTAAAACAGCTTTTCAAGCTCAATGCTCTAACACATTATTATGATGATCTTACAAACTTATATAAAAATTCTACTTTCAATACTAGAAAAGATCATATTAAGTTACCTACTATAAAAAAATCTGTTTACAAAAAGAGTCCTTTCATTATATCCTTAAAATTATATAATTTACTCCCTAAAAACTTTAAACTTCTCAATTTATCTAATTCAAAAATTTTTAAAAAGAGACTTTTAGAACCTTTGAGCAATTTGAATCAGTTTATTAATTAATTAAGATATGAATAATGATTTATTATTGAAATTATACTTGCAATTTATTATGTTGTATTTAGTAAATATATTTTTTATTTTAATATTGAATACTTGAAATTTATATTAATAATTATTTATGTATAGACTACTAGTCATTTTAACTATTGTTTTATAATGTTTAATTTTATTTTGTATTTAAATTTTATATATTTCTATTTTCTTTAAGAATTTAATTTAATTGATTTTACCATTTCCTCGCACAGTCAAACTTTGATTTGACTCTGAGGATGCGGAAATGTTTTGTATATTACATTTTACTTGTTTATGTACAATTTTCTGTATTTTATAATGGTTAATAAATAAATAAATAAATAAATAAATAAACCAGTGTTTTGATTTTGTTTTTGCTGTGTTTGATTATTCTAACTTTGACTTGTTCTTTTTTAATTTTGTGAATTCTGATTATTGTTTTGTGGGTATTTTTGTTAGTTTGGCTGGCTACTGTAAGATCTACTTGTCTGATTATTTATTATAGCTTCTATTTTGCTGATAAGTTTGTTGATTATTATATTTTCTTTCAGGCTGTTGGTTATTTCTAGGTATATAGTTGTTTGAGTAATTATTGTTTAGATAATTTCTGTTTTGACTGTTGTTCTGGCTATAAATTTAGTTTGAGTAATCTTTTAGCTATATTTGTGTACTTTTTCTTGGAAGTCTTCTTGCTTTGCATTAACTATTTCTTTGACGTCTGCAGCAGAAACTGAACTTACTTGATTTACTGTATTTTTAGGTCTATCTTTTCTACTTGGTGTGTACGAGGCTTCTAGAAATAGGCATACTTCTCTTGGTGGTGAGGCATGTAAATTTCCACTGTTTAAGAGTTCCTCTACCCTAACTGCCTCTGTTATAAATGTGTCTACTACCGGTTTGAAAAAGATGTGAACCTCTCGTTTTTTCTTAATATTTTGGGTAAAAATAGAGATATTTTAATGAAACAAATTTTTTTTGAAAATTTGACTATATTATTACAATTTTTATAATTTCACCAAAGGAATATAGTTCAGATTTAATAGTTTCTGTTTTATTGCAAATATAAGTCAAAAAACAAGAATTTTTTGAAATTTTTTTTCACTCCGCTGCTTTGGACCATAAAAAAGTGTCGAAAAAAATATTTTTTTCTGGCCATATTTTTACCACTGATAATATGACCTCTATCTCAGCAACAAATTGTTGGATCGGCTTCATTTTTTTTTTAATGGATAGGTCTTGATTAGTATATAACAAATATATAATTGATTAAAGTACCGAATTTCTAGTTTTAGAGCTAAAGCGAAATTAATCAAGGCACAGGTGCAATCTATTCATCTACTGTTTCTCAAAAAACTTTTCACACCTTCCTGCTGTTTCAAACTCCAAGAGGTAGAAAAAAAATATTTCCATTGTTTCAGAGTTTGAATATGCATTATCATGCTTTTTAACACATTAACATCTGTTAAAAATAAAGAAGAAAAAAATTGCAATTTTCAGAAAATTATTCAATTTTTATAAATATGTAAATGTATTGATTCTTCTGATCACAATGAACTTTGAATCGTGAAAATCGGCCAATAATTGGCTTTAATAGAGCATAAAGTAAAAATAGGTATCAATTTTTATTCGGCTGATATCAGGGTTATTTTTTGGCCGATTTTCGCAATTCAAACTGCTCAATAATCAGTTTTTTAAGTATACTAAGTCATAAAGCAAAAAAAATCTTTTAAAAAAAAATTTGCAAAAACTAAAAAAAAACTTTAGATATTAAATAAAACAAAAGAAAAATTTGAGGCACCCTGCGGAAAAAAGTACAACAATAAAAAATAATTCTTATTATTTATTCTTATTATCTTATTATTTTTTCAGTCTTTTTCACCTCTAGAAGTATGAAGTCTAGTAAAATTCTTTTATTTCTAAATTCTACGGAATTGTTTTTTTCATTTTTGCAAATCTTTGTATAATGTTACTTTTTGCCTTAAATCATATTCTACTTTAAAATCTTATTAATGTGCAGTTTGAATTGCGAAAATCGGCAAAAAAATAACCCTGATATCAGCCAAATAAAAATTGATACCTATTTTTACTATACGCTCTGTTAAAGCCAATTATTGGTTGATTTTTGCGATTCAAAGTTCTTTGTGATCAGGTGAATGAATACATTTACAATATTTATAAAAATTGAATATTTTTCTGAAAATTGCAATTTTTTTCGTCTATATTTTTAACAGATGTTAATGTGTTAAAAAGCATGATAATGCATATTCAAACTCTGAAACAATGGAAATATTTTTTTTCTACCTCGTGGAGTTTGAAACAGCAGGAAGGTGTGAAAAGTTTTTTGAGAAACAGTAGATGAATATATTGCACATGTGCCTTGATTCATTTCGCTTTAGCTCTAAAACTAGAAATTCGGTACTTTAATCAATTATATATTTGTAATGTACCTATCTATTAAAAAAAAAATGAAGCCGATCGAACAATTTGTTGCTGAGATAGAGGTCTCGTTTTTCAAAGGTCACAGAAAATTTGCAAATTAATATTTTCAAATTTTTAAAACAGCAACGTGTAAATAAAGAGTCATATTATCAGCAGTAAGGTCTTGATTTTAAAAATTTGAATTTACGCGGATTATAAATGTTGGTACAGAAGGTACCTAGCGTTTTGATCAACACTAACACATAGATCTCGTCAATGTAGCTGTGTGTGTTAGTGTATGTGCTACAGACGCTAATGTAAACACGTCACGTACTTATTTTTCTTATATAGTTAACAAATGGCGATTTTAGCACTTGTGAGGACGACTCACATTGCTTCAGCCATCTGTTCTGTATGTAGTAAATGATGTTATATATATATATATATATATATATATATGTTTATTAAAATGCGAGTTGAATGTTATAACTCAGAGTGTTATTAGGTCCAAGCTCTATATATGAAAGTTAATAATTTTTTATTACTCGTTTGTAATTCTTAAACAATAATAGTATTAAACAATAATATATATTTTTAAACCTGTCTAGTTCTATTTCTCTTTTCGTCCTTTCTAGGTTCTTATTTAATGACTCTGACGCTATTGCGTTGACCCTTGATTTTATTCTTGTTTGCCTAACATTTTCTATATCTGTTGTATCAATTTCCGGCTCAAGTTCAAAATCGTCAGGGTTATAAAAGCCTATAAGGTTATTTTGTAGTCGTCTCTGGTTTTAAAAAGCATGGTCTAGAATTATCATATGTAATACCTGGTTGATTGCTTCCGTATCTTGCATGTATACCCATGTTGATACTCGAGCTTGAATTGCTGGCATTTTGTTAACCTCTGTTGTTGTAACTATTGTAACTGTAAGATTCTGATAAACCATCTGAATCTTTGTTAATATTTGAGTCTCGTTTGTCACTATTCATTTTTAATTACTGTGAACTTGATAAGCAGTTTTAATTTTGATAATTAGGAAATTTGTTATTCTAGCCTAGAAAATAATTTGCTAGGGATAGGTCATGTAAAAAATTAAAATATATGTATGTATTTATTGTTCCAGGATACGCACAAAGGAATTGGGTTTTATCATGAAAAAAATTTTAAAATTCTATTTGGTTGGTTTTGTAGCTGGCTTTAAAATATTTGATACGTTTTTTTTTATTTTTAATTTAAACAAAGTTTAACCCGAGAAATAATAGATTTAATTTTTGAATTAGCTAAGTGACGTCAGAAATTTATACAGAGTTATATGGAGCGTTTTTAGCAATATGGCGTCGCTACCCCCCACTACCAGTTTTTAACGTTTTAAAATCGCTATATCTTCGTTAAAAATCATTTTTATTAAAAATAAAAAAATACGTATCGAATATTTTTTTGAATATTTTTAGAATATCTAAAAACCTGAATACCGTGAAAAAGCCCAATTATATGTAAGTGTATCAAAATAGTATAAAAGTTTCTTGATATAATACTTTGCTGTTTATATCTTGATAATAACTGGATTTGAATAGTGAAATGAATTTTATTTTTAAAGATATAATTATATGGTAGGCGCCTATCAGTCATATAAAGTTATAAATGGGACCCAAGGGAGCCCAAAGATTGTTATTTTTAAACTATGTATGTGCTTTTATTTAACCTTAGGTTATATACTGTATTTAACCTCTTATACGGAGGTCACCAACAGTTATTTGCACAAGCAGTCCAAACCGCATTTTTTGCTTTTATTTCCTCGGAAGTCGATATATATATTGAGATATATACCGCTTTTTCCTTTAATGGAAATAATTAGATAGGTTTGGAGACGTCTGGACAAATTGTTGTTGAAACTGTGGGATTAGAAGGGATGTTTAGGATAGGTGGAACTTTAACAATCTTTTCAAACTTTATCTATTCATAGCCTTTACTAGGGTTTGGGATGGCCATTTGCGGTCCAAGGTCCGACTTTTCAATAGGAGCCATGCTGACAATTCCGTCTTTAAAGCGCAGAGTTGTTATTCACAACAATCGCTTTAAAAGAGGCGCGAAAAACCTTGGAAAAACGCCCTCTATGCATGACATACGGAGGCAAGCAAATGGCACTTTCCATTTCGTCTTGGCCCCTGCGACTCGGCAGCTAGCTCTACTCTCCCTTCTTAAAATAAATATTTAATTTTATTAAATATTTATTTCCAGAAAAAAAAGTTGTCACTGCTCTGTATGCGAACCCACTTCATAATATTTTGCTATATTACAAAGCGAGCACGTTACCTCTGCGCTACCGAGCCGGTTATTTTTAAACTAATTTTAGTTATAAAAATTTTCTTAAGATTTTGTTATAGGAATTTCTTGAAAAATTTTAAGTTTTGCTGTCGTTTTTAATTCTTATTTTTATCTATCTTGATTTTATGTAAGTTCTTCTGTATTAGCTAGTCTGAGTGAAGCATGCGTTAGCATGCTTTACTCAAGTTATATCCCCGCAGGAAAATGATATAAGGTGAGTTAGTTTGCGCCTTATTGATTTTATGAATATATATAAAACTTAGACCATAATATTCAAAATTTCATCAGGATCTTCACTATTATTTTATTTTTGAATTACGTTTTTTTCTAACAAAGTTATCCCAATTTTACGGACGTGCGTCAATTTTTATATTATTTCTATACTATAAAAATGTTAATATTATGCATGTGTCTATTTTTTCGTGATACTTATCATATCATTAATAATATTTTTTATTTATGTTAATTATTTAACAATAAAAAATATTATTAATTTAATAAATTAAATAATTTTATAATTTTTATTATTTTTTTAATTTTTTTTATTTCAATAGTATTTTTAATAAGATTTAAAATATTAAATTTAAAAAAAGAGCATTAAAAAAAAAGAATTTATGCGCATGCGTGTAAAGAAAACTGCATAGCTTATAGTTACCATGAACACGCATGCGCACAACTAGTTTTATTGTTTATTTAGAAAAGAATTTATCTTATAGTCGGCTCTATTTCGTTATTCAAAAATGGAAACCACGACCCTGGCTGACTTACGATGAAACCTATGGGAATCTCTTCAGATAGGCCTAAAAAACATTGTATGAATAAACTTGCGCTGGTGAAAATTGGGTGAAATTATAGAAATTATATTATTAGATTTTTTGGGTCATTGAACATGAATATGATATCGGGTTTTAACGAAAATGATTTAGTTGCCCACAATTGGTAAAAACCGATATCATATTCGTGTTCAGTGAACCAAAAAACCTACTTGGGTTCGTTAAATTTACAAAAAAAGATCAATTTAAATTTTATGGCTTAAGGGGGGGGGGGGGGAATCGTGGGTAATTTTCACCAGCACAAGTTTATTCATTGTATACAATTTTCTTTAGGGCTATGTGATGAGATTCCCATAGGTATCATCGTAAGTGAGCCAGTGTCGTGGTTATCAGAAGTTTGACCTTTTTTACACCTAGGCCCCGACTATTATCAGTGCTGGTAAATTCAGAGAGCACCAGCGTTGATTTGGAATTATTATATTCTAATTTTTTATTTTTTTCACTCTGTGTGAAAATCGAATTTCTCGTCACCGAGTTCACTCTGTTTGTATTTTGGACATACGAAAATATTGATTAGATAATATTAATTAATTTCAAGAAAAGTATTATAAATTAAGTTTTATTTAAAAAACAACTAAGTAAAAATTTTTCCGGCATAATTATAAAGGTTTTACGGTTTGTTATTTACCAACAAAATAAACAAAGTGAACTTGTGAACAAACATTCAATTTTTATACAAGGTGACTACATGAAAATGTAAAAAATGTTAAATGTAATAATTCCAAATTAACGCTGCAGGCCTATTCTGTATTTGATTCACGCTGTTTTCACGTGAAATATAAGCGTGAAAACACGTGAAAGCATGCAATTTCAGGTTAAAAGTACGTGAGTCGAAGGAAATTAGTTATTGAAAATGTGAGTTTCTAATTTTAGGTTAGATTTTATTGCGAAAACACTCTGAAATTAATTCCCTTATAACCGATATTTATTCGCGTTATACGAATGAATAAAAAACTATAAAAAAAACTTAAAATTCGATAAAACCTCTCTAAAATAGATTTCTTGACTAGGTTAATTGAATTAATTGTAAAAAATTAAAAATTCTGCAAAATATTAATATTTACTGTTAATATATTTGTAAATTTAATTACATCTTTTTAATATTTTAAAATGTAAAGCATCATTTAAAAGCCTCACATAAATGAAATAAAGAATAAAATAGTCTTTGGCCCCGATACTTTATACCACTTTTTTCTTTTCTATTAAAAAATGTTGTTATATTCTTTTTTGTAAAGCGTTATACTCCACTCAATATGCGGGTTTGGTTGATATACTAGCCCTCACCACGTTTGGTCAAGAATAGGTTTTTCGGGTTGCTGATCACGAATATTGAAGTAATTTTTATAGAAGATAAGGCTTTACTCCTAAATCATCAAAAACTAACCTCGAAAAAAGGTATTTTCGCTATATTCACTACTCTAGCTGATTAAAGGGTGAATCTCGAGTTTATTTAATATAGGGCTCAGAAATTCGTAATCAGCGACCCAAAAAACCTATATATTAGAAAAAATCTGGTGAGAGCTAGTAACTATTCCCGCCCTCGCCCCACTGTAGTTGAGTGTTACGACTATTAACATGGAACATGTTTATAGGGAATTGGTACCTCAGAACTTGAAAATTAAGGGGGGGTCAAATTTGTCCGGTTTAAGGGGGGGGGTCGAATGAGATTTAAAATAATTTCAATTTAGGGACTTTGAAAAATCTGGGCTTAGGGACTTGGAATAATTCGGTTTTAAGGACTTTCAATACTTTTGTTTTTTAAAAAAATTCATCTATCATTTATTATAAAGAACTAAGAACCGAAAATTCCAATTTTTTTCACTTTCTTTTGTAATTTACTTTAGTTGCTTTTAATACGAATCCCTCTACATACACTGAGAAAAAAAAAGATGAATTATTCCTATATTAAATAGTAATTGAGCACTACCTGCGGAATTACCCAAAAAATTACAATATACTTAAAAAGAATATTACTATAAGTATAGTAAAAAATAAGATTTGCAATTTGTACTATAAAAACAGTAAAAGTTACAATATTTTTTTAAAATCTTTTACTAAATTGCCGTTTAAAAAATTTAGTATCTCGTATAGTAATTTTTAGTACAATTCTTTAGTATGCGTTTGTTTAACCTCTTAGAACAATTCGTTATACGGAGGTCACCAACAATTCGCACAAGGGGTCCAAACCGCATTTTTTGCTTTTATTTCCTCGGAAGTCGATATACATATTGAGATATATACCGCTTTTTCCTTTAATGGAAATAATTTTTTAGGTTTGGAGACGTATGCGGATAAATTGTTAGTGTATCTGTAGGATTAGAAGGAATATACAGGGTTGGTGGAACTTTAACAACCGCTCACCTGAAAATACTCATATGCTACAGTATACTCTCGTGAACATGCTATAGAACCTTCTGAGGTACATTCGGAGAACATTTGCGCCGAATATAAATTTAGAACGTGTGTCAGAATGTACTTCAGAATATTCTATAGAACATTAAATGATTTATTTTTGTTTTTTTTTTTAAATAAATAATTAATTCAAAATAAGGATATAAATAAATAGTTTAAGATATTATTTTAAATTAAATATGAATTTTTTTTATTAAAAATTAAAAATGTTTACATTATTAATATTTTACATATTTTTACATACATATAAATTTTAACATAAAAAAGTACAAAGATATATTTAATACAGGTATGTATATGTTTGAATAACTTTACACATTAATAATTAAAATTTAACTCTGCTCAACTGGATAAAAGTACTCAAATTTTAACTTCTACCATTAGCAGCATTTAATTCGTGGCACACAAAATCAAACCAAATTTCATGATAAGAATATTTTTTTTTTTTACCAATTAACTAAATAATAATTTAGTTTACTAAAAAGAATGAAAAATTAATAAAAAAATATATATCCTTATCATTAAAAAATAAATATGACAATTTAAAAAATGCTAAATGGTGATTATAATATTCGAATCCAAAGCTACTACGTTAAACATCTAAATTAATCCAAAAATACTTGTATTTGTAGTATAGAATTTTCTAAATTTATAATAAAATTATTGCAGTATAGTACGATGATGACTCTGGAATGATAGTGCAGACATCTTCGAAGCAAACCAAGTAGATAAAAACCTTTCATAGAGATTATGTGTGTGAATCTTAAGACCATATAATTGAGATTTACCTCTATAAAAGAATGAAATATTAGTGACAAAGCTTAAATCAAAATTATTAAAAAAATATAATTACATAATGCATGATGCAGGACTTTCTTCGAAGCAGATCCTCTGGACAGATCATCCATCGACTTGATGTGGTATTCGTTGGAGCTTTCAAGACAGGCCAATTTACCACTTATTACTACTATTGTAATTAACCACTATTAAATGGCGTGAAAATTACACAAGAAACCTACAACAAACAAATTGAATCAAATAATTACCACTTGAAAAAATTGATACATTTATATCATATCACTGTATTATGAAACTCATTTCTTAAAACTTGGTTGTAAGCTTTATATGTTGTTAGTTTATTAAATTTAAACAGCATACACAATTCTTGCTTATATTAAAATATAATAAATAAAAAAATGAATCTTTTTCAAAAACCAGACTAAATTCATGGATAACCTTGTAAAAGCACTTTGCATTGTTTATACATAAAAAACATCAATTTTTTAAAACTAATTATCTATTTATTTGTAGCCTAATATATTTAATTGCAAAAATTGAAAAAAATACAGTATTTAATAGATATTTAAAATAATACAAAAAGTTTAAAGCAAAAAATATAACTTTAGAAACCAAGAGTTTCACCAAATAAAACATTGCACATGTTAGGCTAGGTTCTGCTTTTTGCGTCCGTGCGCACTATGTGGCAATGTTGCATTTTTTATATTTGGTGCAACCAGGTGCAACTCTTGGACCTCTTTAAGTTGTTTAGTGGTTGTATTTTTTGCTTTAGACTTTTTGTAATTATATTTAAATATCTATTAATACTGTAATTGTTTCAATTTTTGCATTTAAATATATTAGGCTACAAATAAATAGATAATTAGTTTTAAAAAAATTGATGTTTTTTATGTATAAACAATGCAAAGTGCTTTTACAAGGTTATCCATGAATTTAGTCTGGTTTTTGAAAAAGATTCATTTTTTTATTTATTATATTATAATATAAGCAAGAATTGTGTATGCTGTTTAAATTTAATAAACTAACAACATATAAAGCTTACAACCAAGTTTTAAGAAATGAGTTTCATAATACAGTGTTATGATATAAATGTATCAATTTTTTCAAGTGGTAATTATTTGATTCAATTTGTTTGTTGTAGGTTTCTTGTGTAATTTTCACGCCATTTAATAGTGATTAATTACAATAGTAGTAATAAGTGGTAAATTGGCCTTTCTTGAAAGCTCCAACGAATACCACATCAAGTCGATGGAAGATCTGTCCAGAGGATCTGATTCGAAGAAAGTCCTGCATCATGCATCATGTAATTATATTTTTTTAATAATTTTGATTTAAGCTTTTTCACTAATATTTCATTCTTTTATAGAGGTAAATCTCAATTATATGGTCTTAAGATTCACACACATAATCTCTAAGAAAGGTTTTTATCTACTTGGTTTGCTTCGAAGATGTCTGCACTATCATTTCAGAGTCATCATCGTACTATACTGCAACAATTTTATTATAAATTTAGAAAATTCTATACTACAAATATAAGTATTTTTGGATTAATTTAGATGTTTAACGTAGTAGGTTTGGATTCGAATATTATAATCACCATTTTGCATTTTTTAAATTGTCATATTTATTTTTTAATGATAAGGATATATATTTTTTTATTAATTTTTCATTCTTTTTAGTAAACTAAATTATTATTTAGTTAATTGGTAAAATAAAAAAAATATTCTTATCATGAAATTTGGTTTGATTTTGTGTGCCACGAATTAAATGCTGCTAATGGTAGAAGTTAAAATTTGAGTACTTTTATCCAGTTGAGCAGAGTTAAATTTTAATTATTAATGTGTAAAGTTATTCAAACATATACATACCTGTATTAAATATATCTTTGTACTTTTTTATGTTAAAATTTATATGTATGTAAAAATATGTAAAATATTAATAATGTAAACATTTTTAATTTTTAATAAAAAAAATTCATATTTAATTTAAAATAATATCTTAAACTATTTATTTATATCCTTATTTTGTATTAATTATTTATTTAAAAAAAAAACAAAAATAAATCATTTAATGTTCTATAGAATATTCTGAAGTACATTCTGACACACGTTCTAAATTTATATTCGGCGCGAATGTTCTCCGAATGTACCTCAGACGGTTCTATAGCATGTTCACGAGAGTATACTGTAGGATATTAGTATTTTCAGGTGAGCGTTTCTCAAACTCTTATCTTAACTCTTAACCTTTTTAGGATTTGGGAAGGCCAATTGCGGTCCAAGGTCCGACTTTTTATAGGAGCCATGCTGACAATTCCGTCTTTAAAGTGCAGAGTTGTATTTCTACAACTCTATGCTTTAAAAGAGGCGCGAAAAACCTTAGAAAAACGCCCTCTATGCATGACATACGGAGACAGTAAATAGCACTTTCTATTTCATCTGTCTCCTGCGGATCGGCAGCCAGCTCTACTCTCCCTTCTTATAATAAATATTTAATTTTTATTAAATATTTATTTAGAAAAAAAAGTATCATTGCTCTGCATCAGCGGCGAACCCACTTCATAATATAATACTATATTACAAAGCAAGAACGTTACCTCTTCGCTACCGAGCCGGTTTTACAATTCTTTAGTATATAAATAGCATATATATGTCTCATATTACGTCATTGAGACATTATAAAAAGTTAATTCTTTCATTTTATCTCGCGGTATCAAATTTAAAAATATAAATCTACTTTATCTTACATCAATAAATTGTATAAATGTTAGATTTAATTCAAGCTTTTAAAATATACTGCAAGAGGCTAGTTAAATTTTACTCGCAAGTGGAAAAAATGGGTTTTAGTTTCATATAAGGACACTAAGTTTCTAACTTAAACATACATATCTAATGTACAAAGTTTCAAAATTTCTGATAAGGCTTCTGTAGATAATTAATAATTTGGTAACTGAACAAGGATTGTACCCATAAGAAGATCCTTCAAAATCCTTTTGTTATGGAAACAACTGTTTTTATGAGAAATCGACTTTTTCAGAGCAAAGATGTTTATTATAAATATTTTTCCCAACGTTTCGAGTCTTTATAACTTAACTTCTTGGCTTCTTTCGATGTAGAATCAATGTTCCCATCTATACCGGTAGAACTAGTAATAAAAAGTATTAAAAAACGGTGGTTAAAAATTAGAAAATACACCAAACTACCTCAAAATGAATTTTTAAGGGGCTTAGAAATTTTAATGAAATCACTATATTTCCAGTTTGATAACAAATATTACCTACAAACTACAGGCATACCTATGGGATTATCAATATCTCCTATTCTAGCAGATTTAGTTATTCAAGACATTGAAGAAACCGTGTTACGCGAATTTAGGAGAGACATTATATTATACACAAGATATGTAGATGATTCTCTCATCATTCTAAAAGAAAAAAAGTTTTTCGAAATTTTAAATAAGTTCAACGAATACAATTCTAACATAAAATTTACCTACGAACTGGAGAATAATAACCAAATAAATTTCCTTGATATTTTGCTTGTAAAGAAAAATAATGGTCATTTAACAACTGATTTATATAAAAAACCTACCTGTTCGGGCAGATTTCTTTCAAACAACACAACAGGTACTAAAATAGGGATCATTAAAAATTTGGTAGACAAAATATTTAAACTTTCAGATACTGAATACCACACAAAAAATATAGAAAATTTGAAAAATGACCTAATTTTAAACAATTATCCTATAGAATTTATTAACAGACACGTTAACAAACATTATGCTAAATTAAATTCTATAACCTGTGATACTTCAAGTAATGATAGTACAAACCAAAACGATTACAGAAATACTATAGTTTTACCTTTATTACCCAGAATTTCTGAAAAAATCAAAAATGTTCTCAAGCGCAAATGCAATTTAAATACTGTATTTAGATGCCCCTTCAAAATGAATAAAATGTTAAAATCGGGTAAAGATAAACTAAAGAGGGACAACAACAAGGAAGTAATTTATAGAATAAATGAATCATGGAAATCTTGCTAAAAACGGGTCTTGCCGGCCAATCAGAAGCCAACATTTAAATTCTTGCCGGCCAATGAAAACTAACCTCCTCCCACTAAACTCTCCTTTTCATAAAGTCAAATTTCTTTGCTTTTGCTATAGTTTATGCAATGAGAGTTGAGACGTGACAAATATTAATGGAGGAAAAAAGGAAATGAACGACAGAGAAAAATAACCATGAGAATTTCAAATTTTTTGAAAAATTGCTTTTATATTAATATAATTGGAAAAAATTTAATAAGCTAATATATTAAAAGAATAAAATTTTCTACCGAAATAAATTCAATGTTATTGTTTACTTGTTTTATTAAAATACAAAGTTGCATAAGAAAAACCAGAGATGGCGTCTCTCGTCTCATACGTGTTTCTTTTTTGTGCATAATTAATGAAATTACACATAAACTTTGTATTTTTTTTATTTTTTTATAATTATGAGGTTTGTTTATTTCAAAATAAAATATTTGAACTTATTAATACATAAGTAGGAATAAAGAAAAAAAACGAATATACAAAAATTATCTTAAAATAAGTACATAGAAATTTTAGAAACTTCTAAGGTAAGTATTATAATTTTTTTGTTGATAATAATAATATACTAATTGATAAAAGAAATTATTTTAAATTAAACAATCAAAATTAAAAGTAATTAGTACATTTTTACATAAGAAACCATTTTTTCCAAGTACAGATTTTAAAAGATTATGAGAAAATATACAAAGTTTGTAACACATAATTTAGTATAAAGTTACTTATATTTTAGCTCATATATAAACTTTCTGATACCAAATTTATTCACCAATTTCTTTTTTTTTTTGAATAAAATTTACAATATTCATAAAAATTTAAAATTATTATTAAAACTTTTTTTATTTTAATCTATGAAGATAATTTAAATGTTTTTTAAAAACTATCAATGGTTTATAATAAACTTTTAACCATGCTTTGACAAGTGTATCTAACAAGCAAACATAGAATAAACCAGTGAAACTAAAATTTTTTTTTTTTAATTATGATTATTCTAGTTTTTTATCTTATATACTATATATTTCTTTACAAGTATACCATATTAAAATTATTTTTTGTAGAATTTCCTTAACCTTAAGTTTTTTTTAATAATTTAAATTTAAAATATTATTTTATTTTGTAGCTATGCTTTTTCTTAATTTTGTAATCCTTGATTCATTTTAGAGCAACTTAACATTTTTATTTTTTGAGTGTAATATATACACATTATTAATTTAAAACATTCTTACTATCATTATAAAACCTTACAAAAAACCTTACATAGTAGAATATTTATTTTGAATTTTTTAATTTTTAAATAAAAAAAACTTTTGCTATTTTTAAAATACATATTACAAAGTTAAATACTTCAAAAATTTATTCAAAATTTTATTAATTTTTTTTTTTTTATGAATTTATATTTTTTTCAAAGTTTACACATAAGAAGTTTGTAACACATAATTAAGTACAAAGTTACTTATATTTTAGCTCATATATAAACTTTCTGCTACCAAATTTATTCACCAATTTCTTTTTTTTAAAATAAAATTCTCAATATTCATAAAAATTAAAAATTATTATTTATACTTTTTTTGTTTTAATCTATGAAGATAATTTAAATGTTTTTTAAAAACTATCAATGGTTTATAATAAACTTCTACCATGCTTTGAGAAGTGTATCTAACAAGCAAACATAGAATAAACAACTTAAACTAAATTTTTTTTTTATAATTTTGATTATTCTATTTTATCTTATTTACTATATATTTCTTTAAAAGTATTAATATTATAATTATTTTTTGTATAACTTCCTTAACCTTTAGTTTTTTTCTTAATTATTTAAATTTAAAATCAATAAAAAATATTACTTATAAAAACCTTAAAAAATATAAATATTTGTTTTGTAGCATTTAAAACATTCTTACTATCATTATAAAACTTTACAAAAAACATTACATATTTATTTTGAGTGTTCTAATAAAAAAAAAAAATTTTTGCTATTTTAAAACACATATTACTAAGTTAAATACTTGAACAATTTTTTTTTTTAAATTTATATTATTTTTCAATGATTACACATTAGAAAAAAATATTTTTTATAAATAGCCAACTGTTTGGTATAAAAAAAAACTTAATTTGGAATTAATTTTTTATTATTTTTTAGATTTCATTTTTTTGATACTTTTCATAGAATTATCTAATTCATGCTCTCTCTCTTTCGAGTTTGATTCAAGCATTTATTTTTTCTCTGAACATTCGCTTGCTTAGAATTACTATTTTTCTTTTGTTTGAAATATTCATGAATAGTTTTATCATTCTTCTGAAGCTTTTCTGATAACTTTTTACTGATTGTAACTGCTGATTTACCTGGCTCCTAAAAGGATAATAATCTTTTTAATTAGTGTTTTAATATTATTTAGTTTTAACTGAATTTACCTGCTTTTCATCACGATCTTCAACATCACTATCTTCTATTTTCTCCTCTTTGATTTTTTCTTTGCTGTCTTTAATTTCAGTATCTATGTCTACAATAGAAGTATAATTTATTTGATTAATATTTACTTTAACAAAAAATATTTTAAAAAATAATAAGCTTAATTAAGTATGCAAAACAAAATAACTCTTACAGTTTACTTTATCAAATAGAAAACTAAAAAACATTTAATCCGTTATATTTAATGTTGTTGAATTGGTTACTTGGTTCAAAGGTGACATTATAATTAGGTATCCTTTAATATTTGAAAAATTATTTGCAATTTAATATTTTTTAATGACTATTTCAGAAATTTAATGATTAAAACAATCTTCTTAGATAAAAAAAATGCCTCAACATAAATTTATGGATAAGTAAATTCACCAATAAATAACCAATTTTTTACAATGAAAATTCAAAAATAATTTTTTACGTTTAAAAGATTGTATTTGAAATAAACGTTAAAAATATAAAATATATCATGCATTATTTTATTTAATGAACTAGTTAATAAACTATGCAGATGCACATAATTATTGTAAAAGTAACTTACGTATTGCTATTGTTATAATTTCTTTTTTAACCAATTACTGCCGGTGCGGCCAAAACGTGTAACTTTATTATAATTCTGATACTTCTTTGTATTATTAGCATTAAGGTGGCAGATACAATTGTAGGGAAAAAAATTGATTTTCTGTTTATTGTTTTTTTGGGTTCAAAAACATCTTAAGAATATGGAAAAAAAATTTTATAATGATATCTTGAATAATAAATAAGTTACAGGATTAAGAGAGTAGATTAAGATTAAGATTAAGATTAAGCGACACACCGCTAAAGACGTAAGATACAGTATTCTGGACTTCAAACGCGTTTTTCTCGAAACAACGTTTTTCGAATTTGCGGGCACGATAACTCAAAAAAAATTCAGATATTTTCCTAATTTTTTGGCTATACTTTTAAAATACAATTATCTTCTGGATTGATGAAATTGTTTTTTCAAATAAATGTGCCAATTTTTTTTATTGCAAAAAAATATGTCCGAAAAATTGCAATTTTTGAAAAAAATGTAATAATTTTCACAATTTTCCATTTTCAAAAATTTGAATCCATATTTGTTTCACAAATATATAAAATTTAATTTGGTTTCGTTCAGAACAAGTTGGAGGCTGCAATCACGCCCGCATTTCAAAAGTGAGGCTTAATTTTGAGCACCTGCATTCGGCGCCATATTGAAAATTAAAAAAAAAATTAAATATAAAAATGTTTAGTAACTTATAATCTGCTAAAGTGTCAATTTTGAAAAAATTAACTGAATTTTTTCTACCCGAAAACCTATCTAGAAAAATTTACGTTTTTTGATTCTCTAATTGTATCTGCCACCTTAAATTTATATCCGGGGGTTTTTGAGGTTACAGATTTCAAATGTGATCAGAGAAAAATCATAAAACATTATCTAGGGGTAGAAAATTAGGGTGAAAAGGGGTGAAAAATCAATTTTTATAAAAGACTTTAATTTAAATAAAAAATCTCTATCGGGGGGTTTTGAAATTTTTATTTCAATTATTTTGGCTGTAAAATAGGGTAAAAAAGCATGTACTTGATGTTTCTACCCTTTGTACACCTTTTCTTAAGGGTTGTAAACCAAAAATAATCATAAAACTGAGTAGCCAATAAGATTTCGGACCCAAAACCATTTTTTTTTTTAATTTTTATAAAAGTTTAACCCGCAAAATCTAAAATGGTACGTTTTGGCAGCACCAGCGCACAGTGTGGTACAATAGACAAAAATCGATCTTGGACTGAATCTTTGAGCTATCTACTAGAAACCTGTTTTGAACGGCTTTGAAACAAGCCAGGTTTCGTGCCCTACTGCATATTTTTAAAATTTTTTATTTTTTATTAGCCTATTTACACGACCTCAACCTATTCCTTTATCGAAATTTTCACTTCCTAAATTTTTTGCACTCTAAAACAAACGGGAAATTTTTTTGTGTTAATCCAGCGTTATATACACGGCCAGGCTGCTTTGCTTGAAAATTCAAGCAGTTTGCTTGAATTGCTTGATTGCTTTAATTTTCAGGCATTTGCTTGAATATTCAAGCACCAAATAAACCTGCTTGAAATTTTAAGCAATCAATTAAATCAGATAAAAAATACCGTAGGAAAGCTTAACTTTTATTCCCCTCCCTTTTTTTAAGAGCTATTGGAGAAGAAAAATTTGAATTACCTGCTGTTATACCGAATTGCCTATTTCTTTCAGTTGTTTGTTATATAATTTCTGGTATTTTACTGATTTTATGTTATCCAAAGGGAATGGGGGGTAGATAAATTAAGAAACAGAGTCGCAGGTTCAAAAAAAAATTCCATATTGATGTTTAGATAAAAACTAAATTTTCCAAGCATATTTAGAATAAATTAATGGTCTTCTTATTTTTTAAAAATAATTTCAAACTTGTTTTCTGCAAAATTTATTGTTTTAAGTTAATTAATTTCTTGATTATTAAATTCAAATTTTTTATACTAATTTAAATTCTAATTAGTTTAATTACTAAAAAATAATCATTCAAAATTACCGAAATCTTATCTCAAAAGGGAGGGTAATGAAATTTAAGCTTTCTACGGTATTTTTTATCTGATTTAATTTATTGCTTAAATATTCAAGCAAACTGTTTGAATTTTCAAGCATAGCAGCCTGGTCGTGTACATAAAAATTAAAAAACATTCTTAACTCAAAAAATTGTAAATCATAATTTTTTCATATTTTCGAATCTCGCAGAAAATGCATTTTTAGTAAATACGCTAATTAAAAATAAAAAATTCGAAAAATCCGCAGAGAGATACGAAAGCAGGCTTATTTTAAAGTCGTTCAAAACAGGTTTCAAGTTGATAGCTCAAAAACTAAGTCCAAGAACGATTCTTCTCCATTTTGTCACACTGTGCAGCGGTTAATAGGTTAAGGAATTTTTTTTTTAGACATTTTTTATTTACCAACCTGTATCATCTAGATGAAATATTGGATCATCTTTATTTTTGCACTTGCTTAGTTTCTCAAAGAAGTAACCAATGGTACAATTTCCACGATGGAATAATTCACTTATCTCTTGAATTTGCTTTTCTCGTTCTTCTGTATACTTTTTACGCGATTCTGTGGTTTTAAGTTTCTTCAGGTTTCTTTTCAAGTCCAAGTGAGCAGCATCTTTTAGTAAAATGATACTCTCTGTGAAAATACAATATACCTTTTATTACTCCGATGCATTTTTAATTTTACAATTAAAAATGTATTTGATAAATACTTTATTTGTTTTAAGCTTTTGTAAATGTTAAAACAAAATTTCAATTCATTTATGTGCACTGTAAAAATTCTTCTCCAGGAAATTACTATCCGGGTAATTGCTGTATGGGTAGTAAACTTACTATCCAGATGAGTAATTAATCCGACAAGAATTTGTACAGTATATGATCATTAATATTAATTTTTTAAATGAGAATAACATAGAATGATAACTATAATCTGAAACTTGGTATTGTCTGAAGAATAATTTTTTTTTTTTATGGTTCCATTAAAATTCATGAATAATTTATTTCAAGATAAACTTTTAAGTAATAAAAATTCATTACATTTGAAATTTTAACAAAATATTTAAACGTCTTTAGGCTCACATCGCTACCACTAACAAAAACACGCCAGAGTTCAATTATGTCTGTAAATAGATATTTTTCTGAACAGTAGCCACGATAGTACAAATTCCTGGCCGCTGCGCGGCCGAGGAAATAGAAATTTCTCGCTACTGCCGTAGAATAATTTTATACAGCCCTTGTCCATAAATAAAGAATGGCCCAAATCGTTGTTTACTATCCTCGGCTTTGCTTCGGAAGGTTAATTACGTGCGATTTGGGCCATTCTTTACTTTTCTGGACACGAGCCGTAAAAACTTTTAACCGGTTTGTGTAAACGTTACCTAAATGCATGGAACATGCTTACTTCCAGCTGAGGACTAGCTATAATACAAATGTTACTCAACATTACAATACAATTCTCTAATTTTATAATTTGTAATTATTACCTTACTAGCTATTATGTTAAGATTCCTAACCTAAACTATTTTTATTCCCTATACCTGAACTATTCCAAGTCCCTAAGCCTGTATTATCATAAGTCCTTTGGCCCGGATTTTTCAAAGTCTCCTAATTATTCTAAGAGTCATTTGACCCCCCCCCCCCCTTTAAATAGGACAAATTAGACCCCCTCCCCCTTAATTTTTAAATTCTGAAGTACCCCCATGTTCCATGTTAACATACTATTTATACTGTTATTTTGTCCCGGGAACTTCGACAAATCATATATTTTTCCTTATTTGTTTGAGTTTAATCTTTCCCAGCCGAGAGACTTGAGTATCATGTATATGGGAGTGTCTCATGAATAACAATGAAAATTTCGTTGTAACTTTTGTGGAAAAGGTTATAGATGGAAAAGTACGATGATACATGAAATTTACATTTTTTTACCAAATATAACAAAATACTATAAAAAAATATGTTTTCTAACTTACTGACGAATTTTTCAGCACTTGGATTTTTTCCAATTCTTGCGTTTAGTGTGCGGTGGTAACTCTCCAGATAGTTATTGGTTCTATCTGGAGAGTCGTATACGCTAAATCTTGTTGGCGTTATTACATTCATCCAAAATCCTTGGAAATAAACATTCAAGAAGTCTTCCCATGTTTCATTGCCAGGAAAATAATAATTTACCACTATTCTTATATAATTCAAACCCTCAATCATCTTATCTGCTTTGAGAAGTGGCAATAACAGGATATGGTGTATTAAAAAATTAGCTATGGGATTTTTTTCTTCATTATTTGATTTGTCCAATAATTTCACTTCCTTGGCTTTTCTAAGAATAGACTGTCCATAAAAATATGTAAAAGTAATATTAAAATTTTCGATATTTAAAAGTCTTGTTTTATTTGACTACTTTAAAATATTTTTAATTTATTTAAAGAAAACCTGATTTACTTGAAGAATACTTGCAATTAAAATGCATTGATATTTTACTAATAATTGTTTTAATAATTACTTATTTTAATAATTGCATCGATATTTTACTAATAGTTTTTTGGTTGCTCTAAGAGGAACCATTGTGATAGGTCAAATTTCGATTTTTGATTTTTTGTCATATAAGCCCGTTTTGAGCTAAAAAATGTGCTAAAAAACCGGTTTTTAAAAATAGTCTGTATGTGTGTGTGTGTGTGTGTGTGTGTGTGTGTGTGTGTGTATGTAATTGGTGATATTTCACAAACATTATGGAGTTAAGACCTAATTTTTTTTTCAAAAATGTTTTCACAAAAAAAGCTCGAGGTACTTTTTTTTTTTTAATTTGGATGTAATACCTCATTTATTTCCACGAAAGTACTTATATTTTAAAGTATGGTTTTTATTCGATATCTCGAATCTGATACTTAATTTTTTGTAAATTTTTTTTACGAAAAAATACAAAAAACACCAAATGTTTTTTTTTATTTTTAGACCTACTACCTATTTTATTTCTATGAGAGTACTAGTTTTAGAAAGTTCGTTTATAGTAATTTTTTGGATTTGTTACCGAATTTTTTTTACATTTTTTCCTCAAAATTAAGAAAACTGCAGTATTTTTTTTTTTTTAATGTAATACCTCATTTAATTCCATGAAAGTACTAATATCTGAAAATATTATAACCGGTGATATTTCACAGCTATTATGGAATTAAGAGAGAAATGTTTAGTGCTTCACGCGAGACCGAGATTAGACGAGATCTGCAAATAAAAATTACGAGACGAGACCGAGAATTAAAAAAGTATCGATGAGAAATATCGAAGTCTCGAAAATTTCTCAAAGAATAAATAATTTAAATAAAAACTTTTTTTTTCCAATCAGCAACTTCTTTAAAAATTAAAATTTTAATAAGTTTTTTCTTTTAATAATTTTAAATTAAATTTATAGGTATATAATAGCTTCATTAAAATAAATAACAACCATAAATTCGTAAAAGAAAATGTAAATTAATATTATTATTATAATCATCATATCTTTACAACCCTGTAGCTTCCTAAAAAAAAAAAGACTAGAGACTGAGGGCAAACAGGAATATAAAAAAAATTAAATAAAGGTATCCAATATTTTTTTCAATTGAATCCGTAAAATCTTCTTTTTTTGAGAGTAATTTTATTTTTAATTTACAAGAAATAATAATAAAAGTTTTGTGACTTATGTATAACACAATAAATAACTACATAAATACATATATATTTTAAATATTAAATAATGGTGTTTTATAAAGGTATTTATGATAACATATTCTTTAATAATTGGAAAAAAAACTCTTGTTTTATTACCGGTAGTATAAAATTCAAATCAATTGGTATAAAAAAATTGTACATCAAAAATGAATACCGAGAGCACTATTAAATCCATTTAAATCAGATTTAAATTTTTGTTATTATTTATCAATAAGTAAATAATTAAAAATTGTAATTTAATTTCAAGTTCACATATAGTTTTTCTATTGATTTCATTCACTTAAGATTGTAATTTCGATTACGAAATTTTAACAAAAAATAAAAAAATTGTAAATTGCTACTATTATTGTACCATATTTTTATTGAATTAATTCAAAAATTAAGAAAACTATGAATAGTTTAAGAACTATGAAAAGTAAAAAAAAAAGTTATTTATTTTTTCAGTGCGTTTTTATATTTGAAAAATAAGATTTGCAATTTTATAGGCCGTCAAATTTCTATATATTTTTTCCGTTATTTAACTCATGGTTTTTCATCATAATTGAAAACAATAATCACCTGAAGATAGAAAATAGATCAGTATTACCAAGTATAATACAAAAAAAAAATTTTTTTTTTTGTGAGGCGAGATTTCGAGACTTTCGAGACTTTTTCGAGACGAGACAAGACTTACGAAAAATTAGATTTTTCGAGACTGAGACGAGATCGGGGCAAATCTCGTCTCTCTCGTCTCGCGTGAAGCACTAGAAATGTATGTATGATTGCATGGTTGTAATCGGTGATATCAGTGGCATATTAATGTATTAAGCTCATTGTTTGAGGAACCTTAGTGCCAGCTAGTTGGCAGGGTATTTTATTTTTTAATGATCCTGAAGCATGCCTTTTTTTTGAAAATAGTTATTTGTTAATAATCCTTGGAAATAGAATTAGCTTGTAAACATAAATCTCTTTATCATCATACAACAATAGTCCCATACATACTACGAAAACTCATTTATTTCGGAAGCATTTACATTAAAAATTAAAATTTTGTTTATGAAATTTTATGTACACTGAGAAAAAAAGATCTTTTGACGCAAAAGGATTATCATTTTAAGTTGAAAATTTTACGACGAATGCATTATCTATTTAAGAAAAAAAAGCTGCATTTGCATCAAAAAATCAAGTTCTTTATGGTTCTTTGATTGTGGAAAAAATGTAAAATAATTTTCAACTTCAAATATTTTCTTATAGAAAAAAATTGATATTTATATAATTATATATATATATATTTATGTATATATTTTCTGCGTTTAAAAATAATGTTAAAGTTTAAAATTTTCATTTTTTTCTCTAATTGATCATAAGTAAATAGTTTTAACTTGTAACACGTTCATAAGGTGGGGTGCTTGAGTACCTCCCCAAATAAAGGGAAGGGGATTTGGTAAAAAATTAAGTTTTTAGGGGGTCATAAAAAATAGACCTTTGGCGGGGGGCGGGGGAATTGGACTCAGAATAATTTATACTCAGAGACTTATAATAATTAGCGAATATAAGTTAAACTGATGTAAGTCAACATGTCCCATGTTGGTGCAGGTGTTCGGTGTCACGGGTTTTTTAAATCGAAAGCCAAAATGTTTAGAGCTAGGGGGTTTTTATAACCAAAATATCTGAAAAAAAGTAGGGGGATCAAAAAATTATCGAAAACAAAAAAATAAGACCCTCTAATGGGTATGTACCTTTTTATAAGTCAAGATCTGTTGAACCAATTGACATAAGACTAGTATTTACTAATATATTCAAGATTATGCATTTATCACGGGTAAAAATATGGGGTCCGACTTTTGCATGTAGTCTGCACTCGCAAATTCAACACGAATATTCTGTTCCCTGTTTAAAAAATTGGTATAAAATGAAGGGAAAAAAGTATGATGACAACAGCTTTAGTCTCTTTTTCTATTTGATTTTAGCCTTTAAGATATAATATGTACTTTTAATAATTTTAAAGTACAACTTAATGATGGATATTTGAAACTTTAACCAAACTTTAACAGAGTTTTTCAGATATGGTTGGAAGAATTTATGATTCTTTTTATTTATTTTTTTATTTGGCAAGTATAAGCGATAAAGATAAGAATTCATAATAGGAATGGTTGAATTTTGCAAAACTATATCTCATACATGCACAAGATACAAATGATTGCATATTGACAAAATTGATTTCTATAAAGATGCATTATCACAACACTTGAATGACAGGTTAATAAAAAAATATACTTGTATTTAAATAAAAGCAAATTGGGAGCAGAGAGTATGCAAATAAGGGAGATCTTTATAACTTTTCTAGTATTACATATTATTAGCCTGCCATGTGTTTTAAAGTTTCTTCAATTTTTGATTACTGGGTAAAGTTTACCAAAAAATTTATATTACAAAAAATATACTAAATTTAATAGCCACCATAATTATATGCATTTGTACCTGAGAAAAGTGAAAGTGACACCCTGTCACTCTTATTCCTGGAAAAGCTTTAGCAATAGAATTCATAAGTGCAAGCTCAAAATCTGTCATAAAACTTTTTGGGTTGAAATCAGGAAATTCTTGTTTTATGAATGCCCATATTGTGTCGTACGCTTGAGTTGTCTTACGACTCATAACGATCCAAGCAACTGGAACGACCTAAAATTTAAGTATTTGTAGTGATAAAATTAAAATGTGACAGAGTATAAATAAATTTTGTGCAACAAATGTACTATTCGAACTAATTGTTGCTGCGGTAGTTGTAGTACTACAGGTGCAGTAACCTATAAAAATTTCCATTTTATAGACTAACGAAATAATAGAATTTAAAATCTTAGAAAATAGCCTCATTCGAACTCCTTAAATCATATACACCCTCACCCTAGATTTTCTTATTCACGGATTTCTTATATACATGATCCATGTTGAAAATTATTTATACTGCTTTTAAGGGGATAAATTTGTTTAAAAAAATTATGGAAATTTTAAATAAAACGTAAAAAATATTTAAAAAATAAACACTGTAAAGCTAAAATCAATTATTTTTAAACTTTCGTTGCTGACTTGAATGACTCTTAAGGACTAAAATAAAAGTGCTATTATTTTTTATCATTGATTATTCTGAGGGTTTTTATGTTATTATATCAAATAAATACTTTTAAAATAAACTTAATAAAGAAAATTATGTTCATAATAGTAACACAAATCCTTATATGAAAATGTATACCTCTTTTCATAGAATGAACCTTTTTTAATATTACGTTAAAGTATGTCTTCTTTCATACGGAAATAGCAAAAAAAAAATTAATTATATAATTACTTGTGATAATTGAAAATAAATAGGGTAAATTGCATTTATCGTTTTTTCCAGCAAGCTTTCCAGGCTATTTTTCACCTGTACAAAATCATGTAATTCAATGAATAATATGAAACTGCTTTTATTGTTAATGTAGTCGCCCATAGCGCGAATCACATTTACAAAAATTTAATAATTTGTTTAAATTATAATAAGTTGTAATACAATTTTTATTTTTATTTCTTGATTTCAAGAAAAAATCATTTAGAAAAAATAAATGTATGGCACAAGACGACACTTAATGGTGGCTCGTTGGCCCTCTGATGAGGAGACGTTTATTTTTTCAAAAATTAGTTTGTATTATGCTTTGAATTTCATGAATTTGTATTTGTGAATAATAGCCTGCAATGAGTTATATAATATTTTTTTTTAATTTATTGAAATCATACTTACAATATAATCTAATTTGGCCATAATAGTTACAAATTGGCTTATGCCTTTAATACGTGGTCTTGTATCAAAGGTCCTATCCACATAAATTCTAGATTTTTTACATTTTGCAAGCAAAGATCTATCAAAGAATATAATATGAAAACTTTTGGATGAAGATTGTAGCATTTTAAAGCTAATTGTTGAATCTCCACTTTCATCGGTATATTTAACTTGGTCCGGATTCTCTTCCAGAAACTTTCCAAACTCATACACATCCTTAAAAACATGCGTAGAAAAATGTAATTTTCCAGACTTTTTCTTCCCGGCATTGTATAATGTTTTTTGTATCCTACAAAATGAAACATCCTCAGCAATAGTTGGTTTCCTGGAAATCGTTTTTAATGTACTATTTTGAATTACATTTTATTTAAGCGTTATTTTAGTTTTAATTTTTATTAAGCTATGTGCATATCATACTTATGTATGAACTTATATTATGAAGTAATTATAAACAGTTAAAAAACAAATATAATATAGAAACATATTCTTACTTTTTGGAAAGGTGGTTGAATAGGTGGCGATCCGTTACCAAACCTTCAGCAGCGGCAGCTGTTGTTTTTGCAAATTCTCTAAAACTTTTTGCATTATTAGTTTGGTGCGAAGAAAAGAAGCATGTGTGAGCCCCAGTGAATTTTTTTACAACTAAATTATTATCTACCTCTACTTCAGCCTTGCAAATTCTATTTTTTATACATTTGTACCTAAAATAAGATAATAGTGTATTTTTTTTACATAACTTAAAAATATTTAATTTTTTTAATTTGATGATATTAAAAACTTGTATTTATTTTAAAAGTTGTTCTTCAAAGAATAAACAACCTAACTTTCCAAAAATATTTATAAAAAATGAAGATTTATCAAGCGTAACTTATTCCTCTTTTTTTTTATGGAAAACGGTTTAATAAGTTTAGCTAAACTGTTTCTTAAGATATATTAATCTAAATTATTCTAAGTTCCTAAAGTCAAAATTATTTTAATTCCTAAATAAAAATTATTATACGTTCCTTAACTTAAAGTAATTCAAGCGCATGAATCAAAATTATTCTACGTCAATTTAACTCCAAATATGCCACATTTGACCCCGCCCCAACCCCCCTAATCACATACTAGAAATCCCCCTTGTCTATAAACATGTTCGATATCGATAGCGAAAAAAAAAAATATGGCGGCGCAAAATTCAAATAATTTTTGCCTTTTATTAAAAAATTGCTAAAAAAATATTTTCATCATAAATAAATAAAACGTAAAATCAAGGCCAAACAATTAATTTGATAAAATTTTAATAAAAATGTTGGTATATTAACGAATATTTTCATATCATAACCTCAAAAATAAATACGCAAAATCTATTTTCCCAGAAATTTTTTATGTACAATGCACTCACATATTCACAAAATAAAATATTTTTAACCCCAACTTGAGGTTTGTTTTTTTTGGCTTTTCTGCACTCTGCACTGAATATTAAATTCTTTTTGGAGAAATTTACTGTTTTTTTTAGTTGTTTAGAAAATTTAAATATATTTTTTAAATAATTAAATCTTGGGTAATTATAACACATGCTGTAGTCGAGCTGATTATTTTTAAATGTAAAACTAATTTTTAAAGGGTTTAATCACTTAACGAGGTTTATTTGTTTAAAAAAATGACGACAGAATTTAATAAAACGTAAATAATATTAAACTTTAAACGTCTTCGAGGTGTTTTTAAGCTAAAATTAACTTTTTTTTACCTTCGACTTCTTAACAAATAAAATAAATTTGGTATTTTAACAATGCTCTTATAGGAAAATTGGTTTATGCTTTAAAAAAAGTAGATATAAAGTAGATTTAAAAAAACGACGATATTTAATAAATCTGATTAATAATTAATTAAAGAAAACATTATGAATTAGTTTAATGTACTTTACTCACTTTATTTTCATAACTTTAATAAAAGCACGTAAAAACGAGTAATATAACGAAAATAATGTATTAACTATCAAGTATGGAAGCGTCTAACCGCCACAGCGTTCCCGCTCGCTGGCGCGCGCGATATTTGGTCCCGCGGCGCCGCGGGGAAATTTTTTTTTTTTATTTTTATTAAAATAAATAAAATGAAAATATTATTTTATTAAAATATTAATAAATAATAAATTATTTTTCCATTTTTAGATTTTAAATAAAATTAAATTCTATGTAGAAAATAATTTTTTTATTATTTTCTTATTTATAGAAAATAAGAAAAATTCTATTTACAAAATAACATTATTTTTTTTTTAATTTAATAATTATTATTTAAACATTTTGTAAATTATTAAGCGATAAAATTAAAATTTAATATTTAAAATATCAATAAATTTAATTAAGGCATTAAAGATATAGTAAAGTTTTTTAAATTTATTATTTCTTCTACACTATAAGGGCGAGGAAAATTTTTTTTTGCTGATTTACCCATTAAGTACCAATCGTACAAGCTGGACTTTTGATTACCAAGCTGCTACAAAACTTTTTTTTTTACTTTAACAAGCTTTCTAGGGGTTAAAATGATTGGTTTTTTCCAAATTTAACAACAGTTTTTCGTAAAACCCCTCCAAAAGGGTTAAAAATAAGGTTAAACATGAATTTTCTGATTTTTTTACATTTAATCTGGACTTTTAGCTGTAAAACCTAAATATAGCTTCCTTTTATACTCAGACCTCTTCATGCAGTCAAAAATGTAATGTACATGTGAGCTGACCATAATTTTTCAATTTTAACCCTAGTAGAAGAAATAATAAATTCAAAAAACCTTATTATATTATCTTTAAAGCCTTAATTAAATTTATGGATACTTCTCGGGATACTTTAAATATTAAATTTTAATTTTATCGCTTAATAATTAACGAAATGTTTAAATAATAATTATTAAATTAAAAAAAAAATAATGTTATTTTGTAAATAGAATTTAATTTTATTTAAAACTTATAATGTAGAAATTTGTTATATCAAACAAAATATGGGTTAAATGGGCAAATACCCAAACCTTATGTATTTTTATGTTAATTTTAAAGTATTATTTTAATAAAATAATTTATTATTTATTAATATTTTAATAAAATAATATTTTTATTTTATTTATTTTTATAAAAATAAAAAAATAAAATTTCCCCGCGGCGCCGCGGGACCAAGTATTGCGGGAACGCTGTGGCGGTTAGACGCTTCCATCAGGGCAAAAAATATCGTAAGCATCATGGGCGCAAAACTTTAGACACTAGTCTGAACACATATCACTTGTTTCACTAATATTTCATATACTACACTGTAAAAATGTACCCAATATGACTACATTTTAGTAGTTTTACTACAAATTTTAGTAATTTTACTACTAGTATTAATTTTTCTATTTCGTATTAATATTACTACAAGTGTGGTAAAACTACTACAATTTGTAATAACATTTTTACACTTGTTCTGAATTAAAAATTTATTGATTTTTTACGCAGGCACGATTCAGGTTAGCATATTTGCTCTAGAAGCTTATTTAGGTCAGGTAAAAAATCAATAAATTTTAAAATTACTATACACTTGTAGTAATATTACTACGAAATCGTAAAATTACTGCTAATAGTAAAATTACTACTAGTAGTAAAATTACTCCAATTTGTAGTAAATTTACTATTTTTGTAGTAACATTGTACATTGTTTTTATTGTATAATTAACATGTATTATCAGACTTGTTTTTGTTATTATTTTAGATTATGAATGAATGAATGAAACCTCCTTAATGTATAAAATAATTGTTCTAAAATTATTAATTTAAATAATTTACTTATTTTAGTCAAAGAAAAGTAACAAAAGAAACTTATAAATAAATTTTTACTTTTATTATACAAAATAATGTCAATATCGTTTATTTATAAAACTAGTAACCCATTTTAAATAATTAATAGTCTGAGTAAAGATATTTAATTACATAATAGCCTATTTATATATTTTATATTACATAATTATCTATTTATTTTCATATTACTTACTGTCATCGTACTTTAAAAAATGACCCCCTTTCCTTCTCTTTAACATTAATATTTTTTTTTATTTTATAATTTAAATGAATAAATTTTTATGAAGTTAAAGCTAGCCGCTACAAAACTTTCTTAAAGGGGCTTTTAACTTTAATCGAACTTAAATATAAAAAAAAAATGAAAAAAAATCTGTTTTTTATCAATTAAAGTTAGTATTGTGTGACGGAGGAAATTCGGAAAGCAGGTGTTTTTTATCTTGAAAAATCAAAATCGTAAAAATTTGTTATATTCAATTAAAAAATGATTCTTGGGGGTTTTATGGAACGCTGAAAAATGAATTATATCAAATAGTTTTACACCATAAGCGCTTTTTTTTCTTTTAAAAAATTGATAAATAAATTTAAATAAATAAATTTTAAATAAATTTTAATGAATTAATAATTAAAAATGTCAAAAACATCCGCTATCCTTTTGCTTAACTATAAACTTTGAGTATTAAAAAACGACTTTAAATTTGAACTTACATTTTTCTGTAGGGTGCATAAGACATATTAAGTTATACAAATTCATTTTTTTCAACGAAACAAATTTTTATGCAGTCCTCTTAGCGTATCATCGTATTCAAGTCTGTCCCTCAACCTCGGTTTTAGCTATTTTTAAGCTTCCAACCATTTTCTAGTGCGCAGTCTATATTTACACGCTTTGCGAGCCTATCTGCATTATTTTTACTTAAGTACTTATATATGAACCGTGGAGAACTTAAAGTTTTGATCATAAAAGGTTTATCAACGAAAATTTTTAATTTAAATATTTTAAAAAGCTCATACAAAATTAAAATGTAAAAAACGTTCAGGTAGTTTTTTCAAACTGTATTTGATATTTTACCGAGTATTTTACTTAATGTATCTTGTTCAGTAACATATTCTGGTGAAAAAATAAGGTATCCATTAATGAGAAATTTTTGTGGCTTCAATCAATAGCTATTTAAATAATAGTCTCAAAATTTCAAAAACGTACATGCAAAAAACGTCCACATGAATAAAAAATCCTATAAGAATAATACGTATAATGTATTTTTACGTTTGAAGCCGTACCATTTTAAAATTTCAGGTATTTGAACCTTGACAAACATAAAAATAAAGAAAAAATAGAAAAAATAGAAAAAATAGATGATAAGTGTTGTATCACGAATCAGAAGTGATTTTAATGTGCAGTTCTACACACTTTGTGCAGTTGTTAGGCCAATTTGTGCAGTTGCTAAGTCAATAATTGTGCAGTTATTGACTTAGCAGCTGGATAAATAAGACCCCGCCCCCCCCTTTTTTTGGTCAACAAATGCATTTGTGCAGTTCTAGAAATTTCTTAAAATCACCTCTGCCACGAATGATAGAAAAATATGATGTTTTTAATTAAATAAATCAAAACACATTTATTTTAATTTATTTATTGATCCTTCTTTATTCAAATATAATGTTTCTGTTGAAAGCAAGCATATCTATTTAATATAAAAAGTAATTTTAGAAAAAGAGGTAATTCATTTTTCAGTCAATGGCAATTAGGTGCTTATAAAATTTATTTATTTTAAAATTAATTAATATTATAATTTGCATTTTATATTATTATTTGCATTTATCTCATAATATCTGTTTAATGATTTTATAAACAATCATTTTGGAGTAAGTGTAAAAAGTAGGGAATATAGTAGTTCAAATATTATAAGTATTGAGTGCGGGCCGAGGTGCGGGCTGTCTTATATTTCCCTTTCTCTGAATGTAAAAAAACGGCGCCTCTGGTGGTCGCGCTTATAACGTCGTGTGCAATTTAAATTCTTAAAATTTCGTTATCCAATAATAAAACGAGAATATACGCGCTTGCACCGAGCTTGCACACGACGTTACGAGCGCGACTACCTGCAGAGCCGCTAATTGTTTCTAAAGATTAGCATTGAGAGAAGGGGAACCTTCCATAAAGCCCGCACTCAATAGTTATAATAATTATAATATATGAAATTTTTGCATTTGCTCTGAAATACCTTTTGCATTTGCTCTGAAATACCAAGCATTTTATAATTATTTCTGAATTAAAAATTTTAATGAAATAAAATATTTTTAAAAATAAAACTATCCCCTAGTAATGTAGAAAATCACCGACATTTTTATCAAATTATCGACAAATTATATTAAAAAAAAAAATTGAAAAAAAAAAAATAATATTAGATATTTTAATTTTTGGTACCTATTTAAAAATTTTAAATTTGTTTTAAAAAATTTAAAGTGTAAAAGTTTTTGAAATAATTGATTTTTCGCTTATCAGAAATTTATCTTATTATAGGTACTTTTAACACTTGATATAATTATTTTATAATATTACAAAATAATATAAAAATTGTATAATCAACATATATATTACATTATAGCAAAAAAAATTAATATTTTAAAATTTTAAAATTTATTTTGGTTACCATTTTTAAAAATTTAAAAAATTTTTTAAATAATTGATTTTTCATTCAATGACTATTACGTGCCTATCTGTTTATTTATTACTTGTAAATTTAAAAATTAACCGTTTCGGAGCAAGTGTAAAAGAGTATACCTATAATTATACCTATATACTTATTATACATATTATTTGTATTTTAAGGCAATGGCATCATTCATGATTCACGATTCATTCATTTTTCGCAAAATATAACCAAATCAATTTCAATTTTTAATAAAAAAATGCAATAATGTAAAAAATACTGTGTAAAAAGTATTGTAAATATTGTCACCTAAGGCGAATACCTTTAAGGTCTCGACAGATGCGTGTACCGTACTGTACCGAGAGGTTGGAAACCCAATCAAATTTGGCGTACCGAAGCGTACCGAGATTTGATTGGTTTCCGATCTCTCGGTACGGTGCGGTGCGCGAGCATCTGTCGAGGCCTTTAGAAATTAGCGTGTCCCGGCTTCGCTAAGAACTCGCAATAGTGATCATGCTATTAACAAAACTAATGCGCCTTTGATACTTAATTAAATATACTATTATTTTTTAATCAATTGCTGTGATGTGAATAGTAGCAAGACACGCGCGCATAATTAATATTCCGAATGAGAATATTTACGGCAAAATGTAGAAAACGCTAAAGATTAAATAATTTATTGCCACAGTAATCTTCAGGCAAATACAACAGAGTTACACTGTACAAAATAGTACAGTGGATTTTATACTTCAAATAGTTAAATAGGATGTTATTTTTTTATTAAATATTATTTGAGAATTTTTAATTGATCGAATATTGGTTTTCCGATAATCGACCTGACTCTCCCCTATTAATATACTCAATTAAATATGAACAAATTTTATACCTTCATTATAAAATCAAAGATACAAACAAAAAGACGTTAAAATTTAATTATTATAAAAATATAATTTCAAAGTTAAATACAATATACTGATCTTGGCTCGGTTGTTGGTCAGAAGATTGTAACACACAGGTAGTTAAAATTATTAAATTTTGATAATGACTCTTTTTTTATGAACTGATGAAAAAAAATACAACTAATTTCAGTAAAATTGTTGTTATAAAATGGAATTTTTTTAAAATCAAGTCTGAATAAAAAAAGATTAAAACTTACCGTCCTGTTGTTCCTGGAATTACATGATAATTTATATTAAGAACATTAATTCCTCCATTTGAGAAACAACTTCCCACTATTCTAGACATTTTGTTTTAATTAAATTGAAGTCACAATTTTTATATTAAAACACTACTTCAATAAGTAATAGATTAATTTAAAAGTTATTAACATGCTTTTCTTGATAGTTCTTTTGATTTTATTCAAACACTTGTATTACAAAAAAAATTTTATAATAATACATCATCGTCATTTTCACCTTTATTTATAAAGAAAAAATTTATATGCAACTTTATTTTGTTGTGTGCACAGACTACATACACAGTATCAAAACATAAATATAACTCACATATACTGATAGACAAAAATTCAAGATGTAAATATATAATAATAATAAAACATGTTTTACACATTAAAAAATAAAATTTACACTTAAAATTTCAAATGTTTTCTTTGAGTAATAAAACACACACCGCGAACACCATTGCAAAGAGATCTTTACTAAAAAGGGAAATGCGCGCATTTTAGTAATGGCAGAATAAGAACACCTCTTTACTTTATGTATAGTCTTTCTGTTTTCAGCGCGCATCTAATTCTTCAGAGAATCAAACGTTGATTACATACAAGTCTGCGTGTATTATATTTGTGAAATCATAATAATCCTTATACGGGGTATATTTAATAACACTGAAGTGTGATTGGCTAAGCAAATTGAGTATTTGTGTTTTTTAATTTTATCTTTCTTTAATCGCTTCTGAAGTTAAATATATGTATGTGTTAATCTAGCAATGAGTAGAAGCGCGCGTTCTGTCGAAAACTTTGCGTCAAAACAAATCAAATGAATTCAATAATAAATTAACCTATAATTTTTTTTTGTTATAATTATGGTTGGTTTTTATCGTTTGTGTTCACAAAAAAATTAAATATATTGAACAGAAGTGACATTTTTTTATAATTACATTTAATTATTAAGTGCTTTGTGATTTTGCATATGTAAATATATTATGCAAAGGGATTTTTAATAAAACACAAAAACTTTTGAATGCTTTTGATAGTTTTTTATTTAATGTGAACGCAAAATTAATTATATTATTATATAAATAAAATGAACAATTCAAAGGTCCTAGGAGAAAATTTTCCGGAATATGACGGAAGGCGATGGTGGTACAAAGATTATCGGTTACATAAAAAAGATAAGGAAGGAAAATCGTAAGTATTATTTATAAATATTCTAATTTATAAAGTAATTAATTAATTTTTGTTGAGACAAATATTTTATAAAGTGATTGTTACATTAAAATGTATCAATGTATTTTAGATTAAATATTTAACGATTTGAATTAAAAAAGAATAACTTATAGTTAACCTCATTTACAGAAAGTGCTAAATGGCCTGTTTATTTTGTCCCTAAAATGTTTACATTTTTTCTTTATTTTTTAAGTAATTAAACACATTAAACCGCGATTTGACTAGGATACTTAAGATAAACCCTGAAAGTTTCAGTATGTTACGAGTATGTTATATAATAATAGGTACTGTCTACAATAGCCGCGTTTAGTAGGTGATTGCGCGTTGCATAAGTCATCAAATATTTTTTATTTTTTTGCTAATTAAAACCAAAGTAAAGGGCCAATTGCCTTTAATTAAACTCTGTCAATAAAAATAATTACCTCTAAAGCATTATAGATAAGTTTTGTGATTTTAAACCATGCTTTTTTGTTGTTTTGTTTTTAAATATTTAAAATCTTCTGGGTGCTGAAAAAGAGTGGAACAAGACTTAAAATGATGAAACCCATTTATTTTTATATTTTAATGGTCTAAATTGTTTATTAATTTTAATTTTTTCTCATCGCGGGGCTGGGCTGTAAGGTAAAAGATGTAGATTATAATTTGAAAATACTTGAAATTTAGTTATATGCATATTATTTAAAGTTAGCATTATTCTGAACCAATAAAAATTTTTTATAAATATAGTATTTATTTTTAAATATTAATGTACAGTTTATCCAGGTAATTATATACAATTAAAAAAGATTCGTTCATTTACAGATTTGAATGTATAAAAGTTGGATGTAAATTTAAAGTCAAAATTAGAGAAAATAACAAATTAGAATTGGATAAGAATAATCCAATACATGTGTGTAACATAGAAGATCATAAGCTGAAAGAAAAAAAGAAAGAAAACAAAAATTACACAAAGGTTCCAGTATCTGAATATAATTATAATTTAAATAATTCCAGTCATACAGTTAAAATAAGGTAAATATAAAATAAAGCATGCATTTAATAATAATTAAAAAATGCATTTCATACTGATATAAAATGGATTCACTTTATTTTAAAACAAATTTCCTCAACATATATCTTTAGATATACAATTTATAAATATTTTCGTTTAGCTTAATTAATAACTCAAACTTAAAAAATAGAGTTAAATCATTAAAAACTTAATTCTTTCTTTACCGTAACATCTTGTAATTTTCATAAAAGAATTGTAAAACTTAATAGGTTGCAATAATAATCATTTTAATAAACACCTTTGACGCAATATAACTTTTATATTTTATTTTGTTGTATAATATGCTCTATACGTTTGCAATCATGTTCTACGTCCGTGTGACATAATTTTAAGTATATTAAGGTAGCCCTACTATAAAAATTCCAATGATATTATCAAAGATAGACCAGTATTTAAGAAAAATAAAAAAGAAATTCATTGAGCTCAAACAGAATTTAAATTTCCGAAAAAATAAAAAATGAATAAGTATCGGAAAAACCGAAATATTTTGAGGTAATACTTGGTTCTAAACGGAGTTAATTTTAATTTTATGAAATATCGAATGCTTTGGATAAAAAAGTACACATGAGTGTAGGTAATAAAAAATAGAATATTATCTTACCAAAAAAATTTATATTTCCCGATTAAAAAAATTACTGTTTAATCAAGCAGACGGCGATAGGGCTACCTTAATATGATAAGGTTGCATTTAATTTGCAAGCTACAATTATTACCATAATTAAATAAATTGATATAAATTAAATAAACACCGCATAAAAAACAATTTTAATGAATTGAAGTATCCCTCATCCCTCTTTACAAAAACGATACAAAAAATTTTACCTCATTTATTTGGATGTTTTCATAAAAAATAATTTAAGTACCGGTATATATTCATTTAAATTATGCTTTAGGAATTTTTTTTTTTTTGAACACGTATAAGTAAAGCCTCTTTTATAAGTATCACAAACCTAATCTTTATAAACCCTTTCAAAGAATTTTGGATTTTATGTTACTTATGTGTACAAGTAACATAAAATCTATGCATCTGTACCACATTTTAATCCTTATAAAACATCATAAATTTTTGTGTACAAAATTTTGTGTGAAACAGAATAATTATTTTGTAAAAAATTAATGTAACATGTAAATTATTAATTTTATAAAAAATTTTTAAAGTTATTTGAAACCGCGGCATTTTAAGCACTTTTGTATACTATTACAATGTATTACCATCCTTAGACCAACTATACCATTGGGTTCAAGCTTTATCATGTCAACATTGCATTTGCAATACGTAAAGTTTCAAATACTTTCGCTATAAACTGTTTCCAACTTATTTGCATAAAAGACAAATGAATAAAAATTAAAAATTAGCTAAGTCTTTAGTAATTTGTTTTTGTAAGAAAATTGTATATAAAATTTTAGTGAAATCAAGCCAGTGTTACATCTGCAGAATAGGCCAGTGAAACCCAAAGAGCAATTATTTGGTGGTATAAAGAGATTATTTAAAGATGTTAAAGAGTTCTATACTCATTTGCAAACATTTCCATCAGAACGTGAAATTACTTATAAAGGCGCAAAATCTTTAATAACTGCTGAAGTAGTACCATCGTCAAATAAAACAAATCATTTATTTCTGTATGATGAAAATTCACTGAAGGAATTGGAAGGTGTGAATACAATTTACATTGATTCATCTTTGCATATAACCACCAATATCATCGGGGTAGAATTAATAATTAATTTTATGATAAAAAAGTATAATAAGGTATGTAGTAAAAATTATTTCAATAAATTTTTTTTATGATTAAATTTGGTACTGCAGTAAAAGTATATGAAATACATATATTAAGCAGTAATATAAGAAAATCACTCATGAATAATTTAATGCCGTGATTTTCGAGACATTCTCGATAAAAACTTAATTAAGCCTGTTGTTAAAATTAAATAAAATAGCCCGGCCATAACATTATTTTGAAATATTAACATTATACTTATCTTTTGAAAATAAAAAATAAATTGTTATGAATTAGTCCTGTCGCCAGCAATGCTATTTTATGCCATAAAATGCCATAAAAGTTTCATGGAAAAAAATGGGTGGTATTTATGTTTTTTGACCCGCTAAACACGAACTCGGTGTCTATTTTGCGGAATTCGTGGTCAATTTTTTTTTATTAACAAATTATTGCAAAATTGGCCAATAATTTGTTAATAACAAAAAATTGACCACGAATTTCGCAAAATAGACCCCGGATTCGTGTTTAGCGGGTCAAAAAACATAAACACCACCCATTTTTTTTCATGGAACTTTTATGCTATTTTAGGATTTTATGGCATTAAATAGCATTGCTGGCGACAGGACTAAATAGTTTTATAGACAATAAATTTTTTTCAGATACAATTGTCTCCCGCGATAATAACTTTTACCGCCCGGCGCTTAATTCTTGTTAGTAAAAATTGTTTCTCGCAAGTCAAATGAATCGGAAACATGATAAGAGAAAAGATGAATTCAAATGAATTTAAAAGTAAATAAACTTAAAAGAAAATTTAAAAGAATTCTTGCAAAAATTTCTTCGAGACTCTATATATGTTTTACAGACGTCTTAGACAATTTTTTTTCTATTCTGAATTTTTTGGAATACGAATAAAATATAAGGGTTATAATTCATAAATATTTTTTATATGAAAAAAAAACACAATTTTTATTTTTACGCTCTTTAATTTTATTTATATGTACTTTTTTTCAATTAATATATCTCATGCGATTTCTTAGCTGAGAAATCATTTAACAACTGAGTTTTCACGCGAGGGTAGTATGTAAGAATTTTTCCAGTCAAGTGGCTGCTGAATTTTTTTCAGAGTATGGATTCACTTTTAATCTTGAGGGCTCAATTACTCATTTTTTGAATTATCAGAAAAGCACATAAACATAACGTTTTTTTAAAATTTTGAATAACCCTATCAAAAATAATCGGCCGGTTTGGCTGGTTTCATGTGCTTTTATCTGGAATCCATCTATTATTATCAAAAAGTTGTAGTTATTAAAAAAAGAGAATTTTCGGAAACTAAAGAAAATTCAATACTGATAAGCTTATCAAAATTCTTTCATATTATTTAATCTTATTTTATCAAGCTTCACTACGGATTCATTTTACCAGTACTTGTTTCCTCGGAAAACATTTTTTATTGTAAGAAAAACTTGAGAATTCCGGAAAATCATTAATCTAGTCTTACCTGGTTCCACCAGGTATCATCCAGTTTCAGTTGTTAAAATTAATAATATTTCCGGAAAATGAGAAAAATTGAATACTGATAAGCATTGTAACATTCTTTTATCTGATGCAAAATTATTTCAACTTCACTGCGGGTATATTTAGTCCGTACTTGTTTGTTTGAAAACATTTTGTCTATGTTGAAAATCGGAAAATTCCGGAAAATTAGACAAATATATGACCAAATAAAATTATTTTTCATACATTTACTTAGTTTCTGTTTTTTTACTTGCCTCAGAACGAAAAATAATTTTTTACTTCGTAAGAACTCTCGGAAAATTTTTGACAACTGCAAAAATTGTATGTTTGAATAAAAAAATGTTCCATATTTTTATTGGATTAATGATATAATGATTTTAAGCTTAATGTTTTTCCGCAACTTCCCGCGTTTTCCACAGAATAATTCATGTTTGTATGGATCATATAAATCCAAAGTATCGCTGGATAATAATGTTACATCAGATAAAAGAATGTTATTAGGCTTATCAGTCTTAAATTTTCTTTGCTTTCCGGAAATTTTCTTTGTACTTTAACTAAAACTCATTTTCTAATTAATACTTATTCCAATCAGATCGATTCCAGATGAAAGTAGATGAAAAGTGGCCAGTTTGGCTGGAAAAACTTGCTGGTTTTTTTGATAAGGTAGCATTGGTTTGAATGTCTACTTCAAAATTATATTACATCTCGTGCATAATTTTTGAATTACTAAACACGAAGTCAACATAATTGTCTGGTAGAATGCTAATATATATTTTCTACAACCGCAGAACTCAAAACCGGGAGAGGGCAAGAATTCGATTATAGAATAATGGCGTTATAGAATAATTAAAATTAGCAATTTCTTAAAATTTGCTCACACCAGGCTCAAAAAAATTCTGTAGTAATAGTAAAACTATTGTTATTTAAAAAGACTTATTACACAATTATAGAGGCACTGGACAAATGACAATTAATGTAAATAATTATTTAAGATTTTTTCAGGACATGAAAAGTTTGTAAAAAGAAGGATAAATAAATAAATTAAAATAAATGTTTTGATTAAATTAATTAAGAGGCCTGGATGTCAGCCATTTTTTTAGCTCTCAACCAATCAGAGACTTGGTAAAATATTAATTTTGGCCACCAAAATACGGCTTCAATTTTCAATTAAATTAAAAAAGAAAGTTGCTAAATTAATCTACATAAAATAAAAAATGTGTCTCTGCTTTTCCTAGATATTACAAAATTTTCCTTCTACTCAAAAAATTAAATGAAATTACAACCCCAATGTCGTCTGCTTTCACTCATTTTTTTGGTTAGATTGTACTGCAGCTTTTCTTTTATTTTTTAACTGAGAAAGAAAATTTTCTCAAACTTAGGAAAAGCAGAACCACATTTTTCATTTTATGTAGATTAATTTGTTAATTTTCTTTTTTAATTTAATTGAAAATTAAAGCCGTATTTTGGTGGCCAAAATTAATATTTTACCCAGTCTCTGATTGGTTGAGAGCTAAAAAAATGGCTGACATCCAGCCCTCTTAAAAATATCATAAAAATAAATGCTTTCTCCATATCAGTTTTATCTCGCAATTTTTAATATTTTTTTAATCATTGCCCTTTTTCATTAATTTAAATGTTAATTTTCATTTTTATTGCAAAACCGTACGAGTCGTTTTTGGTTCCTCAAAGAGGAACCATTGTGTTAGGTCAAAATTTGGTTTTCTATTTTTTGGCATATAAGCACGTTTTGGGACCCCAGGAAGCTAAAAAACCTGTTTTTAAAAAAAGTCTGTATGTGTGTGTGTGTGTGTGTGTGTGTGTGTGTGTGTACGTACGTACGTATGTATGTAATCGGTGATATTTCACAAATATTATGGAATTAAGACCTAATTTTTTTTTCAAAAATTTTTTCACCAAAAAAGCTCGAGGTACTTTTTTTTTTTTGATTTGGATGTAATACCTCATTTATTTCCATGAAAGTACTTATATTTGAAATTATGGTTTTTACATGATATCTCGAATCGGATACATAATTTTCGGAAAATTTTTTTTCTAAAATTTTTTTCACAAAAAAATACAAAAAATACCAATTTTTTTTTTCTTTTTGGACGTAGTACCTAATTTATTTCCATGGAAGTACTAGTTTTAAGAACCTTGTTTATTGTTATTTTTTGGATCTGATACTTAATTTTTTCAAAATTTTTTTTGTCAAAATTAAAAAAATAGAAAAATAAAAAAAAATGCAATATTTTTTTTTTTTTGGGTGTAATACCTCATTTAATTCTATGAAAGTACTAATATCTGAAAATATTGTAACTAATGATATTTCAAAACCATTATCGAATTAAGACCTAATTTTTTTTTCAAACATTTTTTTATCAAAAAATCTCAAACCCCCCTTTTCTTTTTTTAATTTGGATGTAATACCTCATTTATTTCCACGAAAGTACTTATATTTGAAAGTATAGTTTTCAAATGATATCTCGAATCGGATACTTAATTTTCTGAAAATTTTTTTTCTAAAATTTTTTTCACACAAAAATACAAAAAATACCAATTTTTTTTTTCTTTTTGGACTTAGTACCTAATTTATTTTCATGGAAGTACTAGTTTTAAGAACCTTGTTTATTGTAATTTTTTGGATCTGATACTTAATTTTTTCAAAATTTTTTTTGTCAAAATTAAAAAAAAAGAAAAATAAAAAAAACTGCAATATTTTTTTTTTTTTTTTGGTGTAATACCTCATTTAATTCTATGAAAGTACTAATATCTGAAAATATTGTAACTAGTGATATTTCAAAACCATTATCGAATTAAGACCTAATTTTTTTTCCAAACATTTTTTTATCAAAAAATCTCAAACTCCTTTTTTTTTTTTTTAATTTGGATGTAATACCTCATTTATTTCCATGAAAGTACTTATACTTGAAAGTATGGTTTTTACTTGATATCTCCAATCTGATACTTAATTTTTTGAAAATTTTTTTCCTAAAATTTTTTTCACAAAAAAATACAAAAAATACGAAACTTTTTTTTCTTTTTGGACGTAGTACCTAATTTATTTCCATGGAAGTACTAGTTTTAAGAACCTCGTTTACAGTAATTTTTTGGAATTGATACTTAATTTTTTCAAAATTTTTATTCTCTAAATTAAAAAAAAAGAAAAATAAAAAAAATTGCAATATTTTTTTGGTGTAATACCTCTTTTAATTCTATGAAAGTACTAATATTTTAAAATATTGTAACCAGTGATATTCCAAAACAATTATCGAACGAATACCTAACTTTTTTTTCCAAAAATTTTTTTATTAAAAAAATCTCAAAATACTTTTTTTTTTTTAATTTGGATGCAATACCTCATTTATTTCCATGAAAGTACTTATACTTGAAAGTATGGTTTTTACTCGATATCTTGAATCTGATAATTAATTTTTTTTAAATTTTTTTCTCCAAAATCTTCGTTACAAAAAAATACATAAAACATCAAATTTATTTTTCGTATTGGACATATCTAATTTATTTTAATGAGAGTAGAAATTTTATAAATTTAGTTTATATTAATTTTTTGTATCCGATCACAATTTTTTTTTTTTATTTTGATATAAATTATAACACACAAGAAAGAATGATGGAAATCTTGCCTGTTTTTGACTTCCTCGGATTATTTTGTTCGTTGCTATGTTTATTTATGTATGCAGCTTAATGAAATTATAAACAATAATAAACAGCCTAAAAATATTAAATGGTTATGTTTGCATTTTAAAATTAAGATTTAAAAGTTATATTGGCATTTTTTAAAGAATCAAACAATTTAAAAATCTTGAAGCAATTAATGTGGTTATTTTTTTATTACAAAATATTATTATTATTATTATTATTATCATTGTTGCGGAAGATTGGTCAAATGCAAGAAGTACGCTGAGAAAATAAATTATAAGAAATTATTATAAATTCTGGTAAAAACTCCTATCTTTTTATAATAATTGAGCGAATATTTGTAATTTTCGCATCGTTACCAACCATTTCTTTTACAAAACAAAAAAATCATGTTACCCAATATTTTAATTATTAAGGGATAATTATATATTCTAATAAAATAAAATTTTATAAAAAAAAATAAAATTAGCATTTTGTATATTTGTCTCTTTTTAATTATGCAAAAATGATTTAAAATCCATTAACGCCGGCGCGACCAATCCATGGACGCTAGAATTTTCACTTTAACAACAAAATGATCTTAATAATCTACTTTACCAGCTACTAAAAACGAAAAATGTATGTATAATTGCATGTTTGTAATCAATAATATTTGTTGTAAATTAAGATTACAGCCCATTGTTTGAGGAACCTCAGTGCCAGCTAGTTGGCAGGGTATTTTTTTAATTTTCGTGCTATAAGCATGATTCTATTATTTACTGAAATAAAACAATATTCATTTCCATTTTTTTTCCATTTTAAAAATTTACAAAAGAATAAAAAACAGTTTACCAATTACACATTGTAGTTTTCGTAAAAAAAAATTAGAAATTTCATAAAATCTACGAATGTCGAGCGAAAACAAATTTATAAAAATATTTTAAATTTTTTTTGTTTTAATCGACATACAGTTTCATAATTTATTCACAGGTCACACCAGTAGCTTTCGGTTTAATGACAAGAACCACTACCAGAGCATTTAGAAGTATGTGGAGTTGCCTGCAAAAAAAGTGTTCTAGTTTTTATCCAAAGCTTGCAGTAACTTTATACTTCTCTCCAATTCATAAGTCACTAAAAGAATGTTTTCCAGACATTAAAGTTTATGGCAGTTATCACCATTATTCTCAGGTATGTGCAAGTACAATTTTTTCGTTAAATATTTTTTAATTTAAATAAGTATAATGAAACTGAATGAAACCCATAGTCAACTTAAATTAGATTTGATATTCTAAATATTTAACTATTTAATTTAATTTAATTAAATAAAGTAACTTAAAAAAATTTCGCGTGGACATCGCGATTATGTACTATAATTTAAGAAAATCGAAGTGAATTATTTCAGGCACAATCATTAACTTTTCGCTGCCTTTTTAAATTAAAATTTTGTCTCAATTATCACGCTTTTATCAGACTTAATTAATATTTGTAAATCATTTCCAAAATCGCGTGGATGTAAAATTTGTAATGACAGTCATCTTGCATCAAATTTTATTATTTTACATCAGGGATAGAATAATTAATTTTATAAAGGTTTTATTTTCAACCAAACTAAGATTGATTCAAAGGATTAGCATTAAAATTGAATATGTTCCTTGTATATTTGTTGGCAATATTGGTTTATCATATAGAGGAACATTGTAATAAGTGAAATTTTAATTTTTTGCATATAAGCACGTTTTAAGACCCCCCAGGAAGCTAAAAATGTATGAAATATTTATTAGACACTTATTTCGAAAAAAATAAAACATTTATGGATATTTATTTAATCTATAGAAAAACGTAATAAATAAATAATTTTAAAAAAATTTTGTTTCTTAGGAAGTCATAAAAAAAGCCAAAGAATTTCGAATTATTCCAAAGGATAGTAATAACGAATTCAATGACCCAGCATATAGTTTTATAAAAAAAATAATAATTTTATCTTTATTACCATATGATAAAATTGATGAAGGAGTCAATATTATACAAATGGAAATTAGCAGATGCGAAAATGTTAATTGGCTTAGATTCATGAAGTACTATAAAGAAAAATGGATGGACCAAATAAAGCCAGGCAGATTTAGTGTTTACGATGACATTGAACGAACTAACGATTATTGGACTGGGTGTGTTTCAAAAATTAATGGGAGAATCGGAAACAATGCCAATACAAATAAACTTATAAGTAAGTAAATCAATCGATGTACGATAAATTTAATAATTTTCATATAAAAACAAAAAGTTCCTTCATTTTGGTAACTTATGAGTATAAACGTATTGTATATTTCAAACCAATTTCAAACTCAAATATGGCTTTGTAAAAGAGAAATCGCGATTTGTACAACAAATCTACACAAATTTTAACATACTCCATCAATTTTATTCTACAAACTTTCGCAATAGTATACAAAGCAATAAAAATAATTTTTTAAAAAATAAATTTTTTTTATATACAGATGAATTAAATGCTATAATAGCAGAATCAAAAGAATCACTCAATTCTGGCAAACAAAATTTTAAAAGTGAATTCACTCGAATACAAGATGATATTATAGCTCAAGCATGGAAAGAATTAAAATGCGTTCCTCCCCTAGGCGTCGATGAGTTCATGGAACAGCAGTCTTCATTCAAGGATACAAAGTTTTTTCAACTTAGTGATATAGGTAAATTAAAACATATTGTGCAAATATAAACTGACTTAAAACTTTTATGAGGAAACTTTCTATAAAAAATATTTCTTTTATCAGATTTATGTCACTGACTATCTGAAATGTTTTTACGTCATAACATTCAAATTATTCCCTATCAGCAAATTAATTTAAACCTGTGAAGCGAAAGAATCCTAAAAAGTAATTTGAACCCCATCCCCCTCCTCTGTTAGAGGCCTTATTTAAGAATCTCTTTTTATGAATATACCCAAGGTTAAAAAACTTTATTTACATGATGCTTTCAATGTAGTATCATCCAGCAATGTCACTTATTTTTAAATAAAGGATAAAAAAGTTTACAGGTGACAGTAATATAATATATTTTAATGATATTTTTTATCTGGTAAAGTGTAAAAAGTAACTTTCTTAGATTTTAAAAAAAATTTAATTTTTCCGAAAATTTAGTGAATTTTTAAAAAATTTTGTAAATATTCGATAAAAATCGTTAATTTACTAAATTTTATATATTATCGAAGAATTCGAGAACAACTATTTTTCGGAAATTTACAGCTATTTTTTGTAAATGTTCTAAAAAAATTGTAAATTATCAATTTTTCTTACGAATTTACAAAAATATAGAGAATATTTACGATTTTTTTCGAAAATGTACTAATTTTTCGAAAATGTTCTAATTTTTTTGTTAATATAAGAAAGTTACTTTTTTACAGTGTAGGAATAGATTTTCAAGGTTAAATATTATTTTTATAAAAATATTATAAATTATTATACTATTAAAAATTCTGCGTTTTATTATTGTAAATTAAATAATAATTAATCTGAATTATATAATAATAAATGTAGAAAGTGTATGCAGTTACCCTATCTGGAAAGTAGGGTTTGTCTAGGATTATTTAGATATAACCAAAAAGCTTTAGAGATTTTTTGTTTATTAGAGAAAAAAAAATTAATTTTTAAATTCTTATTATCCTTTTTTTAAAGCATAATCGATAAACTAAAAAAATAAATAAAATTGTTAAGTCCGGAATATTTACAATTCAAAACTGACTCGAAAAAAGATGGACTTTTTTGGTCGAGTAGCCAAAAATCCGGGTAACTGCACAACCCTAGTAGAAATCTTATAGTGATTATTAATATCATCTGAGTAGTTAAGTAAATAAAAAGTAAGTATTTTTTATTTTTCAGCCTTACGAACTTTGCCTATGGATAAAAATAAAGAAACATGTCCATTTTTCGCAAACCAAATTGATCAGAAACTGTGTCTTGAAATGAATGACAGTGACAATGAGAATTCATACTATGAGTTTGATGATTATCAATACGATTACGTAAAAAGCTATGAAGAGGAGCAGAATAATTCTGAGGAAGTTGAAGAGGGTAAGGAAATCCTAATATCGGATATGGAAAAAATTTTGATGCAACATGCAAGTAAAACAAATAAAAATTCTGACGAAGAACAGAATTATACGGAAATATTGGTGTCAGATTTGGAAAGAATAATGGAATCAGATAAAACAGCGACTCAATCAAATACATTAAAAAAAAATAGAAGTAAAAACGAAATTGCCAAAAAATTAGTAAAAAAAGCGCAGCAAACAAAGAAAAGATGCAAAAGAAAAAATGAAAACACATCTCCACAAATTGAAAGTATTCCATCCAAAAAATTAAAAACTGCCAACAAAACGTCAAAAAATTCTAAAATAACGGCATTACCAAAAAAAAATAATTTAAACGTAGAGTTAAATTTAAAGAAAAATAAACCAGAATATTTTGTCGTGAAATCCATGAAATCTAATCGTGATAGAGAAATAAAGTCTGTCAAAAAATGGATTCCAAGCTGAATTCTCAATAGAATATTTATTTATAATACTTAGTTTTCAACAATCAATTCACTGAATATAATTACATCTAGTACTCTTTGAATTTTTTTGCTTTTTAAATATTATTAATTTTAAAATATATTGCTCTGAAATTTGTTTAATTAATACATGAGTTTGTACTAACAGAAGTATTATTTTTTATAAATTTTGAATAAAATTTTTGAGAGAAGGTCTCAATCCACGCTCAACCTCTTTTGTTTAAGCGTGGATTTAGCCAAAAAGATTTAAGTTGACTCAATCCACGCTTAAAAAAAATAGTAATTAATCTTAAATAATTTATTTTAATAAAAAATATATATTTTTTGCAGTTTCAGTGCATACAAAAAAATATGTACAAAAATCATTACAAATAAATATTTGTTGTGCATAATATTCAAATTAAAGTCTTTTTAGATAAATATCGTAATGTCAAGAAATTTTAGCATTAGGTGTGGATCTTTCGAATTTTTTATTAATTAATAAAATTTAATTAATAATATTTTTTGTTTAAAGTTATATTTTTTATTGATTTTAAATTTAAATAATTAAAAAAAAAACTAAAGGCTAAGGAAGTTATACAAAAAATAATTATAATATTAATACTTTTAAAGAAATATATAGTAAATAAGATAAAATAGAATAATCAAAATTATAAAAAAAAAATTTAGTTTAAGTTGTTTATTCTATGTTTGCTTGTTAGATACACTTCTCAAAGCATGGTAGAAGTTTATTATAAACCATTGATAGTTTTTAAAAAACATTTAAATTATCTTCATAGATTAAAACAAAAAAAGTATAAATAATAATTTTTAATTTTTATGAATATTGAGAATTTTATTTTAAAAAAAAGAAATTGGTGAATAAATTTGGTAGCAGAAAGTTTATATATGAGCTAAAATATAAGTAACTTTGTACTTAATTATGTGTTACAAACTTCTTATGTATAAACTTTGAAAAAAATATAAATTCATAAAAAAAAAAAAATTAATAAAATTTTGAATAAATTTTTGAAGTATTTAACTTTGTAATATGTATTTTAAAAATAGCAAAAGTTTTTTTTATTTAAAAATTAAAAAATTCAAAATAAATATTCTACTATGTAAGGTTTTTTGTAAGGTTTTATAATGATAGTAAGAATGTTTTAAATTAATAATGTGTATATATTACACTCAAAAAATAAAAATGTTAAGTTGCTCTAAAATGAATCAAGGATTACAAAATTAAGAAAAAGCATAGCTACAAAATAAAATAATATTTTAAATTTAAATTATTAAAAAAAACTTAAGGTTAAGGAAATTCTACAAAAAATAATTTTAATATGGTATACTTGTAAAGAAATATATAGTATATAAGATAAAAAACTAGAATAATCATAATTAAAAAAAAAAAATTTTAGTTTCACTGGTTTATTCTATGTTTGCTTGTTAGATACACTTGTCAAAGCATGGTTAAAAGTTTATTATAAACCATTGATAGTTTTTAAAAAACATTTAAATTATCTTCATAGATTAAAATAAAAAAAGTTTTAATAATAATTTTAAATTTTTATGAATATTGTAAATTTTATTCAAAAAAAAAAAGAAATTGGTGAATAAATTTGGTATCAGAAAGTTTATATATGAGCTAAAATATAAGTAACTTTATACTAAATTATGTGTTACAAACTTTGTATATTTTCTCATAATCTTTTAAAATCTGTACTTGGAAAAAATGGTTTCTTATGTAAAAATGTACTAATTACTTTTAATTTTGATTGTTTAATTTAAAATAATTTCTTTTATCAATTAGTATATTATTATTATCAACAAAAAAATTATAATACTTACCTTAGAAGTTTCTAAAATTTCTATGTACTTATTTTAAGATAATTTTTGTATATTCGTTTTTTTTCTTTATTCCTACTTATGTATTAATAAGTTCAAATATTTTATTTTGAAATAAACAAACCTCATAATTATAAAAAAATCAAAAAAATACAAAGTTTATGTGTAATTTCATTAATTATGCACAAAAAAGAAACACGTATGAGACGAGAGACGCCATCTCTGGTTTTTCTTATGCAACTTTGTATTTTAATAAAACAAGTAAACAATAACATTGAATTTATTTCGGTAGAAAATTTTATTCTTTTAATATATTAGCTTATTAAATTTTTTCCAATTATATTAATATAAAAGCAATTTTTCAAAAAATTTGAAATTCTCATGGTTATTTTTCTCTGTCGTTCATTTCCTTTTTTCCTCCATTAATATTTGTCACGTCTCAACTCTCATTGCATAAACTATAGCAAAAGCAAAGAAATTTGACTTTATGAAAAGGAGAGTTTAGTGGGAGGAGGTTAGTTTTCATTGGCCGGCAAGAATTTAAATGCTGGCTTCTGATTGGCCGGCAAGACCCGTTTTTAGCAAGATTTCCATGATTCGAATAAATTGTAATAATTGTCCAAAGAACTACGTCGGCCAAACTAAACGACTTTTGAAAACTAGAACGGGAGAACATCGCGACAATATCAAATTGAAACCTGATAAACACGAAGTAATAACTAAACAGATCCTTGAAAATAACAGAACGCATAATTTTGATCGGGAAAACGTAGAAATATTACATACTGAATCAAACTTTTATAAGCGAGCCTTTGCTGAAAGAGTATACATTAGAAAACAGGGTCCTAATGCTATAAATAGCAATAGCGACTGGAATAAGCTACCTAAAGGTTACAGCGTGATTCTTAAATCAATTTAGTAAATAAATTTAACATCTGTTTTTACAGGGATTTAAAAATAAAATTAATTTTGTAATGCACAAAGTTATACAGTTTTTCAAAAATTTCATCCCTTCTTTCTTTTAATACACAATGTTAAAAAAAATTTTTTTTAATTAAAAAAATAAAAAAATAAATTAATATGAGTAATACCAAAAGTGTAATAAAATAAAATAAAAACTAATATAAAAATTATACCTAGTACTACTGTAACGGAAAAATTTCTATTTTGTTTATATTATAGAATTTATTAGCACTTGACTTTATATATTTATTAACTCTTAACTTGTAATATGAAGCATATATAACTGGAAAAATTTTTTTTTTTTTTTTTTTTTTTGTATTTAAATCGTATATTTGTATAAATATAGACTTTTTATAGACCTAAAATTCGTTAGTAATATACCAAATGTCAAAATTAATTCAGTTGTATTCATGGTGTTTGAAGTAGAACATCAAAATTTATACTGTTAACAAAAATAAAAAATTTTTTTAAACATTCACCAAATATAACTCAGTAATTTTAAAAAAAACTGCTTAATAGGTAAACTTTTTCTTTTTAAAAAAATATATATTAATAATTTCAAAAATATGTAATTAATGTAATACTAATTCAATTGTAATATGTATATAGAATCCCTTGAAAAGGAGTCTTATAAAGACTCGAAACGTTGGGAAAAATATTTATAATAAACATCTTTGCTCTGAAAAAGTCGATTTCTCATAAAAACAGTTGTTTCCATAACAAAAGGATTTTGAAGGATCTTCTTATGGGTACAATCCTTGTTCAGTTACCAAATTATTAATTATCTACAGAAGCCTTATCAGAAATTTTGAAACTTTCTGATTAATTGTTTTATGACAAAGGATTACAAGATAATCTAATCATTATAATTATGCTGAAAATAATTTGATAAAAAATAATTAATTTTTTTACTTTTTAAAAATAGATTTGGTCAGAGGATTGTGAAGATATTCAATTATTAAAAAAAGTTTCAATTTTGTAATCTAAAAAAAAAAGGTGTTCCATCGTCAACATCTATTCTTCTATAATGGATGCTAAAAATGAATAAGTTTGGGGTAGTTATAACTGGTGCACCATGCAACGTTAAAGAAGCTGCTCAAATAGATTTTTATTTAAACAATTTCTATAAGTTAGATATACCTCCTAATGAGATTAGAATAATAACTCCAAATGACAACAAATTCAATTCATTAAAATTTTTTTTTAAATATCATCAACTGAGTAATCTATAGCAAAACTTGGTAACTTTGAAGAATTCAAAACAACCTTTTCGACTTGTTTTTTCAACGCAAAGATTAAATATTGATATTACTAGAGACACTTTTGGTCATTATTGAAAATCTTATATAACTTCAGCAAGATCATCACAGAAGTAGAGTTCTCGAATATTGTTATAACAATGGATCTTATACTGGATGTAAAAAGTTTGCATAATGTACAAATGTTATCCTGTTTGTCGAACATTTTATTTTTTTACCAAATATGACCGTTGACCAATAGCTTTAAAAAATAATGAAAGTAAATGATATTAATTTTTAGTTATGATTATTTATTTATTATAGGAATTAAAATTTTATTAAAGTAGGTATGTTTAAACTGAATATAAAATGTTTAATATATTGTTTATTAACCCATTAATGTCAAGATTGACGGATACTTTTTAATTATTTTAGCTGCATAATTTTTAGCAGAAAAATTAAAAAATTTCATTTTAGAATACCTGGTCTTATGTTTTTGAGGTCGTAGAATCCGGAGTCGGATTTTAAAAAAATTTAGCCCTTGCATGATTTTTGGCCATATTTATCAAAAAAACTGACATTTTTGAACGCTTTTTTTTTGTTACAACTTAAAAATCATGCCGAAAATGGCTTTCCATCTCCTCAAAAATAAATAAAAGTTGGTCAATGGGACCTAAACAAAAAATCCTTATGGTCAAAAAAATTTTTTTGCTGCGTTTTGACCTAAAATGGCGGGTGATTTTATGATTATCATAGATAGACCAAACTTGCAGACAGATTTCGTAGCCAAATTTTATCCTTAATAGGGAACTGGAATTTCCCAACGGGTTTTTATGTTTTTTGGGTCGCTGAAAACGAATATGATATCGGTTTTTACCGTATATTGTCCAGTTGCCCACAATAGGCAACTTTAGATTAATTTTTGGGGTTTTTTCTGTATTCGTAATCGTTACTTATGTTTTTTGGGTCGCTCAGCACGAATATGATATCGGTTTTTACCGCATTTTGTCCAATTGCCCACAATAGGTAACTTTAGCTTAATTTTTGGGGTTTATTCTGTATTCGCAAATGTTACTTATGTTTTTTGGGTCGCTGAGCACGAATATGATATCAGTTTTTACCTTATATTGTCCAGTTGCCCACATTAGGCAACTTTAGATTAATTTTTGGGTTTTTTTTGTATTCGTAATCGTTACTTATGTTTTTTGGGCCGCTGATCACGGATATGATATCGATTTTTACCGGATATAATTCATATGCCCACAATAGGCAACCTTAAAGTAATTTTTGGAATTTTTTTAAAATTCGCAAATGTTCGCAAGTCCATATTCTTTTTAATGAAGTAATAAATGGGGGCAACAAAATAAATTGTCCATGTAAACGTGATAATTTTGCGATAGACAAAAAATACAAGTAACTGTAAAACTGCGGGCATCTGAATCATTTTTAGTAAAAACAGCTTCCATTTTCGTGTTCACTGACCCAATAAACATGAGTAACAATTTTGAATTTTAAAAAATTCCAAAAATTACTTTAAGGTTGCCTATTGTGGGCATATGAATCATTTATTTATTTAGAATTTGTTAGGTGCAGGCGTGGCCAATGCGCAACAATTTACAAAAGTTTACAATATATAATTTTTGTACATAGTGCAATCATATCCGGTAAAAACCGATATCATATCCGTGCTAAGTAACCCAAAAAACATAAGTAACATTTGCGAATACAGAAAAAACCCCAAAAATTAACCTAAAGTTGCCAAATGTGGGCAACTGGACAATATATGGTAAAAACTAATATCATATTCGTGCTCAGCGACCCAAAAAACATAAGTAACGATTACGAATACAGAAAAAACCCCAAAAATTAAGCTAAAGTTGCCTATTGTGGGAAATTGGACAAAATGCGGTAAAAACCGATATCATATTCATTTTCAGCGACCCAAAAAACATAAAAACCCGTTGGGAAATTCCAGTTCCCTATTAAGGATAAAATTAGGCTACGAAATCTGTCTGCAAGTTTGGTCTATCTATGATAATCATAAAATCAGCCGCCATTTTGGGTCTAAACGCAACAAAAAAATTTTTTTGACCATAAGGATTTTTTGTTTAGGTCCCATTCAAAAAAGCGTTCAAAAATGTCAGTTTTTTTGATAAATATGGCTAAAATTCATGCAAGGGCTAAATTTTTTTAATATCCGACTCCGGATTTGAAATCTACAACCTCAAAAACATAAGACCAGGTATTCTAAAATGAAATTTTTTAATTTTTTTGCTAAAAATTATGCAGCTAAAATAATTAAAAAATATCAGTCAATCTTGACATTAATGGGTTAATATTTAATATATTGTTTATTAAAATTAATATTGTTAACATTTAATTCAACTGTGGTAAAAATTTTATTGTCAGACATTTTCCAATTATCTGCAGTAAGTATTGGGATATAATTGCAATAATTACTTAGCAATTTTCTTTTGGAACTCCTTTCCAATATTGTGTCCTTAAATTTAATTCTAATTACTACTTAGGTAATCAAAAGAAAAAATTAATATTTTTAACTAATTAAATATTGATATATTCAATTTTTTGTTAAGATGTGTACAATAATTAACAAATATTTAACAAATATATAAGTAATTTTTCATTTTTTAAGGAATCTTTTATTAAAAAATATATTAATATTTACTGTAATTATAAATTATAAAATAATTATTTTTATTTTATATTTTATTTTACTAATTAATATATTTTTATCTTCACTCAGACTTCTCATTATTTATAATGACTTACTAGTTTATTATTATATCTGTCACGTAATGGTTAAATAAGGCCCAGGTTATCCCCCAAAATTAATTTTAAACTTGACCTATATTTATAAGTAACAAATATAATATTTTATTTTTTCTTATCTTCTTTAAAAGTTGTTTATCTTGAAATATTATTATTTTTCTTGATCTTCATATAGTTTTGTTAAATTATTGATAAAAAAAATTTGATTTTTAGCTTGAAATGGATTAATAATGCTTAATGTATACTCAAAATAAATAGCTGCTTCGTAATGAGTGATAATGAAGATAAATGTCTGTAAAAATGTTACTGAATGCTCTAAAACAGCGTTGGAAAAAGTAAAACAGAAGTTATACTTACTTTCTAGAAGGAAATAAAGGATGGTTAGAAAAAAATATAATTACTTTTCCACATCCATTAGATTATTCTGATGATAAATTACTTATAGGAAAACCGCCATCAAAAAAAGAATAATAAAAATGGAAAAAAAACTTGTACTTGAACTCAGTAGCAGGAGCTAATATCGCCTTAATAAGTTGTATAAAGAATCTAATTCAAGCACTTAGGTAGATTGTTATTTCGCGGTTATGAAAAGCAGCAGGAAAACGTAGATGATTATTTGGTATTAATAGATATTTGCTTGTAACTCACAAAATACCGCAAAATTATATCGAGAAAATAACTTAAATCATGTGCAAGTAGGAACTATATCTCCGGAAAAACCTCTTGCTCATATACTAGACTGTAAATTGTCAAAAAATACGTATCAGCAAAGATAGACGCGGAATAGAAAAATTGAAAACCAGTTTTGCGCCTACACTCTTACTCCTTAAATTTTATATTTTGCATTTTCTCAGTGAATTCACTAATTTTTATTTTAGATTCGTATGTAGCGATTAAAAAAACGAATACTCTAATAAAAATTTACTAAACTTAAATTTTTTTACAACTCTGCATTTTTTAATAAACTAAAATTTAAATTTTCGAAAATTTTGCATTTCTAGAAGGTATTTGTCAATTTTAACCTTAGATTCATGATCAGCTATCCAAAAAAAATGCAAAAAATTCAGTTAACTAAATTAAAAATAATAATTTAATTTTCTTCAATTCTTGGACAAAAATTGGAATCCTAGGAAAATCGATAGGAATAACCTCTAAAATATAAACTAAACTGTTAGAACTAACTTTGACAAAACAAAATTTTAATTATTTATTCTTACAAAATTAAGCATTTAAAAACCTTGAGAATTCATGATTCACCCAAAGGATTTAGTTTCACTCTTAAAGTTTTGATTCTTAAATAGATTGCGTTTTAACAGAAACTTAAAAATACATATAAATATTTTATAATGAATGTATTTTGTTTATAAGTATTTTGATTTTGGAACTAAATTAATCCAGAATTAAAGGTTAAAAAAAAACTTAATTCACATTTTTAATAATTAAGTCAGTATATATAATATGTAGAAAAGCGACAAATACGGGCTAATAGAAGCTTGTAAATATCAAATGGTATCTTTGCGATTTTCACACTTTGATTCTCTAAATTTAAAGTATATAGGGTTTTTTTTGGTCACTTATTAATTAATTTGGGAAATTTTTTAGGAAATATTATTATTTTAATTAAATGATTCATCAGTGACCCAAAACTCCCTTATTGTCCAAATTCAGACACTTAGAGTAAGAAAACAGCAATGATACTTATTTTAAGGTTTTTTTTGTTAATTAAAGGGTAAAATATTTTTACTTCATATAAAATTTCCCAAAACTTAATAAACCCTTATCATTCTAATTTAGACATTCAAAGCGAAAAAATAATAAAAACACTCCTTTTTTGCTATCTTAAGGGTAAAATATAAATTTTTAATGGATTAAAGAGCGTGACCTATAGTGTATGTTTCGTACTGAAGTGAAGAAATCCGTGATTTGGCCAAACCGCGCATAGTAGACTAATGAAAGTTTCGATCGCCTACTTCCTTAAATTTTTAGTGAAATCGACGAAAATTATAACTGTTGTCTACTACACGGATAGCCTTTAGGAAAGCAGACGAATTGTCTACTTCATTGATATCAACTCAGTGGAGTAAACTAATTTATTGACAAATCGAATACACATAAATGTATTTTATGATTATAACGAACAAAGCCATAGGCATAGAAATACTGACAATTTCTTGTTCAATATTATTTCTAACCATTAATTAAAATGGATTTTAAATTAAATATTTTAAATAAATTTAAAATTATTTTTTCAAGAATAAAAAATGCGTCCTCCACCGAGAATCGAACTCGAGTGTATGGATTGCTAGTCCATTGTGCTAACAACTACACCATGGAAGACACCGAATTGAACTATAATAATTCAACAATTGATAAATGACTTGTCTAGAAATGACTTGTCTACTTTCAAGAATGAGAAATATGTCTTCCAAGAGAGTTTAATTTGGTGTCTTCCATGGTGTAGTGGTTAGCACAATGAACTAGCAATCCAGAGACTCGAGTTCGATTCTCGGTGGAGGACGTATTTTTTATTCTTGAAAAAATAATTTAAAATCCATTTAAATAATGGTTAGAAATAATATTGAACAAGAAATTGTCAGTATTTCTATGCCTATGGCTTTGTTCGTTATAATCATAAAACACATTTATGTGTATTCGATTTGTCAAATTTGAAATTTGCCGCGAACATAAAGGTAACTATGTTATCTTCTATCAATAATTAAAAATAATTCGACAATTGATAAATGACTTGTCTACTTTCAAGAATGAGAAATATGTCTTCCAAGAGAGTTTGATTCGGTGTCTTCCGAAGCCACGACCTGGATCGCCTCTAGGGATACCGTCTGGTATGCGCAGGCGATCCTCAGTGCCGCTTGCCTCTGTACAGACGATATTTTATGTCTGTACTTGGCAGTTTCCGTGGTCTTCGCCCATACTTCTGATCCGTAGAGCAGGACAGAGTTGACGACTGACATCAGGAGCCTTCGCTTTCCTGGTTTGGGTCCCCCGATGTTGGCCATGAGCTTTGACAGGGAGGATGCGACCGACGCTGCTTGTTATCAAGCTGAACTCCCAGGTATTTCACCGATGTTCTGGTTCGGATCGTGTGAGGGTTTCCGCCGTCGTCGATAATTACTTCGAAATCGGTGGGAACCCTTCGACGGGTCAGCAATACGATCTCCGTTTTTGCGATCGCAAGCTGGAGCCCGTGCTCGCCCATCCAGAGGTTGATCCGTCTCATGACTAGATTCAACCTCTCCTGGGTCACTTCAATGTCCCTGCCCGTTATGGTCAGGGCCACATCGTCGGCGTACCCGATCAGGGAAAATCCTTCCGGGAGGTGGACGCGCAACAAGCCATCGTAAAAGACATTCCACAGGTCCGGTCCGAGAACCGAACCTTGCGCGATGCCTGCACTTAACACCCTTTCACGCCTGCCATCGAGCGTGTCGTAGAGCAGTCTCCGGTCCCGCAGGTAGTCCTTTAGTACGTTACCCAGATACCTAGGTATCTGGAAATCGTACTCGAGAGACCGGATCATGTCATCCCACCTGGCCGAGTTAAAAGCGTTTTTGACGTCCAGCGTTACCAGCGCCGGATGGCGTCTATCGTGGAACGCCCTTCACGAAAACCATGCTGCTCCTCGGAGAGACCACCGCCCTCCTCGATTGCCTTTCTGAGCCTTGCCCGGAGCATGCTCTCCATCACCTTACCAATAGTATTTAACATACACAAAGGTCTGTAAGACGATGGAGAGTCCGGGGCTCCCCCCTTGCCCTTGTTCAAGAGCACGAGACGTGCCACCTTTCACTGCTTTGGAAACACTCCCGCCATCAAACACGCATTGAACATGCTTAACAGGATACCAGGGACCACTTTGACCGCTCTTTTGAGCACTTCCGCTGGTATCCCATCCGGCCCCGGCGCCTTGCCATTTTTCATGGCCTTTATGGCCTTGTCCATCTCGCCTTTGCTGAACAGCGGCACTTCCTCCCTGGGTATCACCTCAACCGGTTTTTCCCGGATGGGCCTTTCAGGGAAGAGAGCATTGACGATCCGTTCGGTCGACACCGCGTCCATCATGTTGTCAGACCCCCGGTTCAACTTGCCCATTACGACTTTGTAGCCTAGGCCCCAGGGATCCTTATTTACATCTTCCCGTAATGCACGCAGACATCGAGCCTTGCTTTGGCGGATGGCCTTGGCCAGCCGGTGTTTGGCATCCTTGTGTTCCTGCGAAAGCAAAGCAGCCTCAGGTCTGTCCCGTGCTCTTTGCGCCCTTCGTCGCGTCCTATGGCATTCCTTTCGGAGCTCAGCTATTTCGGGATTCCACCAGTACACTGGCTTTCTCCCTTTCCAGGGCCTGCGGCGAGGCATCGAGGCATCACAAGCCCCACGTAATAGAGACGTTACTTTCTTAACTAAGATTTCAGCCTCGTGGGGACTTGTAGCCCCTCCATGCCAAGCGGGGATGGACGCTGACTCGATTCGAAGATACTCCTCGAATCTGTCTTCGTCCATCCTTGAGACGTTCCAGCCCAGAGGACGCCTCCTGTACGGAGGACGTTGTGAGGCTCCTTCCAATACCCGGAAGGCGATGTAATGGTGATCACTACCATTGTATTGATCATCCATCACCCTCCAGTCGCCTATTTTCCCAGACGCAGCTTCTGTAGAGAAGGTTATGTCCGGGATAGAGGCACCCCACCCTGCCCTCTCGTAGGTGGGCTTGTTGCCTCTATTCTGGACCACTAGTTTGCATCTAGTGGCCATTTCGAGCACCATTCGTCCCCTGGGGTTGGTCGTTGGCATGCCCCATTCCAAGGCCCTGGCGTTGAAGTCTCCATCAAGGATGACGCTACCAGTCGCCGTTCGGACCGTGCTCTCAATGCTGGCCAACTTTGTAGCCAGCTCTTGCGAGCTATCGTTTGGGGACAAATAACATCTTATATAAGTTATCTCCCCACACTTGGCCCAAACGTGGCAATTTCCTTGCCCTTTTTGAGTAAGGGACGTTTGGGCTCTACCTCGAAGCCATATGGCGCAGCAGTCGGTGTCATCGGAAATCCAGTACTTGTGGTTCATGTTGTAAGATTGCTCGCTTAGTAAGAGGATGTTTGAATCCTCTTCGCGAGCAATCTGATCCAACAATGCACCAGCTTCCCGAGCGTGTCTCATGTTTCCTTGGAGAACCTGAATCATTTCCGATGACACCTGTTTCTCGCCACAGCCAGAGCCTCCCGGTAACTGGGGCAGTTTCCCTGTCCAGGATAGTGCTCCGTGGAGCACTTATCCTTTTTGGTCTTGCAGAGGAAGCACTCGGGCTTTTCCTTGCTGCACTCTGTTCTCTAATGGCCATCTTCGCCGCACTTGAGACACGCCTTACTTCTGTCTAGGCCTTTGCAGACATACTGGCTATGGCCATAGCCCAGACATTTGTAGCAACGCCTTACGTCTGCACGAAGGCGCACTCTACTCGGCGCCCAGCCAATCTGGATTTTGTCCTTTTTAGCCAGGCGTAGAGCGTCTGCTTCCAGGAGGTCAACAACGGCCATATGGCTGGTTGTCCCTTTCGTTTTGAAAATGATGACTTCAAGTAGGTCACCATTTTCCATGCCAATAGCCTTGGCAACGGCCTCCTGTATCTCCATCTCCTTCGTGACTCCATCCAAGTCTCGAACTTCAAGCTTGAGCATTGGAATCAGATCACGATTCAGGGCCCGTTACCGACTCCACTGCATCTCTCAGCTTTTGGCGGTCCTCAATGGCCTCCAACTCAATGAGAACACTGCCATTTTGAGTTTTTCTGATGCGGTGGACCTTCGTGCCAGATTCTTTGAGGTTAACGTTTCTCTTTAAATCGAGAAGCGTTTCCTCGTAAGTTTTACCCGCCGCTGGGGTAATCTGGAAGGCTTCTTCCTTTTTCTAAACCTGCGCCTTCCCATCTTGGAAGGAACTTTATCCTTATCAGCAGGTTCCTTTGCCTGTTGGGTCTTCTTGGCTCTGGGTTTATTCTTCCCTTTCCCCATAGTCTGCCAGTTTTCTGGTAGCTTCGGGGGTTGCGACTGCCTTTGTTGCTCTTTTCCGTCAGCCACTTGCGTTAGCTTAGTTGGCTGATCCGTCTTTTCGGGAGGGTTATTTCCCTGCTTAAGCTGCAGCCTTTTAAGTTTCTTCTGCTGCTTCTTTTCCTTTGTGGATCTATGCCTAGGGGCGCCCCTATCTCCATTGCTACAATTTTTAATTAATATGAACATTCCTTATTATCATTGTCATTTACATTTTTTTTTTAAATTTTATTTATTATTAAGGCATGAAAATTCTATATGATATCAAGAATTTCATGGAATTTCTGACTTAAGACATTTGCAACTATTAGTGCCGCATAATTTTTTGGCTGATTTACAGTTACGTTTGCGGAAGCTTTGTCCACCAATCATACATTGTTGAATAGTAGCTTCACGTAAAGGAATTAAAATATCTTAGCATTTTGGCAATTTAAATAAGCTTTCCCGTCTTGGAACATCTGGTCTCATCGAGCCGAATTATAGCGTTTTTTGTGCGGAACATGTTTCGATAAATAATATTTTTAATATATTTTTTGTAACAAGCCAATTTTTCAAAAAAAATTTTGTGTTTTTTACATGTTGCGCACGTGCAAAATTTTTTTCGTGCATTAAATTTTTTTTTTTTTTGAAAATTTTTCTCACTTTTTTTTTGTGGAGCGAACAAACATTAATAAAACAACAAAAAATTACTTTTTTCGTCGTTCAGTGCATCAGTGAAAGTTTTTTTAAAAAAAAAAAGGTCTTTGTTTTTTAAAACAAACATAAAATTTTTTGTTGTGCCGGTCGTCGTCTATCGTTTTTCTACATAGTCAAAACGGCATCAAGTTCATATATTTTTTAAACGTGTTATAAAAAAAAAAAAAAAAAAAGTGTCGTTTTCTACACAGTCGAAACTAATATTGAAAATTTTAACCTAGCATAATTTTCTTTTTTCGTCGTCTGTCGGCTGCAAAGCTAGTTTTAGAAAATTTTAACCTGGCAAAATTTTCTTTTGTCTGCAAAACTAGTATCAGAAAATTTTAATCTTGCAAAATTTTCTTTCGTCTGTAAAACTAGTATTAGAAAATTTTAACCTGGCAAAATTTCCTTTTTTCGTCGTCTGTCGTCCTCAAAACTAGTATTCTTCAAAAGAAAATTCAAATTGTCATTTTGGATGGGCGGCATAGAAAAAAACATCATTGTTCAGCCATATTTACGCCTTTTATTTTCAATCGTCATCGTCATAGCGCTTCGATTATATTCGACTATCTTCGCTGCTCCTCGTAGTCAACATTGCGTACAGTACACTGCATGGTTTTCTTCGTCTACTGTCCCAAGTAAACAAAGTCAACATGTTTATCAGCTGTGTCAACAATAGTATTCGTTCGTCTGTCGTGAAATTCGTCGTCTGCCGTCAGCTGATGTATCTTAAGTTATGTTTACTTTCATTATTTTTCTCTATTTATTTATAAAAATTCATATAGGTTTATTGCCTTAAATTAATTAATTATTTATTTTTTATTACTTACTCTCTCAATTGATCATTCCTTTAAATAATTAAGTCTCATTTTTAATTATTTAAACCTGGCATATTTTTCATTGATCAATACTTTAATAATTTTAAACTTAGCCTTTTTCTCTAAATTGATCAATACTTTTAAATAATTAGGTCTAAATTTTAATTATTTAAGCTTAGCGTTTTCTCATTTGTCAAATAATATAAATAAATAATTTAATTAAATCTTTGTTTATAAATAAATACTTTGTTTTTTATGTCTACAATTTAATTCTCTAACTTTTGTAAATTTTTCATTGATCAATACTTTAAATAATTAAGTCTCAATTTTAATTATTTAAACTTAGCCTTTTTTCTCTAAATTGATCAATACTTTGGGCCAAATAATTAAGTCTAAATTTTAATTATTTAACTTTAGTATATTTTTCAATTGATCAAACTTTCAAATAAATTATTAATTATCTAATCTTAGCAAAATTTTCTATTGATCAATTAATAAATTTTATATCATAAAATTAAATTTTTTTTGCATGATAAATTATCACATATATTTTTTCATTTTATGTAAAGTAAACAGATAGGGTTTAAATAGTTTATGAGAGTCCTCCTGTTTATTTATAGAATTAGATTGCATGTTAATATGTAATCTTTCACTGATTCTTCTTTTATGATAAGATGGTTCATGGTATCTTGAAATTTAGCCAATCAAAGTTGTGTTTAGTGCTTTTATGATGTTTTATAATTACTGGGTCATCCTCATTTATAGTATATAATGAAACATCATTGGATGCATTGTTGTCAGGGGCTTTGGATTTGGATCTAGTCAACATGTTGTGTGAATTGCCTTGTTTGCGTTTTATATCCAATTCTATCAATTTTTCAACCCCACTTTGATGTTCATCAATTCTTACAAGGCATTGTCTTTTGGTTTCACCAACATACGATGCAGTGCAATCACATGAGTGAACTGTAAACGGGGATGGTAACTATTAAATATTTGTAGCATACTCTCAATTTTATTGTTTGGGATGCAAGTGATGATGTCATCAATATATCTATAGAAAAATGTGGGTGTAAAATCCACATTTTTCTAATGTTAGTTTAGATGCAACATCATTGTTTACCAACGTACCTTTTGATTTGGTAAAATCTGTTATTGAAAGAAGATATGCTCAAATCACAAAACACACCAACATACCTTTATCTGAATTTTTTCATGCAATAGATTTCTTAAATAATAACACATTTTTACAATTTAATAATCGATATTACAAACAGATTTATGGTAGCCCGATGGGGTCCTCAGTCTCTTCCATATTTGCTGACATAGTGTTGGATGATCTTGAAATTGATTGTCTTAGTAAGTTGGATTTCACACCCACATTTTTCTATAGATATGTTGATGACATCATCACTTGCATCCCAAACAATAAAATTGAGAGTATGCTACAAATATTTAATAGTTACCATCCCCGTTTACAGTTCACTCATGAAATTGAAATTAATAATACTATAAACTTTTTGGCTGTTAGTATTCACAGAAATAATGGTCAACTTACTTACAATTGGTATAGGAAACCAACCTTCTCTGGACGTTTTTTAAATTTTAATTCCAACCATACAAAATACCACAAAATTGGTATGGTCTACACTTTAATTGATAAGGCCATTTTATTATCTGACCCTATCCATCATCAAGAGAATGTTAACATTGTCAAACAGTATTTAGCACAAAACAACTATCCCATAAAGTTTATAAATTATTATGTCAAAAAAAGATTGGATCATATTAAGTATAGAATTGATAATAGTATCAGCAATAACAATGTTATTGATATTGAAAGGAATGTTTTATTAAAAAAACTAAAAGTCAGCATTCCATTTGTTCCTGGTTTTATTCAAAGTATTCAAAGAATTCTAAAAATACACAACATCATCGCTATACCTAGAATTCCAAACAATTTAAATAACGTTGTGGTCAAAGCCAAAGACAAATTAAACAAAGGTGATCATCCTAAAGTTGTATATAAAATAGAATGTAATGATTGCACTGCATCGTATGTTGGTGAAACCAAAAGACAATGCCTTGTAAGAATTGATGAACATCAAAGTGGGGTTGAAAAATTGATAGAATTGGATATAAAACGCAAACAAGGCAATTCACACAACATGTTGACTAGATCCAAATCCAAAGCCCCTGACAACAATGCATCCAATGATGTTTCATTATATACTATAAATGAGGATGACCTAGTAATTATAAAACATCATAAAAGCACTAAACACAACTTTGATTGGCAAAATTTCAAGATACCATGAACCATCTTATCATAAAAGAAGAATTAGTGAAAGATTACATATTAACATGCAATCTAATTCTATAAATAAACAGGAGGACTCTCATAAACTATTTAAACCCTATCTGTTTACTTTACATAAAATGAAAAAATATATGTGATAATTTATCATGCATTAATGTTAAAATTCATTCTTTTAAAATAATGTATCAGTGTTTATGTTTTTGTTTATTTACATACCATAGTGACAGTCATCTGTTTTATCTACATAAATTAAAATTTAGATTATATACATTTCATTAACAGAGGGCATAAATAGTATCTAATTTACATAAATTTACATTTTTTCAAATCAGAGCGTTTTTACTTCTGCTGTTGTTTACACAAATAACAATAATTTCAACATGTATAAACACATATATATTTTTTTCATAGTTTTTTTCATAGTTTTTTCTAAATTTTTTACTATTTTTTCTCAATGGATATTATTTTTATAAATAGTAATTTATTCGTATGTTAAAAAATTATTATGTTTTAAAATTGTTATCATATATTTTTAATTTATTTATATAATTTAAATTTTTAGGTTATATTACATGTTCTTTGACTAATACATTTTTTGTATTTTTATGTATCAAACTTTAATTATTTTGTAAGTATTAATTTTAAGTTTGCAATTACTTATTTTATACTTTTTGTATACATATGTTGCTATTTGACACTATTATTTTTAGTATTGAAAAGGAAGCTATGTGCTTCGAAACGTCTAAATTTTGAAAAAAGGTATATCACTGCTCTCACGAATCTAGGTTATTTATATTTTTAACTGCTGGACAAATATGACTTATTTAGATAATTTTCGTTTTTCGTCAAATTTAATGTTTATGTTTAATTCTCAATGTTAGCTTTAATACAAAACTAGTCAAAATTAGTCTTTTAGTAAATTATAAATTTATTAATATAACTCATGTAAATTTTTCTATTTCTCTCATTCTCTTATTTGGGCTTCGCCTTTATTTGTAATATTATTTATTTTTTCTAATTTTAGTTCCATCAAATTTAACATGGTGGGTGGCATAATTTTTCATAGTAATCAAATAAGGTGGGTGGCGTAATTGATTTTAGTACCAGTCTTATCGGTTTTCTTTTTTCTTTGTCGGGGTAGAAACATAGAATAATGTATTCTTTATTTAACAATGTAACAATATTTTAGTCTTATAACTTAATTATTTTTCAGTACGTTTTTTACATTTCTCATTTACTTTTTTGAGACCATTTTCTTTAAGGTTGTTTTTGCTTAGAATCGTGTGAGCATTGTCTCTTTAATTAACTATTAATTTTTAAATAGTATGCTTTACATATGTTGATCTAGGCGAGGCAATGTTTCTGTTAGATTTTTTAATTATCATAATTTTGATTGGAGGTCTCAATGGATTGTCAGATCAGCTGATCTGGTGGCTGGTACTGAAGATTGTAATTTATTGTCAAAGATTGTAATTTATTGTCAAAGATTGTAATTTAATGTCAAAAATTGTACTTTATTGTCAAAAGATGGTAACTCATTGTCAAAGATTGTATACTATTGTCAAAATTGTATTTTATTGTCAAAAGATTCTATTTTTTATATTGTCAAAATTATTCATTTTATAATCATTTTATAATCAAAATTACTGTATATTATTATTAAAAACTAATTATATTTTATTGTTAATTTATTTTAAAAACTAAATCTTTATTTTTTTTATAAACTTTGTATTAACTTTTATAAACTTATTTTTATAAGCTTTTGTTTTAACATTCTACTTCGTAGAATGAATGGGTGGGATGTCTCGGTATACGTAATATACGTTATTGTATTGTACGCGTTCTTATATGTATAAAATGTATCTTATTTATACTGCGCATGAGCGCCTCTTTTGTGTAACCACGGCGAATGCCAGTTCGATCTCCGACACCGCCATGAACACATACTGCAAATATATACTATATTAACAATAATGACTGACGCATTAAATATTTAATTTAAACCTCAAATCCATCCCATCTTGGAACAAAGGGAATAAAAAATAATTTTTTTTTAATATTTATCTTGGGGCAGTATTATACTCCCAGGGGTAAAATATCCTTGGGGAGCGAATAATTTGGGGATGCAATACGAATAGCATCCCCTCCGTTAAAGAATACTTTTGTGATAAAAAGCTGTTGATGAAAGCTGATTCAGAGGAGAAAACATGTAAGCAGGTATGCATAGTAAGCATAGTTAATAAATTAACTCAAAAGGGTGAAGTGCCCCCCCCCTGGGGTTGGATTGTATTTCAGGTAGTAAATGGAATTATGACAATTAAAATGGAGCAACAGTAGAAAAAATTACTTCAGTGACTAGAAAATTTAGCTTACACGAAAATTAAACTTTAAGGTGTCAAATGGGCTTCCTTGGGGTAAAAATATGATCTAGGTAGTAAACAGAGTTTTGCCATTAAAAGTGGCCTTATGGCCGAAAAATATGATCCGATGGCAAAATTTAGCCTAGGTGAAAATTTATCTTTGGGGGATGGGGGCAAATGGGCTTCCTTTGTATCAAAATTGTAATCTGTGGTGAACAAAGTTTTGCTTTTAAAAATGAATTGATGACTAGCAAAGTATGATTCAGTGACCAGAGAATTTAGTTTGCATGAAAATTGAACTTTAAGGGGTGAAATGGGTCCTCCTGGGTAATATTCTAATCCAGTGTAACGTCCTCAGCCGCTCAGAAATTTTTCCCCGTGTAGCGCAAGGCTTAGTGCCCTATAAAATTTTTCAGTGTATATAAATTCAAAATTTTTCAGATATTTTCTTTCACTGAGGAAATTTATGGGCACAACGGGAAACACTTTTCTAGATTGTGGAATAAAACTTAAATTTTCAATTGCGAGAATAACGATTCCATATTGGGTAATATGAAGCAACTAGAAAAGTTCAAGCAAGGTTTTGATTTTCACTTGCGAGTTTTTTTGTCATTTGAAAATTCTAAAATGGCAAAGAAAGCTCAAGGGAGAAACATTGAACCTTGATAAAATTAAGTTAAAGCCTAGGTTCAGGATTTGATTCATAAAATTTTAATATGTGACAAGAGAATTAAATTTTGAAAGGGCTTAATATTTTATAACTAAGTTATATCATTAAGTTTTGACTTTTCAAATTATTCGAAAAGAGATTTTTCATGAAGAAAATTTCATGGAAGGTCAAGTTTTTAATTTCATAAATTTTAAGTCTTAATTCCATGAATAAATTACTTTAAAGAAACCTATAATTAGCTTAAAAGAGAAAAAGGGTTTTAAGGTAATTTTTCATGGGAAAATAAAATTAGGTCAAGGATTTACGTAAAAACAATGGGTCAGATAAATGGAATTTTTCCATTCCATAAAAACAAACTTTATGTGAAACCCATCGTTTTGAAATATCACGTTCATTACACGCGTTGATAAGAAAACAACGTATGATCTATGCGTGTGATGAATAGACAAAATATTCCCCTCTTAGGCAAACTCTGGGACTAGATATCATGATAAACCCGCAACCCACTCCTGATTTTTATCAAGAGGGGAGCGCGGTGTTATCAGGATTTGAAGTGCTTAAATACCCATGTTTTTGCCTAGGAAGGGCATTCTAGATCAACCACCATCCAAGTACAATTGTAAATCGTTGAACTTAATTTTAATTTTAATTTTTATAAAAAAATAAACTCAGTGTTAGAAATTATTTTTCTCACTTAACTTAAATTATAGAAAAGTTTAAGTTATAAATAAACTAAAGTTTAAACATAATTTTTATTGTTCATTCAAATTCTTTAAATTTATCAGCTCATTCAACTTAAACAAAAGTAAGTACCATCTTATTATTATACTAGAAAGGTTAATTCAATCAAACATTTTGAGTAACTTTTCTGAAATATTAGCTGGTTACAATCCCTAGAAGGCCTGGACAACCTTCTTAAAACAAAAATTTAATTGTATAATCAGCCAAAACTGATTGTTACACCAGGTAGTAAACCGAGTTTAGCCACTAAAAATGGAGTTACGATAGGAAATATGATCCAGTAGTGAATATACTAAATCTTGGTAAAAATAAATCTTTGGGGGGCCAAATTCGGGGTAAAAAATGTACTCTGTGGCGTAAACAGATGACAAAACTCTGCTTACAGCCTAAATTAGAATTTTCCGTGAAATGGCAATTTTCTCCCTTAAAGTTCAATTTTCATGCAAGCTGAATTATCTAGTAACTGAATAGATAATAATATTTGTATAGATGATAATATTTCTAAGAATATGAATGAAAGGGATTTCAAATGTTAGATTCCAAAATTTTTTTATTAACAAAAGAAAAAAAAATCTTAGTTTTCAATTAATTCAAAAATTAAAATAATAATCAAGCAAATGATGGCGTACTTTTGAGGTCAGCCCATTAATTCCTTATATTCTGCTTAAAAAACTTGGTTTATAATTTAAAACTTGTTTTAATTCTTATATGAGAATGAAAAATTATTAACTTTCAATAGAGCTCCAGAAATTTTCGATCAAGCAATTCACCATTTTAAATTGAATAAGATTGATTTTCATTTTCTGCTAAGGTAGAATCAATTAATTTAAGTATAAAAAAATGGACTGTAATTTTATTACTTTTAGTATAAAGATTGTTAATGAATTTTGAACATTCACCAGCAGTACTTTTGAATCTCATACTTAAATGTAATTCTGCTGATCAACTTTTATTATAATGTAAAATATTTTTTATTTCTCATAAGAGAATAAAAATTTATTAAATCAGGATATTATTTTTCTGACCTACGTTAATTTATAGGATATATATTAATTTTGAGACATTAACTTGAAATTTCAAGCAATTCAAGTAAGTTCTTGAATTTTCAGGCAAAGCAGCCTGACCATATTTAAAAATTGAAGACTTTCAATAAAAATTAAAACTTTTAGCTGATTGATTTTAATTTGCTAAAAACAAATAGTCAATTAATTTAATAAAGAAAAAATTTTAATGAAACTGTATCACTTTTAATATAGATTTTTAATGAATTAGAAACAAACACCATGTTATGCAATAACTAACAAAAAAATAATAAATAATTAATAATAATTTATAAACAATTAATAATAAATAATAAACAATTACCTAAGATAATATTTATAAATAAAATATGTAAATACTATTTAAGCTTATTAATCAAATAGGAAATGTTTTAGATTAAGAAATAATAACATAAAATTAGGAAATAATAATATAAATTAGGAAAATATAGTTTACTATTACGTAAACTATAACATAAAATTAAGTAATAATTAAGTAATTAACAAATAATAATATTTATATTTTGAATATTTAAAATAACTTAAATAAAGAATCATTAGTATATAAGAACATAAAAATTGTAAGACAGGTAGTCAGTGAAGATAAATCTCGCGACGTGTACCTTAAATCGCTATTTTAATAAATTTTAGTTAACATAAAATCTTTGTGTGTTTATTTCAAGGTCCCTAGCTTCCAGACAAAACATGAGTAAGTACTTAATATAATTTTTATTATAAAGCTTAGGTCAGCATTCTTATTTTATCGGAGTTTCATTCATAAGTTCATTACTCTTACTTTACATTGTAAAATATAAATATGCGTATTCTGCATTATTTAAATATATTTTATTAAGTATAATAATTAAAAATTATATAATTATTTAACGTTATGATGAACATAACAACCAACAGTACTTTTGAGTTTATTCCATTCCTTAAATTCTGCTTAAAAGGCTTGGATTGTAATTTAAAAATTGTTTTAATTCTGACATGAATTATATTAATTTTATTTTGCTACAAACAAAGAGTTCATTAGTAACATATAAGAAAAATTTTTCACTGTGAATGTGTCACTTTTAAATTAATAACTTTAAATTAAGCTCTAGAATTTTTTTTTTCTTTTTGGACGTAGTACCTAATTTATTTCTATGAAAGTACTAGTTTTAGAAAGTTTGTTTATAGTCATTTTTTGGATCTGACACCGAATTTTTTAAAAAATTTTTTCTTAAAATAAAAAAAAAAAAACAAAAAAATTAAAAAACCTGCAATATTTTTTTTTTTTTGTGTAATACTTCCATAAAAGTACTATATTGAATAATTATTATCCAATGAATTACGTTAGATTTTATTTTGAAAAAAATAGATTTAGTTGAATTCAATACATAAATTTTCTTTTAACTTTTAAAAGTTAATAGAAATGAATGTATGATTGCATGGTTGTAATCGGTGATGTCTGTGGCATATTGAAGTATTTAGCTCATTGTTTGAGGAACCTTAGTGCCAACTAGTTGGCAGGGTATTTTTTTTCTGATAAAGTACTATTATCTAAAGTAAGATTTTTACTCGATATCTCGATTCGTATACTGAATTTTTTTTTAAATTTTTTTCTAAAAATTTTTTGTATAAAAAAATAAAAAAAATGAAAAAAATATTTATTGCACAAAACTAAGGATCAACCAGAGGTAAATTGACTAAAAGGTGACACATGCGTATTTTTCATAAGTAGTATTTTGTAGATGTTACAAAAGTAGTTTTGTAGATGTTGATGTTACAAAAATAAATCCTACATGCGTCAGTGGTAAGCCAATTTAGTTTTTTCCTAAAAAGTGACACATGCGTAACCCTACTGATGCCAAAGATGTAAAGAAGATCAGTAATTAGTACCTCATAGTTTTTTGTTATATTGACAATTCCATTTAAAAAGTTTTTTTTAAAGTTGGCAAAGTATGTTTTTAGATATTTAGTAAATTAAATTGATTCAGCTTCAGAAAAATCAAATTTAATTTGATGGCATCCTTTGCACCTCTCTGGATCCACAACTGACCTTAAAAAACTTAAGCCTAATCGCTTTGAATTATTGTCAACTTAATGACGCAAACATCTTATAATCAAAAGAAAAAATTGCACTTCCTTAATTAACTGCTAAAAATAGTAAACGTACTCTGTAATTTACAATTTTTAAAAATACAGCGAAAACGAAAAATTAACATACTGCAATCTTTCATTTCAAAATTACAAACCGTAAGTGAATTTATAATCTGTAAATATTAGCTATAAGCGTACTTTGTAAACGTTAAAACTACAAATTTTAATTTTTTATATTAGAAATTTCAAATTTTAGACGGGGAAAGAGAATGTGTTAAAATTAACGTATACGTTAAATTCTATAGAATTTGAAAAATAAATGCAAAGTAAAATTACCTCTGTTTTTTTATCTTGCTAGTGATTTAACAAGTTCTGGTCATAATCAGCTATTTAAAAATTCAATTAATACAATTAAAAGTACAGGAATCCCTCGTTATTCTCGGTAGTTAGATTTGATAAAAGTGTCGCAAATATCAAAACCACTATTATCGGGACCTTAGTCTTATGGGAAAATAGAGGCTAGGTTCTCATTAAGCATAAAAAACTCCATATAAACATAATATGTTTATTTGTATATTTATTGAATTTGTTTATATAAATATATATTAATACACAAGAGACAGAACGTACGTCATTATTAGGCGCTTATTCATAAGTGTCGGATGATGGGGTACATTCTGTCTCGTGTTTATTAATATTTTTTATACACTTTTAGCCTTGGAAAATATACAAAATGCGCCTGCACACTGGAAGAATTAAAATTTTCAAAGAAATTATCAGGGAGGCTAGACTTCGTCCATGGAACATATAATATAAGTACCTGCAATCTAGCGGTTATATGTGAATCGCAAAAACAGTGATTGGAAAAACTAGTATACGTTAAATATGTATGTAACTGTTGCTTATTCAAGAGAGAACATAATAGAGACATTACTTTGCAGTTTCGATAAGCAATAGTTATACGCACATTTTGTATAAATCGAGATACTAACACATACGCATGAAAGTACTTTAATAATTTTAGTTCTTCCAACATAGCATAGGTGCATACTATGATATCCCAGAGCTAAAGTGGATAAATATACATTATTTATACATTACAATAAAAATCATTTGATTCTTATAAAAATCTTTTAATTGAGATTGTTTCACTCTCTTAAGGGTGCCGTCTCGCAGTTTTGAGTACAAATAACGTTTTTTTTCTGATTAGTTTTCTCAAAAAGTTTATTGCATAATAAAAAGATTTTTTTACAGCGATTATATGCACTAATTTTTTTACATATAATGAGATGGTGCTGAAGTTGATGTCTAAAAAAAAAGTTCCGAATTGGCCCACATCATAACTCGGTTTAGAATCGTCCGAAATAAAAAAAAAAAACACCATAAAGTACATGAGTTTTTGCAAATCTTAGCCTAAAATCAATGAAAAATATTAAAAATTAAAAAAGTTATTAAGTAAATAGAAAAAAGTCGAAATTTGACGTTACTTTATCTTCAAAACGAAGGCCTACAGACCAAAATAAACTTCCGATCAGGTTCATTTTAGATGAAGATTCGTAGAATTTCATTACAAATTGATTAAAAAAAAAAATTTGAAATCGGACCAATAGTTTTTTTGTTATCGTGTGGGTCGTTTTCAAAGAGTTTGTTTCGAGAAAAACGCGTTTAAAGTTTCGAATCTTGTATTCTTGCATACTAATAATGTCACTTTTAAGCGCTGTTGTTTCTTTATTATTTGCGGGATTCATTTAAATTTTTTTTTCCATATTTTTGAATACTTTTTCAACACAAACCAATTAAAAAAAAAAATCGATTTTTAATTTCAAAACTGGGAGACGGCACCCTTAAGGAAATCATTGTATAAATACTCATAAGTTTCAATTGCTAATTCATAATTAATTATTTATTGCAACTTATGTTGCAATTTGAATGCGATTTATAATTTCCATCATCGTTTTTGCACTAAACGTTTTTTAAATTAATAACAGTTGATTGTAAACAACAATCATACATATTTTATAAATTTATATTTTTTAAGATTATTTTATTTTATTATAATTTATTTATATTTTAGTTCACAATTTGCCTATGCATCAGTATTTTTTCTGTGATATTTTAGTTTTTAACAATTTACACTTATTAATATTAAAAATATTCTAATAATATGACTTGTGGTAAGATAATATAAATGCAATTCAGTCTATTTTTATCATAATTTATTTTTAAAAAAATATATATTTTATGTTTATAGGATACATTTTAAATATCTACAAATTTATTTATTTATAAATTTTTGACAAAATATTGACCAAGAGAATCAATATTCTCTGTATGTAATCTAAATTGTAAACATTTGAGTAAGAAAAAATTTTTGAGTCCAAATTATTAAATTTCTTATTATATTTTTATTAAAAAATTCTTTATATTTTTTAGCTTGAAAAGGATCTTAATCGATCGAAACGTCGTTAAAAATAAAAATTTTTAAACATCTTTCACTCGTAAAAATCATTTTTACCAACTTTACCACATCTTATTAATACTTTACAACGAGTAATAACTTCTTATTAATTAATCAATAATTATGTTTTTTTTAAATAAATAAGTTTTTTATAGTTGTTCTCTTAATTTTGAATTATCTGGATTGTGAAAATATAAAAAAAGACTAGCTTAAATATGTTATTAGTATATAATATTTCAACAGATACGTGTGGTCAAAGTATCGAGTCTAGTATGTGAAACGTTCTGGGTTCGAATCCCAGAAATATTATTTTTTTTTTTTAATTTTTATTATGTTGGGTTATACGAGATATTATCAAAAAAAATAAGAAAAAAATGTTCCACAACCAATACGAAAGTTTCCTGGAGATTCTTTCAAAACCTGAAGCCATTTTGGGTTGTAAAAATGAAAATTTCAGCAAGAGAAATTTGTGCTAGTAAAATTCATAGCAATTGCACTTTCATATTTGATCCATTACGATTTCATCGTCTTATAAAACATAGCAATACAAAGTCTTTAATTGCCAGTATATGCTGTGATATGAAACAAGAGAAATATATGTTTAGAAAATGCATCAAATGCAAAAATTTTTAAAGTTAAAAATACATTATATGGTAAACAAAGTACTTGGTACCGTTCTTGGTTACAGAAAAGGTTAATAAATTCGGTGCAAAAGGTAAATTTTTTAATGTGCAGATTACATCAAAGAAAATTATGCATTGTACACTCAAAGAACTTGTAGATACTTTTAATGAGCTAAACTAAAGTTTTTTAAGCACTATTATACAATGTTTCATCAATTCCATTTAATAGAAAAGATTAAACGAAATTTGAAAAACGATGAAGCTTTAATTATTATCGATTTTTCTCAAAATTATGTATGTAAGTATGCTAAGGAAGTCTATGGTACCCATTTTGGAGGTTCAAAAAAACAAATTTCACTGAAGACAGGTGGATTTTATTACAGAACAAAGGAAAATAAACTTGTTTTTGAAAGCTGAGCTACTATTTCCGAAACTCTCAACCATGATGCACATGCAGTTTGGGCAAATCTTCAGCCTTTACTGTCTCATACGATTAAATGCATTCCAGGAATCCGTAAAGTACATTTTCAATCAGATGGCCCATCCACACAATATAAAAATAAAACCAATTTCTTCCTGATTAATCACTTTTGCCAACGTTTCCAATGGAATAGCTGTTCCTGGAACTATACCGCAGCAGGCCATAGAAAAAGTTGTGCTGATGGGATAGGTGGTTCAGTAAAAGAAATGTGCAATAATGCTGTTGCATGTGGAAAGGACGTTCTTGGAACAGCGGATATACAAAGCATTGTCAAAGAAAAGAAGAGTAAAATTAATGTATTTGTAATATCAGAGAATGATATAGCATCTATACCAAAGATTATTCCAGCCAAATTAAAACCAGTAGCTCAAACCAATCAAGTACATCAAATTGCATGGTCAAAAGAAAAAAAAATACTTTATATCTCACTATCTCACTACTATCTATATTATCAAAAATCTTCGAGAAAATCCTAATCAATCAACTCTCACAATACTTAACCCAACATAAAATCCTCGACTGTTTTTAATCTGGATTCCAAAAAATACACAGCACTCAAGCCTTATTAACGAACCTTGATGACGATATCTGCAGAGTTTATCACGATGGAAACCTCGCCATCTTATTAATGCTGGACCTATCATAGGCTTTTGATAGAGTTTCTCATGAACTCCTTCTGGCTAAATTAACAAGCATTGGTTTATCCAAAAACACAGTAGACTGGTTCACGAGTTACTTCTCAAATAGAATTCAATCGGTCATTGTAGGAGATAAACCCTCTTCGGCAGAATTAGTAAAAAGCTGTGTCCCACAAGGCTCAGTAATGGGCCCCTTACTTTTTCTCATCTACATGAATGATATTGACTCCCACATTTCTTACGCCAAACGATTACTCTTCGCCGATGATCTCCAAATCTATATTCAAATCCCAAAGAAAGACTACAATCTAGGCATCTCCGTCCTTCAAAGCGATCTAAAAAACATAGAACTCTGGGCCTCACAAAACAATTTCTACTTTAACAAAGAGAAAACCAAATTCATAATTTTTGGCAATAAAACACAGGATTTTTTCATTAACAATACTACCTTTTATTTTAGCGGCATTCATATTCCCATTTCTAAATCCGTAAAAAACCTTGGTCTATTCCTTGATTCAGATATGAGCTGGAACATCCAAATCAACCACATGATCAAATCCATAAACTATGTACTCTACAGATTAAGATATTTCAAAAATTTTATCTCCCCATTGCTCCGTAGGCGATTAGTCACTTCCCTAATTTTTCCCCTCTTCGACTATGGCGCCTTCCCATTGGGCAAGCTTCTAGGATATCAATACGATCGGCTTCAAAAACTCCAAAATGCTGCAGTCAGATACGTATCCAATATTAAATTCCCAAATAGGACCTCTCCTGCTAGACTGAAATTAGGCTGGGTTAACGTGAGGCTACGCCAAAAATACTTATGTGCAGTCCATTTATACAAATGTCCTGAACACCCAGCTACCCACATACCCGAAGGAAAAAATTAACATCTACATTCTTACAAGAAACCTTCGTCCTCATTTACGACCCCGTCTCTCAATCCCAACATCCAAAAGCCCCCAATACAACAATTCCTCTCTAGTCTATATGCTAAATTTTTGGAACACCTGAACATATCCGCCTTGCTTCCTCCTTAGACGGTTTTTAACAAAATATTTACCTTTATCTTTTACAACAAAATTCCTCCGCCCTCCCATCCTAAAAATTCTCTGATAGCACCAATAATAATCCTCAAACTTCAATATTATTATTAAATATTTTTAGATTACAAAATTTTTTTTTTCTTATTCTCATTTTAAATTTCTTAAATATTATATAAAATCTTTTTTTAAGTTTTTATAAATTTTATAAATACATTTTTGTAAATAACGTGCCCGCGCAATAAAATGTATATACTTATTTTGTAAATCAATATTTTTGTACAATTCTGTATAAGTAAAGTTTTAAATCAATCAATCTATCAATACCTGGTGCAATTGATGAATTTTCATCCATAAGATAAAAATTAACTACTTTAGCTCTTAATCTATCAAATTCACCCTTTTTTTCACCAGCTGGTTCTGTTTCAAATTTTTTTTTATAGTATTTATTTACCAGTTTTTCGCATTGTCAAAAATATATGTATGTATATATATATATATATATATATACGTACATATACACGTATGTATATATGTGGCAAAAATGTGACAAAAAATTTAGATTTCGCGGGAAATTTTACATAAGGATATATCTTTTCATGTTTTTAAGAGCGTTTATTATTTATCTTGCTCTGGGAGGCTACAAATTGGGCTGGTGAAACATTTTTGGTAGTACTTTCAGAAAAAAACACTTTTGGGCAGTTTTGAAGACCCGAACATAGAAGTCGCCCTCGCTTCATTTAAATCTACCCTTATATGAGCGTACCAGAACGACAAGGGCGTATAGATTTTTAAGTAAAGAAAGTAAGAACGGTTAGGCATAGAGGAATTAACGAAAAACAGATAGGTGCGTGAATAAAAACTGGTAGATTTAAATGCCCTGTAAAGAAAAAATTTAAACACATTTTATTTTAACAGGGGCCCAATATATAAAAGAACCTGTCTAGAAAGTAAATATTAATCCGAACCTGAACGGAGCGTTCTTGTTCTCTTCTACTTCTCATTCGTAAAAATCTATACGCCCTTGTCGTTCTGGTACGCTCATATGTTGTTTAAAAAATGATGAATATTCGAATATTGTAAGATTATTAGTAACGTATATGCAACCCGCTTTTCCCATCGTATATTTTTCATCGTTTTCAACGGGATTCCTCATTTGGATTACTTATTTTTTTTTTATATAAATAAAAATTTGTCAGTACATTGTTTTAATTATTGTAAATAATGTAAAAAGCTTATTCTAACATATTTTCTTCGTTCACCATATGGAAAATAAGAAAATATGCTGGCGCAAAAAATAAAAATTTTCATCATTGAATGATGTTTTTCTCAACCTTGAAAACTCAGGTAATGTAGACATTTTTTAGAAAGCCTATTTCATTTTTTTTGGTCCGCCGTATTGGAAAATTGGAATATTGTTTTAGATGAAAAATTAAAAATTATGCCTCCGGGATATCAGGTTTCCCTCGGACTTTTCATTTTTATCCCGAAGGTACTTCAGGAGATGATAAAAATTTCAGGGAGATTACGTGGTTATATTTGCTAGAGATTCTAATTGCGTATAAAAAATTTGATTACATATATATCCATATTCATTAAAAATAATTTTAGTAGGAATTTATTATGAATAATAAATGCGATCTTTTTGGAACAAGATATTTCTTTAATGTTTTTACATCGACGTTTCGGAGATCTGTGTCTCCCTTTTCAAGATCACATTGTATACCTAATTTTTATAAAGTATCAAGGTGAACTTAATGTTTAACTTTTTTAAAATCATCTGTATGATTATCTCCATCAGAGTCAGGGTATTGTCTATAAAATAAAAAATAAAAAATATTTAATATACATATACGTTTGTTTGTTTATTATCTTCTATAATTTTATAAATGTAAAAAAATTGAAAAGAAAAGTTTATTAACCCAACCGAAAATATTCACTTGATTAATCATATGATTTATCACATGAGGAATTGAACGAAATTCTCATATGATTTATCACAAGATTAATCACATGATTAAATTTGAAAAATTAAAGAAAAAGAAATTTAAAGCGCCTACATTTATATAAATAGATTTATATATAGATTTATAGAAAATTAGCGTAATAAAATTAGGAAGTTGCAACTTCTTTTTTCTTAAAAAATTACTTTTTGCATATTTTTACACTAGATATTTGGCTTTAAAATAATAAAGAAAATTTCGTATTTTTTTCAATTTATTTATTTTATAAACATATCAAAAATCTATAGAAATCTACAAAACAAAATTTACGATTAATAAAACTTTATTTAGATAATAAAACTCAAACTGGTCCTTGGAAACGTCATTCGAAATTTCTTTAACTAAAAAAAGTAGAAATTATTTAGATATCATTCTCTACTGCAAATAAAATCTGAGCAATTTGCATTACCTTTTTGCTCTCTGGGGCAGTGAATTAACCCCCTGAAATTTTTCTCATCTCCTAGAATACCTTCGGGATAAAAATGAACCGTTCAAGGGAAAGCTAAAATCCTGGAGGCATAATTTTTTATTTTTCATCCAAAACAATTTTCCGATTTCCCAAGATGACGGATCAAAAAAACATGTCAGGATAAGCTTTTTACATTGTGTGGTAGTTTTCAAGGTTAAAAAAAACGTTTTTATGAATGAAATTTTTCATTTTCTGATTATCTAAGATTTCAGATCAAAAAAACATGTCAGATTAAGCTTTTTACATTATCTAGGGGTTTTCAAGGTTGTAAAAAACGTTTTTATGAATAAAATTTTTCATTTTTTGATCACAGCATATTTTCCAATTTTCCAATATTGCTGACCAAAAAACATATTAGAATAATCTATTTACACTGCCTAGGGATTTTCGAGGATGAAAAAAACGTTTTCATTTATGAAAATTTTTATTTTTTCGTCCTAGCACATTTTCCGATTTTTCAAGATGGCGGACCAAAATATATATCAGTATAAGCTTCTTACATTGCCTGAGTTTTTCAAGTTTGTAGAAAACGTTTTTAAGAATCAAATTTTTCATTTTTTGGCCTTACCGTATTTTCCAATAAAATATGAAAAAAAGAAATATCCATAATGCTAGAGGTTTTCAAAGCTTGAGAAAAACGTTTTCAATAATGAAAATTTTCCGATATTCCAAAAATCATAAAAAAAAATAACTTTCTTGAACTGGTAAATTAGCTTACTAAATAAATAAGAACAAAGCGTGCTATCGAATCAAATTAAATACGTTTTTTATTTGTGATAAACATTGGATATCTTGAAGTTTAAAGTCGTGAATAAGTAATATACATTATACGTGCATGTATCAATTGTTTTTTTTTTATTTTTTTTTTTAAAAGCATTTTATTCAAAATTGTAACTGTACTATTAAAATCTAATAATAATACAAATTAGGAACTTTTATGATAAATGTATAATTAGTATCTCTTATATCAACACATATAACATCTATTAATTGTAAGCCTGGCTCCCTGCAACCCATTTTTATTCAGAAATACAACCCAATCCTTAATATCAATTTTTTATGGTATGGGCAGTGTTGCTATTAAAGATTTCTCTCTTTTCTCTATAATCAGGATTGCTCGTAGATATTCGGGCGCTCTCGAAGTGGTTTCGTGTCTTCAATCCTGAATGGCGGCTCCGTGCGTTTTTAACGTGAACATCGCCGACTGCTTTTTTTAATTTAAAACAAAATATGAATATAAAGCGGATAAGGGGGGGGAGGGTGTACTTAATAAATTTAGAAGTAAATAATATGTTTAAAAAATTTTATTTATTAAAATAAAAAATTCGAGTATATAAATTATTAATAAATTATTTCATCTTCAATCCTATATAGAAGCCGGCTCAGTGCATTATTAACGTGAAGGTATGTATATACATATTACTATTCCGAAGGCCTCTGAGAGCGCCCGATTTGGTACGAGCAATCCTGATTATAGTGAAAAGAGAGTCGAGTTGCTATTAAGTGTCAATTTTCGCCGAGAAATTGCCGTTAGAAAAAAATATTCTGGATTAAAAAAAATAAAAAATCATTAAAAACTCTTTACTCATCCTGGAACCTCTCCCCCAGATAATGTAGAAAACTTATTTTGAAATGTATTTTTGTTCCACAACCTTGGAAAATCGGAAAATATGCTAGGATAAAAATATGAAAATTTTCATAATTGAAAATGTTTTTCTCAACTTCTGGAACCCCCAGGCAATATAGATAGTTCTTCTTTTCATGTTTTTTGTCCCACCATATTGGAAAATCGGAAAATAGGCTAGGGTGAAAAAATGAAAAATTTAATTCATTACAGCGTTTTTTACAACCTCGAAATCCTCCAGGCAATGCAGAAAGCTTATTCTGACACGTTGTTTTGATCCGACATCTTAAAAAATCGAAAAATATGCTTCGGTGAAAATATAAAAATTTTTATCCATGAAAAAGTTTTTAACGATCTTGAAATCCCTCAGGTAATCTAGAAAGTTCCTTTTTTCCTTTTTCCGCCATATTGGGAAATCGGAAAATATGCTGGGGCAAAGAAAAATAATTTTTACGTTTTTCTCAGCCTTTAAAATCTCCAGGTAATGTAGAAAGTTCCTTAATCCAGTTCCTGTAACCCAGTGATTGAAGAGTCTTCTTAAAAGTTTATCAAATAATAGCTTCTGTAAATGATTATAAAATATAAAAAGAACCTCATATGTTATAATGTACATTTTTTTAAATATTTTGCTACTTACGAGCTTTCTAAATTATTTACGGGTAAATATTTTTGGAAAGATTCTAAAAAGAAAAACTTTTCAAACCTTTTCGCTAATTTACCAATTTTTATTTGCAAAGCGAAACACTACGTTAAGATAATTACTACACTACCCATTCATTGCCATAAGAATCAAAATTGGATTAAAAAAAGCAAATAAATTCCCTATTATTTGTTAAATATTAAAATAAAATTAATAAAAAATAAATTTACATTATAAAGGTTAAATTTTTCTTGTAAGATTCTAACCTTGAGATCTTATTTCACATTTACTAAAAGTCAATTTCTTTTAATAAGTCCCTGATTACAGTTGCAAATAAATAAAACTGAAAAAAATTTTAATTTTGTTTAGTCTTTTATAAGGGCTAAAAAAATATTTTATATTATTACTTTTTGATTTTAATTTCAATTTCAGAGAATCAGCTTTATGAAGTAATTTTTTATCCAAAGTAGCTTTTTCCTCGTTTAGAGAACAGAGAGAACCAATATTTTTGACATATCCAATAAAAATGCTTCTTTGATGTGACATCTGAAAAAAAGTCACACAAAATGATATATATTTTTAATATTGCACTTATTCATTTTTAATTTAATGTAATTATGTCTGCATCTTAAAATTTTTTTTTACTGATTAAAAAATACAATTTATTACTTTTTGGTTAAATTTGTTTATATCAGAGTTCAAATTCATTAACATGAATTATACTAATAAACAAACTTAACCAAAAAGTAATAAATTGTATCTTTCAATCAGTAAAAAAAAAATTTTTAAATGTAGAAAAAGTTACATTTAGTTAAAATTTAATAAATGCAATATTAAAAATATATATTTTTTTGAGTGAATTTTTTTCAGATACCCAATCAAAGAAGCATTATTTAGTGGATCTGTCAAAAATATTGGTTCTCTCTGTTCTTTAAAAGCAAAAGGCTACTTTGGATAAAAAATGACTTCATAAAGCTAATTCTCTGAAATTGAAATTAAAATCAAAAAGTAATACCATAAAATATTTTTTTAGCCCTTATAAAAAACTAAACAAAATTAAAATTTTTTTCAGTTTTATTTATTTACAACTGTAATCAGGGACTTATTAAAAAAAAATGGCTTATAGTTTAAATATGAAATAAGATCTCAAGGTTTGAATCTTACAAGTAAAGTTTGACCTTTATAATGTAAATTCGTTTTTTATTAATTTTATTTTAAGATTTATCAAATAATAGGGAATTTATTTACTTTTTTTATGTCTTTTTAGGTTAAAATTAATTCTTGGAATAAAAATGCACTTTTGAGATACAAATATGATTGAAGTTACCTGGATAATCCAAATTTAATTCTTATGGCAATGGGTACTGTAGTAGTTAGCTTAACGTAGTATTTCGCTTTGCAAATAAAAATCGGTAAAAATTAGCAAAAAGGTTTGAAAAGTTTTCTTTTTAGAACATTTCCGAAAATGTTTACCCGTAAATAATTTAAAAAGCTTGTAAGTAGCAAAATATTTAAAAATACCCTGCCAACTAGCTGGCACTAAGATTCCTCAAACAATGAGCTAAATACTTCAATATGCCACAGATATTACCGATTACAACCATCAATCATACATTCATTTCTATTAACTTTTAAAAGTGAAAAGAAAATTTATGTATTGAATTCAACTAAATCTATTTTTTTCAAAATAAAATCTAACGTAATTCATTGGATAATAATTATTCAAGTGAGTATTTTCATGAAATGAAATGAAGTATTACACACAAAAAAAAAAGATATTGCAGTTTAAAAACACTTTTTTAATTTTTAGAAATCAATTTTTAAAAAATTCGGTATCAGACCCAAAAAATTACTATAAACGAACTGCCTAAAACTAGTACTCTCATAGAAATAAATTAGGTACTGCATCCAAAAAGAAAAAAAAATTTGGTGATTTTTGTATTTTTTTGTGAAAAAAAATTTAGGAAAAAAATTAAAAAAAAATTAAGTAACAGATTCGAGATATCGAGTAAAAATCATACTTTCAAATGTAAGCACTTTCATGGAAATAAATGAGGTATTACTTCCAAATTAAAAAAAAAAAAAAGAAAGTATTTTAAGATTTTTTAATGAAAATATTTTTGAAAAAAAAATTAGGTCTTAATTTTATAACGGTTGTAAAACATCACCGGTTGCAATATTTTCAGATATTAGTACTTTCATGTAATTAAATGAGGTATTACACCAAAAAAAAAAAAATATTGCAGGTTTTTTAATTTTTTTTTTTTTTTAATTTTGAGAAAAAATTTTTGAAAAAATTCAGTATCAGATCCAAAAAATTACTATAAACAAACTATCTAAAACTAGTACTTTCATAGAAATAAATTAGGTACTACGTCCAAAAAGAAAAAAAAAATGGTGTTTTTTATATTTTTTTTTGAACAAAATTATCATATTCGAGATATCGAGTAAAAACCATACTTTCAAATATAAGTACTTTCGTGGAAATGAATGAGGTATTACATCCAAATTAAAAAAAAAAAAAAGTACCTCGAGCTTTTTTGATAAAAAAATTTTTGAAAAAAATTAGGTCTTAACTCCATAATGTTTGTGAAATATCACCAATTACATACGTACGCACACACACACACACACACACACACACATACAGACTTTTTTTAAAAACCATAAATTTTTGAAAACCATAAATTAAAAACCGGTTTTTTAGCTTCCTGGGGTCCCAAAACGTGCTTATATGCCAAAAAAATCTAAAATCGAAATTTGACCTATCACAATGGTTCCTCTTTGAGGAACCAAAATGTAATTATAGCATATAAGAGGTTGTTTTTATGTATTATCATTTACAAAAGCTAGGAAAAGCTAGTGATGTTTTTTAGTGCTTAGTTAAAAATAGCTAAATATTTTTGTGTTTTATTAAAACCTTGCGTTGTTTTTTAGGGTCTTGTTAAAAGATCACTATGTTTTTACGGTGTTATTAAAACCTCGCTTCTCGCGCAAAAAAACCATTATGGTTTACCAGATGGTTAACCACCAGGTATTTAAAAAAAAATAATAAGACCCCAGGATGAAAATGAACCTTGCAGGTAGAAGCAGATACCATGGGGGTATAATTTTCCATTTTTCAACCCAAAATATTTTCCGATTTTCCAAGATGTCGGACCATAAAACTTAAAAATATTAACTTTTAATTTTATAAGGGGGTTTTTTAGGGCAAAAAATATGAATTTAGGGTGGAAAATATTCAATTTTTTGACTCAACATATTTTCCGATTTTCCAAGATAACGGACCATAAAAATTAAAAATAATGACTTTTAACTTTACAAGGGGGTTTTTCAGGGTGAGAAAAATTAATTTTAGATGGAAAACTAGTAAACCATCATGGTCTTTTTGCGCGAGTTTGTTTTTATTGCTTGTTAATATCTAGCTGTATTTCTAATGCTTATTAAAAGCTAGCTATGTGCTATATTATTAATATACTATGGGTAAAATATGGGGCTGTAATTTCGGTTTTAAGAGGTGATTTGAACCTAACGGGCCGTTATTATCGTTAGAGATCCATATTGACCAATTGTACACATTTACGTTGCCGCTTTGGATAACCGTGTATAATAGACTGGTTTTTTTTTTTCGAAGTATCCGGAATTCCTAACGCGCCGGCAGAATTCGAAAATATAAGTAAAAAAAATAAGTTTCTCGTTGGATTTAGAAAAAAACATCGATTTTTGAGCCCACGATAGCTCTCGAAAGTTTTTTTTTTGGCCTCCTTAAAATTGGGATTATCTTAAAACTTTCAGTTTTTCTAGTGGATTCAAATCGCGTTTAAAATTATGTTCTAATTAGCATTCCTTGGTATTTTTTCCCCAGGAATCCGATGAAACCATTTATTTTAGCTTTTGACCACGTTTTATAGGAGAAAAATCGATTTTCGTTCCCTTTTAGGGTCCAAATTTCAAGAGGACCAATTTTAAAAGTTTTGTAGTTTTCTGAATAAATTTTTCTGTATATTATTAACAAGAAGGACTTGTCTATTTTTTCCCCAGAAATCCGATAGAACCATTTATTTTAGCTTTTGACCACGTTTTATAAGAGAAAAATCGATTTCGTTTTTAGGGTCCCAATTTTAAGGAAATCTATTATAAAAAGTTAGTAGTTTTCAAAATAAGTTTTTCTGATTATTATTTAAAAGAAAGTCTTGTATACTTTTTTCCCAGGAATCCGATGAAACCATTTATTTTAGCTTTTGACCACTTCTTATATGAGAAAAATCGAATTTTGACGTGTTTTGGGGTCCCAATTTTAAGGAAATCAATCATAAATGTATAATAGTTTACAAAATAAATTTTTCTGAATATTATTTACTAGAGGAACTTACGTATTTTTTCTCCAGAAATCCGATGAAACAATTTATTTTAGCTTTTGACTACGTCTTATATGAGAAAAATCGAATTTTGTCGTGTTTTGGGGTCCCAATTTTAAGGGAATTAATCATTTAAGTTTAATAATTTACAAAACAAATTTCTCTGAATATTATTTATTAATGATACTTGTGTATTTTTTCCTGAGGAATTTGATGGAACAATTTAATTTTTTATCTGGGGATTTCTTTTGCGAGAAAATCTGTTTTTCTAATATTTACTGATTTTTCCATATTTTATTTGCATTATGCTTTTTGAATTACTAATGAATTACAGATAAAAAAAAAAGCTTTTTGAACTACAGATAAAAATTAAATTTTTTCATAGAATTCCTCAGGAAAAAATATACAAGTATCATTCGTAAATAATATTCAGAAAAAAATATATTCTGAAAAGTAAAAAACTCTTATAATTGATTTCCTTAAAATTATGAAAAACGACAAAAATCCATTTTTCTCGTATACAACGAGGTCAAAAGCGAAAATGAATGGTTTCATCGGATTTGTGGGAAAAAAATACATAAGCCCCTTTAGTAAATAATATTCAGAAAAATTTGTTTTGTAAATTATTAAACTTAAATAATTAATTCCCTTAAAATTGGGACCCTGAAACACGAAAAAAATCGATTTTTCTCATATAAGACGTAGTCAAAAGCTAAAATAAATGGTTTTATCAGATTCTTGGGGAAAAAATATACAAGACCCTCTTGTAAATAATATTCAGAAAATTTTTTTTGAAAACTGCTAACCTTTTATAATAGATTTCCTTAAAATTGGGACCCTAACAACAGTGGTTTCAATAAAACCGATTTTCTTCTATAAAACGTGGTCAAAAGCTAAAATAAATGGTTTCATCGGATTTCTGGGGAAAAAATACATAAGTTCCTCTAGTAAATAATATTCAGAAAAATTTATTTTGTAAACTATTATACATTTATGATTGATTTCCTTAAAATTGGGACCCCAAAACACGACAAAATTCGATTTTTCTCATATAAGAAGTGGTCAAAAGAAAATAAATGGTTTCATCGGATTTCTGGGGAAAAAGTATACAAGACTTTCTTTTAAATAATAATCAGAAAAACTTATTTTGAAAACTACTAACTTTTTATAATAGATTTTCTTAAAATTGGGACCCTAAAAACGAATATAATCGATTTTTCTCCTATAAAACGTGGTCAAAAGCTAAAATAAATGGTTTCATCGAATTCATAGGGAAAAATAGACAAGTCCCTCTTGGTAATAATATACAGAAAAATTTATTCAGAAAACTACAAAACTTTTAAAATTGGTCCCCTTGAAATTTGGACCCTAAAAGGAAACGAAAATCGATTTTTCTCCTATAAAACGTGGTCAAAAACTAAAATAAATGGTTTCATCGGATTCCTGGGGAAAAAATACTAAGGAATGTTAATTGGAACATAATCTTAAACGCGATTTGAATCCACTAGAAAAACTGAAAGTTTTAGGATAATCCCAATTTTAAGGAGGCCAAAAAAAAAAACTTTCGAGAGCTATCGTGGGCTCAAAAATCGATGTTTTGATCTAAATCCAACGAGAAACTTATTTTTTTTACTTATATTTTCGAATTCTGCCGGCGCGTTAGGAATCCCGGATACTTCGAAAAAAAAAAACCAGTCTAGTGTATAACCATTAAAAATAATTCATAAGGATCGGGAAACTATTTAACTATTGAAGGCTGACGTTAAATGGGGCGATAATAAGTAACATTTTTAAGAGGTTGTGTATAAAATGGAAGTTAGCGGGTGGTGGCGGGGTGAGTTAACATTTGGGGGGGGGGGGGGGGGCAGATTTTATTTTTATTTTGAAATTTCATAAAATGTAGATAACTTAAAGCTGTCTTGTATTTTCTTAGAGATTAAATAAAATTGAAACAAGTACTAACTGTTAGGAAAATCGAGGTTGTGGATTATTAAAATTATGTTCCTTTTAATATTAATTATAACAAATCAAAATTATATTTATTTATCTTAAAATACATCTTAACTCTTTTACATTTCTATATCAACTGACTCATTTAAATTCTTATTTTTCTCTACACAACATTACTCTTATACACACATCCCTTTTTAATCTTTTCTAAAATAAAAACAAAGTATCGGTATGAACTACAATACATATGAAAAATATAAAACCTTTATTTTTTACTTCTAAATATGAATCATTCTATAATATAAATATACGCATATTTCAACACGCCTCCTTATATTTATATTATTAACCACCTTTTTAAATTATTATTATTATTATTTTTTTTTATTTTTATTTTTTTTTTTTTTCACTTTTGAATTTTACATTTAAATAATATTTAGGGAATTTCTAAATTTCACAAATTTTTCTTTACACAATGATTTTGTAAATATATCAGCAATATTATTGTTAGAATTAACTTTAATTATATTTATTTCACCTTCTAAATAACTTTCATTCACATAATGATAATGTACTTCTATATGTTTGGAATTTTTCGTAAAATTACCATACTTAGCGATGTTTATAGCTCCAGCATTATCTTCATATATATTTATGGGATCCTTAATTTTTACGTTAAATGTCTCTAGAATTCCTTTTAAAAATTTTACTTCACTGACGACCTCTGAAAGTGCTACGTACTCAGCAAACGTAGACGACTTTGTCACAACTCCTTGTTTTCTTGACTTCCAATAAACAACGTTACCAAACAATCTTATCACGTAACCAGTTGTTGACTTTCTATCTATATGATCACCTGCCCAATCTGCATCTACATAACAATCCATAATTGAGCCAATTTCTCTTTTTCTATAAACCAATTTTAAATTTCTTGTTAGATATAAATATTTCAAGATTCTTAAAGCATACTTAAAATGAGTTTTGTCATAACAGTTTTGATATCTGCTTAGATAGTTTACACTATAGCTTATATCTGGCCTTGTACCTGAACTAATATATAACAGGGCTCCTATAATATTTCTGTACATAATATTATTTGAAATTTCTTTTGCTGGATCTAATTTTAAATTCATTTCCATTGGAGTGTTATACAAGTTACTATCTTCGATATTATATTTTCTTGCTAAAGTTTCTATATAATCTTTCTGGCTTAATGTCATTTTATTCTCTTTGTAATTATAATCAATATTTATTCCCAAGTAAGTTTTTACTTCACCTAGATCTTTCATTTTAAACTCTGACATTAAATCATTTTTTACTTTTTGAATTTGACTTTTATCTTTACAACAAATCAATAAATCATCAACAAATATGATTAAATAAATTTTTACTTCCTTAACTGTTTTAGTGTATAAACAATAATCATATTTATTTCTTACAAATCCTACCCCTTTTAAAAATTTATAAAAACATTCATACCATGACCTTGGGCTTTCTCTTAAACCATAAAGTGCTTTTTCTAATTTACAGACTCTATCAGTCCCATCTTCATAGCCATTAGGCTGTTTTACGTAAATTTCTGAAAATACCTTGCCGTTTAAAAACGCAGTCTCAACATCCATTTGTTCTATACATAGCCCATTTTGACAACAATAAGATAATAAAACTTTCAGTGTTTGCATTTTAGCAACTGGAGAATAAATATCTTCTAAAATTTCTCTTTGTTGGAATCCTTTTACAACTAATCTTGCATTATACTTATTTTCTGATTTTTTTGTAAAAACCCATTTTACATCTAAAACTTTTTTATTTTCAGGTTTATTAACTAATTTCCAAGTTCCATTTTTTTTAAGACTTTCAATTTCTTTATTCATTGCAGTTACCCAAAATTCTTTTTCATAACTTTCTATCGCCTCCTCAAAATTTTCTGGGGTATCTGCACTGCAGTAGTTTACATATATGCAATTATTCATAGCACAGTTTTCATATTTTGGATTTGGTTTTCTTTCTCTAGTTGACCTTCGAAGTTGAGGGATTTCAATAGGAATACATGCCTCTCCTTTTTCTTCAAAATTTTCTTCTAAATTTTCTTCTTGGTTATCAGAATCTAAATCTTCAATTTTTTTACTATTATTTTTATCATCGCCAATTAGTTTTATATAATCTTCCACAACATCTACGTGTCTAGCTACTACCATTTGATTATTTATTAATACTCGATATCCAACATCACTATATCCAAGTAAAACACCAAGATTCGCTTTTTTATCCCATTTAGATTTACGTTTTTCTTCAGGAATGCGTACAAAAATTCTACTACCATACATTTTTAAATATTTAGCATCAGGTTTCTTTCCAAACAATATTTCATAAGGCGTTTTTCTTTCAAAAGTATTTGCCAATAATCTATTTTTCAAATATGCAGCTGTACGAACAATTTCTGGCCAAAATCTATTATGGACTTTTGCTTCAGTCAATAAGCACCTTGAAGTATCCATTATTGAACGATTATATCTTTCAGCTGTGCCATTCAACTCGTGAACATAAGGTGGACATGCATTTAACTGAATTCCTTTTTCTCTAGCTAATCGATAAATATTTTGATTTATATATTCAGTCCCATTGTCACATCTCAATTTTTTTATTCTTTTTCCTGTTAAATTTTCTATTTCATTAATATACTCAACAAAACATTCATAAACCTTGTCTTTAGATTTGATAGTAAAAATTTTAGCAGCTTTACTATAATCATCAATAAATGTTAAAAAATATTTTTCTCCGTTTAAACCAGTTGTACTATGAGGGCCATTTAAATCAGTATGTACTAACTCTAAAATATCCTTTGCTCTACTTCTATTATTTTCAAATGGCAAGTTATGCATTTTATTTTCAATACAAATTTTACACTTCATGTAATCAGATTCTAACGTAGATGGCACGCCTTCTAGCAAATTATCTCTACATATAATATTTAAGTGATTAAAATTTACATGGCCCAATATACGATGCCATTTTTCTTTTAAAGTAATTTCATCCGATTCATTTTTAATATTTAAATTTGCTTGCTTAACTTTTTCTATAAAACCTTTTATCCAATATAAATTATTTTCTTTCCATGCAATAGCAATTAATTTATTATTATTCAAATTGTAAATTTTTGAAGTATTATAAATTGACACAACTTTATTATTATTATTTTTATCGGTTATTTTAGAAAGACTTATCATATTTTTATCCATATCTTTAACATAAAAAACATTTTGTATTTTAACAGTCTCTAGTTTATCATAAACTTTTAAATCGCAAATTACATAACCAACTTTTGTTGCTTTTAATAATCTACCGTCGCCAACCTTAACGTTTACTGGATTATTTAAAACAATAAATTCATTATAATACTCATCATTATTAATTACGTGGTCTGTACAGCCACTGTCTAATAGCCAGTCTATTTCAATTTTATTATTATCCGTATTAAAATTAAAATTTTCAGTATTTACCATATTTAATTGCATTTCCGTATGAAAACTACTTATGTTATTTTCTTCTTGTCGATAATTTTGATATCCTCGACCTCTTTGATATCCTCGTCCTCCTCTATTATTTTGATACTGACCACGACCACGTTGCCAATTTCCATAGCTTCTTCCTCTTCCATTTGGTCGCACTCTCCCTCGATTCCACGAACCTCTACTTGAATTATATGACTCATTTTTTCCGTTTACTTCAGCACAATCTTTCACTATATGGCCACTTCTACCACAACCGTAACAATTTTTTTCATCTTTTTTCTTGTTATCATTTGTTTTTGTTTCAACAGAGTATGCATTTGATTTCGTACTTACTTTTTCATTTTCTTTTAAATTTAACATTTTAATTTTACTTTTTACATATTCAACTGTTTGTTCTTCTTCTTTCAACACATCAACTAAATCACCAATATAACTATGAGATTCGGGTAATGATCTTATCATAAAATTCATTTTTTCTTTTTCTGATACTGTTGCGCCTGCTGCTTTAAGCTCATTTACAGCTTTTTCGAATTCGTTGAAAAATAATGACACATCGTTATAATCTTTTAATTTTATACTTTCAATTCGACTTCTGCATACTATCTGTAATGCAGTCGATTTTTTAAAATACAAATCATCAAATTTTTTTATTATATCATAAGCCGTTTCTAAGTCACTTATAAACTCCAATTGTTTGTTAGAAATGGCACTGTATATATAATTTACAGCTTTTAAATCATTTTCATCCCATTCTTCTTTATCTGTTGATCTTTTTTTTCTTAAAACATTTTCATCACATTTTTTCATTTTTAAAAACATCAAAATTCTTTTTCTCCAACTTCCGTAATTTTCACCATCAAAAACCGGTATAACGACATCCGACATTTTACTCATTTTTATGCACTTTTCTTTATTTTTATTTTTCTATTTTCTTAACCATGTACTCTGCTACCATGTTAGGAAAATCGAGGTTGTGGATTATTAAAATTATGTTCCTTTTAATATTAATTATAACAAATCAAAATTATATTTATTTATCTTAAAATACATCTTAACTCTTTTACATTTCTATATCAACTGACTCATTTAAGTTCTTATTTTTCTCTACACAACATTACTCTTATACACACATCCCTTTTTAATCTTTTCTAAAATAAAAACAAAGTATCGGTATGAACTACAATACATATGAAAAATATAAAACCTTTATTTTTTACTTCTAAATATGAATCATTCTATAATATAAATATACGCATATTTCAACACTAACAATTATTATATTTATTCTCCAATTGGTTGAAGATAAAAATGGATTCAAAAGAACGAAAAATACATCAAGAACTAAAATAATAAAAGAATTGAAACAATTTTTCAATTTCGCAAATCCCAAATTTTATTTGTGTATCATTTTAATACTTATATGCAAAATACTTTGATTTAATAAAAAATAATTTATAAAAACTAGTTTTTTTAATTTCTAAATAAAAAATTAGAATGATAAGAAAAATTTCCAATTTAAGTTTTTTCATCTACATTAGCTATTAAAAAAAAAATATTGATAATGAAAAAATAATGCTGAATAATTAAATTTAAACAAATCACAGAAATTTTTAACTGCTTTAAAAAAAAAAATTTTATGCATTAAAATCACGTGATTAATCACATGAGAATATCGGTCAATTTGTCATGTGTTTAATCATATGATAAAGACATGATAATCATATGATTAATCATATGATTAATCATGAGAATATTTACGGCTGGGTAAAAACAATTTTACAAAAGATTTGGAAATCACTTACAGTGTGCATTAACAAGTGAAAAAAACATATTACCTTATTATTTTAATAATCCATAAAAAAATTGGGAAACTATCTTTAATTTCAGAATTAAAAAAAAAAATAAAATATTTTTGTTGCAGCAAATAATGGTCACATGCTATATATAAGTTACGATTAAAATTATTTTGTTTATTTTAAATTTTAAAGAGCTGATAATGAAAAATATATTTTAAAACTAAATTAATAAATTTAAAATAAAATAAATAAACGACCAGAACTTTTTAAATAACTGACCATATTAGGAAATGAAGGTTATTTTACTTTGCATTTATTTTGTAAATTCAACTCCTAGTTTTTTAATTATAATTTACAAATTTTCATTACCCGTCTAAAATTTGTAATTTTTAATACAACAAATTATAATTTGTAGTCTTAACGTTTTCTAAGTTAATAAATTGAAATTTGTAATTTTATCATTTACAAATTTACAAATTTACTTTCCGATTTGTAACTAATAACTTTACTAATTCAAATTTGTAATTTAATTTTTACAGATTATAAATTCGAGTCTACCCGAAACCTACCTTTTCTTTTTTCTTTCCTTTTTTCTTTTCTGACAAGAAAAAAATATTACGCATTAAATTAATTACCAAAATAAATTTTAGACTAGTGTAAGAAAATTAATAATTAAATATTTTATATATTTGAATTGTGAAACAATATGAAAATTATAAAAATACATAAAATATTTATTTTTTTTTTCTTGTGTAAGATTTATTTTAAGAATTAATTTAATGTTTAATTTTTTTTTCGTGTTGGAAAATCTGTAAAATTATAGATGTGCAAGGTCATATTTGTAGGTTCCGCGTATAATCATAAATTCACTTACCAGTTCTTAATTTTAAAAGTTTCTGACTCAAAATACGAGCCTTACAGATTGCAGTATGTTAATTTGTTGTTTTTGCTGTATATTGTTAGGGGCTTTTTTTGTTTACACTGTTAATTATTCTATATTAATCTAATATGATACATTTTTATAAATTTCTTAAGATATAAAATCTAAAAAAAAAAATATTTATTATCGCGTAAATTTTTTTTTTTGCTTGATTCCACTAATTTACTTTTTACTTACTTTTCTCTTTAAATTTTTTTCTTGTTGATTTAGAAGCTGCTGGTGATCCTGGCATAATATTTACTTGAGTAGAAAACGGGCTAATGCAAAAAAATTACAATAACGACTAATTTAATTAATGTATTTTTTTTATTATATATTTTTTTATAATAAAAAAAATATAATATATTTTTTTAATAATATATTTTTATCATATATTTTTTTTATTAATTGCATTTTCAAGACTTTTGAAAACACACCAGGTAAATAAGGTTGATTACTTAAAAAATTTTGTTTTCCTTAAAATCCTTTCAAAATGAAATGAATATATAGAATGTATAAAGCTATCAAAATTTAATCATTTAAACTGTTTTTTATTTATTTATTTTTTTCATTAATTTAACTTTTTAACTTACTTTTCTCTCGAAATTTTTTTCTTGTTGACTTAGAAGCTGCTGGTGATCCTGGCATATTTTTTACTACTTTAAGTAGAAAACTGGCTATAGCAAAAAGTGACAATACTATTCTGTATATTTTAGTATGCAATTTTTAACAGCGAATGCGTTGTAAGCGGGTAGACATATGCGCAGAATCTTTAACATTACATACTATTTTATACTTATTTTATCTCTATGTTTTAATATTCTTAATTCTAGGAACAAAATTATTTTTATTGTCAATGAAATAAACTTGCACTGATTTATAATAAAGTTTAGTTTTTTATTCAGGCATAATTGCATATTGGTTATCTTATCCGTTTCTCACGCGAAAAAAATCTTTTGCTACAGTACACTCTCAAGAATATCCCTATATTTATAATGCGAAAAATTCTAAAATTAAGTTGGTTATAAAAAAAATTTGTTAAAAAATTTTTGTTCATAATACATTTGTACGTGAAGGTTTAAAAACAGAAATTCTAAAAAATGAATTTATCTTTATTCGCTATTTAATTTATATTTTAGTATTTGTTAATTATTAATAATCAGACAATTTAATTTATTCTTAATTAATAATTGAAAGTTAGAAATACTTTTCTTAATATTAATACTGATTGTATTCATAAGCTTTTGTAACATCAGGTTTTAAACTGACTAATACAAATTAATTAGGTTTTAGAAAGGTTGTCCAAGCCTTCCAGGGCCTTTAATTAGCTGGTTATTCAGAAAGGTACTCAAAAATTGTAGGATTTACCTTTATAGTATATAATTAAAATATTGTTGTTGTTGTTGATGAATTAAATAATCCAAGATGAAAAATAAAAAGAATGTATTTATGTTTGATCACAAAAATACAATAATTCACAAAATGTTTTATAAATATTGAATTTATTATAAAGAAATTTGAAAAATTATAAATTGAAGTTAAGTTGAGGAAAATTTTAAAATTAGTGAAATCTTTTTAAAATATAAAATAAATTTAATTAATTATAATTTTGTAATTGAAAAATTTAGTTCAAAGTTGTGTTCATGTGCACTCATTGTGACACGACTCAGCTGTTAAAAAGAAGAGAGCTTTTCTGGGCCAAACACGAGTCTTTAATACTCAAGAATTTGATAAGAATTGACCTCCTACTCTTTTACCCACTACTTTTTCATAATTTGAGATGTCACATTCTTATTGGTTGTTAGTGATAACTCGAAGGGGAACTAAATATGTCAAAGAACAATTCTTATGTATTTTTAAAACAATTGTTTTCCATGAATAATTTAATTCTACATTGAGAATAATCCATAGTTAAACCAATATTTTAATAACTTGAACTTAATTTTCCTTTGGAATTTTCCCAATAATATTTCATGTTTTGAGTCCTTTTGTGTTTTTAAAATTTCAAAAATAAAATAACAAAACTTAAAAATATTTGAGCTTGAAAACTCTTTTAAAAATAAAAATTTATAAGCTTTATTTTAAATATTAATTTTCCACTTTCAAGCTTTTATTTTAGATTTTCCATTTAAAACATATGCATTTTAAACTTATAAAAGAAAAACTCGCAAGAGAAATGCACGATCTCGTTTAATATTTTTGTTTTTATTTTACATTTTTCTTTGGTTAATTCAAGATACCTAAAAACCATTTTCTTGCAATTGAAATTTTAAGTACATGAACATTAGCCAAAATATGTATTTTTCACGTTTTCTCTAAATATTTTCCAAAACATAATATTCTTTTTAGAAATTTCATACAAGGAGAAAAATTTAGAGAGACTAAACTTTGCACTACACGGAAAAATTTTGAGACGGCGTTACACTTTTTACAATTCATTAAATATAGATAATGAATGTTAGTAGCTTGTGGCTCCTTTTTAACCTAACTTTTCACGTAAAAAAAATAATTTAAGTATTGTAACGTCCTCGGCCGTTCGGAAAATTTTTCCGTGTAGGTTGAAATAACAGTCCCTGAAATTTTTCTCCCGTGTAGATGAATTCAGATTTGAAATTATTTTACCCTGGAAATGGTAGGAAAATCTCAGGAACACTATGGAAAAAGATTTTTAATTATCCAATGTGAAAATTAAATTCTCAATTGCGAGAAAAACGATTTACCTTTGAGTTTCACCGGATAACTGAAAAACTTTAGCCAGGACAATAATTTCACTTTCGAGCTCTATTTTTAATATATACTTTTAAAAAATTGAAGTAGTTGGAATAAGAGCTCGAGGGATGAACTTATTAGTTTTAAACTATATAACTAAGAATAATTTTTCCTACTTTTAATCCAATTTTGAACATCATTTCCAAGCATGAAAATGTTGAAATATGCTCCATGATGATTGAAAGATCTAAGGAAAAAATGGAGTTAAGGCAAAGAAAGATTAAATTTGATTCATGAAAATAAATATTTTTCGCAAAGTAAATTCTACAGTTAGCATAATAAATTTTAAGTTTTATTTTCATAAATATATTACTTTGAAAAATACCCTGCCAACTAGCTGGCACTGAGGTTCCTCAAACAATGGGCTGTAATCGTAATTTACAACAAATATTATTGATTACAACCATGCAATTATACATACATTTTTCGTTTTTAGTAGCTGGTAAAGTAGATTATTAAGATCATTTTGTTATTAAAGTGAAAATTCTAACGTCCATGGATTGGTCGCGCCGGTGTTAATGGATTTTAAATCATTTTTGCATAATTAAAAAGAGACAAATATAAAAAAAGCTAATTTTATTTTTTTTTATATAATTTTATTTTATTAGAATATATAATTATCCCTTAATAATTAAATTATTGGGTGACATGATTTTTTTGTTTTGTCATAGAAATGGTTGGTAACGATGCGGAAATTAAAAATATTCGCTCAATTATTATAAAAAGATAGGAGTTTTTACCAGAATTTATAATAATTTCTTATAATTTATTTTCTCAGTGTACTTCTTGCATTTCAAGATTTTAACATTATTTATATTATTTCTAATAATCAAAAAATAATAAATTATTTAATTCTATAAATTGTTTGATTCTTTAAAAAATTCTAATAAAACTTTTAAATCTTAATTTTAAAATGCAAACATAACCATTTAATATTTTTAGGCTGTTTATTATTTTTTATAATTTGATTAAGCTGCATACATAAATAAACATAGCAACGAGCAAAATAATCCAAAGAAGTCAAAAAGAGGCAAGATTTCCATCACTCTTTCTTGTGTGTTATAATTTATATCAAAATAAAAAAAAAAATTGTGATCGGATACAAAAAATTAATATAAACTAAATTTCTAAAACTCATTAAAATAAATTAGATATGTCCAAAACGAAAAATAATTTTGTGTTTTATGTATTTTTTTGTGACGAAGATTTTGGAGAAAAAAATTTTCAAAAAATTAATTATCAGTTTCAAGATATCGATAAAAATTATAATTTCAAATATAAGTAATTTCATGGAAATGAATGAGATATTACATCCAAATTAAAAAAAAAAAAGTATTTTGAAATTTTTTTAATAAACAAATTTTTGGAAAAAAAAGTTAGGTATTCATTCGATAATTGTTTTGAAATATCACTGGTTACAATGTTTTAAAATATTAGTACTTTTATAGAATTAAATGAGGTATTACACAAAAAAAAAAAAATAAATATTGCAATTTTTTTTATTTTTCTTTTTTTTTAATTTTGAGAAAAAAATTTTGAAATATTCAGTATCAGTTCCAAAAAATTACTGTAAACGTGGTTCTTAAAACTAGTACTTCCATGGAAATAAATTAGTTACTACGTCCAAAAAGAAAAAAAAGTTTCGTATAAAAATTTTCAAAAAATTAAGTATCAGATTGGAGATATCAAGTAAAAACCATACTTTCAAGTATAAGTACATTCATGGAAATAAATGAGGTATTACATCCAAAATAAAAAAAAAGGGGGGAGTTTAAGATTTTTTTAATAAAAAAATTTTTGGAAAATAAATTAGGTCTTAATTCGATAATGGTTTTAAAATATCACTAGTTACAATATTTTCAGATATTAGTACTTTCATGGAATTAAATGAGGTATTACACACAAAAAAAAAAAATATTGCAGCTTTTTTTATTTTTCTTTTTTTTTAATTTTGACCAAAAAATTTTGAAAAAATTAAGTATCAGATCCAAAAAATTACAATGAACAAGGTTCTTAAAACTAGTACTTCCATGGAAATAAATTAGGTACTACGTCCAAAAAGAAAAAAAATTTCGTATTTTTTGTATTTTTTTGTGAAAAAAATTTTAGAAAAAAAATTTTCATAAAATTAAGTATACGATTCGAGATATCATTTGAAAACTATACTTTCAAATATAAGTACTTTCATAGAAATAAATGAGGTATTACATCCAAATAAAAAAAAAAAGGGGGGGGGTTTTGAGATTTTTTGATAAAAAAATGTTTGAAAAAAAAATTAGGTCTTAATTCGATAATGGTTTTGAAATATTACTAGTTACAATATTTTCAGATATTAGTACTTTCATAGAATTAAATGAGGTATTACACCCAAAAAAAAAAAATATTGAATATTAAGAATATTAATTATTTTATAATATATTATAAAATATTAAATATTAATAATTTTAATTTGTCGTTATTTTAAACAATTTTCTTTTTTTATTTTCGACAAATTAAAATTTTCCATTTATAGAAAACCCACAACCACTGACACTGTAATACACAATGACTCACATCACCCCAAAAACCAAAAACTAGCAGCTTTCAATTCACTAATTCATAGAGCTTTATCAATACCCATGGAGATTGAAGATTTTAATCATGAAATCAATATAATCAAACAGATTGCTAAAAATAACGGTTATAATATCAAATTAATAAACCAACTAATAGAAAAACACAAAAACAAAAATAATAATTCAAATGCCACATCACAAAACTCATGCAAAACAAAATACATAGGCTCATTATACACTACAGAAACATCAAACATTTTAAGCAATGTCACAAAAAAATACGATATACGTATAGGTTTTAGAACTAACAACAAATTGAAAAAACATCTTAATTTTAAAAAGAAAAGAAAGAAAAACGAAACAGATTTTATTCATGAATCAGGTGTATACAAAATTAATTGTCTTTACTGTAATAAATATTACATTGGCCAAACAGGTCGTAGTTTTTCTAAAAGGTTCGTTGAACACAAGCCAAAAATAACATCAGACCTCAGTAAAAATACTAACTTTGGAATGCACCTGATCAATGAAAATCATGATTGTAAGGACATTTACAAACATTTAACACCTATACATTTTTGTAAGAAAGGAAAATATATGGATACTTTAGAAGAATTCGAAATATATAAAAATACAAAAATAGACAAAGATAACATGCTTAACGATAAATTGATGTTCAATAAAAATATTTTATACGACAAATTATTATAAAATTTAAAAATCCATATATTTCCCTTTAAACTTTAAATAACTCTAAAACAGGTTTTGTAATCATATCTATAATAGAAATTATTCACACACACAATATAAGACATTTATTGTATTATTATTATGTATTAAATTGTCATTATTTTCTTATCTTTTAAATAATAC